>NC_051167.1:234247832-235650332 GCF_013339725.1 Rhipicephalus microplus | reverse complement strand
GCGATGCGTAATCAAAGCAATATTTTTTCATTGCACTTACATACGTGCGTACGCCCCGTTATCATTAACACAGTACACAATATTGAGAGCTTGGTAAAAAAATTACCAATAAATAAATGAATACGCGCCGTTTCTGAGGAAAAAGTAAAACTCTAATGAAGTTCAATAAAATTCAACAGTGAAACCCGCGACATTTCGTTGATTGAACTATGCCACAGCATTTACTATTAGCCAATTTTTCTATTGCTGAACGGTAGGATGAGTTTTTCGCATGAGCCTCAACACTCTATTGACGTTAACGCTAGCTTAATTGATTAAACGCAATTATTTTATTTTTGTAATTATTATGTTCAGAGTGCTACTGCACATATCAAATTTAATTCATTTTTGAGGATTTTGGACACATTTATTGAAAGACCCGGTACAGGTGCGGAGATTGTTTACTTGTGCAAAAAAAATATTATTAACGCAACAGCATTAAAGAGCTGACTTCGTAGATATGCTGGTGTCGGCGACGTCATTTTAGAAAAGAAATCATCTTTGCCGTGAAAATAAATCAAGAGAGTTGCAAATAAATGAAGCATAAAATTTTTTGTTTTACTTTTTCACGGGGAATTCCACTGATGACACCATAGGCTGTAATTTTGAAGGAATTTCGGGAGCGCTAAACGTAGCATTCACTAAAACGTTTCTCACTAATGACAGCCGCCGCAGTTAGTCTTCGATCATTTCGCTTTCTGTTTTTCTCCCCCTTGGCTCAGCGTTATGGGTCTGCAGGGGCACTGAATAATAAGATCCGCTCGTTGTTAGAGCAGTACCAACTCCCACATTATGAAAAAAAATACTGAAAAATCAGGCACTCTCCTTACGCCTTTTCTGCGACGAAATCCAGGTTTCGTGAAGACACACAAGCGTGAACAATGCGCACAGAACAGAAACACGGCAAAGACATGCAGAGGCATGCGCTATGTGCACAACAGCAGAAATGCTCCGCAACTACACCGCGACCGACTGGGTTTACGAACGCGCATCACAAGTGCACCCAAAGCGCAAGCAACGCGCATGCGCTCTCGCACGGTGCGCCCCGCCACTCGGATAGCACGGTCCCTACGGATGTCGCCGTCTGGTGGCCTCCAGAGGAAGGCATCATCGGGAGTACCAGCGTCACCCATTGGAAACGCTCGGCGGTTGGCACACTAGTGAGTATATTCTATGCACTGTACTATGGCTCTCGTCTGCTCGATGCGCTGACCCTGGGTACACGAACGCTTGCGAAACGCTGACTCATTATCTCCGCATCTCGTTGCAAGAGAGAAAACTTTATTTGCGCATAACGCGGAGCATTCCAAATGGTCGGGCCCCTATTCCAGGGCTCCGCTGGCCCTAGCCATCATCTCTACCCATTGGACCAGCCAGCGCTGATCAACAATGGCCGAGCTGGACAGCAGCGCCTCCCATTGTTCCTCTGTGTTGTTCATGTTGTGGTGTTCTTAATTGTAATGCGTACACTCCCACTTGATGTGAAACAGAGTTGGTGTGGCCCCACACCGCGGACATATATCTTTGTAAGCTGTGGGGTAGAATACATGCAGCCTGTGTAAGTTCGTGTATGTGTTTGTTTGGATTCTGCGTAACGCCACCGATTCCATTGCTGTAAGTTTCTTATGCGGTGCTGGATACACTTTTTCTATTGTCCCTGTAATACTGAAGAATTGCACCAAAGTTAGGGTATAGGGGCGTTGGATCCTCTATTGCAGTGTGCAAGGAAGCTCGGTAATCTGTGAAGCCTCGAGCCGCCTCATCCGCAAACTGGTTCCCGGTGACGCCCTCGTGCCCTGGCGCCCAGATAATGGTTTGGGTGTATTCAATTGGGAAGTCCTTACGAGTTTGGTTAGAGTTTGGAAGGCCTTGATACATATTCTACCTTTTTCGTAATTTATACATGCAGCCTTCGAGTCTGTGATTATTGTCATTGGGGTTTTTCGCTCCCTGCCCTCCTTGATTGCCAGCGCGATCACTATCTCCTCCGCTTCTGTGATAGAGGCTTGGGCTATGGAGGCACAATTTGTGACGTTTCCTTTTCGGTCTGTGACCACGGCCACCATGTTCTTTGCATTTACCTGATATGGCGCAGCGTCAGTAAATCTCGCCGTATTCAGATATTTCGTCTGTTTATCTATGTAAGCGGCTCTTGCTTTACGTCTTCCAGCATGTAAAACTGGGTCCATGTTCTTCGGTAGGGGGCATATTTCGTACCAGGCTCTGACTGAGCACGACAATTCCTTTGCTCTTCCATATGCCTGTACTTGTTCGCCGAGGCCGATCCTCTGAAGAAGTTTTCTGCCGGTTGTCGTCTGTAGCAGGCGGTTAATCTGGGTGGTTACTTGTGCCTCAGCCTACTCATCAAATGTATTGTGAAGTCCGAGCGCTAATAGCTTCGCAGTTGAAGTGCTTTGTGGTAGTCGCAGAGCTGCTTTATACGCCATCCTTATTATTTTGTCTGCTTTTTCTTTCTCCTCTCTATTCATGTTGTGGTAGGGTAGCGAGTATGTTAGTCTGCTGATGACTAAGCTCTTTACCAAACGAAGCACGTCTTGTTCTTTCAGTCCAGCACGATTGTTCGTTATTCGAACTATCATACGAACAATTTGTTGAACTGTTCGTTTAAGCATATTCAGTGTGTGAAGACATCGTTGATTGGACTGTAACCACATCCCTAAGATCCGAACAGTTGTTTTCTCTGGTATAATATTGCCGTCTAGCTTGACCTCAAGGCGGAGGCTCGGGTCTGTCCTTTGTTTTTTACTCTTGGAAAACCGAATGAGTTCCGATTTGTCTGCTGAGCACTGAAGCCCCCTTTCTTTAGTGTAATCTTCGATAGTTTTAGCTGCCAGTTGAAGCCGCTCTTCTTTTTCCGCCAAGCTACCCTTGGTTGTCCATACAGTGATGTCATCCGCATAGAAGGAGTGTCGGATGTCGGGAATACCTTCCAGCTTTTTGGCTAGACCAATCATGGCTATGTTGAAAAGCGTAGGCGAGATCACAGCGCCTTGTGGTGTGCCTTTGCTCGGTGGGTGGAAGACATTGGATTCGTGTTCTCCTAATCTGATAACAGCGGTTCTTTTAGTAAGGAAGTTCTGTACATATTTGTACGTCCTTTGACCGCAGTTTGTTGCTGCTAGCCCATCTAATATGGCCTTATGGCTTACGTTGTCAAAAGTGCCTTTTATGTCGATGGCCATGACAATGTTTTCTCCTGCTTTTGGAACATTTGTTAGTACTTCCTCTTTTAAAAGCAGAAGGATGTCCTGTGTCGAAAGGTTCGAGCGGAAACCAAACATGGTGTTTGGCAACAAGTTATTTGGTTCAAGGTGCCGTTGAAGTCTGGCATTTATTAATCTCTCAAACACTTTGCCTAAGCACGAGGTAAGAGAGATTGGCCTGAGGTTTTCTATTGCCAATTTTTTTCCTGGTTTGGGTATCATAATGATTACAGCACGCTTCCATTGCTGTGGTATAGTGCCATTCACCCAGTGTTTGTTAATAAAGTTTAGAAGCGCTGTTATGGCTTCGTCATTCATGTTGCGAATCATGGCGTTGGTGATTTGGTCCGCCCCAGGCGCTGTGTTGCGTTTCATGCTGACGATTGCCGCTCTGACCTCGGCATGCGTGAAAGGTGCATCCAGTTCTGAGTTTGGGAGCCCAGTGTATTTAGCCTGGTAAGGGGCTGTGATGGCTCGGGCGCCGAAACACTTAATATAGATGTCTTGAAGCAGGTCATCTCTTGTGCCTGGATATGTGTGCATTAATCTTTCTAGAGATTTTTGTCCTTCGCGTTTAGTTTTCAGAGGGTCAATCATGGCTCTTTGGATATTCCATGTCTTTGCTGTTCCTAGGGTTCCATTTAGTGAATCGCAAAATTGTTCCCAGTTGGCTGTCGCGAGTTGATTAGCGTACTGTTCGGCTTGCTGCGTTATTTCTTCAATTTTCGCTTTGAGTTTCTTATTTCGCTTTTGCCTTTTCCATCTTTTAGTGAGGTTTCTTCTTGCTTCCCACAGGTGGAGAAGGTGAGCGTCTACTTCAGGGGTATCATCTGTTCTGGCGACAGTTTTGGTGTACATTTGCTTTTCATTTCGAATTACTTTGCACCACTCGTCCAAGTCGTCTATGGCGGTCACGTGCGCTTTTAGCGCTGTTCTATATGCGTGCCAGTCTGTAATTTTGGCTGTGCCGATGTGTTTGCGGATTCGGCCGGTGCGGATTGTGGTGCTTAGTATGTAATGATCACTGCCCAGGTTTTCAAGGGTGTTGTACCAGTCCACGCTGTGGCAGTTTTGTACTATCGTCAAGTCCGGGCTTGTGTCCATGGATACGCTGTTGCCTATCCTCGTTGGTATTGCAGGGTCAGTTAACAGAGTCATTTGCAGTTTCTCTATTTGTCTTGCGATATTCTTGCCTTTGGTGTCTTGCATCTTATATCCCCAGCTTGCATGCCTGGCATTAAAATCCCCAACTATGATTAATGGATTCCCTTTGGCCAGTTTTGCTGTCTCTTGAAAGAGCTTGTCGAACGTTGCTCTCTTTTGTCTTGGGGGACTATAGATATTAAGTATGAAGGCGCTCTTTCCATGGCTTCCTTTGTAGGTCATTTCTGTTATGATATGCGAGATATCCGCCTCTTCAATGGGCTGATGACATATTGCTGTAATTGAGTTATCGACTAATGTAGCAACTTTCCATTCTGCGTCCCCGGTACTAAAAGTATCGTAGCCTCGTAATTTTGGTTGTGTTCCGGCTTCCTGGACTGCTATGACAGCAGGTGGCTTTTGTTGCGACGCCACCAGCTGCAACAGTTGCCCTCTTTTCCGCCGGAAACCACGGCAGTTCCACTGCCATATTTCGCACTTTTCTGACCGCTGCGTTTGATGATTAGCCATTATGCGTCTCCTGGTTCATGGCCGACAATCCGGGCCTGTTGTAAATTTTCTCAGCTTTTTCTCTAATGTTGATGCCTGTGGCATGCTTTCGCAAGGCTTTCGTGAATTCGACGTGTTGTGCCTGGATTTTCGTGTCCAGAATCTCGAGCTTTCTATCTACATTTATCATTACTTGCTCTATAACTGTCGGTATAACTTCCTTTAATGTTTCTTTCAGCATCGACGACGTCATCATTGAGTCACCTCCTGCATTCGGTTGCGTCTGCGATTTCTGGCCACTCTGGGTGGGTATTGAGTTTTGTTGCGGGTGCTGCGTTTGTTGCTTTTTTATCTCGTTGCAATTCACGGGAGAAAAAATGAAAAAAAAAGAACGTTCACATTCTCATATTGCGTGTCATTATTTATCTAGAGCTCTATTATTCTCTTCGAGCAAAAAACTACATGAACTACGCATGCCGTGTTAAATAACTTTCGCCATGTCACGTGACACTGTTTGCAACGTCAGAACAGAGTCACCTACATAGAGGACCACCGTCACTGCATTGCCGTGTCCGTAGGGCCAATCATACGTGCACGTCATGCCCACATTCTCTTGGCACGCGCTGGCAGAAGGGAGGGGAAGTAGCATTCATCTTAAAATTTGACCCAATCCCGCGGCGCGTAGCGTTGCAAATTTTGGCAGACGTGAACACGAACGCCTCATCTACGCATTGCGCTTGTCAGCTCAAAATTGTCAAACCTCGTAAGTGGCCCTTTAAACACTTTTTCTAAACACATCCACTTTTTCGACCGGCTTGGTGCTAAACAGCACCTGTCGAGCATTTGTCTTGCTACGTTTGTAAAAAACAAATGGCAGCATATGCACGGAGTGAAGGATGGAGAGTGGGGCGAAGCATTCGTCCATCAATGCGTTCGTCTGTGTGACCGTGCATGCGTCTGTTCGTGCGCCCGTCCCTGCGTTCGTTCATGCATCCACCCCTGCGTCCTTTCATGCGTCCATCCATGCATCTGTCTGTGTGTCCGTTCGTCCACGCATCTATTCAACACTCCAAATCCCACCATCTCGCATCTTTTATCATATACTCCCCATATAGAAGCACCGCCATTCAGTGGACATTCCAAGGACTAAACGAGAGGTGGCACACGTACACTTTCTTACGGCTTGCGCTTCGGGTCTACTTCCCACCTTCAACCACCTTGAGTTCATGGTATATACTAGTTCACTGTATTCATGGCACTGCGGCCCAATGCTCGCTAAACCTTTCTAAAACCAAGGAGGTTACGCCCAGCGAGTATAACGTAGCAACCTTTTCCTGTCAGATAGTGCTCAGTGTACATGCCAGTGGCTGCTAATGTGAAATGAGAGACAGGAGGATTCAGCTTTTAATTTCTTACGGTTTGCGCTTCGTATCTGCTTCCCCCCTTTAACCACCTCGAATTCATTCATGGTATATGCTAGTTAATTGTATTCATGGCCCTGCGGCTCAACGCTCGCTAAACCTTTCTAAAACTAAGGAGGTTACACCCAGCGAGTATAATGTAGCAACCCTTTCTTCTCCGATAGTGCTCAATGTACATGCCAATGGCTGATAATTGGGAGCGCAGCGTGCGCGTTGACAGCGTGCGCGACGCCTCCATGATTATGGGAGGCGTCGTAGTAGAAGGCTCCGGAAATTTCGACCCCTTGCAATTCTTTAACGTGCACTCAAAACTGAGCACACGGGCCTACAGCATTTTCACCTCCATCGAAAATGCAGCTGCCGCAGCCGGGATTCGATCCAGCGACCTGCAGGTCAGCAGCCGTGTACCTAAGCCACTAGACCACCGCGGCTGGGCAGCCCGTTTGCGTCAGGTGGTACCAAACTTGGCACATGTGAAGCTAGCGAAACCGCCTCGAGTGCATCATGAGCGTGGTACGTCGTGATGTTCTTACATGACACACAGGCCCCGAGGTGGCCTAGTGGCTAAGGTACTCGGCTGCTGATCTGTAGGTGGTGGGATCAAACCTCAGCGGCAGTGGCTGCATTTTCGATGGCGTGCCGCGTGCTTTGGAACCTCTTGAAACGATGCCAACTTTAGGCGCGCCAACGAACGTCAGTCGCGTCAGTTGCGCCTCGCGTCAGAGCTCACGTTTTGCTAGCGTAGCGTCACTGTGCCCAGCGTGCCCCCTCAAGCAAGAAGAGAGATGCGCGCATCACATTCCATGCTGGTCCTGCCGTTTGCTCCACATGGAGCACGTGTGTTCCATTGGTAGATTCCTTTCTGTTGCCCTCGGCCAGCGTGGAGTGGTCCGGCGCAGAGCTCATGGGTAACTCTGAATTCACCAATGGTTGACGCCACTAGTCATATTTACCGTGGCACGTATATGTGCCGATGTCTATGCACCCCTTGCTAATAGAATGTTATGGAATTTTCGCTTTTTGTACATAGTGTAAAGAACTTTTTCTAAACAGCAATCCACCTCATTTGGGTCGATTGAAATGAGCCTCACTAAGTGTGAGACCCATGGGATGGCTCTAAGATCTCCCGTAGTAGACTACCTAGTACTCTAAATCGTTACCTATTTTTTCTAAACACTACCACTGTTGTGAAGACCCCCATTATGACTTTCAACTCGACCGTAGTAGAGTACGAAGTACTCTAATTTGTTAACCACTTTTTATAAACAAGAGACTCCGTCAGCGGTGGCTCCTGCAACGTGATGGTTCCATAGATCTCGTACTCTAAATCGTTAACAACATTTAGGGGCGAAGCTCCTAACGCCATGGGTTGTTCTCTTCTCGGTAGTAGTAGTGGTAGTAGTAGTAGTAGTAGTAGTAGTAGTAGTAGTAGTATAGTAGTAGTAGTAGTAGTAGTAGTAGTAGTAGTATGCAGCCATCATTAGTTTACAGGTTTCTTTATAGATGGCGTAGCGTCTATATGTCCTTGGGAATAACATAACTACATGGCGTTCGTGATTTTCACAGCATATCCACAGAGTGATTGATGAGTGGGGCGAAGCGTTCGTCCATGGGTCCGTCCTTCTAAGGAGGCAGACAGGCAGACGGACGAATGAACAGACAGACAGACAGACAGACAGACAGACAGACAGACAGACAGACAGACAGACAGACAGACAGGCAGGCAGAAAGGCAGACGGACGGACGGACGGACGGACGGGACGGACGGACGGACGGACAGACAGACAGACAGACAAGACAGACAGACAGACAGACAGACAGACAGACAGACAGACAGACAGACAGACAGACAGACGGACGGACGGACGGACGGACGGACGGACCGACGGACCGACGGACCGACGGACAGACAGACAGACAGACAGACAGACAGACAGACAGACAGACAGACAGACAGACAGAAGATTCACGGTTTACCGATAAAACCCTACGACGCTTCGCCCCTCTTATCATCATTCACTTCATGCATATGCTGATTTTTTTAATGAAGCGACTTCTATAAGTAATTGCTCGTTAGGCAGTGACTATGGTGACGGGGCCCGTCAGCGCACTACCATTGTTAAAGTTAGGGGGCCCGTCACCGTAGTGAAAGCGTAACCGTGACGGAGCCCGCAATAACAGCGATGCAGCTGTAGCAACGGCCCCGTCACCCGTCATCGTAAATCAATGATTACAGGCAGGGCACCTGCCACCGTATCGTAACGGTAAAAATGAGGGGGCTCGTCGCCGTAACTTAGTTGTCATTTTAGACGCCGCCGTCTAGCTGTGCTGGTGGCGTTGTGGCTTGACGTGCACTTGGGGAAGCGATCGTGACACAGGTCATCAGTTCGAGTTCCCGTTTTCGAATGTTTTACTTTCACCCCCCCCCCCCTTATTTTTTTCATAGTAATGCCGCAAGAAAATCGTGTCGTTGTCAGCCCTACCATGTGGATTTCGTGAAGCAGTGTGGTTGGCGTCCGACTTGGGTGCAAATCGCCCTCTCCTTTATTGTCTTCTCTCAGTATTGTTTCAAGTATTGTTACTTGTTTGTAAATGATAATCGTCTTATTTCATCGTCGATATAACTATGAAAAATTTTTTGAAGTCCAACGTGGAATGAAGACCTTTCCCGATGATTTCCAATTGATACTGCACTGGGCGAGCAAATTCCGTTCACTGCGTGCGAATTAACTTTATTATCGCATGGAACAACCCCTTGGTGGGGCTTTGTTCCTTTGCATTTATACCGTATCTCCAATTAATAATGTTACACATACTGTGATGCTCCCAAATCAATTCTTTCCGCGTATTTTTCGTGTAGCTGTATAAAGGTGACATATGGGCTGACGCCAAACGCTGCGCAGGTCAACATAGAATGTGTTCCACCCCTGAGGGCTGTGCAGTTAGACAGCATGTTTCAGTAGGTTCAAAACCCCAATAAATATGACCACAATACATGTAGCTCCAACTTCGAGCCTACTTCGCCTGAAATCGTCCACACATACTTGTTCATGTGATCGAATCGGCTCCTTTGAACAAGGGGATATGCACGTCGCTTTCGTTCCATAAATATGTGCTATTGCTATGCAAATGTGGATAGAGGTTCGAACCCCCCAGTGCTTTAGATACTCGCATGGTGGTGTGCTCTCTGTAGCTGTCTTCCCATCCTGATACGATGCTTGTCTTGCGAGAGCGAAACCTGTTCCGTATCGCTCTCTGCGATTAAACTGAGAGCGCGCCGAAGTCGTGGGCGTGACCGGTCGTCTGAATGCTTTATATGAAGTGCTGGCTGGTTCGCTTGCGGGACTGGGTAAATCGCAAGGTGTGACCGAGTCGATAGAACGAATGCGCAAGCATGAACGTGCATCTAGCACCACCAATACATCCTGTGTAGGATGACGGCAGGTTGTCGTAGGGAGTTTGAACGCAGTCGCCTTGTGTAGAACTAGAGAAAAAAATAACACAAAAACTTCTCCAATCACTTCAGTAAGAGCACAAACAGCAGCACTATGTCAAGGCAGCATTGTTCAAATGAGCCACCTCATAATTATATCATTACGGCGCTGAATTAATTGTCTCGATGCGGCAGTGTCTGTGCACGCGCTTTTAATGATGTCGCTGAGAACTCGTTACACTTGCAGTACTGCAGTAGATTTCGCGGTGGGGGGAGTTCAGACCAGGGCTCTGCGGCAGCTGCCACTCAGCGAGCCGGGTCAGTGCTCACCGGGTCCGTCAGCCAGAACCTCGACTATGCTGATCGTCTCGGTCCTCGCTGGCCAGTGGCTCCTCCCTCCGCTCCAATGTAGTATTCCGTCCTTGAAATAGGCTACAATAATTGAAACAATACTGAAAGAACTAAAGAAAGGGAAAAGTTCAGTTGGTCAGTGCGACTCGAACTGATGTCGCAGAACAACAACGCATCATGTCGCACACCAACAACGTACCCACTGCACCACGAAAAATCAACGCGGTAGGGCCAGCAACCGGCACAAACAGCGACGTGATTTTCGTGTAAAAAATCAAAATTACGACTCCTTGAAAGAAGTAGCGTCGATATTGACGGATTACTACGAAAAAAAAAAGAAAAATTACAAAACAGGGTTCAAACTTACAACCTGGGGCACGACCACATCCCCAACAGCGCGTCAGCCCACTGCATCACCGGAACAGCAAGACGGTGCGTCTAAAATGACTACAAATTTACGGCAACGCCCCCTCCCCCCATTTTTGCCATTACACAACGGTGACGGGCCCCCTCACCACAGTCATTGCTTTACGGTGACGGGGCCCGTCGCTATAGCCGCGTCGCTATTATGACAGGCCCTGTCACCATAACCCCGATTACACACGATGATGTGCCCCCTCACTTTAGCGATTGTACTGCGCTGACGGACCCCGTCACTGTAGTCACCATTACACTACGCTGACGGGCCCCCTCATTCTAACGATAGTACTGCGTTGACAGACCCCATCACCATTGTCACTGTCTTTTCGTTATAACCAACCCATTTCGTTGTAAATGTGACTGCTAGAGTGTTTATTGATCGGTGGTCGAGTCGCAATAACGCCTACATGACACGAACAGCAGACGCTGGGAACAAAAGTGCCTGCATTGCAATTTTTGCCTTTCAATTTTTGAGCGCTGCACAATAGGACTCTTCGGCAGAGATCGCCAAAGAGCTTGTCCGCTGTTTCGTCTCCGGAAGTAACGCAAAATTAGATTGAAGTTAGAGGTCCCAAACCTCATACGTTCGAAATCACCAGGCTTAGATATGCTTCCTGACAAATACCGCGAGAGGGAGTCAAATAAATTTAATGTGCATGCCAGCTTCAAGACCAATGCCAAGGATATCAGTGGCTATATCGCAATGTCCTTATGTTAAGGAACATAAGACGTTTTCGGGCAGGTAAGCAGAAAGCGAATCATATACGAATCGAATACTAGTGACACCGAATCGAATACGAGTAGTGATGGAATAGCGTTCTAAAAGTCTTTGAATAGTAAGTAAATCATTTCGAAAACATTCTTTGAACACCAACACTTTTCACTGGAAACAAATAGTCGCAAACTTTCACAAAAGATCATTACTGTCAGTTATAATGCACACAAATTATCCCAATTTCCAAGGCTATTGTAAGCTCGTTATAGCAGAAACTAGAGTCGCTGAACTATTTTGAAACTGTACGTTAAAATACAACACTAACTAAGGTTATAAATGCAACTGAATTTGCGAATAAATGCATCTGAATAAATGCGTCTTTGTTGTCTCAATTTATATAAAATTTTGGTACACAAACTATTTTCAAACTAGCAGCATGGATACTGCTAGAGTTGCAATGAAGCAAATCAACCTGTCACCAAACAAGGTCCGTGCACCTAAAGCGTGCAACAATCGGCGTTTAAATATAAATCTGCAAGAAATATTTCCCTAAACGCAACACTTTCATTTGTTGTAATTCATGAAGCTGCAAGCAGTCATGACTCACCTTCAGTTTTTACAAGATGAAAAGAACAGTTCATTAATGCGGTACAGTTTCAGCATAGTAAAAAGTGAGCAAGAATGTAGTTTTCAGAATAAACACATCTATCCGGCATTTACTAGAGTGTCAGTGGTCTCGCAGAAGCTCGAGCTGCATGCAGATCACTCTAGGGATTAAAAGAAGAAGAATAAATCTTTAGCCGTCCCAAAGTTTCGTTCTTTTTGGGGGGTTCTCCCATAGGTGCTAATTATTAGAAATCTAGCTGACAACATTAGGTTTTTTGAATATTTTTGAATTTGTGCAATTCTGTGCAAGTACATAACAAAATATATCGCTATTCGATGAGTTATTCACACTTTTCCAATATTCGCAAACTCCTAAATTTAAGTATTTCATTCAAGACAGCCAGGGTTGGAGACATTAAATTGCGATTCCCAACGCCCCATCGATATTCACCTTCGTTTATTATAAAGGACAAGCTAGGCATTTTAACATTCGAACTATGATTCTAGCTTTTTCTTATAGAACTTATGGCCTTCTTTGAAGAGTGCAGTCGGTATCCGTAAGGTCGTACTTTCCCACGGCGACAGCCAGCGAGCACGAAGGGGTACCGGCCGTCGTCTACAAGCCATAGTGAAATGAAAGGAGCCAGTAACGGCACTTCTTAGGACCTTTTTCTGTGGAAAGTGGGATGAAATGAAAGCTAGCTTAATGACGTAGAAGAACCGAAAAAGCTTGCACTAATTATGTCCCGATGAAGAATATTTCAGAACCTGCTTAAGCGGTTAAAAACCGCAATGAAGGTTTCTTTCATTAGGTATGACAGGATGAAGAGCTCCATCGCCTCATATGGCGATGCTCATACGAGACCAGTAGAGTGATCTATATTCGACGCGATAAAGGAACTGATAAATCACACCCATCTGTGCGAATTTAACATCCCCAATTCATTTCTTTTGTTCGCTAAATAACATCAAAGGTGGCCTAGACTGTTTTGAATCCAAACATAGCAGAATCCTCCTTTTTCCGAATACCCTACCTTTTTTACATGCCCAGGGTCCACTTGGCCACTTATTTTCATAACAAAACACGTTGACGAAGTCAGCACGCGTTGCGCCTGTCAAGATGTCGCATTTTTCAGCTACATGCCCTCATCTCTGACTGCGGCCTCAGAAACGCACGAAACTCAACGAAAGCACTCCATCGCAAATGCTTCAGTAAGGCTTTTCATCGAGAAGAGAGGCGCATGTTATATCAGTGACGCGCCTGCTTTACTTTTCCAAAATGAGATGCAGCTCTTCACTGTGCGAGTGTAACCACTGTTGACCGACACTCACGCGCATGCAAAAATAGCTGTAATCTAGTAGCTTGTTCTTTCAAATTAGCAGTTCACGTTTAGTGCTCGTTTCCCGAATCTTTTCAAAATTTGGGCTAATAAGCACCGGTTCGATAATAATACTTTTATATCTAAGATTTTACGTCCCAAAACCATAAACTGATTGACAGACGCCGTAATGAGGGGCTCTGGAAGTATTGACTATCTGGTGTTCGTCCACTGAGATCGCAAATACTCCTCTGATCATACATGCAGTCACGTGAGACGAGACGTAACGCGTGTGTGACTGAATAGCAAGGCAATGTAGAAGACGATTCACAGATAATCTCCCCTAGATATGGACCAATCAAGACTTCAATTCGTCGTGACATCACATGGATAGGCTGCTGGCATCGCGTATTCTGGCGAAATGGCCGTGAACGATCAGAGTCAAAAGCCGGCTCTTTTTTTTTCGTTGTTTCAGGGATTGTTGGGGGCGTTGTAGCCAAAGTTATGAAAAGAAAACGCCAAGCACGAAACAGCAGAACACATGGCGTGAAATCATGGACGCGAACTTGTGAACGTACTGGTATTGCATACTGGCGGCTTTGACGAGGAACAAGCTTCGTCTATGTCTAAACAACATGGCAAGGACGTCTATGTAGTGAGTTACAAAAGAACATGCATGAGAGCTTTTGATAAGATTATTGTGCCATCACAAACGTGTCCTTCCCACATAGCTTCAATGGCATGAATGGAAGCCACCTACAACATTTGCTTCTTACGACTCACTCGTTCCCAGTAAATGGCTTTCTTAATTAGTTACCGCTGTTGAGCATCTTAATGACTTTAAATTGCAACCTTTACCTAATGCCTTTTTCCTCAGTGCATTTTTTTTTTACAGTGGAAGCCGTACATGGCCAGGTCAAACGAACGAAAAACCGTCCGGCAGCGGCGTCATGAGCGGTCTCCATCGACTGTGTTTCGGTTACGTCGCTCGCAGCATCGTACCCAAGCACGCACGCCTTTGGCTGCTTCGTGAGTGACGTCACCCATCCCGTCGCAGCCGTGGCGCCGAGCGCGCGCGCAACAGTTTCTTCTGAAACCTTCACGTGGGTGTGTAACGGACAGCTCTAGAAGAGCACTGACAGTGTAAAAGTGAGTGCTCGCATTAGCCAAGACGATGAGACAGTCCGGGCGCAAAAAAGAAAAAAAAACAGGCCCGGGAGGCCAAGGGCCGGCAGCCTTCTCAGCCGCGCTAAACGGTGAACAGGAATGCAAGTGCCGGTGGCAGGCGGATCATGCAAACCACGCCGCCGAATTACCTCGCTATGTCAAACGCCTCCGCATGCCGCGTAAATGAGATGATTGTGGGAGCGCGTTCGGTGGTGCGATTGCCTCTTTTCGGCGGAAGTTTCATCAGTGAAACATTGGCTTCTGCTGCGACGTCTGTGACTGCCTGTGGTTCGAGAACAACCATTGTTATTAACGCATAACAAAACGCACTTAGCAGCTGAGCACACTCCTCCATTACCGTGATCATGCGAGGCGCAATGCGCCGAATGTTAAATAAGCCCTGTGGTAAACTCAAGCCAAACTTGTGTCTAACCTCATTAGAAGTACAAGCATGTAACCAATATTCTTGGTAACATTTCAGTGCGCACACACTGGACGGGAAAACGGAATGCTAGGAGACAAACAAGCGCCAACTCACAACTGAGTTTATCGAAGGAAATACACGGAATATATACTCCAGGGTAGCTAAAGAGCACATGTGTGAATGAAAAGCAAAAAAAAAAAAAGAGCAATAACACGCTTGACGCTATTTTTTTCACATGAGTGGTATCTATACAATGTGCAGCAGAATGTGGAAGTCACGTATGGGCTCAACAAGGTGAATTCCTTGTCAGTTAGTGCAATAGTTGGGCTGCCTACGCTGTTATCAGCACACCTTCTGATATGAAACGCTTTTATACTAATTTTCAAGTTAGCTTGTCTTTGTGAATTAGCAAATTTTATCGTCTGACATCAAGCAGGATAACATCGGCAGCTGCTGCAATGCTCGGCTACGTGGGGGTGATTGCTATTTACCAAAGATTTTAAATGTTCATTAGGGCGAGTGCTAAAGCGCCGGCCAGTTTGACCTATTTATACGCGACCGCAAGTTCGTGTTTTAGCCTTCCATTCTCTCGTTCTTTGTGTGCGCGCCGAAATGTTACCAAGAATGTCGTCAAACCAACTCGCCCAACTTTTCCCTTTAACATATTAAATAACTAATAATTTTGGAAGGCTTCAGTGCCACGTCGGGTTGAACCAGCTACTGAACCTGGGGGTCTTACTTTTAACTTTTTACTGGTTAACCATTTGTACGGAGTGCTTGGGCGGCGATTCATTTACTTTAGCTCTAGAACTTTTGTTTGTAGCCCCATTGGTATTATGTGACTTTCCCACTCCTGCCTTCGGTCTAAGTACAACTCATGTAATAATAGCAGTGTTGCTTGCTTCAATGCTACTCTGGAGTGACTGCTTTTCTTTTTGATATACACGCAGATATATAAACGCAGATATACACTGATGGGTCCGTCTCATCCAGCAGCTCATCAGGTGCCACTGTAATTCCGGCTGCAGAAATGACAATCAAGTTTAAGTTGTCGCATATGACTACATCTACGGCATCAGAGCTTGCTGCTATAAGGGCTGCTTTACAATATCTCGTTCAAGAACGTCCAGGAAAATGGGTCATATTCTGTGATTCGAAGGCAGCGCTTCAGAGTTTGCAGTCTGCCATGCGTAGGAGGAGCCATGACCAACTGGTACAAGAAATAAGACATTGCCATCATGAAGCTCTAGCACGAGGGCATGATATTATATATCAATGCCTGCCTGGACATATCGGTATTAGCGGAAATCAATTAGCCGATGATGCAGCCCGCTCAGCCCATGAAGAAACCCGTGTAGTCCCGATTCCTCTATCAAGGAATGATGCATCAAGACAACTTTACCTGCTGGCTCGAGATCTCACACGCACGTTCTGGTCATCTACCAGCTTCCAAAGGTGTCAATTTTATGAACTGGATCCTTCGCTCAAGATAAAGCTACCATCACAACTTTCCCGCTCCGATGCGACACTGTTATGCCGCCTTTGGTTGGGTGTTGCATTCACAAAGGTGTACTCCTTTCGCATTGGTAGGGCAGACACTCATACATGCGACTACTGCGGAGATGAAGAGACCATCGAACACGTCCTGTGCAGCTGCGCTTGCTACGACACACAGCGATGCCAGCTACGGATGGTTTTGAATCGACTTGACCCCGGACCATTTTGTGTGCAGAAGATACTAGGACCTTGGGCATCTGCCTCAGTTGCGCAGAAAGCAACTAAAGCGCTGCTACTTTACCTTAAGTCAACAAACCTCAGCGACCGCCTGTAAACTGTGTGTGCTCCCCGAGTGTGCTCGTGATTGTGTGTACCTTCTAATATTTCTGCAACCTCTTTTCTCCCCTTTATCCCTTCCCCTGTGCAGGGTAGCAAACCGGATGTGTGTCTGGTTAACCTCCCTGCCTTTCCTTGTATCTTTATCTCTCTCTCTCCCACTCCTGCCAAACTCTAACTTATGGACGCAGTATCTAAATTAGGATAGCGTCACAAAAATGAACTGGATGAAAGGAGTGAAAACGAAGTGTATGAAAATTAAAAAAAAAGGAATGAAGCAACCGTAACCAGTGATCACACATTGTTTCGAAATTAAGCAGACTGCGTCGAGCAACAAATACACCATGAAAATGTGTACAGAGTACGGCGCCTAGAGGCAAAGAAAAATTAGTCGGACAGTTGGAAGCGAATCAATATAAGCTACTCACACGAAACTTGCGAACAAAGTTGATTATTATTGACAGCACGTGGTTACTAGGCAACGCTTTTTATTGCAAAGGTTGCTAATAGCATCACAAAGATAATTCACCGCGTTCCAGGTTTACGAGCAGCTGCGCATTGCCTAACATCAGGTTCTCATGAGGCCCCTTGTGTGCGCACATGTGGACAGCAATAGGACCTTCTCTCAATGTTTTAGTCATTGCCAAAATGGTCGAGCAGCAATGTGTGTGAGGTGGGGGAGGGGGGGGGCGAGATGTGATCTGACAAACACGCTTTCTCCCTCTGCGAGCTCACCAGGTGCCAGTGGAAGTCAGGCTGAAAGAGGCACTGCTTTGCTGCTTTCATGGTTCATCACTGAATGCAGCAGGAAAACAACGACCAGTTCAAAATTGCTACTGTTTTGCTCCCGCCAGTAAGAGACCTTCACCGGGATCACAATTGAGGCTAGGGGTTAGGAGTAAACGCAGAGGGACGCACGCACATTGTTTGAACTCCTGCCGCGAGGGCTACCGCCATCCTCAGGGGTTAACTAGTGACCTGAGCTCTAGGCGAGGATTTCTAGGGCGAGGTCATACCATTTAGTACCTGAAGGTGCGGCGTTAGGGATTCGTGAACTCGCCATGAGTTGCCCGGTTGAATTCACGGTCTGCGCATTCGATCACTTTTAGGGGCGAAGCTCCTTAAAGCGGCACCGGTTCGTCCGCTCGTTGTCGTAGTCGTAGTCGTAGTGTGTAACCAGAGTTACATTTTGACCTGCAAGGTGGTGCCGATGGGAGATTTCTCCAGTGCTTTGTTGAACAATAAAAAGTTCGCGGCGTGCGCGTTACCTAAAAGACGAATGCTCCTGTCTCTCATTCCCCATTAGCGGCCATTGGCATGTACATTGAACACTATCTACAAGAAAGGGTTGCTACGTGATACTCGCTGGGTGTTACCTCCTTAGTTTTAAAAAGGTTTAGCGAGCGTTGAGCCCCAGTGCCATGAATACAATGAACTAGCATATACCATGACCTCGAGGTGGTTAAAGGTGGCAGTAGACCCGAAGCGCAAGCCATAAGAAAGTGTGCGTGTGCCACCTCTCGTTTAGCCCTTGGAATGTCCGCTGGATGGCGGTGCTTCTATATGGAGAATATATGATGAAAAGATGCGAGATGGTGGTACTTGGAGTGTTGAATAGATGGACGAACGTACACACACACACAGATACATGGATGGACGCATGAACGGACGCAGGGGCGGATGCAAGGACGAGCGCAGGGACGGACGCACGAACAAACGCACGCTTAGACGGGCGGATGGACGCATGGACGGTCACACAGACGAATGCATGGACGGACAGAAGCAAGAACGAATGGACGGACGAATGCTTCGCCCCACTCTCCATCACTCACTCCGTGGATATGCTGCCATTCTTTATGTGCCATCTTAAATGCAATGCACTGTTTGTTGCCTCGAATTCACTCCCTATTACTGTTTCTTTTGTTTAGGGTCAATCTGAGACGCGCTATAAAGATAAAATTAAGGATGCACTGTCTTGCCCTTCATTTCTGTCTACGTCTTTTCCGATTCTTGCCTGACTCCCCTTGAGTCAATTAATCTGACCCCTAATCACTAATTATTCGCATACGGTGGTTGCAAAGCACATTCTGCAAATTGCATCCTTGCTAACCTTCACCTTAATAGTGTCGCCCTCTGTTAAACTTCCAGCTTTACTGCTTCGTAGTGAGTAATAAAATCAAACGCGCCCTTTCACCTCAAATTTTCGCCAATAATATAGTATGAGCATGTTTGAAGACGCGCTAAGCAGCTCTGCAAAAGTTATTTTTGGGAAAAACTTCTGCATCTCTAGCTGACTGCAACTTGCATCACAATCCAAGCTCCCCAGTGTTTTACCACTTCACCCAACACCCCGTTTTGCTACTGCTATCTTTTTCACTAATCACATTAAACAAATCCCGTTCTGAAAGCGTATAGTCACAATGAAGCCGCGTTAACGGGGGAAACACTGCATACCGCCATTGAAGCCCGCAGCTGTCCCCTATGCGCTACCTCATTTTGATCCAGACATCAAAGTACCAGGAGTGAGCACACCGCTGAAGAAGTGCTTTGATCATACCTGATCCTTCTTCTAACTCATCGCCGCAGAACAAATACAATAAACGAGCCCACCCCTCAATACAACTTCTACTGAAGGGCTTTTGAGGTAGTGAAAACAAAAAAAAAATGGGAGGCCACACGGCCTCCATTAATTTTGCTTAAAAGACTAGAGGAAGGAAGCCGTCTTTTTCTCTGGGTCAATATATACATACCCCCCCCCCCCACCCCCCTCTCGCTTCCAATAAGCTTGTGCCCTGAATGTTGC
Source organism: Rhipicephalus microplus (assembly GCF_013339725.1). Lineage (NCBI taxonomy): Eukaryota > Metazoa > Arthropoda > Arachnida > Ixodida > Ixodidae > Rhipicephalus > Rhipicephalus microplus. The sequence continues at coordinate 235,630,924 of NC_051167.1, read as the reverse complement.
TTGGAGGGCTTCCGAGATCCGAGGCACCAGAAGCTCCTTTTTCGCCTCCTAGGTGCACGAAAAAAAAATGAAGCACAAAAGCAAAAACCTAGACACAACGCACTCTTACAACTGATAATCGATTGCAATAACAGACATATATATGCGCCAACATGAACACGCGTTGAGGGACGATTAGACAAACAGGCAAAGATTGTATTATTGGCACGCTTCCAAGAAAGCTAACTCAATGGCAAGTAACGTGACGAGCTATTGAGTTATCGCACTCCCCCAAGGTAACGATTCGCCCAGCAGGTCGTGCTTCTCATGTGCTTCTGCCTGCACGATCAGTCCACCTTTGGCCAAAAAAAGACGTCACATAATGACGGCGTTATGTGACGTCCTTGTTTGGTGAAATGTTGGTCGATCTCACAGGCTGAAGCACATGCGAATTAAGCACAGCCTGCTGGGCGAGTTGCTCACCTGGGGCGACTTACCACCGTATTCTAGAACGTCCCTTCGCTGAACGCTTCACCTTCACTTGAGGAAGCCGACAGGAGTGCCATCTCTAAGAACGGCAAGTCACAGCATATCAAAGATAATCCGCTACGGTTCTTGAGTAGCGCAGCGTCATATTTCAGCCGAGCAGCAACGCAGTGCTCAACTTTCTCAAGTGTAGGGCAAAAGTCGAATCGAGAAGCGTTTGTGAATACGAGGGTTACCCCCGTATTCTCCTACGCTCTTCGACTCTACTTTTGCCCTTCACTTGACAGAGTTGAGCAGTGCGCCCCTACTCGGCTGAAAATGACGCTGCGCTACTCAAGAACCATAGCGGATTATCCTTAATATGCGGTGACTTGCCGTTCTTAGATATGGCACTCCCGTCGGCTTTCTCAAGTGAAGGTGAAGCGTTGAGTGAAGGGACGTTCTAGGATACGGGGGTTAGTAACTCAATGACGTCATTGTTTGACGTCTCAGCGACGCAATGTTGACTTCACAAGTGTGTAGAAACTGTCAGGTTTTAATAACATCATAGGGTGACATAATCCCACGTCGATGATCATTGGCGTCACTCGTGTTAACTCGGACAGTCACCTTGCGCGCTTGATGAGGCACATAAGAGTGCACCTTCCATCATAAATACTACAGCTTTCGACAACGTTAGCATGGCTCGACGATCAGTCGTTTGCGGAGACATTATTTCGGCGTGCCGGAAGGTTCTAGCTTTCAACCAGGAAGCACTGAAGCAGCTGCTGAAGTTTATGCGTTCAACCGGGTTCTTAAAACGACGACGATCACACCCGTGCTTAAGTGCGTGCGCGTTTTTTTTTTTTTTAGACGAATGTGTTTTATGCCGGCGTCCACCACGGCTCCGCTGAGGTATTTTCGTCTAGTATATGACGTAGTGGAAACTACTCGAAGAGATGGCGAAGAAGAAAACGAGAAGGCTAAGTTCCATAGCGGGGCGCCGAAACTGCGACCCCTTACTTTTGAACACGTGAGACAAGCTATAATGCGCGACATAACCCTCATGAACAACAGGTACAGAAAGAAAGAGAGAGAGAGAAGGAAAGAAGGAAAGAAGGAAGGAAAGAAGGAAAGAAAAAAAGAAAGAAAGAAAGAAAGAAAGAAAGAAAGAAAGAAAGAAAGAAAGAAAGAAAGAGGCCGAAGAAAAGATACAGAGCGAGACACAGAAAAAAACTGCTCTAAAAGAAAGTTTTCACGAGGCGTAATCCGAATCCGCGAAGCCTCGCTGTGAACAAGAGTGTCCTAGTCCACTGGCTATTTCGGCACGTTAACAGATGGGGGCGCAGCCATGTATTGGATCGTGTAGCAGAGGAATAGCGAAGGGGTAGTGAGCGTGAGCAGGAGAGATGCGGTGGCAAGGAGGAGGCGAGAAAGAAAGAGAGAGAGACTGAAAGTTATTTGACGCTTTAAGGCTGAACTATACGCAGCATTTTTGCTGGCGTTTTCTGGCGTTGCGTCTCTCGGCGGCATCATGTAAACGCCGCCAGAGCAGGCGGCCACCAACATGAAAAGCCGTGAGGCCAGCACGGCCCGGCGTCACCGATTGCGATCAAAAGGAATGAACCTAACATCCCGCAGAAGCATTGTGCAGCGTTGGTCAATGGACCAACAAGAAATATAACTGATTGTAGTTTTTATGTCTCATTGTAGTTCTGAGGTGAGGTGCGGGGACAATTTTGAGTGCCGCCGAAAGGCTTTTATTATTTTACTTGTAGCTCTACCTATTGAGAATCAGAACCGCGAACTCGTAGTATAAGGCCTATGAGACTTGGAAACTGCTGTACATCCGTGAGGCCACACAGTTGTTCAATCCACTAAGGTGTGCTCAACGTAACAATGAACTTGAGGATGGCGCTAGAAAACGGTACGAATAAAGCCCGAACGTTTGCGGCTAAGCCTCTGCGGAATAATCTAAGTCAGATACATGCATCAGTAGAGAACTTGTGGGTTACACCAACACCGCGACGACGCGACGACTTAATAGATACGAGGCGGGCGGCCAGCGTTTTGGTAGCAGCGACGATGTCATTACTGTCGCGGAAATCGCTGCTAGCTGCGCACATATTGGTTATCCGTTCATTGAACCACTTCCGGTGTCCATGTCCGACGCCGGAAGCGGACGCCCTGAAGTGGACGTTTCGCCTGGTTTCGGCAACCGTCACCGATAGCGTCGACGCCTAGTGACGTAGGCGTTGGAAACATAGGGAAAACGCCAGCAAAGTGCTGCATATAGTTCGGCGTTTAGTCACCAACAAGTTGGAGGCAGACGTCCCTTGACCTGTTCTCATGTGAGATAGACTATCTCAACGATTAGTGTGATCTGCTTTTCTCTTGTTATGTGGCAGTGTTAACGGTAGCACTTAATGTTTCCATGGCTTTATACTTCAATTATAACAAAATAAAGTTTAGTTTGGATTTGGCCTCTTTCATGTGGTCTGCTTTGTTAACGTTTCCGGGCGCTGCGCTACAATCACGCCTTGCGACACTACTACGTTACGTTTCCGAGTGTAATGCTGCTACTGATGAGACCGCAAGAATATCAGAACACAGGCCTGTAATATTGAGATCTCTAACATCAGTTTTACGTGATAGCATTAAAGAGCACGAGTCGCAGAAAGCAATGTATCTGTGGCGTTGGTCATAAGCAAAAAAAATAGGCGTTGTCCTTGAGTGAAATTTCAATGAAAAAATTAAAATGAGGGTGTCGGTCTGAATGAAATTTAGATGCCCTGACTGACAGTGATGCACTCTAAAACAGAGCCATGACCATGCGTACCAAGTCCTCAGAAAAAGACCCCTTATAGTTTTTATTTCTCGCAAAGCTTCAGGCACACAGATGTCCTGTTGCACAGGCTGAAATCGTGAGTACAGGATGCCAATGTGAAAATAATAACGATTGGTGCAGAGGCGTGGCCAAGGGGTGGCGCACCAGGTACCTGCCCCCCCCCCCCCCGCCCCCCGAATTTTTTCCTTGCCATGGGATAGCAAAAATGGCCATTTTAAAAGGGTGCAACTCCCGAAATCCAGGCAGCCCCCCCCCTCCCTCCTCCTAAAAATATTTATGGCTACGCGCCTGGATTGGTGGTGTCCCAAATCTAGGATATGAATATGAGAAAGGTCGTAGTGGAAGGTTCCGGTAAATTCTACCACTTGGGATCCTTTATTGTGCACCTTCCTGATGCGCACCAATGTAAATGAGCTTCAGGCATTTTGGATTTTAGTGAACATACTGCCGTCACCACCGGGTTTTGATCCCGCCACTTACGGGTCGGCAGTGCAGCACCATAACCATTACACCAACGTGGCGGGAGCTTGTCTGAGAAACACTTAAGAAAATCGACGAAAATCGTGGATGCTTTTAAAAGAGAATTACGACTGCATGAATGGTCGCATCATGTGTTCAGCGAGTCCAGTGAATGTCAAGCGTATGTACAGGGTCCTTGAAAATTTCTCAGACAACGCTACAATCAGAATACACGTTACAGTGGTCTGGAAACTTCTAACAGACCAACCGCCGCGGTGGTGTAGTGGCTAAGAAACTCTTATGCTAACCCGAAGGTCGTAGTATTGAATGCCGGCTGTGGTGACAGCATTTTTAGGGGAGACGAAAATGCTGTAGGTCCATGTGCTCAGATTCGGATGCACGTTAAAGAACTCTAGGTGGTCTAAATTTCCAGAGCCCTCCATCACGGCGTCTCCAATATTGATATGAGATTTTCGGGACGTGAGACCCCTCATAAAATTGTTAACTTGTGGCAGATTCTGCACTTGCTCGCTGAGGGGTTAATTTGACTTGAACGAGCGCTGTGAAACTTCCGCCTTTTTCGTAAAAAGAGTGTAATTCCTCCCCAATTTTTTATCTTGTTCTGAGATGATGTTCGTAAAATGTGTGTGCCATTTTGTGGACATTTCTTTTATAATAGCGGGGTCACACACTGGGCCATGTAATGTTCTTGCAATGAAAATTGTCGCAGTTTCTTCACAAGGACAAAAAAAACGAAAGCGATAACGATAAATCGGAACGTGATACGAAGTCAGGGAACCAGCAAACTCGATGAGGATCTAATGTTGCGTAACTCTAAAAACGGTAGCTTAATAGCACCCGGCTGTTCCATAAACCGCTGCGATTTTCATGATTTCTGTCATCTCAACACGGTCTAAGCGGTCAAAGCCCAACGCATAACGGTACTAGCCACCTACCAATCTCAGTCGAGATGGCATGTGCTCTTTTGACTACTCTGTGCAGCAGGTGCACCAGTGACGCAGTCTACTTACAGGCACACCTTTTTGCTCATTGACCCGACAGAGATGTCCAGCGAGTTCCTTCATTGTTTGGGGCACGCCTGGATGCAGCCTTCGGAATCTTATGCTCGAACCCAGACCATACAACATGTGGAGTGATTTTTTCATCGAAATTTTTTACGGAACAAGACGGCAACGACAACGGCAAATTGTGCCCATATAATTGCTGTCCCACCAAAATGTGGCTGATCCCTGTTTCCAGGAATCGGTATAATACAAAAGTGAAACGCGTCTTCACAGAGGTTTTTCAGTGTTTGTTGTCCATTACTACACCATAAGAGAGAAGAAATAAATGCTACAGCAATAAATTGCAAAGCCAGACTAACAATGGGCCGTCCAGCAGGCCCACGAAGTGGCCACTAGGTAAACCCTGTCGGTCCCTACGTGGGAGACGCCCGCTACGCGCTAAGCGCATCCTGCTGGACTGAAATAAAGTTTTTTCATTTTATTTCATTCCATTTCATTTCACGCGAAGAACGACAAGCAGCTCAAAACTTGCAGCGCACACCTCAAGCAGCCAGCACTAACGAAATGAGCGCACATGGGACATGCGCGGACTAACAACTGGCAGAACTTAAACCTAATGCGCACTGTTGAAACGTAAAGAAAGCCCAGGAAATGAACGCACAGGATACGCGTGACAACTGTCACAGTTCTTACTTCTTCGTGTGTCAGCAGCGTGCTAGTTTCGCAAACGCAGCCGCGGCCGCGAGCAAGGCGACATTCGTGCTCTCCCGAATCACGAGTCTGATGAGCGCGCGCGCGAGAGAGACCACTCGCTGTGGAGGCAGCGCACATCGAAACGCTTGAGGCGACGGCGTTTAGAGCGAACTCAACGTGACACCTTTGCGTCATTTCGCTACTAATGACAAATCCGTGCTGAAGTTGCGGAGCTCTAAAGACCACTAAACGGTAGGTATGGTGTGTATAAAAGGCTTGCCGCTAAATATCTCGACAACGAGCGCTCTGTGGCCTGGAAGATACCGCCGCGTGCTGTGGATTGAGAGGTAGCTTGTTCGATGCCCCGCAACAGAAGCTTTCTGTGTGGTTCATTTCTTTCAAATGTCGTAGTGAATATGTTACAACATCGTATCCCTGACGGTAATACGCCCGCGGAGGCGTGGTAAACACCGACATAAACCATTAAATTAAAAAAACGCGCCAGAGGTTCTAGAGAATAGGTGCCTTTGCACTCATATAATGAGCTTACAAACATTTTACCTGCGGTGGAGATAACAGTCTCTGTGAAAACGAAAGTTAAGTAGATCAGGGCTTTGATAATCGGACAATGCAGTTGTCTGCCACTGCCGCGGCTGCGTTTGCGAAACAAGCACGCTGTTGACACACGAAGAAGTAAGAACTATGACAGTTATCATGCATATCCTGTGCATTCATTTCCTAGGCTTTCTTTTTGATTGAACAGTGACCTTCATGTTTAGAGTTCTGCCAGATTAGTCCGCGCACATCTCCTGTGCACCTATTTTGTGAGAACTTTCTGCTTGAGGTGCACGCTGCAAGTTTCGAGCTGCTTGTCGTTCTTCGCGTGGCATTGCAATTTATTGCTGTAGCATTTATTCCTTCGTTCTTGTGGCGAGGCATGCTGCACTGGGAAGTGTCACACGATAATTGTTTAATTCGATGCGCACTACACATCAAGCCCCTAGCTTGCGAACGGTCGCTGAGTAATTAGAAGCAGGCAACATTTATATCGTATCTTTGTCACACCTCAAAGTCATAACGCTAGATGAACATAGAGATGTGTTCATGTATGCGCAGTGCACTTAAGTGATAGCTCGTTTCTTGGACAATGCTGGACAGCTAGTGTCGAAAACTTTACTTCTTTATGGCACTCTCTACCTTGTTGCTGAACAACTATTTCTTTTATCAATGGTTTAATATAAAAACAAATAATGAAATAACGCACACAGCACCTATTAGTTACGCGTACGCATGCGCACCTCCAAGTGTTTCTGCGCAGGCGACGTTATATTGCTGTCCACCTGCACTTTTCAATTAAACGAGCTTCGGCGGCAAGAACGTGCTCGTAAGTATAGCAGGACATTTTTACTTCGCACACCACTAACGCCTCATTTGAGCCTTCTCTTTGAGCAGACTTCAATAAATTATAGACAGCATAGGAGTTACCCCCCCCCCCCCACGGGCGAATTGGAATATGTATTGTCGTTTATTTGGTCGGCGTCCTACAAGGAAGACACATTACAACCGAGCAACTTACGAACACAGGCATCCGTTCTTTCCTCACCGCTGCTTGCGAACTGCATAGGCACGATGAATCGCCAGTGCGAACGCCGATGGCAACCAATCTTTCGCTCGTGTGATCGTTACGCTATGGCGCATATGCAAATAAGGTGCTCGAGGTTCTGCACAGCCATGGTCGCGTGGCGTCGTCACCAGGCGACGACGTTGCCTCTCGAGCATTCGTTCCACGCACTTATCCGCAACGCATACGTTTCAGATTCCCTGGCGCCCATCATGAGCAGTGTCAAACACGAGAAACTAGACCCTGCCGCTGAGCTCACTTCACATCGAGAGCATGAGAACCTACACAGACAACGAGCCCATCTAGGCACACCATTCGCTGCGCTACTTATAGTGAGGGAGTACAAGGCGCGACTGTACTACGCTAAATGAATTGCTTCACAAGGTATGAGCCGAAAAATTGGGCAACCCTTCAACTTCGCCTGTGAGAGTTGAACGGGATAGCAATATCCTTCATCGTGGTTAACAGCGCGAAACACCCGGACAGGAGCGATAGAAGGACACGGTACCGTGTCCTTCTATCGCTCCTGTCCGGGTGTTTCGCGCTGTTAACCACGATGAATGCTCACCAACTAGCCCAGTTTTCCATCTTGCTCAGCAATATCCTGTCTCTAGGGCATGCTTCAACCACTCGGTGCATATTTTTTTATTATCTTACTGGAGAAGTTTACATCGCGGATTACAACAATGTAATCGATAAGTTGAAAGGGGCTGGTGTTAGTGAAGCTTTCGCATATGGTTGCACTCTTTGCAATGGCTGGTATGCTTTAAACAACGAGCAATCGTGCGCGTGGAATGCTTTCGAACATGTTACGCACCCACTACGTAGTCTTAAGGGAATACACGCAGTAGCAGGTGTGCTTTTTGTAACGAGTGGTCGGGTATGAACCCTAAGTCATCATAATCACATGTTCTGACGCCGCGATGACAATGTAAAACCGCACAACAAAACACGATGCGGTCGTGAAAACATCGGCTTAACACAAACCCTGTAAACGGATTTTTCATCACCATACTTACGAAAATACGTATGTAAAAAAGTAATGTTGCTATAATTGTGTATCCACATCTATGAGAGTTTACCATAGTTTCACAAGGAAGTGTGGCAGTTTGGGCTAGCCTGGTATGACATGACGATAGTTATAGCGCCCGCACAGAACAGAAAGAATAGCAAGTCTCCTTCTTGTCTCTTCGTCTTCGTTCTGTTCTCGCGCTATAACTATCGTAATCTTCACAAGGAACTTTACGTTATTGTTGTTAGTGAATTTCGCTTGATAAAGATAGCGCTTCGCATTGCTTATATCAAATTACATCAGTGTTAGTGCAAAAGTTTAAATGCTTCCATTCGTGTACGCTGCACGAAGCATAGCACATGACATCTGGTGCAGTACCTATCGTGCGATATACGGGCAGCCGGTCTTGTCGACGAGCATGCACACACAAACGGGCGACGCGAAAGAAACGTTAAAACATCTGCGGCCATGTGCTCACTGTTCTGAGAACGACAGCCACAATTCTGGCACTCAACAGCCATAGGCGAGGAATACGCAACGCCTCACACCAAATCACACCGTTTACTCTGCCGCGGCACACACGACACGCAGCGCAGGCGTCGGCGCTCAACCGCAATCCTCAAGTGCAACAGATTTCGCAAAGCGCCCGCGATATATATAAAGACGACAACCGTAACAAAAGTTTTTGACGTCGAAAGACATCGTCAGGGCGAAGCGTGAAATGCGCGGGACTAGAGAAAACGTTTTCAACCGAGCTAGGCTTTTTCGGCTGTCTAACTGCAGTTGGCCACGAGAGAGGTTGTGAAAGAAGAAGGCATTACGACCGAGATGAGGCGCTCTCCAAAGCGATCACATACATCTCGCTCTATGGGAAAGCTTTATGCAAATTCGGGCCGTGACGAAGGCGAAATAGTTTATGGTAATTGAAAGCGAGAAATGAAACGAGTTCACTAGATGAGAACGTCTGACGTAAAGTGCAACAGGACGAGTAATAGTTGTTTCCGTTTCATCATTTTGAAAAACAAAAACAGAAAACGAGAAAAAAAATGCCGGCTGTTGCCTTTGATGTTGGTGTCCTTGCATGCGAGCTGGGCGTCAAGCACCGCTATGCACTTTTGTTCATCTCTCTAGCTGTCAACAACTGACGCGGTTTGTCGATGACGCGCGCAGGATGTCGGGCCAGCGGCGGGCGATTTGTCATGCGGCCTTTATTGTCCCTCTGAGTCTGACGGGGAACTGGGACCCCGGGGTTCCCGCACTGCAGTTTCTTTTCGTTCTCTTCCTGCGGATATGCATAGATTAGGCGCAGGCGCTCGTGAATATGAAAAACCGTGTCGGCCGTGGGCGTGGCATGCCAATAGCAATTAAAGAGATGGAAGCGTTAATTAACGCGGGGTGATTCTGCGCATTGCCACGTCTCTAGCGGGGCGTCGAATCCCCGCGTTGCGACGAATTTGCATCTTTTATCGTTCAGATTAGCGAACCCAATCACAAATTACAAGAAAAGATTCCACAAATTTGCAAAGAAACATGAACGTTTTTACAGCGAATACCTTCCAGCTTCTGTGAATGAATATTTCATGCGATAATTGAGCATAGTAATTAATTTGCTAAGGGTGTTTTGCTGTGAAAGTCACCCAAGAAGTTCAAAGTAATTAGAAACAAGTACGCTAAATAATTGTATCAGACCTACTTCGTGCATTAATTTTGGAGCGTGACTTCACGACTATCATCAGATCATATCATGGATACACATGCGGAAACACCCCAAAAATACAAATCACATATGACGGCCTTGGCTTACATTGCGTCGGAAATTTCGGCTAGCAACAACCACTGAAAACCTTGATGTTGAAAACATTGCCAACCAACTGAAAACATTACCAGGTCTACCAGACGAAAACAAAAGATCGTCCTATTAGGAAACTGTGCTACTGCCGGCTATCATTAGGCATTTGTATCTTAAGATTGCAGTCATTATGTTCTCAATCGCTTGCTGTCTCCCTGTTCTACCCCTATTTTGTTTTCTATCTAGCGATCATTCTCTTGCATCAATTCTGCTGAAAATTACGTCACGTTGTTTTTCTGGTCGTTATATTAAAGGCATTCGCCAGTATACAATTTTTTATTCATTCACTCACTTTTGTGGACAATCTATAGAAACTTTTTTGTGATTTTTTTCATTGCTCCAATGTTCACCAATCTCTTAATTCGTTTGAAACAGCAGCTTACACCGTATAAAAGTGCTAAGATCTCCTAAATATAATATAATTTCAAGGACACAGTTTCTCTGCAAGGCAGAAGCGATGAATGTGATAGCAAAAACTTGAAAAGTTACATGAGCTAAGACTAGTGAATAACTTTTTATATACAGCCTCACCCACCCCTACAAAACAGTGGTGTAAGAGAATACGGCCGCTACAGAGAGATATGTGGATTTCGCCATGTATCTTTACGTTGAGACCACAGAATGCACGAGGATGCTGTCTGCTGACACCTCTCGAGCTGCACGCGGCCAGTGATCGCGACCATGGCGTTAAAATCAAAGTGCCCAGTGCTGCTTGAGCACCATCCCTCTCCCCAACTAGCCCATTTAGATTGGTTGAGGACGAGCCAGGACGTTTCCTCTCTGCTTGAGCAGCTCAGCTTGAGGTCTGATGCATGGTGTTATGGTATCGTATGTGCCGTTCGAGCGATGGAGATGAGCCAGATTTGTTGATCACTGCTTCAGCCGTATTTGCAATGGTATCGCATGCGCCCTCTGAGTATCGAAAATGAGCCGGATAGTTTGATCGCTGCTTCTCCCCCATTTCTTGCCTCGCGCTCACATGTTTTTACACGCGGGTGCAACAGACGATGCGCAGGGTGATTTTATCAGTGTGGTCTTTACAGGGAACCTAACAACAGCAAAAACACCTCGACGGTTTTTACATAGTTGCCAAGAAGTATTATTAAAAAAGCAGCCAGCTGCTAAGTGTAAGAATTGTGTCCAAAACTTTGCACAATGCCTAGCTTGGAACATCCATATGACTTCATTGATTGTTTTTGTTCTGATGACAATCTGGATACATTTTATTTCTACTATCGCTCTCAAGCTGGACAGAGACGCTTTGATGCCGCACGTGTTCGGATAAACTATAGACTACACTGCTAGACTCATTTATCTGGCGGCGACAGAACCCAATACATTGTTCCTGCTTATGCGTTGCATAATGGTTGGGAGAAGGAAAACACAGCGCCTGTCTTGTTGGACAACGCGATGAGCATCCACGGTTCCACCCACACGAAAAAGAAACGCAAAACAACGTACTGTTTTCGCACCATAGACGCGCAAGCAGCGGGGATCCAGCAGCGATGCCGCGGGCAATGATGTGTACAAGCGATGCGGAGAAGAAAGGCATCGCAGGCAAGGCACCCCCCACTGTCCCGTGTTTCGGTGTCGTCGTTCAAGGGTTAATCGAACGCGGGCCGACGCACAAAAAAAGAAAGAAAGCAGGAAAAAAAGAAAGAAAGAAACAAGGAAAAAAGGAAGGAAAGTATGCGCTACTCCTTTCAACGTAGTGCCAGCCGCGAATCAATCACCCGGCGGCATCGGGTCGTGATGATGCTGGCCAGCGTGGGGTCAATCAGCGATGGACGCCCTGGATTCAGTTTACCTCGTCCCTTATACCGTACTTCTCTACTCATAACCTCCCACGTCGATGTGAGAAGCGCTATAACAGTGAACTGAAGAAGGCATAGTAATCACAGCATATCCACGGGGTGAATAATGATGAGTGGGTGAAGCTCCAGGGGAACATCGATAAACCGCTAATCCTCCGTGAATTTTGCCGAGTAGATCATCTAAGACGTAGCAAACACTGTATAAAATTACGCCATATCCATGAAGTGGATAGCAATGAAGCAGCTGGCTCCGTCTGTCCGTCCGTCCGTCCGTCCGTCTGTCTGTCTGTCTGTCTGTCTGTCTGTCTGTCTGTCTGTCTGTCTGTCTGTCTGTCTGTCTGTCTGTCTGTCTGTCTGTCTGTCTGTCTGTCTGTCTGTCTGTCTGTCTGTCTGTCTGTCTGTCTGTCTGTCCATCCGTAGGGCTCCTATCACACTGAAGCGCGCGTCTCCATCGCATAGGAGTGCAGCGAGCGCCGCAGCACCACCTAGTGAGCACTCCGACTACTAGTATTGGCTACGATGGACGACGAGGGACTAGCCTAGACCTTAAGGAGCTTCGCCCCTAGAAAATGCGAGGGCATACTTCGCTCTGATTGATTGATTGATTTGTGGGGTTTAACGTCCCAAAACCACCATTTGATTATGAGAGACGCCGTAGTGGAGGGCTCCGGAAATTTCGACCACCTGGGGTTCTTTAACGTGCACCCAAATCTGAGTACACGGGCCCACAACATTTCCGCCTCCATCGGAAATGCAGCCGCATACTTCGCTCTGATGCGAACTTGTAGTAATATTTTGACTGCTCTTCTGGTAACAATTTTATTTCAAGCCTGATGTTTGCATTGCTCTTTTTTTACGTTGTTGCGGTATATATTGTTGTTGCGCTTCTTAACATGCATCGCAATCATTACATCGAAGGCTGCTATGAGATCACAAGAACAGCGGATTATGGCGCGGTAGTTATCGACCGTCACCGGTGTCTGCAACCGCTATCAAAAGAAATGGTTGAAATAGAATAAGGAAAAAAAAAAGGGGGGCCGCTTAAGAATGGGTTTTAGGAGTTGAAAGCGTTATAGCGATATTCTGTTTTTTGTGCATACATCAAACACTTAGTGCATGAAATCTTTTTTAACTTGCTATACACCTACTACGTGGCTTTAAGAGATTAGGTGCCATAGCGTGCGTGCCTTTTTTAGTGGGTGACAGGCTTTAAATGATATTCACAGGTTTTGACGCTAGCTGGCAATGGCGCTTGTACCACGCATTATTACTGCATTTTTCATGTTGCATTGTGAAGTATGTATACAGGAAGCGCCTGTTTTTAAAACATGAAAGCTACTAGTCACTGCATTTCCAAGCAGAGGAAGTTTTTTTCACTTCAGGCACATGGAGACATGTGGCCGTTTGGTAGAACATCCGATTGCCACACAAACGACCAGGCTTCAATCCCCGCTCGCACCCAAAATATCAAGGGTCGGTCTCCACTTTGACGAAAGATTTTTATCGAGCATTTAATTTTCATCGTTCTCCATTTTTGGGTCACGCTTAAGATGATGATTTTTCGCTGAAAATCAACTATGCCGACACCTAGGCAAAGCCGGAAGTTCTGCGAAACGACCTCTTAAACGCTATCACTCTCTAATGTCCGCTGTCGGATTAGATTCAGACCCAGAAGCTCCATGCGACAGTCAAAAGTTCTACAAGAGAGGCGCACCGGGGCTTGAAACTCGCGAATACACCACGTTCACGTGTAATGTCAAGCAAGAATCCACGTTAATACATGCATTTCGAACGGTAAAACAACAACCAGGTGCCCCACAATTCAAAATGTGCAGCAAGTTAGTCCTTCAGTGAGTCTTCCAACTCCACTTTTGAGGTTAATGAGGAGATTGTGAGCAATGCGTTCAAAAAACAGGCTGCTTAGGAGGGTAGTTGCCCTCATCGCGTGGATAAAAAAGCTCACTTGCCTAGACGTTTGTTTCAGCGTCATTCCCTGCTCGATGATTTTATACCTGTGGGACTGGTGGCAAAAGAAAAACGGTTTTATGCGCCACAACACAGATATGGATAATTGATATGTGGGGTTTAATGTCCCAAAAGCACCATATGAATATGACAGACGCCGTAGCGGAGGGCTCCGGAAATTTCGACCACCTGGGGTTCTTTAACATGCACTCAAATCTGAGCACACAGACCTAACGAATTTCCGTCTCCATCGAAAATGCAGCCGCCACGGCCGGGATTCCATCCGGTGACCTGCGGGTCAGCAGCAGAGAACCTTAGCCACTACATTACCACGGCGGGGCGACAACACAGAGAGATCAGTCTGTCACGCCGTCCATCACAAGCGTGGCGAATCAACAGTCTGGAATGTCATGCTAGCCGATACTCCGCAATAAAACGCGCACTTAATAGTTTGTGTCCCGCTGTAAACTTATTTCGCGTTCTTCCATTGCCAATAATTTGTGTCATTTTCTTGCGAAAGGTTGAAAAAAAAAAACATTTTGTGTTGTCCAGAGTGCCTAGAACACGTGCATTGCAGACTGCAGAAGTACATTCAGCAGATACATACTATCACGTTTGAAAGAACGCGAACAGCGGAAAAGCGGGTCTTTCGACTCACTCGAACTGCGACCTGCCTTGACTGTCGCTAGGCAAAACTTGTGCTTACAGCTAACGTCACCGTAGCGCTAGAGTGTTGCTCTGACTTGCACTGGTGTATTGAATGTGCTTTTCGTTTCCCAGTTATGCCTGGTACTCGGAACACACACGCTGTACAGAAGTGCCAGCCAGAGCAAGATTTTATAGTGCAACGGTGACGCCGGCTGAAGCACGAATTCACCTAGGAACAGCCAGGACATGGCGCAGTCCAACTGAGTCTAAAGGCCGAACCCCACGTACGCTCGCCGAACGCGACCAGAAGCGCGTCAGCGCGCGTACCCCGGACGCGACTAGCGAGGAATGGCGATTTCCGCCCACACACTACGCGCGTAGGCGTGCGCCGGTGAGTGCCTAATTACCCCAAGCAGGCGAGAATAGGCGGGTGGCGCCACGTACTGAGCTGTTTGTGAGTTTCGAAGTGATTTATATGAGCTTGGCCCCTCTCCATAAGTCCAGGTGGCGCCAGGCAAAGCCAAATCGCACCCCTTGTCACGGCCAGGCAAACATGAGTGCTTACCGAGTGCACTGAACATTGCTGCTACGTGCACGACACGCTGTTCACCGTCGCAGGTACGCCAAATCCCCCACGACGTGATCGAGCCCAACGAGTGCTGCCGGTTCCAACTATTCAGCACGACATATCACGGCCAGACGATCACGAGAACACACTAGAGTGCATGGTGTGCATCGATATACGATGTACACGACGCATCGTGCAAAATATAGAGCTAAGCGGTCTCATTTAGTCGTGTATTGTGGCGGAACATGTAAGAATAGAGCTCGTAAATTAATACATATGGCAATAGTGTACTTGTCTTGTATGTAGGGATGTACAATGTTCATAAAAAGGAAAGAAAAGCTAGTACAAATTGGTTTATGCACACCGACTAGGTCGATGTCCCAGTACAGCCGCGGCGTTATTCGTATCTGCGGAGCTACAAGCATGGCCAGCGCGGCTAGACGAGCACCGTCTCAAGGCCGAAATCCGATCGCCGCCGACACTCGCGTACGCACAGAGTTTAGATGCGCTTACGACATATGCGCATGCGCGACCGCCGGAGCGCCTACCGCGTGCGCTCGGGCAGCGTATGCAGAGCGGGCGTGTGGTTTGGGCCGAAAGCTACGCTACTTGCTGCTCACGCTTCTTTGCATCTCGGTAATACGCCGTTACATTTGTACGAGCTAATAGACGTGCGCGTGTTGGATATGAATTGCGTGGGTGCCGGCTGCAAAGCTGGGCGCTGGGCCTGAACGAAGAGAACCATGCGACAGATTCCAGTTTTAGATGAAACAGCAAAAAAATGTCAAGAATCTTCTCAAAGGGACTCTGATGGGATGCGAAGCAGCAGCGTTGGGCAAGGGTGGCGTCACAGGTTCAACGGCGATAACGCGGGTGCTGCGGTGAGCGCTGGAGGATTCGTTTGAAGCGATGGCTGCGTAGGTCTTGTCCTTTCTTCAGAGTGGACGCGGGCGCTAGACCGGAGTTGGCACACGTTTCGCCTTGACTACCACGGTTGTGTGATCGGTTTAGTTCACGCTGAGAGGTTCCTGCCGACATTCGACGTCCAAGTAGGCAAAGTCCAGATCGATGCATGTTTCACTTATCGTGGTGGGCAGTTTCCGTTCCGCCGACACGCACTTCTGCGAGAGCACGTCACGCTTGTAATCGACGAGTCATTTTCCTCCTTCTCCACTGATGTCAACGTTGAAGTCTCTCGCGACTTTAAGAGGCACGCGTCGACACGCCTCACCGCAATCAGCCAACGTCTCCTTTAGACAGCGCTGAACCTGTTCCTTCGGCAGGTTGAGAGCGAGGTACAGCGCGACCATGGCGACGTCGACGACGCCCACGCCAACGCACTCGGAGCAGGACCGTGCGGATCAGCGGTGTAGCGAGCGGCGGTAGCGGCAGGTGTTACGAGTGAACGGACGAGGCGGCAGCTGCAGATGCTGAGGCTGGTGAGCGAAAGGCGAGGGAGAGAGTGACGTCAGCGTGTGCTGCGATGGGAGCGTGCAGCTGCGACGTGACCTACTTGCCACCGCTCCATTACCTGAGGCGAAGGGAGCGCATTACGGCCCGTTCATACGGACGCATGAAGGGATAGCATTACGTAGGCTAGTCAAAGAGCAGCTTTGCATCTAAAGAAAAACTGCATTTGAACATTTTATTGCGAGACCGGTAAGTCATTATACTTATGGTGCCAGAGCGTCTAGTCATTGGCTGAGGTGCAAAGTTGATGCACTCATTGTGATTTGACAGTATAACTAAAATTTTCACGTGTTTTTATATTAGTAGTAATCGTGAAGTAGTCGTTATTCTTCTTTTTATATGCCATGGCTGAGATGCAGGCCTGTCCCATGAACATTAAATTTCATTGATTAGTGCCACGGACGACACAGTTAAGGGATTGCCGCGTATCCTTCGATCAACAACATTGACAAATTCCGATCAATCTGGGTGGGAAGATGCATCTTAAACTGTTCTAAGAGAAAGCTGTTCCATTTGTCATGAATAGAAATTGTTTACCAGAGAACGCCACTAAACAAGGACCGCCATCGTTCCCCGATATCTCATAACTTCGAAACTTCAAGCTTTTCTGCCTTATGTCTGCAATAGAGCATTAGAATTGAGAGAATATAAAAGGATTGAACAGCTATACCGAAAAGAGAAAATCAGAAGGTCACTATGCATTCGCCTATGACATCCCCAAGTCAAAAGCATTTTTTTTCTTTTCTGTCCGTTGTGCTGATAGCACCCTCCTCTCCCGAAAGTTTTCTTCACACAGCACTACGCTGCACTGCTTCGTTGATCAGCCAACCTTACACGAAGGGACAAAGTCATGAGCATACATTTCAGTCAAAATCAAGAAAGTGGAACGGATGGGCAGCGCGTGCAGCGAGGATGTCAACTAACAGCTGCTCATTACATAAAGTTTCCTATAAAAACACTAGAGGAAACTCTGGCGCTCCTCTCTTGGCAGTTGCAACGCACGGCGGTTCATTCAGCCCGGAAGTGATGGATAGCACACGGATTTGTACAAGCTCCGCTCTTTCGGCCTCGTTTGGCTTCATGCGGCCTGAGTCCTCTTTGCCACAAGACAACGTTCAGCAAAGTTTGAAAGTTACGTTTCGCCACGTTGGCATTTTAGGCTCACCAATTCAAATCGACCCACGAACTTCACATTGGTCCGTTCGTTCATCTGAAACAGAACCAAAACACAACAAGAAACAAAGCCAGAAGCGCGTTCGAAGACCGCAAGCACGAAGACTAGGCCACTTCATGTAGTATTCATCACTCTCACGGTGGCTGAACAATCCTAGTGTTGGAGTTCCCTCCAGTAAATATTGTAGGAAATTCTACGGCTAATTACGAGTAACAGATTGGAATCCTAGAGTTCGCAAACGTGCTGAGGGGAGACCGAAAACTAACAGGACAGATGAGATCAACTAGTGCGAGTGGCTTCAGCTATCACAGGAAAGGGATCAAGGGCAAAACGCAGAAAAGGCCATTAGTCGGCAACAGACGCCATCAGGCTAATGACAATGACGATGCCGTGCGATCACATCCTGAGACGTCCTTATGGCGACACTGTGACACGAGAAATCTTGGCGATCTGTGACGCCATCAAAAATGACACAGGGACGTCAATGACGACATCAGAGTAAGTTGAGGTCTTAGGACATTCTACACGCCATCGGCCCACATACACGTGCTTGTTATCGCGTGACTTTTCATTTGCTTTTATTACTTAGTTTCATTTTGTTTGACCCATTTCTGTAGATGTCTCACGAAATCTCAAAATTCTTGAATGCAAAAACAAGACTTTGATGAAGACTGACAGACAAAGAAGCCAACTAAGGGTTAGGGGGCGTTCCTTGTGACTAACTGTATTGCCGTACTTATTTTGTAAATATCAAAAAATCATGTGCAGGAAGCGCTCCACACGTCAGTAGGCAGGGACTGAACGTGCTATCTTCAAAAACGCGTCTGCTGGTCTACCACATCAGCTATTGCAGCGGTCCCCTTACATTTCACTTTATCTGGTAATTTTGTGCGTGCTAACCTGGAAGCATTAGCTCCGCAAAGTTTTCTTTTTGACTGGATAAGACACATCGGCCGTTCGCCTTAAAAAAGAAAACATAACATAAAACTCCTCTAGAAAACTGACATAGCCTCTGCCTGCAGCTTAGAAGAAGCTAAGTTTAAGAAAGAAACACAAAAAGAGAAAGGAAAGGGCGGTGAGGAAAAAATGAGTGGGTGCCATTTCTGGTTCGTTCGGGAGAGTCAACATTTAAATGAAAATTTTGCTGAGGGCTATGCACACGGTTCGTTGCTCTAATGGATATCGTGAATGGTACAGAAGACAGAGGCGAAGACATGCCCTTCACAAAGTGTGCTATTTGGCCTGTTGGTTGGCCATTAGTGGGTATAACGTTGCGCATAATGGACTAAGTAGAATGGCGTAACAAAATGGGCGTGAACTTTCAAGAATTTATTTTGGAGCAGAGTGACCTCTTGTTTTACATCTCGTGCATAATTGCGTATGTCCCTAGGGACACCATCAAAAATGTTGGGCGCATTTTTTTTAAAGAGGCAAGTGCAACTTATCTGAAACTGATGAAAACGCAGTTTGTTTATACTGACAAAATGGTTGGGCCTGCTCGAACAACTTTTTCGCCATTGTGTTTTATCTCCCCTACATACGATAATTCTACTTAGAGCTCAGTATCGTCATTATTGAGGAGTAAAATTTCTATTCGGCTCATACAGATTGCAACATTTAATTTGGCCACGAATGAGCCCGTAAAGTAAGTTGAGAACGATTCGAATATACTGTACAGAAATATATTGGGATAGATTTACCGTCATCATTAAGCTTTCGTCGGTGTCCCGCACCATCGTATGGCGACTACTAGACTTGAAGAGCGAGTGGGCCTTTCTGGCTAAAGGCGCACTATTCAAGACGGCTATCAGTGCTTTTTTTTGTTCTTGGCATCCACTGAAGCCCTTGAAGAGTGTTCCAGCTCGTTTGATGCCATGCCGTTTCTCAACACTTATGCTTCTTTATAGGTGCCGTACAGGTGCCTTTATAGGTGCCTAAAATCTTCATTTTATGTACTACAATTTTATTTCAAATATACTTGTTAAAGCGAATGGAGAACACGATACTGTAGCTCTAAACTCCAAAACATCACTAAGAGACGAAAAGAACTAGGAAAGTCAGCCTCCTAATGTCATTAATCGAGTTTTGTCATTGAACATTATGAACTTCAGTTAGTGTCCCCTCGCCCTACAAAAGCCTGATTGTGGAACGTAAACACCTTAACAAAGCAACTGGGGCACAGATGAAAATTTTCTAGTGCGACAATGTTGGTTGTTTTCGTCATGATTGTCGGCGCAGTGCTTGTTTAATAAAGGTGGCTCAGTGTGAATGAACCAGTTGGAGCACTCAATTGGCTCATTTTTCATAACAAACTACGTTATTTACTTCTACTTTTGTTAGAAAATTGCCCCATTTTAATTAAAACTGTTCTATAAGTTGAAGATACTTAGGTGTGCTTCTCTTTCCCGTGAAATCATATCTAGCCTCGTGTTTTTTTTTTTCCATTTCGCTCTTTTTGAAACAGAAAAAAAAAAACGCCTGAAGTGCGCCAGCCACTCAGAAGAGCGATTTCAGCAGCTGATAATTCTCTGGAAGCCTCACTGATGCACTTTTTGCGAGATATTGCGTTATTCTGTAATCAATCGTCCCGTTTTATTTCAACTTCTCACGATTGTGGTGCACTCTTCAAACATGTGAACACAATACCTTCATTCCATTAGGCATAGTGGACGTGATGTTTCGTACTGCAACACTTCCTTTTTCTGCTTTTCTTATCGGACACTTGCCGTAGCATAGGAAGTTCAGCTGGGCCGGAGAATAACAACAACATCGACACGTTCCGATAACTTCTTTAAGTTGTGCGAAATTTCGTCGATGTAAGGCGTTGTCGACGTTATTCCTGTTTCGTTTCAATTCTGCGCTTGTGCTGCATTAGTGCCGACCCTTATACTACTGTGGAGCTTCTCGGTAGCAGATATCAACTCTGTGTCAGATGACCTGACTTTCTTAGACAAATGCTTTGCTGGCTGAAGCTGGTATCAATTCGGCGGGTTCATCAATTGTCCAAGGCGTTACTGAAGCAGATATTTGTAATAGCCCACTCAACTAATTTCAAATGCGCGGAGTTTTAAAGAAGAATGAGTTTGCTAGCTCCGGTTTTATACCTGTAACAAAAGTGATTGTCATTAAAAAATAATTAGTAGTCTCCAAGATACTCACGGAACTTCGAGTGGGAGTCCGTGGGTATATTGTGAGAGATTTGTTAGCCATCAAGACATAAGGCATCTAAAAAATAAATTACCGCTTAATCACGACATCAACAAAAAAGATAAAAAGACCTTTTTTTTTAATTTGTACTGTGACCAGTACACAACGCTAGAATGACCTCACCAAAAACTTCCCTCGCAGGCGTCGCTCAGAAATAAACCATGCTTTCTTCCCTTGCACGTTGCTAGTGAAAACTGTTATAATAGTTATTTTCAAGAAAACGCAATAACTGTGCTCCTCTCAAAAAAAAAAAAGGAAAAAAAGAAAGCTAGCTGAAAGTGCCTCTTGAGGCAGCTATGTCGTCTCAAACTTGGAGCATGCTAAAACCAAATTTTGAGATGCAGAACAATAAAAGACGAGGTTGTAAATATGTAGGTGCTGCATACTTTCCTCTTTGTATGCTTTTTCTTACACGGAGACCACTTAAAATGACTAAAACGACTGTTTATCAGGACAGAGCAAAAGTTTACAAATGAAAAGGTAACAAATGAATATAGAGCACCTTAACGCTCTACAGAATATATATATATATATATATATATATATATATATATATATATATATATATATATATATATATATATATATATGTATATACAGACCATGCTAATCAGTCGTAAATTAGTTGCAACAGCAACTACGCCCCATCAGTCACCATTACTAATTCTTTAACACTTTTTTTATTTACCATTAATGAATATTCGCAATAATATGTCAAATTAGGTGAACGTTAAGCAGCATTAACAATCTTTCATAAAAATAAGTTACGATGATAAGTAACCAAGAAAAGAAACTCCTCATTCATCACCTATTGAAATCAACACGCTAAATATTCATGAATTCAAAAACAATCTATAAGTTACATTCTGACAATCTCTGGTTCATAAGTACCTTCATAATGTTCTTAATGGTGGAATTTCGTTGATGTTCTCGTTTGTTCCATTTTGTGTTCTCTAACTTTTTCTAGTTCAATTTATTTCTGCTGAGTTTCAATAATTTCGACTTACACATTTTAGAAAGTGTATGTTTTTTCTGCATCAACCAATATTTTTTATATGAAAAAGAGGTCTCATTGCAGCTTTGGCTTCAGGATTTCTCCCTTCTCTATATTGACGCAAGGCAGACGCAGTATTCAAACTATGCGCGCTAGTTCGGTGCGTCCCCTCAAGAGAGCAGCAGCCCGATGATGAGACAAGAAAAGCCGTGACGGCGCGCGCCTCTTCAGCACGGGATTTTGATGAAAAAGGAGTGGTGCACCGCTCGAGGGCTTCTCGCAGATTGATTCCTTTTGCTGATCGCCTGTTAGAAACGCCGCTACAATTTCCTTTACTTTTCGGGCACAAGTTAGCCCCAATAAATAGTTATTGTTACACCATTTGTATTATGCATAAGGAATATTGTCACGTTTAGTAATGTATTTATTACGCTGTGGCGTACTGTTAGACTTTAACGGGTCGTGCACCGGAGGCCTATCTTGCTAACCGAACGTTCTCTTGTCTAATCTGCCTGATCCCCGCTACCCGCCGGCTCATACCCAAATCACATATGCAGTAACAATATTATCATCAGCATGTAACACTTGCATTAGGTAAAATAAATTGATTTCAATTCTGATGGCAACTGGAGTCTCAAGAACTAGTGAGAACCTCGCACTTGTTTCAAGATCGGTCGGTGCATCACAGCTTCGCTTTCCCAGCGCGACAAAACGCGTATCTTGCGCTGGGTGAGCGCGAAAACACCTAGCCGGCCTGGCATACACGCGTTCTCTCTCTTCTACAATGGTGCAGTTCGACAACTAAACCTTGCGGCTGAAGCCACGTGCACTTCGAGGGTCGTCGGCAGCGCGGGTCCCTCTAACCAGGAACGCCGTTCACGCTTCTCGAGTTATGGGCTCCACGACCCAACCACTGCATCACCTACTCATTGAGCCATCCGCCGACAGCGTCAACGACTCTTCGGTGATTCCAGGACCCAAACTGACAGGAACCTCGCTACCACCTGCGTCTCAGAAGGCGTGCGAGCTCCAAGTGTGACGGGCTCCATTCCTTGGGGAACGTCATGTATGCTCCCTGTGACGTGGAACTCGGCCGCAAGACTCTTCTGAAGGGTCTTACGAATGCCGTTCAGGCTTTCTTGACGTGTGCCACCGCAAAAGTTGACATGAGGCATCCTGTTGCCCGGCCCCAGTGCCCACACTTGCCCAGCTGACAACCTCTCACTCCGGACCCCATGAGCACCTGAGCTGCTGAGGGGGCTGTTCAATTTCTTTCGACAACGATCCCACCACAGTCAGCCCGATTCGAACCCCTGACTTAGCCAACATTGATACTGGCTCCTCTTGCGGGTCATGGGATAGTATGGCTGAAGCTATGGCACAGCATTGTGTGGTTCCATCTCACAGGGGCAACACCTTGCCAGCGTTCAGCTCTGCGCTGTTTCCTGCGGCCTTGCCAGGTCTGCACGTGATCGATGCCACGTTATCCACAGCCGCCTCTAAAGCCCATGAACAGACCTCCCCAAGAGAGCCGCCGAAAGTTCTAGTGTACCCTCACAGAGCTTTCACACCTACTCGGCTTCCCCACGTCGACGTGCTTCAGAGTTTCTTCAGCCGTGCCATCAACGCTGGCTGCCTTCGAAGTCCCAGATTTTCGCAATTTCAAGGACGACGCCAACAAGTGGGTGATTACCGTCAACGCTCTCGGAGCTCGCATGCGTGGAATAAAGAGCAAAAGTGTGCCATGGCCACAGACCAGCTCCGAAATGCTACTGTGGCTTGAAACAGGTATGAAGACGTGAGGAAACAGTCATGGGTAGACTGGAGCACCAAGCCCATCGTTACCTTTGGACGAATTGACTCGGACTTTACTGCGACCACCCATTAAAACCTCACCTCAACTGAGGACGGGGCTCTAGAGAATCGCCACCACGAGGCTGTTACTGCACAGTGCAGCTGATTGACGAAAGCCTTTTCACCATGCAATCCTCCAAAACTGGACTCAAGAAGTGCTCTGACCATGCGCTGGTGTCTAAAACAGGACCAAGAAGACAAGAATCCGAAGCTTCATTGCCTTCACAGGAGTTGCTACCACGTGCCCCAAGCTCATCTTTCTTTGAAGACTGGACGCGCCTGCTTCCTTTGTACTCGGCACGCTGTCCCTCAAGAACCCAGACGAAGTAAAATCGACCACTTCTGTTTCGGCCCACTGTCACGAGCCACATTTACACTAGCCACCAGCGCAGTCTTTAGCCAAGTGTGCGGGCACTCGCCTTTTGCCGAATGTACTCTCTACAAAAGAATCGCAAGTGCCCATCCTGCTCGAGGATGATCTCATCAAAGAACCGCTGCTGCAGGTCACGGTTGCAGATGACAAAACATTAGACCTGGTCAGCTTGGTGGCAAGTGACACAGGGGAAACAACAGAAGACCTTGATTTGCCTGACAAGTCAGCGCGCGAGCTCTACTCAGACATGTCGCAGATGTCCAGTTTGACGCTGTCGCACTTTGACGCCCTATTCCACATTCAATAATTGCAGACTACTCACCCGTGCAGCTGCTTGTCTATGTGCGTCGATTAATGTGGCGTAGAGTTCTGGACCATGCACCTGCATAGAACAGCAAGAATCACTGTGAAGGTCATTTAAAAACAGAAATTTCTTACGTGGATACACATGAAAAGTAAACGATTGCTTATATTAGAACTGCGATACTGTAAACTCGGCAAAATGCACTGCTCATTGCAAAACCGGCAGCATTGACACGTCACAGAATGCTACCAACGTAAGTACTGAATGAGAACCTGCAGGTCGTTGTAGAATTCGCTGCTTGACTGGGTAGATATCTGAATAGCGCAGGGCAAGCACGCAGATTGTGGCACTATCGCGAGCAATAAGCGCATGTAACTAGTAAACTAGTAAACGTTGGGCAGATACACCGAACTCTCTGGTTTGTAGGTGATTCGCGTCACGAAGAAATGATTAATTACGAGGTACTTCCTGCTCATCATCGTTATCAACAGCAGCCGCACCATAATTGCAAGCACTGCAGGACTAATTCTCTCTCATGTTTCGCCAGTCAACTCGGTCTAGTATTTGCAGCAGCTATATTATACCCGGAAGCTAAGTCACTTGCTTGCTTGATTTATGCCTCTACGCTCGCTTTCTTTTGCTTGGAATCTAGTGTGTTGCTTTCAGTGATTAGTACTAATTAGTAATAAGGGGCAATGATGCCAACGTAAGTATAGGGCATGTTAGTAATCAGAATTGCAATGTAAATGGCCGGAAACAAAAGTAGAAGAAAAGATAACTTGCTGCCTGCCTGCAGGGATCCCACCTGCGGCATTCTAATAACGCATTCTATGCTCTTCCACGTGGGCTGCGGCGGTGGTCATTGCTCCATCAAAGGTATGTATGTGCATTTAATAGTGAGTGTCGGTCGACGCCGCCAGTAGCTATGACGGCGAGTGGGGAACACTAATTTTTTTTTGCCTGTTCAACTCGCGCAGCAAGTGACGTTGCTAAGCGTTCAACCGGAGCAAGCGTTTTCGAGTGTTAAAAGTGATCTCTTTCGTATATTACAGTTTTAATTTATTCATACACGATAAACTATTTTAGTGTCCCTTAAATAATTACGACATCAACGCACTCATAATATTTAGAATTTCAATGCCCAAAATCAAGATATGATAATGACACGCGCTGCAGTGGAGGACTTCGACGATATGTGGTTCTTGCAATGGCCTTCAACCCATCTCTCACAGCTCTTTAACGTTTCAAGTAAACGCGCTCATCGAGTTCAGGGTTAGCCTCGCGTTGCCTATTGCCGCATGATCAATAGATGTTCATCGATATCCGATACGTACTATAGGCGATGCAATCAGGTAACGAACCGGAACCCTATTTTTTCCTGTTTTTCTCACTATAGCGTAGCGGGCAGTCTATTTGTCGTCTGTCGATGAAGGCTCGTGTTCCCAACAAAAGTGAGTCGGTGTCCATTGTCCGAGAGGCCACTCATCACGACCCCCGTGTGGCCCCGATCATTGTTCCCCTTCGGTTTCAGTGCTCTGCTTTTGTTTACCTCCGGCGAATTCTGTTCTCTTCCCCGAAGCAACTACATGTACACTGCCTCTATGTGTTTCTTACAATTCTTTGTTCCACAACATTATTTTTTTCGCTACATTGGAATTTGAGAAGGATCCCGCGTTTGTCACCATGTCGTATACAAGGCAAAGATGCCCCCAGCACTTGATTGCTACTACCAAAAAAGGACGAGACGGGCTAAATGAAGTTCAAAAGGAAATACTTATTCGCAACAAACAAGAGCATTGTTTTTTATGTCAGCAGGTAAACACATTTTCAATTTGTTCTTCACGAATGCCGCACGGCCATTGATCCCTTGGCATACCCACCACTTAATACACTTTTATTCCGGGCAAAAAAAATATAAATATAAGAACTACCACCCGTACCACAAGTGTTGCCAGCCTCAACAAATAAAAAATAAGCAAATATCTAGAGGTTATGGCATTCGGCTGTCGATGCGCCGGTCGCGGGACCGAATCCCAGCCGGGGAGGCCACATTTTAAAGGCGGCGAAGTGCTATAGGCTCGTCTGCTTAGGTTTAGGCGCCAGTTTAAGAACCCCAGTAGGGGGGTCATATTTAAAAGCCCTACGGCGTCGCTTCATAATTGTATTGCGGTTTTGGCACACAAGACGCCAACAATACTTGATACCCCTTAACATAGCGCCCAATGTATGCGAGAAGTAATATGGTTTTCTACACGAAGTGCAAGTGCAGAACACACGCTCGTGTGCGAGCGCCGTCTGATACACTGTTTGCGCAGGGATGAAAAAAAAAATGTCAGTGCTACATATTTGATCTTATGTTGAAAAATCCGGCGTAACGCTAACACTAGTACCACAAGTGTTGACGATTCGGCGAGTTGGTGCGTCGTACTTGAACGTGTTAAGCACGTAACGGAAAATAAAAAAAAACAGTCAAGCTGGCGAACGCGACCGTCATTGCAGAGCAAGAAAAGATGCGGGACAAAGCGACCAAGGAAGACGATCACCGACTTCCAGCTAAATCTTTATTGTGAGAACAAGAACTTTACGAAAAACTACAACGCACGATAATCAACGACAGCATGCGATAAGAACACTCTCCTTCAAAACACGAAGCGAACATGCGCAAGAACTTTGCAACAACAAAGCAGGAGCCGCCCGGTCAAAAAAATTAAGATACCACGTGTGGGCGCAAAGAAAAAAAGTTGTTTATTAGTTTGAACGATTACTATTAGTGCCACCTTCGAGGATGGCTGCAGCGTCTAAGATGAGTCTTGTGCTCTCGGTAGGAGCTTGGCTAATATTTTCGTCTATTCAACTAATGAAATACGGCCACGTTGTACTCAATGAACACCAAGAAAGTCCTCTGTTCATTCCGCATAATGACATGCTTTGGCCGCAAATACCAAGTACCAACTAGGCCAAAAAGCAAGTACCAACTAGGCCAACAATCAGTATTGTTTTATTCAGCACTCTGTTGCTGTGCTCCTACAGTCGAATGTTGAGATATCTACGTGTCTTCCCTATACGAAGGACAAACCACAGGACAGGGTTACCTTGTACACCGCTCCCTTTTGAACAAACAACATACTTCTCGCTCTTGTTAATAGTGCAATTACTATGAGCCTTGGCGACAAGATTGACCCTCACTCTAAGCTGTCAAAGTTTTTGAAAAAGCTACGTCGACACCAAATTCTTTTCATATTTTCTTCAATTTGTGAAATACGCCATGCATATACGAGAGAACAATCATTTTTTGGCGATCATGAACAGCAGGCTAGACAGTCTGATGAGGTCTATCCCCTGGCCTACTGCACCGCTACTCGGAGGTAAGTCGTCAGGATAACCAGCCGCCTTAACCGAGAGAATTCGCGAACAGAAACTCAAGTCAATAGACTGGTGAGGGGATGCAAGAGACAAGCAGGCATGCACTATTGATCTTTGATCTGCTTGGAGTGGGCCGACGCATACGATAACAAAAGCTTGTGTACAAAGGGCTCATAAATGCGACATGCACGATGCTGGAAAAAGCGCAGCTTCAAGTCTGAGAGCCTCAGCTGATTGTTCACCGATAGTTCATGCGTGATTAAAAAGGGGCTGAGGCATTCCTCAAATAGACACAGCGTTAGACGTACGGAGGCTTAGAAGAACTGTCATCATAGCCAAACAAAAGGAGTCAGCAGAATCAAGCAGTGACATAAAGCGTTTCAAAAGCTTGAGTCATCAACAGAAAGAGGCAGCGCTGCGCCAAAGGCTGAACATGTTTATTGATGCAAGAAGATGATAGCTCGGTCTGAAAAAACGGGTTTCCAGCCGGCTAATCCTCCTCGCGGAGGTACAAGGAAATAGAAAAGGAAGTAAAAGAAAGAATTGT
This sequence comes from Rhipicephalus microplus, assembly GCF_013339725.1. Lineage (NCBI taxonomy): Eukaryota > Metazoa > Arthropoda > Arachnida > Ixodida > Ixodidae > Rhipicephalus > Rhipicephalus microplus. Next base: position 235,602,692 of record NC_051167.1, on the reverse strand, counting down.
GATGAAAAGCCGTAGAGTTGCCGCAAAGCGAAGCAATCAACGCGATAGCAACAAATTTGAAGGTCACGCGCAGAATGGCAAGAAAATCGAAACGTGTCCCGCGTTTCTCACGCACAAAAGACGCACGAAATATTCACACTGGTACAGATGAACGTGAATAAGCATCTCAGTTGTTATTTTGCTGTTGCTAAAAAGGGCGCCCTTTTCGCAATCGCAAACTGTGCAACGATTGCAGTGATCTTTGCGCGCCCGGTAACTACAAGACAATTGTTCGGTAAAAGTGCAAGGCCAACCAAAACGTACAATCCTCCCCACGACAAGATAAGGGCGTGAGAGTGAGCACCCATCACCCTCGTTTCCGTGGGGCAACGTACGCGTGAGAGATGAGAGCGTGCGCCGCTGCGTCGGGATGGTGTGGCGACGCACGCTCAGTGCGCCGTCTTGCTGGTAATGCTGGAAACACGATAGTTCCTCCCAAGAAGGCCGCACGAGCGCTAAGCTCTTGATATGAATAGCTTGCCGTTAGAACGTTGAAGGAGGTACTCCTGTCTGGCTCAGTGGTTAACGTCGTCTCGCGCTCACAATTCAAAGGCACCAAGCTTGATTCCACGCGCCGGATTCTTTCCTAGGCTATCTTTATTTCTTTCGTATATATATATATATATATATATATATATATATATATATATATATATATATATATATATACGCTGAGCGACGGCGACACCAACACGGGTGGCGAATCAAGCCGAGAGTGTCCATATAATTGCTATCACAATATTATAAGTGACTGTCGAATATATTACAATTGCTTGCGCACACACGCCGTCCTGCATAGACATGTGTATTACGCGCGAATGTTTTGATACCGGTACATATGATCTAAGACGAGCAGCGCTAGCTGTATCGCTTAGCGGTGAGAGGTATAGGGCGCATCTAAGGAGCCTCTTGCACGAGCATCTGTTTTCCGCTTGGTAGAGCAATTGGTTTCTGGAGTGACGCGGTCACGGGTTTGACAACGAGGACATGCAAGTCAAATTAACTTTTTTTCTTGTGGTTTTTGTTTGTCGCCTGCTCCTGTGCATTTTACCAACACCGCATCTATGAGAAATTATGTTGTGTAGCCTGGTGGACCTAAATGTAGAATACTTTCGTGGTAAAACAAGTTGCGTCCACACGCCTCATTTTGTTATTTATTTCGTTTGAGTACATAGAGAACACGAAGGCAGAGGAAATAGGCAGAGGAACAGGCTGACAACTGCCACCTATAGGGGCACAAATCCTAACATCAAGCGTATAATGCACGTGTTCGAGCTACAAATTTGCAGTGCATCTTGCAACTATGACGCATTGAGTGTTTTAACATGATGGTAATGATGATTAAAACTTTGTTTTGGTTGAGAGAAGACGCAGGGTAGCCCCCGCGCCACACGGGTGATCTCTAGTAGGGGCCGCCCAGCTGAGCTTGGCGGCCTGGCCCGTTCACGGACACTCTGAACAGCCAGGATTTGATTGTTGAGCCCTGAACATGAACGTGCTTCAAAGGTAGTAATTTGTTTTTCTAACTGTCATAGTTCTACAAAGACATCCTTCAAAACACGCCTAACGACAATTTTCTCAATACAGAGACAAAACATTTGTTTTACAAAATGAAAACAATATGTAATAACTAAATTGAGGCGTTTTCTGCATTGTTTCTCAGTGCAACAAAACGGAGAACAAAAAAAAAGAAATAAAAAACCACCCTGCCATATACCGCTCGAAAGAAACTGCCAGCCGGAACTAAGTGGGGCAAAAGAGCGGAGAAGGCCATTGCATTTCTGTCAAGCGCAGCTATCTTCAGGTCACACGCACAGTGACTGAACCGCTTTTAAAGTAAGATGAAAAACCGGGACAGCTAAATTCCCCATAGTGACCTATCGGTGGCGACAAGAACAGGGACCCGGCCCGCAACTGATCGTGACAAACGCAATTTGCAACTGCACAAACCACTGCAGTCCTTTCTCACGTGAGGTTCAAAACGCACTCCCATTTCAAGCAACACCTGCGGAAGTGCCCAGCGCTGGCCAACCAGAAGCAGCAGGCCGTCCGAGGCGCACTTTCAGCAGCAACCACGATAAGGCCTACAAACCTTGGGCTGCTTAGAATAAAAATAGGCTTATCTTTCCTAAATATTAGAATTACATTCACTGCACAACTATGAACAAAAAAAAAAAACTCATAGGTCTACTATGCACTCGCCGGAAGCGACGCGAAGGTGAAATTCATCCCACTGCATGCCATGAACCCCGCACTCCTGCGAAAGCTCTCTGCACCTAAGGTGGTTTGCGCACCCTCCACGATCTGCCCACTTTTACAGACCGTACAGCTCGAGGCATCACCAACCGAGCGACGGCAGGCCACGACGTTGAAGCTCTTTCCAATTCGCGTGACATCCTCCTACAACAAAGGAAGCAACGAAAGGAATATGGGCTTCCACATAAGGACTTGGATAGCCAGCAAAGCAGGGATTGGAGACGCATACAAACCAATAGCTTTCCAAATTTGTACCATCTAAGTAGAATATATCCCGCAAGATATAAAGACACCTGTCCGTGGTGTTCACAAGTACCAACACTCAGCCACATAACATGGGAGTGCACCCAGAGGCCCACACACATCGACAGCCCACACATCACGAAGCAACCACACATGTTTCACAGGCAGTGGGAGGCATGGCTTGCGGACGAGGACAAGCAGAGCCAAATAGCTTTGCTTGACCAGGTCCAGCGAGCCGCTCGTGCCAGCGGAGCCCTGGACTGAGGGCCCCACCAAACTGCCTGCATTTCAATTTTTTTTTCTCTGAATAAAGTTTCTTCCTCCTCCTCCTCCTGCCCACTTTTAGCCAAGTTACAATGCGGAGGGATGACCGCGTTGTGTCCCTTCAACTTGACGTCTTAGGGACGTCATAAGGACATGGTCACTTTCTGCGTTTCTTGTATTGCAGCCCCCCTCCCACACACACACACGCGGCCCCAGTGGTGAATTCTCGCTTTTGTTGAGAGATCTAAAGATTTCAAATGAATATTATTAACTTTTGCTTCCCGAAACCAAACTTTATCATGAGAGACGCCGAAGCAAGATACTCCAGAAATTTCGACCAATCTAACTTCTTTAGGGTACACGTATATCTAAGTGTATGGGCCTCTAGCACTTCAAGGTGACGATGTGCCAAACAGACTGAAGTCACAACACTCTTCATTTTTTGAACGCACAGAGCCGAAACCTTCGAGAGGGCAGAGAAACTTGAAAGCGAAGAACTACAAGCGTGCGAGCAAAGAAAACACTGACAGGCGTTAGTGCAGCAGATTTGAAGAAAGGCAACTGGAAGCAGCAGCCGATATTTTAGTTGATATTAATACAGGAAAAATTGACACGAGAAGGATAGACCACAGATGACCAGGTAAAACGCTGGAATAGATAACAACACATGGAAAATATAGCCATGGATGCTAAAACGTTAGTTGGAGCGAGGAAGTAAAAAAATTCTCACACACAGAGTGAAGTCAGATGGGGAAACACAGGACGGGTGGGTATCGATAACAGATGCCTTCGTCATACGTTGGATGCAGCAGAAAGTAATGATGACGACCAAAGTGGGAAGTTGGGCTTGTTGGTAGTATATAACTGATCACGTAGTGCGAAAATACAAGACATATGACAAGGGAAAAAATGGAGGAGAGTGCTTACTTCTAACAAGATTTATTTCTGAAGAGCAAGTACGCATATCTACTCTAGAATTGTGAAACACAGTAGTTTTTTATAACCATTATTTGTTCATTCCAGACCTACCTTTATCTGATCGTACGGGACGCCCCACCTTCATAAGGAGGGTATATGCATCAGGTCATGTATAGCTCCAATCCTTAAGCGATGTGTTTCTATTCAAGCTTGACGGAATCATTCTCAATTACCTTTGTGACAACATGATGATGCGTAAATATTTGGTTTGTTAAAAATTACCCATTATTCTTGACTGTAACCCCATCTCATCACCCTAGACATCCTGAATATCATCAAGGAGCGGTTCAAAGCCCTCATTTTAACTCACGAGTTGCCAAGTAACAACAATCAGATTTTTAGACATAGCCTTCACTTTTCAGCAAGAGCGCACTTGTTGGACGTACCAGCCAGGAGCAGAAAACCGTTGCTTCTGTACCTCTCCGCCCGCGCAGTACTCGTTAAAAAAAAAGACATTAAAAATTGTGCTTTAAGCAATGCTTCCCAGAAGTCTTCTTCACATCTGATGACAGCTAGTTTTAAAGAACAAACAGAGCGACTTCTGTAATGTTGGGTACGCCCCTCACATACAAGGATTCAGTCATGCAAAATTTATTTAAGAAGCTTCAATTCAAGGAACAATCTTCCCCCTATGTCCAGCCAGTAAGGCCCCAGAAGCTTGTTGCAGTGTCATATCTACGTTCAATGTTCCACAACTTTAAAAATGTAGGAGAGCGGGCTAACGTAAAAGTGGCTTTTTCTGCCCTTCCCCCCCCCCCTCCCCCAAAAAAAATAACGGTCCGACGTGTGTGTTAAGGGCGCAAATGCAAAACTAGGTTGTTCTAAATAAGGAGGTTCTAACAAGGATCCCTGTAGTGGAAATTATTGCCCGAAGAGTGAAGCCGTGCATGGCAATATGGCTGCTGCGGTGGCCTTTTTACTAGTGACATGATAAAGTATCACCGTTGGGTTTGTGTGTTTAGAAAGAAATGTTAAACAATTTCGAGTACTTCGTACTAACTTCAGCGACTGAGAACTGAAGCGTTTCACTCGCACAGCCAAAAAGTTTATTGTGAAAACTTATTCAGGTTACATAGTGCTCCATGTGTGTCTTAGTGGTACTGATTTTTCATACTAAGACTCTAATTGATGGAAAAGTTCTTTTCAGATTCAGTCACTCATCCTGTGTGTCACTTCGTCGGTAACAACTATCTTTTTATACAGAATTCACGCAGAATTAGCACTGACATATCAAATCTACTTGAACTTTATTGAGCACTATACCAGAAAAAAGCCTATTTCCGACATCTAGCCAGGCAAAAGCTAGCTTCACTTCTCCTGGCAAGGCAATGCGGAAGCTTCCAATCCAGCAATTCGTTTAAACCTCTTTGGCTTTAAAATGTATAAAATCCAGTTTATGCGTGGGAAGAAAGTGTAGTGTGCTTAGAAAAGGTGGGTAACGATTTAGAGCTCTGGGTACTCTACTATGGGTGTAGTCTATCAGATACCTGTATCAATGACCGGCTCTGTGAACACGCTTGCAACGTTTCGACTGGTCACGATGGTTTCTAAATGCGAAGCATTTCTTAGCGCACTTCGGTGACTTTGAGCGTATCTATCTATCTATCTATCTATCTATCTATCTATCTATCTATCTATCTATCTATCTATCTATCTATCTATCTATCTATCTATCTATCTATCTATCTATCTATCTATATCTATCTATCTATCTATCTATCTATCTATCTATCTATCTATCTATCTATCTATCTATCTATCTATCTATCTATCTATCTATCTATCTATCTATCTATCTATCTATCTATCTATCTATCTATCTATCTATCTATCTATCTATCTATCTATCTAATCTATCTATCTATCTATCTATCTATCTATCTATCTATCTATCTATCTATCTATCTATCTATCTATCTATCTATCTATTTAGCCGCTTATGATTGGGTGCTGTCGTGGTCACCACCTTAACTTGGCGTGAACCAAAATTAGCATGAGAGGGTAACATGACTTGACAAAGATGACGCGCTGGTCAAGACATGAATAACATCATAATCAAGTCGGGTACGTCCTCAAACAGTTCCCGCGAAACAGTGGCACATACCCACGGGCATGTATGTGCCGCCGGTATGCGGGTATGTGCCACAGGTGACTGACATTTAGTACCTACCCAGGAACTACAGGATGACACAAGCGCAATTTTAACACAGAAGCGTTAATAAATACCCGACATCGGTAGCGTCGACCCGACAAATGCAAACATAAAATGTCAGAGTCTCAGCTGGAATCGAACGCACGCAGTCTGCGAGGCAATGAATCATTTTACCACAGAGCTACGCCAGGTCTCGGAACGACTTTTCAAATAGACGCTAATTTTTGTGAAACATCAATAATGGTTGCAGTGCTGCCTATCCAATTTTATAAGCATTACATATGTACTCCCTTGATACAGCCGTCCCGTCGGGTTAACATCAACTCTGGTTAGTCGCCATGCACTGAAGTTGATTTATGTAGCAGCGTACAGGGCCAGCATCCTCGCGAGCATAATACGCATGTTCCAGTTGGCGTCGTTGCGCAAGTGCAAACAGCTGGCTATGTAAAGATCTGCAACCCTTGAACGTGCGTGCAACGCTTGTACATATATTTAGCGTCATTTCATGAAGTTTCGCTCAATACAAAAATAACAACATGGTCACCTTCCTTTTACATGCTTCGCATAACGTCGATTCGCAGGTACGTGGGATCTGCCGAATTTTCGGTCATCGCATTGCAGTACGTGGGGCTGCAAACCTCTTTTGCATGACAGCCACTATTAAAAAAAAGAGAGAAACAGAAAGCCTACAGAAATTATTCGAGGCATAAGGGGATTTCTAGATTAGGGTAAAACATGCGTCTGCACTCCCTCTCTCGGGCTTTGTCAAAAAAAAAAAAAAAACTGTATTTTCTTGGAATGCAAGATTTTCGCGTATTTCAGTTGTGGGCTTTCGATAACTGTTAGGTTTTCTACAGTATATGTGCGTCCGCTCTTGTAAATCAAATCTTGTCCTGATGTAGGTACTCTCCTTCGTCTCTTCCCTTGTCCTGCGTTTGTATTTTTGCACTACACAATCAGTGATGATGAAGACCATGACTCAGAATTTATGTGTTCACGATTCAAGCAATAAATGAATAGTTTACTAGTTAATAGCAAGAATTTGTATGTCACTTACTACTTTCGCACATGTACAGTGGTGAGCACTGTTAGGGTGAACACGCGAGTGCGTGACCGACGGCACTATCGGCGCCACGTAACAGCCATCGTTGGAAACATTGCACATGCGCAGCATCTGCTTTGCGAAACACTCTTTCCACCACGCGTTCATCACGTCATCGATACGCTTGTTCGTCGTCTGCTAGCCGCATTTTTTGTTCGCTGAGGCGATAACTTCTGCATTTCAAGGTCCATCTGGATTGAAGATTTGCGCGTGAAGGAAAGAAAGTGAGTGTAAGAGGGATAATATTAAACTTTTTATTCAAGAAAATTGCACTTTTCCAATTCAAGTTAAACAAGACCACGAGAACAAATATAAAAACAGCAAATCTAATAGCGAGTCATGTGACCACTTACAGCAATGACTGCAGCTATTCTGGACGGTAACGAGTCGTAAAGTGATCGAACATATTCCCGATCGGCTTTCAGCTTTTCCCACTCGTTGCTGACTTGCGCCCACAACTGGTACGAAGTCGTGGAATAAAGGGGCTTCCTTGCCAAAGAAGCTTTCAGACGGCCCCACACGTTTTCTATTACATTCAGTTCCGCTCCTTTCGGAGGCCATTCCAGTAGCTGCACGTGCTGCTCCGCATGGAACTCCTTGACAGCCCGCGCCATGTGTAACGGTGACCGGTCCTTTTGGAACAGGTAATCACCGCCTCGAAATAAACTGCTCGCATATGGCAAGAGAACATTGTTCAATATGTTGCAGTATTGTTCCGATGATAAGTTTCCACGCTTGCGTTGCAGGGGCCCTAAACCATATCTTGAAACAGCACCCCACACGCTCATACTCGATCGCCCACTGGCAGAAACACCTTGCACGTTGTCTGGGTCCTTCCTGCGTGGCATTTTGACGTTAACTGAGACAATTGCTTTTCAAAGCAGGAATTTCGCCTCACCGTGTGCCTGGTAGTCTCCAAATACACAATCTTTGGTCTTGTCGCGTCGAAAACATCGAATAATCGGAAAAGATGACGCGACCCCACTCTTTTGATGTCCTTGCTTCGTGCAACTCAGCGAACTGCCGTCGTGCGTCCTTGTGTACCGCCATTAGTAGTGGTTTCTGCGCTGCGACTGCGAAGGCCCGCAGTACGCAGTCGACGTCAAACAGTGGTGTGCGAAAGGTCCAAATCTAAGTCCTCGCGTATTTCTGGGGCTGGCAAGGAAGGGTTACGAACAGCAGCTGCAACTATGAGGGCGTCTTCATCGTCTGTGATAGCTTTAGGGCTGGGGCGCGCGGGGTGCATCCTGAATGCGACCTTCATACTTGCAGGCTTGAATTATCCTGTTCACAGTCTTCAGGGACCTATTACCTAAAGCGCCAATATACCGCTGGGAATAACCTTATAGGGAAAGATCGACAATTGAGCGCCGTTCCTCATCAGGAACCCTAGCCATAATACGATCTGGCGACAGAATGAACGGCTGCAAAAGATGTTTGGTTGTTTTATATACGCGTTGCATGCACAACTTTGAAGGGAACGAATAGACAGGCCCCACAGATATACAAGTTTTTTTTTTGTCTTGTTCTGTTCAGGCACAGATGTTCAAAGAAATATTAAAATGCAAGATGCATGGGCTTAGAAAACAAAAATGCGGACTAGCAGACGACGAACAAGTGCATTCATGACGTCATGCGCACGGTGGAACAATTATTTCGCGGAAGGCGTGATGCGCATGCGCTATGTTTCCAGTGATGACCGTAACGGGGTGCTGACAGTGCCGTCGGCCACGCTCGCGTGTTCACCCTAACAGTGCTCACCGCTGTACCAGTGGCTCGTTGCTTCTTTCCAACGACACGTTATCAAAATTTGCTACTGTCAGTTTGTTATATTTCTTGACACAATCACAACGCTTCAAGAATAGCGCTGGCACATTCTTTGATATAGCTTCTGTGATGCCTTGGAAAGATGCAGCCCAGAAAAATGATTACGCGATAAGGATGAAACTTCTCTGAGTGCACAATGGCGCATCCCAATTTCAGGACTGCTTGATGGGGCTGCACTCGGAAAACAATCTTTTGCGACGAAGACACAGAGACAGTCAGAAAAAAAAACGTGAACAAAGGTAATAGCAGAAAACGTGCGCTCTTCTTGATACAGACACGAACACTTTTAAATTTTCATCCTAAAGAAGTCAGAGTTTATACGCAAACTTTTGGGTTCCAGAGGAATGAATTACGAGCTCCCAGTAATCCTTCGTGTGATAGAAGCCTGCGAAATATCAATTTTTGCAAGAGCGCAGCCATAAAAAAAAAGGTGCCTGGCAGATGAAGGCCGCTAGTAGACCAAACAAGAAAAAAAAAAACGAAATGGGGTGAACTAAATTTATGATTGCCCTTACCATATTATGTAGTGATTTCTCATAGAAGCGATCTATTATGAATACGAACTTCGACACATCACTTCAATATACACGAGATTCCTTTTGGGGATGACGCTTTTCGCTACTCTTTCTTTGTCCGCACTATGAGAGAATAGAACACTCTGCCACCGGAAATAATCTGTATTGGTTCAAGTGATGATTTTTGCCATGCTTTATGAATGTTTTTATGTCTTTGATTACATGTACTGTACCCTCCCTGCTGTAATGCCTTATGGCGAAGCAGCTACTTAATAAATTAATAAGTAAATAAATAAATAAATAAATAGATAGTTAAATGAAACAAATAAACTCCTACAGTTAGAGAAATCTATAAATGTAAAGACTGACACTTGCACCATTTTTTGAAGTATGATGTTGTTAGAAGATTATCACTTTGGAAATGTTAAAAGCTAGTTCTACCTTCATTATTATTAGCTCATTTTTTTTGTCCACCGTAGGACGATGGCCTGTCCAAATGATCGTCAGTTTCTTAGTGTTGCGTGAGGTTCTTGAATGTTATCTTTGCCAGTTTTCTAATTTCATAGCCTTAACTAAGTCGCTGCCAGCCTGGATTTCTGCGTCACTGCCCTCTCAATTGTCAATATTTTTTGTATATTATTTCATAATTCTCGGAAGGCTTGTTTGTTCAACTATTAAGGGATTTCTGCAAAATTTGTAGCTCGAACAGGACCCATCTATTAGATTTCCATCCCTCCATCCTCTATGTGCGAGTTCGTAATGTAGTCTTTTAGTTAGCCCACAGGCGTTCGAACAGTGCCGGCTCATACCGCTGGCACGCACAAGCCGCTGAAGGACCTTGAGGAATGTTGCTCCCTGCGAGGATAATGCATGACAAATTAATGAGATGACGGTCGGCAGGTTCGCGAGTTTGAAGTTGTAGGCAGCCGTATCCTATAAAATGGTTTTTACATGGTATCAACTTCTGATGTCTGCAAATGATAGTTGCGGTCTCCACATCCTAAGCGACGACTATAGCATTGCGATAGTTTTTTTTATTTCATACTACACTAATGAAAGCAGAATACGTTAAAGCAAAGAAAGTTATTTTTTTCGACTGTTTTGACCCGACAGCATTAAAAAAAAGTATAAACACTCCAAACTCTATCGCGATAGCTTTAAAGATCTCGCTTTTCAAAAATTCTGACGCTGGCGTTAGTTTTAATATCAGCGTCGTTATTTGTGGGCGAAAAACTATCACCTTGTCCGAGACCGAAACTTAGAAAATGATGCAAAGAAAATAAATGCACCACAATCTTGGTAAATAGCGAGAACCGAACAAAGGCCGTCTGCGTGGACAGCAGGCATTCTGCCACAAAGTCACGGTATTGCTCGAACGTATTCAGACAAAGAAACACTATACGTATTTGATATGCGCAATACTGCACGTCAGAAGTGTATATTTGCTCCAGGTTTCAAAATACACGAATTCTGCAATGATTAGGTGTTTTAGAGATCCGCCCAATACATGGTGCTGAGACATATCTAACCACGATGATTGGGAAAAGCTTCAACGCCTTGAGGAGATGCGTTTGCACGCATGTTGCTTTGCGGTCGTGTGGTGAGCTTTCCGCTGATTCACAAAAGGACAAATTACTCGGGCACACAACATTTTTAGCGCAAAAGTGGAAAAAGGAAAAAGTTGCGAGAATAGAGAAGATAATACCACAGTGCAAAAGGAGAGCGTTGCGAAACAAATTAACCTTATTAGCCTTCCCCATGTGCGCTCCGTTGTTCTCTTTTCAGTATTCCTCTGTTTTCCACTTGTGCGTTAAAAGTGTCGTCTGTGATACAAGCCCACCTCACCCATCAAGAATTTTTAATAAGTTTTGGCGTAGCGGGCACCGAACAACTGTACTTGCTGTAGGCATTATAGGATAGTTCAAAACGTCTACTGCTACGGGCACAGTCATTCGTTTCCTTACGGCACGGTTGTGGCATAAAGAACGAAAAAATGAACGAAGAAAGGGAGAAATAAGCGGAAGGACCGGTAGATTAGCTCGTTCTTAGACCAGCTGGCTACCCTGTGCCGAGGAAGGGGATAAGGGGACGAAGAGATGATCGAAAAGACATCGTGTACAGAAGAAAGAGAAAGAGGTAGAGAGAATTAGTCCTTCTCTTATGAATGAGTGAGCACAAACAATTGACGCGAAATATAATGAAAGTAGTAACGCTATTACCTAGAATTATTATATACGCGTTATGGTAATTTAGGAAATCATGCGTTAGAAACTTTTTGAAAATTCATTTACCCATTTTCGGGTGGCACTCAGCGGGAACAGTTTTCAAGAAAGCGGAACGCGAGCCCACGAAACAGGACTCTGCTAATTAAAAACCATCGATTACAGGGACCCCGATTTTCAAGCACTTTTTTTTTGTCAGAGATTAAGTATTGAGCAGAGAGAGCGGGGAAAGCATATCCCATTGTCATTTATCATGAATGCGAATCTTCGAAAAACCGCGTATCTTGCACGAAAAAAAAGGGCATCGCGAAGTAATCAAAACTGCGAAAACTGAAATGAGCATCTGCTCTTGTATACCAATATGTTTTTAGAATTTCATAGCTGAAACTTTTTTGGACTCGAAAAAAAAGCACACCAAAAGAAGAGTTTTTTTCTTGGCAACAGGACAATGAATTACGACTTCATAGCCTTTCATTAATCTCTGTTATTCACTTTCATAAAACTTAATCGCATTTATGGAGCGGGCACTGCGCTGTCGAGATTGTGAGTGTAAATCGAGTTCAGAACTTGAGAACGTACATCATCGCAGTGCATCGTGGTTTCCTTTAACTGTAATTGTGCGCGTGACATTGTTTTTATTTACTTTTTCCTCGGGGTTCGCACGTTACGGAGGGGAGGGGCGTGTTACGTATAAGAAAATGAGACACATAACTTCGCACGAAATAAAAGAACGAACGTTCAGCCATTCACAAAATTATGCAAAATTGATAAATGGGTCCAGCGATAAGACTAATACGGCTAAGAGATGGTAAGGGCCAAAGCAAAGCATGAAAATAACAACATGTCATTAGTTAAACGGTGAAGCTACGAATGCACAGCTTATTTAAAAAAAGACCACGCCCGGTGTCAACATTCTGAAATGCCAAACGAAAAAAGGGCATATTGCGTGCTGCATGAGTTTAATTAAACAAAATATTACGACACGACTAATTAGACATTGATAAGACAATTATCAATGGGTGTTGTTGATTAAGTCTGTCTTACGGCTCTGATCATCACCCACAGTACATTGTTTTTCGACTATATGACTTGACGTCTGCGTGAAAACAGATTTTAAGGGCTGCCTTGCGCCTAGAAACTTTCCAATAGGACAACCCACGTTGCATATTACTGGTGTTGAAATTTAAAATTATTTACTTGGGGATACTAGTCATCCGGCATATTTTTCTGCGTTGCTAGGACAAGCATTTATTATGCACACAAAGCATGGTGTAACATGAAGTGAATAATGTGTGTATGCACTGCAATGTGCGCTCGTGCACACGAACTTTAATTGCATATCATTCTGAAATATGTGCGTCCCAACATTCTGAGCTACCAAAATTTTTGCGACAGATTCAAACGATGCTAAAAGAACCATCGCTACAGGCAGACTTTGGGCTGACATGATAAAGAACATAGGATTGTTTCTTCCTGAAATGAAAGGCACAAGAAACGAGAAGCCCCTTTCGTTTTTCTCAATGACATGCCTTTCTTCAACGTCATCGGTTCTGTACAGCTGCACTACCCGTATATTTTCGTTCTATCCACGAACAATATATTTCATCGCAAAAAATTTTAGGGTTTTATTTACGGTGTCGAAGCAATGACCAAATTAATAGCTCAATCATGGTTATTTGACAGCGCAACCCAATCGTTGCTGAATATACATATGTGAGAAACAATGCTCGCTTCGCGTTTGATTGATTGATTGATGTGTGGGGTTTAACGTCCCAAAACTACCATATGATTATGAGAGACGCCGTAGTGGAGGGCTCCGGAAATTCTGACCACCTGGGTTCTTTAACATGCACCCATTGCTTGGCGTTTCCGAATTTCCATATCGCAGGAACCTCCACGAAATAAAATCTGCGTACACGGAGTGTCATCAGCTGACAGCATGCTGAAAGTTTTCCTTAACTTTTAAGCTTCTGAAGCTTTACTGGGGACTATATAAAGTTGGCTGGACAAAAAGAAAGAGTATAATAAACTTCTCTGTGCAAAAGTGAGAGTTGATGCGGCAATCTTTGTGTGTGTGTGTTGGATAGGGGGATGATATACGTAACAAAATGTGATGCCGACGTCAAGTATGAATCTGACGTCGGTATACTGACGCCAGTCAACGTAAGCTCAGGAAGTAGAACCAAAAAGTGCGAGTCAGAAAAGCGAGCGAAATATAGAGATGGAAGCGCGAGTAAGATCAAGTCCATGCAGATCGGTTTTCAGGCAGAGCTACAAAAATATAATCACCGTTCTCTCGAAAGTCGAGAGTCATATTCGGGTCTGCTAGACCATATTAAACGCCTCCGCTGATGATACGGCACAACGTTCGGCAGAAAATATCAAGCGTAGAGAATATTGCACGTAACACAGAAGCGTAGACTAAAATAACGTTTCATATGCGCGAAATCTGTCTGCTTTTTTGTGCTTCTACTATGGATGCATTTGTTTTGGGAAGACACAAATGTTTCGCCCTTTTCTTATGGCTTAATATGCATTTGTATTAGGTGGCATAAATATGCAGTTACAAAATGACCTGTATTCACTCAAGTATAAGAACACTCCTTTGTGAATTTCGACTGCCGCTTCGTCGTGCCGCCAGTATTCCTGGAATCTGACGCACGCATGGGGCTTTAATTCCATCTGCGCCCACCTTCGCGATCCTCTGCTCTTGAGGGTACGATATGTGCTTCCACGTGACGCGCTTCGGGTCCGCTCTAAATGAAGTTTTGAATTTTCATGCGAGATCCAGTGCCGTTCATGCATGCGGAGACGATTTCATGCCTACGCAATGTGCGCGTGTTTTTAGGTAAGGAAAAAAACAACAAATATCTGGTCAGTAAAAGCATAATTATGATTTTCCAGCTAGAATTCTGTAAGTGTTCTTGCAACTTCCCTAAAAAATCAAGAAAATCTCAGTGACTGCAACGTATAACGAAATGTAAATTGAGCTCTTAATTAATAAACACATTTACTTACCAAAACACCACGTCCGGGAGCCATACACGGAAGTCTACGCACTGAGGACTACTAATCATCATAAATAAAACCTACTAATAAACAACGCCATCACTATGTGTACAGACATAAAGCTCACATAATACGTTACTTCTGTAGACTCTTAACTAAACTCTTACATTGTACTAAATGTGTTTTAAGAATTCCGAAGTTTATATCGTTGCGTAGCTTGTTAAATAGAATTTTGAGCGCACGTCCATTGCACACATGCCAAAAACGCCGCAAGATCAACAACATGCAGTGGCAATAAGGAAGCAAAAAAAGCTTCAGGCGATACCGCTCTCACGTACCTGCAGAGATCTTCTTATTCGACATCCAGAACTTTCGACTGGCAGCAGATCGAAAAGCCCCGCTACTTGTCTCGAGGCTTCGTCTCTTACGTGACTTCTATGAAGATTTTCTTTGAGTGGATTGGTGCAAGCTAGCCTCCGGTTCACAGGAACAGCGTGCGTTCGATCGTAATTGGTTTCGGTAAAGAGCCAACAGAGCGGGCGAACGGGATCGCCGTGAATTGGTCATCGAAGACGGGATGGGAGCATGGTTAATTGAGTTATCGCCGATGGAACACCTCCTCTCCACGTCGCCGGGAGGATACGCGGCGTGTGAACAAAGCTGATGAGTGCGTCCATGTTCTTGGCAGTTAGAAGCTGCTACTTCATCTTAATTAACGCCTGACTGCGCCACGCACGTGACGAAGACCGGGACCTTCTCTGGTATACGGGGCGCGGGTAATTATGAGTCGCACACAGCTGGACGTGCTTTTAACTGCTTGGCATCAAAATGACCCCTCGTATGAAGCCCCACTCAAGCCATCCTGGGCGGGCTCGTTGATATTATTATCAAGAAGAATATCCCCAGGTGGACCCTCCTTGAAACGGAACAAGGAGTAATGCTAATTACAACGACGTTGAAATAATCCACTTTTAGACATTTTGCGTATGAGCACTTTGCCCATAATTTCATTCCGTTCTCTCATACAAGACATTTACGCAATATTGCCAGTGTCATCGTCATTAAAATCAGCGTGACCATTTTCACTGCAGGAAAAAGTAACTCCCTCAAAGTTTCCCATGCAAATAACGCAGCTTGTTGGTGTACCTAATTAGTGCTACTGTACTTTGGGAGCGTTAATGTACCTGCTTTAATATTATCTGTGTCTGTGTCGGCTCTATCTTCATTTCGTCGCTTTTTTTTTCGTACAGTCTTACTCTCTGGCACATAAACTACTAATAATAAGCAGTGTACGCAAACTTGAAATCGGGCTAACTCACTTGACGTCTCTGTGAATCTCTTAGATAAGTCATAATTATTTGTCATATTTAAACCCAGGTTATAGTAGTTACATTAGGTTTGTTTTGTTATGGCTGTGGTGAAACTAATCCCTACCTCTTGTGTTCTGACTATGCTCCTTTTGCTTGCATTGTGGCTTTTATTATGTATTGGGCTTGTTCATTCGTGACCGTGCCAGCGCCGCTATTTTGTATATTCCATCTAGAAACGGGCCTCTGACTACTGTTAGGATTTCGGGTTTGATGGCATCCCACCGCTGCTACCACTGTTAGGAATTCGCTGTGGCGCGATGGTAGCGGTAGCCCAGAGCGGTGAGCAGTCGAACGAACTTCGCTGAGGGCATAGGGAGGCAAACGTTTACTAAAACAAAACAGGTAGCAACGTTTATTCGATAGACATTCGACAGACGGCAACATACTTTCATCAGCACTAACTTTTATCATATATGAATGGCATAGCTTCCGTGATAGGTGCACTGCTTTGCTCTTCTTTATAGAATCTTCACCACACACTGTTTTGAAAATAATGGGTATGTTCGTAGGCTACATAGGCACGACCAGGCTAAAGCATCGTTTCAGTGGGTCACCCCGTAAGTACATCATCTCTTGAAACATAACCGTGAAACGAACGGTCCCCAAAAAGTTGACCTGTTAATACACATTTTGTCGAGCCAACCACCCACAATTTTCAAGATTCAATTATATTGAAATCAATACCTTTGAAGAAAAAATTAGCAGTTCAAGGAAAAAAGCTGATACACAACTAGGCTATACGAAGTGATAACCCCCCTGATGAATGCAGTGAAGTTCATCGCACTGTTGAAGGGCCCCTAAACTACCCAGAGGTCGAAACTCAAGTTTGGTGACAAAGTTGTGCACAAGTATTCAACGACAAACACGGAGCCGAGAGAATTTTTCGAAACGTTGCTGCAATGGCGGAGCTGGACGCACTTGCTTATCGAAACGCGGGTGACCACTCTTTTTCACTCTTTTCGTCGCTACCCTCCGTTGCTATCCTCTCCCAAAGCCGCTTTGTACTCTCGCCGAGGGCCCCTCCCAATCTGACACGGCATACGTCATCGCCTACGCACTGCTAGAAACATCGTTAACTTCCAGTTTCCGCGATTCTGTCCCCTCCGTATACTCCGTCAACTGCGTGCTTGTTTTCAAACTGCTGCTGACATGCCACCTCGTGCCAATACCAATCGGGCTGGTACCGACCCTAAGTTGCGCGCACTCCTTCAAAAGGTCTGTACGGTGACACGCCGTGCCCAAGTGCCTCCCCACGAAATCAGGAGGCACCACCGCCACTTTCCTCAGACCGTCGCGACGATTGGCTTGGTACGTACGTACTGCGACTGTTTGCTCTCCGCGCTTCTACACGTCCCGTGCTAATGGCGCCATCAGTGCAGGCGCAACACGACGAGCAAAGGAGCGCGGACAGTTGCTGGCAGATTAACCGGAAGTCGCGAGCTCTTGCTCCACCACTCACAGCATCTATACACTGAGCGTCACATTCGTGTTTTCTACATCACTCGGAAGACGGAAAGACGCGGAGAGAAGGAGGGATTGTTGCTTCGAATTTAGTGGCACGCCGGCGCCTCGTAGTGGAGCCAGGTGTAGAAATGTTGATCGCGACCGCATTCTGCACACGATGCGCGTGTTTATTTGAAATATTTGAGCAAAAAATATCGAAGTTGGTTTAGGAGCCTTTAACGACAAAGTGGCAGCTGTACAAGTAACGCTCAATTACGACAAATTCAGTGTTTCGCTGTGCATGACCCACTATTTGCGTAGCACCAAACACAGTACGACCCTCTCGTTGATCGAGCAAGTACTATTTTAAAATAGCGCGCCGTAATTCTTCCTCCAGTTTGAAAGCTACAAATTTCAATTTGAAGCCTCTTTATTTCATTGAAACTTGCTGAAAGGTGTACCACATTTTTCAGACGTTGCACCACGAAATCTCCCAACGAGCCTACAGTATTAATGAAGAGCCTGATCCAAAAAACAACAAGAAAGAAACGTCGATTTTGAATCTAGCAACAGAAAAAAGTAAAAGAAACATAAATGTTGGAACACTGTAAACAAGACCATGTGCGAAGAAATTGAAGAAGTGCCAAGTTTGCGCTTTGTCATACGTGACGTTTAAATGAAGCGAACTCCTAAACGTTTGATAGGAAACACAGAGTTTCCTCAGGAAGCACAGATGGAATGGTCGCAGATAGAATGGTCATAAATAAGGACTCTAGCCGGGGTAAAAGGTTGATAGAAAAGGGTACACTTAGAGCAAATTGGTTTCCTTCTTGCCCTTACATTGATTCAAGGAACGTCTTTCGGAAATACGCCAGTCTGTTAGCTAAAGTTACTTCTTGCTTTTTGTCCTCATTTTCTTCCTTTGTTTTTCAGAGTTAGATGCCACAAGGATTTCGTGCAGAACAACCGACACGGCACGTGTGAAATTTCATCTCAAGGGCAGTAAAACAAACATGTAGAGTTTTCCCCTGCTTTGTCCTTGCTTTGTTATTGCAAAGCTTCTAAAAACATGTTTCCTGTCTTCGTCTGATTGTGGGTTGAAAATTTATTGGCCGGACGTCCCAAACACCGCGTCCTTGAAATGGAGAGATGTGAAATTGCTCACATTCAAAAAAAGATAGCATTTCATCATTTTCTAATTAACTTTAAAAACACCAATCCTTCGCATTTCACTCACCGTAAATAGAGTAACCAGGGCAGGGAGTCGAACCTGCATCTTTTCACTTAGCCTGAGCGAAAACGGTGGGTTTAAGCTGTTGATAGTGTAGAAACCGCTACGGAGTGTGCAGATTCGTGAAGGTAAATTTTGAATAAGCCATTGCTTAATTAAACATTATGAAGCACTGCTGCTCCCTCCCTATCTTCACTGGGACGTTGCTTGCTCTAAGCAGCAACTTTCGATTCATTAGGTAGTGCCGCCAAATGACGCATTGCTAGACCCTGTATAGCTCAAGTAATTTCGTCTTAATGATCACGGTCACGCTGTTCCTTGCCATAACGAGCATCGCCAGATTAAAGTGCTGTCGGTTCAAACTTCCGCTGAAGTTATTACGGCGTACGGATGCAGACTAGCCCTTTTCCCCTTCCGAGGAACGCCAAGAACACCCAGCGGCGGTTGCTTATCACTTTCATCACAACGAAGTGCCATTCAATTATTCTAAAATGACCGTATGAGACCTCCATTTCACCGACGCACGGGGATTCGCTAAATCTGTATTCTAGAGTTGTGAGGAACACTTACAGCTTAATGCTATGAGAGTAGTGGAGATATTGAGTGAAACTTTGGCAACTGGAATTGCCTGGCTTTTGCGCATTTTACCTGGCGGTCTCGTCGAAACGAACTATTTTCAGTTTTTATTCCAACATGAAGTATTACCTGTCGCAGCGACAACATTGTTAAAGGGAGCATAATAAGTTGGGAATCCGTATTAAAGCTATGGCTTTAAAAAGCTGGATTGTTTCACAGAAATCGCCGTTAGTTGTGAGCAAGAAATTGGTGTTGTCGTAACCGAATATTCAAGACAGCTGCAGGTAAGTATACAATGATATATCTCATATGGTAGTCGTGCTCCTTTTAATGTTCGTTAACGCGCTGTCGACTTTGAAACACGTAATTATTACCACAGGTTTATGTAGCTTGTCCCCATCAGTTCTCTAAACATACTTTTATGCTATAAGAAAACCTGGAAGTTGGTCAGATGGTGCATATTTTACAGGAATATGTCCACTCGTCTTGTGTAAGTGTATTGTTTTATCGCGCTAGAAAATCTCGGTTTTTTATGCTTCTTTTTGCAGCCTTGAATCCATGACTTAGGAAGTTAGCTTACCTACGTAAATCGAGTAGAGTTAGCAAAGTGCGTGTAATAATGATGGTTTAAAAGCGATATAGCCTCCACTATCCAGGCACCTTTATTGTATATTTTTATGTATTTATGTTACTCCAGGAAGAGATGCTAACAACGCTCATCGCAGAACACTTGATTGATTGATTGATTGATTGATATGTGGGGTTTAACGTGCCAAAGCCACCGTATGATTATGTGGAGGCCGTAGTGGAGGGCTCCGGAAATTTCGATCATATGGCGTTCTCTAGCATGCCCCCAAATCTGAGCACCCGGGCCTACAGCATTTTCATTTTAATCGAAAACGTTCGGCACAGAACGCGTCGCAATGTTCGGCAAACCCCGGGAATGTCCGATATTATTGCGCTAAAATACGCGCAGTACAAAAATGGTGAAGTTTATTCTAGAGCTTTCGCAAGCGTCGGCAAAAACGCTACAAATTTCGATGCCGTACGTGCAAATGCCGACATGCTTTACCACAGATCACGGCTGACGCCCCCATCACGATATCAGTTCACAGCGTACATTGATTGCTGCATTTTGTCCTTCCTTTCACCAGCCACTAGTTTGACCAAATATAGAGTTTGATCTTTGACTCGCCGACTGTTGCCTTCATCAACCTCACAACCCCGTAATAATGTGTGGTTCGCTGTTCTCGAAATAAACATTATTGGAAGTTCAGTAGGGTTGAGAGCTGGGCTAGTTGGTGAGACATCATTTTACCATATGGTGTAGTAGCGCAAATTCACGGGGACGAAGAGGACAAGAAAACACGACACTCGCTACACTCGCAACTAATTTTTATTTCAGAAGCAGCACTTCATATATAACCCATAACCCTAGCGACACAGAAAAGAACTACGAACACTGAATCATGCCAACAGAAGCTTTTGCGCAGACTCAAGCGATAGTACACGGCGGTTAAGCTTAGACACTTTTAGATGACATAACTAAAACAGCCCTGGGAAACATCAAATAAAAAAAACCAAAAAAATTGCGGGAATTCACACGTGTTTGAAACAAAATTTTGAAACGACAAAAAGGAGAGTATGACACATGCAAACACTGATCTCAATTTAGTCCTTCGAGGTAGCTGGCTTCTCGGTTACTTAACAAAAACCGATGACTGACTAATGCATCCTTCTTTTCTTTTTTTTTTAATGTGAAAGGCTTCGACAATTTCTCTGGTTAGTTGGTTTCCATGACGGAAGACTACGGTTGTGTCACTGTACAGTGGTGAGCAGCCACACTGGGAACAGTGTCTCTTTATGTGAGAATGAATGTCAGTTCCTTATGATCGCTTGTGTTCTAAAAGTCGGGTGTTCAAACAACGACCCGTCTGGCCGATGTATACCTTTCCACACGTGAGCGGCAAGCAATACACGACTGATAGGCTACACTTAACAAACTTTGTTGTGTGATTTACCGTACAACTACCAGCATTAGTGTTTACTGCTATGGAAACTTTACGGTCTAGTTTGGAACATATTTTACTAAGCTTGTTGGGTGCCGAAAAAACTAATTCTAGGCCATAGCGATTACCTACGTTTTTTTAAGTTATGGGCAATCTTGTGCGCATATGGAACTGACACTATCTTCTTCCTGTTTTCATTACTTGTCATTTTTTTATGAAAGTTGTTGCGTACGTGAGAAGCCAGCTACCTCGAAGGACTAAATTGAGATCAGTGTTTGCATGCGTCATACTCTCCTTTTTGTCATTTCAAAATTTTGTTTCAAACACGTGTGAATTCCCGCAATTTTTTTGTTTTTTTGGATTTGATGTTACCCAGGGCTGTTTTTAGTTATGTCATCTAAAAGTGTCTAAGCTTAACTGCCGTGTACTATCGCTTGAGTCTGCGCAAAAGCTTCTGTTGGCATGATTCAGTGTTCATAGTTCTTTTCTGTGTCGCTAGGGTTATGCGTTATATATGAAGTGCTGCTTCTGAAATAAAAATTAGTTGCGAGTGTAGCGAGTGTCGTGTTTTCTTGTCCTCTTCGTCCCCGTGAATTTGCTCTACTACACCATATGGTAAAATTATTGGAAGTTGGCACCTATGTGTTACTGGTGTCGCTGTCCCTGTTTTTTATGCGCTCTAAAAGTTCACTACGACATACGTACGCGCCTAGAACACTATGCTATTAAAAACGATTAACTTTTCTCCCGTAACTACAGAAATGTACGTTTTCGACGCGTGTGCTCATGGTATTCGAAGCGGTCGTAAGAAACTCCGCTGTGGTGGCCTAGCGGCTAAGGTACTCGGCTGCTGACCCGCAGGTCGCGAGATCGAATCCCGGCTGCGGTGGCTGCATTTTCGATGGAGGCGGAAATGATGTAGGCCCGTGTGCACAGATTTGGGCGCACGTTAAAGAACCCCAGGTGGTCAAAATTTCCGGAGCCCTTCACTACGGCATCTCTCATAATCATATGGGGGTTTTGGGACGTTAAACCTTACATATCAATCAAATCAAGCGGTCGTAAGAAAGTAAAAAACTACTAGGCCCGAGTTCAAGGAATAATATTCTGACTGTTCTTCCTACCTCTGGGCTTCACTTCATACACGATATACGGAAATTCCATGAATGAAATGAAGAACCGAATTTAGACGGTAACTTTTCTCATTCCAAAGTTTTAAGCATGACGCATTGCTGTCTTTGAGTAGCATCATCATTGTATTGTCTTTCTATTCAACAAGCAGCTATTATTGTTACGTTGTTTCCGCTGCGACGTTTTTTCGCCGGAATCATTATTTTTTTTTCCTGATTAGCACTCTGCATTCTAAGAAAAATCTGGGGAATGGAAAGCGGTGCTACCGCTTGAACAGCACACAAAAAGGACTGCCTGAAATGACTTGATGGATTTCTGTGTCATGAATTATCATATTTTAGTGTAGCTCACCGAAACTGTGGGTACCTATAGGGAATAAGTTATAGAAACAGTTGAAAAAGCCTGAGTTTGTTCAAACTTTATGATTTCTTTACTTATACAATAATACAATAAAAGGCCATACCTTGAGTAATATGAGACCCTCCTCCGGCAACCGGAGAATTGCGCGTGATAGGCACACTCCTATGTAATTGCGACTGAATGTTTGGTTTGCTGCTAAGCGGAAGATGTTCCCTCTCGCAAAACAACAACAACAACAAAGTGCGATTCGGCTTACAGGTGTGTATCGCCTCGTGGCTAGCTCTTCAATGGTTCATTGACAGACAATGCTGTAACAAACTTGGTCCCATGCGTCGGGCGGTACGGGCGTTCACGCAAGGAAGGAAAAGAAAATAGCAGGAAAAGAACGGCAGGGAGGTTCACCAGCCTACAAGCAGCCGGTTCGCTACCCTGCACATGGGAGGGGGATGGGCTACATAAGAGATATCTCAAGAATTCTAAAATGCAAAGCATGTGCCCACCCGTCATCTGTAACCAACGAACGTGAAATAACTGTCGAGACGGTGGCGAACTAAAGAAGATGAAAGAAAATACACAAGAGGCACGTTCAATGGGCGGCCCTTTTGGAGTGAACGAGTTTCTCAATTTTCTTTCGGCGCATGAAATATTCAAAGCGAGCAGGCAAACCCGTGACGTGAATATAAATTGCACACTTCACAGTACAAGTGAGAGTAACGACGTTATGCGTGACTGCGCTGGCCAATGTTTGCATTTTTGGCTCCGTTCAGTTGAAGCGCCAGATACAGCGAGATTTACCGCTGAATCGTCAAGGATGTCACGGCACCAACGTGTCGCGAAAGCAAATGAACACTCATGAGGATGAATGGTGTAGCACTATATACGTTGGAAATGTGCATTTGTGAAAGCGCGATTTGAGTCTCTCAGTAAAACAAAAAAAAAACAGTGCAGGTCTGTTTTGGTAAACAGGCCTGGCGAGCAAACGAAAAAAGTGTTCTGTGTAGCGCCTGAGGTGCGGACGCAGGGTAGGCCGGTAGGTATGCAAAAGTTTTAATTACTGAGAATACACTCAAGGTGCATGCGAAAACATCATGAAGGACAGGGGTCAAGTAATAAGATCATCATCTTCATCTTGGTCATAATCAGCTTGTTTTTATGTCCACGGCGTAACAACCACTTCCTTAATTGTTCTTCAACCCGCCCTGACCAGTGTGAGCTATTTTCAATTTATGTCTTCGAATTTCGCCATGAGAGCACCTTAACTAGGATGGTTGTTACATGGCCAACCTTTGTGTCGGCCATGTAACAAGAGAGAGAGATAAATAGAGAGGAAAGGCAGGGAGGTTAACCAAGCTTGGCTCGGTTGGCTACCCTACACTTTGGGTGGGGGGAAAAGGGGAATAATAGAACGAAAAGAGACAGAAAAGAAGAGGAGTAAGAAAGAGAAGCATAAATAGTCAGCTCGAAACTACACAGCACGGCCTCGCACAGTTCTTTCACAAGCGGTCGTGAAGTTTGGTGTTCCTTAAAAAGTACAAGAGGGCTTTCGTGGCTTTGCGCGTATGGGAAGCCGTCGGCCAAGGTCCCAGGATCTTCTCTTCTGTAAGCGGCCGTGAATCCAGCTGACAGAGCTTGGCTTCCATAATACGTCGTTCGGTCTGGTATGCTGGGCAATGACATAGAATGTGCTCAAGCGTTTCCTCGCAGGCGCAGATGTTGCATGCCGCAGTGCTCGCCATTCCAAGGAGACGAGAGTACGAATTCGTAAATGCCACGCCCAACCTCATGCGACACAGTAAAGTTTCAGCGCATCGTGGGAACCCGGATGGCAAACGAAGTTGCAAGTTTGGGTCGATCAAATACAGGTGCGTGTTGAAGAAACCCTGCGTATTCCATTGTAGGCGAGATATACGGCGAGCAAGTGATTGTAGTAGCCTTGCAGCGTCCGTTCTCAAGAGTGGTATGGGCGTGCGCTGGTCTTGGTCATGAGCCGATCGAGCAGCTTCATCTGCGCGGTCATTGCCAACGATTCCGCAATGACTCGGCAACCACTGAAATACAATATCGTGACCTTCCGCGAGCGCTTCGTGGTAGTCGTGCCTTATCTGATATACTGATTGTTCATGTAGCCCGTGCTGCAGAACAAACCGTAGTGACTGTAAGGCTGACCTGGAGTCGCAAAAGATGGCCCATTGGTTAGGTTCCTGGTGAAGAATGTACTTTACTGCACCTTGAAGTGCTGCGAGCTCTGCTGCTGTCGACGTCGTGGTGTGAGAAAACTTGTACTGAAGCAACACATTTTCAGATGGAACAACCACTGCTCCTGTGGAGCTGTTGGAATTAGTGGAGCCATCGGTGTAAACATGTATGCGGTCGAAGTACCTTTCGTCCAACAGACGCAAAGTCAGTTGCTTCAGGGCTAGCGTTGACATGCGTGCCTTCTTAAAGATTCCAGGAACTGATAAGCGCACGTCAGATTGACGAAGACTCCATGGCGCAGTTGCTGGATGCATGGCAAGTTTGAAGCCAGGCGGTAGTATTTCCTGATGTTTTGTCACGATACCGCAGTACGAAGAATGGGGCCTCCGAGTTGTCAAACACGCTAAATGATGTGACCGTAGCCGTGATAAATGCCGAATGTGCGCTCTCAGCGTCTCGACAATGATGTGCGTTGTGACCGGTTGTTCTTGTGCAATAACAATAGTTGACACTGTCGATGAGCATCTTGGAAGGCCAAGGCATGTCCGAAGTGCTTGGGCTTGTACGCTTTGCAGTGCACGGATGTTAGTCTTGCATGTGTTGGACAGGACCGGAAGGCTGTACCGGAGAGTTCCGAGAAAGAGGGCTGTATAAAGCTGCAACATGGAGTGCACGGATGGGCCACATAATTTTCCGGCGACGAACTTGAATACATTCTCAATGCCAATGAGCTTTTTCTTCAGGTATGTGACATGCGCGCTCCAGGTTAGGTCGCGATCTACGATGACGCCTAAGAGTCTATGAGTGCTCTTATATGGGATTGATCTGACGTTGATGCACAATGAGTAGAAAGACATCGGTTTGCGTGTAAACGCCACCGCTGGGCATTTTTCTGTGGCGATAGTCAAACCTTGCTGGCGAAGGTATGTCGATGACATTGTTGCCGCTTTCTGTATTCTTGCGCGCACTTGAGGTCGTGTCATGCCGGACGCCCAGATGCAGATATCGTCAGCGTAGAGAGATACATAAGCCGTCTGTGGCAGCATTTCAGTGAGCCCCACGAGAACCAGGTTGAAAAGTGTAGGGCTCAAAACACTGCCTTGTGGCACCACACGACTTCTGAAATACTTATTCGTAGACCCATCTTCAGTTAAAACGAACATAGATCTCTTTGTGAGGTAGCTTCTTACCCGTCGAAAGACATGACCTCCAAGTTCAGCTGCTTCAAGAGCATTGAGAACAGCCTCGTGGGTCACGTTGTCATAGGCACCCTTCACGTCTAAGAACAGAGCTACTGACAGCCGCTTCTGAGCTTTCTGATGCTGAAAAGAGGTCACTAAGTCAATAACGCTATCAACTGAGGACCAACCTCGTCGAAAACCAGCCATAGCATCAGGATAGATGTTATAATGTTCCAGGTACCATTCCATGCGTGTAAGCAGCATCCTCTCCATGACCTTGCCAACGCAGCTTGCTAGTGCTATAGGCCGGTATAATGCCAAATCGAGTGGAGACTTTCCGGCCTTCAGCAAAGGCACCAGGCGACTACACTTCCACTCATCAGATACCATTCCATCATGCCAAGACTTATTGAAAATTTCCAGGAGACAGCACTGTGCCTTCGGGCCTAGGTGACGTAGGGCAGTATAGGTCACTCCACCCGGACCTGGGGACGATGAGCGTCTGCATGTGTTCAATGCCGCATGAAGTTCTTCCATGGTGAACGCAACCTCCATTTGCAGATCTCGTGCGACTGGAACCTCCTGTGGCATTAGATCGATCGGTATAGAGATGTCGCCGGCGATCTTTGCACAAAATTCCCCAGAAACATCAAGCTGTGAGCGACGTTGATGTAGCGCCAGAGCGGCGAAGGGGTGACGCTGTTGCGGATGCGAGTGAATACCTCGAAGAGTCCTCCATACGGCAGACAAGGGCTTTCGAGGGTCTAGCGAGTCACGAAAATTCTTCCACCGTTGTTCATGAAGTTTGTGCATTCGACGCTGGATTTTTTTCTGAATGCGTCTGGATTCTCTGAGGTCAGAGATAGAATTTCGTGCGTCTGTATCGTCTTTCGGCACGTCGGCGGACCGCTCTAAGTTGTTCCAACTCTTGGTCGAGTGCCGTGCGTCTCGATTCTTTCGAACATATTTTCGTGGAAGTCTCCATTGCACAACTAATCACTTCTTCAATGGATTCCGGTGGTCCGTGCATGCACTTGCTCTCCACTGATATCTGAAACTCTTCCCAGTCAATAAGTCTTGAATGTCCAGGGGAAGGAGAATCGTCCAAACCTCTGACTGTCACGTACGTGGGGATATGGTCGCTGCCACGTGTTTCAATATCTGTGAACCATTGGACTTTCGTGACAATGCTATGCGACACTAATGTCAAGTCCAGGCAACTGCTGTAAGTTACTCCTCGGAGATAAGTAGGGCTGCCGTCGTTCAGCACCTGAAGTCCGTGCTCTGATGCGAGATCAACTAGGTCCGTGCCTTTTCGATTTGTCCTGATGCTTCCCCACAATGGATGATGGGCGTTGAAGTCACCCATCAATATCCAAGGCGCTGGAGTCGTTGCAAATATACCATTCAAGATTTGTTGATCTAGTCGACCTGACGGCGCTATATATGCGCCTATCAGTGTAAACGACAACTTCTTCTTTTAACATATAGACACACGTAGTGATTTCCATTGTGAGAATCTACTCTTTGGAGAACGTAAGTGAGTTCTTTACGAATGTACACAGCAACTTGACTTCGCTCAATGCACGTTGAAGAAACGAACGATTCATAGCCCGACAGACGAGGTATTTTTGAAAATTTCGGTTCACAAATGATGATGATGGGAAACTTATTTTCGAAAATGAATTGTCTGAACTCAGGCATTCTTGACTGTAGACCTCTTGCGTTCCACTGAATTATGGAAGCACGCTTGACTTTTTCTCGGAAAGGCTGATGCGGTCTATGGTGCACCATCTTGTTACTGAAGTCCGGCAAGAACTGGTTCCAGTGTGTCCAAGATTTGCAGCGCGCATTTAGCGGTAGGGATCTGTAGACTATCCAATAGAGTGCGAATAACACTCATGAACGACCTCAGTACAGAAAAGACTTGTACCTCTTGGGCGGACAGACTGCCTGCTGGGGGCATATTCGTTGTTGACTGTCGATATTGCGGTTCCGTAGACACGTGTACCCGCGGTAAAGTGGGCCAGTCAGAGCCGGATGTTCTCTGTAGCGCCACAGTGTCTTCCGGTACCTCTGCACGTACCCCACCTGGTGGCGGTGGCGGGGGAGGTCTCTGTGGTCATGGCGGCGGTGGTGGTGGCGGTGGCGGCGTTAGTGAAGGCACCTTCGGCACAGGACTGCTTTTTCTTTTCTTCGAGCACCGCCGTCGACGGGAACGCTGTCGTTGAACAACCGTTACCGCTTCCTTTCGTGAGGATCCGTCTTTAACCATTTGTCTCAGAATGTTCCTCTCTTTCTTCGGTATTGGGCAGTCTTTGGACAAGGTCTCATGATTGCCGTTGCAGTTGCTGCATTTTAGGAGAGTTGCTTGGCAAGCCTCTGCTTTGTGGGGTCCGGCACAACGTCGGCATGCTTGCATGTTGTTGCAAACAGCACTAACACGACCCAGTTTTAGACAGTTGTGGCACTGTAGTGGTCTTGGGATGTATGGTCGGACAACGTGACGAAAATGACCAACCTTTACATGTGATGGGATGCAATCACCTTTGAAGGTCACCTTGATGCAACGGGATTTGCCAAGCCGGCATACTTGCAATATGTCCGTTGCCGCAGTAGCTGGCTTTATCAGAACAGGAAGGTCTGCGTTCGGTATGGAAACATCAACGTCATAAATGACGCCTGTCGTCGTGTCACTATCCTGCGGAATGTAAGTTCTGAGATAGATGCCTCCAAGCTCAGTGACAGTTCGCAGGGTATGAAACGCAGCCGGGTGCTCAACGTCTATGGCCAGGATATTCTTCCGTGGGTTGAGTCTAATATCCTTTATCTCATTAGGCACGATAGCTTCGAGACGCGCTGCTATCACTTGCCTGTTCATGTTCTTCAGGTTGATCGAAGAGTCGACAGGAACAAAAAGTAGGGTATGGCGTTCAGAACTCCACGCCGCCTTCACGGTAGAGACGCTAGCTGGCGAAGACGTGCCGACCATTCTTATTTTAGCTTTACGCTTCACTGCAGGGATGAAATCTTCGTCGCTATCTTCACTACTCGCCGTGTACAGTTCAGTGCTTTCACTGGTGCTGTCGTCCTCCCGGCTGTTGCGCTTCCTTGAGATTGACGTCGAAGGTGACGCCAAGTCCGGATTGCGTACGGTGGGGCCTGGATCCATCGCTGCCCGCAGGAGGGCGATGATCCTCGGATAAAATGTAAATTCACACAAAAAATACCAAACGAAATAGGCAGCGTTCGGTAGAAATACACTTCGTCGTCTTTCACTCGCTATGTAACAAACATTCCATTGGTCCTCCGAGCAACACACAACGCTTATGCACATATTGCATACCCCAGCAGTGAACCAGTGATTCTTAGTTCAGCGCCCTGGCGTGTCATTCTTTCACCGTCGACTGTTCAGCGCTAATGGCTCCTGTCTTCACCGAATTCCTTCATTTCGTCGATTTATATAGGCCTTGGTCGTCACGAGCAGCGCTCCTCGTCTGGCAACTTCAATTGAAATGTTCGAACGTACTCCGTGTCTGCTCTGTCGTTACCATTACTTGGCCTGCTTTAGTACGTTTCATTGCGATAGCAATTATATGGACAGTCTCGGCTGGTTTTTGTCGTCACCGCCACTATCATTCACGTATATATATATGTATACGTGATTGATAGTGGCGGCAACATAAGCACGCGGTTCTTGCCCCCACAGCAGGTCGCAGCTTCTACGAGCTGTGCTCTCAACACACACACACAAAAAACGGTAACAAAATTGTACCTGGAGTGACCGTTCACATATAGATAAACATAAACACAAACATAAACACAAAGACACATAAAGTTTCACCAGCGGCGACACCCGACGTATAGCCCTTAGTACCAGCATGCGCTGCCCACGGGAGGGGCTTCCCATCAACGCCGTTACTACGCACGAGCATTGTTGTGGTCACATACTGCGGCCGCGCTGCAGGAAACTTGGTTACTTAGCGAGAGCATGTTTACTACCATTATTATTGTTCTTGAAAAATGCTAGCTTTTCTTCGTAAAACGTTCTAATAATGTTGCTATCGCGTTCATTGCTTCGCCCCTTTGGCGAAACGGTGAAGTTTATATATGCGAAGCAGCTTAAGACTTTGTCCATATACCACCCATGGCGTACACCCTCCCACTGTGAATTCCCTCACTCTTTTCTCCGGCGCACCACCCTCTTTCTCCTCTTGGAATCTTTTACTCTACGGAGTGGTGCGCCCGACACGCGGTGCGACAACTGCTCACTCTGCTGGGCGCCAAAGCAGTTAATGGCATAATAATGAAGAAACGCACGCCTCCTTCTTTCCTGCTCAACGCCACCATGAGCGCCGTCGTCTTCGACGCCGACACTGCGAATCACATAGGGTCTCTAAATAAAGATGAAACCAACGTCTATCTCTCTTCTCTTATGCATTGTCAATACATTCTCATTCGTCCTCGCCTTAAATTCCACCATACCCCGTTAAAGCGAACCACCTACCCACTCGTTCACATCCGCACATTGTTCCCTTTAACGGGAGAAGGTGTAATATTTTTTTCTGTCAAGTTTGTTTTTCTTTCTTTTTCTGTATTATGATCTAGCATATCAACTACTACTGCTTGTTTTGTGATCTTTCCGATCTTTTCCTATCTCATTTGTTTAGGCCAGGCTATTTTGCCGCGTTGAACACTGTCCTTCTTAGCCGGTTTTCGAGTTTCAGTGCAATTCAGTTCAATGTATTTCATGGTAAAAATGCGAAGGCTGAAGAACCCGAATTTCGTTTCACAACGTCCTGGACATCTCCTGAATATTGCCTACACAGCGCCATGGTGACATAGCAATGATAGTACATAATATATAACGCCCTCAGAACAAAAACAAGGATATTCAGACACTGAGTCGGCAAACGAGATGGAGGACGTTACTAAATTTTGCGTAATGCTTTCTTCAAGAGGACATGGTCACGCTTACTGATTATTGATGTGGGAAGTTTTTTTAACTGTTAGGCGCTGGGTGATCGTTACCTTCTAACTGTTACACCTAATTAAGTCAACATCGTGACTGTTGCCGCAACAACCTGTAAACCTAGGCACACGAAAACTGCCCATGAAACAAATGAAGGGGTAGTAACAACATATTTTGGGAATAAGGAGATGCGTGACTGTTAACTAGATGTTTAAGATAAATATCGCATTAGCCCAAAGACGCCGCTCCAGACAGCATTCTGGGTTCGATTGATAGACTGGGTGTCACGTTTAGGCGGGGATAAATTGTCAAAACCTTCGTGAAGTAAACTCGTGTAAAATTCTGAGGTTTCACTCTGCTGAGAGCCTGATATAGTTTCTGGACGTGTAACTCAATAAAAAGTTCTCCGCAATAGACAACGCCAGCCGCTCCGTGGATTTTCACCTTGACATACTATGCTCAGTCTCTCGTTTACTGGCACTCGCTGAGCGCACCTCTTTTATTTGTACTTCGGTCACATCCAATTCGTCAACTTCATATAACACCACGTGTATATTCGTCCAGTGCTGAAAACTGCAACCAATAAAAATAGTGGTGGCACTAACTTTAGTGAAACCTCTACCAAATTCATGGCTTGAGCTTAGGCTGCCCTAGTAAACGTCCGCATAATTTGTTCCCTCATCTCCTTCGCTAACTTTGCTGGATGGCTCAGAGCCAGTCTTCGGCTCCTCAGATATACAGCGAGGCTGTCATCGCAACGATCTCTGCCGCAGCGATGCCACAGCAAAAGAAGAGCATCTGGTGTGCCATTTAGGTCACTGATCTAGTTTTGAATTACCCTGAGAAATAACTGTCTCTTGGCCTTAAAGGGTCAATAAAAGCAACCATTCGGTCAGCCATTATTGTAAAATAGCGGTCCAGAAACATCTTAGTGCTAGTATTGTGCCAAAGAAATGGTGATTTTGAAATAAAATCACGTTTTAATGGTCCGCATTGCGTTAGCGCACTTAACAACATCTAATGCTGAAAGAGGCCATTTAGACGTTACATTTACTTTGCCCAACGTTGTCCGACTTCACTACGCGACCACTGACAGCAGTAGCAACAGAGCGAAAGTAGCGCGGGAGCCACAGTAGCAAGAACGACTATTGAACAATTTTCTGCAATTTCGGAGGCCGTGATTTTGCTTGCTTGGTTTAACTACAGCCCGCAAAATGGCACCATATATACAGCCTAACCTGCAAAAAGCTGAACTTTTGAACCGCTTGGGGTATTTCCCAAGTAAGGCCACGTGATTTTTTTTTTCAATAGATCAATTAGAAACAGACAAGAAGCTCTTTATTAGATTTATTGACGTAGGTAAAGTTCCTGTTTCAAAGCAGCTGGTTTGATTAGTGGGGAATAATTGAACCCGGATGCTTACAAGTCATTGGGATCATTTCGCAAATAGCCCACTCTAGGTGCAAGTCGTGTGATACAGTGCCTTGGTAAATAAGGCACTGCTGTACCTTTGATTGCTGGATTGGATATTGTTTCATATCGTGCTTTCACTACAATATCAAATGCCCTTTGCTTGCAGTGTCCCTTTAAGAAACCATGCTCCGATATCATATTACCACGTTCCTTTCTCATGTATTGTTATCGCATCGTTGAACTGTACGTAAACATGTCCATACTTAAAATTAAAATGCGTAATTATATTCATGATATGTAATGTATAAAATACGAATCCTACCCCAGAAATGTAAATTTGGTACGAGCCTTATCATACAGCCTTTGACAGAAAAACTGTCGAATCTCGAGGTAAAATGCCCGTCCGCCCCCAGAAACGCTTCGGACCGTCACCTGGAAACAACCAAACCACAGCAGAGCACCGCATCTGAGTTTAACTTCGGGAAGCCACGCTTGCGCCGCGTAGCAGCCGCCGCCAAGCCGACGCTGAAAGTGCGCGCAGCCAATGCACCGAGTTCGCCCAACGTGGCGCGAGCTCAATCATCATCATCATCATCATCATCATCATCATCATCATCATCAGCCTGACTACGTCCACTGCAGGACAAAGGCCTCTCCCATGTTCCACCAGTTAACCCGGTGCTGTGCTTGCTGCTGCCAATTTATACCCGCAAACTTTTTAATCTCGTCTGCCCACCTAACCTTCTGTCTCCCCCTAACCCGCTTGCCTTCTCTTGGAATCCAGTTAGTTACCCTTAACGACCAGCGGTTATCCTGTCTACGCGCTACATGCCCGGCCCATGTCCATTTCTTCTTCTTGATTTCAGCTATGATATCCTTAACCCCCATTTGTTCCCTAATCCACTCTGCTCTCTTCTTGTCTCTTCAGGTTACACCTACCATTTTTCTTTCCATTGCTCGCTGCTTCGTCCTCAATTTAGGCTGAACCTTCTTTGTAAGCCTCCAGGTTTCTGCTCCGTAGCTAAGTACCGGCAAGATACAGCTGTTATATACCTTCCTCTTGAGGGATAATGGCAATCTACCTGTCATAATTTGAGAGTGCTTGCCAAATGTGCTTCAATCT
Organism: Rhipicephalus microplus; assembly: GCF_013339725.1. Lineage (NCBI taxonomy): Eukaryota > Metazoa > Arthropoda > Arachnida > Ixodida > Ixodidae > Rhipicephalus > Rhipicephalus microplus. The sequence goes on along the minus strand of NC_051167.1, from coordinate 235,569,080 downwards.
CGTGGTTACTTCAATCTCGTGGTTCGGCTCCGCGGTTATTACCTGCCCTAAGTAGACATAGTCTTTTACAACTTAAAGTGCACTATTACCTATCTCGAAGCGCTGCTTTTTTCCGAGGTTGTTGTACATTACTTTCGTTTTCTGCAGATTCATTTCAAGACCCACATTTCTGCTCTCCTTGTCTAACTCCGTAATCATGAGTTGCAATTCGTCCCCTGAGTTACTCAGCAATACAATGTCATCGGCGAAGCGCAGGTTACTAAGGTACTCCCCATTAACTCTCATCCCTAACTGTTCCCATTCTAGGCTTCTGAAAACCTTCTGTAAGCACGCGGTAAATAGCATTGGGGAGATTGTGTCCCTGTTACAAGCTGCCACTCTAGCGTCGCCAGCGCGAAGTCGGCGACGGGAATGACAGCAGGTTGGTTCGTTCCGTACGCAAGCAGAGACAGTGAAGAGATCAGAGACGTGAGAAAACAAAACAACTTTACTCTAATGATATTGCAGCACACCGGATCTAATACAACACTTCAATACAACTAACAAAATACATCGACACTTGATACAACTAAAGGAATATATAACAGAAACAATAAATCAGCTTACGAGAGAGAACTATTATAAACTACACAAACTAACAAGAATAGAACGACGGAGGAGAAAGTTCGAAGATATCAACAGGTGAAGGCATACGTGTGATGACCGGCAGCGTTGTGTCCCCGACGGTCGGATGCGAGAAGTCGAAGAGAGTTCTGGCACGACTGCGATGTCGGCGGTGTTGCAACGCTGGTGGCTCCGGGAGGCTAGTGCTTGTAGGTGACTTCGAGCAGGTTGAGCTAACTCGAGGCGAAGTCCCGATGTCTACGTTGCAGACGTTAATATCGCGTCACAACTAGACGAACGGCTAAGTTTAGGTGGCCAGCCGATACAGAGCCACACTAAAAACTTCTAGAAGAGATGCTTGTTGATCTGTTTCTACACCATCTTGGTCAGCGACTAGTCTGCCTAGCAGGGCAAATACCTGCGCTTAAATCCCCCTCGTGTCTCCTCGCTCTCTTCCTTGGGAACAAGAGACCTCTACCTGGGTCCAATCATGCGCGTTTAATTGATGGAAACACCGCCCCAAAATATTTTGACCCCACCCCTTTTTAATTGGGAGAGGGCCCTCAACTAGCGAGAGTGACAACCTGTCGGGTTGTTGTCATACGGCTTGGCCACCAGAGCGTTTCCCACGCTTTTCCCCGTGGGAACAGTCAACCATTTAGCTCTCAGCCGGTGTGTCTCGTAGTCTAATCCTTGTTCGGGGTATACTGCGGCCTTCTACGACCTTGCAGACGCCGCTACAGTTACAAAAGGATTAACCGTCGGCGGCGACGTTCTAAGAAGAGCACCCCATTCTGCCCTTCTCGGCTCCCTTTCATGCGCCGCCGTTTCTCACGGTCAGTCGGGGAGTACGGCGCCCGTTAATTGCCGTGACGCGGTGTCACCAAAAATGGCCGTCCGTGACAGTCCCCCTGCCTTACACCCTTTTTGATTGGTATTCTGTTCCTTTCTTTATGAAGCACTATGGTAGCAGTTAATCCCCTCTAGATTTCTTCCAGGATGTTTATATATACTTCATCGACGACCTGATTCCACAGTGTCTGCATGACGGCTGATATTTCTACTGAATCAAACGCCTTTTCGTAATCTATGAAGGCTATGTATAGTGGTTGGTTTTATTCTGAGCATTTCTCTATTACCTGATTGATAGTATGAATGTGGTCGATTGTTGAGTAGCCTGTTCGAAATCCTGCTTGTTCCTTTGGTTGATTGAATTCTGACGTTTTCTTTACTCTGTTACCAATCACCTTTGTATATAGCTTGTATACTACAGAGAGCAAGCTAATCGGCCTGTAATTCTTCAAGTCCTTGTCATCTCCTTTCTTATGTATTAAGATGAAGTTAGCGTTCTTCCAAGACTCTGGTACCCTTCCCGTCAGGAGACACCTCGTAAACAGGGTAGCTAGTTTCTCTAACACAATCTGTCCTCCATGTTTCTGCAGGTCTGATGTTACCTGATCCTCACCAGCAGCTTTGCCTCTTTGCATGCTCTCCAAAGCTTTGATGACTTCTTCTATCATTACTGGTGGGGTGTCATCTGGGTTACTGCTAGTTCTTATAGTTTTCAGGTCGTGGTTGTCTCGGCTACTGTACAGATCTCTGTAAACCTCCTCCGCTATTTTAACTATCCTATCCATATTGGTAGTTATTTTGCCTTCTTTGTCCCTTAGTGCATACATCCGACTTTTGCCTATCCCAAGTTTCCTCTTCACTGCTTTGACGCTTCCTCCGTTTTTCGGAGCGTGTTCAATTCTCTCCATGTTATACTTTCTTACATCGCATACTTTACGTCTATTAATCAACTTCGAAAGCTCTGCCAGTTCTATTCTGTCTGTTGTACTTGAGACTTTCATGATTTCACGCTTCTTAATAAGATTCCTCGTTTCCTGGGAAAACTTGCCAGTGTCTTGTCTAACTACCCTGCCTCCAACTTCCCCTGCATACTCCGTAATGATACTCGTTAGCGCACTTAACAACATCTAATGCTGAAAGAGGCCTTTTAGACATCACTTTTACTTTGCCCAACGTTGTCCGACTTCACTACGCGACCACTGACAGCAGTAGCAACAGAGCGAATGTAGCGCGGAAGCCACAGTAGCAAGAACGACTATTGAACAATTTTCTGAAATTTCGGAGGCCGTGATTTTGCTTGCTGGGTTTAACTACAGCCCGCAAAATGGCACCATATATACAGCCTAACCTGCGAAAAGCTGAACTTTTGAACCGCTTGGGGTATTTCCCAAATAAGGCCAGGCGATTTTTTTTTCAATAGATCAATTAGAAACAGACAAGAAGCTCTTTATTAGATTTATTGACGTACGTAAAGTTCCTGTTTCAAAGCAGCTGGTTTGATTAGTGGGGAAAAATTGAACCCGGATGGTTACAAGTCATTGGGATCATTTCGCAAATAGCCCACTCTAGGTGCAAGTCGTGTGATACAGTGCCTTGGTAAATAAAACATTGCTGGATTAGATATTGTTGCATATTGTGCTTTCACTGCAATATCAAATGCCCTTTGCTTGCAGTGTCCCTTTAAGAAACCATGCTCCGATATCATATTACCACGTTCCTTTCCCATGTATTGTTATCGCCTCGTTGAACTGTACGTAAACATGTCCATACTTAAATGCGTAATTATATTCATGATATGTAATCTATAAAATATGAATCCTACCCCAGAAATGTAAATTTGGTACGAGCCTTATCATATGGCCTTTCACCGAAAAACTGTCGAATCTCGAGGTAAAACGTCCGTCCGCCGACAGAAACTCTTCGGACCGTCACCTAGAAACAACCAAACCACAGCAGAGCACCCCAATTGAGTTTAACTTCGGGAAGCCACGCTTGCGCCGCGTAGCTGCCGCCGCCAAGCCGACGCTGAAAGTGCGCGCAGCCAATGCACCGAGTTCACCCAACGTGGCGCGAGCTCCGTATAAAAGACAAACGCTTTTACTGGGACTCTCATCGCCAAGTTTGCGCGTAAGTTTCTGGCGCAGAAGTCTGGACGTTTTTGCAATATATTTGACAAGTTGTGATTCAACTCAACTCTGTCTATGTCCAAGAAAGACAGTATTAGACAAGGCCACGCCAAGCCCGTAGAGTGTCTCAAACTGAACTACAGGGAACTATGGCGCTGCGATCGTGCAGCCACTATGGTAAATATGGGTAGTAGACGGATTTGTCTAATCTTCGTGCTTGTGGCATCGTTCAGTCTTGTGTTTTCGCGTTATATTAAATAAAAGAATTAATCACTGGGGACTTCGCTATACCATTTCAATTGGTGAGCCTAAAATGTTCCAGTGGTGATGTGGAATCGCTGAGCATATACTAATTTTCATCTAGCGCCAAAGCAACTCCATACCACGCAAAATGAAACGGAGCCGAAAGAAAGAACCTTTGACAAATCCGCGTTCTACCCATCATTCTCGTGATGGCTGAAGTACCTTACGTTGCAGTGCCCATAGACATTTGCACCGGAGTTTCCTCTGCTGTGTCCATAGGAAACTGTGGTCAAGGCGCTATAAAATCGACCCGACCAGCTTCCCTGTTACAAGACGTTTACAAAAATAGTGGAAACATTTTTTTTATTCTTCTGGCACGTTGGCACAGACACACGGACGGGCAGCGTTATACAGGCTAGTCAAAGAGCTGCTTCGTATTTAATAAAAAAAAGAGGCCAAGCAAACGCTGTTTTGTTTTCTGCGAACTACTTACTTCTATGAACGACTGTGAGAAGAACGGTCTTGTGTGTGTGTGTGTTTGTGTGTGTGTGTGTGTGTGTGTGTGTGTGCGTGCGTGTGTATACATGTGTGCGTGCGTGTCTGTCAGCGCACAGCAATCCGCACATACCAATAACCAGTGCACCTTCCAAGACCGCAATTTTCCTGCTCACTCACCGGCACCGGGTTTTTTTTTTTGCGTACGGCACGAGTTTTGCGATTTATAACAAGCTTCGCCTGGCATGTGCCAGATTTTAACATTCCACTTACGAGCATGCGCGCAGTCTTCGCAGCGTCACCCGTGCATGGTTCCAAGCTATGCCAACCAATCGGACATTGCCGAACAAATGAAAATTCTGCACGCCTAAAGCATTACAAGGAGAATGAATTCGCGCAGAGAAAGAGCTCTGCCCTTTGCTTCTTCGCGTTTCTCTTGGTGTCAAAGAAGCTGTAGTTTTCGTCTTTCGTCTGATCAGTGTAGAGAGAGTATGTTGTGGCTTCAAGTTGTTTTCATTTCCTAAAGGCATCCGTTGAACCAATGTTCGCAGGATAGCGTGCTGCAGCGGCTTTCATTTATTCGGCATTAAACGCTCCCTTAGACCCACTTTTCTGCTAGCATTTGGAGACATGTTCCAGTAGCCAGGCTGTAACGTTGTCGGTAGAGATGTGCGGTCATCGGAGGTTTTTGGGAGCAAGCCATTTGTGTCCTGCCCACCGGGCAAGGAAGGACTGATGACCGCACGCTCTTCTTGTCAAATAGTCACGTAGGTTCTGCTTGTTGGAGCTCGCCTTCAATGTGAAAGAGTCGAACAAGCTGAGAGTGTCGTCTAGGCGTGAGGTCGCTTGTGTCGTAGAAGTTTGGTACCGTTTACTTGTGGTTCTTTGATTCGATGATGCCACAGCATTTCAACGACTTGACGACAATACGTCGGTTTCAGGATGCGTCATCATTGTCAAGGCTTACGGTACTTCTTTCAGATTTTTGAGATCAACTCGAGAAGTTGCATAGACTGCACGTCAAGGACGCGTATAAATGGTTCAAAGCCAACTTTTCTCTCTTCATGAAGGCACATGGTATCTTGTTTAGTTCTGACTGTTGTTTGGACACGTCTTCGATTGAATTTGCTTTTGGATTTTTGTTGTGGGTCTTCTTACGGCTCTTGCATTTAATTCTCAGGGCTTCAAAGTGCCCGTAATATTAATTTATTGTCTTACGGTCCGTCACTACCGCTTTCAGTGCGATGACCTCATTGCAATGTAGGATGATGTCGCTTAGGGCGCTGGTCCTTGTAGCGTCCAGCCTAAGAAGGTATCAATGGCTTTTACTCCGGTTTTCAAATTTTTAATGTTTTCAGTGAAAATTCACCAGCAATAGCCACTGTCTATCAAGATATCAACAACGTTTGGACTCTCAGCTCGGTCAACGTCAGAGAAGTAACGTCCTTGGTGTTCGAGCTTGTCGATGGAGGCTCTAGGCGGTCGTAGAATCGATCGGTGGCTCATTTTTGTCGTAACGAGAGCTCTTATCTGCAGTGGCGTCTTACTACGCTGATAACTTAGAGCGATGAGCACATGTTCGAAATCCTTCTGATCATGTTGTCTTCCAAAGTATCCCACCGCAAGGCTCTGGCGATCTAGTACTCGACAATGCATTTTCTCAGCCAATCGCTTCGTCACGAAACAGCGCTGACGACCTCCATCGAATAGAACTCCAACTAGAACTTTGCCTTCTTCGCCGGCTGCCCAATCAACAGCAGTTCGGAGATATACGCGCCATTTCAAGTTTTCATATTCAAATATTTTGAGTTGTACTAATGTTGTAATGCCTCGAAATCGGTAGTCCATTTTATCACCGGTGGGTCACCCATTGTATCCGCATGGCGTCAATTGCATTTTGTACATTTGACGATTCTCTTGCAGTATTTTGCCATGGGATGTTTCAAGCTGTAGCGAAAGCATCGACCCACACTTCGTAGTCGTTTTTTTCTTTTATTCGAGACCTATCAGACAGTCGCACTGCTCTGTCTTATGAAAGTTCGCCTCACAAAAAAAGCAGGCGTTCTTTCTCGAAGCTGGTTTTACAGATGAAGTCAAACACTCCGTGGTTGATCAAAGTCGCGAAGAGAATGTCGCGCGAGTGCTATAATCTTAAACTTGGCTTTTCGAAGCGTCAACTTTTACAGAAACATGCAGGGATATTTGCTCCCGAGCCTTTATTTGTGTTTGAACAAAAAGAAGGAAAGACTTAACGTTCACCTTCTGGTGCTGGCTGTGCTGTGCTTGTTGATCTAGACTTCCATCTTGGACTCGTTGCTCTGTACGTTGGCATGCGATGGACTTGTTAAAGTCGAGGACAATGTCATGAGAAAGCGACTTCAGCAAGATGGGGTGGAATATCGCTGACTAATTGTCCTTCGATGCTCCTAGAGTCTTTAGGGAACGCGTCTGGGATTCGACCGTGTCGCAAAAGTATCGAAGTCCCCGAAGATCGTTGGAGGACTGCACTGGTCGCATGTCGATGAGTCACTGTATGCGAGCTTGAGTGATGACACCGGTCTTGGCAAAGCGTACTTTTAGTATGTCCAGGGCTTCACAATGGCAGCTTGGTGTTGCTAGAAGTCCAGAGACAGCCGATATCACGTAACCTGTCAGAACCAAACGTAGGTGGGCGAACTAGTCTACGGCGGTGAGCGCACGGTTGTTGTAGATTAGTCTACTGAGGTGCTCCCGAAAAAGCGTCCAAAATGACGGTTGGCAATCGAACTTCATGACGTTGGGTGTCAAAAGTGTTATGGCGGGCTGGGGCGTGCGTTGCACGGGTTCAGGAGTTGTTGCCGATAGGGCTCCTTTCTGAGACTCCTGGAACTGCCGTATCCTATACTTGAGTTTCGCTCACGTAGTTGTGGCTCGCTCACTATAATCAACGGCGAGGTCCAACTCTGCTTCCGCTTCCGTGGTTGACAGCGGAGGGATGATGTCGGAGTCAGTTGCCTTCAAGTCGGTTGATTGATTAATTGATATGTGGGGTTTAACGTCCCAAAATCACCATTTGATTATGAGAAACACCGTAGCGGAAGGCTACAGAAATTGCGACCACCTGGGGTTCTTTAACGTGCACCCAAATCTGAGCACACGGGCCCACAACATTTCCGCCTCCATCAGAAATGCAGCCGCAGCAGCCGGGATTCAATCCCGCGACCTGCGAATCAGGACCGAGTACCTTAGCCACCAGACCACCGTGGCGGGGCTCCTTCAAGTCGGTGTGAAGCTAGTTGAGGCGTTCGTTGAGAATACAAAGATCCTATGCCGTAATGCTTTCTTGAGTGAGCGGTGCTTCTGCTTTACACTAATAATGCGTGGTGATTGAGCTCTCTCGGATTCGGGCTTCAGTTCGAAAGCTCTCATGTTGCGTTTCCGCGTTCAGAAGCCGGTACGTTCAATTCGTAAGCGGGAAGGCGATTGATTACCTTGGGACCATCGATGTGGTTAGCTGTCCCGATGAATTTAGGCACCATTTGCAGAAAACCTAACCTCCCGTTGCGTAGAAAAAAGGACTTATTTTCAATAAACCACAACCCGACTCCGCCAGTTGCTGCTGTAGCGCGTGATTACAAGGCCTGAACAGATCACCGTCATCTTCGTCGATCGTTTTCGAACAAGGGCTTTCACTGTCTTGTGTATTAAGTTTGTCATGTATGAAACTCATACTAAAAATATTGTAGGTAGCGTGATTGTCGAAAACCTTCTTTAGGGGATGAACCCACCACTGTGATTGTTTTCAAACTAATTAAAACACTTATACCCAGAATAACATTTGAGTCACGTATATATGATACAACGAGCCAGTTAGTCTCCCACAAAATAATGTCAAAATAAAATTACGCGAGGTTTCTGACGAATAAGAAGCTCACACTAAAATCACTGCAGGTTCAATTATCATCAAAAATCTTCATGAGAGAACCAGCTCACCACTGTTTTTGCCTTCAATTTGATTAGCACGCTCAGGACAGATACATTTTATTTTTCAGGAATCAATACAACATAACACGATAGTTCTATTTCACACCCCTACGTGCTTTGACTGGCTGTACAATATCAAGGAAAAACAATAAATTATGAAGATGTTTGCGAAACTAAAGAGACGAGGCGTGTTTTACTCAAACATTAAGAACATAGTTTCTGTCAATCGGGAGCTGAACTTTACTCTTGTGGTCCGCATTTTCGCTCTCACGCTCCCGAAAGCGAGAGAAAGAGAGTAAAAAAGGCAGATTCTAAAATTTCAGTTGATGAAAACACAAAGCTCTTCGAAGCGTTCTTTGATTTCCCAAACCAACTCAATTGAGAACTACGCTTTCGCTGCGTGAAATAATACAAAAGAAGCAAGCCGAGAGGAAGTGGATGTAAGGCCGATGCGATCGATACTTTGATCCCGCAAACAAACAACCAAAGGTGCACGAGACGGTGAATATTTCGGATCATTGAGTCGTCCTAGTTCCATTTCTTGTCGAATCGCTGGCGACCCAACGATTTTCGCTTTGCGAGGCCGAAGATTTGCGTCGTCTCGATAATTGAGTAGTGGTCGTCTCCGAATATAGAATATATACGACCCACAGCTAAATGTCTGCGCCGTGATGCTGGCTGAGGAAAATGTACACACTGAGTGTAAGCTAATACAACATGCACGCGTTATATGTCGTGTCTGTATAAGCCTTCGAATGAATGACATGTGCAGACAGCGGGGTATCTCTCTTTTAAAACACAAAGCTAAAAGACACTCTTTTTTAAAAACATTATTTGAAGGAGGTACCTGTAATAATTGTGCACGCAAATTTCAAGACATATCACAAGGAGCCCAATATACAAAGCATTTACGTCCGTGGGGGCTCTTTCTGATTGGCCAGGGACATTGACCAATGATATGTGCCACATCCTAACTTCCCGAAATGTCCACACTCAAGGAACGGTGCAGCGTGAAATATTTGCTTTTTAAGGGCGAAGCTCCTTAGAGCGTAGGCCTGTACATCCATAGGGTTTGTTGTTGGGGATGTACAGAGGGGTTCACTGATAAAGGGAACCCCGAGGCGTGTGTCATCTGCTCGGCACCACCACCGGCCGACTGCGGCAACTACTTTCGCGCAGGAGCACTGAACGCTGTGGGCGGCCATAGTTTGTCGTCTGCTACAGTTGGTTCCGCACTCCGGATCACCGCGAAGCCAGCCATCCCTGTGCTTTGAAAACTGTCCGCAGAATGAACGGCCACGCTCAGATGGAAAGCTGTGGCGGAAAATGAAAGGAACTGAAACTATATAAAATACTACCTTCTTCCGTTTTCGGTGGTTAAAAAAAGCATGTATTCTTTACGGACGCATTTTTTTTTCAGCATAGCCATGATAAAGTGTATTTTCCTGGTGTGGCATGCATGTTATCTGCACTGGTGCAGATTCGAGCTGCTGCAGTGCGTATAAGCTGAACAAAAATTTTACAAGCGCCTTTTACTGGTGGCACCAGAAACCTTTCTCGAAGCGGGCAGTTCTTTATATAACGAAATGGCGAATAAAATACAGCAATCCAGCTGATGTGTCAGGTAATATTTATCTGATTATAGATAATTCCGTCATTTTTTTTCAAGGTCGAAGGAAAGCGACCACTTTTAGCATTCTGCGACTCCAGCCACGCTTCGCGGCGATCAGAAGCGCGGCCACAACTTTAGCAGACGACAAGCTAGCACCGCCCCCAGCACTTACTGCTCTTGCGCGAAACTATAGTTGCCCCGGCCGGCCGGCAGTAGCGCCAAGCAGACGACACGTACTCCGGTGTTCCCCTTAACAATGAACACCTCTGTACGTAGCCACTGATGGCGGTACTTGTATGTGGAACTATATGGCGGTACTTGCAGTTGATTATGCTTGTATTTGATGAAATTTTAATTAGATAGGGTTACTTGTAGTTGATGTGCATTGTAGTTGATAAATTTAAAACTACATGGCTGTATTTGTAGTTGATGATGAAAGATGCGGGTTCTTATAATATGAATGATGTCACATATGGCGCGTATCATTGGTGGAAGGCATTTGTTCGGCGACGTACGCAAGAGGGGGGGGGGGGCTTTGTAATAAAATTTGCCCGCTGTTCGTGCACTCGGAGTCGTTGAAGGATTCTGGAGTGATTGTATGTGGAACTAGATGGTGGTACTTGTAGTTGATGCTGCTACACAACATTGTAGGGTGGGAGGCGGTTCTGTGCAGCTCAGATCCTAAGACCCAAGAGGCCCTCATGAGACGAGCGAGGACAGCGGCCCGTGCTAATGGGATCCCAGACTAAGGATCCCACTCACCGAGATTCCTTCCTTGTTAGAAAATAAATGTTTTATTCTCTCCCTCTTGTACGTAATAAAATTTAATCTAAATGGCGATACCTGATGATGCTGAGTTGGTGAATATGCTAAGGGAGACCACCGATTCTATCATAAAGACAATAACAAAGACACGGCGATGCTGAACCAGTTTGAACGTCTGAGCCGACATCGACTTGCGACTTTGACGCAGCGGCATCTAAGTTACCTCCGTGAAGACGTTGACTCTTCCAACGGGTGTACCATTGCCCCGCTCAACGTTCGTTCTCTCAATGCACGCGTATACGATGTATAACTGGACACCATACTAACCGCAGTCGGCGTGCTTTGCCTTACCAAGACATGGAACGCCAAACGACCGTACTTCAAAGAATACGTTCCCGTCATGTGTACCAATTATCGGAGCGTCCTACAGATGGTGTCGCCTTCTATGTGAGGCAAACGAAATCGGCTGAAGATCTCAAACTACCACTGACGAGTCACAGTCACAACGGAGAACATGCAGCCATCAAAGTCTTTGACTCTGTAGTCATAATAATGGCCATGTATCTAGCTCCTAACCTGTCGGTCGGAAATGTCCAGGCGTACATAGATACGGCATTAAGAGTACAATAGAAAGTACAAGAATGCACCGTTCATACTCGTTGGTGATTTCAATGTTGATATCGCAGACACGACCAATAATTGGCCTATCTAACATGTCGCTTCCAGATATGCACTCAGATGTATATAGTATGACCATATTAAACCAACCACGATCCAAAGAACATGCATTGGCCTAGTATTTGCTAATTTTCCACTTCGACCTATACAGGAACCACTCACGCTTCATTTCACGGACCGTAAAACCGTCATAATGAAGGGACATTGCGAGCCATCCATCGTCCCTAAGAAAGAACAAAAGTTGTTTCTATATATACACACAGAGTGTTTCTCATGATTCCTTAGATGAGGATCGGCTAGGCGAATTAGACACGTAACATTCACGGTTTTACCCGTGATTTTCTCCAGGGCTTTGCCCACTCGTCATCGCTCACTCTATGGATATGCTTCGATTTTTTTTCTTTTATTGTTCTGTGGATACAGGCAATACAGGTCCTAGGGTTTATCGAACTGTCGACAGCGATATGAGGCAGGTCGTCATGGAGAGGTTTCTACCATCTGATGTTTTTCAACGTGCGCGGTAATTGAAATACACGAGCCTTTTAGACCACCGCAGCAAGATCTAGCAGGCAACATTCAAGACAGAAGATGGCGCCGTGATCACTGCTATACCGTGGCGGCTATGCATAGAGCAGTACGAGATGGAACGTTGGGCTAGTTGCTGCAATCACCTCCCTCAAGCAGCGGTAATAGATGTAGACAAGAAAGATCTATACAACTATGCGTTTTTCCTCTTGATTTATGTGTGGAGTTTAGCGTTCCAAAACCACCATATGACTATGAAAGACGCCGTAGTGGAGGGCTCCGGAAATATAGACCACCTGGGGCGTTTTTCCCTTTCTTGTCCGCATATATTCGCAGCGTTTCAATGGTGATGCAGATAGAGGCAAGGTTGCTGAACCACGTTTCGAACCGTTTGAGTTGTTGGCCTGAAAACTTTGCAGACTAATAAAATCATTGAAAATGTGCCGGCAGACTGCACATTAGCTCGTCTTATAGGCTGGTGTCTGGCGTACACTAGCGTTAAAGCAGCACAATTTCAGCATACGCAGGGTGAGGAAAAATACAGTTAAGGCCCTTTGCAGCTAACTTCGGCCATAGAGAAGTGGCAGATGGTTGGTACATCCTGGTTGAATGCTGAAAAACGTGGCCCTTTAGACACTTTCGCCCATTTTAAGTGGCACGTAATAACCCTGCTGTATAGCGGTGACAAGCAAATACTGGCAGAACTTCCGTCTGGAGCTGCCAGGGAGATGTGTAAAGTAAAGCTTTACAGTAAAGCGATCTAGCTGTATAGACCCATCCTTGGAAGCCGCCCCTATGTGGAACTGGAAAACATTACGGCCAACCGCACACCCACATCTACTTCTACTACACCCCCATCTACTACATTATGTGCCCCAGTGCTTGCCCGCGGTGTACAAGTGTGTGTGCGTTGGAAAGGTGCGGTTCATCTCTTGACTGTATCACATGGTCAAGCGAGAGTCGGTCACAACATTTTCAATTTTTAATTTTCATGCGGAACTCGAACAGTAGCCGATGACAGGCGTGCCTTGCCAGGGTGGAGCGCGACGACCTTCTTGACGAATCCCAGCCCATCGTGGCTGAAGGACCCACACTGTACCTGAACGTTATCACCAGTGAACATTTTATTCTGTGTCTACTACTATTGTTGCAGGAAAACTACGGGTGTGGTCTTCCTTGGAACATGGTTTTGGAGTTGCGTCAGCACCGCGTTTTCTCCTAGCCTTTCCGGCCCTGGTGGTGTCAATTGGCACCGTCACAAAGAATTCAACTTGCAACCGAAAGCAAAAGAAGAAATTTTTGAGAGTGAAGTTCTTCAGTGATTTGCAGTGTGATCGTACACCATCAATGTCGCATTTTTTCAGAGCTGAGAACTAAATATGAACACACCTGACTGAAGTCGATGGTTGACATTGAGGTGAGTAAACTGAGGCGGGTAAGCAGCGTTTTCGGGTCGAACTACTGAAATTGTTTGAAAAAGTTCAACACTGCAAAGTAAGACAAAGGTTCACATTTTAATATTTCGATGAGTAGCCGGGAAAAAGAAGCCTTTTTTTCATTTCAGAACCACTGAACCTTGATAGCCTAGATTAACACCATGTCATAAATCCAAATTAATTGTCCCAGTGGCTCACTGACTCACTTTTTCGTTTGTGATCTTCCAAGGTACCGATCATTACAAGAACACACGCCAGAATATCCTCTTCCAAAAATAAAGAAATCTAGGGCTTTAAGAGCGTTTGTCAGGACACGGTACATCCAGCGTGACTGGCTTCAAACTATTGCAAAGAAAGAATTTTCCCTAGAGGCGCAACTCTGTTTCCCACTCTACATGTTTAACTAGAAACTGCCTCTGTTCCAATATTAGGGATATTTTAACGCTGCTTTCGTGGAATGTGCTCTGAACTGTTTTGCGTTGTCGGTAAATGCGTTCGTATTTTCTTACTATATTCACATTCTGGAAGCTTGGCTGCTTAGCACAGTGGAAGCCGGCTTCCGAATGTGCGGCAGTATAGATTTGAAAATAAGCATTACCGATAAAAAGTTTCCCCTTAGTATGTTGCGTCATACACTTTCTACTCTACACACATTCATCTATTAGAAAAGAGGGCTTGAAGAACATGCGCGCATTTAGAAAACCCTCTTACTTGACCATTTAGTGAAAAAGCTTCGAGAATGCAATACCACGCGTCGACGCACCGACTCAAGCGAGACCCCTCGTTCAAGAAGATTCAACACTGTGTTTATTGTCCGTCCTCGAGCCCACCAGTCACATCCAGCGCATTCGCTCATGACACACGCCTAGCTTGCGCACTCCTCCAAATGAAGGGACAGCAAGCAAACGTCTGCGTGACCAGAATTTCGTTGTTCGACCTGCGGTCCCCAATCAGGAGATACCCGTGGTCGATTGCGGCAAACAAGGGTCGAATATGTGAAGCTCCGTTCTGTGGCTCGTTATTCGTGGTTGATTTTATTTTTTCTTCCGTTACCATTCCGTTCGTCTTATTGTTTTTCCTTACATCACGTGAAATAAAGCGGTGTCCGCTATTGGCACTAGCGGTTCCCGCACGACGGTCGGTCACGCTCATTTCCGAATTGTGGTCGGTCGCGTGGGTGGAGCTTCCTGTGCCGAAATTATTGGAAGATAATCAAGCGCTCGATTACCATGGAGATCGTTATTTCGCCAGATGCTTTGTTTAATGGGCTTGCGGCTACGATGGGAAACGAAAGAGCGCTAAGTTAAAAGAAGCTAATTGGGAAAAAGTCAACAGAGCGCAAATGAGTGGATTTCGGTGTTAGTTTCACCCTTACTTAAAGTCCTAATTTACATTTATTGGAACAAAGTTAAGGGAACGGTCATATGTCTATATAGAAGCCACAGGTAATACACAGTCCGCTCGCACCGATAGGGTCGCCGCACGTCGCACCTATAATGCCATATATTGCCTAAAATGACAATGTACAGAAGTCACACGAACACATGCACGAGGTTTTAGGTTAAACAAGCTTACAGGATTTACCCTAACGTGTAGCCTGAGGGTGAATAAAAAGACAATGAAAGTTGTTACAGCACAGTCGTTCGAAAACAGTGTATACGCTCTTCATTCGCTAGCAATACATTGTTCTAATGTACTAAAAGAAGCGCGCATGTTAAGTTGAATTAAAAACTGGGCGCTTTAATAATAATATCAGCTTCGGCGAACTAAACGAACTAATAACTCATTTCTGGAGTGCATTGACGTACTCAGTGCTGGTGTGATGACCAGAATTGCTTTTATTAAAATGCTAGCAAGGAATATCTCACAGAGCAATGTACAAAGAATCAACACATTTCAAGGGCAGAAAATGCTTGCCGAAAATTCTGAATTGAGGCTTGCGCGGTCGTAAATATTATGCTCGAAGAATAATCGATGCTTTTTACCTGTTTTGTGCAGCCATTAGACGTCGTACTAAAGGGCAGCAAGAGCTGAAGAAGAAATCGAAGGGTGTATTTTGAGAAAACCAAACGGAACCTAAGCGGCCGGTTCACGAGTCATATTTCAAGCAGAATAAAAAGATATATTTAATAAGTGCAGTTTATTCTTGGAAACACAATCCAAGCACGAAGTACAACTGAACAGAAGAAACAGGAACCGCGGTATCCAGAAGAATTTCCGTCACGCAGACCTGATATAAAACCGTAAAACAGCCATGGAAAACCCACGAGGAAGGAACAGAATTAGCCTACTTTAACGAAATATGCATATGTGCTAGTTGATTATTTACAGTATATAAAAAAACTGTAAACAATCAAAGGACTGTATTTCAAGAAACTGTAGGCGCTCTCAGTTCTTTGAAGAAACAGTGATTCATATCACTGACCTTGGTCTGTGATGACTCGCATGCCGGCACTGCATCGAATGCTGGCACTGCGTCAGCGGCACTGCGTCGAAACGGCGTCGAATGCTACTTACGGTCTCGTATCACATTCGCAAGCACAACCGCTTCATCGAAGTAATTTTTTTATTGTTTATCCACACCATCGTACCATTGCCTAACATTCATCTACTTACCAATAGCCTCTTCCAGTGAGCTTCCTATGTGCCCAGTTTTATATATTTCCTTGAACTTACAGTTGAGGGCACTAAAAACGCCGCGCTAGGCGGCAACCGCGTGGTATTTTTATTTGGTGTTTCATTGCAAGCAGATATGCAAGAAGAAGTTAGCGCACAAGTAAGGCGCCCACTACTCCTTAGCTCTTGAATGAATGATGAACTCGTATAAAAAAGATAAAGAGTAGTACATGAAAAACTTAACACCCCAACACACTTTCATTAAAGCCTGGAAAGAAATTAGGCAGCGCAGGTATATTACCAAAATTTAAAATTTTATTATCGCTGGTTAAGCACTACAAGTTTCGTAATGGAGATTTTTCTCTAGGTTCGTTGTTTAAAAAGTTCTTTGAGAAACTTTCCGTAATTGTGAAACTTGTCGGATCGGAAAAAAATATTCTGACGTGCTCTATTTGGCTGAAGGAAAGAAAAAAATAGGAAGAAAAGAACAGCAGGGAGGTTAACCAGCCTATAGGCAGCCGTTTTGCTACCCTGCGCATGGGAGGGGATGGGAGAGTTGAAAGATAGAGAGCAGAGAGTGAAGAGGGATAAACACAGAACATTCGGCAGAACACGCGCGCACACTCAGTCATTGTCCAGTCTTGTCTTCCACGGTGTGTGACTTTGCTGTTACAGCCGCTTGTCCAAGTCCGTGCCGCGTAGGAATTTCAACAGAGCTTTTGTCACCTTCTGTTGCAATGTCTTCTCTCGAACACTTCACAGAATAGTGTCCACAGACATTTGGCTGTTGTCGATGCGCGCAAGAACGGATGCCAGTGACTGTCTCTGGATGTCATACAACAGACAGTCACACAGGATGTGGTGTAGCGTCTCTTCGCAATGACAGGCATCGCAGAGAGCGTTGTCCGCCATTCCGATGACAACGGAATAAGATTTTGTAAATGTCACTCCTAGCCATAAGCGATGAAGAAGGGAGGCTTCTCTTCGGTCGAGCCCAGTGGGCATGCGGAGAGCCATCAAAGAGGACAGGTGGTGTTGATGATTCGTCTCGTTACTTGGTGGAAACCACGTGACTTCACGCGTCAGTCGTCGAAGATTACTGGCTGCATCGTTCTGCTACTTTTCGTATTCCTTCAAGAGCTGCCCGCGCGGCAGTATCAGCCTATTTGTTCCCTATGATACCGCAGTGACTTGGCAGCCACTGAATCGTCACATGTTGCCCTTTCTCGGATGAAGTGTGGAGAAGGCATCGAATTTCAAAAACAAGCTGTTCGTACGGCCCGCGACGCAGTGCTGAGAGCACAGATTGTAGGGAAGCCCTTGAGCCACTGAAAATCGACCATTGTTGCGGTGGTTTCCGATTGACCACAGAAAGTACAGCGCGCAAAGCAGCTAGTTCCGCTGCTGTAGATGCCGTGGAGTGGTCAGTTTTAAAGCTGATGGTAACACCTCTTGCTGGGATAACTACTGCCCCTGACGAACACTGGTGGTTCGAGGAGCCATCGGTATATATATATGTACACTGTCTGAATACTTCTCGTGCAAAAGAAGATGCATTTGTTTCAGCACGGGCAATGACAGCTCAGATTTCCTTCGTATCCCTGGTACACTAAGATGCACTGTGGGTCGAATTAGACACCAAGAGGGTATCGATAGTTTAGATGCAGGAGTGAAGCCCGAGGGAAGTTTCGCGTAGTACTTCACAATCATTTTAGCGAACGATGCTTGGCGCCTCTCTGAAGGCAACAGTGCAAGGTGATGACAGGGAGCAGGTGCGAAGCGTCTCATGTGCGTTCTTCGGACTTCTACAACAATGTGAGTTTGTATCGGATAGTCGCCAGCAATTGCAACTGCTGCCTCTGTTGACGTACATCTGGGCAGACCAAGGCGCGCTCTCAGTGCTTGGGCTTGTACTGCCTGTAGAACACGAACATTAGTCTTGCAAGTATCGCTTAACGCGGACAACCTCTATTTCAGGAAACCGAGAAACAGGGCTCTGTAGAGTTCCATCATTGCGTCTACTAACATCCTCCACGTCTTTTTCGCCAGAAACTTGAACAAATGGGAAATAGCGGTCAGGTGCTTCTTCATATAGGCCCCATGCGGACTCCAACAGAGGTTCCTATTAATAATGATGCCGAGAAATAATGATGCCTATTTGGCTGAAAACCGTATCATGCTAATTGGGGAAGCATAGCGCTCATTTATATATTTTATTACTTATTTTTTTTGTTGAAACACCCTGTATAAATCATAACACAGCAATAAACATTGCATACGTAAGCCAAAAAAATAGATAGGTGTAACCTTAAGAACAAATAGGAGAGCAGAGTGGGTCAAAGGAAAAACGAGGGCTAAGGACATCATAGTTGAAATGAAAAAGAAATAGACATGAGCCGGGTGCATAGCACGAAGGGAGGATAGCCGCTGGTCATTAAAGGTGATTGACTGAATTCCAAGACAAAGAAAACGCGTGTGAGGGGGAGACAGAACCATAAGTGGGCCGATGAAGTTAAGTACTTTTCAAGTACAACGTCACTACAGGCAGCACAGGAGCGGGTCGATTGGGGGAACATGGGAGCGGCCCTTGCCTGGGAGATTGTGTACAAAATAGGGTAACGATGACGTAAATGACGTCATGCCGCGTAAACGTCAAATGTGGGTTCAATGCTGACTAAAATTTCATATAGGAGCCTGATAAACATTGCATTTATATTCTTTTTATTCATAACGTTATATATCATGACGTCACATACGGTACATCGTCCCGTCATAGCATTGTTTGGTCAAATGCGGGCTGATCCCGGAGGCCGTCCAAAAACGAAGTCTTGTCAATAAAGTTTGGAACACTTCCGATCTTGGGGGCTTCGCAAATTACGTAAGATGTTGAGAGTTATCGGATGAGCACGCGAGAGGTTCCAATAATTGACTTTGAAGATAACAAAGATGGCAGGGTTTCACCTTCGAGTCTACTAAGGTGGGTTCATGAGCACCCTGTGAGTTTCGTAATAACGTTACACCAGTGTGCATGGTCGCAACCATCGACTTCAACGACTAGTCTACCTGCGACGGAAATCGTTATTGCCCCCTTCCATGAAGGCCTGGAGACTTCTGCGTCTCCATGCAGTGGCAATACTTGCGTTCAGTCACAAGTTCAGAACGTCACTGAACGTCACTGAATGCTCCTCAACGATTGCGAATTACGTCACTGAATGATTGCTAACGTCAGTATTCGAGCTCGTACACTTGCAGGAGGTAGGAATTGTATGTACGCATTCAAGTATTCATAAATAGGGGCAAACAATATATGTCCTATAAAAAGCACAGCTAGTTCTCTCGACAGACTGCATATCACATCTTTAATTATTGAAGTGAAGAAATATCGAGTAGCTGTAGTTTTGCGCGGCTTTGAACAAGTATGTAGAGGTCTCACGGCGAAAGCTTTGTATGTCTCATAGGTCTAAAAGTCCAGCGCCCGGCGTTGGTGCGAAGTAGCAGGGACATTCATGCGTACAAAAACAAGGTGATCGACCGGGCTGGTTATATTTGGACGCGAAAGCGCGCAAAATTTTTACTCTGTCTAAAAATAGTCTATATGCCGTTGGTAGTGCAACTCCACGTCAAGTGCACAAAGCGTCCAAGGGCGGTGTTTGTGAGCCATATCATCTAGCGTTGAGTTTCTGTGAATGCAGTGTCGCAGCAGCGTGCGTTTTGAGTTTGCATTTAGAAGCCGTCGGCCTCCCTGTCTGGTCTCCTTGGTTCCCGCTGTCTGAGAAAGTATGAGTTGACGATATGAGATTTTGTTGGCCTTCCTGTTTTCTATAGCGGTTTCTATTGCGTTGGCACTTTCGCATGACAAGCGCACGTAAATCTATTCAGATTCTAGATGAGCATTCAGGGCATTTGTCCCGCGCTTCATAGCGGAATAGGCACATGGCGTTCTGCGGAACAGGACCATAACTATGCAGACGATTACTTGGTTCTTGGCCCACCTAAGTCAAGATTTAGACTCGCTCACCAACCGCAATGGCTTCGACGACCCGAAAGCGCGCACACGAGGAGAAGCTTTGTCACAGAGCCGAGTTCGAGAGTTCCGAGACACGTTATTCACAATACACTTTTATCTGGAAAGGATAGTATTTACTCCACCACACAAAGCTCACGAGAACAGAGGCGATGACCCTTAGGATACTACAAGCTAATTCTTATCCAAATGTACCCTTCATGCATTGCCTAGTCCCAGGTGACTCCAGCTCGCAGTGCCCTCGCTGTGGAGGGAACGTGTAATTTAGAGCACATGCTTTGGCAGTGCCCCTCGTTACGTGCAGATAAGGGCCTCACAGAGCAGAAATGGAGCTTGGCCCTCAAGAGCTCGGTACATTAGCATCAACTTTGGGCTTCCCAGAGAGCCTGCGTAGCGGCTGTTAGGTTAGGTCTAACTGTCCCCGCGTGGTAGTGGCCCGCGGTGTCGCCCTAGGAGGTGGCACTTCTCCGGATCTTTAAAGAAAGTTCTTCCCACCGTATGATAGAAAGAATCACTGCACGGACGGAATATTACCACCTCCAGTTTCCATGTCGACCTCATGGGAGTCAGTCGAGAGCGTTCTAAGTTAAGATTACTAGATTTCGACGGCCTTTTGGCCCTCTAAATCTATATCTGCATAGAGCTAGTCATGTAATGTGAGCCGGCCTTCGGTGTATTCTGTGAAGAAATGAAAACCATTGAGCATTATTTTTTATCATATGACCAATTCACTTTACTAAAAAAAAAGGCTTCCCGTTTTTACCTTTTTGAGGATATGTATTAGGTTGACGATGGAAACTTTGCTTAGCGTTGGCGCCTCTGTTTCAGGACGATGCCACAGGGACACATTAAATGCGGTTTTCGATTTTACCCAGGCAACCAAACGTATCCCACTGTAAATCTCCGCTCTAGTAAATCCTGTTATGTAACATTCATAAGTGTAACTTGTAACATTCACACATATACACTTATTGGTTAGCTGAAGAAAACTCAGATGGCGGCTAATATCAACATCAAAATATCACTTTTACTTTTTTCTTCGTTTCACTCTGTCTGTATGTTTTTCTTACATCACGTGTATTTTAATTCATTCATAAGCATCATTGTAGTGCTCATACAAAAAAAATTACGCTACGCTTTTTTGGCCAATCTCCCAGAGTGGGTATGAGCCATTTAATAAAGTAACCAATTCAAATCAAAGGAATAGCTTCCTACTACGCAGAAAGTGTGATGAATTGTGGCGTAGCGGGTACCCTGCGGGTGCGCTTATGGCAGTTCCCCAAAGTTTTTCAAAAAAGCTCTGAAAGGCCACCCGTTCGGCTATTCCTGTGACTTTTCTGCACAGTGCGCGCAGGCCTGGCGGTTCTTTTGTTCCACGTTCAGGTTCATTTGTCAATAGACTACGTACCACGTACGGTTTTTGGATTGGGTTTTGTTTTATACCACGCTGGTCACCGTTTCAATGCTGGTAGAAGTACAAGTTCTGCTGCTCCTACTAAAAAACGGAACGGAGCCAGCACCTGCAACTTTTATACGAAACACGTACGGGCCGTGGCTCACGCAGCAAAAGCGTTGCTAAGTCTCAACGCACCTATGAATAATTCGTGCTTTGAGGCATGAGCGATTACAAAAAGTGCAGCCGGAGACAGGTGGGTATAGTTTTTCCTGATAATATAAAATGGCCTATTCAAGAACAGCCACTTCTAAACTGTAATCCAAACCAAAATTCAGGGGAGAAAAGGTGAACGCACATCACATTCATGAAGAGGGTGGGCAGCTCCATTTAGCTAAAGATTGTTAAAACAAAAGCAATCGAAAAGAGGCGTGCGTAATCAATCAATTGAATACATTAGCCATAAACTTGGACAAAGTAACGCCGTGCGTGGCGATAGCCATAATTAGGTCATATATACGCCGTAATCTAGGCTTTAAAACGTTTTCCAGAACGATTTACCCATGTAATACCTTTCTTTCAAATGTGCAATCCGGAAAACCAGACGTGCTTGACCTGGACCAAATTCTTTAATTGCTCCTGGCAGCTACGTCTCCCCACTCATGTGATCATTTCAAAGAGTTATGAGCTACTCCAATACATATAAGAATACCTACGAACTTTAAATTCGATCTCGGGGGACGCTTGAACTTCAAGTTCCAGAACCGAAAGCGATAGTGTAGTGTGGCTCTGTTGGCATCGCCTTCGCAATTCCTAGCCTGCTTTAGCTTCCCAGTCGAGACTTCAACCATGTCGCAAGGAAACTGCTGTCTGTGGTTGTAACGCTGACTGTTTCAAGCTATAGCCTATAATGCTCATTGTAGGTGCTAATCTGCTCCCCTGCATTTCCCTCATTTTATTCTCTCTCTCCGCAAGTCTGCAGTTCCCGCTACGACACTATTCTTCGTTTTTGCGACTTGGTCAAGTAACAACTGTATACGCAGCCGTGAGGCGATATGCGCACGCACGCTGCTGCATGCTCCGTTGATGCTTTTGGTGATAGTATTATAATGATTAACTATGCATCAACGCTTTGTATTGGTTGGGCTTTTTTTAGCAGCGTAATCATTGCATATTTCATGTGTTTCTCATAACTGGCGTTATTTCATGCTTTTAACATGAACCTTACATGCGTTAAGGAAACATCGAGCAGTACATGCCATTTCTACAGTATTTTTTCTCTTATTATGCAGTATTTAGAACAATTGTATTGCCTGGAGCATACCGCCATCTTGGTGGCTGCTCACGAGCTCAGCGATTTCAACCGCCATGACGCCTGGGATCAGCGTTTGATGGCGCCCATCAGACCACCACTTCATACAACGTCAACAAGAGCAGAAGCAGCCGCGCAGCCATCGCATGAAGCGACACCATGCGAAACCAGTCTAAAGGTCCATCCTTTCAACCGCGCGACCACTGGGCACAGCGGCACCGAAAGAATGTGATTCGCTGACAATCTTCTGTTTTTTGCTGTGCAAGTGAGGAAACATTACGGCAAGCGTTACCGTTCAAGTGACCCTTTTCTGCTAGTGCTGCCGTGCCAATGGCTGTGTTGCTTGCTTGATGTTGTTATCTGCCTCAGGAAACTGCTAATTTTAGGAAGAGGCATTAAAGCAAACCCCGGTTCCTACACTGCAAAATTATTACAGCAGCTGAAGGAAATAGACTCTGATGTTAAAAATATAAACGAGAATCACCTAGTAGAAAAAGAAAATAAAGGTAGGTGCCTTGTCAAAACTTGACGAAAAGGTCAATTCATGTCAGAACCAGCTTTCGCATATAAACGAAGTTGTTCTGACGCTTGAAAAAAAAAAGATAGACGAACTAGATAATCACAGTAGAAGGCCAAATTTGTTCATTTTTGGGCTACCGGAACCAGAGGGTGAAAACGGTGGATCCCTGGAGGCAGCTGCAAATAAGGATATATTTCATGACCTTCTAGGGCTGGAACCTGTCACCATTGAACGCATTCACAGATTGGGTCATGCTTGTCCTAACAAAAAACGACCGGTCATTCTGAGTCTGCTCGATACGAGAGATAATATTTAAACACTGCCACAATTTGAAGACCACTCCTATATCAATAAGTGAGGACTATTCTCTGAAAGTTCGTGAAGTTAGGGGAAAGCTGTGGGCAAGTACAAAAGAAAACCATGGGAGAGGGGTGAAGTTTTCTCGGCTTCTGACAAATTGTTTATCAACAAATTGGCGTACGTTTAAATTGAACAACTAAATTATAAAATTCCAGTTCAAAAAAAAAAAAAAAAGACGACGCCGCCCAACGACCTGTCGACACGCGCTAACGCTAAGGTAGACAATTGTCTCTCTGATTGCCAAGACAACGTTTCAAATCTCCCGTATTTAGAAGTGAACCGTCCATACTTTCCAAATTCAGTTTCAGGTAGAGAAAAACACTTCCGTACATATCGTCAATTTTAATGCTCGTAGCGTAGTAAACAAGATAGACCTGCTTGAGATTCAATTGCTACAGCATGATCCTCACATGACAATCGTAACGAAAACTTGGCTGCATTTCCCATGGAGGCGGAAATGTTGTAAGGCCGTGTGATCAGATTTGGGTGTACGTTAAAGAACCCCAGGTAGTCGAAATTTCCGGAGCCCTCCACTACGGCGTCTCTCATAGTCATATGGTGGTTTTGGGACGTTAAACCACACATGTCAATCAAACTTGGCTGCATAGTGATATCACAGTTGAACCAATCTTTCCGCCACATTACCATATATTTCATAAATATAGATTTTGCAGAGTTCGGGCGTAGCCGTCCTATTTAAAGATGACATAGAAGCAACGCTTATCAGCGATACTCCCAACCTTGAGTCTTTATGTGTGGAGCTATCATGCTGGGGAAATTCATTTGTGCTGTTCGCATGTTACAGGCCACCTGATGATACTACCGATTAATTAATAAAGCTTCAAGAGCACACGCTTTCTTATCAAAATAAAAAAAATTATTGACCGGTGATTTCGATTTTCCCGGTTTCAGTTGGGAGTGTGGCAGCTTGGGCTAGTTGGTATGGCATGACGATACTTATAGCGCGAGAACAAAACGACGACACTACACAGTCTTTCATGTCCTTCTTGTCTCTGTGTCGTCGTTTTGTTTTCGCGCTATAACTATCGTTCAGTTGGGAGCTCCTCCAAGCAAACAATAGGAGTGCTGAAAACGCTGACACTATTTTCGACATTATGCTGACAGATAATCTAATCCAAGTAGTTACTGAGCCTACACGTGTGCAAGAGTCGTCCTGTTTTGTTTTAGATGTTGCATTTTGAAACCGCGCCTTTTCTGAGCATACTGGGTGAAGTGGAGATGGTTTTTCAGATCATTTTCTTGTTGCAGTCAGTGCGCCCATTGTCAAAACAGCTGTTCGCGAAATTCCCCAAACCGTATCTATTGAAAATTATTCAAGAGCCGAAGACGCCAGCGGCGTTAACTACATGGAAACCTGCCTCCCATGCTTTGCTGAGAGTGGTGGTGTTGTTTGTGCACTGTGGGCAACCTTCACCATCATGTGAAAACATTACATAGATACATTTATGCCCGCTAAATCTAAAAAAAGTCAATAAAAGTAAGCCTCGGATGACGCGTGGTGTGCTACAGCTGAAATGCAAAACCAAAAAAGTAAAAAGAAGCACGTGCGCACAGGTATTATCAGTATTTTACAAGAAAAACTTGCATGTACTGTACGTGACTCAAAAGACTTATATTTCACTTCAACATTGCCCAACTTCATAAAAAACGCACAGGATAAGCTTTACAACAGAATCGTTTTTGGTAATGTCCAAAGCCATCCAAGACCTCCCCACCGCGTGATAAGGACGCTTGAGAGAGCGTCACCTTTATCCTTTTCGCAGGGCAAAGGACACGTGGGAAATGAGAGCACACACCACCACGTCGTGACGATGTGGCAATGCGCGCTCATTGCGCCATCTTACTGGTAATGCTGAAAGCACAATAGTTCCCTTCCCCCCCTCCCCCGAGATGCCCGTCACCAGCAGTAAGTGCTAGATACAAATATCTTGCCGTTTGAACGTTCAAGCACGTGATCTTCGGTGGCTTAGTGGTTATAACGACTCGCACTCACGTTACACAGGTCCCATGTGCGATTCCCCGCACTGGAATTTTTTTCTGGATTATTTTTCTTGCTTGCGTTTTCATATATGATCATCAGCCTGACTACGTTCACTGCAGGACAAAGGCCTCTCCCATTTTCCGCCAGTTAACCCGGTCCTGTGCTTGCTGCTGCGAATTTATACCCGCAAACTTCTTAATCTCATCTGCCCACCTAATCTTCTGTCTGCCCCTAACCCGCTTCCCTTCTCTGGGAATCCAGTCAGTTACCCTTAATGACCAGCGGTTATCCTGTCTACGCGCTACATGCCCTGCCCTTGTCCATTTCTTCTTCTTGATTTCAGCTATGATATCCTTAACCCCCGTTTGTTCCCTAATCCACTCTGCTCTCTTCTTGTCTCTTAAGGTTACACCTACCATTTTTCTTTCCATTGCTCGCTGCGTCGTCCTCAATTTAAGCTGAACCCTCTCTGTAAGTCTCCAGGTTTCTGCTCCGTAGCTAAGTACCGGCAAGATACAGCTGTTATACACCTTCTTCTTGAGGGATAGTGGCAATCTACCTGTCATAATTTGAGAGTGCTTGCCGAATGTGCTCCACCCCATTCTTATTCTTCTAGTTACTTCAGTCTCGTGGTTCGGCTCTGCGGTTATTACCTGCCCTAAGTAGACATAGTCTTTTACAACTTCAAATGCACTATTACCTATCTCGAAGCGCTGCTCCTTGCCGAGGTTGTTGTACATTACTTTCGTTTTCTGCAGATTAATTTTAAGACCCACCTTTCTGCTCTCCTTGTCTAACTCCGTAATCATGAGTTGCAATTCGTCCCCTGAGTTACTCAGCAATGCAATGTCATCGGCGAAGCGCAGGTTACTAAGGTATTCTCCATTGACTCTTATCCCTAACTGTTCCCATTCTAGGCTTCTGAAAACCTCCTGTAAGCACGCGGTAAATAGCATTGGGGAAATTGTGTCTCCCTGCCTTACACCCTTCTTGATTCGTATTCTGTTGCTTTCTTTATGAAGCACTATGGTAGCAGTTGATCCCCTGTAGATTTCTTCCAGAATGTTTATATATACTTCATCTACGCCCTGATTCCGCAGTGTTTGCATGACGGCTGATATTTCTACTGAATCAAACACCTTCTCGTAATCTATGAAGGCTATGTATAGTGGTTGGTTATACTCTGAGCATTTCTCTATTACCTGATTGATAGTATGAATGTGGTCAATTGTTGAGTAGCCTGTTCGAAATCCTGCTTGTTCCTTTGGTTGATTGAATTCTAATGTTTTCATATATATAGATACGTATACATAAGCGGTGAGTGACGGTAACGCCGATGACGTCGGCGGCAAAATCCAGCCGAGAGGATCCATATAATTTCTATCGGAAAAAAAAAACGCACGCAAGGTAAAGCTGACAACAGGAGGGACCAGAAACGTTAAACAAAAGATAACTTTAAGAAGCGCCCCCCCCCCCGGTGTTTCATCGCACAACAAAAGGCGAAGGCTACACTAAACTAACTGGTGAGCAAAGAGTAAACTAACAAATGAAAACAATTCATCCTACTGATAACAGTGCAACAAAAACAAAGCTACTGTGGAGCATTAGGGTCACAAAACTCTACAAAAAACAGGCCAAAGTTGGCGCCAGGCCTGAGTGAAGCTGTCATAAACGGCGGCATACATTCAATACAGTCTATACCTACACTTAGAAGAGTGAAAAACCCATTTATATGCAGGAGGAACATAAAGAAAACTTTAAGATCTTGGACCATCGGATATACAGTTTCACGGAATAAAATACGGCCGTCATAGCAGTCGTAAAAACGGAAGCTGCAAGAAATGTCCGTCCGCAAGCGGCGTTGCCGGCTTCTGGAACGTGCAATAACCCCGACGAAGGATTTTGAAAGTAGTGCGATCCACGTCTCTAGTTCCCGTGCTATTTCCAGTCCCATGTTTCTTCGTACGGGGTATACAAGAAACTGCTGACGCGTGAAACTCGAGACATATATCTCGTGTTCGTGCACGACGCACTGGCCAGGTTTCGTGGCATTTCTATTCACTCCTGAAGACCGTAAATCCTAACACAGTGCTATCGAAAGAAAAACTCCGCACAAAGAAAATTGAGGTTCGTAGGCGAAATGGGGTCTAGGAACGAAAGGAAAGAGACAGAGTAACATTGGGCGAGTTTTAGTTTCACCCCTTCGATTCGGCTCAGATTTCTTGAACTGCTCGCGTTGCAATGGATTCGTCATTTCTTAGGGTGCACCACGAAGGCGAAAAAAAAAACACCTTGCTAGAAGTACGCAGAACAAAAAGAGAGGGAACAAAATATCCTTGCTTCTTTGTTACCTTCTTCAGCGGTCAAAGCAATTTGGAAGCCGCTGATGAAGAAGGAAGCTCGCGAAGAGTGCGTTGAGATTGATCCCGTGCCATGGCGATTCTCTTTCTCTGGGTGATTGTTGCGTCGCGCCAAACCTTGTACGTTCTTTGAGCCCAACTTCGGTGCTCGCATTCTCTTACCTCTTTCTATTCAGCGCCTAGCCGCTTGTTTTCATGCTCTACCACCATGTTCTCCCTCCTCCGACATTTTTTTTTTATTCTCATGCTGTGAAAGATGTCCTCCACTATTCGAGAAGCCCGTGCTGCAGACGAAATCCGGAATCGTCTGTTCGATTTCGCCGTCCAAATGCTTCGCTTCTTGTTTCCGTCGTTCGTGGTGCGTACTGACGATTCCGTAAGACCCATATCATTTATCTGGCTGCACTCTTTTGTAGTTGCTTCCCACTCATTCTCGGCTGTCCGAAGAGAAAGGAAACCTTTCGGGCTCCGGAACTCGTGTAAAGGTTCAAGCCAAAAGTTACGCCACTAATTCGGCAGCACCGTGTGTGCGCGTTTGCTGACCCACGTCGAAGAATTTCATTGCGGTTCACTTTATTTCTTGCTGCACGTTTCAAATTGAGGGGGCCTCGGGAATTGGTAAATACGTCTTCGCATCGAATGACGAAGACCAATGACAAGACAGAAGGTTCCCTTGGGAAGCCGCCAGAAGGCGTGGCCCGCCGTCGCTTGCCCAGTGCAAGAGCAAAACTCAGCTTTACCTGAACCGCTAAGCAAGGTCTTCCACTGAATGGTGGGAGAAAAAAATTCAACCAGTTCAGCACCGTGGAAACAGTAAGGCAGCCAATTTGTGGCCCCTTTCATCCGGCACTGCATTGGGCGCTCAAGTTTCAGCAGTTTTCTCGAAGGACTTTTCTGCTTGTTTGTATTTTATGTGGCGTGACGCAGTTCCCCCGCGACCACACGCTCCGACACGGCCACACTTGCTGCTGTAGCGTTAATTAGTGAGCGCAGCTGATTGCATCTACAACCTCGCGCTAATGGCGTGTTAATAAACAATTTAGCTGAGCATTCACAACACATATACGGAGTCTGTCAGAAACTTGCAATGGCTAGCAAGATGCGTCCGCAAAGCTGCTAAGAACGCCCAACCTAATGTACTAGAGAGTTTTTGAAAAGCCGCATTAAAAAGCGGCTCAATCCCAACCTCTTCGTCCTCTTCCACACGAAAACCACGCGAATTCATGCGGCA
This sequence comes from Rhipicephalus microplus, assembly GCF_013339725.1. Taxonomy (NCBI): domain Eukaryota; kingdom Metazoa; phylum Arthropoda; class Arachnida; order Ixodida; family Ixodidae; genus Rhipicephalus; species Rhipicephalus microplus. The sequence goes on along the minus strand of NC_051167.1, from coordinate 235,539,964 downwards.
TTAGTCCCCCCTTTTAAAAAGCATCGACTCGATGCTTCTAAATAAAAAGAAGAAGAAAAAAAAAAACCCATAATTAGAACACGCGTTGACGCAGAGAATGACAAAGTGAGTGCCAGGGAAAACAAAGAGGGCGCACAAGCACTTGGACCATGCGCGAACACAACAGCACCAGTGGAAGAGTCAAGAAAAAAAAAACACCACATGAGATCACTGTCACGTTTGCGAAGTAACTCGCAAGCACAGAGACTATTGTGTGTAGTACGGCTTGAGTCGTACGACATGCACAGTTTCGGGCCGATGTTGTCGACGTGACGACACTGTGCCGTCCGGAAGTACTTCGTATGTAAGGTCACTCACACGTCGGATAACCTTGTATGGTCCGAAATAACGGCTCAGAAGCTTTTCAGACAAGCCTGGTCGTCGGACAGGAGTCCACACCCACACTCGTTCACCCGGGTGGTATGCGACGTTTCGACGGCGAAGGTTGTAACGTCGTGTATCTGCGTCTTGTTGGTGACCGATGTTCACGCGAGCCAGTTGACGAGCCTCTTCGGCGTACTGCGTGTATTGCTCGGCTTCTGGAGAAAGAGCATCGCTATTATCGTACGGCAGCATAGCGTCAAGCATCGTTTGTACGTTGCGTCCATAAACAAGGTGGAAAGGTGAAAATCGGGTTGTTTCCTGCATTGCCGTATTGTATGCGAACGTGACGTATGGGAGGATATCGTCCCAGGTTTTGTGCTGCACGTCCACGTACATTGACAGCATGTCCGCTATGGTCTTGTTGAGCCTTTCCGTCAGTCCATTACTTTGTGGGTGGTAAGCCGTTGTTTTTCGGTGACTCGTGCAGCTCAGTCTGAAAATGTCCTCTAGCATTTGTGCCGTAAATGATGTTCCTCTATCCGTAATCACACATGACGGCGCGCCGTGCCGGAGGACGATGTGCTGCACGAAGAACTTCGCCACTTCAGACGCCGTGCCGCGGGGTAATGCCTTTGTCTCAGCATACCGGGTCAAGTAATCGGTTGCCACTATAATCCATTTGTTACCAGTGGCCGACAAAGGGAAGGGTCCTAGAAGGTCCATTCCCACGAGGTCGAAAGGTGTCCGTGGTGGTGTAATAGGGTGGAGAAGGCCCGCAGGTTTCACGGGTGGCGTCTTGCGACGCTGGCACTCGCGGCAGCCTTGCACGTAGCGGTGTACACTGGTCGAAAGTCGTGGCCAATAGTACTGCTGGCGCACTCTGGCGAGAGTCCGCGAGTAGCCCAAGTGTCCCGACGTGGGCTCGTCATGGCACGCGAGGAGGATGTCATCCCGCATGTCGGCTGGTACAACGAGGAGGAAGGCTTTGTTGCTACCTCGAGCATTTTTCTTGTAAAGAATGCCCCTCCTTAGACAAAAGGATGACAATTCGCGAGCGATGCGCCGAGGAGTGTGAGAATTTCGGCCTTCTAAGGAATCAATAATAGGGCGCAATTCCTGATCGGCTCTCTGTCTAGACATAAAGTCAGAATCACTGAGGGCTCCGAGAAAACCATCAGCATATTCCGAGTCCATATTAGGATGTCCCACGGGTGCTCGAGAAAGTGCGTCGGCATCTTCGTGCTTGCGCCCAGACCTATACACAATCATGATGTCAAACTCTTGCAAGCGCAAACTCCACCGAGCGAGACGACCAGACGGGTCACGGAGATTGGCCAGCCAACACAGCGAATGGTGATCGGTCACCACCTTGAAGGGACGGCCGTAGAGGTAAGGTCGAAACTTTGCCGTTGCCCACACGACTGCGAGGCATTCCTTCTCTGAAGTGGAGTAGTTGGCCTCGGCTCGAGAGAGAGTACGACTGGCGTAAGCTATGACATGTTCTACGCCGTTGTGCCGTTGTACAAGGACAGCGCCAAGTCCGACGTTGCTTGCATCCGTGTGAACTTCGGTATCAGCGTCCTCATCAAAATGCGCAAGAACAGGTGCCTCTTGCATTCGCTGCCGTAACTCTGTGAAAGCTGCTTCTTGCTCTGTAGTCCAGGCAAACGGTACATCATCTCGGGTGAGTCGCGTGAGCGGTTCGGCTATCGTCGAGAAGTTGGTAATGAATCGGCGATAATAAGCACACAAGCCGAGAAAACGCCGTACCGCTTTTTTGTCTGACGGCACAGGAAAGGTGGCGACTGCTGCAGTTTTTTCTGGGTCAGGCCGCACTCCATCCGCACTCACAACATGTCCCAGAAATTTCAGCTCATCGTAGCCGAAATGGCACTTCTGGGGTTTTAGCGTGAGTTCGGCCGAACGAATAGCTTCCAGAACCATTCTTAGACGCTTCAGATGTTCTTCGAAACTCTCGGCAAAGATGACCACATCATCAAGGTATACAAGGCAGCTTTGCCACTTCAAGCCAGCGAGGACGGTATCCATCATTCGCTGGAATGTTGCGGGAGCCGAACAGAGGCCGAAAGGAAGAACTCTGAATTCATAAAGCCCATCGGGAGTTACAAACGCTGTCTTCTCTCTGTCTCGCTCATCGACCTCTATCTGCCAATAGCCGCTCTTCAAATCTATCGATGAAAAATACTTCGCGTGTCGTAGCCTGTCGAGAGAATCATCAACCCGTGGAAGCGGGTAGACGTCTTTTTTGGTGACGCTATTGAGTTTCCTGTAGTCAACACAGAATCGCAGCGTTCCGTCTTTCTTCTTTACTAGAACGACTGGCGAGGACCACGGGCTGCTCGACGGTTGTATCACCCCGTCGTCAAGCATCTCCTTTACCTGCGTCTGTATAGTCTCGCGTTCTTTAGCCGAAACACGGTAAGGTTGCTGGCGGATTGGGCGAACATCATCGTCGGTAATAATTCGGTGCTTTATGAGGGGTGTTTGACCGACTCTAGATGAAGAGGCGAAGCAAGATTTAAATTCCTTCAGCAGGGTATGCAGTGCGGCCTTCTTCTCGTCCGAAAGCTTCGAACTGACGTCGATGTGGTCCAGAAACTTATCTCCATCAACCATTTCCTCGGATGCGAAGCACTCGGTGACATCCGCTACACGGTCTCCGAAGGCCACGGTGGTGCCGCGGAAAAGATGTCGGTGCTCGAAGTTAAAATTTGTGACGAGTATCTGCGACCGTCCGTCACGCACACGCAGAATGCTTCGCACTGCACACACACCTTGAAGCAGTAAAAGGGATACGTTGCTCTCGGCGACCACGTCACCGTCTTGGAGGTCTTCACAGGTGACTTCTACGAAAGCAGTCGCTCGGGGAGGCAACGTCACGCTTTCGTCGGCAACACGCAGCGCAGGTCTACGACAGCTATCAGCGCCTCGATCGGTTGCAAGTTGCGTCGAGAAAGTCACCATTCGCTCGCGGAGATTTATGATCGCGCCATTCTCTCGAAGGAAGTCCATTCCAAGGATGAGCTGACGAGAACAGTCGCGTAGTACGAGGCAGGTTACCACAAACGTTGACTCGCGTATTTCCACTCTTGCGGTACAGCGACCCAATGGAGTAATAACGTGGCCTCCAGCAGTGCGAATACGCGTCCCATTCCAAGGTGTCATCACTTTCTTAAGACTGGTTGCCAATTTTCCGCTCATAATAGAATAATCTGCACCTGTGTCCACCAATGCGCTGACCTGAAGACCGTCTATCAGCACGGGAATGTCGAGTGAGACTCGGCCACTGGGTTCAGACGCACAATCCGGCATTTCTCTCGCACTGCACTCAGACGTCAATTCAATGTCTGCAGCGTTTTGTGGAAGCGTCGATAGGAGGTCTTCCGCACTTTTAGTCCCAGCGACCTCGCCCCCGAAGGTCGCTGCCTTCAGTTTTCCCGACGAGGGCTTGGGGAACGTCCCCGTGCCATCGTACTGAGACGTGGTCCAATAGCTGCGGGTCGTCGTGGAGATGGAGACCGCGATTGACGCCGTGGGAAAGGCAGACGTTGCTGCGCGAGGTAGTCCTCAATTTCTCTTGGCCTCTGACCAACTAGGGGACGAGGCGAATGAATAGAGAAACCGCGCAGTCCAAGTTGTCGGTATGGACATTCCCGGTAGATGTGACCGGCTTCACCGCAATGGAAGCAGAGGGGTCTTCTATCCGACGTACGCCAAATATCGGACTTCCGCGGAGGGGCACGGCGACCGTCGATGTCCAAACCAGCATGCGCAGATTGAATTGAAACTGGCGGCATCGTCTGGATTGGGACTGCAGGGCTTGAGACCGGCATGGAAGTGCGCAGAGCTTCGGCATATGTGCGGTTCCCAACATCAGTGGACGCAGGAGGTGGTTCTAGATTTGTAACCGTTGGTTGAGGGCGACGGCTGTGAAGCACCTGCTGGACCTCGTCCCGAATAATATTGGTGATGCTGCTTACCTCCGGCTGTCTCGCCCCGTGTAGTTTCGCGATTTCCTCGCGGACGACGGAGCGGACGATTTCGCGAATCCACTCAATGCTGTTGCTCCCGAAGCTGGCGGAAAATTCAGTAGGTGATGCAGAATTCACTTGCCGGTTGAGTAGGGCTGACCGCTGATGAAGTACCCTCTCCATCGTAGTGGCTTCGGTCAGGAATTCTGCTACACTCTTCGGAGGACTCCGCACTAGACCAGCAAAAAGCTGCTCCTTCACGCCTCGCATCAGATAGCGTAGCTTTTTTTCTTCTGGCATTGCCGGATCCGCTCGCCTGAAAAGCTGCGTCATGTCCTCCACGTACATGGTGACGGTCTCATTAGGCATCTGGATGCGTGAATGCAATGCACGTTCAGCACGATCGCGGCGGTCGGGGCTCCGGTAGGTCTCCAAGAGGCGATGCTGGAACTCGCGCCAGGATGTCAAGACATCACTTCTGTTCATGAACCACGTTCGGGCGCCGTCTTTCAAACACGCGTAGACGTTGCGGAGTTTGGCGGCTTCGTCCCAGTAGTTGATCGCTGCGACGTGTTCGAACTCGCTCAGCCAGTCGTCCACATCCTCAAACAGCTCTCCGTGAAAGGGACTAGGCATCAGCGGGTTCTGGACAGTGCAATAAATTGGTGCCGACGACGTAGGAGTTTCCATGACGCCTTGAGGCGAAGTCATAGTCGCTCTATGGATAAGCTGTGCCGGTGTCTCTGGTGGTAGGCCTCGTTGGCGGCGGCTTGTTCTGTGAACTGGCGTGTCCACGGGCACAGGGCTTGTGTTCCGGCTCCTGGATGGGCTCTTGTGCATGGGGTGCGTCGTCAGTTGTCGTACCCAGCACCTCCACCAATCTTGTCACCAATCTTGTCTCACTCAAGGAAACCTTCCGCAGAACTGCTCGTCAAGCTAGGACAAAAAGAAAAAACTGCTCCAACCCAACCTCTTCGTCCTCTTCCACACGAAAACCACGCGAATTCATGCGGCATTAAAAAGCGGCTCAATCCCAACCTCTTCGTCCTCTTCCACACGAAAACCACGCGAATTCATGCGGCAATAGCATACGCAAAGCTGGGTAAACAATGGCACGTGAGCGATAGGTTAAACGCTAGCTTACACAAAGTTGCTCGTCCGATTCAAGCCGTAGTAGCCAAGTTGGGAAGAACGTTGACTGGAATGTCACTTGGGATATTCAGGTAGACATGCACCTAAAGGCTATCGGGTATCAGAAAGTCGGGGGTTTGATTCCGGCTGCCATGGTCACAACGACCGAGACCCATGCAGTGTCCGTTGTTAAAGCACGTTAAAGAATGCAAGGTGGCCAAAACTTTCAAAGACCTCCGCTACGGAGTGCCTCTTAATCACGGGGTTGTTTTGGCACGTAAAACCACACAAGTACTCTTAAGACCATAGGGTGTGACCTGATGAATGAACTGGTCGTAATACTTGCGTGTGCAAAACTCAAAAAACTGTTAACGCTTGCAGAAGCGCAACCAGGTAAGTTTGAACGTAAAAGTATAGGTATATAGTATTCGCAGTTGCAACTCCTGCGTTTATATTGACAAAAACGTCAATACCTGTTCCCGAAAAGCACATAAGCACATGCGCAATAATTTGATCTTCCCTGAGTGCTGAGACAACGATAAGTTTCTTTCTGTGAAAATTTGCCATGTATTTCATGCTTCAGCGCGAAGGACGTCCAAAGACGATCGTCTTCTGTCTGGTGAAGCTGCGCGAAATATGGTGCCATCCGGCAGTATGGCGAAGAAACGAAAGTTTTTTTTTTTAACGCAGAGTCACTATTATGTGGCAGCACCGGATCGTTTTAGTCCCTCAATTCTTTAGCGAAGCATCGCAAACACTGGTTTTTCTATTGATCAAAAAATATGTTCAGATCAAACGTGATACTCCACATATCACTAGTGAAACGACTCTGCTATTGAGGAAGGGCCCTTTTCGGCGCAGAAATTTGCGAGTGCGGCCTCCTAACCTCATCCATATCAGTTACCCAGTTCGACTTCACCAAGAAAGAAACAATTATTATAATATAACGCACGGGTGAGATTACACCAATTCAGCAAATAAGGCAACTGTGCTTGATTCACTCATTGTCTCCACGTAGTGAATATAGGCTTGCATCGTTCCCTTTTGAAGAGAACTGACAGACTGTCCAGACGTGCGTCCTCACTCGTCATTCTTTCCTCTTAAAAATAGCTTTGACTGCAACGTTACTCGCTATCAAAGTATGTGTTTTCTTATTGCCATGCAGCTATTGCACGAAGTATGTCTATGCCCAGTTTATTTTTTTCACGTGACACATTAAGCTCAATGTCAAGCACATTTTTCTCAACTCGTACAGATGTAGAGTTATATTCAGCAGCAAAACACAAGCTGATCTGTTCGCTTATTTTAGGGAATAAAAGTGCCGGGAAGAAAGAAGTCATTGAATTATTCTAACGCAACCTCATTAAGGATCTCGCTTTATAGAAGTTCCAGTGGCGGCATCGTTGGTTGCGAGCGAAAAATTGTTGCCTTGTCCCGTGACCGCAAAACTTAGAAAGACGCAAAAAAGTAATATAAAAAGAAGGTTTAAGTTTGAAATGTGAGAATCATACCAAGACCGTTTGCGTGGCGAGCTGAAAAAAAAAAACATTGTGTAAATGTGATGTAACTGAAGGAACCTTCAGTTACAGTGTAATATTGCATGGCAGAAGCGTAGAATCGCGTCAGGTGTCTAAAGAAGTCAATTGAGCAACGAGTGGGAGTTTCAAAGTCGCACTCATTAGGAAGCTCTCAGACATATTCCATCATCATCAGCTATGAAGGAATCAAGAAAGTGAACTGCTGCGTAGGTTACGCGCGTTGCCCTACAGACGCCTATAATGGGGCTTTCGCTGATTCGGTAAGGCAAGAGTCATGGCGTAGCGCGTAACTGGCATTACGTGTAGGCTAAGGAACTACCGCATAGGTATGAGAAGAGACACACTGGTAATGATATGACGCATGTACGTTCGTCGTATTTTGGAATTTGCTTGTGTACTTTTCTCTGGAGTTCCAGCTTACAGGTTACAGTTTCTAGTTCTCCTGGAAAGAGAAGCTTTGCGCTTACGCCTTGGCTTGCTTAAAACAGTTGCTAACAATGTGTTGTATCTCGAATTGAGGGTCCCTCCTCTTTCCTGTAGTATTCGCCTTCTGATTGTTGAGACATTCCTAAGATTTCACGACATTCGACATTCAGAAACCATTACGACATTCAGAAACAGCCTTTATTTCCACTCCGGAATCATTTTGCGGTGCTAGACGGCCGCGATTTTACATGCCGCAAATTATATTTGTACAAAATTTACTGGAGCCTTTAAACATACGTATATGCGACATCATGCCGAGTCGTGATAATTTATAGCTTGTGGAAATTCAATCTGACGATATTTTTTCCAATAACGCCAAATTACTTCCCCATAACATTTTGGATGGTTTACTACAAGATAATTTGCGCAGTATTACTACAAACGTTATTATTGCTACACACGCATCGTAGTGTGACGAAAAAACAGGGGTTCGTATTTTCATATCGATTTTAGATTGGTTTTATTCCCTTCGACTACCCGATTTCATACCCGTTTTTGAGGCTGAATTTCTGGCAGTAGTTCTCACCTTACGCAAGTTGGATAGAGCAATTACATCAGCTGTCATATTAACAGATTCTCTATCTCTCTGTGCGGCACTTTGTGTTAGCGCTGATAATCAAGTAACAAAGGCGTTCCGTGCAATAGTGCCTGAGCATTCGAGAAAAGTCCGATTAGTTTAGGGCCCTGGCCGTAAAGGCTTATTTCTCAATGAAATAGTCGATTCCTTAGCTAAGTCGTCAATTACCCGACAGATTCTAGCACACTGTCCACCACCCGCTTATGTGACTCCAGCTCGATTCCGCAGACATACCCTTATAGAAGTCTTTAGAGGTACAGCACTAATAAACTCTACCGAATATCGCTATTACAAAATAGCCCTCGCGAAGAGACTTTTGCCGCACTAGTAAATAAGAAGTAGCTATCACAAGGCTGCTTTGTCGGGTATACCAAATCTAAATTTCCATAAACACAGGTCTGCTCAGGCACCTTCGCAACTGTGCGCGTTCTGTAATGAACTTGAAACAATAGATTATTTTTTTGACCTGCAGGTGGTTTAACACAATACGAAAAATCATTATGAAATACCTTTATGTGCTATTGGTATGACTTTATCTGCGCCTGTAATTTTGTCTTTTGGAGCTTCCATTTCTAGGTTCTCTAATGCGACAGTATGCGCGGCCATCCGGGTCTATATTGATGAAACTAATATGTTGACGAATTAATTTGTTTTATTATTCCAACGTGTCTACAAAATTATATACCTGTAAAAATCAGATTATTGATCTATTCTAAGAATAAATTCGTTTCTTTAAATGATTATATGCAACAGATCAAGCACCACAATTTCCTAGTTCATCGGTAATCTTTTCAATATATCTGCAGTATTCTAAATCCGAAGAATAATTTTGAAAACCACTCAATTCTTGGCCAATCTCCCATAGCGAGTATGCTTCACGCACAATAGGTGAACAAGAACAAGAACTAGTGGGCGTGTAGTAATTGTACTTGTGGTCTGCATTCGAGGATAGTTTCAGATGGCAAATGTTACTAGCATAGTCATCCGCCTCCTTACTGTTTTATTGAAGTATGCACAGTGAACCGAAACCACGACAGCATTAAAGAGGGAAATGGGAATGCGGTTCGGTTGCGCTTCAGCGTCCTACTTTTGAAGACGAAGATCAATGAATGAATGAATGAATGAATGAATGAATGAATGAATGAAAAAACTTTATTTCAGTCTTGCAGGACGCGCTTAGCGCGTAGCGGGCGTCTCCCACGTAGGGACCGACAGGGAGTACCTGGCGGCCGCTTCGTGGGCCTGCTGGACGGCCCATTGCTGGTCGGGGAGAAGTGAACTCCCGAGGGACCTCTCCCACTTGCTTGAGGTAGAGTCGGGAGGAGTTGTTCTACACTCCCAGAGCATGTGTGCGAGTGTCGCTGTGTGTCCACATGATGGGCATGTGTCGCTGGGGTATGCATCGGGATAATAAACGTGAAGCGTGGCAAGGTTTGGGTACGTGTGTGTCTGTAATAGGCGTAGGGTTAATGCCTGCGGTCGGTTAAGTTTCGGATGTGGTGGTGGAAAAATGCGGCGTTCCAGGTAAAAGTGCTTTGTAATTTCATTGTACGTAATTGGTGCATCCCGATTGGTATCTAACCCAGCAAGATGAGGTTGCCCTGTGGCAGCGCGGTCGGTAAGTGCGCGCGCTGCATCATGTGCGATCTCGTTGAGGTTCGATAGGGCACCCGGCACCTGGCCGAGATGGGCGGGGAACCAGATGACAGTGTGGTGCTTCAGGGCACTCGGGTCCGCATTGTCCGCGTTCGAAGGCTTTGATGGCCGGCCTGGAGTCGCTGTAGATGAATTCCCGTTTGCTGTCGAGCATAGCTATAGCTATAGCCTACTTGCTCCGCTACTTCAGGGTTTCGGGTGAGGATTGTGGCTGAGTTAGAGTCTGCTGCGCGGATGATACCGCGACCGTGGGGAAGGCTCGGTTGTTGCGATAGGCAGCGGCGTCCACGAACGAGACGTTGTCCGCTTCCATGTCTATGCGTTTGAGAATCATTCCTCACATTTTTTGCTCATAACAAACCATTTTTAAATCACCTCAATAACTCTAGGCATGGTAACCGTCTCTACCAAGCCACGTTTTTGTTTTTTTCGTTTCAATGTCGGCCTTTTTATTCATCTCGACCTCCTTGCAAACGGGTGTTAAAGAGAAAAATGAAGCAGCATAAATTTAAACATTCAATGCAAATAATATGCAGCGAGAGCTGCTGGTCAGCACTACGTTTAGCATGGAAACCAGAGTTTCCAGTCTGTCGCATAGTGAGCAAGCTGTCCCGCATTACGGGAGCATGCACCGTGAAACTGCTACGTCACGAATGCTTTTCATGCACTACACGATCGAAAAAAGGGAATTATATTGAAACAAGGAGCTTTGCTTTAAAAGCACAACTTACCAGAAATAAAAATTGGCGTTTGAAACTAGAAACCATACCAGAGAAGGCATTCCTTTTTTCCCGCTGCACAAGGACAAATACAACGAAATGAAACATCAAAAGAGCATGAGTAAATTAGGGAGAGAAACTTTTCTATGTGACCGTTAAGTAAGGCCTTATTTAGGTGAGGCATGAAAACGGATGACCACCAGTACTCATGGGAAAGAGCGCTCATTCGCCACTGGTACTTATGAAAAAAAAACGTAAATTTATATAAGTATCTTGACGCATCACAGATTGAAAAGAATGCCGGCGATACACAAAGCATGAGTATGATGTTCGCCACTGGAAATGCACTTATCCTAAAAAAATCCGTACACTAAGTTTCCGTGCTTGCAATGAATAGAAGGGTCCGAGACTTCTGTCAAAATGCTTATATATAAGTGCTCTCTCTGTCCTCTGCAGTCATCGTCGCTCCAGACCCAGTGGTATCAAATTGGCAAGGCCACAGCCACCTTGACTGACGCTATTGTTTACCCTACCCCACATGTAACACCCCTGAATGCCGTGGTTCGCACAATGGTTTGCTCACCTCTGGAGCTATTTTTTTTAAATCCTCGGCGTATAGTGCACAGCTGAAAAAAATTCGCTTCACATCAAACTTCAAATTGCACTCACGCGTCACAACCATACTAAATATATTCTGTGAGTCTTCCACTGTGCACAGTTAGTTCAGCTTCACATGCTTAGTTGAACAATTCATCCGCTAACCTGCCGAGGCTAATCAGGCTGATTCCATCCGAAGTTGATAGTAGCGCATACGAAGTCTTCTTTTTCCTCTGGAAGAAGAACTTTATCGTTTTTTTTTTCTCAGTAGCAAGCGACGAAGCCTGATGACTGCAGTCGGCAGAGAGTGCTTTGCTGAGACGAGGAAAGTAGTGAGGAGATGGCAGGCTTTTATTTCCTTGTTCTTGCAAAAACGTGGAAAGAGATGTCACGAAGCAGACGAGAAGCCTCAACTGTGCCGGACACGGCAATCTCCGACGTGTGGCCCACACCCGCCACCCCCCCTCACTGCCTTCGTCCAAGCGTGATTCATAGAGTAGAAGACATCACGCTTTTACAACATGAAAACCAGTTTCCCGCAGTGGTTGACAAATTAGAGTTAGCTATGGCTTCTTCCGCGAAGTTTAGTTTTGCCAAAGGCTGACGACATATTCGTAGGCGGTTCCACTCTCCTTTATTTCGCTTGCGTCGTCTGTTGCAGCATTCGCTGTTGGAAGACGTTTAGGCTTAATGCGCGCACTAATGCAACAGCGCCTCCGATAAACGAGCGAAATCGTTTGTCGGTTGCCGTGCTTTGTATTGATTCAAGCAAGCACCACCCGGGAATAACCGCCTACGTAAGAATGGCACAATCACCGAAGCCATTGGAGTGTCCATCGCGTTTCATCTGGGCTTCCCTGATTAAAGCCCCCGTCGTTCAATTTCATCTGCGCCTAACAAGGTTTGATTGCACCCACCGGAAATGAAGTTCATTGCTACTGTTGCTTCACTATACGCGAGTGGAGCTCTACTGCGACAGCTGACAACAGTCAGTGGTTTACAGCGAAAGCTCCTACGAGATCACAACAGCAGCCGTTTTCCACCACAGCCGCAACTGCCGCTGCCGCCGGTGTCCGCAACTGCCATTTACAGAAAAAAAAAAAAACAGGATTTGAATTAGGGCATTCTACGAGGCAGTTCGATACACTACCATATAGCAGTGCGTCTACTTCAAACTCCATCGCAGAAAGACTCTATACAGGCTTCCTGTTGGCAAGAACCCATGTTGACATTTGTAATATACGTAGAAGAGTAAAATAGTCAGCAGGCGCTGCACAATGTGAATTTCGTGATAAGGTATCACAAGGTGAATGGCGAAACAAGTGCGTCGCTGAATAGTGTCAACCTATTTGAAAAAGAGCACAATTCTTCAGCGGTCACAGAGTCACCCAAGTGCACATAATGTATTACGAGTGTGGTTAGGGCACCAGGCTCTTCTGCAGAAGGATCAACAATGGCCGAATGAATGATGCACTACATCACGAAAAAATCACAGCATATCCACGGAGTGAATGATTATGAGTGGGGCGAAGCGCCCGTCCTTACATCCATCCGTTGTCCGTCCCTCCGTGCATGCGTCCGATCACGTCCGAGAATGGACACGGTGCGCGAGTAACACCGACGAGACGCGAGCCAAGCAAGCCCAGTGCAAGCGTCTTCAACGTGCCCACCGCTCTGCTCCGTCCATGCTCCACCAACGATCCGCCACGTATGGCGACTATCCAGGTGAGACTGGGGGAAGCACTCGTTGGCAAAGCGCGCGCTTCAGCCAATCGGAGAGTAGCGGCAGAGTAACGCCATCTAAAAATTGAGGCGAGAAATGCTCATCCATTTCTTTTGCCTTTTTTCCTTCTCGTCTCTCCTGCTCTTGGTTACGCGTGACTAGTTGCAAGGTTAGACCATGAGGAGCTTCGCCCCTGAAATGATGACGATTTATAGCGCCATGAGTACCAGCACGTGCACTTGTATTTGTTGCCAAGAAAGCCCATCAGCGCCCCGTTATCAGTGTTCTCAGGAGTTCAAGAAGGTTTTTTTTCTCTTTCTCTCCTTTTAACATTTGCGATATAGTGTGATCGAAGAGTAAGATAACGGTTGGGTGTCACGAAAAATAACGCCACCTCCAATTAAAAGGAACCATGAGTAGCATGCGAAGCAAAGCATGGGTAAACTAGAAGTTCCGTTCATCACGCACACCTTGCTCTACGTTAAAGCGTCCTCGCAAGTGTGGCGCACCATGAATTTACGGTAGTTTATGTTGCTGTTACTTGTCCCGAACTCTTGTTGAAGCAAGCCACGCGGGTTCATCGCCAGCACGCAGGAGCACGTGGGCTCGTGGCGCGTCAGCAGAATCTCGTTTCCCGACGCCTTTACGTGATCGCTGAGAGCGTGTAAGAGGCGAGAGGCCACAGCGTCTTACCGGGTTTCTTACACAGGCCGGAACGCACTGGAGCGCGTTCTGAATTAAAGTCCCTGAAAAAAATTGGACCCGTATCTGCATGTTTCACTGCAAATGTCGTCGAAAGACGATAGTCTTGCGCGTGGAGACAGTGAACAAAACGTTTATTGATGTTGTGCGCGAGAAAACCGGCCAATTGTATTCTGGAAGCGCTGCGTTAGAGAGTCTGGATCCATGCAGCGAAGGTGAACGAGCGCATAGAGGCACGTTAGACACGAGCGCCATCTGGCAGTTATCTGCCAAAACAAAAGAAGGCTTGAGCGCCCGCGGAGAAAGATGCGCGCCTGTCTCAGAAGCGATAAGGAGTAGAACGCAAAGCGACGGGCAGGTGCTACCACCGTATCGTCTTAACAACACTTTACTTTTTGAGCATGATGTTGCACTGTCAGCGCACCGTGCACTGTCAGCGCACCACAAAGAAGGGCGGCTAGATTTATTCTTTCAAAATATTCTCGTAAAGATTCTGTAACACAGATGCTGCAAGAATTAAATTTACAGCCCCTCGTGGACCGCCGTCGCATAGCCAGACTTAAATTCTTGTTCCTGCTTTCCCAAAATACATTTAACTTTGATGCAGAGCAGTACCTAATTACCCGTCAAGTGCGGAGCCTACGAAGTGACCACCTCAGAAAATATCTAGTTCCTCAATGTCGTGTGAACACATATGCATACTCTTTTTTCCCTAGAACAATAAAAGACTGGAATGTATTACCCGATGCTATACGTGATTCTCAAACTGCAGAACATTTTGAAAACAATGTTACGAAATATTTTCTAAGTGAATCTTCGTAAACGGTGATTGCTGTTTTTGATGCGTGTGCCTGTCATCTATTTGCTGTAACTGGTCTCATGTACGTTGTAGGATGTAATATTGGGAAGTGTATTTTGTGATGCATGTGATGTAGCATGTAAGTCGTAGAACGTAGTATAATGATGTATTCCTTTTGTATCGGCTATGCATTTCTTTTTTACGCATGACATGACGGTTGTTATGTCAGTTTTCTACCCCACCCCTGTAACGGCCAAATCGGCCAACATTATCTGGAAATAAATAAATAAATAAATAAATAAAAATAAATAAATGCTATGGTCCTTAGAATTACTTGTGTGTGCCTTCTCTAGTATAAAAGCACACATACAAAACATCGACGTGTTGTTATGGTGCCTCGGATATGCGCATTAAATGCTTTTGATTGACAATAGCACAAGTATGAACGCTGAATCATGAGGAATATTGGTGGGCGCTGTGGATGGGGTTGGCCGTTTGAGGTATCTTTATGTGCCTTTACCGGTCCCATTACAACGGACAAATAGAAAATTGTACAGACAGACAGACAGACAGACAGACAGACAGACAGACAGACAGACAGACAGACAGACAGACAGACAGACCAAAATTTTGGCGTTGAAGGTCCCCAAGAAAGGCTAACATCTTTAAAAACTAAAATAGCGCCAACCTCACCCCTCAGCCTCTACGTCCTCACCCAGTAACCTACGGTCGCGGGATCGAATCCCGGCTGCGGTGGCTGCATTTCCGATCGAGGCGGAAATGCTGTAGGCCCGTGTGCTCAGATTTGGGTGCAGGTGAAAGAACCCCAGGTGGTCGAAATTTCCGGAGCACGGCGTCTCTCATAATCATATGGTGGTTTTGGGACGTTAAACCCCAGATATCAATCAATCACTTAATCAATCAATCAATCCCAGTAACCACAGCAGCGCCTCTAGAGTGTCCACCAGGAAACTACGAATGCGAAAGCACGCGGGCGCACTGGATGTGCTAGACGCTTGGGCAGCTCGGGCACTGCTGCGCCGTGTGTTCATCGAGCGGCCGTGCCTCGTCTATTCTGAAAGAAAACGCCGGTAGCGTCCGTTCGTGGAGCGCTCGCTCGTGAAAGTGGACAAATAACGTGGCGTTTGCGATGTGTTCACAAAATCTAGTGCATCATGCTGCAGATTCTTAGCACCGCAGTGTTTACCGGGACAGCAGTGGCGCTGCCATAGGAGAGCATCACCGCTGAGCGCGTCTGCGCGAAGACGGTGGGCTTTCGCATTTAATAATGCGTGATTGCGGTGATGTTTTTTTTTTTTTTGCCATTGCATGCCACTTGCTTATATACTCGTCGCATCGTCGTTTTAGTGGCGAAGCTACTTATAGCGGCACGCGTTGGTCCGTCGTAGACGTTGTAGTGTGTAACTAGTATAACATTTTGACCTCCAAAGTAGTGCCGGTGACAGATTTCTTCTCTGCGTTGTTGAACAATAAAAAATAGTGCTCAATGTACATGCCAATGGCTGCTAATGAGCAATGAGAGACAGGGGCATTCGGCTTTTAGTTAACGCGCACGCTGCGATCCCCATTAGCAACCATTGGCATGTACATAGAGCACCATCTGACGAGAAAGAGTTGCTATGTTATACTCGCTGGGTGTAACCTCCTTAGTTTTAGAAAGGTTTAGCGAGCGTTGAGCCGAAGCGCCATGAATAGAATGAACTAGTATATACCATGAACTCGAGGTGGTTAAAGGTGGGAAGTAGACCCGAAGCGCAAGTCATAAGAAAGTGTGCGTGTGCCACCTCTTTTTTAGTACTTGGAATGTCCGCTGGATGGCGGTGCTCCTATATGGGGAATATATGATGAAAAGATGCGAGATAATGATATTTGGAGTGTAAAATAGATGGACGAACGGACACATAGACAGATGCATGGATGGACGCATGAACGGACACAGGGGCGGATGCGTGGACGAACGCAGGGACGGGCGCACGAACAGACGCACGCACGGACGGGCGGATGGACGCATGGATGGTCACACAGACGGACGCATGGACGGACGGAAGCAAGAATGAATGGACGGACGAATGCTTCGCCCCACTCTACATCATTAACTTCGTGGATATGCTGCCAATTTTTTTAACGTTTCTTTCAATACGTTTTTCTTGCCCCGCCGCGATGGTCTAGTGACTCGGCTGCTGACCCGCAGGTCGCGGGTTCGATTTCCAATGAAGGCGGAAATGTTGTAGGCCCGTGTGCTCAGATTTTAGTGCACGTTAAAGAACCCCAGGTGGTCGAAATTTCCGGAGCCCTCCACTACGGCGTCTCTCCATCATATGGTGGTTTTGGGACGTTAAACCCCACATATCAATCAATCGATATGTTTTTCTTTCTTAATCACTCTTTCAGTGCATCGCCTAGAGTCGCAGCGCCCAAATGAGCTATAACGGAAAGATGAACACGCGCCCATCTTTGCGAACTCCTCAACTAGCGTCGTTTACTATGTGCTATGCACGCGAAGGGAGAGGAGCCTGCACATTGATTCGAATGGCGCTACTTTTAAGTGTGAATACACTTTATAAGCGACCCCAAACCATCCACCGCCGTCGGCGGCGTCCGCAGTCTTCTCTCTATCTTTAAAAAAAAAGAGGACTTGGCGGGCCGCAGCGCGACGCTCTACCAAATAAGCCAAGGACGCGACGCTGATATCGGTGTCAGTAACGCGCCTTATACCCCCTGCCCCTTCGCTCGCTCCTCCGCTCTCCTCGCTCGCTGCAGCTGCGCGCGCACCCCTCTCTTTCGCGCGCCCGCCTTCTCTCTCAGTCTCCCGTCGAGAGCGGGTCGTGAGGGGGAGTAAAGTTAAAATCTGTTGGCATTCACCAGTGAGTTAACGTAAACTCCCCCATGTGATCAAATTGCGATTCCCAGGAACCATTACACCATAAAGGCACCATAGTGTGATTAATAAATATAATAGTGCGAATTAGTAAATACCTCTCATAGCATCACACCGTGTATTGGCACTTAACCATGTCCACCCTCGGGAAAATGCTTGGCAGTTTCTTTAGGGGCGAAGCTCCTTATGGCGTGGCTTGTGCGTCCCTCGTAGTACGTAACCACTAGTGGCACATACCCGAAATAGCGGTTCTTACGATTTTGACCCCCAAGGTGGTTCCGGTGAGAGATTTCTTCTGTGAGTTGTTGAACAATAAAAGATAGTGGTCAATGCACATGTTAATGGCTACTAAGGGGGAATAAGAGACAGGAGCATTCGGCCTTTAGGTAACGCGCACGCTGCTGATCCCCATTAGCAGCTATTGGCATGTACATTGAGCACTGATCTGACAAGAAAGGGTTGCTACGTTATACTCGCTGGGTGTAACCTCCTTGGTTTTAGAAAGGTTTAGCGAGCGTTGGGCCGCATAGCCATGAATACAGTGAACTAGTATATACCATGAACTCGAGGTGGTTAAAGGTGGGAAGTAAACCCGAAGCGCAAGCCGTAAAAAAGTGTGCATGTGCCACCTCCCGTTCAGTCCTTGAAATGTCCGCTGGATGGCGGTGCTTCTATATGGAGAATATATGATGAAAAGATGCGAGATGGTGGTACTTGGAGTGCTGAATAGATGGACGAACGGACACACAGACAGATGCATAGATGGACGCATGAACGGACGCAGGCGCGGATGCATGGACGAACGCAGGGACGGACGCACGAACAGACGCACGCACGGACGGGTGGATGTACGCATGGACGGTTACACAGACGTACGCAGGAACGGACAGAAGCAAGGAACGAATGGACGGACGAATGCTTCGCCCCACTCCCAATCATTCACTCCGTGGATATGCTGCCATTTTTTTTTTCAGAAACTTTACCCTGAACGTACTTGGGCCAGCTTTTGCGCATGCGCACTAAGAGTGCCCCCTCCCTTACGCACACCACCGGATTGAACTCTGCCATAGGTGGCTTCGCATCTAAAAGTGCAATGCACTACTCTCATTTCAAGCTTCCACCTGATTACAAAGGGTTCATAATTACAAAGTAGCACCATGAGGCGCCTTTTCTGTGCAGGTATGGCATTTTGTTACGCGAAACGCTTCTTAGCGGACTTTAGGCACTTTGAATCTATCTATTATCTATCTATCTATCTATCTATCTATCTATCTATCTATCTATCTATCTATCTATCTATCTATCTATCTATCTATCTATCTATCTATTCTATCTCTGTCTGTCCTGTCTGTCTGTCTGTCTGTCTGTCTGTCTGTCTGTCTGTCCAACCGTCCGTGCGCCCGCCCGCCCGACCATCCATGTGTCTGTCCGTCTATCCTCCGTCCGTCTACCCACCCGTCCATCCATCCGTCCGTCCGTCTATCTGTTTGTCTGTCCGTCCATTCGTCCGTCAGTCCGTCCGTCCGTCCGTCCATCTGTCTGTCGGTCAGTCCATCCATCCATCCATCCATCCATCCATCCATCCATCCATCCATCCATCCATCCATCCATCCATCCATCCATCCATCCGTCCGTCCGTCCGTCCATCCGTCCATATACCTATCTATCTATTTATCCGTCTATAACTTTGCTAAAGGGACCCTAATTTCAAACGATAAGTAATCCAGGATGGCAGTTAGGAGAAAAGAAAATTAGAAATAGTGAACTACGGAATTTATTGTCTCCTTTGTGTTCCTTGGATGCAATGTGAAACAATGTGTACGAATACGTGGTTTCCTATATGCATTTGTAGAATAAATTGTGAACGCTTCTGGGCACTTTACGCACGCTACTACAATGGGAGAGCCATCAGCTGTGTTTAGAATAAATTAGGAACACTTTAGAGCGCTATGCGCGCTCAACTATAGGATACTCATATGCGAACTGTGTGTTTAGAAAAAGTTCTCGGCGATTTAGAGTACGACGTACCATACTCGGCGTTCGCAGTCGATGCATGAGCAGTAATACAGTTGCTACGGAATCAGGTAATCGACGACCCCTATATAAACATACTGAAAGAAATCTACAGTGGCTCCACAGCTGCCATCGTTCATCATAAAGAAAGCGACAGAATCTCACTAACGAAGGGTTTAGGGCAGGGATGCACGAGCTCTCCAATGCTATTCCCCACGTGTTTACAGGAGGTTTACAGAGTCCTAGATTAGGAAGAGCTAGGGATAAGAGTTAATGAAGAGTACTTAGTCTTGTGCGTTTCACTGTTGGCATTGCCTTGTTGAGTAATTCAGAAGACGAATTACAGTTCTTGACTAATAACTGGACACCGAAAGTAGAAGAGTAGGTCTCAAGATTACTATGCCCAATACTAAAGTATTGTACAACAGTCTCGGCAGAAAAAAAAAACACATTGCGATAGTGGAGAGACGCTGGAATTTGTAAAGAAATATCTCTACTTAGGACAGGTAATAACCTCGGAGTCAAACCATGAAAGTGAAATAACTAGAACAATAAGGACGGATAGACGGACGCGTAAAGCGGGTATGTGCCACAGGGTATACGAGATGCGATATGGCGGTACTTTGAGTGATCTCTAGATGGACGCAAGGACGAATTACAGTTCTTGATTACTTAACTGGACACCGACAGTAGAAGAGTAGGTCTCAACATAACTATGCCCAATACTAAAGTATTGTACAACAGTCTCAGCAGAAAAAACAAGCCCATTGCGATAGTGGAGAGACGCTGGAATTTGTAAAAATTATCTCTCCTTAGGACAGGTAATAACCTCGGAGTCAAGCCATGAAAGTGAAATAACTAGAACAATAAGGACGGATAGACGGACACGTAAAGCGGGTATGTGCCACAGGGTATACGAGATGCGATATGGCGGTACTTTGAGTGTTCTCTAGATGGAAGCAAGGACGAATTACAGTTCTTGATTACTTAACTGGACACCGACAGTAGAAGAGTAGGTCTCAACATTACTATGCCCAATACTAAAGTATTGTACAACAGTATTGGCAGAAAAAAAAAGCCCTTTGCGGTAGTGGAGAGACGCTGGAAGTTGTAAAAAATATCTCTACTTAGGACAGGTAATAACCAAGGAGTCAAACCATGAGAGTGAAATAACTAGAACAATAAGGACGGGGCAGATCAATTCTCCAAGTATTCTCAAATCATGAACGGTAACGTCCCACTAACCCCAAAAGAAAGGTATAGGACAGCTGCGTCTTGCCGGTACTTAGCTACGGAGCACAAACCTGGAGGCTGACAAAGAGGATTCAGCTTAAATGAAGGACCATGCAGTGAGCAATGGAAAGGAAAACAATAGGTGTAACTTTGAAGGACAAGAAGAAAGCAGAGTGGGTCAGAGAACAAACAGGCGTTAAGGTTATCATAGTTGAAATGAAGAATAAATGTACATGGGCAGGGCCGTAGAGCGTGAGCAGGGTAACCGGTGGTCATTTAGGGTAACTGGATTCCCCGAAAAGGCCAACGCGCAAAGCGGAGACAGAAAGTTAGGTGGGCCGATGGAAAAAAAAATATCCCAGCATATCCACGAGGTGAGTGATGACGAGTGGGGCGAAGCGGACCGACGAACGCACAAACGGACGGACGGATGAATGCACGAACGGATGCATGGACAGACGCACAGAATCACAGACGGACAGACAGACGCTTCACCCCATCATCATGATTCACTCCGCGGATATGCAGTGACACGGTTCTTATTTACATGCGATGCAATGCAACTGGCTAACTACGATGACACGGGACACACGACACATGGCGTAAGAAGTCCGCGCCTAAATGTTCGCAGGTATAACGTGGCAGCAGAAAGCACAAGAGCGAGTTGATTGGCGGATCACGGAACATGCTTTGTACTGCAGTGGGAGTAGTCTGGTTGTTGATCACTACCCTACATGGTAGTCATTATATGACAGGTACATTGCTACTATCCCTCAAGAGGAAGTATATAACAGCTGCATCATGCCGGTACTTAGGCTACAGTGCAGAAACCTGGAGACTTACAAAGAGGGTTCAGCTTAAATTGAGGACGACCCAGCGAGCAATGGAAAAGAAATTGGTAGGTGTAACCTTAAGAGACAAGATTAGAGCAGAGTGTATTAGGGCAACGAACCTGGGGTTAATGATATCACTAGTTGAAATCAATAAGAGGAAGTGAACATGGGACCGGGCATGTAGCAAGTAGACAGGATAATCACTGGTGATTAGGTTAACTAACTGGATTCGTAGAGAAGACAAGCGGGTTAGGGGGAGGCGGAACGTTGGGTTCGCAGACGAGATTAAGAACTTCGCGAGTAAAAATTGCCAGCAGCAAGCACAGGACTGAGTTGACTGGCGTAACGTGGGAGAGGCCTTTGTCCTGCAGTGGACGTAGTTGGGCTGATGATGATGATGATGATGATGATGATGATGATGATGATGATGATGATGATGAACCTATATGGAAGTGTGTTAAGCTGTCTCAGCACAGACCAGGCGCCCACGGATTTCATGGAAAGTGTGTGTCTTGAAAGAGTGTTTAACATTTCTGAGTGCCTCGCCACGTTGTTGTAGTGACTAAGGTACCCTGCTGCTGACCAGCAGGGGGCCCGGCTGTAGCGGCTGCGTTTTGAAATGCCATAGGCCCGTGTGCTCAGATTTGGGCGCACGTTGAAGAACCCCCAGTGGTCGAAATTTCGGCAGGTCCAGACAACGGCGTCCCTTATATTATTATCGTGGTTCTGGGACGTAAACCACATATCAATCAATCAATCAATCAATCAATCAATCAATTATTTTAAGTACTTCGTTTGCAACTATGGGAAAGCAGCGAGCCGTCCCTAAAACGATGTGTGAGAAAAACATCTCATCCTTCGAAATGTATCTGTTAAAAAAAGGTGTTAACCAATTAGCGTAATTTGTACTCTACTATGGCAGAGCATGCAGCCGTGCCGTAAGCCTCAGACGTTTAGAAAATGTTTAACAATTTCGAGTACGTACTCAACTATTGAAGAGCATAGAGCCGTCCCGCTAAAATACAGATAGCTTCAGAAGTAGGTAGAAGTTCGAAGTCTGAGAATGCGGCTGGAGTTGCACGGAACGGCACTGCATGAATAGTTCCAATAACACTGCCACCCTTGCTGCTCTAGTTTATAATTGAGCATTAGCTTAGGGTTGTCTCGCTCCGAACACACACAGCCTTCACACGACAGCGCAGAATTACGGCAATTTTCTTTTTACCAAATGGCTATTAAGCCATCTTTTACAAAGTCAATGCATCTTATTATAAATCATAAAATGTGGTTTTGCCACATTAGAACCATTCGGAATAGAATGCATGCGTACTAAGATACGAAAAAAAATTGGCAGCATATCCACGGAGTGAATGATGGAGAGTGGGGCGAAGCATTCGTCCGTCCATGCGTCCGTCTGTGTGACCATCCATGCGTCCATCCGCTCATCCGTGCGTGCGTCTGTTCGTGCGTCCATCCCTGAGTTCGCCCATGCATCCATCCCTGCGTCCGTTCATGCGTCCATCCATGCATCTGTCTGTGTCTCCGTTCGTCCATCTGTTCAACACTCCAAGTACCAACATCTCGCATCTTTTAATCATGACACAGGTATGCAGGTGCGAAATAGGGCGTTTACTTTCGTAACCCAAGGGCCAGAAACGCGAGCACCAGAGCACGCGCACACAGAACTACTTCGTTGTCCTCCTCAGAGGCTGGCTACTATAGCTGCCAGCCTACCTTGCGTCAATTCCCCCCTTTCAAGAGCGACCGTCCCGGTCGACTGACTGAGATGCTAGAGGTGGCCATGAAAAAAAATCATCACGTCAACGAGAAAAAAAGCCCACGCTGTTGATGATAATAAGAAAAAATTCGAAGTGTTCATAACTCGCGGGCATGGTACGGTTTCATCCGTACTACATGGACTACCTCTGGACGTGGACGTCTTCGGTTTAAAGTGGTGTCGGAGCTTTGGGGAACTACCTTGTAATTCACGTCACTGAGGCAGCGCACAACTTCGTAAGGGCCAAAGTAGCGTCGCAATAGCTTCTCCGAAAGCCCACGATGTCGAACTGGTGTCCACACCCATACACAGTCACTTGGTTGATAGTGGACGTTCCTTCGGCCTTGGTTGTAACGGCGAGCGTCGATATTTTGCTGCGTGCGAATGCGGTTCCGTGCAAGCTGGCGGGCTCCCTCGGCTTTCTCGACGAAGTCGTCAACGCTGTCATTTCCGCTGGTGTCCTGGTCTACGGGGAGCATAGCGTCTAACGGTGTTGTGACGCGACGGCCATAAACAAGCTCGAATGGTGTTAGCTCTGTGGTCTCTTGCACAGCGGTGTTTAAGCAAACGTGACGTACGGCAAAATTTCATCCCACGTTTTGTCCTCTACATCAACATACATAGATAGCATGTCGGCCAGTGTTTTGTTTAACCTCTCCGTCAAGCCATTCGTTTGGGGTTGATAAGCTGTTGTTTTCCGGTGGTTGGTGTGCGTCAGCTTGGTGACTTATTGCAATAACTCTGCCGTAAATGCTGTCCGCGATCGGGTATGAGAACAGCAGGTGCACCATGGCGCAAAACAATGTCGTGGACAAAGAATCTGGCGACTTCAATTGCAGTTCCCTTAGGCACAGCTTTGGTTTCTGCATAGCGAGTCAGATAGTCGGTTGCGACGATTATCCACTTATTTTCTGAGGATGACGTAGAGGAGAGACCAAGAAGATCCATTCCTACTTGCTGAAATGGTGCTCGAGGTGGATCTAAAGGTTGGAGGAAACCGGCAGGCTTTGCGGGCGGAACTTTACGCCTCTAACAGTCACGGCAGGTGCGGACATAGTGCTGAACGGACGAATACAGCTGTGGCCAGTAGTACTTCTGCCGGATGCGCGCTAATGTCCTAGCAAAGCCTAAGTGACCGGCCGAAGGATCGTCGTGGCACGCCTGCAAAACTTCCTCACGCAGTGCCGTTGGAACGGCGAGGAGGAAAGTTTCCTGGCTGCTCTCAAGATTTCTCTTGTAGAGGACATTGTTGCGCAGGCAATACGTTGTTAAACTACGCGAGAGCCGGCGTAGGACGATAACGTTTTCTCCTTGAAGATGCTGGATGACAGGAAGTAGCTCAGTGTCCTCACGTTGAAGCTCAGCCATCCGCACCACATCGACGATGCCAAGAAACGGTAAATCTTGTTCAGTGCCAGATGACGTCGGGGAAATAGGAGCACGAGACAGACAGTCAGCATCTTCATGCTTATGTCCTGATCGGTAGACCACCGTTATGTCGTACTCTTGAAGGCGGAGGCTCCAGCGGGCGAGGCGGCCTGATGGATCCCGTAGATTGGCAAGCCAACAGAGCGAATGATGGTCTTTGACCGCTTGAAATGGCCGGCCGTATAGGTAGGGTCGAAACTTGCTAATGGCACAAACGACTGCTAGGCACTCTTTTTCGGTGGTAGAGTAATTAGCCTCTGCTTTTGTGAGACTGCGGCTCGCGTACGATCACACGCTCTGTGCCATTCTGCCATTGAATTAGAATGGCTCCGATTCCTACGCTGCTGGCATCTGTGTGGATCTCGGTGTCGGCATTGTCGTCGAAATGTGCCAGCACTGGAGCTGTCTGCAGTCGATTGCGTAGCTCTACGAAGGCTTGTTGTTGTTCTTCCATCCATACGAAAGGTACATCTGGCCGTGTCAGTCTTGTAAGAGGTTCCGCAATTTTTGAAAATCCTTCGACAAAACGGGGATAGTACGCACAGAGTCCGAGGAATCGCTGAACGGCCTTTTTGTCTACAGGACGAGGGAAATCGGCAACGGCAGCCAACTTCTCCGGATCTGGTCCAACACCCCCCGGGCTCACCACGTGGCCGAGAAACTTGAGTTCCTGATAGCCGAAGTAGCACTTTTCGGGCTTGATAGTAAGGTTCGCTCTCCTTATTGCAGTGAGGACACTTTTTAGCCTTGAAAGATGCTCGTCAAACGTGCTTGAAAACACAACGACATCATCCAAGTATACAAGACACGTCTGCCACTTTAGTCCTGCTAGTACTGTGTCCATCATGCGTTGAAACGTGGCGGCAGCGGAACAGAGGCCGAAACGCAGCACTTTAAATTCGTAAAGCCCGTCAGGCGTCATGAACGCGGTTTTCTCACGGTCGCCCTCGTCAACTTCAATTTGCCAGTACCCTGACTTGAGATCTAATGATGCAAAGAACTGGGCATGGCGTAGACGGTCTAAGGCGCCAACAATCCGTGGCAGGGGGTAAACGTCGCGTTTTGTGACTTTGTTAAGCCGTCGCTAGTCGACGCAGAAGCGTAGCGTCTTGTCTTTTTTCTTTACTAATACAATAGGTGACGCCCATAAACTTGTCGTGGGTTGAATGACGTGACCATTCAGCATTTCTTGAACTTGACGCTTAATCACCTCTCTTTCCTTCAGGGACACACGGTATGGATGTTGGCGAAGAGGCCGCGCCGACTCCTCGGTAACAATGCGGTGTTTTGTAACGGTGGTACGCTGAACTTTCGATGCTGTGGAGAAGCAGTCCGAGAAATCCCTCACAAGGTTTAGCAGCCGTTCTTTTCGTGAATCTGGCAAGTCTGGATTGACGTGAATGTGGCTTCCCAGTTCAGCACAAGCTTTTTAATGCGGTGAAGTCGTATCCAATGTGCCGATATCGGAAAAGTGGGCGATTTTACTGAGGAAAGCGACGGTAGTGCTTCTAGGGACGTGTTGAAACTCATTGCTGAAGTTGGTCAGCAGAACTCGAGAGCGTTTATTCCTCTAACCGAACCAGGCATCGAGTTATGCAGATGTTTCGTTTGAGCAGCAGTGGGGATATTTGCCTCTGCAATACCTTCATAGTCGTTGAATTCATCAAAAACGTCGCAGGCTACCAAGGTCAACACGCTACTCTTCGGCGGTAACGTGACGTCATCGTCAACAATTCTCAAAGCATTGACGTAACTGCCGTGAGGGTTGCGCGCTAAAGCGTGTGCCGTAGAAAACGTCACCTGCGACTTTTGCAAATCAATCACGGCTCCATTATCACGCAGAAAGTCCAGTCCGAGAATTAGGTCCCTCGAGCAACTCGGCAGTATTACAAAATCTCCTGAGATACGCGAATCCGTGAATACTGACTCGCGCTGTGCACCGTCCCACCGGAGTGAGAAGATGGCCCCCTGCCGTACGTATCTGCGACCCAGCCCACTGGGTGGAAACCTTCTTCAGCCTGCAGGTAAGACCCACGCTCATAACGGAAGTGTCTGCTCCAGTGTAGATTAGCGCCATTACTTCTTCGTCGTCCACAGTTACCGCAATGTTTGATGACACCACTCTTCGTACCACGTTTGACTGCGTCTGTACATCTTTTTGCTGCCGTCGGTGTCGTCGCAGTGGAGGATCTTCCGTAGAGTCAGCGTCAGCGGCCTCACCTCCGGAGGTCGCTGAACTCAGTTTTCCCGACTTGCAGGACTGGGTGAACGGCGTCTCGGAGCGCTGCGTGAATAGGCTGGGCTCGGTGACCTGTAGCGAGCAGGCGACGACGAGCGAGACTCTTGCGACTGATGTTCGATACTGGGAAGATTTGCGATTAAACTCTCAATTTTCAGTGGTCGCTCGCCAGGTCGTGGACGAGGGACATTAGGCGAAAATCCATGGAGACCCACACGACGGTATGGATATGTTCGGTAGACATGTCCGGCTTCCCCGCAGTGTAAACAAAGGGGCCTATGGTCGGGTGTACAACAGATGTCACTCTTTCTCGGTCTCGCTTCGGCGATGAACGGTGAGCTGCGAGGACGGAAGCCTATCTCCATTTGCTGAGCGTGTCGCTCATTGGGGTAAAATACGCTGGTTGAACTGCACGATGAAGGACGTCGCACTGCTTCGCGTAGCTCATCTCGACGGAGTGCCTCTGTTGTGGCACCTCGGACGGTTGGGGAGCGTGAACGGCTTGCCGTAGCTCGGCGCGCACCATCTCCGTAATGAAGAGCTGCTGTACAGGTGAAGCAGTCGCCTGCATCTTTTGTAGCTCTTCCTTAATGAGAGCTCTGATAAGCTCTCGCAACGCGCTGATGTCATTGCCGAGAGTGACAGAAGTGACCTCACTTGGCTGTACACCACGGTTATACTGCCTGGCACGCTGTTGAAGGGCCCTCTCCATGGCAGTGGCTTCCTCATGGAATTCCGCAAGTGTCGCAGGCGGGTTTCGAATCAGGCCGGCAAAAATCTCTTCTTTAACACCACGCATTAAGGTGGCGAACTTTCTTGGATTCGGAAATAGAGGGCTCCGCACGCCTGCAAAGCCTATCCATGTCCTCTATGTAAGTCGTCACCCTTTCGTTAGGGCCTTGAGCCCTTGCCTCTATAGCACGCTCCGCTGTCTCTTTCCTGTCCTCTCGGGCAATTGCCTTGAGAAACTTCCGGTGAAACTCATCCCATGACGTAAGCGCTGCTTCATGGTTCTCAAGCCACGTTTTCGCGGAGTCCTCCAGGAAGCAGTGCACATAGCGTAGCTTGCGCTCTGGGGTCCAATCGTTGATGACGGTGAGCCGGTCGAAATGCTCGAGCCAGTCGTCGGCGTCTTCAAAAGCAGCTCCATGAAATGTCTTCGGCGTCTTGGGCTGGTTGATAACCAGGAGCGCTGGTGCTGGCGCGGTGACGTTAGGCAGTGTTTGATTCATAGTCCTGTGACGTTCAGGCAGCAAACCGTGCTGTGGCTCGAGTCTCTGGAGACGACGGCTGAAACGTACGTTCACAGGGGAAAGCTCGGTTGAGCTACTCAATGGACTTGCGTCAGGGGTGCTTTCAGGGGACCGTATCATCTACCGTACCCCGCACTTCCACCAGAAAATGTCACAAAGACACCGTCGCCGTGGGCTCGTGGTTGAGTGTCTGCTTCGGCTGCGGGAGGTCGTGGGTTCGAATCCACGTGCCGCCGGATACCCACCGATTCCACAGAATTGGGCACAGGTGACCCCCGGCTTGACATGCAGCTGGTTTCAGGGGTGAACCACCTGGTAAAAGAAGCCTACGCCGTTCAAATCCCCTCGAAAATGTGAGCACCAGAGCACGCGCACACAGAACTACTTCGTTGTCCTCCTCAGAGGCTGGCTACTATAGTTGCCAGCCTACCTTGCGTCAATATATTCCCCATACAGAAGCACCGCCATCCAGAGGACATTCCAAGGACTAAACGAGAGGTGGCACACGCACACTTTCTTACGGCTTACGCTTCGGGTCTACTTCCCACCTTTAACCACCTCGAGTTCATGGTATATACTAGTTCACTGTATTCATGGCACTGCGGCCCAACGCTCTAAACCTTTCTAAAACCAAGGAGGTTGCGCCCAGCGAGTATAACGTAGCAACCTTTTCCTGTCAGATAGTGCTCAATGTACATGCCAATGGCTGCTAATGGGAAATGACAGACAGGAAAATTCGGCTTTTACTTTCTTACGGCTTGCGTTTCGTATCTACTTCCCACCTTAAACCACCTCGAGCTCTTGTTATATACTAGTTCATTGAATTCATGGCACTGCGACTCAACGCTCGCTAAACCTTTCCAAAACTAAGGAGGTTACACCCAGCGAGTATAACGTAGCAACTCTTTCTTGTCAGATAGTGCTCAATGTACATGACAATGGCGGCTAATAGGGATCGCAGCGTGCGCGTTAATTAAAAGCCGAATGCTCCTGTCTCTCATACTTCATAAGCAGCCATTGGCATGTACATTAAGCACTATTTTTTATTGTTCAACAACGCTCAGAAGAAATCTCTCACCAGCACCACCTAGGAGGTCAAAATGCTATACTTGTTACACACTACAACGGCTACGAGAGACAAACGGGTGCCGCTATAAAAAGCATCGCCCCTAAAAGTTCCCAGATGTAATGGCAGCAGAAAGCGCAAGACAGGTCAGATTGGCGGGTCATGGAAAGGCTTTTATCCTTCAGTGGGCGAAGTCAGGCTGATTATGGTAATTATTAATATTATTAGTATTACTATTTCTCTGATACGCACTAGTGGGGTAAAGACTGGGAAAGCAGAGTTGTTCTTCGCATTGTTCTCCTTCCTTAGCTCCTCTTCATATTTACTTCGATTTCATACCCCTGTGTATACTAAACTATACAAGACTGCGCTGCGTTTATCCTCTCACCTCCTTATATCCCTCCACGTCACCCTCCTTTCCCGTTACAGGTAATATTTATGCTATACAGTGATATAACATGGTTATGTTTGCTGTCTCAATGTTCGCCTTTGTTTTTTGTGTTCATTTTTTAGATCACTCTGTGTATCTCTGTGCCCTTTTTCCTTTTCTTGCTTTTCATTTTCTCCATGCCTTTTGGTCTTTATCTCTTTCTTTCTCTCCTTGTACTCGCTCTCTGAACTTTTAGTTATCTTCTCTATTTCCTGTTTCTCTCTTTCTACTGCTATAACTGTCTTTGTTTTAATCTCTTTCTCACTCTCTCTTTCAACGTGTTCTCAATCTCACCCATAAGAATATTGCTGTTCCTGTCAAAGAGCTGGCTAACCTCCCTGCTCTCCTTTTCTCCTCTACTTTCTCCTTCACCAAACAAATCGGCACACATGTTCGAAAAACTGTGCAGGAAATGCGGAAAAGGATTAAGAAGAGGACGAGCACAATGAGTGCTGGTTGATGATTATGATAGTTATCACACTTGGCAGATACTTTACGCCCGGCGTAAACGCCAACTGTAGTGATTTTTCCAGGTCACTTTACCTCAGTGAAATTCACTGGGTACGTTGACTTGCGCGTTCGCGGAATCCATGCCGAATGGCAGACTTGAGAGTTTCGCAGACTTTTTTTCAAATGATATTTATAGCTTGGCTCCAAACGATCTTCTCGCTTGCCAGGAATAATGACGCAATCGTGTGTGTGACGTCGATTTTCGCTAAGCGGCAATGACTGAACTGGTGCACGACTCCAGCGTCTGCATGTCTGCCATAGATTCTCTGGGTTTGGCCGACGCTTCCTCGGTTGAGTGTGCGGTTTCCTTGTCCTTGTCCTTGTTGGTGGGCGTGTGATCGGAGTCAAGTGGCGTGTCGTTGTGGGCCTCACGAAATTCACCACATATCACCCCAACCGCATAAGAGTTTTAGCCGATCACCACATGCACAAACTTGGATGGCCTGAACAAATAGTGTCATCTGTGTTGGCATTATTCGCAAACAGGCGGAATCTCGCAAAGTATCACGTCATACGTAGAGTCGCACGCGGTTGGGTTTAGATTTCGGTACCACAGTTTTTCGCTAACTAAAATTATTTTGGAACTTGTTGAGAATTTAAGTTATCGGGCACATGGCAATAGCGTTTCAGGCACATAAAAACATAATTACCATGACACTGTGAAAATGTCACCGGAGTTGGATTTCAAAAAGTAACAGGTTTGCCGCAAAGGCGAAGCATTGAACGCGACAGCAACAAATTGAAAGGTCGCAACGTGCCCCGCGTTTCTCACGCACAAATGACGTACGAAACGTACTCACAGGTACGGATGCACGCGAATCAGTGTCTCATTGGTTACTGCGCTGAGTCTGAAAAGCGCGAGTTTTTTGCAAACAGAGACTGCAGTGATTGCAGTGACATTTGTGCGCCCGGTAACTACAGCAGAATCGTTCCAGGTAAAACTCAAGGCCACCGAAGACGTACGATCCCTCCCCTCCTCACCACCACAGGAGATAAGGGCGCGCGAGGGAGCATCGCTTCCCCTTCTTTAGGCCGGGCAAAGTACCGTAGGAAATTGGAGCAGACGCTGCACACTCTTTGAGCAATCTTGCTGGTAATGCTGAAAACACAGTTTCCCCCGTGATACTCGTCAGCAGTGGTGAGTGGTAGATATAAACAGCTTGCCGTTTAATCGATGAATGACGTGTTGCGGGGTGGCTTAGCGGCTAACGCCTCGCTTTCACGACGCGGAGGTACCACGTTCGATTTAGCGCGTCAGATAGTTTTTATGGGTTTTTATTTTTTGCATTTTCACATATATATAGATACGTTAACATATATTACAATAATAGCGAAAGTATATGTATACTTCCCAAGTATACATAAACGGTAAGTGACGGCGACGCCTACGCCGAAGCCGGCGGCCAAATCTAGTCGAGAGTGTCTATATAGTCGCTATCGCAATAATAACTCCGCCGGTAACACCTGCAGGGTCCCATACGAACTCGCCGAAAGACCACTCGAACCTGAAAGCCATCCAGTTTTCATTCGACCCCCGCCGACTAAATTTCAAGGCCGAAAGGCTGCCGCAGTGACGTCAGAGGTTGGGGGCCCAGTTGCCCAACTGAGCATGCTCAGTAAGACTTTTTTTCCCACATCTTTATTCGGTCCAATCAAGCTGCAGCAGCTGCGAAAGCGGGAGCGTTGGTTCTCCTAAAACGTGAACGAAACACAGGCTTTCCGCCGCGTTCGCGGCGTAACTGGGCCCCCACCCTCTGACGTCACTGCGGCAGCCTTTCGGCCTTGAAATTTAGTCGGCGTTGATTCGACGCACTGATCCTCCTCAGCCTCTTCCCAAGCTTTATCCAGATAAGGTTGTCTAGCGCAGCCTCCGTTACCTGGCCACCTGTTACCAAGTTATGACGTCATGTGATGGCGCCCTAATGACGTCTTGACCTTGCACTCCCCGTACTATTTATTTATTTATTTATTTACAAATACTGCAGGCCCTGTTCGGGCCCAAGCAGGAGTGCGTAACAAATGTCAGTGACAAAATAGAATATAAAAATATAAGGAAATACAATACTAGGTACAAAAATAAGAAAATTCTCAACATCAGGGAAAATATAAATAATACATAGCAATATTGGCATTCATACCGAAATACAAAAAACCTAAGCACTAATGAGGAACAAAATATATTGCATATTAAAAATCAAGTGTTAGGTCATTGACGAGATGGGCGAACGATTGTGTCATGTCCACATTAACGATCTCCTGAGGTAACTTATTCCACAATTAAAGACTATATTCTCACAAGTGGGCTCGTGATTATGTCTATTTCTCTCCTCATTTCTATCTTCCCCGTCATCCCTTCCCCCAGAGCAAGGTAGCAAACTGGACGCACGTTTGCGTAAACTTCCTGCCTTTCTTGCATCTTTGTCTGTCTCTGTCTTCGTAATCTTTCAGGCCACAATGACATTACATGATGGGGCCATATCGTCGTTACGGTTTTAACATGGAAGTGTTTCATGCCGGGGTGCACCACGGTTCCACTGATGCATTTCTGTCACGGATTGAGGTTGCGAAATATACACTGGGTAATGACGAAGAAGCAACTAGAAGAAAAAGTTTTGTCACCGGCGTTGTCAGAGTACGTTGTTAAACTTTACTTGAAGCGAGCTGTTTATATGCACCATTTATCGTTGTCGATACTCAGATGCAGAGCTTGGTGACTCCCGAGCGTTCCCGTCCTCACTAGCGAGAAGGCGCGAAGGGCGGGGAGGGTGCCCTACTGAGGTCGTGGTCCCGCGTGTCGCGATGCGCACACATTTCTACTGGGCACGCACGCTTCATCATGCGTGCGCACTCATCTCGCGATGGCACCAGTTTGTACGACGTGTACTTACACAGCGAATTTGAGTAGAAATTATAGAGAGCATGTATTTTGATGTCTGTACACACGCGTTTACCAAAAGAGCACGCT
Source organism: Rhipicephalus microplus (assembly GCF_013339725.1). Classification (NCBI taxonomy): domain Eukaryota; kingdom Metazoa; phylum Arthropoda; class Arachnida; order Ixodida; family Ixodidae; genus Rhipicephalus; species Rhipicephalus microplus. The sequence goes on along the minus strand of NC_051167.1, from coordinate 235,507,035 downwards.
GGTCATACACATTTTACAATGGTCACGTTTGTTAGTTCGCGCCCGTTCTGTGTATGCTCTTTATGTGCGACCATTCTGCTTGAGAAGCGGGACGCAAGTTTCATGCTGCTTTCCGTCGTTATTGTGACATTCCCATTAGTTGCTATTGCTTTCATTTTATTTTTGGCCCTTGAGAAGCAATAATTCACAATATTCTCTTCGTCCTAAGCGAGGACCCGCGGTCACTCACGTTTTTGAACGAAGAGTGTTAGAACTGAATACCACGCCGCTCCAGCTTTGTCTCTCGTGCCTTCTACTAAGTCTACCATAGAGTTTCCTATTAATACACCAGAGGCAACTCTGGCGCTAGTGTCTATGAAAGCTGCCACGCACGGCGGTTCAGCAAGCATGGGAATGGCGGGTAGTAAAAAAATTTGTCTCATTTCCGTATTTTTGTCTCCTGTTGGCATCGCGTGCGCTGAGGTTGCTTTGTTGCAAAAAACAAATCAGCAAATGTCCAGCAATTACACCTAACAGTCTGCACCATTTAGGCTTAACAATTCATATCGAGTCACGAAGTTCGAAAGGGCTCGTTCTTTTCTTCAAAAGAAAGCCAAAACACAGCTGTAAAGGAAGCGACAAGTGAGATTCGAAGACCTCAAGTAGGAACATGGGGCAAATCTTCATAGTACCCATCTTTCTCATGGTCCCTGAACGACTGCAACACAAGAGATTCCTCTAGTTTTTTAGGAAAGTGTATGAGCTCTAAAACCCGCTTTTTTTTACTTTCTGTTGAGCTATAGCCATCGCGAAAGAGCAGTTTCTATAACACAAGAAAAATAGTTTTTCCGCTAAGTGTTTGTTTATTATTGATGATAAACATGACGGGTACTACGCACAATTTCTACATAATAGTAGACGTTGTTAATAAAGCCTTGGTGTTGCGGAAAATGTTAAAAGTTAGCATATGATAAACTTTTACGTTAACATGGTTCAGAATTATTTTAAACTGACGTGGCGGACACCTAAAGCCAGCAAACTTACGACGTATATTTTTCATGAGCTCACGAATATGACATTGTCTCATATTGTCTCATATACTCAGACATTGTCTCATATACTCAGGAAATGCATGAGAATTCATGCCGTGAAAATTGCTGACCGCCTAATGCCCTCCTATAGTAGAGTACGAAGTATTCTAAACAGTGACACAATTATTCTAAACACAATTGTCGAGAGTTTTAAAGGTACTGGGACAGCTTAAGGCTCTCCAATAGTAGCGTACATCATATCCTAAGTCGTCTAATAGTTGTTCAAAACATTGTTCTCCCATAGTTAAGTACGAAGTACTCGAAATTGTTCATCATTTTTTGTAAACACACACGTTACTTTGTTAGACGATAGAAGCCTACGCATGAGAAGTTAGCGCAATGGGGAACACTTTGAAAGGATAAATAAAAGAATTAGGAAGAAGTGTTACTGGTCCTAGCGTTTCTAGAAACACATTGTCCAGGTAAAGCAGGCACTGCCTTGACAAAGGCAAATACACTTATCGAAGTGCCGGCTTGTCAGGAGACATTCTAAGTGAGTTTGTCATGGCAGTAAAGATACTAATTTAGCAGGTACAATAAAATAGGCTATGAGTGGTTGTAATAAGCATTCACGCCTCCATTTAGTTAGTAAATACCATTTCTTTTTATCTTCAGTACAGTACAGATGTCAACAGGGCATGAATGTGCGGCGTGCGATGTGAAAACGCTCGTGTTTTTCTCAGGATATCTTAGCGTTCTACCATGGTCGAGTAGATTGTACTTCGAGTTGCTCAATCACTTTATAAACACCGACACACACAATAAGCAGCGCCTCTACAAGGAATCCCAACGTTGTTTTTTTCTTCGTAAGAGTTGACTCACCACCTTTTCATGACATCATCCGAAAACTGTCTCTTGGTTACGACCTGATGAGGCGAATAAGAGGTACGCATAGCATCCCGCATCTTCCATTCACTCAGATTGCTTCCATTTAACATTCACCCTTCTGACGCATGTGTATTAGGCTTATGAAGCATTAATCGACTCCATCATGTACAAATCAAAGGCGCGGGCAGGGGCCTCCTTAGGGTTATCCAAGTTCCAACAAAAGCCCTCTTCTTCTACATCCAGTTGGTAAGGCCTTCATGAAAAGAAGCTTCTAAACGGTTACCAAAATTCAATATGAAGGGATGACATGGTTCTCACACGTGGCCTGCTTTTGATCCCTAAATGTCAAAGGGAGGAGGAAGTAAGCAATTGCTGCAATGCAACACCAGGCCTCCTTTGTGGAAATTAACGTTATAAACCTGCATGCCATCACCCTGCACATTTACCAATGGGGGAACAAGTCTGACAGAGCAAAGCGGTACAGTAAACTACCCCCCCCCCCCCCCCCTGGATTGCTAGGGTCGGGCACCACCACCTCCTTCCGCCTCTGTGCGCACGCTTATCATCGTGCTTGCAATGCATATGCAACCTTATACTGCACTCGCTGTGTGACTTCACTTGAGAAACAACTGAACTTATCATTGACATTCAGCCGATCTGACCTGGTAAGTACTGCTGCTGGTCTACGCATCTGACAGACACGCCTGTTTTCTGTTTGAACAAAGGCCACCCTGCCTTCTATCTATACAGTCCTGCACTACACGAGATGATATCATATATGGGAGTCGCGTTGTTTTGAAGTTGTGTAAACTAGCTTTTTCGAACAAGGCGTGCATTGAGTCGCAGAATTTTCTGTGCCATTTGCATGGTTGGGGTTTGCGTCACCTATTAACGGGCGCGGGCCTAACTTCGAAAGGCACATTTGCGAAGGTGCACGTACGCGGCCCATACCGATTTCGCCTCCTCCATTAGGCTTGCGCGTACGGGCAATTAGCCTCCGAGGGATTGTCGCGCCGTTAATTAGCGAGCCGCAAATCAGCCGCTGTGATTCGCGAAGCAAACAGTGCTGCCTGCGTCGGGCTCCTTGGCGACGCCGTTAATCGGTGCCAACAGTATACCTCGGCGTATACTTCCGAGACTGGCGCGATTACACGGCGCATTACAGTTAGACACGGAGCTTCGTTGTAGTGGCCGTTGGCGCTTAATTCCCAATAAGGCGCATGTAATCGGCTGTGTACTCCTGAACGTCATATAGGGTGTTAACGCAGTCTGGGTATATGAGGTGCGAAAACACCGTCAGCAAGTAATTATGCGGAAACTGTACTGCGCATTCTGATAGCGGGAGGTAGCCAGAAATAGCTCAACAAAACCTAACAGCCAGCTGCAAGGATGTCACCGCTCGTTCCATAGTACGTGCTGTACAAGCACACCGACCCTAATTGAAGTCAACACGCAATGAAGACAAGCTATGGTGTAAAACACATCATTTGTACTTCTTCAGCGTCGTGGGGAAACTCTGACGTAAAAAGAAGTTATTGAAGCTGTAGCTAGAGAACAATCGGTAGTCGACGCGTCTCTTAAGCGGTCCTTACGCATGAAGCACAATACATTGAACCACTTTACGTAACGCTTCATTCAAAGCTTTAAAAAACGCTGTATATGCAGCACCTAGCATACTACATCGCACAAAAAAGATTCGCTCATTGCGTGCGCATTTGTCGGAAAACAATGAACAAACTGTAAAAACATGCCATTAGGTATCTTGTTCTGAAACCAACTGCGGCCTTTGGTGAGCCTGTTAACGACAGCCTGATAACGACAGCCTGTCAACGAGCCTGTAACAACTCTTGACGTTTTATTCATCAGCATGTTTCAGCTGACTCACTTGGTGCATCCTTGTAGTGGGTAAGATCAGAGCAAAGGTGCTTGTTCGCAGATATCCAGCAGCCTCATGCGTACTTGAAATGTTCCAAAGTTTTCCTAGCTGCGCAGACACTGCGATACATGGCTAGCTACTCATCGACTTGTGTTGTAGTGGGGTCACTGCGAACCATATTGCGAAACAACTATCAACTGCACACTTGGTGCCCACCTTGTGGTCGGCAGCAGCGCCGGCACAGTGAACGCATGACTGTCTGCAGCTCTGCTTTATCGCAGGAAGAGCGTTTTCTCTCAAATTCGTTTTGCTGCTGCTGCTGCTGCCACCATTGCGACTCTTGCATTTGTTGTCGCTCTGCATTTTGTCAAACATTGCGGTAACGCTCATAAGAGATCTAAAAGCCGTTTCAACTCGCCCTATCTGGCAATTCAGTGCACAGAGTGCTCTGCTTCTTACCACTTCGGAGCCTGCTCGATCTGCAAACAAAAAAAAAAAACAGAAGTAGAAGCATACCAGCCGAACAAAAGTGGGCATGTCATATATGCAAGGCTGCAAAAAATAACGAAGCTTTGAGAAGGATACGGCTGTGATGAGCGAAGTCACTGAGAGCAGAGTACCTTTCTGTAATATATGCCACAATAATCAACATTTTTTGCGATAACTATACATGAAGGAACTGAAGACTGCAATAAAAGGCTTTTTTGTAGGCTTTCATCGCTGTCTCCTGTTTTCTTCTGTAAAGTTCGCGCAAGAAACTTTGACTATATTTAGCCAACTGACTCACTGACAGGTTTTTCATAAACCAGAAAGATTATGGCTCGATACCATTGAAAGAGATTGTGTAAAACGTCGAAAGGGCAGGTCAGATGACGCCAGAAAGATATTGTGAACTACTAATTCGACTGCGACACCAGCAGACCCAGACTAAAGGCCTCGATTGGTGTGTGTCTTCATTGAAGAACTGAATGACCTTAAGGGGCGGAACAGAAAGGTGTATCTGGAATTCCCAGGAATCCAGGGACCAGGTAGCAGAGAGTGAGAACCTGCTGCAGATTGTGAACAACCTGGCTGACATGATGAGTGCCAGAACTATCAGAAAAAAAAAGTTGCTTATATCCATCGCCTGCAAACCACGCCGGTAAAACTTACAAGTTAAATAGTGAAATACACCAGGAACGTGTTTGGTGACCAGTACCTAGAAAACCGGCACAAATTGTGAGAAAATGATTGATCGAGTGACAGTGCTGCAAAACTAAACGAGTGACAACAGGCAGTCTCACCGAAGAATGGGCAAAAGACAGTGGCTTTCAGTATGCGTGTTGCAAGAACGGAAAGGTCTTTGTGCACAGGAAAAATGAATGGCTAATAGTTATCTTTGTGCGAGAGACGAACGATGTTTCCGCTGAATGTTTTCTGGTCCTCGAGGAACACGAGGAGGTCTTTTTGAAGTGGATGAAACAAATAATCATGTTTTCTGCCAGAAATAAATGTTACCACTTCCACAAAACATAAAAAGTTGTTAATATGCTTTTTTGAGTAGTTGTGCCCTGAAAAATTGGCAAGACTATTCTAAATCCTTATCCAGGAATTTGAACTCTAGTTTTACGCCATTATACCTATTCAAACGTGGAGAAACTATAAGGATAATGGGCTGCCTTTCACATTTTATCAGTCATTTAGTTTAAATCACCCAAGACACCACGGGAGTGCACGGTGTTATGTTACTGTTGAATGAAGGCGTGTAATGTAAATTGCTTCCTGAATTCTGCATTACATGTGATGATTTTAAATGCTTACAGCTCACTGATGTAATTATAATTTATGGTGTGTGACCAGAAAAAAAACCTTGATCGGTTTTTGTTGTTTCTATGACAAGATTTTCACGCTTTGCTTTAGAGAATAAGCATTTTTCCCCCTGGTAGCGGATTTCGACTTTTGTGTGTTTGGCAACTCTACATGCCAGCAAACTATAAATGATATAACTGTATAACACAGCTTTAACAATATCATTCATTCTTCAAACAAGATTACGGATTTTTAGTGGATGTATTCGTTACAAATATAAACCCTATTAAGAGATTTGCAGAAGTTCTGTCAAAATATCTGCGATCTATTTCTTATAATTACTTTCATAAAAGAAGCCCTTTACCAAAACTCAAGTAACAGGCGGTAGCCTTTCAAAATATACGAGTATGTGAGACAAGCCTAGAAGTGAGTCTAGCATAGCGCATCTCGCACAGTTTTTTTTTTAGTATAGGGCTCTATATCGAACACAAATTTGCAAAAAAAAACTATACATAATGCAAGATATGTACATGAGAATCATTTTTATATTTCCATAGAATCCTCACACGGCGGAATGATTCAACAGGCTGGAATGTTTTTCACTTGTGACCTCCACGCTTTCAAATTTGCAATTAAATTAGGGGCGAAGTGAGAGAAAGTAGACATTTTTTATGTGACCTCTCCCAACTACAGCCAACTACAGCCACCATTTAGTAGACGAAAAGAGAAAATGGGGAAAATTAACAACCGGAAAAAACCCCACCCTAAAAAGAACTAATTCCACATAATTTCTACTCTACTTTATAAATATGTGAAAGCCGGCGTAGATTTATTGCACTGTAGACAGACCCAAATGCCTGAAATATTTTTTGAGGTTATTAACGTTTGCTACAATTGCTACATTGTTAATAGTATTATTCTTATTTTCTGAAGTCACGCTTCGTTTCTATTTGTTGCATGCTATTTGAATTCAGAAAGCTGACTGTTACCACTGCTATTGCGCACAAAGGTAGTTGTGGGCTCTAGTTTGGCTCCATTTTCGTAGACCAGCTTTTACCCACAGCGGGCTTTTATCAATGTATTCATCGCAATAAACATTTATTATTATTGTTATTGTTATTATTTTTTTAAAGATCATTTTTTCTAAACAGTGTGATGAAATTTCACTAAAAAAACCACCAGGCCTGCGCTGAAGACGCAGTGCTCTCACAGCGAAAGCTCGAAGAGAGGCCTTTTGGAGCTTTTTTTAACACTCTTTTGGTAGCTGTGGGAAACATACTAGCAGGGTACCCGCTACGCCGTTGTGTAGTATCGGCAGGCATTGGGTATGGCATGCTTCATCATTCGTTAAATAAACGTGGTACCTGCTGCGCACTTGCAAGAAACTTTGTGATTTTTTTTGTGCTGTGGCTGACAACGATAAAGAATCACGCCAGAAGCTTTTGTAATACCCAAAATCTCCCACAATGGGTATGCATCAATGTTAATAGGTTAACAAAATTAAGCTTTTGTGAAGAGTTGGCGCATGCGACGGCGAAATCGTTGGGCCAATGGCATTATTAAACACCTGGTTGTTTCTTTGACGTTCTGAAACGCTTTATTACACCTATTAGTGCAATTTCCTTTCGGATATAAAGCCTGCCTAAGCCCCGTTTGCAAAGGAGTTGCAAGTACCGGTATGACTTGGGCAACTTTCTCCTTCCTTTTTTAAGGGCTGTACTACTTTGATCCCGAAAAGTACCGAAAGTGAAGTATTAAAAAGAGTAACTAGATACAGGCCTATTTCTTTATGTAACGTTAATTATAACACATTTGCAAAAATAATCACGAACAAGTTGCCAACAGGAGAGACTGAATGTGTAGTCATCCACCAAACATGCAGAATAACAGCAGGATGGAAAACTAAGCTAGTTGGCTAAGATTTATCGCAGCTTGCAGCGCGAAACACCCACACATACACTACCTAAAAGGACATGGTACAGCGCTGGAATAAGAGGCCGTTCTATACAGACGAATATCCACGTAGCGCGATAAGTCCTTCAGTGTACTGGTGATAGCATAAATGAGGTAGCTCTTCTTCCCATTGACCTTGCTAAGGCTTTTGATAAAGTACGACATCATTTTTTGTTTCGACTGCTAAGACATATGCAGTTAGGCGATAAGCTGTACAATGGCACATCACTCGGCTGCAAAAAAAAAATGACCGACAAAATAATTGTGAAGCTCACGCTTTCAGGTATAATAATGGTAAATTCTTCAGTACGTCAGAGGTGTCCGCTTTCGCCTTTACATTTTGCAGTTTACTTGTAGCCACTTTGTTTAAGTGTAATGCTTAATTCAGGCAATAAAAGATATAGATTATGAAGCAGAGGAAAATAAAGTCGTAGCCTACGCATGGTGGACATCACCTTGTTCTGCGTGGATAAACCGAGTTTACAGGAAGCAGCAAACACTCTTACGCGTTTTTTTTGCGAAATTTCTGGAGCTAAACAAATTTTTACAAAATCAAAGGATTCTGGCTGAGAACGTGGGCTCTAACTCCCTCGGTTTTCGCAAATATTCGCCTGGAATGAAGCTCCAATGCGTTATCTTGATGTGCCTCTTTATAACCACCGTAATAGCGGTCCTCATTGGACGTCAACCATAAGCACTATTCGTCGAAAGTTGTTAACTTGGTAAGGGCGGCACCTTTCCGTTTTTCCGATAGCTAAAGCGTGCAACATCTTTCTTGCATCAAAGCTTTCTACTGGTATTGCACTGCTCTCACGTACATATCCAGGCATTTCACAGGATATTTGCCTGTTTTATTTGTAGTTCTTCATGGGAAGCCATTCGAAGAGACAATCTTTTCCTTCCGCTTCAGAAGAGGGAGGCAAGGTCTTGTGCATTTGTTTGTGCGACAACTGGAATTGCGTTTTTTTTTATTTAAGGATCTGTTTCAGCCGTTTCTTCTGGCTATTATCCGGAACCGTCTTCATTACCACCTCCCTGTTCTTTTTGTCACGACAGGAGTTACTGAAAACTCGCAATTGCAAGGTCCCTTGAAACAATTTTGAACCTATGCAGTTTTTGAAAGCGAGATTCACTTTAGAATATCTATACACTGTGGACAGAACGACACTCACTGCTGCACTTGTGAGCCCCCCTTTACCATGTACCTGTTTACTGACAGCAATATTTATCTCGAACTGCTCATGATGTGTTCTTCGGTGTGCATAAAATATGTATATGGCCAGCAGCGAAAATGCTTTTCTTTAAGATAAACGCCTACAAATTACATGTAGAGACGGGGCTTCATAGAAGAAGTGTAAACGTGCCCTGGTCTGTAAATTGTAGGCTGTGCAACGAGCATTGATTTATTTATTGTCGTAATGCCTTTCATTCTGGTAAATTTTTTAGAGAACCATCAAAAAAGAATTTCTAACTACTGCTCATGGTCTAAGGTCCTAGCATTCGAAAAGGTCACCAACAGTAATAATCATATTGCGCCTCTATTCATTATGGAGCAGCCGTATGATTCACAGACGTGCTGAACCACCTCGCTCGACAAGCTCAGTTCTCCGAGAAATAACAGCCAATGTCTGTAGTGCTGTTGAGATTTTGCATTCTGTTTCAGAATGGCTTAGACTTCTGCAGATGTGTCTTTGTTTAGTTTACCGGACTTTTTAAGGTTCGTACATTTGCATGCCAGGATGTTTTGAAACAGTTATTATATATATATATATATATATATATATATATATATATATATATATATATATATATATATATATATATATATATGAGATCTAACAGACAGTAATGCCAAGGAATGTACAGGGGCAGTTATTAGAACCAATGGAATGTAAATAAGAAGAAAGAAAAGTGGGTGAAAAAATAACCAGCCGTTCCTGCTCACGGCTGGTTAATTTTTCACCCACTTTTCTTCCTTCTTATTTACGTTCCATTGGTTCTAATAACTTCCGCTGTACATTCCTTGCCATTACTGTCTGTTAGATCTCATTACTATTGTGCCGAAACACGGAAAAAACGAGCCCTTAGATATGCACTTCTTCCCCACATATATATATATATATATATATATATATATATATATATATATATATATATATATATATATATATATATATATATATATATATATATATATATATATATATATATATATATATATATAGACAGATAGGCACCACCGTGGCGCAGTGGTAGAAAACTGGGCTGCCACGTCACCCGCGCTCAAATCTCATTACGTCTTTGGTGTTGTTATTTTCTAAGTTTTTTTTTCTTAATTCATGTGACGGTAGTTACGAACACCGGTGGCAGCGGCGGACATCTACGGCGCCCACGCGACCCGTGTCATCATCTCATAACAGCTTTTGCTGTAAAAAGAACATTTTGCAAGTGTGAAGCGTCAGGCGTGTATACCCTGTACCGACTCTACGAGACAAAACCACAGACTAATCACTTTAATTGCACAACAATAGACTGTGTAAACAGTGCATATTGATCGGTAAGGAAAATCGGTCAGAATTACCCAAGTGTTGCGAAATAGCAGTGACCAGTGCCCTACGTTCACGAGCCTCTCACTATTCACTAAAGCTCCTCTGCTGCTTCCGAGTCAAGATTTGACTAATATATAGGCCACCTATGGTAATTTGTATTTTGTATATGATAATAAATGACAGTTTTATGTCCTTTGCTACATAACGAATGCTTTACAATTTTTATTCTGGTTTCCTTTCGGCTGAAACCAAACGAGCGTCCTATACGTAATTTTATTCTTGGTAGAGTCTTTAGCATTAAAAATGATCCGCGGATGCTCGTCGCCCACGTTTTATGTTTACTACGCCTGTGATTCTATTCGTAGAAGACTCTGCAACTAACCACAGCCGAAGCGACGGTCGCCAGCAAACTATGACCACTGTAGCGCCTCGGGCCTCAGTATGAAGTACCCAGCGAGGCGTGTTGGCGGAGACGCATAAAAGGGCGAAAATGTGAGTAAGCTGCTTTTATCGAACCGAGAACGTAGCGTGGAACACAAAGCTTGGGGGCGCCGCCGTCGCTGCATAGCGAGCGGTCGTAAAACCACCTCTACATACCCTGCTGCAGTATGACGGCGTGTAGAGGCGATTCCTGGCGTCCATAGTGACGACTCCGCGCCATAAGGCCGTCGATGGCGTCGTGGCTTAACGACGCACCACTCGCACAGCGATACGGTCTGTCCTTAACGGTTACCATGATGCCCGGGCTGCGTGATGACCATATGAAGGAACCAGCCATGGGCCACCGTCCATGACACAGAAGAAAAAGGAAAGAGCGCTTGATGACATTATCTTGCACAGCGGAACACACTCTTAATTTGAGTCGAGTGCGGTAAATCTGTACTGACTAAAATGTCTCCTACATGAGGACATGTTCGAATCAGTCTGATATGTATGTGAACACGCTGTGACAAAGATTCGAAGTCACGCTAACACAATCAGCACCCTACCTATTTATGTAAAACAAGCTTCCTGGTCAAATAGTTACGATTTTCGAAAGCACGTGAACATGAAGCCTTCATTATCAATTTATCAGGATCACACTTGCCATCACACTGCAAGTCTTGCGCATGTGTGCTTCGTGTTTTTGAAAACAAAGTGCTTGGAAAAAGTCGTAACCAGGTGACCAGATAACTAAGATTGGAGGCTTTTCATATAAGCAAAAATGGTGCCCAGTGTGTTAGCGGGTCGTCTTTGAATCTTTACCGCACCGAATTGCACTTTTCTACATAGCATTTGATTAATGATTGTCATGTGTCATTCTGTAATGATATAGTGAACTATAATCGGATGTAAAGCTATTGTGAACTGCGTGGTTCTGTGCATTTGCCCTGCTTCAACGGAAAATGTAACAACGTAAAATTCTGATCAAGCAGCCAGTACAACGCAACTGCAATATAATGCAGTGTTTCGGCTATTATACCCCGGCAGCCATTGCAGCCTGTTCTGGCAGAAGTGTATACTGTCAGCCCTCAACGCGACGGCATCGGTTACGTCACAACTACCACGACAGCGTTTGATCCATCTAGGCAGCCCCGCCGCGGTGGTCTAGTGGCTAAGGTACTCGGCTGCTGGCCCGCAGGCCGCGGAATCGAATTCCGGCTGCGACGGCTGCATTTCCGATGGAGGCGGAATTGTTGTAGGCCCGTGTGCTCAGATTTGGGCGCACATTAAAGAACCCCAGGTGGTCGAAATTTCCGGAGCTCTCCACTACGGCGTCTCTCATAATCATATGGTGGTTCTGGGAAGTTAAACCACACATATCAATCAATCAATCAACCAATCAATCAATCAATCAATCCATCTAGGCAGAATAACAGTCAATGAAAATACATGTCTGTAGCGAGAATTGCAACCCTCGTGAAGTATACCCTATCTCTCTGTACTCATCTTTCATACTGCAATTTCAATAAAACTTCTCCCTAGACAACTATATTTCCCACGCACACCTATAGTTTCAAAGAAGTAATTCCATATTCGTGCATTGCGCGGACATGGTGCTTTCGAAAAAAATAGCTTTCCAGTGGTTAATCCTTCGTCAAAATTCCTAATAAAGTTTTTGAATGACCACTATATGTTTTGCAGCCTTTGTATAACAGTCTCTTCTTGTTTTCTGTCGTTTGCTATATTTTCTTATAGCGTTCTTTCATTCCTTTCAATTGCAGTTTTTTGTTTTGTATGGAGTTTTCTTTTATGGGTTACTTATTGTAACTTTTTCCACGCCGCCTGCCCCTTTTCCTCGTTATTCAATGATCTTCTGTGGCTTGTAGGGTAATATAAAGAAGGAAACAAAATATTATAGAAAATAGCGATAGTTTTCTTTATTCTTCAACACTAATAAAGTTCTTTTTGACATGTAAAACTGGAATCATGGGTCCTACGACAATGACATTACCCACCATTTGTATCTGGCAGATCAAGCGTGAAATCAAAGTGTACAGATCGCCGCTCGCTTACCCCTTCCCTGGAGTTGCGCGCAATATCAGACATGCACATTACAGAATGTGACATCCTAGCACCGCAGAGCATTGAGATATACGCCAAGCAAAAAAGCCTAGTATACGACTCTACGTTATATGGCGCGCCAAATTTATTATTTTATTTTAATGCAGGTACTTCGCTCCAAGTCAATCAAAGCTTTCCGCACTGAAGCTGGTCGAGTATCAATTCTTTAGGCGAACGCAAATTGCTGCTAAGCTGTATCTCGTTCTCGTGGGGTTTCGCAGCGTTATAACTATGGTTTTTCTTTTTTTTTTTTGTGGAGAAATCAACTTCGTTGTACCAACCTTTTTGTAACTTAGTTCGAACTTTCTGCATTTTTTTGCTCTGTTTCTTTCTACCTTTATTCACCTCTAATTGTTTTTTTACTTTTTCTTTCTATATTGGCATTCCTTTCTTTTCTTTCTATATTGGTATTCCTATTTTTTTCTTTCCATTATTTGTTTCCCTCGCTATCTTTTGTTATTTTTTCTTTCTGTTTCTTTGATTCTGTTTTTAAAGTTTTCTTTTATCTAGCAGTGTTTAGTTCTCTCTATTGGTAAATTTTTCATTAGGTATATCTTAAACAATGCTATTTTCCTCGCATTCTTTTTCCTTTCTTTCCCTCTTGCATCCCGATAATAAACAAGACTATACGGTGTATTCTGTGAGCGCGTCTTGAGAGCGGAGTTGTTGATTCGCTTGCATTCAAAACGTGGGTATGAGGTTTAGAATCCCGCTGTCCCTCAATGAATTTTTTTGCCGAGCTTGTCTATCTCTCTCTTACTGCCCATCTCTTTCTCTTTTTCACCACACTGCAACCGAGCTTATCAATTGCTGACGTAGCTGCACGGGTGATAATGCAAAAGCATGTGGAAGACTCACTTCACGAGTTTAGGCAGCGGAGAATGTCGAGCTTCTTGCGCATAGAACACATTAGTGTGTTGCAAATGTACAAGGAAAAACGTTTAAAGAAGCATGAGCTTCTGCACGAGTAGCCGCGTGTGTTAAAGTATTGGGTGGCACCCAAGCATAAGCTATAGTGAGTAGTTACGTAGTTAAAGACCGTGTATTTGAAAGCAATACAAAATATCCGTAATTCAACAAACCAATCGATCTATCAATGACTGAGTTTCTACTTTGGAAAACCGTACTACCCGTCGTTCTCCTACAGGCCGGACCACCAATACATGTCAATGGTTATGGCACGGGGCGTTGTTTTAACACATGTCCCCCGCCGCGGTGGTCTAGTGGCTAAGGTACTCGGCTGCTGACCCGCAGGTCGTGGGTTCGAATCCCGGCTGCGGCGGCTGCATTTCTGATGGAGGCGGAAATGTTGTAGGCCCGTGTGCTCAGATTTGGGTGCAAGCTAAAGAACCGCAGGTGGTCAAAATTTCCGGAGCCCTCCACTTCAGCGTCTCTCATAATCATATGGTGGTTTTGGGACGTTAACCCACACATATCAATCAATCAACCAATCAATCAATCTTTATACACCTGTGAGTGATTTTGAAACTAATCCTAGTAATTACATGCTTAAAAACATTTTCGTGTATACATTTGTCTCTAGTTAACTCCTATAGGTGTGCACATGAAAAACGTTTTTTCCCTCGTTATCTTGCCTACATCTGTAAGTTATGCAGATGAACGCAATTGAATTGCTTATATAAGAAAAAAAACATGACGTGGATGCTGTGATGCTACTCGCTAAAGTATGTATGTCGTAGCAGTTGAGGGGCAACATCAGGAAATGAATGCAGCTCATATGCGGCTCCTATGTAGGGACGCATAATGCTGTAATGAACGTAGAGCGCAGCGATTATGTGGATTTTCGGTATTCTAACTTCACTGAGGTCTTGAATCATGATGTTCGTTGCAATAGTTATTTTTTTTCATAATTTCCAAGCTAACTTTTAAGCTGGTTCAAAACATTACTCGGTATATGCACGCAAACCAAATCGCCATAAACATCAAACACTTGTGCCATTAACATTAGTGTCGGGACACGCTTGGCACCTCCAGGGATCCCTCCGGAACGACCTTAGCCACCAGTATGGGTTTCTGTATGATATTCGATCTGTCGTCTCACTTTAGTATGCCGTGAGACCTCAACAGGCAAGACGAAACGTGTTTACACCGCATCCTATTAAACGTCGCATGTAGGAATTACTTCAGCAACAAAATGGGACTGTGAGACTCACCACTGTGTGTACAATTTAACATCGTAGAAGACATTAATGGCGTGCTCTTGATAGAACATTGTACGCGTCAGAGAGACAGACTCTGAGGATGGCTCTAAATCTACAACGAGACACAAACTTGGAGTTGGCACATGTTCTATAGGCCCGTGGAAGAACAGCTCCAGTGCGTTACACGTCACAAAAGCGCCACTGACATTTTTGCGGACCGCAAGCCTTAACGAAACGTCGTAAATAGTGTTGTGTGTGTTATGTTTTCAGTGTTTATCACTGTATATATCATAGTCACTCATCGCCCGGTACCTGGCGTAGCATGTAAAGTGAAAAACTGGGCAAACGTCTCCAACCCTTCATTAAAACATTTGTCTCTCCCTCTCGCTACAAGTAAACTGCTCGGCTCATAAACAACGAGCGTCACCCCACCGTCCTTATAGTGGCGCAAATAATAACCTCGGTGCGTCAGAACGCGTGCCCGTCGAGTTCACCGCTTCGTCGGGCCTGCTCCGCGCTGTAACGGCAGCACCGTTGACGCCCGAGAGACGAGCGCTCGCCTCCTATTAGGGTAATGCCATCTAACGAGCTCTGACCCTTCGTACCGTGACGAATGCGACGCGACAGCGCGCGGTGAAGCGGCGACGCCCGCACAACGAACGACGCCCGTCGCAACGCGCGAGCGACAAGCGACACATCGGCCGTCTACTGCGGCGTCGATGCGAGTCCGTACAAGTGAAAGCCTTGCGCTTAAAAGACTGCCGCGTCGTCACGCCTTGTTAGACGGTATACGACGTGCGACAAGGAACTGTTATTGGCCGCGCGGAGCGACAAGTCTGAGCGCGGCGCGTAACGACCGAGCTTAGCATGCAAGACCAGGTCGTCTATGGAGAGAACCTTGTGGCTTGTAGCAGCCAGTTCTCAGACACTGCTGCCATAGAAAAAACATACTCACCTACTGGTCAGACAAAGTACACGGCGAACACATCCCCACCGTTTCTTATGCATTCGCCTGAGTGTTGACGGTGAAATCCATCGTAGTTTCCTTCCCAGTCGATTGTATTGATCACCCCTCCCTTCAACGAAAGCATTCTGCAGCTTACGTGGTTTTAAGAGACACTAAAGGCAACTTTTATGTCGACGTTGACTGTTGAAATAGCGGTGCAGAAACATCGTAGTGTAACTATTGTCCCAAGGAAAGGCCTATTTTGAAATACTATCACGTTTTAGTGGTCCGCATCGGGTTAGCGCACTTCAAATTACCGGCCTTAAGAAGCGGACCGACCGGACCAACTAACGTCCCTGTTGCCGTGCACAAGGTTGCCCGGCTTTACTGCGCTAGTAGCAGCAAACCGAAAGCAGCGGGAGCCACAGCAGCAACAACGGCCATTGATCAGTTCCGCACCATTGCCTTTGAGATTTAGGACGTTTTTCTTTATTGTTTCAACTGAGCCCCATGTAACCACCAGTCCCATGTAACCAAGCGAAAATTCAATTTTTAAACCACTCACATCATTCCCCGTAGTAGCGTCCAGCTGTTATTTTTTCTATGAATCAAACAGAAACGAATACGCAGCATTTTTCTGCGTCTCTTCATGTGCGGAAGGTTCTTTATTTAGTGTAGTTAGATCGATTTCTAGTGACTAATTGTAGGCGGTCCGTCTGATATCAGTGGGATAATTATGAAGATGTCCTACTGCGGCGCTAGTGTTCTTCCGCATTTACCTTAATTTCTCGGTAAGTAGGGCACTGTTGTTGATAATATTGTCGTTTTAGATGTTGTCATACATTGAGCTTCACTCTGACGTAAAGTGTTATTTGACTTCAGTGTCCTTTTAGGTACCCGCCGGGTCGACGCAGTACGGTTAGGCTGTATTCGCACGACGGACGTGATCGCGAACGAATCAGTCACGTGACACAAGACGTGGTTCGGAGTCATCCTCAACCAGCATTCACACGACTGGGGAGAATTCACGGTACAAGCGAGGTTTTAAAAATTTGCTCACCGCAAACCCACCCGTGATTTGGGCGTCCATCGTTTCACGAATCGCTCCGCGCGGACCTAACCGGGAAGGCGGCAAGGATTGACGTATGATGACGTAGTACGCAATCCGTAGGCTTGAATCGAAATTTCCTCCGTCGTGTGAATGTAGTTTTACACAACCTCACGAAGTTTCGCACCACCCCCCGGGATCGGTGCCCGCTTTCATCAAACGAAGATGCTGTTTGATTACGTCTGTAAGTGATGCCGTGAAATGAAGTTATCATGACTTCATGATAAATTTATAATGATGTCACAAACTTTCTCGTTGTTAGGGACGAAGCTGTGTCTGGTCTGGGACAATCCCTCGTCCCTCCGGCGTACTCAGCACAACATATTTACAGACAGACAGACAAACAGACAGTCAGACAGACAGACAGACGGACGGACGGACGGACGGACGGACAGACAGACAGACAGACAGATGGACGGACGGACAGACAGACAGACAGACACAGACACAGACACAGGGACAGACAGACAGACAGACACAGACAGACAGACAGACAGACGGCCAGACAGAAAGACAGACAGACAGACAGACGGACGGACGGACGGACAGACAGACATATGAATGGACGATCGGACGGAAGGACGCTTCGCCCCACTCATCATCACGCACTCCGTGGATTTGCAGTGATTTTTTTTTGACGTCATGATGTAACACCATTGCTAGTGCTAAAACCAGGACTTTCTTGGCGACTCTTTCTGAGAACTTTCAAAACCTATCCGAGACATGGTCTCGCAGCCTCTCGCACAGATTCCGCAGACGGGGGCGCCACATAGTCCGATAAGGCTTTGACCTTAAATGCATCAAGCTCTACTTTCGAAAATTCGAATTTGTCTTTCGTTTTGTAAGTGTACTGCCGTCAGGTTTATGTCCAAATTTCACTCAAATGCAATGCCCAAATCACGTGGATCTTCGCAATGCCAAGTGGTTCGACCAATAGGCAAGCGCGCATGGCGAACGTTAGGCAGGCGTAGTGACTAGCTCTTGTAAGATACATGCTATGCGAAACAAACTGAAGTCAGTAAACAAAGTTTTTCAAAGCGAAGCCCTTGTTTCTCTTGTGGATCTGCTCTGATCACTAGCCTAGCTTTGATCGCCCTATTTGCCAAGACGGCCAAATTAATTACGGCTCACTGTGCTCCCATAGTTGAGTACGAACTGTTTGAAATTGTTACACACATTTTTTCTATACGTAGAGCCATCACCTTCAAGTAAAGAAAAAAGACCCCTAGCTGTGTTTTTTTTTCTTCAAAACTGCCAAGCAGCTTTAATGTCATTGTAAGGTCAGCTTACGCAACAATTGCCACTCCCACAATTTTCTTTTCCTAGACAACATCGTCCCTTTCATATTGTCTTCAAATTCTTGTGACTTCCAATATATTGTTGCATAAGACAACAAATACCGACCCTTCTTGTCAGTGATCCAGTGAAACCTTGCTCGAAGGGCATCGAAGGTATAGTCATGTATATCAGTGACGTATGATATCGTAACAACGGCGTAGATATCGTAACATAAATTGAAGCTGTTATGCATGCAGCTAAAAGCTTTTTCGTATTCTGCACCATCATTTTGCGATCTTCAGTTTTAGTGCAGCTGGCACATGTAAAAAAAGCGCTTCTTATAGGTGCTAAAGCGCTCTTCTGTCGAAGGTGTGGGTTCGATCGCCAGCCACGCCAGCATCACTTTAATGAGGGCTAATTTAAAGGAGTGCCATGTAACCAGACCTCAAAGGCTCATGTGGTATGTTGAAGAACACCAAATTAATCTATGGTGCTCTTTTACGGCATGCTGTTTTACTAATATTGCTGTCGTGGTTTTCTCTTCTTAATTCAAGGAATTATTTTGTTCTTCCTATTATATTATTATTATTATTATTATTATTATTATTATTATGCACTTGTATAATGATGACATCAAGATATTTAGCGAAATTCATTCAGTTAACGGCTGTTGCTTGCTGCAGTCAGATTTGTGTTGTTTGTCTGAATTGCGTCATAACAATAGCCTTTCCTGCATACCTCAAAGACCAAGTTCGTGAGTACATCTCGCAAAACACCCATCGTGTCATTTCCATACCCTGTCAATACCGTGTCGTTGAATGAGGCTTATGAGTTCATCGATCACGGTGTTCATTTTTATAGTACGTTCAATATATTCGCTCACACTGAACGTTCTTTCACGCAAAGGCCTTCGTTGTCTCGGTTCTGTTGGCAGAATCTCTCGCGAATTCAGTTTTTCTACAGCCTTCCAGAACTTGTATAGCACAATATGTCTTCGTCAAACGGAGTATGCATCAGAAATGGCATCGCTAAATATGGCAGTGACGCAATTGAGCGGGTACATAGAAAATTCATAAGCATTTACGACCATCGTTTTGCTAGGAATGACTCTGGATCTCGTTCTAACACTGCCAGATTATTATCATATCTGTCACTTCACTGCCGACCAAATCACGCTGACCTGTCATTTCTTGACAAACTACAGCTTTTCCCGCTCACTTTAATCCAAGTGCCAGCCTAAATATCTGCACGCCATTGAAATAATCTGAGCGCCAAGCTCTTTATTCCATGTGCTAAACATTTATTCTAAGCGCCAACATATTTAATTCAAGCGCCCACTCAATCAGGCCACGTGCCAATGAATATATTTCAAGTGCCACCATGTTTATTCCAATTGCCAATGAGTTTATTTCAGGTGCCAGTCAGTTTATTCCGTGCACAAAAAGCACAGTACGGGGCGTAAAAACGGCAGTACGTGCGTTTAAAATGCAGTTCTTACGATATAAAAGACAATAGTCGGATAGTAGAATAAATCATTATTATTGGTATTCACCGCTAGTATTTGTGAAAATAAAAATTACTGCCGCGGTTCAATTGAGCCTCGTTTGGAGTGCTTATACTTTGCTATGTACAAAATCGTAGATGAGTGCTTGGCCCGGGTGGAGTCATTTTATAGGCAACGAAAAGGGAAAAGAGAACATGTTAACCAATATCTTGTGTTCGTCAACAAAGCTCATTATTGGATTTGTATAGCAGATTACATGACCGGGAATGGTCATGAAACGCAGAAGACATAATATGGTTATTAGAGTGCCGGAATGCATACCAAGATATGGAAAACTTGACTCAGGGCCGTGATGAGTCAAAAGCAGGTACAAGCTCAATAAGTTAGGGGGCCTTCAGAGGGCAGAGCGAATCAGAGGTACATCGAAATGGTTTTCGTCTTGCAGTGCACATTAGACGTAAACTCATGATCCTAATGTGGACGGCGGAAATCATATTTTACAGTCATGTTAGTTGTTATCTTTTTATTCAAACTAAATTATGGGTACCCGATGAAACACGCTTCAGCAATACTAGCGTCGTCTTTTACATGAAAACAGGAGTATTTCCTTTAATGCTTTTATAGAAAACTTATTTCAGCATGAACCCAAATAAATGCAAGTTGTTTTAAATGGTTGTTTCTGATTTGAAGAACAAAGGAATATCGTCTGTCTGCCGCTGTTCTTGTCACTGGGCTGAGAAGACGACTGCGAATGCCTCAGCGAATAAGTAGCCAAATGCCTTCTGCTGAGCAGTCGACACGACTCTATGCATATGCGATGGTGTAAATGGTTAGCCGGAATTATGCAGTAGCGATGAAGCATAGACTAACACGGAATCTATGAGAAAATACGTTTAGTACCCGCAAATGTAAATAATGCACTTTTTGTTTTGAAGCTGTGACACCAGAACGCCATAGGGGAATAGCACTGCGCACTTCATTTCATAAGCGCTAGCATGTACAGGTGAGAGAAAAGTTCTTCCTGTGACGTCATGTTTACGTTATTTTGACATTTATACTATGTAAAGTGGCAAACTATGTGTTTCTAGTGCCTGGATTAAACTGACTGGCACCTGAATTAAAGTCATTGGCAATTGGATTAAACACGGTGGCACTTGGATTAAACTCACTGGCACGTGGCCTCATTGAGTTGGCGCTTGGATTAAATATGTTGGCGCTTGGAATAAATGTTCGGCACATAGATTAAATAGCTCAGCGTTCAGATTATTTCAATCGTGTGCAGATTATTTTAGGCTGGAACTTGGATTAAAGTGAGCAGGAAAGCCTGTTGTTCACGGTAGAATATCCTGTCTTTTACTTCTCAATTGTGTAAATTTTTGGATTCCGCGTAAATTATCCAATGAGAATCGATCATTTTATCTACCTGCCAACTACTTTCAATACTCTACCGCTCACAAAATATGAATTATCTATAATATTGACTTAAATGATCCTGATGTTTTCACATTCCACTTTCATTGTTTTTGTCTTTGCACTGTGTCTAGATAGTTTTTCATAATGTACAGATTCTTCCATTTTCCTTACTTGAGAAAGCCTTCCACATAGTTGTGTATATTCCCTTTCATTTTTGTTACTGCCGATCTATGATTCTCGTCTTGCATTGTACTTTACCATTTCGCATTGATTTCTTTTTGTCCGCGTGTTTTACGATATTCTTTTATTTTTTCTGTAGAGTGTATTGTATTATTTGTTTTATTGCTTTATTCTGGCGTGCATCTTCACAAAGAGGTTGCGTGGCGCCGGCTACTCCTCTTCTCTTGCACAAAAGTCAACATCGCACATTCAGTAGCAAACACAAGGCCATACATTTGTACATAGCACAACACTTACACAATGAGTTCACGTTTTTCCACACTGAGTGTCCACACCACACAGAAATGAGTCCACACTGCGTAGAACTGTGTCCACACCACACTGAGTTTGTAAAAAAACAAAACAAAAGAAATCCACACAAGTAATCACGCCAATTTAAGTGTTCACACAAAAACATGAAAGTTCAATAAAACGTCTAAGGTGATCTTGTCGCTTAAATACTGGCATGTTTTCAGAAAGGGTTTCCCAAAAATATCGTAGTGAAGCACGAAAATACTGTTTTGAAACATACCACGGTTAACATTTGTTTTTTGTTTAGTACTTTTGAGCTATTTCTGATTCCTCCAGAAAGTGAATGACTGCACGTGCTGCAGTGGCTTTCCTTTTGGCCATGGACCCAAGATTTTTACAATTGATGGAGGTCGCTCATCCAAAGAATTGAGTTTTTGAAAAAGGTTCTTTCGAGGTACGTCATGATTTTTACAATGCAGAAGAATATGCTCCACGTCTTCTTGAGCTTCTCCACATGAGCAGGTGGGACTGCCAGCTCTCCTTATTCTATACAGGAAAGCCTTCGTGTAGGCTGTACCATGTCGAAGCCTATGGATGACTGTTCCTACCGATCGGCTAACCTTTAACGGAATATTCAATTCTATACCGGGATCAATGTTATACAACAGAGAGTTTTGCGCACCATTTTCGAACCAGGTTTTCTTAGACAGTTGACAGCTCATCTAATTTATAAGACAACGTGCATCGCTCATCGATAGAGGTAGCAGTGATATATTATTTTCTTCATGTGCTGCACGTGCAATGTGATCAGCTATGTCGTTTCCTGTGCTTCCACAGTGGCTTGGCACCCACTGGAACATAGTAGTGCGGTTTAAATCTTTTGCTATAGCGTACGTCCTCTGTATTTCATATGCGAGCTCACTAGCTATGTTTCCCAAGCTGATTCCTTTTAAAGAAACTAATGAGGACTGTGAGTCACTGATAACTACCAATCGAAGTGGACCTGGCTGTAAACATATGAAGCGTAAAGCACAGAGTATTGCATAGAGTTCACCCGTTGTGGATGTTGTGAAATGGCTGAGTTTAAAAGCTTTTCTCGCTTGGTATGCAGGTACAAAGAATGCCGACGTAGAGGTTTGATTCAGACATGATCCATCAGTGTACACGTGAATATAGTCTTCATAGTATAAAGGTGAGGTAATGTTAATTGCTTTATTACGATTATGGGCAGATCGCTCTTACAAATTATTCCCGGAATCGAAGTTGTAATATCTAGGATAGAGAGTCGCCATGGTGGGTGGAATGCACATGGAGGCCAGTATTCGTGCGTAGGCAGTAAACTCTTGAATTCTAGTATATTTTTATGCAGTCTTGCAGCTGATCTCTCCTGAACAGCTCGGTATAGGGGATGATTAGCGTGTTGAGTTGCCAACCGAAGATAATGCCGGCAAGTTTGCGTAAATCTCATAGCGTGTAAAGTCGGTTGACGAGACTCCGCAATTACTAAAGCACTGGCAGACGCTCGCGGTACACCAAGACATATACGAAGGCTTCTGGCCAACAATCTTTGAATCCTCTCCTCTAAGTTACGTGATATCCTATGTAAAACCGAGGCAGAGTAAGCTATTTTTTGTCGAATTATTGCTTAATGTACACGCAATAAAGAAGAACATGAACTACCCCATCTCACTCCGGTCAGTCGCCGTAATATATTGATTAGGGAGTTGACTTTGTCCTCTAATGATTTTATCTGTGGTGCCCAAGACAGACGTCTGTCTAAAATAACCCCTAAAAATTTGTGCTGCCGCACAAGTTGTAAGCGCCGAGAGTCTATCTGAAGTTTGAATTTCTTAAGGCCTTTCCTTGTGAACGGAAGTACAGATGTTTTCTCATGGGAAAGAATCATGCCTCTGCTCTTAAAAAATCCATTGATTATTGTCAGCCCATCCTGAAGTTTTTGCTGAACTGCTTGAATGCTCGTGTCTGATGCCCAAATGCACAGATCGTCTGCATATATGGAATATTTCAAACTAGTAGGTAAGATATGGGATAATTCAGCCATAACGCAATTAAATAAAAATGGGCTTAGTACGCTACCCTGTGGGACTTCTTGACTAACTTCATGCTCTTTACTTTTACCGTCAGCCGTGTCAATGAAGATTTTCCTGTCTCTTAGAAATTCTGCAATCCATCTTGGCGTCCTGCCTACTATTCCCAACTGAATTAAACCGTGTAGTACATGAGCGTGGCTGGTTGTGTCAAATGCTCGCTTTATATCTAAAAATACTGCAACGACGATTCTTCCACAGCTCCTCTCATGGTCTACATAAGTTACAATGTCTAGAATGGCATCCGTGGTGCAGCGGCGTTTACGAAAGCCTGCCATATTTTCTGGAAGCACATTCGTACATTGCACCCACCACTGAAGTCTAGCGTCTATTATCTTTTCCATAAGTTTACAAAGACAGCTAGTCAGGCTGACAGGACGGAAAGAATCTATGGATAAAGGCGTTTTTCCGGGTTTGAGAATTGGGACAACTCTTGCAACTTTCCAGGAGGGTGGAAGGTACTCTGTGGTTCATGCATTATTAAATATCTTCAACAAAGTATATGTGGCCACAGGACCCAGGTTTTTAAGGCTGCATATATTATCCCATCAGGACCAGCTGCTGTCCTCTGTCGGCACACTGCAAGAGCATTATTTAATTCTTGCAGTGAAAACGGATGATCTGGGTCATCATGATGTGTATTGAGAGAAAAAGTAATCAATGCTTTAATATCCTCAACAGACTTAATGTATTCAGGCGTGTGCTCGGCTGCACTAGGTCATGTAATATGCTGGCAAAATTCGTCCGCAACGGTTGTTTCCGGTACATTCTTCACTAAAGCTAAGGCTCTAAATGGTTGTTGATGTGTTACTGTCCCACCTAATAGGCGTAGAACATTCCATAATTTGGACTCGGGTGTAAATGGCGTTAGCGAAGTGCAGAAACCCCGCCAGCGCTTTTTTCCTAGTCTATCCAGTTGTCGTCTCATGCGGTCATGCGTTCTTTGACAGTCGCAGTAATCTTCAAGTAGACCCGTGCGTCTGTATTTTCTTTCAGCTCTGCGGCGAATGGCCCTAAGTCTTTCGTATTCAGCGTCTACTCCAACGTAACCTTCAGGAATTTTAACAAACTTGGAACACTGATTTAATTTGTTTTCTATGAGTGAGACTAAGCTGTCAGTGTCAGTAAGAGTATCAGCTTGATGTGATATGTGATAACGAAATGCTTGCCAGTTAGTTATCTTTGCTGAGGGCCTATATTTAGTAAAGCGTAGTTTTGGATTCTGTATTAGGATAGGTAAATGATCACTACCCCTTGTTTCAATGTCTGTTCGCCATGACGCCCCAGATGCAATATCTTGTGAGCAGAGCGTGAGGTCTAGGCAACTCGAGTAATTGAAACCCCATAGGAACGTCACTGAACCACCATTTAACAAGCATAATGAACTATCCTGAATTGCTTTTCGTAGGTCCTTTCCGCGACGATCGCAGTACGCAGTTCCCCACATGACATTGTGAGCATTGAAATCTCCGCAATATATCACAGCTTTCGTGTACATCCGGAAAAGTGCTGTCAATGCAGAAAGCGAGATATTTGTGGAAGACTGGAGATAAACGCTGACTACTGTTATATTTACTCGACCAAATCTAACCTCACATGCTACATATTCTGGATAATCCGATGATGTAGCATTCAACTGTACTGATGGCAGATCTTTTCTCACACATATCATCGCTCTGCTCGGTCCTGTAGATCTAGAGGACATATACACAACGTAGTTCGATGACCGAAAAGTGATGTCTACCCCGGCCTCTGCAATACATAACACTGGAAAGGAGCTCTGAGCCACAAATTTTCGGAAGTCTGCACAGTTAGGGCGAATACTATTCGCATTCCATTGGAAGATCGCGACACTTTGATAACAATTATTCATGTTTTTCCTGCGCAGCGACTGTTGTGGCTAATTTTAACACTACCTGTTCCATCGAAAAGATGGCTTTGACCTCAGGAAGGTTGTTAGCCTGTGGGATCGCGGCTAGTATGGCTTTTAAAGCCGAGAATAACATTGGTATGACAATATGAGCTATCGACACAGAGGAGTTTTCTGGTTGCGTTACACTTACTGGACGCGATGTGCTAGTGCTTTCTCGGATGTTAACCACGTGGTTACTTTTCTCTTGAGGTCCCTCCTGAGACTCTTGTCGAGCTTTCTCCTGGCTTGTTGATGTCCCCACACTTTTCCCTTGCTTTCGTTGTGCTCTTGCAGCTTGCGCGTACGTCATTACATGGTCCTGGCGTTTAGGTGCTTGTGGTCGAGGAGGCCGTGCTGGGTTCATGGTGTTCATGTTGAGCTCAGGCGCGTCATGCTGTTGCGTGCGACCGTAGATGTCATGTTGATATTGAAGAGAAGCCGCCTTGTTCAGTGGGCATCCAGAGAACGACGCAGCGTGGGGCCCCTTGCAATTGGCACACTTAGGTTGTGTTATCGATTAGCAGTCCTTGTGATGGTGGTCTTCGGCGCATATTTTGCAGCGCCTTGTTTGTCGGCAATTTTTTTGCCAAATGTCCAAACCTCTGACAATTATAGCAGCGTCTTGCTGGGCCCAGATATTCCTCAACTGGATGGCTTGTAAATCCAAGGAATACTTTCTCTGGAAGAGGTCTGTCATATCTGAATTGTAAAATCGCATTTCTCAGTGGGTGCGATGCTACAGTGCCATCTTCTTGTCGTATGTAACGAGTCTGGCGTCTAGCCGACATCACTCCTGCCTCTCCTAAATATTCTGTAAGTTGTTCTCCTGTGTACTCTAAAGGCACATGTCTGATTTTGCCTACATTTCGCATGTAAGACTCCGGAATGAATGGCTTCACCAGCAAGCCAGCCACCTGCGCACAAGACAACAAGCTATTGGCTGAAGCAAGAGAGCTCACGGTGACTGAGAAACTTCCATCTTTGTTCACTCGGAAAGAACGCGCTTTCTCTTTAGCAAGTGCAACAATTTCCGAGGCTACAACGTTTGGGTTTACTTTCCAGAAGGTTCTCGTTTCCTCTATCGGTCGGAACACCACAGGAATTGCCTCAAATCTACTCTTTATATATGTCACTTGAGTGAAAGAATCTGCTTCCTCATCAGATTCAATATCGTCATCAATAAAGGAGTAGGTCGATGTCCCCTTCTGCATGTTGTTCCTATGCTCTTCCACTCTCACTTTTTTCGCAGAGCTTCCTTCGTTCGACATGTTTTCAGGTTTCCTCATCGCCTCCAAAACGAGTGTTGGTGCCCTGATGTAAGAAACCATGGTAGAACCAGGTTGACTCACATACTTGTCGGTTCCGAAGCCACGCTGTGGTAAAGATGGCCCTTGCCACGCGTGCACATCCTGGCTGGTTCCGTCTGCCACGGTGACGGTGAAACGTCGGCGTTCAGTACCGTAACGCCACTTTCACAAAGAGGTTATGGTTGTTCCTGGGCACGTTAAATAAACCATTCAATTATTGATTGAGTGAGTGACTGAATAGTATTGTTACGGATGTGATGGGTTTATTTACAATGAAAAATGTCAGCGCTCTACCGTCACTGCCGAATCACCATCGCTCGAGCGCGCCGATCTCTTCTTCTTCCTCGCTCTTTCAGTCCGCGTTACATTTCCCTCCGGGCCAGACGAAGGTCACCGAGCGAGTAGAAGCAATCGGTTGTTGTAGGGCTTCAATCGGGCAATGTGCACAATTTGCGTCTTGCGCGAACGCCGGTTCTGAGCTGTCACTCTCGCGACAGCGTAAGTGATGTCACTTAAGCACTGAGTAATGACAAACGGTCCTGAGTACTTAGAAAGAAACTTCTGGCAAAGTCCCTTTTTTCGAACAGGCGTCCACAGCCAGACCAAATCACCTGTAGCGAAAGTCACGGGCGGGTGTTTTGCGTCGTAACGGTCTTTCGCGCGCGCGTGGGCGGAAAGAGTTCGGAGCCGAGCAAGTCGACGAGCTTCTTCGGCGCGACACAAAGTCTGCGCGACACTGGCGTTTTCGTTCGTCGAAAATGGAAGTATGGTGTCAAGGAAACTTTGCGGATGACGAGCATAGAGAAGAAAGAAAGGCGTATAACCTGTGACTTCATGTTTCGCGGTATTAAAGGCGTATGTAACAAAAGGTAATACGGCATCCCAGTTCTTGTGATCCGCTGCGACGTACATTGAAAGCATGTTGATGATGGTACGATTGGTGCGCTCAGTGAGGCCGTTGGTCTGAGGGTGGTATGGCGTGGAATTGCGATACTGACACCCACAAAGCCGTAGCAACTCTTCGACGACGTCAGCGGTAAACTGACGGCCGCGATCACTTATCACCACACGAGGGGCCCCGTGACGAAGTATGATCGAGTGTAGAAGAAACCATGACACATCAGATGATGTGGCTGAAGCAACCGCCATCGTTTCAGTATACCGCGTCAGGTAATCTACGCACACAATAATCCAGCAGCGGCCGGTTGTAGACTTGGGGAAAGGGCCCAGTAAATCTATGCCGACTTTTTCGAATGGTGATGTCGGTGGCTTAAACGGCTGCAGTGGGCCGGCCGATGGTGTGGTAGGTTGTTTGTGGCGTTGGCAGACATCACAACTTGCGACGTAGTGCTTGGTGGTCTTCCAGAGTCGAGGCCAGTAAAAACGTTGTCGGATACGGTGAAGCGTTCGGGCAAATCCAAGGTGCCCAGACGTGATGTCATCGTGCATGGCTTGGAATACCGCAAGACGCAGGCATTCTGGCACGACGAGTAGTAGTGTGGAACCATGGCTGGAGTAATTCTTGCGATATTGCGATATAGTAGGGCGTCATGAATCACGAATGGCGTGGCGCGTTTAGAGCTACGAGCCACATCAATCATTGGTTTCAGCGAAGGGTCACGCTGTTGTTCGTGACGAAAGACATCCAAATTTGGGAAGTTGGATGAGATTGCGGCCAGGTAGTTGTCAAAATCATCATCATCAGCATCCACAGCTGGAGATGGAAGACGAGATAAGCAGTCGGCATCTGCGTGACATCGACCGCTCTTGTAGGTCACAGAATAATTATATTCTTGAAGCCGTAAGGCCCAGCGAGCCAACCGACCAGCTGGGTCACGTAGTCCGACAAGCCAACAAAGCGAATGATGATCTGTGACGATCTTGAACTGCCGGCCGTACAAATAAGGTCTGAACTTTTGGACGGCGAAAACAACTGCAAGACATTCCAGTTCGGTGACCGTATAATTCCTCTCCGCCTTAGTCAAAGTACGACTTGCATACGCCACGACGTGCTGCCGGCTATCGTGATATTGAACTAGCACGGCACCAACTCCGATACCACTAGCATCTGTATGCAGTTCTGTGAGTGCCTCCGGGTCGAAATGGCGCAAGAGGGGCCCGGAAGTAAGCAAATACTTCAGCTGCTCGAAAGCAGCCTCACACTCAATGGTCCATCGAAATGGGGTGTTTTGCGGAGCAACTCTGTCAGGGGATGAGCAAGCTGGGCGAAGTCTTTGATAAACCAACGAAAATAAGAACACAGGCCCACGAAGCTACGGACATCCTTCAAAGACGTCGGTTGCTTGAAGCCTCGGACAGCACTGATTTTGTGCGGGTCTGTTCGTATACCATCCTTGTCAACTAGATATCCAAGCACAAGGGCTTGACGCTCACCAAAATGACACTTCTTTGCGTTTAAAACGAGACCAGCTTGTTTGACGCAGTCTAGAACAACGCTAAGCCGATGGTTGTGTTCGTGGAATGTCTTGCCAAAAATAATTACATCATCGAGATAACACATACATATCTCCCATTTGAGACCGCGAAGGATGGAGTCTATGAATCGCTCGAAGGTAGCTGGGGCATTGCATAAGCCAAACGGCATAACGTTGAATTCAAATAATCCATCAGGCGTGACAAAAGCAGTCTTCTCTTTGTCAGACGGATGCATTGATATTTGCCAGTATCCAGACCTTAGGTCGACAGACGAAAAGTAGGCGGCCGAGTGCAGACAATCAACAGCATCGTCGATGCGTGGTAGCGGATACACGTCTTTCTTTGTGACGGCGTTGAGACGGCGGTAGTCTACACAGAATCGCCAAGAGTTGTCTTTCTTTTTTACCAATATAACAGGAGCTGCCCAGGGACTGCTTGACTTTTGAATAACGCCTTTCTGCAGCATGTCGTTGACCTGATCGGCGATCACTTGCCTCTCTGACGGGGATACGCGATAGGGTTTCTGGCGTATCGGTGTAGCATCTCCCGTGTTGATGCGGTGGTGCATACGGGATTCGGGCAACATGGAACAACGCTTGTTTTGAGCGAAATCAAAGACTCCCGCGTAGCGTGTAAGTACCTCCTCAAGGACATTCTGCTCGGAAGAAGGCAACGACTTGTTGATCATACGTTTAATCTCGGCTGAGTAGTTGGGCGCAGTCTGACTGATAGCTGGAGACTCTGAGACCATTCTCACGTCAATTGTGACCTGCTCCTCGAACGTACCCAGTTTGAATCTGGCTGGTAGAACAACAGGCTCTGAGGCTGCGTTGAGTGCCCACAAGCAAGCATGTCCGTCGATGGCTGTAAGGACAGACCGTGGGACCAGCACATTCTTCTTAATGGCGTTTGCATGATCAGGCTCCACAAGTCCAGTGCAGGGTCCTGAGCGGACATGAGAAGAGCATACGGGTACAAACACTGCTGTCCGATTAGGGATCGTCACATCTTCAGACAACGAAAGAGCATCGATGGGCAGAGTCGGAAAATCGTTAACTATTGCAGCGGGCAACGTACTTTGTAGAAGAATCTCTCCAGTTCCACAGTCAAGCGTAGCGCCGCATTCATGAAGGAGGTCTATCCCTAAAATGATGTCATGAGTTGCGCGAGCCAGTACGGTGAATTCAACTCGGAAATTTTGTCCACCAATCGTGAGTACAACTGAACAAATACCAACAGGGCATAACGTTTCGCCTCCAACTCCACGAAAAGTTTCTTTACGATTCCACGCGAACATAACTTTGTGACCCAAGAAACGATGTTTGAAGCGAAGGCTCATAACCGAAACAGCAGCACCAGTGTCTACAAGAGCAAGAGTATCTACACCGTCTATACACACACGCGTTACAGTATTATTATTATCAATATTGGTGTCGTCATTATTGTGGTACGCCATATCACACTCGGTAATACAGTAAACCAGAAAGAACACTTTCTTTTGAATGCGTATCGCAGCGTTCATGTTAAGATTCATGAAATGAGCAGGGGTGCTTGAAATTTTTCGACGGGTCACCCGTCCTGCCAGCACAACAGCCGAATCACAACAGTCGCCGAGTTGTGACCGAATCCGCCGGTCTTTTGCCAAACTTGCATCGAAAAGCAAACGCGTTTCTCGCATTATCAATGTCTCGCTAACATTCAGTTTTCGTTAACGCTTCGAGAGGCACTTCCTGAAGTCAAGAAAAATGCCAGCAAACATAAGCAGGACTTCTCCGAACTCCACTGTAACCTTCCTTAAACAATACCTTGAACAGAAGAGTTATTTCTCCACCCAGGGTCGCGGTTATTTCGCCGCTCGGACTTCGAGGTGCGGAACAAATGTACTTCAACGCAGAAGCCACCAAACAACACTCCCTAAGGTATACACCGACCGAGAGCGAATGTCCTTAGCAGCCCCCTTATTTCTCGGCTCGTTCAATAATAATAACAACACGTCCGCGCACGACAGTGTCAATATTTTAGCACGGCGCCACAGCGGCCGCGTGCTTATCGTCCCAACGCAGCATTTGAAACAACAGCAAAGACTCGCACGCCATCTACAAACCTAGCATTAACGCTCCGCAGACCCGGAGGCTAGCAGTTGTCTGAAACACTAAAGGATCGATGGCACGACTGCACCGTGCTGGCCGCGTCGGGGAGTCGTTAGTACCTGGCATATTCCCGGGCACGTATTCACCCTTAGAGAAGTGCCCTGCACTTTTTCCGACGCGCTTCTTGGACGACAAGGAAGCGTGACACAGCAGAATGTCACGAACACTCCCCCGTCTGTATGGGAAGGCGAAGCCCGGAGGTAATCATTCGCAACGCTTCAGAAGTGAAGTACGCTTAGCGGCGGCCCGCAACGCAACGACGAAATTGTGTGAGGCGAGATCGAGCCGCCACAGACAGATGCGGGAAAGTATTCGAGAAGTCATTATTTTTTCCGCATTGTCGAGTTTCTTCTTCGTCAGGCTGTCTTATGCCTAAGCACGAGAGTCCTCAGAAATACTGGTGGCATTCCATGGTACAGTAGAAGCCACAATCCAGCGAAGATGTCACCCAGCCAAGCGATTGACAAAGTTGATTACCTTTTCCGTTTATTGTTATCTTGTTATCGTCTTGTTATCGATAGTCATATACCACCTATATGATGCTGGTTATCTTACGGTACATGGACGGTGATTTAGCCTGACGCGCACGATACTGCAAAAACAGTACTTCCTCACTTGAAGAGTGCTTCAAGGGATTTTAGATTACAACCTGTTATTATTAACTGAACGGTATCAGAAATAGAACATGGCGAAAGTACAGACTTGTTTACATCTTTTTACCGCGTTCGTAGTCGTCATTTATTTAGTCGAAGTCGTTTAAGTGTCCCCGTTGTCAGAAACACACAAGTCTTAAAACACCATGATGTTTAAAGGCAGCTCAGTGTAGCTGTGTGTTGCTCGTGTCTCTAGGTTCATTGGTTGAAGCATGCCAATCACATGTCTACCAATAGAAACATTCAATATTCGTCCTAGCGATATTACTATTACGCTGGTGGCATGCCATTCACTCCTTATGACCCTGTACGGCAAACGGAATGTTCACAAGTCAACTGGTTTTTCCTCCCTCATAAATACGTATTGAAATAATTATTATAAGTACTTGTGCAAATTATTTTTTTCTCGTAAAAGAGCACGTTATTTTTACAAAATTTTGATTATCCACATACCAAGAGTCTTGTAAGCCTAGATCTCCGTCCATTGCCATAAAAAAAATAAACCAGACGGGTCCCGTGTAGCATTATTACAGCACTGTACTGTGGAGCAAGTTGTCATTATTAACAAACCAGAACCTTGTGTAATACACCTAATTTATCACTGCAAGTGAAAAAAGAGACATGTCATGAAAAAAGGAATGGTATGCAGTGCTTGAGTTCTCATGCAGGTTCTAATGATTGCTTCCAAACGCAGTCATGAGAATGAAATGATGACACCACAATACGGCGTCCTGTGGTGATGTCAATTCTTGAGTAGGGAATGCACGCCATGTCTTTTAGAATGAATATTTTCTAACTATCTCACTTTGTGTTGTTCACATGCAGTCTTAACCAGCAGTAGCGTATTATCAATTGGTTTTGCTACTGAATTCAATTACCTCATCACCACACACTTTGTGACGCTTTGGTAATTAATGAAACTCTGCAAATAGTTGTGGAAAGTTGGCCTACAGATCTTTTTTTTTTGGTTACTCATGTACGATGAGCCCAAAACTCCCTGGTGTAGCAGATAATACGAAAATGCAAGCTTCACTCACCGCGGCCAATCATTCTGCCTGGCACCGGGTTTACCAGGCGTCCCGTCGCCTGGAGACTTCCCAGACGAATGCAACGACGAGGAACTCTGCAAAAGTGACAGAAAAGTAAAACTCTTAAAGTCTAGGACAAGACGATGCGCATATGGACATACGTGTTTGCTAGAGTCCCCTACTACACCCTGAGCCAATCATTCTTAGCACCATTTATTATCGCCACCACAGTGTTCTGTGGTAACATGCGTTTCTTCGAAGAACAAAAGAAAGAATGTCACACAATGCCTTTCCTTTAACCAGAAGAGCTTGCAACCAATGGATCCGGGCGATAAGTCCCAAAGTCAATACGTAACAATTAGTACATAATCAATCCCCAAATCTACCTTTTTATCGCCTAAAACGTGACTAAGCAGCAGGGATATGAGTGTGATATATGAAAACAAGAAAGAGAAACTATGAATACAATCCTATCGATATAATCTGCTTGTCATGATATGCGCGGTAGGTTCATCTGGTGCGCGATGTTTGTGAGTTTGTGCTGTGCCGTACGCCGACGAAGATGACGATGAGACAAGGAAAAGGCGGAATCGTGTCGTCAAAGTCAAGCCAAGCCATGGGGAGAGAGAAGAAGAAGACGAGGACGGGGCGTTCGAGAAGAAGGATCGGAACGAAACAGTGGCAGGCTGAAGCGCTCGTCGGGTCGTGGTCCCGAAGCCTACCTGTGCCTGTGTTCCGCACGAGCCTGGCTCCCTTCTACCTGTGATCCAGCAGCCGGCGCCGGTCCGTTGTACTCGGATCCGGTCGTTTTCCAGACCTGGGCCTACTACTGGCTGTCCGGGACGTGCTTGCCACACATCGACTCGGCCTCACGCTCCGCTCCGACCATGCCTGAGTCATCGCTGATGTCGGCGTAAGACGCAACGCAACGCATCGACTCATCTGCCTTCGACGTCACACGGTGAAGTGTTTCAAACCTTGTGTAGTGCAGTGGGGGACTACGCTAAGCGTCAGACCTTGTCTTTCGAGAACGTGTGTCGTGCTCGTACCTAAGGCAGTTCTTCGCTGTTGCCATGTAACACGCCAAGCTTCATTATCGTTTTTTTCTTTTTCTTTTTGGGGCATTAAAGCCTTATAACTCAAGTTGCAAATGTCTTCGTCAGTCTCGACAACGATTATTTAAGTTGCCGAGATTACTCGAACCTTATCCCTCACAATTGGCGTCCGCGACAGGACGAAGCCGTTTGCACTGGGTTGAAATCTGTAGGGAAGATGAGTGAGCAAGAGCTTATAACGCTAGCGGAACGCATGGGGCTTCAAGGAGCCGAGCTAAAGACGTGGGTAGACGCGCGGTTAGAGCGGGCTCATGAGGAATCTGTGCAAGCGCGTGAAGAGCGTTCCGCGGAAAGGCAGGCGGCGAAGGAACGTTTGGAGATAGAAGAGAGAACTCTTCAACTGCGAATTCGACTAGCTGAGGTTGAAGGTAGCCGAGAGCCAACAGCGCGGGACTGCGAACCTGAGAGGAGTCAAAGCCGCCCGTGCTTGATCAATCCTCACAACCTGATTCCAGTGTTTGACGAGGGGCGTGACGATCTCGATGCGTATCTCAAGAGGTTCGAACGCGTAGCAGTTGGTCAAGAGTGGCCTGAGGAGAAGTGGGCGACAGCGCTTAGTTTATGCCTCAGTGGGGAAGCATTGAAAGTCTTCGGTCGTCTGTCGCCAGAAGACTCAATGGATTACCAGAGTACGAAAATGGCCTTGCTCCAGAGGTTTCGTTTCACAGCCGAAGGCTATCGCGAAAAGTTTCGGCAAAGCAAGCCTGAAGACGGCGAAACTGGTAAACAGTACGCCACGAGATTACAGAGTTACTTCGATAGATGGCTGGAAATGTCGGAAACGGAAGAGGACTTTGCATCCGTGCGCAACCTCATTGTAGCTGAACAGTTTCTGAATAACTGCCACGATCGCCTGGCACTTTTTCTAAGGGAGAAGAAATGCAGGACGGTAAAAGAAATGGCAGAAGCAGCTGATACCTTCTTGGAAGCCCAGCGGCAAACAAACTTGTTGGTATTTCGTACCAAGTCTGCAAACAACATTCCCAAGGAGCAAGAAGGATTTACTTATACCCAGCCTCCTCTTAGATGTTTCGTCTGTGATCGACCCGGCCACAGAGCATCTGATTGCCGCACGAAACCCCAACGAGTCTTCTGTGGGCACTGTCGGAAGCCCGGCCACGATGCAAGAGCATGCCCAAGCAACGGCGGGTCAAAGAAAATGACATCTTGCATCGTGTCTACTGACCAGAAGTCCGAGACGCCCCGATGTGCCGATGATTCATCACAAGATGAATATGTTGCTAGTGCACTCCGAACGCGCACCGCAACAGCTACACGAAACTTGCCGGTGTTACAGGGAGAAGTGTTTGGACATACTGTATCAGTCTTGGGGGATACTGGAAGCAACACCCTGGTCGTGCCACGTTCCCTCGTTCCCGATGATGCGCTGACGGGTACTACCGCCACTATTTTATTGGCCGATGGTAGTTGCATCGAGGTACCGGAAGCAGAAGTACGGATTCTATCGCCCTATTTCACCGGAAATGCGATAGTCAAATGCATGACGTCGCCACTCTACGATGTCATCGTAGGAAATGTTCCCGGCGCCCGTGACGCTAATGACCCCGACTCAACGTGGAAGGAGTCAGCGAGCCTGAAGTCGGAAACTAATCAGGTATTGAATTTTGAAGAGAAATCCAAGGATGGATGCGGGACGAAGAGCACAGTCATGGTTGGTGTTTCAAGCAAAGGACATCGCCGGAAGCTCACGACTGCTAAATTGGGAAACTTAGAGGTGACACAGGAGTCATTTCGCCAAAAACAAGAGGAAGACCGGTCGCTGGATGTTTGTAGGGCGAAAGTCGACACCCTCATCCGCGGTAAAGGAGCCACATACCACTCATTTATGTTCGAGAAAGGAATCTTGTACCGCGTTTACCACTTGACTCCGGGTAAATCAGTTCAACAAGCGGTGGTTCCAAAGGCGTTGCGTGTCCATGTGTTGCACTTGGCACATGAATCACCGATATCTGGTCCCCAGGGTATCAAGAAGACGAAGGACCGAGTTTTGGAGTCGTTTTATTGGCCCGGTGTACAGGAGGAGGTACGAAGATTCGTAAAATCATGCGACGCATGCCAAAGGACATATCATATCCCAAAGGCAAAGTAGGCAAGGCGCCTCTTGGACGAATGCCTTTGATTGACACGCCATTCGAACGTGTGGCCGTTGATATCATTGGACCTCTGACGCCGATTTCAAAGAAGGGTAATCGGTACATTCTTACCCTTGTGGATTTCGCCACTCGGTACCCGGACGCGGTGGCTTTGCCCGCAATTGATTCGGCAACAGTAGCAGATGGACTACTGGAGATGTTCTCTCGAATAGGATTTCCACGGGAGATCCTCTGTGATCAAGCATCTTGCTTCACGTCAGGCCTGATGGAAGAGGTGAATGCTCTGCTTGCTATTCGACATTTGAGCTCGACGCCTTACCACCCGATATGCAATGGCTTGGTCGAAAGGTTCAACGGCACTTTGAAACAGATGTTGCGCAGGTTGTGCCAAGAGAAGCCGAAGTCATGGGACCGATTTCTTGCGCCTCTGTTATTCGCCTATCGAGAAGTACCTCAGGCCAGTATGGGCTTCTCGCCGTTTGAACTGATCTACGGCCGGCACGTCCGAGGACCCCTGGATATATTGAAGGAACTCTGGACAGGGGAAGACCTAGAGGAAGATATCAAGACTACTTACGGATACGTGCTTGATCTGAGAGAACGTCTTGAACGCACCTTGAAGCTGGCTCAAGGGAATCTCTCCCGAGCTCAACACTCGCAAAAGAAGTATTATGACCGAACCTCCAAAACCCGACAGCTCAAAGTTGGTGACCGGGCTCTTATATTGCTCCCAACCAGGGAAAACAAGCTTCTTATGCACTGGAAGGGGCCATTTCCGGTTACAGGAAAAAAGAATGACCACGACTATTGGTTGGACCTTGGGCACACCACGAAAATGTTTCACATAAACATGCTCAAGCGCTACGGAGAACGTCAACCAGAAGTCACTAGTCAAGCTTCATCGTTCGTTGTAGTCGAAGAAGGAGAGTCGGATTCACCCCTCCCTACATTTAAAGTAAATGAAGGGAAAGGTATTGAGTCGGTCACACTCGGAAGTAATTTAGACGAAGCACAACGCGATGATATGTGCAATCTCTTGGAGGAATTCCGAGACATATTTTCCGAAGTTCCTGGGAAGACGAACCTCCTAGAGTGCCGGCTAGAGCTTACTACAACAAAACCAATCAGCACGTCACAGTATCCGTTGCCGTTTGCAATGAAGGAAATAGTAGAGAAGGAGGTTCAAGATATGCTGAAGTTGGGAGTTATTGAACAATCCCATTCGCCATATAACTCACCCTTGGTCCTGGTTAAGAAACCGGACAACAGCTTTCGCGCGTGCATTGACTTCCGTCACATTAATGAGGTTCTGGTGTCCGATTCTGAACCCATACCTAGAACTGACATTATGTTTGCTGAAGTCGGCACGAAATCGGTTTTCTCAAAGTTAGATCTTACAAAGGGCTATTGGCAAGTACCTTTAGAGGAAAGTTCTCGTCCGAAAACAGCTTTTTCAACGCAATCTGGACACTACCATTTTCTCTATATGCCTTTTGGGATTAAGACGGCCTCGGCCATATTCACACGATTGATGAGGACATTACTGCACGGCATTCCAAACACAGTGCATTACATAGACGATGTTCTAATTGCCACAGCTACGTGGGAGGAGCATCTAGTGACATTGAAACAGTTGTTTCAGAGGATCCGAGAAGCAGGCCTACGGATCAAACCTCAAAAATGTGAGATCGGAATGACTTCTGTCATCTTCCTTGGGCATCACCTCGGCGATGGTACAATCCGCCCAGTAGAAAGCACGATAGCGAAGATCGCTAAAGCCCCAAGACCGGAAACGAAGAAGCAACTTCGCTCTTTTCTCGGCTTGGCGGGATATTACCGAGACCTCATACCTCACTATGCCCAGAAAGCGAAACCACTGACTGAAATGACAAGAAAGATGGAAAAGAACAAGTTAGCGTGGAATACCGAAAGAGAAGAGGCATTTGAAACCCTCAAACAAGCTCTAGCATCTACGCCAGTAGTCAAGGCTGTTGACATAAAGAAACCCTTCGTATTACGTACAGATGCATCTGATAGGTGTATAGGCGCTGTGCTTATGCAGGAACACGAGGGTCTTCTTCACCCGGTGTCATATGCCAGCCGCCAACTTATGCCCCGGGAAGAGAGATACTCTGCAATTGAAAGAGAGTGTTTAGCGTTAGTTTGGGCGATCGCGAAATTTCATATCTTCCTTTATGGAACCTCCTTCGTCGTTCAGACTGACCATCAACCGCTACGATACCTCTCTCAAGCCAAGCATTTGAACAGCCGGATCTTGCGCTGGAGTCTCGCATTGCAAGAGTACACCTTTCGCGTTGAGCATATCAAAGGATCAGAGAACGTAGGTGCTGATTATATGAGCAGGCTACAGGTGTAGGTGCTAGCTATACCACGTTAATGTAATAATGTACCATATGCCTAGGGACTCTCACATACAGACTATTCTCTTGGTGCAACAGTTCTGTACATTTGTTTGTCGTAAGTCTTGTCTCCCGCGCACTTTGGACAGTTTTTTTTTAAAAAAGAAAAAAAAAACTTTTGAAAGGGGGGACTTTTGTCATGATATGCGCGGTAGGTTCATCTGGTGCGCGATGTTTGTGAGTTTGTGCTGTGCCGTACGCCGACGAAGATGACGATGAGACAAGGAAAAGGCGGAATCGTGTCGTCAAAGTCAAGCCAAGCCATGGGGAGAGAGAAGAAGAAGACGAGGACGGGGCGTTCGAGAAGAAGGATCGGAACGAAACAGTGGCAGGCTGAAGCGCTCGTCGGGTCGTGGTCCCGAAGCCTACCTGTGCCTGTGTTCCGCACGAGCCTGGCTCCCTTCTACCTGTGATCCAGCAGCCGGCGCCGGTCCGTTGTACTCGGATCCGGTCGTTTTCCAGACCTGGGCCTACTACTGGCTGTCCGGGACGTGCTTGCCACACATCGACTCGGCCTCACGCTCCGCTCCGACCATGCCTGAGTCATCGCTGATGTCGGCGTAAGACGCAACGCAACGCATCGACTCATCTGCCTTCGACGTCACACGGTGAAGTGTTTCAAACCTTGTGTAGTGCAGTGGGGGACTACGCTAAGCGTCAGACCTTGTCTTTCGAGAACGTGTGTCGTGCTCGTACCTAAGGCAGTTCTTCGCTGTTGCCATGTAACACGCCAAGCTTCATTATCGTTTTTTTTCTTTTTCTTTTTGGGGCATTAAAGCCTTATAACTCAAGTTGCAAATGTCTTCGTCAGTCTCGACACTGCTGAAGAAAATCACCTCTGCGAACCCGCAAAGTGTATAATACTTTCAGAGTCGAAGTCACGCTTTTATTCAGCGGCAAAATGAGTACGCACAACTAATACACATCGCACGAAGTTGCCAATAACCTCCTGTCAGTAACGTTTTATGAAAATTGCTGAAGTAAAATTTATTTCCACCCTCAAAGCAAAACAAAAGGCTAGTTTGGGCCGATACTTTTAAGTTCTAACAGCTTCATACACAACCACAGCCCACGTTTCACTCGATGCTATAGCGAAAAGCGATCTTCAGAGCTTGGCACTTGGAGGAAAGTTTTTCGCGGTTTAGGGATGTAACCAATGTAGGGTGCATCACCCATGCCGCAAGCAAACGAAAGTCGAACGCAAGGACACCTACTGCAAGTACCGTTGTCAAGAGTCCACACTATGCCATAATGGACAGTCTTAGCAGGTTTTTTTGTCGCCGTCATATCCCAGATATGTACGTACGTATGTATGTATGTATGTATGTATGTAATTGATTGATTGATTTGTGGGGTTTAACGTCCCAAAACCACCATATGATTATGAGAGACGCCGTAGTAAAGGGCTCCGGAAATTTCGACCACCTGGGGTTCTTTAACGTGCGCCCAAATTTGAGCACACGGGCCTACAACATTTCCGCCTCCATCGGAAATGCAGCCACCACAGCCGGGAATCGAACCCGCGACCTGCGGGTCAGCAGCCGAGTACCTTAGCCACTAGACCACCACGGCGGGGCGGTATGTATGTATGTATGTATGTATGTATGTATGTATGTATGTATGTATGTATGTATGTATGTATGTATGTATGTATGTATGTATGTATGTATGTATGTATGTATGTATGTATGTATGTATGTATGTATGTATGTATGTATGTATGCATGCTTGTTTGTATGTATGTATGCATGTTTGTATGTATGTATGTGTGTTGTATGTGTGTGTATGTGTGCATGTGTGTGTGTATGTGTGTATGTGTGTGTGTACGTATGTGTGTAGATATGTATGTATGTATGTATGTATGTATGTATGTATGTATGTATGTATGTATGTATGTATGTATGTATGTATGTATGTATGTATGTATGTATGTATGTATGTATGTATGTATGTATGTATGTATGTATGTATGTATGTATGTATGTATGGATGGATGGATGGATGGATGGATGGATGGATGGATGGATGGATGGATGGATGGATGGATGGATGGGGGCAGCACGAAAAAACTGATTCCACGTACCACCATGTCCCGGCGCAATGACGGTGAGTTATGTATATATACAATTTACCACTGCCGGTAGGCATATCTCGGGGGAGCTTGAGCGTGTGTTTCAAAGACGATAGGTCTTTCTTGGGGACCTTCGACGCAAAAATTTTTGTCTGTCTGTACGTTTGTCTGTTTGTACACTCTATACGGGCATCTGGTACTTGAAACGGCCGACCCCATCCGCAGCGCCCACTAGTGTTGCTGAAGCTTTGGCGTTCATACTTGTGCAACTGTCAATTAAAAAGCAATTGATTGCGCCTGTCTGGGCTACCATAACAACACGTGTATATTCTGTATGAAAGGCATACATAAGTAATTCTAACGACCGTAGCGCTTATCACGCTGCGC
Organism: Rhipicephalus microplus; assembly: GCF_013339725.1. NCBI lineage: Eukaryota > Metazoa > Arthropoda > Arachnida > Ixodida > Ixodidae > Rhipicephalus > Rhipicephalus microplus. The sequence goes on along the minus strand of NC_051167.1, from coordinate 235,465,844 downwards.
TGACCATGCAACCAAAACCTATCACCGCACACTGAAACGTTTCTACTGGCCCCGCATGCGTCAGGCTGCAGCTAAATAAGTGACCAGCTGTGAGCATTGTCAACGGTACAAGAGTCCAACAAGTGCGCCGCCAGGATTTCTCCATGCCATACCACCTCCATGTTTTCCCCTTGAGGTCGTCGGTATTGACTTGATGGGCCCTTTTCCATGATCTATCACTGGGAACCGCTGGATTATAGTCTGTGTAGACCACCTCACTCGGTACGCTGAAACCGCAGCGATCTCTGCCGCAACAGCCGATCACGTTTGTGACTTCCTGCTACGCTACATCATCCTCTGGCATGGCCCCCCTCGTGCCATCATCAGCGACTGTGGCCGGTAGTTTGTAGCCGACGTCGTGGAAGGGTTGATTCGCCGGTCTTTTCGTCACGCCACTTCATATCATCCACAGACCAACGGTTTGACTGAGCGTGTAACAGGACGCTGATAAACATGCTCGCTATGTACGTTGATTCCAAGCATAAAAACTGGGACGAAAATTTACCGTTTATGACCTACGCCTACAACAATGCGCTACAAGAAACCACCGGCTTAAGCCCGTTTTACCTTCTCTACATCCGTGAGCCACGTACTACCCTCGACACAATTCACCCGTTTTCATCCCTTGCAGAGACACTCTGTCGCGCAGAGGAGGCACGGCGCATTGCGCGTCTCCGGACTTTGGCAGCCCAAGACCGTTCAAAGGCTCGCTACGGCAAGCGACATCGACATGTGTCGTACAGCGAAGGTGATATGGTGTGGCTCTGGACTCCATATCGCAAAAGTGGTTTGTATCAAAAGTTTCTGGCCCGCTATACAGGTCCCTTCGTCGTTTTGTCGCGCCATAGCGACGTTACGAACGTGATATCACGCCTAACATCTTCTCGGCCATCGCTCCAGGAAAACTGACGTCGTACATGTCGCCCGGCTGAAGCCTTACCACGCGCGACACTAACTAACTCGCCCATTGGTCATCGTCTGCAACAGGGGAGATGATACGGGACTTTCGTTGGAGTGGGGTACAGGAGAAAGAAGTAAATGTGTTCTGTGCGAGGCCTGACTTCTGCAACTACTTATCATCCCGCCTGTACAATAAACATCTCTCGCCCATAACAATTTGTAATTCTAAGGATCGTAGCGCTTATCACGCTTCGCACACCATGTAACGCTTGCACGAAGAAGGCGAATGTTTCCAACGCTTTGCTAAGACGAGACGGTGGTGGCACCTACCTATCGCCTTGCATTCTACACCTTATTACCTCTGAGACGGGTGCGCACAGCCGTTTTAGAGCCACGCCCTTCGTTTTTCAAGAAAACTGTCAGATGGCACTCATGTCTCACGTGTGACGTGACTTGATGCGCTCGTTCACTTGCAGTGTAACGCAGCGCCTCCAGAATACCATTCACCTATTATCTGGCGCAGAACATCACATAAACAATTTGTTCCTTTGTCCACACGTAAGTCTATCGTCTTTCGGCGACATTTGCAGATTAGCATGCAGATATAGGGCCAAGTGTTTATCCCGCAGCACTCCTTATATTTTCTTCCCATTTAAAAGCTGCTCTTGAAACGCGAGCGAAAAAGTGGCTCAATATGCACCAATTCTAGATCTAAAGCGAGAAAAAAATACCAGGAACACATAGAATCATACGCCTTCGCGTGACTGGAAACGTAGAGGGCTCACTCCATGTTCTGCAGTGTAGAAAAAAAATGGCAGCCTATCCACGAAGTGAATGATGAAGAGCGGAGCGAAGCATCCGTCCGTCCATTCGTTCTTGCTTCCGTTCATCCATAAGTGCGTCTGTGTTTCCGCCCGTGCGTCCATCCATCCGCGCATCTGTTCGTGCGTCCGCACGTCCATCTGGGCGTCCGTCCCTGCGTTCGTCCATGCATCCACTCCTGCGTCCATCCATGCGTCTATCCATCCGTGTAGCCATCTGTGCGTCCATCCATGCATCTGTCTGTGTGTCCATTCGTCCTCCTATTCAACATTCCAAGTACCACCATCTCGCATCTTTTCATCATATATTGCTCATATAGAAGCACCACCATCTAGCGGACATTCCAAGGGCTGAACGAGAGGAGGCACCCGCACACTTTCTAGGGCTTGCGCTTCGTATCTACTTCCCACCTTGAACAACCTCGAGTTTATGGTATATACTAGTTCATTGTATTCATGGCACTGCTCCCCAACGCTCGCTAAACCTTTCTCAAACAAGGAGGTTATGCCCAGCGTGTATAACGTAGCAACCCTTATTGTCAGATAGTGCTCAATGTACATGCCAATGGCTGCTAATGGGGAATGAGGGACAGGAGAATTCGGTTTTTAGTTAACGCGCACGCTGCGAATTTTATTGTTTAACAACGCACAGAAGAAATCTCCCACTGGCACCACCTTGGAGGTGAAAATGTAAGACTGGTTACACACTACTACTACGACTACGAGGGACGAACGGGTGCCGCTAGAAGGATCTTCGCCCCTAAAAAATATCTGAGAGCACCCGGTTCTGCATTGTTGACACTTCCAGCATGTTGCTCAAATATAAGGACGCAAAAACTGTGACAGCTCTCAGTTCACGCTTGTCTTGAGTAAAACTGCGCGTTGTTGTGGAGCGTCCTTCTTTGTGCTTCAGCAGCACGCTGTACAAGCAGCGAGCTGCTTGTTATTTATTGTGTGACATTCCAGTTTCTCGCTGTTGATTTTGTTGCTTCGCCGTTGCGGCAAAACGCTTCGAAAAGGTGTATCTTAACATTTCTTTTTCTGTTTCTGTGGGTGTACCTTGCAAAATCGAACTGAATTGCTAAAATATCTCAGGGAATATTTGCTGCCCCTCTACAAAGCCCTGATTGGACAAGAGAGCTCTACCTTTGGCTGCATTACCAACAGCTTGTGAAGCGGAGTATAATACCCCTGACCCACGGGCACCACTGAACTCTGTTAAACTCCGTCAATGTAAATCTACCCTAGGGAGTTCGACGGAGATTGAGTTGTGGGAGTGTCACACGGCAAAGACAAGGTTGTCATAGTTGCCGCGAGAGGGCTAGGGGAGCGGTGTTGGATTTTCGCAGAATTATGCTAATTTCATATCTAGATTCTTTCTTTTTGTGGATCTTCATTCTGCCTATTTCACAGAAACACAATACTGAGTAGGTCTGAAGTGAACGAAAATTGACATTATTTCAAATGAAAACGCATTTGATAATTATAGCGATGATGGCAGCGACCCTGCCCACCGTGTGTCCAACCGTACGTTTGTTCTCATTGCACCGTTCTCGACTAATAGTTGTTTTGGTAGCCCGTGTGTGAAAGTTATTGTGTTTTCTGCAATCGTGAACGCACTTCATGTTGCCCTTGAATTAGGTCAAGTCCCATTACCCACTTCTGCAACCGTCAAAGCAGGTGACGATAATGCCACGCTGCCGGTCAATCTTTTCACGGGCAAACTTAAACACAGCGACGACGACAACCGCACGCACGGACAAAATATTTTTAAATGGCGGCGCCCGGTCCGACTGGCGAGGCACGGTGTGGGGGCATCGGTGTGGAGAATAGCTACACTCCGGCGAGCGTATATATATATATATATATATATATATATATATATATATATATATATATATATATATATATATATTATATATATATATATATATATATATATGTAAACAAACACGTTATGAAGGAGTAATGCTACAAAAAAAAAACGTTTAATATTGCCAAAATGTATTATTGTATTCACTGTGGCAATTTGGCTCTCGAATTTTTTTTTCTTACTTTAAGATACTGGGGACGAGAGTACCTTGTTCAACTGCAAAGGGATATAATCGAACGCCCTTTGAGAAATGTTCCGTTTACCTTCGTTTGCGTAAGGGTAGCCGTGGGACACGGACCCATCTCCTTTGTCGTAAGGACGAGAGAGTTAAAGGGTGTTCGCGGGTGCCCACGTGACAAGGGTATAATACTCCTGTCGCGTGGCGCGTGTAATGTCATTCGCAGCAAATGACATTCATAACGAATGTCATCGCGATCTTGCGTTCCGTGTCTACACGGCGATGTAAAATGACATTTGCAATTGATGTCAATGTTTATCGTTAGGCTGCTATGATACCGAGGAGTTCAAACATGTATTTACATAAAATTGTCCGGCTCGTTCAAAATTTACTGCGACGCAATACAACAGCATCGGTAGAAATAATTATACTCACTCAAAGCGAGACTAGCTTAAAGCCGCTGACAACTTAAAGTCGGCAATATTTGAAACCTTGACAGAATTAATGAATTTGTGATAGAGATGAATAATGATCCGTGCAAATGAACGTTGATAACTGTCCAGCTGCTGCGAGTGAAGCATCAGAACCAACTGAAGCACCTTGAGCTTGCCATTGAAAAAAAATTTCCAGATTTCACGCACCTGGGAATCGACATTATGCAAAGCATGCGGAGGGAAGGTGACCGTGTTGCAAGTTTTTTCTTGAGTGACATGACATCAAATGACGCTATATATAAGTACGAATGTTGCATGCACAGACATACGTTTAAGAGTTACAGATGTATACCAGCTTTTGCACTTTCGAAACGATGCCAACTCGAACATGCGTAATCGCAACACCAGAACCAGACATGAAGCGCTGATGCTCTCGAGTATACTGGCCCTGGACACTGCTACGTAAATCAACTTAAGCGAATGGCAACTAAACACGATTGACGTTAACTCAGCGATACGGTGTATCAAAGGAGTAGATATGTAATGTTCATAAAATTGGGTAGACATGCAGCCCTGCAACCACTATTGATGTTCCACGAAGAGGAGCGTCTATTTGAAAACTAGTTCTGAGACCTGGGGTAGCTCTGTGGTAAAATGCTTCATTGCCAAGAAGAATGATTTGGTTCCATTTCAGCTGGGACCCCGAAATTTATTTTTTGCATTCGTCGAGTCGACGCTAACGATATCGGGTGTTTCTTAACGCTACCATGTTAAAAAAAACCATGTGTGTTCACGTCATGCCTGGGTAGATACTATAGTGTCAGTACCCTGTGGCACATACCCGCCCGTGGGTATGTGGCACTGTCTGGCGGGAAGTGCTGGATGAGGTGCGCGACGAGATTGTGACATTATTCATGTCTTGAACAGCGCGCCATATTTGTCAAACCATGTTACCCTCCCGTGCAAATTTAGGTTCCCGCCAAGTTGACGGGGTCACCACGAAAGCACCCTAACGTAAGTGGATAGATAGATAGATAGATAGATAGATAGATCGATCGATCGATCGATAGATAGATAGATAGATAGATAGATAGATAGATAGATAGATAGATAAATAGATAGATAGATAGATAGCTACGCTAAAGGACGCTGAAGTTCGCTAAGCAATGCTTTGCACTCAGCAAAAGATCACCAAGGACGAGGGATTTGAAGTTGTGTCTACACGCCGATTTGTGTACGTTAAGCTTCCACTTCGTCGGTTATTGTCGGAGAATTGTGGTGCTTTCCAAGAAAGAATAATTGGTTTCAATACACTCTTCTTAAACTGATGTCCCACACTTGCGTGTGTATCCTGCTAGCGAGTCTATAACGCGGCAACGCTGCTCCAAAACAACAAATCTGCACAAATTGTTTCCCCTATCACGTTGTACATTAAAAAGTTACAGAAAAGTTAAAGACAACCTTTAATAAACACCTGAGCATCGCTTACACTTGCTTCAAGGTGTCAATTCTGTGACCTCTAGTCAACCGCCTGTTGACGAGATTACATACATGTGCCACGCTTTCATGAGTTCTGTGAATACATTAAACGAGCGAATGTCATCATGTCTGTTCACTCTGCCATTGTAGCAGCCACAAAATGACATTAACACCTAATGACATTCACAGCGTTGACATTACAGGTGGCGTGTGAGAGGGGAATCAGTAAGCGATTAGGCCTGACTGCAAACTTCTATGTTCTCCAACGGCACTACAGGAACGACTGGCATATTGTGCTCCGCAACGAGTAGAATCCGTGATATGGTATGGGAGTGTGGGCGCCGCTGCATAGTACCACCTATTGTTCAACCATACGTAGAGCTGCTGAAAGACCGAGCTTATATACAAGCTCAAGCCTTGAGTCCTCCGATGCCTTGTAAATTTGGCTCACGGCATTCTCAAGCTCACGGCATCCTTCACTAAATATGCTGTCTACGTTGAACGACTCTGCCGTCAGCAAGCTCACTCCAACGAATAATGTGTATTCCACCTTCATGAAAACAAAAAAAAATACGGGGCTTTTACCGATACTTTCATGTTTGTGTACCACAAAGAGTAGGACTGGCTGCACCGAGGCGAATCGATCGTAGTTAGGAGGCGAAGATAGAAAACAGAAGCACCTATGAGCGACAAAAAGAGAGAAGAAACGAGCCAAAATATTCCCTAGGTAATCAGTGATCTTTTTGTTTATGACCTCCAATATATTAAACTGCATACAACTTTATAAAACCACTTATGGAAATGTCACCCACCGACATGAGCGAATTAATAGCATTTAAAAGCCTATCTGAAGAACAACGCCGGAAATGCCGGGTGAAAAGACGTTGGACTCTTACAAACACGTCTCTCCCCTCAGAGTTCCGTTACCTTAACTGGCTTAGTGAATGGGAGGCTTTACCAACGGCCGACCGCCTTGCGGCGTGGGGCGTGGCGCCCTCCGCCACGTGTCCACAATGCGGCCGCGTCTAAACGCTGAACCATGTCTTTCATGAATGTATGGTAGCGCGCACCTTTTGGCGCATGGTTACCAGTATGTTCCAAATAATTATGCAGTGGAAGTCTAGCCACAGGGATAACTTCCTCGTACTCTTAATGGCTATCGGAGCCTTCGTCTTATGGAAACGAAGGGGACTGACCCGCCTGAGGGGACGCCCTCGGAGAGCCATGTTTCCTCTGCTACTTCGGCTAAGAAACGTAATGCTTATGCATCTCAACGCAGAATTAGTCATGGTGGGAGAGGAGGCTTTCCTCCGACGCTGGTCTACGCGATTCATTATGGTAAAAAACAACAGAGCGTCCATGCCTTTCCTCCCCTATTGAAGAGGTGGGTTTAGAGCTTATACCACTGTGACATTGCAGTGTGTATTTTTCTTTTCTTTTTTAGAAAGATGTCCTTTTTGTGGAATATTGTTCTTGAGCGCGAGAGCAAACTGTCCTCACAGGTGAATGCAAAACATTGCCCTTCACTGTGAATGACCTCTCCTTGTTTGTTCATATAGCCTTACTGTTTATTTAGGTTTATTCATCTCGATGTCATAAATGTCTTGTCTTTGTTGTACAATTTTTGCATTGTACGTCACTGCATACGCTCTAAATTCTTTCGCTGTATATACAGCTTGCATTGTACATACGCATTGATCACCATTGTCCATTTCTTTGTGTGCACATAAGCTATGTAAAATATATCCGGAAATAAAATTCTCTTAAACCGCTACAGCTCTATGTGCGAGTAGGCAAGCCAGAAGAAAGCAAAGCCAAGGAAGGGGGGTGCATTGTGGTACAGAGAGATAAGAGAGTGCTGTACACTCATCTCGGCACTTGCAATGCAATCGTTTAAGTAAACTGCTTGTAACTCGCCCGCTTCACTGACTTGAAGTTGGTTCCCATGTATACTGTTCCGCTACTTTGTTGTGAAATATTAACGTGGTCGATATCGAGTGCATTCCAGGGCGTTGAAATCCAATTTCTAGCGTGGTGGCTGCATAGAGACAGATAAATATTTCGAAGCGAATAAGTAGGGACAATTTCTGACGATCGGCTACTGTATAGAACAGATCCGGTCAGTTAGGGCTGGAACTATCTCATGCAGTGCTATGCAAAACATTTGACTTCACACTCCTTGTATTCTTCTGCACTCGTACTCGAGTGCAGAAGAATACAACATACCTTAAAACGAGTGCCTTAATCTTTCCTGGCGTCTTCAGCCTTTGCGGAACAATTCGTGACGCCAGCAGTTAGCCCACACTGCATCCCGATAAAATAAGCTATCGATTGGTCGATATAATAGAGGAATGTCCTGTGAATGTTCTCCTAAGCTCTGATTTGCCACGAAGTTGCGTGCCAGGTTTGCCACCTCTCGCATAACTGGCATGCGCGATAAACTAAGTTCACTTTATTTTCTCCCTTTGCTATTTCGCAGGCAGATATGCAGCGTGTCATCGAAAAGCGCGGAGCCCTGACTGGCTTAACGCTTAGCGCTGATATTCCGCGTGCTAAGAAATGAGTTGCGAGAAAGAGGCAACAATTGTGGGAAAGATAGCAAAGGCAAGAAAGGAAGTATATAATTTCTCGACTTTGAGATCAGTTGGGTAAGGGACTCTTTGAGCACTCACCAGCGCTTCATCCTTCATATAGCACTCCAGCACGTGCCATAGCACATCACCTGAACGCATCAGTTCTTTAGGCGCACCTAATTGCGGTCCTAGAACGTACGAGCGTATCACGCATACTTGTATGCACCGTTAAGGTATTCTCGATCATGTGCTTGCCGGCAATCAGCCACTTCCGATATGACAAGTAGGGAGATTTAGAATAGTGCACCGCAAGCCCTTGCTGTGCGGTCACTGTCACTGTGCATGCGTCGTAAGGGGAGCAGCCACTCTCGCTTGCGGTCCGCCCGCAGGAAATCCGAAATGGTGTGCGGCCCGCAAGTCCCGCAACTGCTGGTGTTGAAGTTATAGTGTATAGTTACGATCGTGCATTTGGGTTTGCGTGGAGGGCAAACGATATTCTAAAACTTCCTAATCTTATCTGTCATCGACGTGTCATATCTAATTTTTACGTTACTATGTTTTATTGTTCCATGGGTGCGAGTGCATGCCCTCACGTTCCGGCCCGGCACAGGAAGGTGAGGTAAAGCCTTGCGTGTTAACCAGTTGTAGTTTGGGGCGATTCAGATCGTGGAGAGAGTAACTAGAAGCACCACAAAAAAACGACGAGAAAATCAAACACACACACAGCAGAACTTGCACTGTATACTGCCAAATAGATGTTTGTTAGCAATTCACAATTTACGACTATGCCACCAACCCCATTTATTCAAATTGTGAACAGGCGCATCGCAATACTAGCAGATTATTATCAAGAAAACAACTCTTATGAGTAGCTAAACTATATTTGCAGCCGCGCTGATAAACCTATCTCCTGGATTATTGATGAACTCCCCTTCCACGATGTCTCAAATTTTCCAAATGTGAAAAAAAAAAACTATTCTCCCGAACTTGGGTGGGCAGTGAGAGGCTAGGCGGCCGCCATAATCATTTTACCCTCTTCTTAAGTTACGTACTCTTATAACTAAACCATGCCCACCTTGTCCAATGCACACACCCCTACAACATTATGGTATCTTATGTACAACGTGAGAGGTGCGCTTGGTGACTTCTGTTTCGTGGTTCCTTTCCGAACTTTTATAGCATTACACAGTGCTGAAAGACTACGGAGAACTGGAAAAAAAAAAACACCATGCCTGCGCGAAACGCACAGCACAGTCACAGCGAAAACTAGAAGAGTGGCCTTTCAGAGCCTTTTCAGAACACTCATGGGGTAACTGCAGCAAGCACACTTGCTGGATGCCCCATACAGCATTATTACAACAATTTAGCATTTGTTAGTAGCCTTTGTTAGCATTTGTTATGGCATTTTTCTTCATTCCTCTGAGAAGAGTTGTATTCGCTAACAGAAGCAAGGAATTTTCTGCCACTGTTCATGCAGTAACTGACGACGATCAGGAATTATGCCTGAAGTGGGTACGCGCCACAGTTTAGATGATCAAGAACAACCTTTTGTAGGGGGTTGGAGCATTGGACAATCAACTCGTTACGCTATTCGCATTGTGCGACGACTGGTTGTTATTTCGCTGTTATAAAACTCTTTATTACTCATAATAACACAATTCATTTCCCGACATGAAGCCTGCCTAAAGAAAGTTTGTGAAGAAGGCCCAAGCACGCTATTTTCTTTTGGGACATTTTACAGAGGACTTTAAAAAAAGATTTACCTCTTACTCCATATGAAATTCGTTTTCTGCCTTGTGATCGTTCTGTGCAAACTTTGGATGTTATATTTTTACTTGGTCTTCCTTTGGTTTGGCGTAGTATGCTATCGTACAGACACTGTGATGTGAGAGTTCTATCCGTTAATGAGTGTTTCGTGGAAGCTGTTATAAAAGTGCGAGATGTGTATAAGGCTACCGACTGTGTTGAAGATGTAATATCTTTGTTCGATGTGTTATCACGCATGAAACACGTGTGATAGTGATTGTCAGATTAGCTTGACCTGTAGTCAAGAAGGCAATAAAGAAAAAAAACCGTCATGGCTCAGTGGTAGATATTGGGCCGGCACGCAGCGGACCCGGGTTCAAGCCCCACTGTGTCCTTGATAGTAGGATGTAGACTTCATGTCTGTTAACCGCTTTCTTCAGGGTATGCGATAACGTATGGTCATACTTCATCACGCGAAATGGTCTTTTTTTTTCTTTCTGCGCAGCCCTTTTTTTTGAAATTTTTAATCTTTTGAGCAAAGTTTCACACTTAGCTGTATTGTCAAGAAAAAGACGACAGGCCGTTTGACGTCACTCCATGAAAGGGTCACAGAACAGGGACATCTTCGACAAATTACCCTGGTCCGGTAGTAATGTTTAAAAACAAGATAGTTCCGAAAAAAAACTTGCAACGCGGCTTCGGAGACATACACCGATGATAGATGGTAGCTGCATACACACCATTCAAGCGTCCTAGAAATGTATTGAGAGTTTTGCACGGAGCAGTGCCGACTATGTGAAATATGATACGCGGGTTGTTTGCTTCTTGCACATCGGTGATTTGAGAATAACGCCTCCAAGCAGCCCTTCAAGCATGGTAGAAGTCCTAGCAGAAGCCACGAATGAAACTCCGTCAACTTCAATTAAATCGTAACCTAGTACATAAGCCTAGGTCCCCGAACAGGAGCGCTTTCGAAGCAGGTTGGCACTAGTGTAGATCCTTAAAGAAAACTAAAAAAAAACATCACACTGCAAAAGCGGAATGGCGTAATCGGCCGTATTTGGTTAACGCAAATTCCGCTTCGGAGTCTGTAGTGCATAGGAAAGCGAGATTATTACAGGATACAGATCAGATGAAAATCCTCGCAAGTAGATCTTGCCGTCTAAATCCCACAAGGTTGCCCAACGCCGTATCTGCGTCCAACAGACATGCAGCATTGGTATGTTGCAGCAAGCGCCCGTGGTGAGTGTTTACGCGAGAGACAGTGCGTCAAACTATACAGGAACCTGACTTACGAGACAGGAGGTAAATAAGGGCGGCTTAGGATTTGCCAGCTGAATGAAGGATTGAAGAGCCGGTCTAATTTTAGGGGCAAACAGGGAAAGCTGCGTTGTATGAGATAGCGCAACGTGCTTGCCACGTTATCTCCCAGTTCCGCCTGCAGCCGCCTTTCATCCGACGATGTTTTGTCAGACCTCTCTGCAGGGAGGCTTAGCGGTGCATTATGCCAAGCACCAGTTCTGTAGTCCTATAGGCTTTGGCGCGTAACTGTTGTCATGCGTGCTGCAAAGCGACCTCATTTACTTATGCACGTGCAAGCCGGACGCGTTAGGGCCGTCGGTGCACAGGAAGCAAGGGCTCAGAAGCGACCGGTGGTGTCACCACTCTTATCTGACGTGTATAAAACAGAGAAAATTGAAGCACTCTCGAGCTTCGCCTTCAAAAATAGGTCGCGATAGCGTAACCAGGCCTAGCGCCCATCACCTTCGTGTATCTTAAGATACAAAGATACTGGGATACAAACATCACCGTGATAAGCAATACACACCTTGTGAAGTCACTTCTCAAGCTGCCACTGTTACCACTAAGCCGTCAGAATAAAACTGAACGACAGTAAGATTGATTTAGCTTCCCGCTAGAATAAGTAAGCCAGCAGGTGCCATTAGGTCTACGCGTTACAAATGGCGGAGCACAGTCCCATAACGAAGCTCGAGCCATAGGGACGAAAACCAGCGCACGAAAGTCTACGCACATTCCAACAGCCGTTTTCCTGTTTTCTTTCCTTTTGGTTCTGCCAATGTGATGGCTTTTGTTAGCAGTCACGGCAGGGGCGTAGACAGAATTCATTTTATCCGAAGGCGTGCTGCGTCGTCTACTCGAAATCTAACGCCGCTATATCTGTCGTTATTGAAGTTTTCTCTCGCATTGTGCTTCGCTCTAGTCACAAGGACGTAGGAATGGGTTTAGTTGCTTTTTCGCAGCTTTCTCAAGTCAGCGATTTGAAAAATCTCTTTCATGTATACGATGACGGTCACTCATGCATAGGTCGCCGAACTCATACATAAGGTCGACTCACTCGGACTCACTCAGACTCAGGTCGATTCGTGAGTTTGAGTGATCTCGGATGATTAATATTTTGGTGCGTTTGAGTTCCAGTGAGTCCGGTCGACGATGAAATTTTCCGACTGTGAATTCGAGTGAGTCCGGCTCAGGAAAATTTTGGTGTGTCTGTGTCAAAGTGAGATTAAAGCACAATATACATTTCTGGAGTTAGTCTGAGTGAGTTCTACTTTTATGTCCGCCTGTTATTATATTCAAACGAGTCAATAACAGCCATCGCACTACCGGGGCTGATACTAGATGCACCGTAAAATATATTTGCGCCACGGAAGCTGGAATCGAATCCCGGCTGCGACGGCTGCATTTTCGATGGAGGAGAAAACGCTTTAGGCTCACTTGCGCAGGTTTGGGTGCACGTCAAAGAACCCCAGGTGGTCGAAATTTTTGGAGCGCTCCACTACGGCGACTCTCATAATCATATGGTGGTTTTGAGACTTTAAACCCCCGATATCATATCTATTATGCAACATTCATGGCATTCATTTTAGAGCCCAGCGTGTTTCCTCATACCAAAGAGTGCACTGCAACTGAAACGAGTGATACATTCCTCTTTTTCAAAACATACAAAAGGGTTGAAAAAAGCGGGGACAGCACGGCATCCTAATTGTTTACTGTTTCCTATTTTATTTCCAGGTAATAAAAACATAATACAAAAAACTCTCAAATGGGTCAACAAAAGTTCATCAATTATTTCGAAATAAGGAACTTGCGGAATTCCACGGCAAATTCCCCAAAGCATTCTTGGTAAAAAAAAAAAAAACTCTCTGTTAAATTACTTGATGTGCGGACGTGGGCTTATATTTGAGACGAAGTCAATGAAGTTGTGCGCCGTTCCGCAGTGGCATAGCCGATGCGTGCGGTCCCCAAATATCCCCATTTACCGATGGTTATGCGACATCGTTTGTGCATACAGCGGCCTTGCGGCTGAAGAAGGCGAGATACGGCAGCTTCAATACCAGTGCAGAACTATCCGAATTAGAAATTGTTTTCGGTGTTCGTCCAGACCCAAAAGAGAAGAGTGCAGAGAACAAGTCCTAAGAGCTGAGACGCGTTGAAATGCTGCATTTCTAGCCGAATTAGAAAGTTTCATCATTTCGTGATGCAGCAACTAAGCTGTGCCAGGGGCAGTGGGTACAACGTACACTTTCTGGACAAGTGCGCGACTCCAAGTGAAAACGACAGAATTTCTTTTTCAACGCAAATTATATGTCGCAACGGTGACATGATATCGGCAGTGTCGATGTCTGTTTAGTATTATAGAAATGTTCGTTTTACTGAGCATTCATTTTGGTGGACCATTTTTGGGCCCCTTGCAGTTTACTCAAGTGAGAATTCACTGTGGAGTCTTCCATAATACAGTCAAGAACTATTCTATCGTATTTTTTATTGCCATTGAAATGGCGGTGCGATTGAAGCAGCGTGCAGTGATATGGTGGTTCTGTCCATTCTCACAGCACATACATGCTAAGTGGTGATCCTTTTCCGTCTTCGAAGGAAACCAGAGAAATATGAGGATGCTACTGGCTTCATGCGGTACCGTACTGCTCCGCTGTCGAACATACTTCGAGTGCCAGTAGCGGTGCGTGGACCGTGAGGAAAAGAGTGGCCGCTGCTTTAGGCATCAACTCCACAGTGTATCGGTATTTATGACTGCTGCACACAGCAAGAAAAGACCACCGTCTCTGTCAAGCGACGGGCTGAACGCTCGTGCTCTGGTTGTGTCTTTCGAAGAAAGCTTGAAAGAATGGCAGCGTGATGTCGCATGGTGACAGTATATAACGTGATTTTATTTCATTATTTCTATAATTCGTTGCCTGTTTTTCAAAGCCAGGAAGTATTCCCCACGCTGCATGCTCGTCAAAAAAATAAATCAATATACATCAGTAGTTTTCGCATGCGCTTCATGACGAAATGGAGCGCCACTAACCCGAAACGAAGGGAAAAAAAAAACGCTCAGCCTGCACGGAACGCAAAGCAAAATCTCAGCGAAAGCTGGAAGAGCGGCCTTTCAGAGCCTTTTCTAAACACTTTGGGTAACTGCTACCACTCTGGGTAACTGTGGCGACAGGTGCTGCTCCGCGCCTGTCGAGTGAAGCGGTATTCTGAAAACAGGTATTGCGCTTATGGACAAGGTAAGAATGCACAGTGGCAATAGTGTCATCGTACGGGAGATCTATTTAAAGTGTTCTTGCAGGTAGACGACAACCCGCCTAGTAACACCCAGGTGGAGAGCTGACATGCATCAATTAAAACAGCGTCGAGCAAAGACCACTGACTGCGCAGGTGCATGTATTGCCGCCGTGTTATGAAGGTAAACAATTAGTTATTTAGGAATGAAGCCAGTATTTCTTGAGCAAGAAAGGCAGAACTTTCGGGGTACAAACAGACATTCCATCAAAATTTAACAAAGTTTGTTCAAGTGCAGAAATTTCCGAGTAAAAAAATTACAGCGTATCCCACGTATTGAACGATGATGAGTGGGGCCAAGCGCTGGAGAGTTTCATCGATAAACCGCGAACCATCCACAGATATCACAAACTACATCATCAAATGCGTGACAAACACTGTATATATCTACACAAGAAATTTTATTATTGGTAAGTGGTAGCTATACGTCGCTTCCGTTCTCCCTTCATTAAAACGACTTTATGGTCGATGAAGTGATAGATCAGTGATGGGGCGTAGTGGGATGTCTGCAATGACGAAATAGTGGGCAGTTGGCAAAGGAGGTTACGTACATACATACAAGGACTGGACAGACTCACGCCTTTAGGAGCTTCACCCGTAAAAATTTACATATCTCACGTACAATGGCAATCGATCATATGCGAAGCACGAATAATGAAGGTTGATATGTCCTCTTTAAAAATCAGCACAACGTTACTGAAGGCGGACGTAAAATATGCCGTACGTATTATCACGTTTGGACGTGTAATTTACCTTCCTCGGATATTCACATCACGTGATACGAATTTCGTATACGTGGAGCCAGCGAAACGAACGCGAGCGCCCTATTAGCATAGCATGTAGCCATGTTTTACATGACACGCATACCATGATTATTAAGTTTGGACGCGTCATTTACTTCACGTCACGTAATACGAAAGTTGCTTCACGTCACGTATATTAAAGTTGGCATGTGTGGAGCTATATCAAAATGGGCACGAGCACGCTATGAGCGTAACTTGTAGTCATGTTTCACATGACCCACATGTTATCATTATCATATTTGGACGTGTCATTTACTTTCTTCATCCATTGACGTCACGTAATACCAAATTTCGTATATGTGAAGCTAGCTAAACGGTCGTCAGCGCATCATGAGCGTGGTAGGTTGTCATGTTCTTACAAGACACGCATGTCATGATTATTATGTTTGCACCAGTCATATACCTTAGTCATCATTCACCTAAAGCAACACCAAATTTGGATATGTGAAGCTAGCCAAACGACCGAGACCGCACCATGGGCGCGGCATGTAGTCATGATTTACATGACATGCATGTCATTATTTCCACGCTAAGGTTTGCTCGTATGTTTGGCATGAAGTCATGTCATACCATACCAGTTTTGCAACATGTTATGTGAACGAAGCCTACCACAAGAGCAGCAAGAGCATAAAATGTAAATCATGAAATTCATGCGTACCTGTCATGACATTCATGTTATGACTAGTCGCTTATGCTCGTCATAAATTGTGTTATGCCATATCATTTTGGTGTTGATACCATAATTGAAACAGCCCTGAGAGCTAGAAGTCGTAGGCGGATAGATCGATAGAGAGGCAGATACGCTCAAAGTCGCCGAAGTTCGCTGAGGAATACTTCGCGTTTAAAAGTTTGCACGTAGTGTATTGCTGTTTCAATATATATATATATATATATATATATATATATATATAGAATAGGAAAGTTTCGTAGCGGATACAGTTCTCGAGCTAGTACCTTGTATCTGTATCCCAAATACTTCGCGCCTTAATATATTGTAAAGCATCTTGATACAATTTCAAAGTATGTTTGCCCAGCCCTGCTTATTCCCTTGTATGCGCAATGTCCTCATCGCTAATTTTACGCTGTAGCGGTAGAGAGCACGGAAAGCCCTTGCCTGCATAGAGCAGCCGAATTTGCTTATGTTAGTATTTTAGAATGGCGCCAAATAAGATCTTAATAAACATAGCTTGTAGCCTTACTTCTAATATATAGCATTCAAATGAATGCAATCCTGATCGCTGTTTATCTCGCGTTGAATCTGTGACCCCCCCCCTCTTTTTGTCTTTTATCTAATCTCTCTGACTCTCAGTGTTCCCTTTTTCGCAAGGTTGCTCATCTTTTATTTCTCTGGTGAGTAATTTCGCCTAACTTCGGACTATACTTTTTCTTTATTGAAATAAAAAATACCCGAAGGATTTGCTGCCTCCATTCCACGTGTCACACTCTCTCTGTATCACCCTGTGGCGATAAGCGTCAATGGAGGTCTCGACACGATACTATTTTGAGAAAACTAGGATACTGTAATGTCTGCAAGCTTCTCATTCACGGAACGAAAATAAAAACGCGGTAGATTGCAGCGCTCTGTCCCGGGGAAAGTGCGTCCAAACGTTTGGGGGAGATCAACTTTATTAATACAGACCACACGGCAGCGCCTGCCGGAGGCTTACCTAGGGAAACACGCCAGGCTTATGTGCACAAGCAGACGACAAGAGAACTTAACCTAGTCGTCGTCTGCTTCCCTCACTTTCGTTCAGGTCCGTCGCTTCCGGTTCGCCTGCACGCCGGCGTGGGGCACCATAGCGCACACAATGAAGGGCTTGATTACTGCAAGCTCGCAAGCCCACTTTGCGGCTGCTGTTGGAACTGTGCAAATAGGAGCTTTCGTTCTTTTTTTTTTGTCTAGCATAGTTTCCTTTCACACCATGCAGTTTCTGCCACCGGGGCGCGGGGCTACAGGCTCGCGCTCCGCTACCCAACTAAAGATGGCTTATATGCAAATTAGGTTTTCCCGGGATGCCGGGGAAGTCCTCTGTTTGCTCCCGCTAGAGGGAACACATAATAAGGCACGAAGCGGTTCTGCTTCTCGACAACTGAAAGAAAAAAATGAAAAAAAATTTCCTGCTGTGCCGAAGAAACAGGGAGTTGCCCCTAACAACAGGTGCTGTGTTTGCCGATTAATTTTAATGTACTCACACTGCGGCCTAGTAAGGGAACGAAGGCGGGCGCAGTGTAGGATCTGAAACTGAAAGAGCCAGCCACTGCTCCTAGCTGTAGAGAAAGGAAGCGCAACGTGGCGTTCGGTTAGGCAACGTGGCGTTCGGTTAGGCCATTGAATGCAGATTGAGTGGATGGTGAAACCTAATAATTATTTGTCAGGCAAAAACACACTGCGAGCTCAGGTCTCTCATGTTGGGACGTTGAATATAGGAGGACCTGAAAACTTCTTTTAGAAGTAGAATTTAGAAGTCTGTGATTTTAGAAGTCTGTGATTTTAGAAGTCCGTGACGTTATATAACTGTGAACGCCTAAACTTTCTGCAATCTTGTCCAAAGATATCGAAGGGCCCAGCTGTGTCACGGAGTTTCATAGGTCTTTCGATCATAGTTAATATACGAATGTTTACATCGCTACGACGATCGTAAACAAACAGACGTTATGTCTGGTGGACATCCCAGTCAAGTGTTTGAGAAAACAAGTTGCACTAATTTTTTTTTTCAGCAAGTACTCTGGACCACTTAAACTGAATTCTTCACTTGTACGTGTCGCAGAACATCATAGTCACAGAATAAGTAGTCAAATGTCATGCCCGTTTGTTTTCTTTTTCTGGGCATTTATTGCTCAGTTTTTTTTTTTACACGAACAAAACTCAGCCGAAACGCAATGTGATTATGACGGTCGCCATACTGAACGCTTTCGAAAATTTCGGCCAGCTTCCTTCGACTGAGACGAAAAAGACGACGATAACTTCGCCTCCAGGTCGTCTTAGGCAAATGCATCAGAAAACATCAGCATTTTCTGACAAGGCAGCTCCTTTCACTTCATTTATTAGTAATATCACTTATAACTCAGGTGTCACGCCCCAAAATCACGACATATTATTAGGAACGCCTTAGTAGAGGGCTCCGTGAACTGGGATCAACTGCTGTTCTTTAAGGTATATTGATATCCTGCAGAACACGGGCCTCTGCCATTTCGCCTCCAGGGGTCGAATACCCAAGCCTTTGGGTGAGCCGCTGAGCACCATAACCTTAAGGACCATATACCGCGCGTGGACAATTCATTGATTGTATGGTTTAATTCGGGATTACGTAGCTGCTAGCTGTGGACATGACTGTTAAGTGCATCATATAAAAAAAGCTTGGCTACCAAAAACACTTTGCGCGGCCCATAAGCCAACCACCTTCGCCACTTTTCCTTGGCATTTCTTTTCTTGTAGTTCTCATTATTATTGCGAAGAAAATTTGTGCGTCGGGGGATCGATTTCTTTGAGAGCCAAGGAGTAGCCGGTGCCTAATGTCTGCGTTTTCATCTCTTCATACTTATTCAAAGAGCGTAGCGCAGCTAGGCAACGAAAATTGAGGTAGCAGCAGAAGCCTATGGCTTCACCCTCTTTGTCAGCCTCATTTCAATATTCCTACTTCTCTCTCTTTCCTTTTTTTCTTCTCTTTTATTGGTCTTTCTATTTTTCTCTTTGTATATTCCAATTAGTTCCCTCTATCTTCGTAGTAGTGGCTTCTTTCTATTTCTTTCTCCCGTTCTCTATATATTTCTTTCTCTCGGTTCTATGAATATCCACCTTTATTCCAGCTCTCTCTTTTTGCCTTTTCTTTTCAGTGTTTCTCTCTTTCTCTTTCACAGCTTTACTGCAAAGTCGAAGCAATGAGCGCGATAGCAACAAAGTGGAAGGTCACGCGCAGATTGACAAGCAGATCGAAACGTGCCCCGCATTTCTTACGCACAAATGACGCACGAAACGTACTCACAGGTACAGATTGATTGACATGTGGGGTTTAACGTCTCAAAACCACCATGTGATTATGAGA
Organism: Rhipicephalus microplus; assembly: GCF_013339725.1. Lineage (NCBI taxonomy): Eukaryota > Metazoa > Arthropoda > Arachnida > Ixodida > Ixodidae > Rhipicephalus > Rhipicephalus microplus. Next base: position 235,446,368 of record NC_051167.1, on the reverse strand, counting down.
GACGCCGTAGTGGACGGAAATTTCGACCACCTGGGGTTCTTTAACGTGCACCCAAATCTGAGCACACGGGCCTACAACATTTCCGCCTCCATCGAAAATGCAGCCGCCGCAGCCGGGATTCGAGCCCGCGACCTGCGGATCAGCAGCCGAGTACCTTAGCCACTAGACCACCGCGGCGGGGCTGACAGGTACAGATGAAAGTGAATAAGCGTCTCAGTTGTTCCGGTGAAAGTCCAAGGCCAGCATAGGCACGCGATTGTCCCCTCCTTCGAAACAAGCAAGTACACGCGTGAGGGTCCACCTTGTCCGCTCTATGCGGGGCAAAGTACGCGTGGCGAGTTGCGAGCGTGTGCCGCCGCGTCGTGACGATGTGGCGAAGTGTGCTGGTTGCGCTATCTTGCTGGTAATGCTAAAGATACATTAGCTCCCCCCAAGATTCCCATTACCAGTGGTAAGCGGTAGATATAAAAACCCTGCCGTTTGAAAGTTGATGGAGGTGCTTATTCGTGGCTCAGTGGCTAACGCCTCACACTCACTATTTAAAGTCCGACGTTCGATGCCGCACACCGGAGTCTTTTTCTGGATTAGTTTTCTTTTTATGGTTTCTCACATATATAGATACGTATATATATACGGTGAATGACGGCGATGCCGACGCCGGCGGCAAAATCCAGCCGAGAGTATCCACCTAATTCCTATTGCAATGGAATAATGGCCAGGCTAACAAGCCAACATGAAATTATACGTAAAATTTCCGTCGCTCGTAGTCGCTTGTAGCTCATACGCGGAAAGGCGACGTTCTTCCGGCGACTCGGGGATTTCACCGCGTTGTCCGCATATTTCCACGGTCACGCTGTCACTGCCTATACCATAGGCTCATTGCTGTCCAGGCCCCTCTGCACGTTCCTGCGGCGGGAGCCCGTCCACCCATATCCGGCCTCTCGCAGCGCTCTGCGTCCACGTTACGCCATACTGCCACCGCGCCATTACAATAGATGTCGAGGCAAGCGCCGACGCCACAGCTTTTCCTTTTCAGCCGTACCACGTCTGCATTCCTGACATAAGGTATCACACACATCTGTATTTTAATTCGTCAACATGATACAGAACTGAATGTGACGATTAGAGCATAAATACACACGGCCAAATCGTACATCATTCGCGCAACGCACGTTATTCCACGTCAACTCGACACGACGCTTCCGTAGCATTGCTAGCGATGTACTCTAGCGCGATCATCCCGCGGCGGACGGGATGGTCACGCTACCTCTGACGTTCCAGTGACAACATACGTGGGTGGAAAAGTACACCTCCATTCTTCTCAACCTCCGCCGGCCTGCTTAAAGAAGAGTGAAGTTTTATAACACACGAAAAGAACACGGACAGAGATAGAAGTGACACACACAGGTGCTACATACCGCCTGTGTCTGTGACGTTTCTCTCGGTCCGTGTTCTTTTCATGCACTTCAGAGTGACATAACATTACGTCCAAAACGCCACGTTCGTATTGGCCAGATGCCGTCACGTGGGACCGCAAAGAGCGTTCCATTGTTTACTGTGGCTCTCGACTACCATCTTCGCTCCTGAAGCGTGAACAACAACAACCACAACATTATTATTATTATTATTATTATTATTATTATTATTATTATTATTATTATTATTATTGTGCGGGGTTTAACGTCCCAAAACCACTATATGATTATGAGAGACGCCGTAGTGGAGGGCTTCAGAAATTTCGACCACCTGGGGTTATTATTGATACTATGATTATAGTTGTTATAATTACTATTATTCTTATTATATATAACAATAATATTATAATATATGGGGTTTTACGTCCAAGAATCACGATTAGCTTACGACAGACGCAGCAGCGCAGGGTTCCGGAATCTTCGACCATGTGTTGTTTTTTAACGTGCACTGGCATCGCTCAGTACATGAGCTCCTACCATCCAACCGCCGGCTAAATGAGACTGCCGCGATCGAACACGCGACCTTTTAATCAGTAGCCGAGCATGTTCCGCCACACTGTTCCGCCAAGGGGAATTGGAAGCGTGGAGTCGTTGATGCACACCGCATCCGTGTTACGGACACGCACGTCTCCTTCCGTACGCAATCCGGGGGTGAAATACTTTCCATACAATACCGGCAACGCTTTTGATCGCCATGCGCATCTTCTGCGCCTTCTCAAGCAAGAATTACCCCCGTATTCTAGAATGTTCCTTCACTCAACGCTCCACCTTCACTTGAGAAAGCCGGTGGGAGCGCCGTCTCCAGGCACGGCAAATCACTGCATATCAACGATAATCTGACGTGATTCTTCAGTTGCGCAGCGTGATTTTCAGCCGAGCGGTGGCGCAATGCTCAACTCTGTCAAGTGAAGGATGAAAGTCGAGTCGAAGAGCGTTTGTGAATACCGGGGTGAGTCTAGCGACGGCAAAAAGCTATCCATCATACCATACGGCAAGCGCTACGAGTTGCGACGAGATAGCGTGTAATCGGGAACGAGAAATTTAAGCTGGCATGTTCGACTCGACTTCGCGAGATAACTTTCGAGTCTTTCACCACGAGTATACACCGAGGGTCACGTAATTCGATTCCCGTGTAACGCCGCGCACCAGTCACGTACTAATTGTGCAATTCTTCGCCACCTCTCACTCATGCTTCATTAACGCTTCTGTGGAGTCTGTTCTTTTTCTTGTCAACAGTATATGGCGACCTTTCCCGCTTGGCCGAATGCACCGACTTGTTTGTGTTGTGTAGCATCACGGTGCTTGTTTGAGCGACTAACGTCGTGCATACATGCAGACGGATGATTGAAGATACGATTGCGAAACTTCGGAGATTTGGCGCTGCTGTTCTCAATAAGCAGAAATGGAGTGCGAAAACTCAACATTGGTTCTCTCAGTTGGTTGTTGTGTGCTGATTAATTTCAGAGCAAGCGCTCTTCTCTGGCTCTTTTACGTTGACCGATCAGCCGGTGGAAATGAGATGTGATGGCAACTACGCAAAGCGTGCATGGCGTATGCTGAGCCCTTAGTTGGGTTCGTCGTCTAGGAACGTGACCCATACGGTCAACTTCGGGCGAAAGTTTACGCAGCCTTTCTTATGAAGGTTATCACTTTTTTCGGTCGGTGTCAACATAGCAATAGCAGCACGTTGGCTTCCGAAGAAACTTCCGGTTGCTTCAATTATCACAATCTGACGCTGCAGCGGAAAACTTTCTTTTTTATTTTAGTTATGCCAGAGTAAGGAAAAAATCCTTTTCCGCGTTTTGGTAAAATGAAGGCGCTTAAAGATAACAACTCCTATAATGTTGTGTGTAGCTTAGCAAATAATAAATTTTCATTATTTGTCCTTACAAAGGCAAAAAGAGTGTCGAAAATGAGCGGGCTACCTGCTAAAGCATTCGTTCCTTGCCAATGCTTTTACGCTAAGCTAGTGCAAAAAACCGAAAGCCGTCCAGCAACTCGGTTAGTAAACAGCGAAAGGGTGCTAGCGGAGCTCTCACAACGAAACCGTTCAGAGTGGCATGCTGGCTCACTCATTAGTCCACTCCTAAATTTACAGCTGAAAGGTAACTACACGCTCCGAATGCGCGTCCTCTTTTGATTCACTGAAGCTTTTAGCTGTTTCTTGCACTGACAGTCATTCCGGACGCTGAGTGCACATATCTCGCTCGCTGGTCTTATCGCATACTCTATGCGGCACAGGAGAGAGCTGTCTTGAGCCTATGTAACACTCGTTTAGCTAATATTGGAATGAGTTCTGCGGCTGGCGCGAATGTTTTCAGTGCGGTGCGTGGCAAGCGAGCGCTCCATCTGCGAAAACGTGTCCGCTAGGCAGAAGCAAGGTACATGGCGCCAACTTTGAAACCAGAGTGCGAAGCAGAAGATAGTGGGGAGGAACGAGAGTGGAGGAAGGGGAGTATCATTACTTTACGATGTTTCAGGGGAGTGATCTGGCTCTTAGACCGAGCCACGGTGTACCATGGAGCGGACACTAAAGCCCCTGAATTAACTAAAAGTGCTCAATGTAGCTCCATCCCCCACTATGTGCCGTCTATTCTTCCGCCACGATGTTTACTTATCTCATGTTTTGTTCTCAATCATTCGATGAAATAATATAAAAAGTATAGCCGACGTAAGCAATGGTGCGAACTCCTTCTTTAAGACGGCGCCTATTGCTGGGGTTGCAGAGGCGTTAATGATAATAACTGCGATAAAGTCTGACCTACAATGAAAGGCCTGCAATAAGCCAAACAGGTGCCGTATCAGCTTAATTCTGGTACTGTGATCAACTTCCTGAATCTCCATACTACATGTCTATGACTCAGTGGTCAAGAAGGCCCCACGGGACGGCTTCCTGCTCTCCCTTGCAGACTACCGGTCAAGTACTCTAAATCGTTAAACACCTTTAAATGCGACTTCGGCGACTTTGAGCGTATCTATCTATCTATCTATCTATCTATCTATCTATCTATCTATCTATCTATCTATCTATCTATCTATCTATCTATCTATCTATCTATCTATCTATCTATCTATCTATCTATCTATCTGGCCGCTTATGACTTTAGCTCTTCTAGCCGTTTGGATAATGATATCGATACCAAACTTGTATGACATAGCATGACTATATGACGAACGTAACTGACTAGTCATAACACGAAAATCATGAGATGTATGTCATGAATGTCATGATTTACATTTCATGATCTTGCTGCTCTTGTGGTGGTTTCTTTTACATGTTGCGAAACAGGTATGGTATGACATGACTGCATGGCGAACACAAGTGACAGACCCTCACATGAAAATCATGACATGCATGTCATGTAACAACATGACTACATGCCACACTCACGATGTGCTCGCGGCTGTTTCGCAAGCTTTGCACATACCGAATTCGGTATTACGGGACATGAATGGATGACGAAGGTATGTGAATAGTGCAAACATGATGATCATGGGATGCGCGTCATGTAACAACATGACAACATGCCACGCACATGATGCGCTTGCGGCCGTTTCGATTGCTTCACATGTACCAAGTTCGGTATTACGGGACGTGAATGGATCACGAAGCTATGTAACTTGTTCAAACATGATTATCATGAGATGCGTTTCATGTAAAAACATGACTACATGCTACGCTCAAGATGCATTCACGGCTGTTTTGCTAGCTTCACATGTACCGAATTCGGTATCACGGGACGCGAACGGATGACATAAGTAAAAAACAAGTCCAGACATGATGATCATTACATGCGTGTCATGTAACAACGTTACTACGTCCCACACTCACGATGCACTGGCGGCAGTTTCACTACCTCCACATAAGCCAAAATTGGTATTACGTCACGTGACTGGATGACGAAGGTATGTGACTAGTGATGCGTGTCATGTAAGAACATGGTCGAAATTTCCGGCGCACTCCACTACGGCGTCTCTCATAATTATATCGTGGTTTTGGAACGTTCAAACCCCCCATATCAATCAATCAATCATGTAGGAACATTATTACCCACCACACTCAAGGTGCCAATACACTTCGACGTGACCCGGTGCGCGTGCGCGCCAGCATTCATCTGATCACGTCACGCCGGCAACGCGACGCCATACGCAAATACCGCCCCCCCCCCCCCCTACTAGAGATCAGCTGATCTGCCCACTGACCTCCATTGTGAATCTGCCTGCCATCTACTCGCAGGCCCGCGCAGCGTTGGTTTGACGCATGCGCGTTTGAGCGCACACAGTGTCCCTCCGTCACAAACAGAAGCAGACGCGATGCTGTCTAAGTAACGTCATCGGCGCGAAACGCATCATGTCGCATTTCGCGCCGGTTGCCACTGGGCCACGCCGAAGGACACTTGTCACGCCGGTCGCGTCTTGTGTCTGACTATTGAGTGCTCGCGTTTCGCTAGCGTGGCGTGCCTGCGCGTTCGTCAACGTTGCGTCGGAGTGTATTGCGCCCTTCATGACGCGCTCGCCGCCGTTTCGCTAGCTTCGCATGTACCAAATTTGGTATCACCGGAAGTTGATAGACGATGAAGGTGAATGAGACTTCCAAACCTGATAATCATATGCGTTTTATGTGAAATATGACTATATGCTACGCTCATAGCCGTTTCACTCGTTCCACATATACCAAGTTTGTTCTTACGTGACGTTAATGGACGACGAATGTCAATGACATGCCCGAACATGGCAATCATGATATAGATGCCATGTAAGACTTGATTACATGCTACGCTCATAGCACGCTCGCGGCTGTTTCGCAAGCTTCATATATACCAAAGTTGGAATCAGGTGACGTTAATAGATAACGAAGATTTTATTATTTATTTATTTATTTATTTATTTATAAATTTTCCAAATACTGTTAACCTTTCGGCTGTTACAGGGGTGGGACATACTAAGAATGACAAACATCAACGCATTCAAATAATACAGCAATTTAAACAGCAACACTTGAACTTGGAAATGTTACATGACATACGTTGGAAACACCGGAATTGAGGCTGAAGGAAAAACAGTGCAGTCGTAGTAAGCATACAAATAAATTGAAATAAATTAACATAGTAAACCATGCTTACAGAAAAATATCTTTGAGCCCTTTTTCAAATTTTTCCAGTGAATCACAATGAACCAGTGGTAATGGCAAAGCATTCTACTGACGAATTGTTTTTGGAAAAAATGAATCCGCATATACATTGACACGCTGTTGTGGCACTTCGTATGTGTAATCGTTTACACTTCTTAGGTTTCTTCCACGGCGTGGCGTTAAGTATTTTGTTGTGTTTACGTTTAATTTATTTTTTGAAATAAAAACAAGAACTTCATCCTTGCCGTCGTTCAGCTAAAGTGGGCAGTCGTTCAGCTAAATTGCCGTCGCTAAATTGCCGTCGTTCAGCTAAAGTGGGCAGTTGAACAGAGCGTAGTATTTCTGTTGCTGACTCAGCCGAGGAGTACTTTGAAAGAATAAACCTGGCAGCTCGTCTTTGTACTCTTTCTAGCATATTAATGAGGCCGATTTTCGAAAGATGCCACACAATGCTGGCATATTCCAATGTTGGCCGAATATAAGTAATATATGCTGCTAGCTTAACGGGAGTTGTAGCAAGTCTTAATTTTCTTCGCAAGTACCATAGTTTTCTCTCCGCCACCGCACAAATGTTTTCCAAATGGGTCCTCGAATTTAGATTACTGCATGTTGTTACACCTAAATATTTTATTTCATTGACGGTAGACAGGCGGGTAGAACATAGAGTGTAATTGGAATAGAAAACACGCTTACTTTTGTTTGTGACGCGCACAGCAACTGTTTTAGTTCGATTTATTTCCATTTTAGATTCAGTGCACCAATTACTGACAGCATCAAGGAATTTCATTAAAAGTTTTTTGGTCAGCTTCACTGTGTATTTCCTTATAAATTAGGCAGTCGTCTGCAAAAATTCGCACTGTAGTACTTCTATCTATGCCGCATGAAATGTCATTTATGTAAGTTAAGTATAATATCGGTCCTAAAACTGAACCTTGCGGTACCCCTGAGGTAACGCTTAATAATTCGGATTTCAAGCTGTTTATTTCTACATATTGTGTTCTGCCTGTCAGGTACGCATTATCCACTGTATTATGTTATAATTTATGCCTATATGTGCTAACTTATTAATTAACTCCCTGTGAGGAACCTTGTCAAAGGCTTTGGAGAAGTCGAGACATATTGCGTCAATCTGAACACTATTATTTAAGGCACGCGTGAAGTCATCGACTGTTTCTATTAATTGGGTTACAGTGGATAAATTCTGCCGAAAACCATGCTGATTAGGAAAAAATGTTTTTGTGCCCTCAAGATGCGTATACATAGCTTTGGATATAATATGCTCTAAAAGCTTGCAGCAAACACAGGTGAGGGAAATTGGACGGTAATTTTCCACGTTTTCTTGGTCTCCAACCTTATGCGTTGGCATGACCTTCGCCACAAGCCAGTCGTCTGGGGCACGCTTTTGTTTTATTGAGGCATTATATATTATGTATAAACAGTGCGCAACCCGTTCCGCATATCTTCACAGTAAATCATTTGGTATGCCATCTGGTCCTATCGACTTTTTCACATTCATGTTCAGTAATAATGATACAATGCCTTCATAAGTGATCTGAACGTCAGGCATAACTGACAACTGAGAAGGAAGTGGCGTGGATGCATCACCATCATCAGGACAAGCAGTAAACACTGATTGGAAAAGTCTGTTGTGTAGGTAAGCGATGGAAGAGTAGTCGGTCACCAATTCATCATTGACAACAAGAGAATGCACGCGTCTTGAGTGGTCTTCCTTCTGAGACAAGTGACGCCAAAAACGATGGGGGGAAGATTTCATAAACGTCGGCAACATTTCTTCGTAATACTTTGTTTTTATTCTTTCAGTTCAGCACGCAGAAGCCTTGATAAATTGCGTATCTTGGATTGATCTTTGTTTACTTTTTGCCTCTGGCGGTTAATGGCGCGCTTCAAATGTATTATCTTCCTATTCATCCAAGGATTCTGTTTATTTTGTTTCTTTTTTTGCAAGGGCACAAATTTGTTGATATATAGCGTGGAAATTTCTTTAAACCTTATCCACATCTTATTGACGTCGCTTTCCTCACTGAACACATCCAAAGAAAACGACAAGTAATCAATTATGCTTGTATCATCGGCCTTGTTGAAGTTGCGCACATGCATGAAGCTTTCTTTTTTGCATGGCAAGGCACCATCAATGCTTATCTCAACTGAAACAAGTTTGTGATCTGACAATCCATGTTCAATTTCAACGTTGTATGTGTCGACACAGAAAGATAATTGAAACGTCCAAACATCATAATCACGACATGGAAGTCATGTACGTCATAGCGTACCTCCGGCTCGTGACGTTGTGTTGATTTTGGAGTGACCTATCAATCTTCCTCATTCGTGCTTCGCATATGCTTGATTCCCACTGTACGTGGGATCTTCCATTTTTTTTTCCATAAACACACATGTCTCTCACGATGTAACTTGATAATTATTGTCGGAAGTGTGAGGCCCAACGAACCACTTTATGCTCTCCCAAAGTAGAGAACCAACTACTCTTAATCGCTTACCACGTTATCTAAACACACGATAATTGTTATTTACGTTTGGCGGTGGTTTACTGCTCTCCTATTGTAGAGTATCAAGTACTCCGAATCGTTAAACACTTTTTAGTAGCACAGCATAGCTAACAATAAAGTCCGGGAAAAAATTAAGAGTGAAAATTCCTTATTTTATTGCCATCATAGGCGTCGAAAGTAAAAGTATGCCAAGAAGACGGGGGAACAGTCTGTTGGGATAAATGCTTTTGAAGAAACCATGTGGTAGAATAGAAAAAAAAAAGTCATAGTTCTGCCGCAAAGGCGAAGCGATGAGTGCGATAGCAACTAATTGGAACTTTACGCGCAAAATGGAAAGCAGATCGAAACGTGCCTCGCGTTTTAGATGCGGAGAATCTAATACTCGAGGCTTGTAGTGCGGCGCCGTCCGCAAGCTTCCTCCTCCTTCTTCCACCATCTGTGCATCCCTTCCTCCTCCACACACCGCGCGCGCTTCACTCCTCCACCATCTGTGCACCCTTCCTCCTCTACACACCGCGTGCGCTTCTCCTCTTCACGATCATTCGCTAGCTGTATAATGTAGCGCGCATGCGCCGTCACGCTTCGAGAACATCGGCAGCTGACGCGCGCGCATGCGCCGTCGCGCTTCGAGAACATCGGCAGCTGACGCGCGCGCATGCGCCGTTGCGCTTCTCCCCCTTCTCGAACATTCGACAGCTGACAGTGCATGCGCCGTCGCGCTGTATATATACTCAAGGTCGGTGCTCGCTCGCTCAGTTGCCGCTCGTCGGTTGGTTTGTACGGCGCGTCGACGTCCGAGGTCGCAATGATCGACGTTCCTTCGACCAGCGCCGGCCAAAGTGTTGGCGGAACCGCAACCAAGTCGTCGTCCAAAGACAAGGCAGCGCGGAGAAGAGCTCGCGACGCCGAACGTAAACGTCGGCGTCGAGCGGAAGATGCTCAACTTAGAGAACGTGAAGCCGCTGAGAGACGTCAGCGTCGAACAGCAGCACCGGATTCAGCCGCTTTGAAACGTAAGCGTCGACAAGAGCACCCGGACTTTCGAAAACGGGAAGCCGAGTGCAAGCGTCGGCGACGAGAGGCCGATCCCGATGCTGCCCGCGAGCGCAAGCGCGCCGAGGTAGCGGCCCCGCATCCTCCTCAGTGTTCCCCCGAGGGAAGCTGCGGGCAATTTTTTCCCACGCAAATAACGCGCGAAACGTACTCACAGGTACCGATCCACACGAATAAGCGTCTGAGTTGTTCGTGTCTGAAAAGCGCGCGCTTTTCGCAAATGGAAGCTGCAATGATTGCGGTGACCTCTGTTCGCCCGGTGACTACAACGAAATAGTTCCAGCTAAAGCCCGAGGCCAGCTAAGACGTACGATCCTCCCCTCCTCCCCACCGCAATATAAGGGCACGCGAGGGAGGGTTCCTCTCTTCCTCTAAGCGGGGCAAAGTACGCGTGGGAGATTCGAGCGCGCGTCGCCGCGCGACGTGGCGACGCGCCCTCACCGCGCCATCTTGCTGGTATTGCTGAAAACAGGATTACTCCATCCGAGATGCTCGTGAGCAGCAGTGTCATATATAAATAGCTGGCCGTTTGAAGGATGCTGGACGTGTTCCTCAGTGGCTCAGTGTTTAACGCCTCGCCCTCACGATTGAGAGAGCCTAAGTTCGATTCCGCGCGCCAGTTTTTTTCCGAGTTTTCCCCCTTTTTTGAATATTTATATATAGATACATATAAATATACGGTGAGTGACGTCGACGCCGGTGGCAAAATTAAGCCGAAAGTGTCCATATAATTGCTATCGCATTAAAATAGGAATCCGTGAGAAGTTCAAAGGAGCACTTGTTGAGAAGGGGAGGCAGCGGCAGGAGAGGAAGAGTGAGCTAGGCAGACGCTGGAAACCGGGCGGCGCTTCATTCTTCAGCCATGGCCCGGGTACGTGCTTATTCATCGCATCGCTCCGAGTAGACCTCGAAGCCGTCACCTCTCTTCAACCAACGTATGTTCACGGCGAAACCACTTGTCAGCGTCTTTGGCTCGGCACGCTACCGACCACGTCAGGTGCCACGACGCTGGTCTTGAGCCACATCGGACGCCACGCAATCGAAGACTGAACTGCACTGTCGCCACATATAGAAACAGCGACCGATAAGACTTCAATCGAGAGATCATCACTTATATAATTATGGTGCATACAAATCCTACGAATAACGTCATCATCAAATGCCAAATTGCTTTGGAATCACGGGCGTCGGACTTATTAGATAGTTTTAGAACAGCAGAACGCAAAGCTTCGCGTTCGCATTGCGCATGTGTCGTACGCCAACTTCTTGTTGGCTCCTGTTCAGTTACGAACTGCAAAGCTGCGCCTTCAACAGCCGCAAGTTTTGCGTATACTGTTCTAAATCTCTTTGTTTAGGGGAGAAGCTCCTTATGGCGTGGCTTGGACGTCCCTCGTTGTAGTGCTAACCACCGATGTCACATAACCGAAAGAGCGGTCCTTAGAATGTCCGCTGGCTGGCAGCGCTTGTATATGATGAATACATGATGAAAAGATGTGAAATGGCTGTACTTGGAGTGTTGACTGGATCGACGTACGGACTGATATACAGACGGACGGACAGACAGAGAGACGGCAGCACGAACAGACAAATGGACGGGCGGACAGACAGACAGACAGACAGACAGACAGACAGACAGACAGACAGACAGACAGACAGACAGACAGACAGACAGACAGACAGACAGAAAAAGGAATGGACAGACAGAAGAACGGGCGCGTGGACGGAAGCATGGACGGACTGACGAACGCTTCGCCCAGCAATCATCATTCACTTCGTGGATATGCTGTGATTTTTTTTCAGATCACACGTACAATGCAATCGACACCTGTGGGGCAATGGAAGCATCACCGAAACTCCAAGCACATCATGCTCTTTCAGGTCGGACAAGCGGTTACTGAGCTCAGCTGCTGACCCAAAACTTTTTTTTTTCCGTCATGGTGGCCGCCCTGTGCTGCAGGCTGAATGTTACAGGTCTGTGCTCCGTACAGTTTCGGATCATGTTAGAGAGCTCTAACTGGACGAAATTGTGCTCAACTCTCGCCTACAGCGTCTCATAACGCGAGTCGCGTTGGGACGGTACTACACTCCATTAACAACAAACCGTCAAGCAAGCACTGAATAGTAGCTGTGCTAGCAGTGAATGTTTCATTTATGCCGATGCTTCCCATTCTGCCTGCTCGTTTCACTTTTGCGATGATTGAATGCGAGCGGAGACGCGCAACGTAAGCACCAACGCACATAACGCGACGTCAACAACGCTAAGAAGCAGGCGACTGTGGACCCGCGCATATGGCTTCATGATGAGATCATTCTTTTTGTAGGCGTATAGCGAATGACTTGGAGAAGCATGTGCCGCGGCAAACACGTTTATTGAAAACGCACAATAAAATGAAAGTATATAAAGTGGTCATGCCGAAAAACTTTTCCCGTGAAGCCCCGACTCAAAGGACTTGCGGCAGTGATCGCTACACTGCAGCGGACGCACACACTGTTGCTCATCAATCATTCCTTCACGTGCACGTCGGCAAACTTACGCTCAACGAGCACAAATAATTACACACTTCGATGAACACTCGTGCTGCCCGAGGCCCGGCATTGGTGAGCGCCCTCGGTGAGCGAAGGGAGCATGCACCTGAAATTTCACCGCAAACTCACGGTAATTTGTTCAGAAATAACAACTTGCTTTCCCATTGTTTCCCTTGCCAGACGCGTTTCATTCGCGTGTTAGACATGATTACACCATCAATTTAGGTACGCAGTACAACAGTCGATCCAAAACGTTATCGGCGGCGACAGCCAATGTAAACAGAAACGCCAGTTCTGCGAAATGGGGTTGCTGCTTGTTGCTGGCACCGAAATAGCGAACTTCCGCTCAGAGAAGGTAAGACGCAGTATAGAAAACATAGCAAGTTCAGTGCATGCAGCGGTGAAGACCGAATGCACACGCATAACATTGTGCGCATCAAGTCAAGGCGTGATATGCTGGTCATTCCACGCCAAGTTGCCGAGTGGTTCTTCCAACATTTCGTACATTTAAAAATATTATATAATATGTCCAAAGCAAAGCTCTTCCTCAAAATAATAGAAGCGATTTGTTTGCAGTGGGTATCGCTCTAAGGTTTGAATACACTATGGTTAAATTATCTAAAACTCTCTGCGCACGCGCGCGTGCGCGCGTGCGCAGAGAGTGTGTGTGTGTGTGTGTGTGTGTGTGTGTGTGTGTGTGTGTGTGTGTGTGTGTGTGTGTGTGTGTGTGTGTGTGTGTGTGTGTGTGTGTGTGTGTGTGTGTGTGTGTGTGTGTGTGTGTGTGTGTGTGTGTGTGTGTGTGTGTGTGTGTGTGTGTGTGTGTGTGTGTGTGTGTGTGTGTGTGTGTGTGTGATATATATACTATATTAAAGAAGGGTGTTGGTTCGGTCATATTGGACAGTTCACCTAGCCATTTTGTATGTTGAACAACTAAGCAAACTATGCAAGGGTGGGCGTAGTACACACACGAAAACGGTTGGGTTACTGAATTCGACGTTTCATTAGATTATCAATCCCCATCAGAATATACAAAAATGAGAAAACATTCGTTTAACAGCCCCGAGGTGACAGCGCCTACAGCTCTTACATAACGCTGTCTACATTACGTAACATTGTCTACATCTCCTGCCTGCCCACTGCGATTTTTTCGGACAGCAATTACTGCGTGGCGAAGTTGCATGTGCACACAACTGTTTATAACAGTTGCTGACCTCTGTTGGTGTTTAACAACGTTTATTTCATTTGATATAAGTGAGAAAAGTCCGTTACATTTCGGTAGAAAGCACTGTGCAGTTTTGTGCTTTGCTTGCCTTGTTGCGTTTCCTCTCATGGCGAAGACATCAACCTCTACATGAGTGAGGCAAGCTTTGGCGCAATAAATACTTACATCTAACGAGCAATTTTCTGCCTTAATTGCAGCCCTACTGGTCTCATGCATCATTAACCTTTCGCTCATGCAAAACAGGCACCAAACGAGAGCTTAACACCCTCTCCCAGGACACTGCGAGAAACAAGAATGCGATGATTGCTCCAGTTGGAAGGTTGCTTCTTCGCCAGCTCGCTGATGAGTTAAGAGAAAGGGTATCGACGAAGAACACTATGGATTTTCCCTTTTATGGACTTTACAAATGGCTGTTCAACGAGAAACGTTGCAAATATACAAGAGAAAAAGAGTGATTCTGCATGGTGATATAATGGTATGATTCTTACACATATGTACATCTCTAGGGTTATACTGCCAATCATGACAATTAGGAGGGTAATGAAGCTCTCTGTTTATTATTGTCGCTTCTAGCCTTGATTTCTTCAATTACACAATTTTTACCATTTTTTATGTTTTCCGCATGCATGCTTCATCAGTTTAAAATAAACAGAATTTGAACTTCTGTTTATAATTGCGTTTAGAAACTAGACGGTTCTTGGCTGATCCCCCACGGGGGTATGAACTCCGTTTTCTAGGGTCTACTGTGCTGTACGCCAGTGAGGAGGTACAGCTACTCGAAAATTATGGGCCAGTTGCTATTACACCTATGGCATGCCCCTCAGAAGAGAAAGAACGCTTGCCTCAAGGCCACTTGGGACATATGAAAGTTTGCGTGTTTCTCGTGCGCAAATCCGTTCAAGGACGACACTTTACCGTGAGAGGTGCGCTTTCTCCCCCGACGAAGAAAAGCAGTGCCGAACTTACTCTAAAAAAACACCTGGCATTAGGAACGAGCATACACCATATGGCTACGGCTACGCGACAACAGACAGGAAGAGGCAGCGGCCGTGTGCTGTCGTACACGCCATATATTTGCGCGCCCTCTAATGGTTTTGTTTCTGTTTGACCAGATAACGCAGTTTTTAAATGTTAGCGCCACTTTTCACGTCTCTCGTCATGAATGCATAAACAACGTAGTGGAGCCTTTGCTGGCCTTCAAAAAGGCTATGAGGATAACAACAAAAAAAAAAGCGGATGCGAGTCGTTTTATTGCAAATGAAATTCTTACATACACGTCCAACGCACACATCGTAAATCTGCTCGAGCGACCAGCAATCGACAAAAAACATTTCACGGCGCTGTTAATCTCTACTCAAGGGGTCCCGCGGGGATTAAGTATTCACGTCTTAAAGGATATAGACGGCAATTTTCGGTCGGCATCGCTTTATATCTTCTCCTTAGGCGTCTTATCTTTCGGTCATGCTCTTTCTGCGTTGGCTTTTTGTCGTTGCTAAGATGTTTTTCAGTGACATGCCTTCGCCTCAGCTTTAAAGCTGTAATCGTGATTTCATTCGTTTTTCATTCGGCAGCTGCCCAGACCGGTACGAGATTGCTCATAAACCAACGGCAATATTCAGCCGGAGGTGCTGAACGCGGAAATGGCGTGAAATAGGGGTGACAAAATTCATGAGCTGATTTAAGCGCTGTAGAGTTGTAATGAAAAGCCTTGCAGCTCACGAAGAAAGTATAAGCGGAGGTCGTACATATATTCAAGCGACGAGGGCGAATGTGGTGACTCGTTACGGTAATGCTTTATCGTAATTTTGCTTAAGCATTCCCCAAGGTTCAACACTGTTTCATTTCGTTCCTCAGTATAGATTAGGTACCAGCTCTAACAGCAAACTAAGGGCATCACTGGAAAACACAGCCGGCTTAGGTTAAGGAAAATCAGTATTACAATGAGAAAAAATATTTCTTACAATTTTATAGTTAGTGCTATACTGAAAGCACTTATAGCTGGATGGACGACAGCGACGAAAAAAAGAACAAAGAAAACAACATCTGCCTGCGACGCCTGCCACGCTGATGGTCAACAATAGCAGTTGGGTGCTTACATTTTCCAGAAGCAATCTATCGCTGACTGATTGCTGAAAGACAGGGCCCTTGAGCGTATCTTTACTTTTTCTACAGCGTCATCCACAGCTGCGTAGAGCGTATGGCGCGGCCCGTTCCAGTGAAGGTACTCCGTTCATTTTCTCACGCAGCCGCGCGCTCCCGGTGGGCCTCGCCACATTAATGGTCCCTTGGCACCCTATCCACCGTTTGATTGAACGAATAAATGCCAAATTTCTACGACGAGGCACATCTGTATCACGAATATGAATGACAGGAGGTAACATGAAACTACAGAATGAATTTCATGCACAGCACGATTTTATTTACATGCCGCATATAAGGTGGGCTCACGACTTGCTACATTTTCACCAAAATTAGTACCTTGTGAGGTGATTGTATGATTAACGTGAGTAAAATCTGGACAGATAAAAATCACGAGGTTATTATGTGCATGACATGATATATATGGCGCGTTCATGGCGTGCTCGCGGCTGCTAGGCTTGCTTGATATTTGGCCTAAAATGGTAACGCACGCAGTGAGTGTACGACGAACGCGGATAGCAAGTGCTAACATAAAAATCACGACATACATGTCAGTGTCGTCGTAATTTACACATCACCATCTTGGTAGGCCCACGGCCGCTTCGCTATCTTGATGTATACCTGTATTGGTAATGCATGACGTAACTGTTCCACAAACACGAATGACAGGTTGTAACATAAAAATACGACATAGATAACATGTAAGTAATAATTTCTGTGACGTACTTACGGCGCGCTCACGGCCGGTACGCTACCTTGATCTACACCATAGTTAGTATAGCGTGGCGTTACTAAACGACAAACAGAAATGATAGGGTGTAACAAGAAAATATGAAATTTTTATTGTCCCCTTGGGGTCATTCATGTTTGTCCTTCAGCTAAATCTACCGCAATAGCAATCTTGTTATATACCAAGCTAGCAATGCGACTGCGAGCCTACTGTGAGCATTGCATTTAAGCCATGCCATTGATGCCATGCACGCCATTATTTTCATATTACCACCTCTCTTTCCTAAGTTTGTCGTACAGCCACATGACACAATACAATATTTAGTTTAAATCTAGATAGTGAAGCGGCCACGAACACACCTTGAGGGTGGCATGTAGATCATGCTGTACATGGCATGCATAATATGATTTGCATGTCACACCATTTACTTGTGTTCGTCAGAGAGTCAGGTCATGCAATATCAATTTGTGTGTATAAAGCCAGCGAGCCGGTCGCCAGCACGTTGTGAGCGGGCGTCTAAAGGTCTTTCATCTTCACCGAGTAATTATCGCCCCATATCCATCACAAGTGTATGCCCTAAATTAATGGAACACATAATTTATTCCCACATAGTATTTTTCTACGTTCAGAACATTTCTTTCACCCTAACCAACGCGGTTTTCAAAAAGGACTTTCATGTGACACTCAACTCGCCCTGTTCGTTAACGACCTGAGTTCTAGCCTGAATAATAACATACCTGTAGATGCCATTTTTATTGATTTCGAAAAAGCCTTTGACAAAGTTTCTCATAACAGATTATTTTTTAAGCTTTCACGTCTTAACCTTAATTGTCTTGTTTTTAATTGGATATGTGACTTCTTGACTAACCGTAAGCCGTTCGTTTGTGCTAATAACCATCGCTCCTCTCTATCCTCTGTAACCTCCGGCATACCTCAAGGCACGGTCCTTGGTCCTCTACTATTCCTAATCTATATTAACGACCTCCCCAATAACTTAGCGTCTAACATTCGTCTGTTCGCAGACGACTGTGTCATTTATCGTCCTATTCACAATTCTAACGACCCTGTCATCCTACAGTCTGATCTTTGTTTGATTCAATCATGGTGCAAAAAACGGCTTATGTCCCTTAACATAAAGAAAACTTGTGTCATTTCCTTCCATCGCCGTCAATCCTATTCCTCCAATAAATACTTCCTCTTTGATTCTGAAATAACAGCAGCTATTTCATGTAAATACCTCGGTATGACTCTAACTTCAGATCTGACCTGGTCATCCCACATTATGAACATCGCTAATGACGCCAAACGCGTGCTTGGCTATCTCCGAAGAAACTTACGTCTAGCCCCACCTTCTGTTATACTTTTAACCTATCTAACACTAGTCCGCCCGAAGCTAGAATACGCATGTGCCATCTGGGATCCCCATCAAATAACTCTTATTAGAACGCTTGAAACTATCTAAAATCGTGCAGCCAGATTATTTATTCTGACTATTCCTATCTTAGCAGCGTCACCAAACTAAAATATCAAGCTAACATGGCTAACTTAGCTAGCTTCACGCCACAAAATTTCAAGACTGTGTTTGTTTCACACATTTTATCATGCATTGCACCTAAACCATGTTATCGTTCCAGCCCATCGTCTTTCTTGCCATATCAGCCATTCGAAAGCGGTTTAGCCACCCCGTGCGCATACCACTGCCCATCACTCTTCATTTTTTGTGCAAACATCAACAGAATGGAACGATCTTCCTGCTGACATTATGCACCACTCCAGCATCGCCCATTTCAAAGAAGCCATCGAACAAATCATCTGTTTGTGAATGTCTACCTCCTCATGTAACAACCCTTGACTGGGGCCCTTGAGGTATTATAAATAAATAAATAAATATACCAAACTTAGTATGGCATAACATGATCATATGACGAGCATATTTGACTAGTCATAGCATGAAATCATGATATGTATGCCATGAATCTGATTATTTGCATTTCTTGGTCTTGCTCCTTTTGCGGTGTTTTCGTTCGCATGACATATCGCAAAACTGGTATTGTATGACATGATTTCATAGCGAACACAAGCAACAGACCCTAACCCGAAAATCATGACATGCGTGTCATGTGATAACATTACTACACGCCACTCTCATGATGCACTTGTGGCCGTTTCGCTAGTTCCACATAATTCCAAATGTGGTATTACGTGACCTCAATGAATGACGACGGTATGTGACTGGTGCAATCATGATAATCATGAGATGCATGTCATGTGAGACCATGACTACATTCCACAGTCAAGGCGTGGATACACTTCGACGTGACCCATCGCGCGTGCGCGCCAGCGTTCGTTTCGTCGCGTCACGCCGGCGTTGCCACGCCAGGCGCCGGTCTTGCAATATACTCACAGACGCGCGCTGCGTTTGCTTTGACGCATGCGCGCTTCAGCGCGTCCGGCGTCCCTCCATCTCGAAAAGAGGCAGACGCAGTGCTGTCTGGGTAACGCATTGGCTCCAAATGCAGCATGTCGCATTTCGCGCTAGTTGCCGTCGGGCCGCGACGACAGACGCTGGTCGCTCCGGCCACGCTTGGCGTCAGACTATAGAGTGCTCGCGTTTTGCTAACGTAGCGTTGGTGTGTCCAGCGTGCACGGGCGTCAACGCTACATTGGAGTATATTGGGCCCTTCATGATGCACTCGAGGCCGTTTCGATATCTCCACATATACCAATTTTGGTGTTACGTGACGTCAATGGATGACGAAGGTATATGACTGGTGCAAATAAGATAATCCTGATGTCATGTAATCATGTGTCATGTAATCCCCGCCGTGGTGGTCTAGTGGCTAAGGTACCCGGCTGCTGACCCGCAGGTCGCGGGATCAAATCGCGGCTGCGGCGGCTGCATTTCCGATGGAGGCGGAAATGTTGTAGGCCCGTGTGCTCAGATTTGGTTGCACGTTAAAGAACCCCAGGTGGTCGAAATTTCTGGAGCCCTCCACTACGGCGTCTCCCATAATCATATGGTGGTTTTGGGACGCTAAACCCCACATATCAATCAAATCACGTGTCATGTAAGAACATCACAACATACCAAGCTCATAGCGTGCTCGCGCCCGTTTCGCTAGCTCCGCATATACTAAACTTGGCATCACGTGACGTTAATTGATGAAGAAGGTAAACGACTCATCCAAACATGACAATCATGACACGGAAGTCGTGTAAGGTATAATTTACCTCCATCTTTTAACGTTGTGGTGATTTAAAGTGGCATATCAACCTTCCTCATTCGTGCTTCACATATCATCGATTCAAAGTGCGTACGTGGGCTTTGCCAATTTTTTTCTCTCTTGAGCAGGTAAAGAAAAGTTCGGCAGATCCCACGTACCTTAGGAATCGACTTTATGCGAAGCATGCGGAAGGAAGGTGGCTGTGTTTTATTTTTTTTTATTCAGCAAAACATTATGAAGTGGCGCTACAGATTTGTGCAAAATCATTCACAGACATACGTTCACCAGCTGCATATGTTTTATAACCAGATTTTACAGTTGAGTAATAATGCCAACAGCAGCATGTAGTACTAGCAACACCAGAAGCGGTAACCTGATACAAGGCGCTGATGCTGACGAGGATGGTAGCCTTAAACACCGCTACATAAACCAACATCAGGGGATGGCGCCTAATTAAATATATTTTAACCATATATGACGCCTGTATTAGAGGAGAAGAGATACGATGTTTAAAAAGTTGTATAGCAAGTACTGCAGCCATGGTTGACGTTTCACGAGGATTAAGGTCCATTTGCAAAAGTTATTTCGAGACCTGCCGTGGCTTCAAGGTACAATAATTCACTGCCATGCAGAATGCTTGTGTTCATGTCCTACTGGCACCCTGACACTTATTCTTTGTATTCCTCGGATCAACGCTGCCGGTGAAAGCTTTCTTTTTTCTAAGCGCTCACGCGTTCAAAGTACCCGTGTCTGTTCTCGCCGTTCCGGGGTAGATATAAACTGTCAATCACTGTGGCGCCTACCCGCATACCCACACATCAGCTTTCCAATTGAATGTTAAACGCACAGATGCTTCGTTATCACACAAGATAAGCAAGATTTGCTTATTATATGAACGAAGTAAAAGGTACGCAATTAGAAACACTAGAAAAGCTAACATTTGACCTCTTGATAATTAATACATCCACAAAACTTTGTCACTTCATACTCCCCAGCACCAGACCAACGGCACAAATCTAACGCACATATCCGCACAAGATATTATGTCTGAAGGGTAAGTTTAGGTCGAAATAAAAAAATATAACAAAGTAATACTGCCAGAAGAAGAAACGTGCGAAGTAAGAAACAGTGGTTGATAACGGATACACATTGCCGAGTTAAGCGGTGTGTTTGGTTTGTTGGGTGGCTTTGTAAGTGGGCTAGAAAGTAACAACGGTAAGTTACTAAAGATAGGCAGATAAAAAAACTACCAATACACCTTCCAGGACAGTAAACATTTAGCACGAAGGCACAATGACAAGACAGAGGACGATGAACTGCACTGTGTCGTCCTCAGCAGCGCAGCGTATTCTGCTCTTGAGTTAGTGTGATCGCGCTGGAAGCTTACTGTCACGAATTTCCAACAAGCATAAGCTTGCACCCTTGTGAACTTTCAAGGAGTCTCTTCTTGACGACATAATAAGAAGCATTCCCAGTAGCTTCAGATGAGTCTAACTTCTAGCGTGCAAGTTTAGGGGAACTGGTGGCGTCGGTCGTCACTTAAAAATAAACTTAGCATCAGGTACATGTTTTGTTGCAGCAGCGCATACCAACTGATGAAGGTGCAGTAGCGCATGAAACCTCACAGATTTACCTACGATTCTCATAAGACTGCTTAAAGGAGTATTATATTCCAACATACCAGTGGCATATCGATCAACAAGGCGAAGAACAGTATGACAGCAAATAGATTGGCACCAGCTTTTCGTGTTGGCAGCTGCACTGAACTAACCAGTTGCAAATACATATATTCCCCCAAGTCAATACCTTCTGGGTCTGTCTTTTCCGTAACATATTCAATGAAGACATGGGGTTGCCAAGAACGGGGATGCCAAGGTGGCCATACCCATATGGACGCCTATCTTTGGTAGTCACCCACCACCACACACTCTGCTGGTTTAACTCTCTTAAAGATTCCTTCGGGTGCCTTGGTCACTAAGATTTGCTCCTGAAAATTTTTCATACTCGGTCGTGTACAAATTTGACCACCTGCACCAGGGCGCTGATTGCCTCTCCGATACCTCGTCGACGACCCTGCTGAACCCAACACGAACTCAGTGCACTTCATCTTCTGAATGTCGGACTTCATTTACATTGGGCAAAGAGGAGAGAAAGGATCTACTGCTGCTTAACATCATCAGCCACACGGTGTCTTTCCCAACAGATGCCTCCGTTCGTCGCTTTGTGTTTTTAGAGGGCGTCCTATACCACCGCGATTTCCGACTTGACGAGCCTGGCATTCTTCATCCCTAAGTATTTACGGTGCAGTGTCCTCGCTGAATTTCATGATTCGCCCACAGCAGAAGACCTTGGCGAGTCTCGGACGCACGAGCGCCTAAGGTGCCGTTTCCGCTGGCCATGGGTCTTGCTCGCTCGGTGTATACGCTGACACGTCGCCACATGTGAGTTAGGTGAACGTCGCAAAACACCATCGCTGCTACCCGCTGGCTATCTTCAACCAATCGCAATACCTACGAAACCATTTTACCGCATTGGGTTAGACTTGCTTTGCCTTTTTTCGGAATCAACAGTATACAAAAGAATATGATAGCCGTATAGCTAGTGATTACGCCACACGCTACGCTATTACTTGAGCTTAACCTACGAGCTGTGCGACCAAGGTTGCTGAATTCCCGTTACGCGACGTTAAATTGATTGCCCCGCCGCGGTGGCCTAGTGGCTAAGGTACTCGGCTGCTCAGCCGCAGGTCGCGGGATCGAGTCCCGGCTGTAGCGGCTGCATATCCGATGGAGGCGGCAATGTTGTAGGCCCGTGTGCTCAGATTTGGATGCACGTTAAGGAACCCCAAGTGGCGGAAATTACCGGAGTCCTTCCCTACGACGTCTCTCATGATCATATGGTGGTTTCAGGACGTTAAACTCCACATATCGATCAACGATAAAATGATTCACGGCGCGCCAAAAGAGCAGCTCACCGACCATGGCCGTACAATTCTCTACCAGGCCATTGCCGACATCCTGCGTTGCTTATCACGCAGCTAAGAGTGACTACAGCTTACCCCCCCCCCCCCCCCGTAAACCAACGGCCTCACAGAATATTTTAATCGCACTCTTACAGATATGCTTGTTTTTATGTGTCACCGGACCACTGAGAGTGGGATCTTGCCCTACGCTTCGCGACTTTCGCGTACGACTCGTTCCGACAAGAAACGGTAGGGTTTTCACTTTTTTACATTGTACGAGAGAGAGGTGACATTACCTTGGACGCCATCATTTGAAGCACCTCGTCCACGAGCGAACATGCTCGTGACATTATTCCACAAGAAGATCATGCCCGACAGTTCACCCGTGCTCGTCTGATGGCATCACAGAGCAAGCATCGACGTTGTTACGATGCTTCGCATCGTGACGGGAAATTCTCTTTTGGCACCCTTGTGTTAATGTGGACTCCTCATCGTCCGGGGGGAGGGGGGAGGGGGCTATCTAAAAAAAGTTTGTGTCGTTACACAAAACCTTACCGTGTGTTGCGGCAAGGAAGGCCTGTTACTTAAAAGATTAGCCCCATCATCTCTTCGCCGTTATCAGTTCACTTGAGTGATGTTCACGTGTCAGGGCTCAAGATCTACAACTATACTTTTAAAGACGAACTCTAAAGGTCCGGGACGGTGTTTGCGCTGCCGGTAAGTCATGCTACATACCAGTGCCATAGCAATCAAGAAGATGAAGAAAGTACGAAAGCTGATAGACTGGTGCGAGCTCTTCGTGTTTGCTGCTGTGGTCGAATATCGAGTTGTAAATACATATATTGCCATCTGCCTTCCCCGCAACATATCATAATCATCAGTACCTTTTTGTTATTCTTATTCTTCTTGTTTGTATCATCATCATTATCATCATCATTATCATCATCATCCTTCTCCTCAGTCGATCGCGTTGAGCCCCCCCCCCCCCCTCGTGAGATAGTTCTTTTTAAAAATAATATATGTGCTTTTGTTGTTAATCTGCGAGAATCAAAATAAACAGTTTGTGGCGGTGAAGCGATAATCGTCGCTCGTTTCTTTCGCCATCCGCGCCTTTTTGTTTCATATTGAAATTACGCTGAGTACAAGCAACTCACCCTGCTCTCCGTCATGATGCCGCTACTGCAGATAGCCATGTTAATAGGCAAGGCCGCAAGGTCACGACGAAGAGAAGTTCCTGCCAAAAGCTTTTCTTCATAAAATTCGGGTTTCCCTCTTTTTTTTTTTTTGTTGCCTTCCTGCACCATAGAGCGCAGTCAAAGGGTCTTTCAGTGCAGATAATCGACGCTTCATTACGAAGAAGTGTCTCCCACTGATGGAGCTTGACACTTATTCGCACGGGAGCATGTTTTCTGCTTCTTGGTTCAATAAAGCCTTGCGATCATCCACGCTGGTGCGGTTGTATATGTACATTGTTTATCGGACGATTCCTTCTCCCAAGGATCGCGTTCTTGTATCTTTTTCTGTACCTCCCTTGCGTTCAGTTCTTTGGCCGAGAGCTGATATTTACAATTTTCATGCGAAGATTTTTGCGACACACATATTTCGCTGGCGGTGTCGTACGCTTAAAAAGCAGCCGCTGGTGATTGTAAGGAAATGCGAACAGTGAAGGTAAGTTGGTCGTGCGCGTATTTGTAAGCGGTGTTTCGACGCGAAAATATTTTATGCAGGCGTCTACTGCCAATTCCAGGACGTGTTTTGTTGACGGATTTGACCTTCGTAAAATGACACTACAAAGAGAGAAAGAAAAAAAAATAGATAAGAAGTTGTACCACCTGGCATGCCAATCCACAACCTTTTTAGTTCTCGATGATAGGCGACCAGCGCTTTACTTACTACGCTAACCTAGAAAACCTCATGCATTGATACACAATAAAAAATCATCTGCTTCTGCAAAAAGATCGTTCACTTTTGTGTTATACCGATTTCTACGACGAAAGGATCAACAATTTTTTTTATTATTGCTCATTCATGACCTCTAATTCACGGGCTTGTCGGCAGCCAGTCGCTACTAATATGTCAAGCAATACAGACGTTTTCAGAGGGTAGTCATTTCACATCACCACATTCCATTTTTGCCTAGGTATATGAACACCCGGCGGTCGTTCTCGCCCGTCGCAAATGAGCTGTTGCGCTGCTCACTATGTGAATAAGGATTAATTTCTGTCACGCAGGAAGGACAACAAACTCGAAGAAACGTGGCAAATAACAAAAAGGTAAGAAAGAAAGGAACACACGAAGAAGCAATAGAACACAAAAAATAAATAAATAGAAAATCAGCACAAAAAAAAAGAAGCGACAAGCTGCGTTGGCCCTTCATTTCACAACAGAGCATGGCTGCAGAATTTTGTTTACGTTTCCGCATATACTGAGGCACAAAACTTCAAAGAGCCCTGGATCAATATTGTCACACGACCTGAGCTAGCGTATATGTGGACGCACTGCAGAAAAAAAAAGTATCTCGGTGCACCGCATATAGGTTATGAATTTCAAATTCTCTGGCATCCAAGGCAAGAATGCGTTTTATCGAAGCCTCAAACGTCAGCTCACGTGGCCGGCAGCCAAGCAATTTGGAGCTAATGCATTCCAGAATGATCTGCTGGACTCATATAAAGGATGCCTCATTTACATATCTCTAAAGCACACCGTGTACACTGATAAGATTCCTTAACAGACCGCCACCAAGAAGAGATGTGCACTGCATGCTCTGTTTCTTCGCAAGCACTCTGGCATATTTTCTCAAATTTCGTGCTTATAGAATGTATACTCGAGCATCATTATAAATTTCAGTCAATCTATCACCGTTGCCTTTAGAGTGGTGGGTTGTTCGGACCGCAATGCCCGATATCTACCCGCAACCAGAAGGCATTCAATGAAACATCTTTAATATGAAAGGCCACATGAAGTCCTTAAACTTCCTAATTGAGGCTATAATGCAATTGCGTGGTAGTTCCAGCAGCATGCGTTGATGAAACACATTTGTGGTATCCAAAGATTATGGCACTGCTCTCCAATGGTCTCGAAGGAATGATACGGAAATCACGTATAATGCTGATATAAAAAACGCAAAAACCCTTGTTTTAAAGGGGAAAAGTGGGAGAAGCGAAGCTTTGCGGGTGCGTGCCCGACATCTTTCTTTCTTTCTTTCTTTCTTTCTTTCTTTCTTTCTTTCTTTCTTTCTTTCTTTCTTTCTTTCTTTCTTTCTTTCTTTCTTTCTTTCTTTCTTTCTTTCTTTCTTTCTTTCTTCCTTTCTTTCTTCCCTCTTTCTTTTTTTCTTTCTTTCTTCCCTTTTTCTTTCTTTCTTTCTTTCTTCCCTTTTTCTTTCTTTCTTTATTTATTTTTCTCTTTCTTTCCTTCTTACTTTCTTTCTTTCTTCCCTCTTTCTTTCTTTCTTTCTTTATTTCTCTCTTTCTTTCCTTCTTTCTTTCTTTATTTATGTACTTCTTTCTTTCTTTCTCTCTTTCTTTCTTTGTTTCTTTCTTTCGGGTTAAGCAATGCTGCCTCCTGTTCTCCTCGTCCATGCCATGCGTTACCCGCCACAGTCGTCTAGTGGTCATGTTCATCGACTGCTGACCCGAAAGTCCAACGGCCGGCTGCAGCTGCCGGATCCAACGCCGGCTGCAGCTGCCGCATGTTTGAGGCCCGTTTGTGGAGGCGCTCGTTAGGGATCCGCAGGTGGGCTAAATTTCAGGAGCCTACCACTATGTTGCCTCTGAATTGAAGAACAACGGGTGCAAAAAGACACAGAGAAAAAAGGGAAGAGAGCAAGCTGGCCACTGCCACCTGGAGGGGCACAACGCCTGATTACTTTTCGGGAGGAGGGAAGAAAAGAGGGAGACGTGGAAGGAAAATGGGAGGAGCATAAGAGGAAAGAAGAGAGCTAAATAAAGAAATGACGAAGACTTAAAGAAATGAGTGAACACGAAAAAAAAAGTAACACCTCTATAGACGGGTGGCCAGGTCCGCTTAGTTCATAAACGTCAGAAGAAGTCGATGGGCCTGGTCGCGTCGAGGAACGCAACCTGTCAGATGGAGGTAATCGCTAGTGCTCGCCCACACAAGTCCCTAAAATTTATATTCCTCAGTCACCGAAGCCCACTGCTTAGCAAATGTGGGGCAGTGCAGTATACAACACGCTGAATGTTTTCAGAGAAGCCACACGTTGCGCATAACGGACTGTGAACACGCCCTTGGTTTTATAAGCGATCGGGAACTAAATATGTCCAGATGTATTAGGGTAAGGAATGACAAACGTGAAAAAAGAAGAAAACAATACCCCGCTGGTGAAGTGAATGTATTAGTTTGTCTGAAGAACAATGAAGATAACAAAATACAAGAAAAAAAGAACATGGAACAGATATCTAAATGGAAATATCTTAAGTAAATCCCGGAAACGTAAATTGTGACAAAGCACGCAGTTCGCTCAATTACGTTGAAGGGGGATGACAAAAGAGAAAAAAAATCATACAGCGCCCAAGCAGATGGGCTGAATAAACTTAACGAAAAACCCCGCTCACTTGCGCACCATATTTTATCTATAAATAATTATTAACCAAACCAAAAACGCGTCAACAAGAAGAGCTAACACCGAGACTTGTAAGTATACAGACAAAAAGAACCGGCTGAAAGAGTGTATAAGCACGTCTACCGTTTTCGTAGGTTGGCCCACAAAAAACAGCTAATGCACGGAACCAAACGAGTCTCCTGACTGTGTGCGCATCTTAGTTCTACCCAGAAGAAACAAGGCTTCGTAATAGAGGTATCTACCGTCTGTTCACAGAATCTAAAGCAAAACAAGTGCATTGTATAACGACCGAACCATTGGCACCCTGCATAGCTGCCTTGCAAAGCGATCTTGTGCTTTAATAAACACGCTGTCACTACAATGGAATACTCATTTATCAGGAAGACAGAGCAGTCGTATTCCCAATGGCGTCATCAGTGAGCGGAGTGGGTAAGGCTTCGACTACGGCGCAGAACTGTGCGTAATCGATAGAAACAGAAGTCTATCGATTACGCCGCTAGCGCTGCTGCAGCGTGAGAGGCGATGTGGTACTCAATGCGTTCGACCAGAGACGATGAATTATTTTGAATTTTTATTATGGCTTCTTCAAATCCTTCATTTTGAAAGGATTTTGCATCCCGTGGAATAACACGAACGCGAAAAGGAGTTCTTTTCTCCTCAACTGTTAACGAGGCGTGTTCCTTAGATGCCTTGTCAATCATTAAAAATGAGAGTTAACAGCACCCACACCCACGCGATTGAATGCGAGAAAATCATTGTCTTGACGCCAGAACGACGTCAGAGATCGTAAAAGTTCGCCTCTTCCTTATAGTGGCACTACGACGTGCATTATTGTAACACGTCAATGTAGCCTCATTAAACGTGGACTGACCTCAGGGGCAGTGCTGCAAAACCATGTAAGATGCTGAAGGCTGCGATGACTTTGTTTGATCGCGGAGACGGTGCGCTACTACATACGTTAACAGCAATATTATGAGGTGTTTTTCGTCCCGAAACCCCGATAACGATTATGAGAAACGTCGTAGTCGAGGGCTCCGGAAGTTTCGACCAACTGGTGTCTTTTAACGTACACTGACATCTCACAACACACGCGCCTCAATCAATGCAACTCCACTGAAATCGAGCCTTCGGGTTAGCAGCAGAGCATCTTAGCCGCTGATCCACCGCAGCGTACTATGTTAGGTGCACAATGTTTTCGGAGAGCATGGGGAGGAGGCTGGTATAGCGGCAGGATAAATCTAATGGGCTGATAAGAAGCAGCCGAGCACGAATATGGTGGCTTCTTCAGATTTATAATCGTCTTACGCGGATGAATGATGAACGGCGTGAATTTAGGTGGTTTATGTGAAGTACACCATTCACGAATTGAAACAGGACAATTTAGGGTTGAGTAACGAGCACATTTTCATTTACACCGTCTTCAATTCAGACGATATTCGCACATTTTGAATTCTAACGCGCGCGTCAGACGCAACATTATCTTAAGAGACCCGATTCGCCAATACGTGGAGCAGTTATCTCAAGCCACAGGCGCATACCACTTGTTGTACTAAAAATTATGATGTCGCGTTTGAATCCGTCACTATTGTACACTTCTCTCAAGCAGTCCACATTCACGAATCGCCGGCCACAAACGCTGTCACTCCCCCTGTCACGTGTACGACGTAAGTTGAACGGAGCGGCGCTAGACTACTCACTAGTCGAAAGAATTGCGACTCACAGCGACAATGTTGTACTCGATATGCCGTGCGCGGCGCGCATGCACACGACGCACACTGAAATAGTGTAGAGCTTACAGCCGTTAACCGCGATTACGGGGCAGCAACGTAGAGGCCATACAGCGCAGACTTCTATTCTCATTTGAAGCTTCCCACTATTGCGGTCAAATCAAGCAACAATAATAATATTAGTATCATCATAATAATAATAATAATAATAATAATAATAATAATAATAATAATAATAATAATAATAATAATAATAATAATAATAACTACCATTATATTATTATTATTATTATTATTATTATTATTATTATTATATTATTATTATTATTATTATTATTATTATTATTATTATTATTATTATTATTATTATTATTATTATTATTATTGTAAAATATCCTCCATGGTAACCTTGAGTAATACACGCTAGCTAACAGGCCTTTCAAAGCCAGAAAGTGACTTGCAGAGGCAGGCAAGCCATATTGGAAACGAGATATGACAAACGTGTATGTGTGCTCAAAACTCTGTTCCTTATTATAACAAGAGGAACTTGAAAGAAAAAAAAACGCAAACATTTAGCTGACGTAAACTAGACTGAAGCGTAGTAACATAGAAGAACCGAACTATAACAACACGATTGCTTTTATTATCTGTGGGTTGACGAGAAGAACCACGATATCATGGCGAGGAGAGCCGCAGTCGAGGGCTACGCCAATTCACACGACGCTAAGTTCGTAAACGCGCAATGACACTACACAGTACGCCGGCATGTTGCGTTTCGTCTCCACTGAAATAGCGTGTGGCACGACAGGAATGGAACTAGCATCTTTCAAATCAGCAGCCATCGTAACCACTCGAGCACTAAGTTGTTTGACAAAAATAAAATGACCCCCGCCCCGCCCCTACGATGCATATATATATATATATATATATATATATATATATATATATATATATATATATATATATATATATATACATAGAGAGAGAGAGAGAGAGAGAGAGAGAGAGAGATGTAAGTCTGTACAGACCACAGGTCAGCGAACTCCCACATTAGTCAACGCACTCGTACTCAGTCACACTCAGATCGAGTCGTGAGTGTGAGTCCAAGTGAGTTCGGCTCTGCAAAATTTTGTTCAGTCTGTGTCTGATTGAGTTCAAGGTGCAAACTATCTTGATTGAGTGCTGAATGAATCCGGTTGAGAAATATTTCGTCAGTGTGAGTCCAAGTGAGTTCGGCTCTGCAAAAGTTTGTTCATTCTGAGTCTTAGTGAGTTCAATGCGCATACTATATTGATTGAGTAACTCTGAGTTAGTTCCAGTTTCTTCTGCCGACCTAAGGCCCTATCTTGTTATATTCAGCATTCCTATGCGCCGTACCTGGATTCACGTTTGTACTCCCGCCTCCTTACAGGCATTTCAAAGCAGTGTCGTTTATACACACTTTTAATATCAATTAATTAGAGGCGTGTATTACATAGGGGAGGGGGGGGGTGTGGCCTTCGTTTTCTCTCAACCAACTCTTCCGCGGAATTTATTGATTATTTTATATTATGCTGTCATCTCTTTCAACCCTACTGGTTTGGAAGGACCCTGTACTCATTTTCGAAGATACTATGTCAAACGGTACCAAGAATAGCACTAATTACGTGGGTTACTTGCATTGAAAAGCAGTGACACCATGGTCAAAGAAGCTCATTCTAGGCTACTGGATTCATGAGTCGGCTCACACAGATGAGGCTGAGTGACTCCGGTTGAGTAATCTTTTGGTGAGTTAGAGTGCGAGCGAGTCTGGGTGAATAGAACTTTCGTGAGTGTGAGGCCGAGCGAGCCCGGCTCCATGATAATTTGGTGAGTCTGAGTCCGAGTGAGTCCAATGCTCAAAATATATTTCATGAGTGAGTCTCAGCGAGCTCCACAAATGTTTCCGACCTATGGTACAATAGTCTTCGGGAATAAGTTGCTGCAGACGCGATGGATGCGCGCCAGCGCGAATGCGTCTCATCTCGGCCACTGGCAATACACGCTGGCGGCCTCATGCATCAGCCCCATCTGCTGACGTAGCGCGAGTGGAAAGAAAAACGAACAAAGGCCTTCGCATTTTCTAGTGGGTGTAGAGTAAGACCGTGGCATTGGGTATGTTTCAAAGGTCAGTCCACAGGCTCCGAAACGCGCCGGAAAAGCTCGTGCATTTTTTCCTCTGCGTGACCAACCTCCTTCCACGTATAAATATGATAATCATGAGATGCGTGTCATATAACAACATGACCACATGCCAAACTCATCATGCCCTCGCGGCCATTTCGCTAGCTTCATATGTACCAAACTCGATATTACGCGACGCGAACGGACGAAATAGGTAAATGACACATCCAAAGATGATAATCACGACATGCGTGTCATGTAACAACATGGCTACATTCCACACTGATTATGCACTCGCGGGCGTTTCGCTTGCTTCACATATGCGGAATTTGGTATTAAGTGACCCCAATGGATGGCGAAGGTATGTGACTTGTGCCATAATGATAATCATGTGCGTCATGTGACAACATGACTACATACCACAGTCAAGGCGCCAATACATTTCGACCTGACGCGATGCGCATGCTCGCCGGCGTTCATTTCGTCGCATCACGCAGGCGTTGCCATGCCAGGCGGCGGTCTTGCCTAATACTCGCAGGCACGCTCCGCGCTGCGTTGCTTTGACGCATGAGAGAGAGAGAGAGAGAGAGATTAATGAAAGAGGAAGAGACAAAAAGGACGCTATTTTCTGCCTCCCGTCGCGGGGGCACGGCTCAGCGCCTTTAGGGATCGGGGAAGGGGAAGTAAAGATGATAGGAAGAAGAGAGGAAGGAAAGAAAAAGTGAATGTCATGGCAAGAGAACGTCTTGTCAGTACAGTCAGTAGTGCGAGTGAAAAGAGTCCGTCTATAAGGCGGCGAGGTCCGCGCAAGCACAGAACTCGAGGAAGGCTCGAAGGGCTTTCGTCTTCGAGCGCGCGGGAAAAAGTATGTCTTCCATTGTTTCGGCAGGTAGTCCAAGCAGACGATAGCGGCTTACCAGTGCGCAACGCTCAGTGGCCAGGTCAGGGCAGGAGCAAACAATATGCTGCAGCGTTTCGTCATCACCGCACCTTCGGCACGCTGGCGATGAAGAGCGACCCGCGCATGAGCGTTTCAGCGCGTCCGGTGTCCTTCCGTCATGAAAAGAGGGAGACCCAGGGTTGTCTGGGTAACGCCTCGGCGCGAAATGCTGCACATCGCATTTCACGCCAGTTGCCGTCGGGCCGCGCCGACGGACGCTGGTATGGCGTTAGACTGTAGAGTGCTGGCATTTCGCTAACGTAGCGTCGCTGTGCTCGGCGTGCGCGCGCGTAAGTGCTACATTGTAGTATATTGGGTCCTTCATGATGCGCTCGCGGCCGTTTTGATAGCTCCACATATACCACATTTGGAATTAGGTGACGTCAAATGATGACAAAGTATATTGAATGATATGTGGTGTTTAACGTCCCAAAACCACCACGAAGTATATTACTGGTGCAAACATAATAACCCTGACACGCGTGTCATCTAAGAACATTACAACATACCACGCTCATAGCATGCTCACGGCCACTTCGCTAGCTCCACATATACTAAATTTGGTATCACGTGACGTGAATAGATGACGAAGCTAAACGACACATCCAAACATAATAATCATGAGAAGGAAGTCCTGTACGACATCCTTTACCTCCACTTCGTAACGTTGTGCTGATTTTAAAGTGACATATCAACATTTCTCATTCGTGCTTCTCATATAATTGATTCCCACTGCACGTGGGATCTGCCAATTTTTATTCTTCTTACTTTGCCCACCTGTTTATCGATTAGGTACCTACAGAGGCAACACATAGCGTCTAAATAACACATTCCATGTTTAGAAAAATTTATTCCCAGGACAGTGAACATCAATTACAATCCAACAGAACATCGCGACAGAACACAACATCTACAGACATACCAAAAGTTGTTACAAAAAGATATCTTTACATATGTACACGGAACACAACATACACAGATACACGAGAATTGTTACAAAAAGATATGTCCACATATGCACAATACATGGTAAACGAAGAACACACAAATGAACTGTAAAGATCTATATATTAGGTAATTACATAGTATTTACAAGGTATTTGTGCGAGTACTAAAAAAAGATTAACCTACCAAAACCAGGCAGGCCTGAAAACAAGCTTTACAGTCTCTCTCAGACGAACAGAAAAGGGCAGGACCAGTGTCGAAAGAATTTCTTCTCACCCAGAAAGAAGAGTTCCTCCGACAAAACAAATACTATTTTTTTGTACAGTCACTCCAAAATAAGAAGGAGAGCACGGCGGCGACAGCCTGCTGCAACAGCTTCACAACGGTTACGCCAAAGACAGTAGGCACCAGCACCAATGAGAAGGCAGGCGAAGCGGCCTCGAGAATAACGTCCAGAAGAAACACAGGGGTTTACTCCGAGGCCATGAAATCCTGCATGCACAGCCCTCCAGAAAACACGAGCAACGACGCACCGTCTTAAAACATGCTGATTTGTTTCCCGTAGGGAGCAGTTCGGACATGTTGATAGCTGGGCCATTCTCCACCTTTCGCGGCGGTCAAGAATAGCAAGAACACCGCACCCCAGCCGCCGCATGAATTCGCGGAGGTGGTAAGGTAGAAATGATGCCGTCAGCGTGCTCCGAGACACACGACTAGAGCGGGTGTGGCGCACCGGAGGAACTAACGGCAGCAACAAAACGGCTCTTGCGTCAACCATAGGATTGTCTAACGCATCTACCTCAGGGCAAGTCGACTGGATATGATGAAAACACGCGACAGCTGTTGCATAAAATGAAGAAAGTATTAATGATTGTGGGCCCCGATTAAGGTGCACATTAGGCATTTAATACCGAAACTGAGTGCCTAGGAAATAATACGCCGGAGTCCGTGCGGGGAATTCCTCTCCTTGTACGAGGCGCAACAGGAAGTGCAGGGCCAATAGCCGGCTGCGTATTGATACCGAAAGGAAAGCAAAACCTCCCGGAGAACTCTGCTGTCCTAACACTGCACGAGAAACCAACTAAGTGCCACCGCACCATAAGAAGGGACACAAGGCAGACTGCAGCGACCTCACAATGCGTAAAGGCGGCTGCTCCACATGAAAAGGGTACCAAATGCGACCGCAGAACACAATCTGCGCAAGGTGCCTCCGCTCAAGAAGCGGGAAGTCGAAATCCCGGGCGTTTTCGATTTTTAAATGCGAAGCATTTCTTAGCGAGCTTCGGCGACTTTGAGCGCATCCATCCATCCGTCCGTCCGTCCGTCCGTCCGTCCGTCCGTCCGCCCGCCCGCCCATCCATCCATCCATCCATCCATCCATCCATCCATCCATCTATCCGTCCGTCCGTCCATCTATCCGTCCGTCCGTCCGTCCGTCCGTCCGTCCGTCCGTCCGTCCGTCCGTCCGTCCATCCATCCATCCATCCATCCATCCATCCATCCATCCATCCATCCATCCATCCATCCATCCATCCATCCATCCATCTATCTATCTATCTATCTATCTATCTATCTATCTATCTATCTATCTATCTATCTATCTATCTATCTATCTATCTAGCCGCCAACGACTTTTAGCTCTCCTCGCCGTTTCGATAATGGTACCAATACTAAATTTGGTATGGCGTAACATTACTGTATGACGAACCCAATTGACTAGTTATAACATGCCTACAATGACATGTATGTCATGGAAGTAACGATTTATATTTCATAATCTTGCTGCCCTTGTGGTGGTTTCGTTCACATGGCCTGTTGCAAAATTGGCATGCTATGACAGGACTGCATGGCGAACACAAGTGACAGACCCTAACTTGGAAATCATGACATGCATGTCATGCAAGTCGTTATTCACGACTACACACCACGATCATGGTATGCTTGCAGTCGTTTCACTAGCTTCACATATACCAAATTTGGTGTTACGGGACGTGAATGGATGACGAAGGTATGTGACTGGTTCAAACATGATAATCATGAGATGCGTGTCATGTAACAACATGACTACATGCCACACTCATGATGCGCTCGCGGCCGTTTCGCTAGCTTCGCTTTTACCAAACTTGGTATTACGTGACGGGAATGAATGACGAAGGTATGTGACCGGTGCAAACATAATAATGATGAAACGCGTGTCATGCGACTATATGACTACAGCCATACTCGTTATGCGCTCGCCACCGTTTTGCTAGCTTCGCTTATACCAAATTTGGTATTACGTGACTGGAATGAATGACGAAAGTATATGACTGGTGGAAACATATTATTCATGAAACGCGTGTCAAGCAACAACATGCAACAACATGACTACAGCCACAGTCATGGTTTGCTCACGGTCGTTTCGCTAGCTTCACATACACCGAATTTTGTATTACGGGACGTGAATGGTGACGAAGGCATGTGACTGGTTCAAACATGATAATCATGAGATGCTTGTCATGTAACAACATGACTACATGCCACACTCGTGATGCGCTCGCGGCCGTTTCGCTAGCTTCACATACACCAAATTTGGTATTACGTGACGTGAATGGATGACGAAGGTATGTGACTGTTGCAAACATAATAATGATAAAACGCGTGTCATGCGACTGTGTGACTACAGTCACACTCATGATGTGCTCGCGGTCATTTCGCTAGCTTCACATACACCAAATTCGGTATTACGTGACGGGAATGGATGACGAAGGTATGTGACTGGTGCAAACATAATAATGATAAAACGCGGGTCATTGGACTGTGTGACTACAGTCACACTGATGATGTGCTCGCGGTCGTTTCACTAGCTTCACATACACCAAATTTAGTATTACGCGACGCGAATGGATGACG
This sequence comes from Rhipicephalus microplus, assembly GCF_013339725.1. Classification (NCBI taxonomy): domain Eukaryota; kingdom Metazoa; phylum Arthropoda; class Arachnida; order Ixodida; family Ixodidae; genus Rhipicephalus; species Rhipicephalus microplus. Next base: position 235,410,153 of record NC_051167.1, on the reverse strand, counting down.
AAGGTATGTGACTGTTACAAACATGATAATCAGGAGGTGCGTGTCAATGTAGCAACATGACTACCTGCCGCACTCATGATGCGCTCGCGGCCGTTTGGCTAGCTTCACATATACCAAATTCGGTATTACGAAACGTGAACGGACGACGATGGTATAGAACATGGCCAAAAATGATGATCATGAAATTCGTGTCATGTAAAACACTACTGCGTGCTTCGCTGATAGCTTCCGATGGAGGCGGAAATGTTTTAGGTCCGTGTGCTCAGATTTGAGTGCACGTTCAAAAACTCCAGGTGGTTGAAATTTCCGGAGCCTTTCACTACGGCGTCTCTCATAATCATATCGTGGTTTTCGGACGTTAAACCCCACAAATCAATCAATCAATCAATGCTACGCTCATAGCGTGCTCGCAGCCGTTTCGCTAGCTGCACATATACCAAATTCGATATCAGGTGACAGGAATAGATGACGAAAATGACGTTCAAACATGATGATCATGAGTGAAAGTCACGGAAGGCATCATTTACCCCCGCCTCGTATTGTTGTGCTTACTTTAAAGCTACATATCAAGCTTGCTCATTTGTGCTTCGCATATGAGCGATGCCCACTGTACGTGGGATCTGCGAATTTTTCTCGTTGCTTGACAGAGAAGACCACATGCACCATTGAAATCTCAGAAGAAACTGCGGTAGGCAGAACGTATGTTGCCTACCAAGAAAGCGCCACCGCATTTTCGTGGCATCGGTCCGGTAGAATTTGTCTATACCAAATTTGGTGTTCTGTGACGTAAATGGATGACAAAAAATATGACTGGCGCAAACACGATAATCCTGACACGCGTGTCATGTAAGAACATGAGAACATACCGCGCCCATAGCAAGCTCGCGGCCATTTCGCTAGCTCCACATATACTAATATCGGTATCACGTGACCGGAATGAATGACTAAAGTAAAAGATGCGTCCGAATCTGATATTCATGACACGGAAGTCATGTACGGCATCATTTACCTACACCTCGTAACGTTGTGCTGATTTTAAATTGACATATTATTATTTCTCATTCGTGCTTCACATATCATCGATTCTCACTGTACGCGGGGCCTGCCAATTTTTTTGTTTTACTTCATCCAGGGCGTTTGACCAAACTGAGTTACGAACGCCATAGTGATTGTACAGAATTGCTAAAATTACGAAGAGGCGCAGCCGGCTGGAGAAGTAATGTGGAGCTAAATCTGAAGTTTGGATAGCCGATGAACAAATACCGGGATTCAGAGAGGTTTAGTGCGGCATCTGAAATGTCACCATACTGAGAGAATAAACGCAGGTTACATGAAAGACTATCTTCGTCAAAAAGGTGCAGGGCTATGCCGTCAGCGAAAGCTGTGACTTTCACGGCACTGCTGCCCGGAAGCACAAGACCCTGTATATGCGAATCCGCTACTACAGCACACGAAAACGGCTCAAGGCTGAGGACAAATAGAACAGGAGACAATGGACATCCCTGACGGACCCTACGTGTAATAGAAAAGGCAGCACTCTCCCAGCCATCTACAACTAGTGTGCTTTTTATACCAAAGTCTAAATAATATCACAAAAGTACCCGGAAACCCAAGGGCTTTGAGCACTTTAAAGATATACGTGTGCTTTGTCGGTCAAATGCTTTCTCATGGTCCAAAGACACAGGGAGACCACGCGCAGATCGCGACAGAGGTTAGGCTATGATATCCCGGGTGGTAAAGAACAAGCTGTGTATTTCTCGTCCAGACATAGATGAAGCCTGGTGATGACCCACCAGGGTGTTCAACAGAGCCCACAAACGGTGAACGATCACCGTCACGGATACCTTATAGTCAATTTTAAGAAGCGTGATAGCTCTCCAATCTTCAGGATCAACAGAGGCAGCATCACCTTTTGGAATAAGCACAATGCGTCCATCTCGAAAACTTTATGGAAAGACACCATCCTCGAAACATCGCCGGATAACCGCAGTTAGGGCAGTACCAAGCTAATTCCAAAATGACAAGTAAAATTCCACTAGAAAACCGTCTGGCATAGGGGCATGTCTCCAGTTTCATAGATTGTAGTGCTGCCTTTACCTCTTCGACTGAAGGAGGGACGTTCAGAGAATCAGCAGCTTGTTGAGGAACGCGAAGCAAACCTCTGAGCATAAGCGGTACTGTATCACAGTTTGTTCGCATGACCGAACGTGACATATCTACAAAATGCGCCAAAAAAAGAAATCGATCACACGTAGGAAGCGGCTGTGTAACTGCTGTCTTTGTGGTTGTAAAAACGGGTGATTGTGACTGCCCAAAGCACGATTGCCTCGCATAGCGTAGCACCACAAGGTGGGAACAAGAGTTGTGCCCGCAACGCCATGCAGCCGCCGCCAGAGACGAGTCGGCAATCAAACGCTGGAAGCGTTCATGTTGCCAAGCTCGCATTAGCGGAGACAGCGTTTCAGCGCGCAAGGTGATACGTAACTTTGCTGCATTATCATCCATCTCCTCAGAAACGCGACGACGAAGTGAACGCCCTTCAACTGAGCAGTGCAAGCGCCAGTGCGTTTTAAGCGCACCCCAATCAAATGAATCAGACGCAGCAAGTGACACCCGAGAGCACGCGTCCTGGAGGACGCGAACATCAAGACGCCATGGTTTCTCCGAAAAAGAAAATGGAATTTTTAAGTTTCAAGAGAATCCGAAGATGCCCAGAGATGTACACAGTAGAAGGTGGGATGGGTGGAACACGTAAGTGGGAGACAAACGTCGCTAAAGCATTTGGAATATAAAGCCCGATCGAGTCTGCTGGAAGATGGTCCGTGGCGCGATATCCAAACAAGAGTATTCCCGTGCTTGACAATATGCGCATTCAGCAATAAAAAATGCTGGACAAGGCATCGCAGTTCACGCGAATTCCTAGCAGACCGACCCCAGCCAGGACCTTGTACATCGCATCGCGTATTTAGCACACAGTTAAAGTCTCCAATTAGAATTACGTGACGACCGTCTAGAAAAAACAACCAAATTTCAAAAAAATCATTAGACTGTCCGGCTTGTGCAGTCGCATACACACATAGTATCCCCGTACGAAAAAAAAGTAGGTACAATCTGGAGTCATAATTCTACCGACGCCATCATAAACAACGTGGAGACCTCTCAATAAAGCCCGATTAAATATATTTGATGCCTACTCCCGTAAAACAAGTTGTAGCGAAAGAGAAATAGCAATCTAAGTTAAACTTTTGATTAATAGCCCATACGTGAGATAGTGAAAAAAAATTAGTGTCCCGCAGGGACAAAACATCACAATTTGCAGCACGGGCTTCACTAATCACCTCGGCCCGCTTTACCGGACTGCGAAAACCTTTTACGTTGAAGGAAATAATATTCACCGCGGTAGCCATCGTAAACAATAAAGACAAATTTGGATACTAAACTCACAGTTATGACAGACGCGGGAGCTGGTGCCCCGCAAGCAGCTCAATCACTTCTTACGACCAGGCGACCCACCGGAAGCGCGGGGCTTCCGGGGCCACATCGAAGTCCGCAGAGGACTTCTGTCTCGGCTGGGGGCCTCCACGTCGCTGCTGCATATTCGGTGGCACTTGGTGCCGAGGCTCTTGAGCGAAGATGGCACAAATTCGTGTAAACTGTCGCGGCTGATCTCGCTTGCAGTGCTGTCGGTGTCTATCGGCAGGGTCGTGTCACTCCTAGTGCTGCTCGAGTCCTCGTTGATAGAAACCTCGTCACCTTGGGACAAAGCCTCTTCAATATTAGAAGGACTAACAGAAGACTGGGCAGCCATAGGGTGAGCATCAGATATCCCGTCATCATCTGCGACGCGTTCGCCGAGAGATGCCTCCTCAAGCGAGGGCTCGACTCGTGGTTCTGTGGGAATCACCACTGGTCGCGGGCCACTGGATGGATCATCCGCGCCTTGAGGTGCTGCGTGGTCCAAGCTGGCTCGAGACACTGTGGGCGTTTGGTGTGGCGTCTGGTGTGGCGCTGTGATACGCCTAACTCGTCCTGGCAAATATACAGGCCTGGCGTCATTGATACGACGTCCTTGTTCTTGCCTGGTTGAAGTGACGGGTAATTCTTGGAGGCCGCCTCGGAATAAGACGGTCTGATGGTGCAGGCGACGGTGGCACGTTCGTCACCACAACAGCGACATGGGAGCCAGCAGCCCTTATGGTCGTGGCCATAGACGCCGCACCTTCCACAATACGGAGCTGTACAGGTCATGCGGAAGTGCCCTCTGTCTCCACATCGAAGGCACACTCGCTAAATCCCTTTATAGTCCCAGGTCACTCGAGGGCCTGCGACCTCGAGGCAGTTAAACACCGGCAATGATGTCTTCATTTCCATCCGGACGAATCGCGTCCCAGTGGTCACGGTTGGGCGCGACCCCATCACTTCTCTGCTGATGTGCAGCACCTTCCAGTTTGGAGACAATGCTTGCGCGAGGACCTCGCTTGGGACGCGGCACGGCAGGAACAGAATGGTGACTTGGGTGACTCGGTGTCCCTAGGGTACGAATGCAAAGCGCTCTCCTCTGATGATGAGGTGGGACGCGTCGACGATTTGAACCAGAGCGGCTTCACTTTTAACGGTGACTTGATAATTTCGGCCTCCAAAGTGCTGTACACAGTCGACCTTTTCGATTCCTACAATTGGAGACGTCACGTCAACGTCTTCGGAACTAGTCCCCTCACGGTCGACTACGTCGAAGGCTAGCGCCTTCTTCGCGGGCTGGCTTGCCATTACCGGTCGTCCGCCAGCCCGGGGACACCCTGAGACGTTATCGACGACAACGAGGGAACACGAGCACGAGCAGAGTGATCGTGCTGCTCGTGCTTTGCCGGTCATCGGATCAGTCCTGCATCAGTCACATCACATCAGGCCAAGAAAAATGTTAACCAAGATTGCTGCAGATAACTCCTGACGCAAACACATGTGTCGCTTCAGCCACCTTGTGAGCGCAACATACGGCTGCGGTGTCTAAACACATGAATCAACGTGTGCTACTTCCTATTAAAAATCGTTCGAAAACGTTCGTTGTATTCAATGCTGCACCTTTTTTTTTTATCCCAGATATTGAATTACGCCTTACTTGTGGTGTACACAGCAGCGTCCCCAAAAATCAATCACTCACCTGGCCTTTTTGGTGAGCGGGTTTGACTTCGTAAAAAAAATGGCAGATGCCACGTACAGTGGGAATCGTTGATATGCGAAGCACGAATGAGAAAGGTTTATGTGTCACTTTAAAATCAGCACAACGTTATGAGGTGAAGGTAAATGATACCGTACATGACTTCCGTGTACGATTATCACGTTTGGATGTGTCGTTTGCCTTCGTCATCTATACATGTCACGTTATAGCAAATTCAGTATATGTGGAGCTAGCGAAACGGCCGTGAGCTTGCTATGAGTGTGGTATGTTGTCATGTTCATACATCACACACGTGTAAGAATTATCATGCTTGCACCAGTCATATATTTAGTCATCCATTGACGTCACGTAACACCAAATTTGGTATAAGTGAAGCCAGCAAAACGGCCATGAGCGCATCATGAAAGACCCAATATACTCCAATGCAGCGTTAACGCACGAGCACGCTGAGCACAGCAACGACACGTTAGCAAAACGTGAGCACTCTATAGCCTGACGCCAGCGCGACCAGTGACCGTCGGCGCGACCCGACGGCAATGGGCGCGAAATGCGATATGCTGCATTTCGTGCCGATGCTTTACTCAGGCAACACTGCGTCTCCCTCTTTTCGTGATAGAGGGACGCCGGACGCGCTGAAACGCGCAAGCGTCAAAGCAATGCAGCGCGGCACGCACCCGCGAGTATATGGCAGTACCGGCGCCTGGCGTCGCAGCGCTGGCGTGACGCGACGAAATGAACGCCGGGGAGCACGCGCACTGCGTCACGTCGTAATGTATGGCGCCTTGACTGTGGCATGTAGTCATGCTCTCACATGACACGCATCTCATTATTATTATGTTTGCACAAGTTACATACTTTCGTCAGTGATTGATGTCACGTAATACCAAAGTTGCCATATGTGAAACTAGCAAAACGGCCGCGAGTGCGTCATGACTGTGGCTTGTGGTCATGTTGTGATATGACACGCATGTCGTGATTATGATGTTTGGATGTGTAATTTACTTATGTCGTCTGTTGGCGTCGCATAATGTACCGGCTTTGGTAATGTACCGGCTTTGGTACATTTGAAGCTAGCGAAACGGCCGCGAGCGCACCATGAGTGTGGCATGCATTCATATTGTTACATGACACGCATCTCATGGTTATTATGTTTGCGCCAGTCAAATACGTTCGTGATTCATTGACGTACCGTAATACCAAATTTGTTATATGGGACGCTAACGAAACGGCCGCGAGCGCATCATGAGCATAGCATGTAATCGTGTTACTCGACACGTATGTCGTATTTTCATGTTAGGGTCTGTCGCTTGTGTTCGCCATGCAATCATGTACTACCTTACCAGTTTTGCAACATGCCATGTGAACGAAACCACTGCAAGAGCTGCAGGACCATCAAATGTAAATCATTACATTCATAACATACATATCATGATTTTAATGCTATGACTAGACAAATATGTTCTTCATACAGTCATGTTATGCCATACCAAGTTTGTTATTGATGCCATTATCGAAACGGCCAGTAGAGGTAAATGTCGTAGGCGGCTAGATAGATAGATAGATAGATAGATAGATAGATAGATAGATAGATAGATAGATAGATAGATAGATAGATAGATAGATAGATAGATAGATAGATAGATAGATAGATAGATAGATAGATAGATAGATAGATAGATAGATAGATAGATAGATAGATAGATAGATAGATAGATAGATAGATAGATAGATAGATAGATAGATAGATAGATAGATAGATAGATAGATAGATAGATAGATAGATACGCTCAAAGTCCCCGAAGTTCGCAAAGAAATGCTTCGCATTTAAATATCACAGCATATCCGCGGGCTGAATTTGATGAGTGGGGACGCACGGGAGGATGGAAAAACTTGACTAAAAATAAAAAAAGAAACCCTGCAGGGTTACCAGCCAGGGCTCAGGCCACCCCGACGTTTCGTGCGGTGAGGCGTAGTCTTTCCACCGCTGTCCGGGCCTACTGGATTGCCCACAGTTGGTCGTGCAGATCTGAGCTGGTCAGCACACTGAGCCAACGCTCCTCGAGAAAGTCCGGTTTTATATTGTCCTCTCGGTATATTACTGTGACATGTCTGCATTGCCCTAGAATATGTGCCATAACTGCGTGTTCGTGCTTACAGAGGGTACGGCTTGTTTGTGGGTATTGTCTGGAATTTACTCTGTTCCAGTGTACTGGATTTGAAAAGATTCTTGTTTGGAATCTTCGCCAATCTGTTTCTTGAGATCTGTCTAGCAGGTTACGTGGTGGCGGATATTCTTCTCGTTGTCGCTTATAATGTGCTAGTATGTCATGATACGTGACCAGTCTGTCTCTGTAGTGTTTATATGCATATTCATTATTGTCATCACCGCCATCGTCCCCACTGCCTCCACCGGAGTCGTCCCCCCTTCTTTGGTCGGTGCGGTGGGCCGGGCCGTCGCTGTCCGAGCCATGGTGGGTTAGTTCTCACACGGTTCGGTGGGCCTTCTCGTTGAGGTTTTGAGGGATGGTCATGTCTTCGATGTTAAGTTTCCCCATGTGCACCGAATCCACTTGAGGTAATTGGGTACAATTTTGCTGTTCCGGAAAGTTTTCTGCTCTGCGGTCCAGGATTTTGGCTGCTTCGGTGGAGACCCATCCCTTTGTGAAATTCTTAATGGCCATCTTGGGGTCACTTATTATTATTCTGTCGTGTTTTTGACCATTGACTACGCCCAGTGCAATGGCCATTAATTCCGCTGCCTCCGACGAGCTGGTCCTTACGAAACCCGCGGTTAAGGTCTTCCCTTTTGTGTCTATGACCACCATTGCGAAAAAGAAGGCATGCACAACCCTATTACTGATGTCATTATTTCGGGAATACCGGACGGCGTCTACGGAAAACAATCCCTTCCCGCGTGCCGAGGTTTTTAAGGATCATTTTCATGCGGCATTTTTGTCTCTCAACGTTGTGTACAGGGTGCATATTTTTGGGGATGTTTTCCGTAATTATCGAGGACCAGACGTCCGGGTGAATCTGCGTCTTGGGACCTTTCATTCTATGGTATATAATGAATATATTTTCCATAATTTCTCTACCCGTCATGGTTCCAAACAATCATCCGAGTTGCGCTATCCTTTGTGCTTCAGCGATCTCGTCCGGCGTTTTATGTACTCCGAGTTGTAGCAGTCTTTCGTTCTTTGTGTATTGCGGTAGACCCAGCGCAGCTCTGTACGCTTTTCTAATCAGCGCGTCGACATTGTCGTTCTCGGCTTTGTTCCAGTGGACGAACGCCACTACGTACACGACATGGCTGATCGCGAAAGCCTGGACGAGTCGTAACGTTCCTTTCTTTAATGCCCCTTCGTTTATTGGATACTCTTTGTATTAGCCTAACGGCCGCCATGACTTTCTTTTTTAGGCACGTTATAGCTTCCCCATTGGTTTCCCTGGCTTCGACCAGAGACCCAGAACTCTGATCTTCTGAACCAAGTGTATCGTCGTGCCATTTCTATTGGTTATCCTAATTCTTTTGTGCAATTCTTCTACGTTTCTGCAATGCATACCTATTTGGGGTGGTATAGTAGCAGTTCTGATTTACCCGGTGAGCATTCCAATCCGGTGACATGCAGATGACAATCGACTGCATCCGCCGCCTCTTGAAGTCTATTCTCCATCTCGCCTTCACTGGTGTCTTGCGTGGTCCAAATCATAATGTCGTCTCATAAATTGTGTGATTGATGCCTTCGATTCACTCTAATTTTTTTCTGCTAATCCAACCATGACGAGGTTAAACAGCACCGGTGACACGATGGACCCTTGCGGTGTGCCAGCGCTGCCCATGTCCACTTGGATGCTCTCCCCCTCGTGCAATCTAACCGTGGCAGTTCTTCCCGTAAGAAAGTTTCTGATGTACCTGTACGCGCGCTCGCCTAGGCCGAGTTGCGCGTTTTAGAATGGCTGCGTACTTGACCAAGTCGAATGCCTTCCTTACATCTAGCCCGATTATTGCCCTCATGCTTCGTCCAATGGGGTCTATGACTTGCTCTTTTAGCTGTATCATGGCATCTTGTGTGGAGAGCCCTCTTCTGAAGCCAATAGTGTTGCTGCGGTATACGTTGTTAGACTCAAGGTAGCCGTTACCCCTGTTCAGGCAAGCATGCTCCATTAATTTACCGACGCAAGAAGTCAGGGAGATGGGCCGAAGCGTCCGTCAGCCATCTGCGCTTCCGTCTGTGCGTTCTTCCACCCATCCGTGCATCCGTCCATGCGTCCATCCGTGCATCCATACGTGTGTTCACCCGTCCGTCCGTCCTTCGGTCCGTCCGCCCGTGCGTCCGTTCGTGCGTCTGTCCATGTCCGTCTGCTTGTCTCTCTGTCTATCCGTCCGTCCATCTAGTGAAAACTCGACGTACCGCCATCTCGCATTGTTTTATCGCATATTCAGCATATAGGAGTACTGCCATTCAGCGAACATTCCAAGAACTAAACAATAGGTGGCTACCTACTACTACTACTACTACTACTACTACTACTACTACTACTACTACTACTACTACTACTACTACTACTACTGCATACGTCGTGGACGCACGACCCAAGGCATAAAGAGCCTCGCCCCTAAAATTCTTTCACCTCCCCTGAGGTAATCGTGAGGAAATGCGAATACATTGCGTAGCGTCCGTGAGGGTATTTCGTACATGATAACTGTGGTGTAAGATACAACTTACACCAATGTGAGAACCCAGCGTTACAAAAATAAGTTTTTTTTACACCGTGCAGCCGATATAGTTGTTCGAGCACGTGGAATTTTTCCTTCGCGAGAAACGCGGTGTGCGCTTCCAGCTCTATACACTCGGTGACAACTTTTCTTGGAACTGAAGGGAAAGCTGTGGAGGCAAATCACGTGCACTCTACCACCAGTGACGGTAGTTTCAAAGCAGCGCACATATTTTGGACGCGAATTATAAATGTTCCTTTTTATGTTCTACGTGGAGCTATTTGAGACAAGACGCAGCTCATACCTGTAAGATATTCATATTTATTTAAATTTATCTGTTACTCCTTCGCGTTTTTGAACGCATGAAGAAGTCCCTGCCTTTGCACCTCACACGCTAAGCGGCGTCTGCGTCTACTTGAAACGCTGATGCTGCATCCCCGTCACATTACACAGCGTTAGGGTCGGTTCACGCTAGCGACAAGCATTCCCTCACGGCGCGCTTCCGCAGACCGGCGGCCGACACCGTCCGCAGGAGAGCTGTTCGAAGTGCACGCCAAACTTCGCCGGCGAGGCATTTGAGCCTCCGAAAAACACGGCTACCCTTCTGAATGCAGTTGTCCACCGCCTCGAATATATATCAAGCGGCCGCCATGCGCTCTGTAGCTCGTAAGCTGTGAACTGATGCTTCATTTGTTTTAGATTTATGTCCTTCAGCTTCGACAACACAGTAGTCAAATCGATTCAGCACCGTTTTTGAGAGCCATACTCAAATAATTGATGTTGTCGGCTTGAACAAGGCCTTTCCGAATCACGGATAGCACACGTTACTCGTTTGTTAGTTGTTGCTGAAACTGGAATATAAGAGCCACTTGTCCAAACACCTGTTTTAGAAGACGTCGTTTTGAATTGCTGTGCGCTATTTTAAATACCGTACAGGCTAAAATGCTTTATTCACTGCTGGAAAGCAGACGACGCGGCTAAGCCATGCCGCTCCTCCGTCGCTGATTGGCTACGTCACCCTCCGGCAAACGGCAAGTGGCGCGAAAATGGGTCTCGAACCCATTTTTCGAAGGGCTAAGAACGGCAGACGTGCGTGAAGGAAGCAGCCGCGCACGGCTGCCTGAGAACGTCAAACGTCAAACGTCGAGGCATGCTTGCCGCTAGCGTGAACCTGGCCCATAGAGACGCGCACAAAAACTGACTGGCTTCGCGTAGTGGTACATTTGCACCAGCTCCACCTCCGTAGCTTTCCCTTCAGTGCCAAGAAAAGGTGTTAGCGTGAATGGTTAAAAGTATCGCGAAGTGAGCCAAACAAACAGCGTTCTTGGCACGGCGTTGGCATTTGACAGAGGCGTCTCGAGTACACATTTCCGGATGTTCTTTCCACTACGGCGTCCATAATAATCTATAATCATATAGTGGGTTTGGGGCGTTAATCCTCACATATCAATCAATCAGAAGAATGATGAAAAATAGCATAGCGATGGCCTCGCAGTTTTTGTGTTTGTTATCCCGATGGGACGGCTTTAAGCTCTCCCATAGTAGAGTACCTATAGTACTCTAAATCATTACCCACTTTTTCTAAACACACAATGCAGATCTTCTATATACCGTGAACTTAATGTTATTATTGCCGTATTAGGTACCCAGCGAGTGTGCGTGCAGCAAAACCCAATGAGTGTTTAGAAAAGACTCTGAAAGGCCGCTCTTCTATAGCGATCGCTCTGACTGTGCTGCGCCTTCCGCGCAGGCCTGGCGTTTTTTTAATGACGATCTTGGGGGCCTTCGGCGGAAAAATTTTGGTCTGTCTGTCTGTCTGTCTGTCTGTCTGTCTGTCTGTCTGTCTGTCTGTCTGTCTGCCCTAACGATATCTCAAACGGCACCAAACGACCAACCCCATCCGCAGCACTCACCAATATTGCTCAAGGTTTAGCGTTCATAGTTGTGCGATTGTCAATTTAAAATCAATTATTGTGCATATCTGAGGCGCCACAACAACGCTTCGATGATTTCTATGTCTGCCTTTATACTAGAATAGGCACACACAAGTAACCCTAAGGAATGTAGCGTTTAATTGCGCTGCGCCGACAGTGCAACGCGATGCTCAAAAAGGTGTTTCCAGCGCCTTGCTGCGACGTCACGGTGGTGGCACCTGCCCGTCGCTTTGCGTTCTACACCTTATCACCTCTGAGACTGGCGCGCATCTTTCTCCGCGGGCTGCACGCTTTCGTTTTCGAAGATAACTGCCAGATGGCACTTGTGCCTAACGTGCCTAGATGCGCTCGTTTCGCCTCCGCCACACGCTCGAGGCAATCTAGCGCAGCGCCTTCAGAATACCATTCACCGATTTTCTTGCGCAGAACATCAAATAAACGTTTTGTTCACTCTCTCCAGACGCAAGACTATCGTCTTTCGACATTTACAGTGTAACATGTAAATTCGGGCCAATTTTTTTTTCTTTTTGTGCGCACGCCTGTGAGCATATCCGTGTGCCTACAAGCCCACGTAACTGCCATCCCGTATTGTACTGAAGCACTGAGTATTCTCCACGACTGCAGCAGCCCAAGCACCCCAGGACGCGTGCGTCGCAGCGACGCGATTAGGTGAAGGCACGGGCACCAAAGCAGACCCTACAATCCTCGCCATTACGCGGCCGGCTTCGCGCATCTGCAAGGGGATATTACTTCGCACTAATACCGGGAACCACGAGCAATATTGCAAAGGGGACTCGGCGAATGCCGTCGTTTTAGGGTGGACGACGCGACCGGCGAAGCCACGTGCTGCGCCAGCCTGGTGTGGAGAGGAAATTGAATTTAGACCCTTCGGAGCCCGTACGAGTGCGGCCAATATACGAGTCGGCAAAGGAGCCGGAAACGAAGCCCCATTTGGCTCCCGAGTTGCGCGCCACGGGGGCGCGATGGCCTGTAAACGCGCGCCACTGGAGATGCCACTGCGCGGAGCGCCGGTCGAATTCAGCGAGACATATATCTTGGCAGTCGTGTAGGTACACCACTCTTGATCTGCGTCGTTGTTTTGCCTGAAGCACAGTGGCGCATCACTCTCAGTTCGGAGAAGGCGTCCTTTTTTTCTGAGACCTTAGATTTGGGAACCATACTGAATGTACTAACTGGTAAATGGCGAGAAAACCAAGAAGTGTTCAGAACGTTGGTAGCAGAAAACAAATTCTCAGAAGAAATGTGCTTGAATCGAGGTTCTCGCATGGTTACGTAATAGTGCAGTACACCAGCGGATAAATGCAAAACATTACGCCTATGTCATGCACGTACTTTTGCTTCTAGCTTTTGCAGCTCTCCTAACACACGTTCGAACTTTTCGAAGGGCCCTACTACGGCGTTCGTCACAATCATGTCATAGATTTGGCATGTGAAAGAGCAGAAATTATTTTAAGACACAAATCTAATTATCTCGAATGTCACGGCGTGCAGCTAAATCGTGGAGGTTTTACAACGCCTTTGCCTAAATCAGGACCAGCAATAAAGTTCCGTGCAAACCGGTGCGCGCGCCCCTTCCTAAGTTATCCAAACCGAGCTTTTGTTCGACAAACGCGGTTAATCATATTCAACCACTGCAATTTCTTTCCGTACTTCACGACCACAAATAGCTGTCCAACCGTATTGCAAGAAAAGAAAAAAAAATCAGCCAGCTTTGCTTTGCGAACACTCATGAAAAATTCAAGCTGCTGGCGTTTACATCGTTAGGCTATTGTCTTTCCATAGTTTCGCCAAGTTTTTCAGATCTGATGTTGCATAACACCTTTTAAACATTTTTAATTAGGATTAGAGTTGGTAGTGTGGAGCAACCGCCTTTTAAAACCACAAGATATCATGTGAGCGTGGTGTGACTATCGTAACGTGCAGGCCATCTGTTGGGCCAATCGTTCCTTTCTTCATTACTAGAGAACAAGCAAGATACTTTGGGATTTACCAAATGTCTCGGCTGCATACCCGTTCATGATGTTCGGAAGCGTTAGTTACCACGGAAACTGAAGATGATTGTGTACACCGAGAACTGCTTCGCTGTTAAAGAACAAACAAAATGAAAATAGAGAAAATATAGGTATACTCAAAGCACGACAAACCCCTTGAACACATGATTTCACAAGCTTTGCTGAATATTTTCAGCGATTACATAGAAACGAAAAAAATACGGACCACGACTCGCCACTCGAAATTATGATGTAAAAATGTTTTTCCAGAAAGCCGAACACCACGCAGTAATAACCTCGCCCATTTCAACTGCGGAAATCGGATTGCGTTTAGCCTAACTAAAAATAAGCGGCAAGACATTTTTCTGATGGTCTCGACGATGGAGCAGCGAGAAACGTAAGACAGAACTGTGATTCGCTTAATGGATATATGCGCCACTGCAGCTTGTATCGAGAAACACTAAATAAATAAATCAATAAATAAGCAAAATAAATCAATGTAAACTAATTTACATATACAGCAGTGTGCTGTACGTCATTGTCGGTAATTCAAAGGATTTTTCAATAGATATTTATTTTACAGTTACTGCCAGCCCTTATGAAGGAATAATACTTAAGCCGGAAAGAAATATTTACCAATCATTCTGGAAACCAAAGGTAAATATTTTGTGCCATCAAAACTCACGCACAAAGAGAGAATTGATTGGCACAAAAACTTATATAAGCCAATATTAGTATTAAACCAACCAGGTCAAATAAAGGCATAGAAAAGTATACATTAGCTTCAAATCAAGATATGAGCTATATATGTTTAAAATAAATCAGCGTAACTGTACGAAATAGTCTCTTTCCGGCAGGATGATTTAATTCGGAGATAACTCTTGGAAAGAAGATGTATTTAAAACGATCACAAATTAATTGCAAGAAAAATGAATAGAAGGAAATAAGCCAACACTCGGCCTGAGCGGGCGAAAAATGCGGGTTTGAATACGGTCGTATATACACAAATGGTTCACGATCCATACAACAGCAGCACGATAGCAGAATTGTACCCTTGGGCTACTTGCACGCTTCACAAATCGCGGTACAGATGCTTGCAAGCATTCTCGAGGACTAAAACATTGCAATGCTTCCGGCGATAAGGAAAAGTTATGACATGTCCTATCTATTTCAGTTCTATAAAATCTGCCTCCTATGTAGTCAGTTTTACCGTCTTTAACTTGGCTGAAAAGCTATATGTATTATTGCCGCGTGCTTGTGTAACGTTCATTTCAAGATATAATTATTTTAGGGTGCATCCGGCTGAACACGTCATTTTCGTTTGCTGAATCGCAACGTCGAACATAAGCATTAAGAGCATCCCTGCTAGAACTGCATGGCTTGACTGCGTGCCTTTGGCATTCCTGATTATGGGACAGTAAGAGAATTTCTGGAGTTGGAGAATCCGCACGCCGCACAAATGTGCCTCTGTCTCAGTTGGCCCTCTCGATTTGCCTAGTTAATGCGAACGCCTTCTGTGCCTCAAAGCGCAGAATGTGACCGGCTTCCCGCGTGGCGTCAACACAAATGATTCAATAATCATCACGGTATGACCGTCATTGTGGCATCCCAAATCGCCAACATTTGTGACCTAAGACTAGTTATGCCACTTGCTTGCCGGCCCGAACAACCGAAGTTTGTCGTCGTTCTCTACTACGTGACTGAGAGCTACATTCCTGAATCAGATAGGAAAGCAGAAACACTAAAGCTCTGCCTACTTGCGGTGCCACCTGTCCGACGCGCGCTGATCTTTCCGTGAGGCCGCCCTTATCCCACCCAAGTGCGAGCGCGAAAGTACTGTCACCAAGGCTCCGGCTCCCCAAAACGGTCATCAGAGCGGTCATTCACCAACCCCGTGGTCTTATGTTATCTACAGGACATTGGCTTCTAGAGGCGTACTTCTTTATGCACCAGCTAGTGGTGCAAGCTTGGTGGACTTTAGGTCCCTGCAAGTAGTGGACGGCCGGGGGTGGAGCCCAACCATGTTATTCAACCCGGCGCACTAAAGAGCTCCAGCGCCTGTTCCCGCCTTAATGCTATAAAACTTTAAAACGCTGCATATAGAGTTTTTTTTTGTTCCGCCAACTCGTCCTGATGACTGCTCTGGGCCCAACACGCACTCGTCTTGCTCCTTAAGTGCGGAGCAGTACCTTGTACACCCGTACATCTCATGTAGCGTTGTCACTGATCCCGCTCACAGTAAAGCGCTCAGTAAAGGCCATAACAAGCCTAGCAGTGCTCAAACCCAAGGTAATTTAAACGGTGAAGGTTTAAACACTTAATAATAACAGAAATAGACAAAGCGTGATGCATTTCTCACCTAAATATGAGCACACGTGTTGCAAACAATTGCGCTGACTTCAACAGTAGCGCTACAGAGGGCGCCACCACCACGCCGAGCGAGCGAATGCTTCGCCCCGTGCATTGCCTCTGCGTCAGTTATGGCCCGGCCCGGCGCTGAGTTTCCACGTGACTACATCAGAGGGAACAACCTCACGGAAGTCGCTGTACATGTCTGCCATCGCAACTGCCGTAACAAGAAGTGTGGCACTCGTGTCCTTCTTGTCTCTGTGTCGTCGTTTTGTTCTCGCGCTATAACTATCGTCATGCCGTAACAAGCAAGAAAGCCGATAAAGCGCACCACAGTCTTGAAGAACGTGTAGCAAGATTGTCTTGTGCCAGGGAAAGCCGACACGCTTTATTAAAACATTGGCGTCATTAAATGCTATGGTAAATAGATTAGAGCAATCTCTACGAACGGGAATCACTGGGTGCTCCGTGACACGCAGTACTTCGGCTTTCGCAGTAATGGAACTGCAATACTTTTTTTTCTCTGCAGCAAATCTTCCAGGCCTGAAGTTAAGCTCTCTGAGTAGTAGATTACGGAGCATTACACATTTTTGCTGCTTTTTACCATTATCGTGCCACAATTATTTCATAACAACATTTTGGAACAAAAGCACACATCAGAGAAATTTAACCTAAATTACCGAAATCAAATGCGTTGTCCCCAATGAGCATGCGTCATAAGCAATATTTAGGATGTTTGCAGTGTGAATCGCTAGTGTCCTATGTTGTCACTATCGGACGCCCCAACTAAACAAGCATTGAAACATCAAAGGCAGCAAGTATGGTGAAACGTTTCAAAGCAGCAGATTTCCCTTACTGCATCAAATATTGTTCGATATCACTTAAGTGATGAGGTTTGTACAATACAAGTTTTTATGGCTTAAAGGCACCCTGTAACACTTTTTGAAATAACTGCCACAGGTCTTCGTTACAGTAGTTTAGTGATTCACGAATCGATTGCTGCACAAGAAAAAATATAGAATCCGGAGAATGCGACAGAGTTACAGGAAGTCGACAAAAGTTCTAAGCTCATTTTTCTACTTTCATACGACCGAAAATGCTGTACGATACGTAGTAGGTGGGGAGGGGGGAGGGGCGGAGGGCAGACAAAAGGGCAAGTCACACCCGTTCGTCAGCGTGCCTCAATCACTTCATTTTTGTTTGATGTTGTTGTTTTTTGAACACGTCGTATATATTCAGGACAATCGCGAACGAGTGCGCGGACACATCACGGCGTATACCAAGGCAGCGGCGATAACTGTGCAGCTCACGATGCCCAAATCAGTCAATGACCATGCACTCTGGGTGTATGGCGCGCTCATTTGGGTTTATTGCATCGTCTGTCGAGAGAGAAAGGAACAGTTCCTAGCTAATTTTGATAATTAAATGCCATTTACAAGCTCCGTGCGTCGCTATACCGTTTGGTTCACAAGTGCCCAAGAGCATTTATTAGCGGTCAGCCGCGTTTCCTGACCGTGCTCAATAATTGTAGCAGATCCCCGTTTAGCTATCATTTTTCGTTTACTTAATAGTGTATGGTGGACGTCCACCAAGACTTCAGTTAGATGTTTTTGTCACGGAAATAACGTCAAAAAGCTCCACGCAATCATATGGCAAAGGAAAAAATAGAAATTCCAGCCAGTTTCATTTCGTGAACACATGGAAAGGGTGAAGCTTATGCCAGTCCTCCAGCAGGTTCATATTTCTATATATATATATATATATATATATATATATATATATATATATATATATATATATATATATATATATATATATATATATATATATATATATATATATATATATATATATATATATGGTGGGGTGATATTCAATGGATCCGGTGGAAAATGCAGTATAAAAAGAGGTCGACAAACGTGCGAAAAAACACTAGTTTTACTAACGTTTCGGCAGGTGGTTCTGCCTTCGTCGGAGTGAATGGTTACACATGGCACACAGGGCACATATATAAGCCGCTTCTTTGCGTATCACACGGCTAAGTCATTATCAGTAGTATAGGAAACAAGATTATATATCACCAAAGTTAAGTGGCTATAGTATATATACAGCTGAAAACGCGTATCACTATACAATAGTGAATTGGCACGTATTAGACACCCTACAACTTGTGTGGAATGAAACAGGTCAGCAAAATAACAGGCTGCGCACGCAGTAGCTCACTGGGTCATACGTTCTGCGGGATAAACACAGCCTAAAAACATTCAGTAAGCCTTTAAAAAAGAAAAAGAAGTTTAGAGAGATAAACAAAATCACAAAGCAGGCAGAGCAAAATGAATGCGAGTAAATGGTGAAGCGACAAAGGCCACCTACATTATGTAGGTAATATTTGACAATAGGCCAACATCGTGCGAAGAATATACACTTGTCAGTAAAAAAAAAAAAGCGATTTACTAAGGCAATATGCAAGTAAGCGTACCCGGGCTCTCGTTCATGCCGGCAGATAGTGTTTTGAATTTATGAATTAAAAATGACTCTTTTACTTCGCGTTCATGGTGTGATTTAAAACCCGATTCCAGTATTGTAGCTATCATGTTACTGAATGAATGACCTGCCTCGGTGACATGCCTTGAAATCGGTAAGTTAGGAAGGGCATGCACATGAGCTTTATGATTATTGAAACGGTATCGAAAAGCAGTTTCAGTATGACCTATGTATTGTACATGACAGATTGAGCATTCTAGGAAATATACGACATTTGCAGTATCACAAGTAAAACTGCCCTTAATTTTGAACTTGAAGTTCGGCGCAGTACTGGCTGCCAGTGTTGTTGTCATCATGTGTGCACACACTTTACAGCGGGGCTTTTTACAAGGACGGCAACCAAGCGCCTGGTCGTTATTGCTCTGTCTGGTTTTAGAGGAAGTTAATAAATCTCGCAAATTTCTGCCTCGTCTGTACACAACACGTAGTGGTTCTGGAAACGCTTTTGCAAGGCGTTCGCTCTGCATAAGTATGTTGTGGTGTTTACGGAAAATTGATGCTACGTTAGGTGCCGATGCGTTATGGGTTAAAACCAGGTTAACCTGTGAATGACTTTTAGGATTTTTCTTGGGGATGCAGAGTGCTGTACGGTCTTGTGCGTCGGCACGCCTTACTGCGTCATCGACTAACTTTGGCGGATATTTCTCTTTAAGAAGTGCAGTGCGTAGCTGGTTACAGTTAGTATCAAAGTCAGATTGCTCAGAGCAAATTCTCTTAAAGCGTAAGGCCTGGCTGTAAGGTATGCTGGATTTGCAGTGCCTTTTGTGGCTGCTTTGAAAGTGTAAATACCTCTGTCTATCAGTCGGCTTGCGGTACAGTTTAGTCTCAATTTTGCATTATCGAGACAAACGGTTACATCGAGAAAGTTAATGGTCTCTGGTGAATATGCGTGCGAAAACGATATGGAAGGGTGAGCATTATTAAAGTCCGAAATAAAAGACAAAAGTTCCTCCTCTCCATGTGGCCAAATCATGAAAATGTCGTCAATAAATCTTTTATAATAAAAAGGTTTTAGCGAACGACCCAACAAGAATTTGTTCTCAAGGGATCCCATAAATATATTTGCATAGCTTGGCCCGATCTTAGTACCCATAGACGTACCACTCACTTGAACATAATGCACTCCATTGAATTCAAAGTTGTTGTACTGAAGAATCATTTCAAGCAGTATAGCTATAGTCGAGCTATCAATGGACTTGTCGAGAGCGGAGTGATCGTAAGCCTCAACCACGGACCTTATACCATCCAAGTGCGGTATGCTTGTGTATAGAGACGCAACATCGAGAGTTACAAAAAGAGCGTTGTTAGGTATAATAAGGTTGGCAATATCAGAAAGGAAGTCGTTAGTATCTCGCAGAAATGACTGGAACGTAGGGGGTATCTGGTTTATCAGGCTATCTACGTAACGCGACAAGTTTTCTGTCACGGTACCTATGCCGGAAACAATTGGGCGACCAGGATTGTTGTGTTTATGGATTTTCGGCAACAAATAGAACCTACCAGCTGCCGGACTAAGAGGGATTAGAGAAGCTGCCCTATCATTTAGTTTTTTCTCCTTTATTAGTTTTCTTATTGTGCCGTCTAATATCGCTTTATAATCCTCAGTCGGATCGGCCTCGAGTCGCTTATAAAACGACCTATCATCAAGCTGACTGTTCGCTTCAGCAATATATTTGGTCGTGTCCATGACAACGATGGCACCTCCTTTGTCCGCAGGTTTTATTGTGATGTCGGTGCGTTTGCCAAGGTTTGCTATAGCTTTTCTTTCTAGGGTCGATAGGTTTCGACGAAAAGACTGGGGTTCATTATAAGCTTGAATGATATCTCGCTGCACTGCTTTAATAAATATGTCCAAGTGTTTGTCACGTTGTGGCCCCGGTGTCCAACGTTTAGCCGAGGGTAAAGCGGTTGGATCGTCAGCGGGAGTCGGCTGATCGAAGAAATATTCGCGTAGTCTCATATTTCGTGCGAAGTTGTCTAAATCTTTGTATAACTGAAATTCATTATAGTTACCACTTGCTGGACAGAAGCTTAAACCACGGGATAAAAGACTGAGTTCTTCTTTAGATAAGATAGCAGTTGAAATATTAGTAATGTTGTCGGGTGCAGGTTTACATGTTCTTTCCTTGGCCGAAGATGGAGGCGTTGAGTTTCGAAGTTTTACACCATTGATACGCAAAGAAGCGGCTTATATATGTGCCCTGTGTGCCATGTGTAACCATTCACTCCGACGAAGGCAGGCCCACCTGCCGAAACGTTAGTAAAACTAGTGTTTTTTCGCACGTTTGTCGACCTCTTTTTATACTGCATTTTCCACCGGATCCATTGAATATCACCCCACCATATTTTGCTGCCATGGATATGCGGAAGACAACGTCGAAATGCACCACCTGGAAGTATCCCAAGTTCGGAATAACCACGGCTATCTTGGGTGATTGACAGACAAAGTACCTGTTTTAATACTTCGACCCCCTGCTACAAGGAACACCGGCGTTCATAACGCAGTCGGGCGCTTCAGCCAGGGATGTTCCTTCACTGCTTGACCTAGTTCCTTCGTCGACAAGAACTCTGGTTCTACACGTCGGGAGCAACGACTTGGCAAAAAGAAGTGCTCAAGAAACCTTTCGTTGTTATCGCAACGTTCTACACCTAATCCGTGAAGAGCGACCCTAAATAAGCCGTCTGTACGCCACGCTTGTCTTGCCAAGGGCCACGAATCAACGTCGCAGAAATAATAACCAAGTATTTGTCCATCGTTTCAACCGCGAAGCAAGCCATTTCAACATCCTATTACGAAGTTTCTGCGAACGCTCTAGGGATTTGTCTTTTCTGGACCACATGTTCGAATGGCTGCCACCTGGACGAGTACTGACAGCCGATGGACTGCACGTGAGCTTTGAGGGCGTCGCGCTGATGGCAAGTCACATACGCCAGCTTTACTTCGACTCCCCAAGTGAAGCAACTTCAAATAGTTGGGGCGATGCTGTATCTTCGCCCCAGCACCTTCGGGGGCTTACCCCACAAAGAAGCCACCGGACTACGCCAGAAACCGCCAAGACCCGCAAAAGGCAACCTGGGGCTATCCGGCCGACCAAAAATATCCAGGGTCATGCAAGTTCTTTTCGCAACGAACCCACCTTGAAGGAGCCTCGCTGCAATGCCATGCTCGCCGAATCAACGCCTACAGCGTCCGCCAACCAGCGGTCATCGGATCATCCTTGTGTGCCCCGGAACGAGAAATGCTACCTACTCCTGCTCTGCCCAGAGGAATTGCGCACCAGGAACATCAGTCAGCTTGGCTCCACAAGACCCACGAAAGACGGCTGTTTCCCTTACGGGCTCCAGGTACCCACTTCGACGCAAATATTCAGACGTTTTAAAAAGAAAACCGAATAATTGACTGCAGCACTCATTGTCGAATAGTATCCTGAGTTCAAAGTGTTCTAAGCAGTTTCAAATAATTAGGAAGTCTGTCGAGAAACGTGTCCGTTACGAGCTACATGTGTCTACTCTAGAAGCATATTTAGCGGCTTCCATTCCGCCTAGAGGTTTAAGTCTCTGTCTACAGCCAGCAACATCAAAGCTATCGAAGTGCAACGCGAGGAAGTGGTTTGACAGCTTAAAGAACGCCTCACTTGGGCTAGTACACATTGTATTAAACCATTATCGATCTTCCGTGAAATCGCTGATAAACTGGGAGCGCCAACTACTCGATCAGTTTAGCCTTTCTCCAGAGGAATCATCGTCCCTAAGAGCATATGAGCAAAAGAAACGTTCCAAGCTTAACGCACAGAAACGCAAAAAATTGCTCAGAGATGGTGTAAAACTTCGAAACTCAACGCCTCCATCTTCGGCCAAGGAAAGAACATGTAAACCTGCACCCGACAACATTACTAATATTTCAACTGCTATCTTATCTAAAGAAGAACTCAGTCTTTTATCCCGTGGTTTAAGCTTCTGTCCAGCAAGTGGTAACTATAATGAATTTCAGTTATACAAAGATTTAGACAACTTCGCACGAAATATGAGACTACGCGAATATTTCTTCGATCAGCCGACTCCCGCTGACGATCCAACCGCTTTACCCTCGGCTAAACGTTGGACACCGGGGCCACAACGTGACAAACACTTGGACATATTTATTAAAGCAGTGCAGCGAGATATCATTCAAGCTTATAATGAACCCCAGTTTTTTCGTCGAAACCTATCGACCCTAGAAAGAAAAGCTATAGCAAACCTTGGCAAACGCACCGACATCACAATAAAACCTGCGGACAAAGGAGGTGCCATCGTTGTCATGGACACGACCAAATATATTGCTGAAGCGAACAGTCAGCTTGATGATAGGTCGTTTTATAAGCGACTCGAGGCCGATCCGACTGAGGATTATAAAGCGATATTAGACGGCACAATAAGAAAACTAATAAAGGAGAAAAAACTAAATGATAGGGAATCTTCTCTAATCCCTCTTAGTCCGGCAGCTGGTAGGTTCTATTTGTTGCCGAAAATCTATAAACACAACAATCCTGGTCGCCCAATTGTTTCCGGCATAGGTACCGTGACAGAAAACTTGTCGCGTTACGTAGATAGCCTGATAAACCAGATACCCCCTACGTTCCAGTCATTTCTGCGAGATACTAACGACTTCCTTTCTGATATTGCCAACCTTATTATACCCAACAACGCTCTTCTTGTAACTCTCGATGTTGCGTCTCTCTACACAAGCATACCGCACTTGGATGGTATAAGGTCCGTGGTTGAGGCTTACGATCACTCCGCTCTCGACAAGTCCATTGATAGCTCGACTATAGCTATACTGCTTGAAATGATTCTTCAGTACAACAACTTTGAATTCAATGGAGTGCATTATGTTCAAGTAAGTGGTACGTCTATGGGTACTAAGATCGGGCCAAGCTATGCAAATATATTTATGGGATCCCTTGAGAACAAATTCTTGTTGGGTCGTTCGCTAAAACCTTTTTATTTTAAAAGATTTATTGACGTCATTTTCATGATTTGGCCACATGGAGAGGAGGAACTTTTGTCTTTTATTTCGGACTTTAATAATGCTCACCCTTCCATATCCTTTTCGCACACATATTCACCAGAGACCATTAACTTTCTCGATGTAACCGTTTGTCTCGATAATGCAAAATTGAGACTAAACTGTACCGCAAGCCGACTGATAGACAGAGGTATTTACACTTTCAAAGCAGCCACAAAAGGCACTGCAAATCCAGCATACCTTACAGCCAGGCCTTACGCTTTAAGCGAATTTGCTCTGAGCAATCTGACTTTGATACTAACTGTAACCAGCTACGCACTGCACTTCTTAAAGAGAAATATCCGCCAAAGTTAGTCGATGACGCAGTAAGGCGTGCCGACGCACAAGACCGTACAGCACTCTGCATCCCCAAGAAAAATCCTAAAAGTCATTCACAGGTTAACCTGGTTTTAACCCATAACGCATCGGCACCTAACGTAGCATCAATTTTCCGTAAACACCACAACATACTTATGCAGAGCGAACGCCTTGCAAAAGCGTTTCCAGAACCACTACGTGTTGTGTACAGACGAGGCAGAAATTTGCGAGATTTATTAACTTCCTCTAAAACCAGACAGACCAATAACGACCAGGCGCTTGGTTGCCGTCCTTGTAAAAAGCCCCGCTGTAAAGTGTGTGCACACATGACGACAACAACACTGGCAGCCAGTACTGCGACGAACTTCAAGTTCAAAATTAAGGGCAGTTTTACTTGTGATACTGCAAATGTCGTATATTTGCTAGAATGCTCAATCTGTCATGTACAATACATAGGTCATACTGAAACTGCTTTTCGATACCGTTTCAATAATCATAAAGCTCATGTGCATGCCCTTCCTAACTTACCGATTTCAAGGCATGTCACCGAGGCAGGTCATTCATTCAGTAACATGATAGCTACAATACTGGAGTCGGGTTTTAAATCACACCATGAACGCGAAGTAAAAGAGTCATTTTTAATTCATAAATTCAAAACACTATCTGCCGGCATGAACGAGAGCCCGGGTACGCTTACTTGCATATTGCCTTAGTAAATCGCTTTTTTTTTTTTTACTGACAAGTGTATATTCTTCGCAAGATGTTGGCCTATTGTCAAATATTACCTACATAATGTAGGTGGCCTTTTTCGCTTCACCATTTACTCGCATTCATTTTGCTCTGTCTGCTTTGTGATTTTGTTTATCTCTCTAAACTTCTTTTTCTTTTTTAAAGGCTTACTGAATGTTTTTAGGCTGTGTTTATCCCGCAGAACGTATGACCCAGTGAGCTACTGCGTGCGCAGCCTGTTATTTTGCTGACCTGTTTCATTCCACACAAGTTGTAGGGTATCTAATACGTGCCAATTCACTATTGTATAGTGATACGCGTTTTCAGCTGTATATACACTATAGCCACTTAACTTTGGTGATATATAATCTTGTTTCCTATACTACTGATAATGACTTAGCCGTGTGATACGCAAAGAAGCGGCTTATATATGTGCCCTGTGTGCCATGTCGAACCATTCACTCCGACGAAGGCAGGCCCACCTGCCGAAACGTTAGTAAAGCTAGTGTTTTTTCGCACGTTTGTCGACCTCTTTTTATACTGCATATATATATATATATATATATATAATATATATATATATATATATATATATATATATATATATATATATAGGATATGCCACAACGGGAGCGTTGTCAACAAGAATAAATATATTTATTTCCCAACAGTTTCGGGAGGGGTCCTCCCTTCATCCCCTGATGAAGGAGGACCCCTCCCAAAACTGTTGGGAAATAAATATATTTATCCTTGTTGACAACGCTCCCGTTGTGCCATATATATATATATATATATATATATATATATATATATATATATATTTATATATATATACATATATAGTTTCAATTCTCCTGTTCATTGGCGCTTAGCTTCGACCTCTTTAGCGTGAACATTGTGGTTGGCTGGGCGATATGCCCGTTTTAACGTCGACTTTCGCTGACGCTCACACCGGGTGGCTACTTCATCAGGTGAATGAGAAATGTTCGCCACTCGAAAGCGTGAACTCCTGAACGCTAACGCTTAGACGCTATTTTGCACTCCGCTGCGCCGCACCATCTAAACACATTTCACAAAGGTTCCCCCTCGACCATAGAATTTTCTGTACAAATACTACAGGGAACTCTGGCGCTAGGGTCTGTGGAAGATGGAACGCACGGCACTTCAGCAAGCATGCGAATGATGGGTAGTACACGGATTTGTCTAATCTTCCTACTTTAGGCTCTATATGGCTTCGCATGGCTTGAAGCTGGTTCGTCACGAAACAAAAATCAGGAAACTTTCTGCAGTTGCACTTCACAACCTTAATCTTTTAGGCTCACCGACTGAAATCGGGTCAACAAGTTTGCAACATTCAGTTGTTTCGTTCGAAACAAAACTAAACACAGCAATGAGCAAAAACACGAGTGCGTTTGAGGTTCGCTAGCACGACGTGTTCAACCGAATCAATTCCATGCTAGCTGAACGATGGAAGCGCCCCTCTAGCTCATTGTAGAAAACTCTATGCCCTTGACATCCTCCATTCTCGCCTATCGCAGCCTACGCACTCTTTCCCTCCCTACGGAGGGGTCACTCTCGCTATAGTACGAGGCGACGGGATCAGTGCTATCACAACCCCAAGCAGGAAAACCGCGAGTGAGAGCATGTTCGTCGTTAAATGTTTTGCTTACTCGGTGTCGAAGCTCGTGACGCGGCGAGGCCTTAGCTCAAGGGTCGGCCTTGCTCATAGCATCCATCTATGCCAAAATTAGCCCAGAGACACGCACCTACCCCTCACGACAGTAGCACACGTTCCGCGCTTACGCCCACTCCATTAAAATGGCGGCCTGGCTACAGCGGCGCCCCTACGCTAAGTGATTCTAGGAGAGGGAAAAGAAGGGAAAAGTGAGCCCCATAACTGTCTGCATCACGGTGCGACACCTCGATAGTAGCTCACAGGGGATGGAGGTGAGGAGGGATTAAAAGGGTAGGAATGAAGGTGTAGAGGAAGAGAGATGCTCTAAGCCAGCGAGCGAGGACATATCGAGGGGATAGGGAAGATAGGAAAGATGGAAACACGGTCACAGGAGTCTGAGGACGGGGCACTACTTGCCAAAGCTCTTGTCGGCGTCAGGAGGTGGCGTAGGGCAATTGCAGTAGGTCAGAGCTACGCTGTCGTCGGAGATCGGCGTCAGGAGATCGGCGTCACGTAGGGCCAGCCCGGTCGGCCAGAGCTGCGCTGACATCGGGGATCGCTAGGGAAACACCGTTCGGCACGAAATCCAGCGAGCGAGTCGCGCGCTGCGTTTCCTTAGTCTGGCTATGGTGTTCAACTCGTTCGCACGGCGCCGGATGTGAAACTTAGCCCAAGTTCCGCGTCCCATCAGCGACGCCCTTCTGGCTGTCACACCACTTTCTTTGATTACACTCCCACCTATGACTACCACGCGGGTTTGTTTAATACTTTATCTTTCACGTTAGCCGTCAATATCGAGATGTACAGGCGCGGCCACGTCTGCGTAGAGCACGCGAACAGCTGGTTTTTGCTCTGCGGGGCGATACGTTGTGGCAGAACTAGGCTCTGACGTAGTCACTCTGACACAATACTTCAAAGCCCAAAACTGCCTCAAGGTTAGGGCCCGCAGAGCAAAAACCGGTTGCTCGAGCGCTTTACGCAGACGTGGCCTTGGCTGCACCATCACACGTCATCGTGGATGCATCCACTTTTAACAATCCACTTTAACGAGCTCCCAAACACCAACAGACATTGTGCAAGCTCTTTTATACTGTTGTACGGTAATCATTCAACATGTTCTGAAAGTACAAGATTTGTTTACCACTTAAGCAACGAGTATTAAATAACACATCAGCACTATCTCTTCAAAACTTGATAGTCGGCGCGAGATCATTAGTCGTAAAAAAGGGGGCTTTGCGCTGGCCTATCAAAATTTGAATTAAATAGGTAAATATTATTTACTGTTTTATTTATTTATTTATTTATTACGGCCGGGATTTCCAGGCCTAAAGCAGGAGTGGAGGCGTTAACTTTTCTGTGGAAATGAACTTGATCGATAAAAAAGAGCTTACAAACAAAACAGCCAAACGAATTAAATGGTGTGTGAGATGTGGCACTGCAATACAATAATACGATATGTAATGGAGAACAATGGGCGTGCCAACGTAAGTGGTGACACTTGATACATTGCGTTGTCAAACGCTTCCAATCATGGGAAAAGAAAAGGAAGCAAGTGTCTGTTAAGTGAATTTCACAATTTAACATACTCCGTATCATCAGATGTATAACTGATAAAAAAGAATACATCGAGCAATGACAAGCCACTCATGAACGAAGCTCTTATGACACGTTGCTACAGAACTAGTGATAAAAGCGCTATCATTCCGTCACTTGAATTGCGGAAGTGAACGCGGAAACAGAAGGGCACTCGATTACTTTTCTGAGCAAACGGTTCTAATCTCGGATTGTATGAGGGGGGGGGGGGAGAATACCTGGAAGAGTTTGTTTTGCACGAAATTTCGCTGACCTTTTTTCCAGTGGAAAGATCGAGTGGGACGCTGCTGCGTAAAAGGTTTCAAGTACGTGCTTTTACTGATTCCAAGCTTGTGATGGTAAATCAAATAGAATATTTTTAGCCTTTCGCGATAGCATTGGCTTTGTGGAGATTCTAGATTCGCTGAAGCTAAAAGAGCGCTAGGCGACGTTTTGCAACTGTACGAATTGAAAATAAACCTAGCTGCCTCTCTTTGAATATTAGAGAGTTTTAGTACTGCGGAATGGTGCTACGTACGCATCACGCAAGCGCCTTGCGTTACGTGGCGTCGTTTGCCACTAATCGGCTTTTAGTACGCCGTAGTACCCGCGTACGTAACGAGAGAGAAGCGTGTTGCGCCATCTGGTAGATCAGAATAGAAGTACGTGCTGTTGACAGCCAATGTGAGCCAATCCAAGTGTTATAGCCAGATTATGGTCATATTTTAAGCCACAGAGCCGGTCGGTGCTTGCCTTCGATGCCGCCATTTATTAAAACGAAGTCTCGCGCTGTCGCGAACTTGTTCGAGAGCGGCGCAATCACCTTATACGTACGCACGCACGCATCTCATGCGTGCGTACGTAGCGGCTGCGTACGTAATGCGATACGTGCGCGTTGCGGTCTGCGCATGCGCACTACGCAGAACGTGGCGCCCTTACGTACGCAACGCCGCCACGTACGCAGCGTACGCAGTACTAAAACTCTCTATTTTCTAGCTTGCGTATATTTGTATTTGTGTGCGGGTACCACGCTGCTGCAGCGTGTAAGCGAAGAGCTTCCCATCCCTTGAAGTCCTCGAAAGCGTTCGCCGTAAGTACTCTAGTTGCCGCATGGCCTTCTTGTGTATGTAGGTGACGTGATCATTCATTCGAAGATCAGCTGTAATGACAACCCCAAGTATTTATAATTCGAGACTGCAGATAGGGTATTACCACTGATACTGTAAGTGAAACTGAGGGGGTTGTTCTTACGCGTGACTTTCATTGCTACCGTTTTACTGTGGTTTATTTGCATCTGCCACGAGGTACACCAGTTTTGAATTTGGGTTAATGCTTGGTTGAGGCAAAGTGGGTCGTTTCGTTATATAAGATGCAGTCGTCTACAAATAAACGATTTTTCGCCGGTATGTCTTGAGCGATGTCATTTATGAAGATCAAAAAGAATAACGGCCCAAGGACAAGGCCTTGGGGAATGCCGGAGTGGACGGAGGCAGAATCTGAGTTGACGTCATCGATGAACACAGATTGCTGTCTAGAGGACAGGCATGCGGTGATTCATGCAAGAATGAAATCGTTTTTAAGAATCCAGCGATACCGCACTTGAATAGCCTTAAGGGAAGAAAACTGCCTAGTGTTGGGGACTGAAGCATCATAATACTTACAGAGAATCGAAGACCCTGCATAGAAGGCAATTTCGTTACGAAGTTCCGTTTCATTATTGCTTGCTCAACCGCGTTGTTATAGACTCGCCATCCACGAAGCATTTCGGGAATACATACCTTTCGAAACGACTCTGTGTTGACATTGGCGTTGTTTGCAACGTCTTGCCGGAAGTGTCCCAGCACCGTCAACACGGTGAAAAAATTCCGGGCCGCGTATAAAGGTCCGTGTTATTTGTCGATAACCTGCAGTCTCTTCATCAGAAAACACACTTTTTTCTTTCAACCTTTCTAAGTCATGCAGCATGGACGGCATGTAACGCCATCATATATCACCAAGAATCCAGGCCAATCGTGCCGAGCGCACCCCGAAAACGTGTAACAAACGACCCTGCAACGGCATCAAATCAAGACTGAACACGACGCCTACAGAAAGGGCAGATTTCTTTTTGGACCTCCAAAAAATTGATGAATCCTGATCACGCCCGATGACAGCAGGGTCAATCTTTTTTGTCTTTTTTTTAAAGACTCGCTTCATGAAGAATACAGACATTCTATCGTTATGAGTGTTTACCTTTCGTCCTCCTAACTCTGCTTCTCCTAAGAATGGGACAGTCTGAGACATTTTTTTCCCTAAAGAGTATGTTTTCGACGGCGCGTCTATGAGTGGCAAAAATATCATACATCACGTTCTACTCTTGAGCGAAAGCCGACGGAAGCGAAGATCGATTTAATGGTTTCGATGTCCGAGCCGTCTTGAAGGATGTGCCGCCTCTGAAGATTCTCTCCAGGAACAAAGAAGGTGCGGACAAAAGAAAGGAGTAATGGCGTTCAGAACGAGAGTGAGGGAAGGCAGTTTAGAAGTGGCGAGCGTGCAACAGTGAGGAGTCGGCTGTTGCGGAAGTAAGCGTGCAAACACGAGAGAAGAAAAAGCGGAGCAGTAGTGAGCGTTGTACGGCGAGATCTCGAGGTGGCACAGCCGGCGAGCCCGCCCGCCTGTTGGCCCCGCACGTTCGATAGCGGCCGATTGCGCGCGCCGTATTATATGGGCGAGCACAAAACGGCGAAGGGGGTATCGATTACACGGAGGCAGTGTTTGACGGTTCGGCCGTTATAGTGAAGCGCCATTCTTTGCGGCGCCTGCTGGCTGAGCGAGACAAGGGGAAATTCGAAGTCGCCTACAGAAGCGAAAATCCCCCCGAGGCGCTGAGATCGTTAGGCTACAGGTTACGCCTGACGGCGGCGCCCTCAGGCGGTCAAAATAAAACCATCGATGGAGGAAAAAAGTTACGTTCCTCTTTTTTATAGGCTTTTTGTGGCCAGTGCGAATGGCCATGCTCCATGTTTCTGTCGCTGTTAGTCTGCAAGGTCTTCCTCCACTCTTTCAAAGTAGAGAGCTTGCGGGAATGCTTACTGTATCGTGTTCTGATCATTGCCTTCTTTTCCTTGATCGCAAAAACTTACGTACGGCCAGGAAAAATATGATATACCAAGAAAAAACGATAAACACGAGGGCGACTATAGTTCCGTTTTTGTCTACGTTGTACGCAAGTTTAAAATCCACCTTTTTTTTTTTCACGGAGTCTTGCCGCGTGCAATCTCCTCTAGCGGAAAGGTCGCCAAATATGCCTTAATCTCGGATGACTTTTTTTTCTTGATTACCAGTAGTACAAGCCCTTGCAGAGCCATTGCCAATATTGCACAAGCCAGCAAAGGAAAATAAAAAAGGTCGATTGTACCTACTGACGGCTCTCAAACCTCGTTTCCTAAAAAAATCTGTTCCTATTTACACACGCAAGCGCTAAATGTTCACGACGTATTAACGTCGATGACTAACGCAGTGAAACCTATCAATGAGCAAAAATAGCAATCTCTACAAAAGACATTGTTATGCGCCTCTGTTCTCGCCTGTCATATTATTATTTCTTAGTGCTTAATGTCAAAAAACCATGGTATAGTTTTCAACGGCGCCTTAGTAGAAGGCTGAAGAATTTTCCACCACTGCAGGCATTTTAACGTGACAACGTTTGAGAGCCCGTGTCACAGAAATACCGCCCTAGGGGTTGGCCCCGTTGGTTGTGAGCGAGAAATCGTCCGTGAGCGAAAAAGCAAGTTACAGAGATCGCCACGGAAGGCCGCTACTTGTCCATGCGTTCGCGCGCGATCACACTTAAAAAACCGCGCATTCTAAGAAAAAAAAAGGTGCTAGAGGTCACGAGGCACGGGTAACGTAGTTTCTTTGCCCCTGAGACCCCTCCCTGCTTAGTTTCCAGCGCTTTCGTCAGGACGAGAGAAGAGATAATGTGATTGCCGCATGCGACAAACCTTTATAGCTCCACTCACACTGAACGGATTCTTAAAACTTTTGCGGCGTTGAATTGGTGCAAAAGAAAGCTTTTCTAGTGAATTATTTCCATGGGTACTTGAAAACGTGTTTCAGGGCCCCTTTAACGCATTTTTTTTCGACAGGTGTCACGACGAAAACGAGCCCATTCGGCGATTTGTTGGCGCATTTGGGAGTCCTCAAACTACGTCCAAAAAGGCCGGGATAGCACAGCCATCGCCGCTAAAAACACACAAGAACTTTCAAACAGCTCGAAAATGGACAAATATGTTCATGTAGCAGAAAACATATCATGCCTTTCCAGAGGCGTTCATCAAGCAAACAGCAAACGCTATATGATGTTCTGCTATCCGTGAGGCATTGTGACACTATATGGTGGCGAGATGGCAAGTGCACGGTGTGTGCCTTGGAGGCCATGCTACTCTCGCTTTAGATCAAAGCCTGTATGCACTATTCGCGCGCGCGCGCTGGTACAATCTACTGTGTGCGTGTGTGCGTGCATGTGTGTGTAGTAACATAACATATTAATAAGTATTCATTTAGGGTTGAAGGGCGCACTAGGGGCTGGATTTCGCTATCACGTTCAACTCTTAAAAGCGAATCCTAAGGATCCCACACTTTTTAGTTTAATTACACCTGAATCTACGTACGCCAGCCTGTAGCATATCTCCTTATTCGAGAATGCAGTCATCGCGGCCGGGATACGATCCCGTGACCAGTAATATGTCTCGACGTAATAAAAAAAAGAAGAATATAACTTGTAACAAAGAGATAATTATGTTGATATTATTAGCAGCTACTGCCGATCAACAGATCATAAGCGATTTCCAAAAGCAGTGTGAACAAAATGCATGGAAAACACTGCGAATATTACGAACAAGCACAACCTTAGCCATTCCACTGTGGTGCCACCTAATACTTTTTCAATCATCTAAAACAATTTTGTACGCCACCTCAACTTGGCACTCCAAAATTTGCCTTCATACCTCGTAAATAAACTATAAAGTTCAATTTTCTAGAACACAAGTAAGATGACTTAATATCTCGTGCTATTTATTTAAAGGAGCCCTAAAATTTACAAGTTATAAGTTAGAATACCTAGGTCTTAAAGTTGGGTACTTGCTCGCACACGCAACAACCCAAATTCGATGACGTCACAGAGAAAACAGCAAATGTGGCATAACAAGGACACTCTTGCCTGCACGGTATGTGCGCACGTCGTCGCGTCAATCAATTCAAAGGGATAACAGCACGAGCTAACACCGATGCTCCAACGCATTATTCGAACGCGTCGAGTCACCCTTTCCCTCGACTTTATTTTCTTTGTTTTTGATTTCCTGTTCACACTATGTAAGTGGGAGTGCACAATGCGCTAGTTGCGACATAAAATAAAGTAACCTGCTTAAATTGTAAGCGACAAGGCTGTGTCACCAGAGGCAACACAAAAGTGACTGAAAGCGATTGAATGCGTACTGTTGGTCGTCACGTCTATGAAAACAAAGTGCGCTGAATTAGTATATTCCGCTGTCGCTGTGCACATTTTTAGTTCGAAGTGTTTCGATTTCACTTTCAGAAAAACTGGCTGCTTCATTTGTGTTATATTAAAATCATCGAAGGGAAACACGCGCTGAGAATAATCCACCCAGAGGCGCGATAATTACGCGATAATAATCTCGATGTTTGTGGAACCCATCGCGGCTCATTATTTCAGCGGGTGGAGCCACGAAAATCAGGTGATTTGGGTACTGCTACTGACCATAGAAGCAGTTGCAATATGTTTCCTAAGTAATCAAGCAGTTAGCCGGAATAAAGAACAAAACGTCTGACGTCAACGCCGCGGTGGTCTAGTGGTTAAGGTACTCGGTTGCTGACCCGCAGGTCGCGGGTTGGAAGCCCGGCTGCGGCGGCTGCATTTCCGATAGAGGCGGAAATGTTGTAGGCCCATGTGCTCAGATTTGGATGCAGGTTAAAGAACTCCAGGTGGTCGAAATTTCCGGAGCCCTCCACTACGGCGTCTCTCATAATCATATGGTGGTTTTGAGACGTTAAACCCCACAAATAGTCTGTCGTTTATGTCGCTGCGTGCTATAGTTTCTTGGGTTACAGAATCCAACTGAAGAGAAATCAGGTAGTGTAAAATATGCGACACGTTTACGAAGCAAGAAATCCCCCCAGTGGTTGTTCCCACATATCTGATATCAATTAAAATCTGATTTCTATCTAACTTTTCCGGCTATTTGGGCTGTTAAAGGTTAGAAAGCTTAATACTCCGTTATGTAGAAGCGCTCTCAACGAAACAGCGGAACGCGAGAACAGCGAGAGCCACTGCTGTGCCAATATGACGACTGGGGCGTTCACCAGAATATGACCACTAAAAGGATGCGCTCATTGTTCATACGGTATGCACTTGAAACTCATGAAAAATAAATAACGCGAGTCACCATAAGTAGGCAAAAAAAAATGTACAGCCCACTCAGACTCACTCACGAACTACATTTTCTCCTTGAAACTCTCTCGGGCTTAGGCTAGTCAGTCCTCTCTTCAATCGGACTTACTAAAAGTCGCACAAAATACTCGTTCTGGGTCTCAGTGAGTCCGGAGAGTTGACTACGGAGTCACTAGAGCATGTCACTAAAGCGGAGTGCAAGCCTCGCGCCTTGTGAATCCTCGTGTTTGAGACGAATTTATTTGTTGATATGTGGGTTTTAACGTCCCAATACCACCATATGATTAAGAGAGACGCCGTAGTGGACGGCTCTGGCAATTTCGACCACCTGGGGTTCATTAACGTGCACCCAAGTCAGAGCAAGCGGATCTACAGCATTTCAGCTTTCATCAAAAATGCAGCCACCCCAGCCGGGATTTGATTCCGCGACCTACGGGTCAGCAGCCAAGTACACCTCTGTCACTTGACCACCATGGGGCTGCTATTTGAGCCAGAAACCTGGAGAATGACAATGACACCCATGAAAACGCTAAGACTTGCGCAGCGTGAAATGGAACGGAAAATCAGAGAGGTATACCTGAGTGATAGCAAGGCAGCGTGGGTCAAGAGCAACGCGGTGCAGCAGATATCCTAGTAACTAATAGTAGGAAAAGTGAACTAGGGTAGTTGACATCATCAAGATAACAAATAATAGGTGGTCAGTTAGAGCTCCGCTTACGGATACCAAGAAATGCGATGCCCGGCATAGGAAGACGAATGGTCAGTTTTGGTTGATTGATATGTGGGGTTTAACGTCCCAAAACCACCATATGATTATGAGAGACGCCGTAGTGGAGGGCTCCGGAAATTTCGACCACCTGGGGTTCTTTACCGTGCGCCCAAATTTGAGCACACGAGCCTACAACATTTCCGCCTCCATCGAAAATGCAGCCACCGTAGCCAGGATTCGAACCCGCAACCTCCGGGAATGGTCAGGTGAAAGCAATAAGTTGATAAACTGGCAGGCGTCAAACAATATCAATCAACCGACGCAAGACAAGTTGAAAATTTTTGGGAGTAGCATTTGCATTGTGGTGTATATTAGACAAGCTGATAATGATGATGATGATGCTAACTTTTTATTGAAGAGAAAAGCAAATAAAGCGAGAAAGGATGTAAGGACATAATTAAACGACCATACAGGGTCGTGGTTAATAGCGACGCATTTGAAACACTGTATGATTCTTTATTGCACGCATAGCTACAACTTACTATCTATTTTCTGCCAAGGCCACTGCTTAGATAACCCCTTGGAAAATAACAAGATGTCCGCCACACCTTCTTTTCTATTCGTGAACCGTCGGCACCTAGCGTCGTCGTTTTACGGCAATCTTGAACATCTTTCAAGCAACGCAAAAAAAAAAAAAATCAAGCTACAGAACATAACGTGTAAAAGACAAACCTTGATGTGTCATTCAGTATCACGCTGTCAGTCTTGTTTTATTGCTGTATTTTTCAATATTTGCAAGAAGTATTACCAATTAGTCCAATTGTGAACTTTTTTACGGCAATCTCAGACACCCCATTGCAACTTCCAGCAGCGCGGAGTCCTTTCGGCTACGTCATCACGTGAAAGAACGTACGGGTACATATGCTAAACAACATAATGTAAAATACAGCATTGTCGCTTGTTATATGAGCCTGCCATAGAGCGCGACATGCGACGTACAATCTAAGAGCAGAGAATGCATCGCCATAAGTGAGCTATGTCGATGTCCAGATACTTTTCCGAACCACTTGAAGAACGGTGCGTCTGGCTCCACAACAATGCCCAAAGTGAGTGCGCACATTTTTTTTTTATTCCCTGTTGGGAAACGAGAGGGAACGAGAGGGAACGAGAGGAAACCACAAAGAAATCGGGATGAACCGAACACTCCGAGCCAAACGGGCCGACGAATGTGCCTTTTACCACGACATCGGAGCCGACAACACGCGACTACATGCAGCAGCCGCCACTGCTACCGGGCAAAAGCGAAAGAGGAGGATGACCTTATTTGCCTATTCTCTTCATCAACAGTCGGCCGACGACACAACGCGCCGGCTGTCGGGTCCATTCACGGAAGAAGGAGGTGGGCACATTGGCAACGAGAACATAGGCAGAAAAACAGAAGCAAGGCAATGACGATGGCGGACCGAGAAGAAGGGCGCGGAAGACTAAAGAACACGAGACAATAGCATCTCGTGATATGGACACCGCCTACCGGCCTCATAAATAAAACATCAGAACGCGCCGCAGCTATGCTACCGGACCATCGGGCCTCCCTCTCGCCCTTTTCATTCGCCACTCAAGGGCATGGCCGATACTGCGCCCTTGCGGAGCGACCGGAAAGAATGTGTCCATGTGTACGAAGACCCTTCGTCAGCGAAACACTGCCGCCCTGGAGACAAACAAATTCAGCTTTGACACCCATTGCGGCTATTCCCAAACATACACTCTAGGGCGTCCTGACGAGGAATGCGTACAGTTGAAGGCAAACTCCGGCGATTTTTGGACCATGTCAGGATAATGGTGCTTTTATGTTCCTTGGACACTCTTCTCACTCACCTGATAACTGAAATGCTCAAAAAATTCAACAATAATTTTTAATTACCGAAAAACCCCAATACAGAAACCGAAATGCAATTGAGTGCGCTTCTACGTGGGCGTAAAGATTTGCCGAACGCTGTCGGAACCTGCCTGATCGCACATAATGTCCGCCAGATAGCACCACATGTCCGCGCCGTCCGCGGCGATCGGCTGAAACGCTTACGCTGTTATGGTGAATATATGGCGAGTCGTGTGTGGCTCACAACGCAACACCACTTGGCACATATCGCACACCCACCAACACGGAAAAGAAAATCGCACACTCAAGCAAGGAAGCACCGGCCGAACCCACCGACTCCATAGCAAACAAGCAGACGCTTCAGTGGTTCGTCAGTTCGTGACTTCCGCCAGGCAAAACTCAACGTCACACAAACAATGTTGCCATTAACTTTGGCAAGCGAGGCGAGCGTTTTGAGGCAAGCTATATAAGTCATCTAAAAATAATCTGCGAAACTGTCAAGCCTGTAATTTGGCATGAGTGGCGCAAACGTGCAAATGAACGTACCCAGTGAATTTCATTGAGATCCAATGACCTAGAAAAATCGCCGGAGTTGGCCTTTAAAGCACATCCAACGATTAAATGAAATGCCAACTGTTTTTTTAAGTTGGTGAGAAACAAACAGCGCCGATGTAGTGTGAAAAATGTCCAACAATGTGGCAAAAAAAAAAACAGAGTTTCTTATGGATTCGCACAGAACGACTATAAGGCGAAATCCAACCGGCGTGACTACGTTACCACAGTCTACATATCGTAACCAAGCGCTCACCGTTGTCGCTTTCATTAAGTAGCTTTTCATATATTGTCCTAGCACTCATATAACGTAACGTGTTTCATGGGTGTATAGCCAACTCTCATAAACTAACTTTCACTTAGTGCGTTTTGGTAGAAACGTACTAGTTCCTGAGTACGCTTCGAGAAATGCAGTAATTCTTTGACTCGCTTTTGTATGGTTTGCTTTTGTGTGGTTTGACTTCACCTGAACTTTCGTGCTCCATTTTTCTAATGTCGACTCATTTTCGTCGAAGGAGGCTCTCTTCGCGTGAGACATATAGGCTTCAGGCTTTTCAAAACGGTCAGTCATTTAGAGCACTCTACGCTCTTATTTAAGTAAGACGTATGCAGCAGCTCGCGCCGACAATACCGTGTGACGCCAATGTATAGATGTAGCCGCAAGAACAAGACTCAAGCTACTCGCCAACGCGTGAGTCCATGGATTAACACACGGGGTTCGACATCACACATCAAGTGACGTTATCGGGGTAACGCTGAGATGTAAATGAAGCCCAGCCGCGGTGGTCTAGGGGCTAAGCTACACTCGGCTGCTGACCTGCAGGTCGCGTGATCAAATCGCGGTGACGGCGGCTGGTTTTTCCATGGAGTTAAAAATGTTGTAGGCGCGTGTGCTCAGATTCGGGTGCACGTTAAAGAACCCCAGGTAGTCGAAATTTCCGGAGCCATCGACTACGGCGTCTCTCATAATCATATGGTGGTTTCGGGACGTTAAACCTCACATGACATCATCACATATATATATGAAGGTGCTGTTTATACAACAGCTACCGTATCGCATACAATGTAAAATAAAATCTTGATGTGACCAGTCACTCTGCGAATATTTGAGCCATTGGGTTGGCTAATATAGGTAAGATATCAGTATATATAAGTTATTAGAATGGTAATATTACCGCACGTAGGGCAGAAGAGATGACCGCGCCATAATTGATATCAGCACTTGCAGCAATGCGTATAGCTGCGAAATTCTAACGGACAAATATACACAATAGTCAGATATACACAAGAAAACAAAAACACGACGGATATGAATGAGTGCAACCGCTGTGTTTATTTTGTATGGGTAATTTTTCGCACAAGTTCTTCCTGTGATATAGTCGGAACAATTAGTCCAACAAGCAGTAACCGCGAAACTGACTGATGGGCTAAGAAGTACAGCATGTCATCAAGAATACTTGAGGGCGCAAAAGGAAATGCGACGACGAAAGCGAACAAAGTCATGACCAGTTCTTACTATGTAGTGAACGCAAGTACGCAACAGGCTTTAAAAAAACAAAGATGCAAAATGTGAGTGAATAATGATTTTCTTCACTTGCAAAAGAACAAAAAAACTGAAAGGATTGCAATAAATGCCGCCCATCACGTCATCTCACGACAAGCAGCACAGTGGTTTCTAGATAGAGCTGTCAAGGTGTTTGTGATGTGAATCCTCAGTCTTTGTGATTCGGTATGTACGAAGATGAGTCCAGGGATTTTGCAAAAGAAGATGTTTGGTTAATTTTTTGCTGTCACACTCTACATAACCACAATATTCTTACTTCTGTATCACCACCACCACTTTCAGTATCATCATCATCAGCAGCAGCAGCAGCAGCAGCAGCAGCAGCACCAGCAGCAGCAGTAGCAGCAGCCTGACTACGCCCACTGCAAGGCAACGGCCTCTCCCGTGTTACGCCAACCAACCCGGTCCGGCACATTTCGCTGCCACGTTATGCCTGCAAACTTCTTAATCTCGGCTGTCCACATAACTTCCTGTCGCCCCTTACACGTTTGACTTCCCGGGGAATCTAGTCACTTGACTTCAAGTAGCAGCAGTGATGCTGCCTAGGTACTACGTCCTCGACCAATACTCATTACTACTTGATTTCAACTATGTTATCCTTAACCCCTAAGGTTACACCTACCAATTCTGCATGTACTTACAGAATTCATTACACACGCTAAGGCAAAGAGAGGTGGCCTTGGCGGTGCTATTTAGCGCAGAAGCAATAAAGAAAACAGCATAAATTGAGCTCAGATGCCATGGAGAAGCAAAATATGGCA
Organism: Rhipicephalus microplus; assembly: GCF_013339725.1. Lineage (NCBI taxonomy): Eukaryota > Metazoa > Arthropoda > Arachnida > Ixodida > Ixodidae > Rhipicephalus > Rhipicephalus microplus. The sequence goes on along the minus strand of NC_051167.1, from coordinate 235,370,173 downwards.
GGTTGATTTTAATCCGTCTCCATGTGATGGTCATTTTCTCGTATTTTATGAAAAGTTCTTTTGCGATTATCTTCATTTTTGTGTTGTAGATAGAGCGACACCACTGGCATAGTGCGTTTTTACAGCTAGTGAGAGACGTAGTAGAAGAGAATCCCGATTGTCTTTTACATCGACATGTGTTCATGATATTCTAGTTCAAAACAAATGCCCACAAAAAAAGGTGGTACTTGTGTGATGTGTATTTCACGCCCCTGTCAGATATCAAGAAAAAACAGCAACTCTACCAACTTTTTTGCTTTAATAAATCTGCCTGTCTCCCATGCACTTGGAGAGCATGCTCACACCAATTGATACTGCGTCGCTGGCGACAATCGCTTAATCATTGCTACAAAAAGAAACATAACTCGAATATCTGCTGATATGCATCATCCTCACCATGAGCATGACTAAGCCCACTGCATGGCAAAGGCCTCTCCCATGATCCGCCAATCAACCCGGTCTTGTGATTTCCGTTGCCACGTTATACCAGCGAACTTTTTAATCTCATCGGCCCACCTAACTTTCCGTCTCTCTTTCGTGCGTTTCTTTTATCTGGGAATCCAGTCAGTATACCGTTGATGACCAGCGGTTATCCTTCCTACGTGCTACGTGACCAACCTGTGTTCATTTCTTCTTCATGATTCCAACTATGATATCCTTTACCCCGGTTTGTTCCCTGACCCACTCAGTTCTTTGTCTTCTAATATTACGTCTATCATTTTCCTTCCCACCACTCGCTGCGCCATCCATAATTTAAGCTAATCCCTCTCTGTAAGCCTCCATGTTTCTGCTCCATAGGTAAGTACTGGCAAGATACAACAGTTATATACCTTTCTCTTGAAGGTTAGTGGCACATCACTATTCATAATTGCGGAATGCTTTACGAATGTGATCCACCCCAATCTTATTCGTCTGGTTACTTCAATCTCGTGGTTCGGCTCCGCGGTTATTACCTGCCCTGAGTAGGCATATTCTTTTACAACTTCCAGCGTTTCTTCAGCTACCGCAAAGCGCTGTTTCCTACCGAGACTGTTACGCATTACTTGGGATTTGTGCATATAATTTTCAGACCTACTTTTCTGCTTTCCGTGTCTAGTTAAGTAATCATGAGCAACAATTCGTCTTCTTAGTTACTCATCAAGGCAATGTCACCAGCGAATCGCAGGTCAATAAGATACTCTCTATTAACCAACACCTTTAACTCTTGAAATATAGGGTCCTGAAAACCTTCTGTAAACACGCGGTGAATAGCAGTAGAAAGATCGTGTCTCCTAGCCCAACACCCCGTTCTTTTTTGGGATTCTGTCGCTATCTTTACGGAGAACTATGATGGCTGGGGTCCACTGTCGATTACTCCCTCAATGTTTATGAAGGGTTCTTCAATGCCCGGATTCTGTAGTGCCTGCATTACTCCTGATGTCGCGCCTGAGTCAAACGCCTTCTCGTAATCTAGGGAGCTATAACAGGAGTTGGTTGTATTCAGCGCTTTTCTCTTTTACCCGATTGGAAGTATGAATATGGTCTATTGTGGTGTAGCCTGTACAAAATCCTGCTTGGTCCTTTGGATGATCAAACTGTAATGTTGCCTTAATTTTATTCGCAAATGTTTTGTATATAGTTCGTAGGAAATGGACAGTAAGCTGATTGGCCTGAAAATTTACAAGTCCTTTACGTCTTTTTTCTTATAGATTAAGGTGATGTTGGCGTTCTTCCATGATTCTTCCCGTCAAAAGACACTTCGCATCTGAGCTGGTCAGTATTTCTAACACCATTTGTTCGCCATATTTCAGGAGGTCCGTTGTTACCTTATTCTCACCAGTGGCCTTGCCTCTGCATTCCTTCCAGGGCTTTTCTTGCTTCTCCTGTCGTTACTGGTAGGATGTTGAATTCCTCTGAACTATTGTTTCGCACATCGTCCTGCTTGTTTGGCTTCCATACAGCTTTCTCTAGAACTCCTCCGCCGCCGCGACTACCTTATTCATATTGGCTATGACATAACCTTCCTCGTTCCCCAATGCATGCATCCGATTTTGCCCATGCACGAGTATGCGTGCCTTCGCGGCTTTTATGCTTCTGCCGCTTTTTACAGCCTGCTCAATTGTCTGCATGTTATACCTTCTGATGTCTGCTACCTTACGCCTATTTATTAACTTCGAAAGCTTCACAAGCTCTATTTAGTCAGTTGCGTTTGAGGCCTTTATGGCTTGTCCTCTCTTAACAAAATGTTTCATGTCCTAAGATGGTTTGCCAGTGTCCCGTCTAGTGACTGTACTTCCAACTTTCATTGCACACTCTTTCATGATACTAGTAAGATTATATAGTTCATTGTGTTGACACTAACGTCGTTTACCTCGTATAGTGCCTCGAAACTACCCGCTGAGAAGCGGGTGACACCAGAAACTGTTATAAGGGTGAATTGAAACGCTCCCTACTTAGAAGGCGCTCACTGCGTTATGCTACATTGTGCTCATAAATAAACAACGGCACTACGCCCACGGTATGGTAAAAGGGAACTCCTTACAAGAAATACAAAGAAATCGCCAGGCCTGTGCGGAACGCGCAGCACAGTCAAAGCGACAGCTCGAAAATCGGCTCTTTCGGGCCTTTTTGAGACACTCTTTGGGCAACACTTGCAAGCTGCCCACTACTCCATAAATCATCATACTTGTTTGCACGGAGGCATTCCCATATGCCATCTATCGCGAAACTTCCGAGAACCGTGGTATTCACTAAACACTTGCAAGAAATATAGTGCAACTTTTTGATGCTGCGGTTGACGACCATGAAGCATTTTGCGAGAAGCTTTTGTAGCCTCCGAATTCCCTCCGTAATATGCGCCACAGTTAATAGGTGGATAAGATTAGGCTTTGTAAAAGGTTGGAGCATTTGACGACCCACTCGTCATGCTATTCGCATTATGTGAAATGCGGTTGTTCATTTGTTACTCACAAACGTTTTGTTACTTGTATTAACGCTATTCCTTTCCCGACATTAAGCCTGCCTAATGCCAGTTTGCAATGGAGCTGCAAGTATCAGCGTGGCTAAGTGATAGAACACAGGGCTGGAACGAAAGGTACCCGTGTTCTAATCTTATTGTGTCCTTGGTGTTCTTTATTTATTAGTTTTGTTTTTCTTATTTCGTTCAATACTGATTACGGACACAGGCGGTGGCGGATAACTACAGCGCAACCGACCCTCATGATACCATAACACTTTTCGCCGTAACCGTTCGAAGAAGCTTGAGCTTCGACCTCAAGAGTTGAACGCGATAGCACAATCCAGCCTCGTGCGCATCGTCTTCTCAATGGCTAGGTCCATTACTGTTATCGGTGCATTCCTCAACCACGCCGTAAAAAAAACGTACCGTTGCGCGCATAACATCGGTAGTTTAAGAGTGCCCTATATATTACCCTGCTGCAAATTCAGTTCTTCGGTATCCGCTACACCGTAATTGATTTCTTTTTTTCTTATGTTTAGTGGAGGGCCCACTAAGTGTCCTTAAGACAACACGCTAGCTTAAGTGCCTGCTTACATTGCCACTGCTTTTACTGCTGACGATGGTCACATCTGAGCTCTTTGTAATAAATGGGTCTCTACTACACCCACCTTAAGAGACGAGAAGAGATTAATTCATATGTGGAGTTTAACGTCCCAAAACCACCATATGATTATGAGAGACGCCGTAGTGGAGGGCTCCGGAAATTTCTACCACCTGGGGTTCTCTAACGTCCACCCAAATCTGAGCTCACGGGCCTACAACATTTCCGCCTCCATCGGAAATGCAGCCGCCGCAGCCGGGATTCGAACCCGCGACCTGCGGGTCAGCAGTCGAGTACCTTAGCCACTAGACCACCGCGGCGGGGCAGACAAGAAGAGAGCAGAGTGGATTAGGGAACAACCGGGGGTTAAAAATATCATAGTTGAAATCAAGAAGAGTAAATGGACATGGGCCGGGCATGTAGCACGTAGACAGGATAACCGCTGGTCATTAAGGGTAACTGACTGGATTCCCAGAGAAGGCAAGCGGGTTAGGGGAACACAGAACACAGGTGGGCAGATGAGATTAAGAAGTTTGCGGGTATAAATTGGCAGCAGCAAGCACAGGACCAGGTTAACTGGCGGAACATGGGAGAGGCCTTTGTCCTGCAGTGGATGTAGTCAGGCTGATGATGATGACTACACCCACTCGTTGCGCAATTTACATAGTTTGATGCCCCGCACAATTCTCCGCTTCTTTAAGTCAGTATTACATGCGTTAATGGGACTGCTCGACACTGCGCGGTATTCATGCACAGTTTTTTTTTTTTTCCGAAGCATTTTCGCTCACAGCTAGCGAAGGTGACACCAACAACCGAAAATCCGGGAAACGAGCTTTTCAACCCTCCCAAGTTACAGCTGTTATTTTCAACTTAGTAAGGAATTGTAACTGTCATAAGTGCAACCACCTGTTAGACTAGACCAAAGCTCCGTCAAACTCGTGACTAAGTGCAATGTCACTGACGCGTACTTCTTGATACGCGCAATGTTTCGCAACATTCCTGTCCCTCTGAGAACCGCGACCGTAGAATAGTTTTTATCGCTCAAAATATAAATTCGCAAATCCTGCTTCATCTTGGCCGCATAACGAGATCGGAATGGGACATAAAGCTAACACTCAAGCACTACGCGAGCTGAGGCTGTCACAGTGGTCTTTCTAAACTTCCTTTTCGTTGTGATTGTTATAATGCGTTGTTCAATATTGGAGATAGTATGGAGGTGAACGTCATTTTCAAATTTAGCGCCAAAGTACTGGTGAGGGCAAGTTCTTGTTACTTCACGAACACACGCACGCACCACACACACACACACACACACACACACACACACACACACACACACACACACACACATATATATATATATATATATATATATATATATATATATATATATATATATATATATATATATATATATATATATATAATGTATGGGATATGGCACAACGGGAGCGTTGTCAACAAAGATAAATATATTTATTTCCCAACATTTTCGGAAAGGGTAATCCCTTCGTCAGGGGACGAGTTATAAGTGCAACAGGCTCTGACGAAGTGAGGACCCCTCCCGAAACTGGAAACTGTTGGGAAATGAATATATTTATCCTTGTTGACAACGCTCCCGTTGTGTCATATCCATACATTCAAGAAGAATAACTGGCCCATTGAATTATTACTCCCAGTGTACATGCATATACATATATATATACATATATATATATATATATATATATTGCAACGAGCGAGCTCACGTATAAACACTTGTTATCATTCAAGAAGCGTTAGCCATAGCAAGCTGGTTCAGGCAGGAAGCCAGCAAGCACGAGCCACACGGACGTCAACGTCTTCTTTCACGCTGGCACAGAGCTGGCGCCACTAAACTATGGTACAATATATATATATATATATATATATATATATATATATATATATTATATATATATATATATATATATATATATGAATTTACTACAGAAAGAAAACACCGCGCGGCAAAAGCAAGCAGCGCACTCAATTGGGACAGGTGAATTTCGAAGATATTGAACTGTTTGAAAAGCGCATTATACTCCGTTGACAGCCATATTTTCCATACCAGCTTCATTGCTATGCGGACGCCTCTGACTGGAATGCAATACACGTACTAGTGTCCGCCGTTGAACGCCGCAACCGGTGAGACTTCAGAGCGTGGCCGTAGTTTTATTCTTATTTCATTTTTGCCTGGTAGAATTCAGTCTACACGTTGAAAAGCTGTAAAATATGCAGGAGCATTTTTTTGAGCAAACCTGAATACAAGACACCCTGCATGCGTATTCACTCAATTTTCAGCTTTAGTGTGAGAGAAAGAAATAAGTAAATAAAGAAAGAAAGAAATAACAAAGAGAGCAAGATAGGCAGCGATTTTTTATGCATTCAATTTAGTGACTGTTTATCTCCTCATATACTGGGCATTTATGCATGTAACAACTTATCGAATGGCGTGGGAGCATTTAAACGTGAAATGCTGAGGGAAGTGTCGGTGTGTGCACAATGCTACTTTCCATAGTCGAAAGTGCAATATTCAAGTCCGAACGACCTCGCTTCTTCACTGTGGTCTTCTGTGATTTGTTCCAGTGCGTTCATTATACGTTAGGATTTCCCTTTTCGGAACCTTCTTTTCCTTATTTATGATGTGTCATTCGTTTTTTTTTTCGCTGTTGATATCTTCCACAGTTATGCTCCAAGCAGGAACTACCTTTTCGGCAGTTCCACTAAAAGTAAAACTTAATTAACTAATTAACTGTTCTGTTTTGTTTTTTAGAAAAACATTAAAACATTCCACTGATGTGGTGAAAGAAAACGTTTTGAGGGCTCTCCTTACTACAGTAAACTCAGAGTTACTGGGACTACTTTAATGGCATCTATTATTAAACTGCCATCTATGTTTCTTGTATAAAAAAATCCCAAAGAACAATTCATCGTCGATATAGTGAAACATTTTCGAATATAAGAAATTGGGCATATCCCACCTACCTTGGGAATCAGCGCATTGAAACTGACCATGTTGTAAGTTTTGTGCAGTGAACCGTCATGAAATGACACTCAATATCTTTGTAAATGTTGGACTCGCAGGCATAAGGTAAAGAGTTGCAGATGTTTTTATAACCAGTTTTTTGCACGCGCGCGACGATGCCGAAAGAAACATCAGCATTAGCAATACCAGAACTGATAAGCTGTTATGAAGCGCTGGTTTTTGCGAGAGTGGTAGCCCTTGACACTGCTACATAAATCAACTTCAGTGCATGGCACCTAACTACAATTGACGTTAGCCCGACGTGATGGCTGTAGAATAGGAGCACCAATGTAACGTCTCAAACAAGATAGCATCACTACAACCACAGTTGACGTTACACAAACATTAGGGCTTTTTAAAAAGTAGTTGCGAGACGTGGTATGGCTCTGTGATAAGATACTAGATCGACACGCAGAATGCTGGCGTTTGGCGGCTGCTGGGACCCTCACTTTTAATATTTTCAATAGTCGAATGAACGTGGCCGATTTCGGGTGCTTTTTAACGCTCACGGGTTAAAATTGGGCACGTCTATTCTCGCCGTTCTTCAGTAGATACCATGTGGCAATCACATTTGGCACACACCCATATATCAGTGGCACTTACCCACCGGCTAGTATGTGCCACTGCTAGGCAGGAAGTGTTTGAAGACGCACGCGACGGGATTGAGACATCATTAAATGCGATGCCTTTTTTTGCGTACTTCAAGCATTTTCAGTATCTATCTATCTATCTATCTATCTATCTATCTATCTATCTATCTATCTATCTATCTATCTATCTATCTATCTATCTATCTATCTATCTATCTATCTATCTATCTATCTATCTATCTAGCCGCTTACGACTGGGCGCACTCGTTGTCTACCCCTTAACCTGGCATTAACCCAAATTAGTAGGGGAGTGTAGAATGCTTTCACAAATATGACACACTAGTGAAGACTTGAATAAGGTAAAATTACGGCCGCGCACATCGTCACATTCATTGCCTTAAACAGTGTCACATACCTGCGGGCGAGTATGTGCCACCGGTGTGCGGGTATGTTCGACAGGGGATTTAAACTTGGTATTTAGTCGGGAATGGCAAAAACGCACATGGGTAACCTTAACGTGTTAGCGTTAACGAAAATCTGACACCACGGCAGCATTGGCCCAAAGAACGCATACAATAAATACCATGCTGTCAGCGGTAATCAAACACCAGAAATTGCGTCGCTATCAAGTATTCTGCTACAGAGCCACGCTATGTTTTGAAACTATACTTTTCAAATAGACCGTACTGTTTATAAAACGTCAGTAGTTGTTAAAATGCTGGCTATCAAGTTTTATAAACATTACATATGTACTCCTATCATACAGCCGTCTAGTTGGGCTAGTGTTAATTGCAGTTAGGTGACATTCGCTGATGTTGATTGATGTAGCAGTGTCCATGGCTGCCGTCTTCACGAGCACCAGCGTTTCATATCAGTTTATCGCTTCTGGTTATGTACTACTCATGTTCCTGTGGGCATCATTGCACGAGTGCAAACAATTGTCTAGGTAAGCATCTGCACCTCCTAAAGATTTGTCTCTGCGTCCAACATTCGTTTTGGGACGTCAAAACCCACATAATAATATTGTGCTTGAAACAAAAAAATTACAACATGGTCACCCTCCCTGCGCATCCTTCGCGTAACGACGACTGTCAAGGCACGTCCAATCTGCCGATTTTTCAGGTCATGATCAGAGCGTGAAATTCGCCAAAAGAGCTTACCCTCCCCGAGAAAGTTTGGTTCCCTCCAAGGTAAGGGGGTGATCACACGAGCACTCAGATGTAAGTGGACAGACAGACAGACAGACAGACAGACAGACAGACAGACAGACAGACAGACAGACAGACAGACAGACAGACAGACAGACAGACAGACAGACAGACAGACAGACAGACAGACAGACAGACAGATAGATAGATAGATAGATAGATAGATAGATAGATAGATAGATAGATAGATAGATAGATAGATAGATAGATAGACAGACAGACAGACAGACAGACAGACAGACAGACAGACAGACAGACAGACAGACAGACAGACAGACAGACAGACAGACAGACAGACAGACAGACAGACAGATAGATAGATAGATAGATAGATAGATAGATAGATAGATAGATAGATAGATAGATAGATAGATAGATAGATAGATAGATAGATAGATAGATAGATAGATAGATAGATAGATAGATAGATAGATAGATAGATAGATAGATAGATAGATAGATAGATAGATAGATAGATAGACGCCAAAGTACTGGCAGCTCGCAAAGAGATGCTTTGCCTATAGACCTTTTCACAGGAGGGAAAAAAACACCGCCATGATGGGCTGCGCACGGGAGTACAAAGGCCAAGGGCGCAGCGTTGTCAGTGCATTTTTGAGGGGTCGCGCCAATTTGCGCAGCCTAAAGAGGACTATGGCGGCACCCAGGGAGGTGTTTTTGAAAAGGTCTATATAAGAAAACTTTTTCATCGTCTTTGCGCAATATCGCGGTATTTTATTCAGTGGTCAGGGATATGAAGCTGACGTCGTCAGGTGAAGTTGGAGTAATGCACACTGAATTACGATTTTAGTCTTCACTCCGAGAATTCTAGGACAGGAATAAAACATTGACATTCGCTATCCACATGCCTCGAATATAATGTTCTTTTCTTCAATCCCAGTAATTGTATTATCGTAGCGGTACCAATATATTGAACTTCGAAGCGAAAAAAAAAAACATGCGCGCTTGGTTTCTTTATCGTTTCGATAGTTTGCACATATATTAAATAAAGCATTACCAACCATAACGACTGTCACTAATTAGATTGTATTTACTTTCCTAAACGACAAGTACACTTCCTAATTTGGACACCTAATAAAATAATATCAGGATGCCGGCACAGGCTGCTCTGTTTGAGCAGTTCGTTTAGCAGTAGTGGCAGACAGAGCACAGGAACTGCTTGCGCCCAAACTAACGCGCAAGGTTCCGTCAACGGCTCTTTGGAGGAATCGAATGGCTGAAACTATTGATTGATTGATATTTGGTGTTTAATCTTCCAAAACCATTATATGAATAAGAGAGGCCGTAGTGGAGGGCTCCGGCAATTTCGACCACCTGGGGCTCTTTAACATGCACCCAAATCTGAGCACACGGGCCTGCAACATTTCCGCCTCTATCGGAAATGCAGCCGCCGCAGCCGGGATTTGATCCCGTGACCTGCGGGTCAGCAGCCGAGAACCTTAGCCACTAGAACACTGCGGCGGGGCTGAATGGATGGAACTAAATGGCGGGTGCATCGGCAAGAATGGAAAGCGTCGGAAACACGTCATCTCGTTAAAAGATCCACCAGTGCTGGCTGGGAGAGCCTAACATGGAAATAATGACGCGCGTGTCATGGAAAACATGACAATATGATACGTTCGCGCTGCACTCGGGACATTTCGGTAGCTTCACATATACTAAGTTTGGTGTTACGGGACCTGAATGGATGATGAAAATATAGCTGGTGCCAATGTGATAATGATGACATAAGTGTCATGTAATAACATGACCACATGCCACGCTTATGATGTGGTCGCGGCAGCTTTGCTAGCTTCACTTGCACCAAATTCGGTATTACGTTACGCGAACGGACGACGAAGGAAACGACACGTCCAAACAAAGTAATCATGACATGCGTGTTACGTAAAACATGATTACATGCTACGCTCGTATAGTGGGCTCGCGGCCGTTTCGCTATAGCTTCACATAACAAATGTGGCGTTACGGAACGTGAATGAATGACGAAGGTATATGACTAGTGCAAACATGATAATCATGACATGGAAGTCATGTACAGCATAATTTACATGCCTACCAGTGCTGGTGCTGGTATTGCGAACGTCAGTGGTGCCGTCGTCACGTGACTAAAATAACATACTTGCATTTATCTACACACCTTACTGCATAACATTTTACTTCTGTTTACTGTGCTCCATCCGAGCGCCTCGTAACGTGCTGATACCAAAGTGACATATCAACATTCCTCAGTAGTGCTTCGCATATAATCGATTCCCACTCTACGTGGAATCTGCCAATTGTTTTATCAATAATATTACAGTGTTATTATCAATATCGTTATCACCGCAACATCTGTGTATGCTAGCTCAATGGTTTTCACATTTACTGCTTCAATGTGATATTTTATTGCAGTTGTATGTGCGTTATTCACCACCGATGACAATGCCCTACTCCAGTGCGGTATGATTATCTAAAAAATAAATAAATAAATGAATAAATAAATACGTAAACAAACAAGAAATAAAAAATGGTGTAACTGGTATGTACATTGCGAAGGCTTATCTTTGTATACTTTTCTGTATCAATGTGTTCTTATTCGGGCCCCTGTACAACTTTTTTTCATGACCAAAAGGTATGCGCATTTTTTCACGCAAAGGAAAATTTTAACGCGTTTCTTCAGCTTATTGCATTTGTAAACGATAAGCTGGAGTATGAATATTCAAGGTAAACTTGGCTTCTTACCAGAAAGTTAAAATAACCGTGACAAGAGGGCTTAATACTGTCTTCTTCACGCTGGGTGCAGCTATGCTGACCGAAAGTCTCAAGAGACGCCAACAGAGACATGTAGGTGCGCACTGGGCTGGTTGGTTTTGCATGATTCTGACGCTACACGTGCGGTAATTTGTGGATACGGTGATTGCTCATGAGGCTATTTCTCCAGACGGCTGTCTTAATTTAACATGCTGCGTCTGATCAATTCAATTTCTGCCGAGTGTAGCACAATGTAACTTGAACTGACGCATGTGCTTTACAGTCGTTTTTTTGTTTATTCATATGATATATAAGGAGATGTTGGCGCACAGGTAAGGTGCCGGCTACTCCTTAGCCTTTCAGTGAATATCGAACATACATCTTAAGGAAGCAAAAAAATAACAGCACATAGAAACTAAAACACACGAGCACACCTATGTAAAACACACTCATACAGACTGATCAAACAGCACCATCCCAACGATAAAAAATGTTCGCAAGTCACTGAATAATGTCCCTGACAACGTATCTACCTATCGTTGAACCCAAACGGCACATAATTGCTGTCAACACGTTTGGGTCTTATGAGCATCAATTTGCTCATGTGTACATAACAGTCGACATATCATTGTCAACCGGTAATGGCACAATACACGGATGATATCCAGAACAACAGGGGCTACCACCTGATATTTTATCACCTCCGCAACGCAACGCTTGTGCACAAATAGATTCTGTGGACTTGGGTGAAAAAATCACTAAGCGATGAACCACCACGAGCTCTGTGGCCGTGTAGCCGAAACTTTCGCCTAAAGCGAATAACTATCGCAGGAACGCAAGCGGCGGGGATGTTCAAGCAAATGTCAGCAAAGAAAGAGGGTGCGATGGTCGTGGTTCCTTTCCGTAGAAGACAGGGCAGAATATATATACCAAGCATTGCCTCAGAGAAACGAGGTAGTGAGGCCGTCTGTGCAACGTACCACTATGTATTTGATACTTTAGTTTTTTGGTTCGAAGCGCCTTATGTGCTCAGGTTGTGGGCTTTTTATCATCAGCGTAGCCTGTCATGGTGAATGAATAAATTAATCAACTATATTGTTCCCTTGTTAAAGTGAAGGGGGAATAGAAAGCGGGGGTGGGGAGACTACTTGAAGTAGGCTTCCTTTTCTCTCGAGCCCTTTACAGGATGGACGAATGTCTGACCTCAAGTTGCGCAGTGTTGCCTAGCACTGCTCCTCACTCTAAATCAGACGTTTCAGGGAAGAGGGTGCTTATGGTCGCACCTCGTCATGTGGTTTCAGTCTACTGTGGAAGAGGCGCAAACGACCTTGAAGAAGAGAGTTGTATATAGCAACTATACGTGTGTGTATTTGTCTTGTGTGAGTGTCTATAGAAGCTTTCTTGTCCTTGACTCTGTCTGTGTCTGAGGGCCCACAAACAATAGCGTTCGGCCGGGTGTGCTGCCTCGACGGGACAGCGATCACGATTGTGGCTGCGCGAAGACGCACGTTTCACAAGCGACCACACGAGCGATAACCCCTGCGCCTGCTTGTACCTGTCATGAACCGTCGCGAAGGAAGCATATCGTTCGTATGCGGAACTTTAGGGAGCATTGAAGCGAGTATGGCCGAGGTAGGCGCGTATGTGGGCATGTCGTATGGCATTTTGTTTTATATTGCGCAATCGTTTGTTGTAGGCAAAAAAAAAACCAATACTAGCATAACCTGAGAAACTGTCTAATAGAATCTTTTGCAAAGTGATCGGTAACTTTCTAATAGGAAAGTGTTTCTCAGCTTATTTTGCTTCAAAGCTGGGCAATGTTAGTTACGCGATTCAGCCAATTAGCGAAGAACAAAAATTAGCAGGGCTTACTGCACGCCATAATTAGCAAGATGGATGTATTTGGTGCCGTCGTCAAGCAGTGAGTCAGCATATTTTTGATCTCTGGCCAAAAATAGCTGGAGCACCCTGGTGTATACGAGTAGCGGACAACCTCGAAAACCTAGCACTCAAAGGATGCTGTACCGAAACGTGCACCCAACGGAAGCTCCTGTACAAATTTCCGCGTTTCTATGTTGCTTACTCGATCCGTCCACACTTCACACAACTTCTTCGCGCATGCCATGTTTGTACTCCACGTATGCCGTGTACCTTTGTCCGTACTGCACTGTTCTAGCGGTCAGTCTCAGCCTATGTCTAAGGAGATAATGAAAACCTCGTGGTGGCGAATCTCGCAATTGTCCGCTTTCGTTGCATGAATGTTCCTACTTTATGTCTTTCCTTTCGCTATTTTCATGTTATTCTTACTGTTGTGCGTCGCCCTTCCCAACGAGGAAGCCCTCTCGCGAATGCCCACCGTGCCATGCGGCACGGTGGCACCTTGAACTGCGCTTATCAGAAGCTACGGCCAAGGCTACGAAAGCGAAACAAAATATTTCGTTTGTTTCCCTCGCATGGCTGCAGATCCGCGAGCCGCTGCGACGCAGGATATTGCTTTCCGGTGGATCGCGTGCACGCGCATTGACTGCTAATGAAGCAGAAATAAATGAACGCCTGCGTGATTCCTATTTCATGGACGCGTTCCCAGGTGGCCATATCCGCGAAATATATGGTAATTGAATTAAAAAAGAAAATTTGTACGAATCAGACGTGCACGTTAGAATTCATTTTGGCAGATTTGTTTAGAAAAAGTGTTTAAAAAATAGAGCCCTCCATACGGTACGGCAGACAGTCATTACAATAACACAGCAGAACAAACCGTTTGTTTAGATAAAGTGTCGAACGCTTAAGAGTACTTCGTACTCAACTATGGGAGAGCAGTGGGTCGTCCCGCTTACAGGTATGCAAATCAAAGCCCAAGGAAACGAGCGCGAAACCGGAAAGTGTGTTCACAAAAAGTGTTTAATGATTTATAGTACTCGTTACTCTACTATGTGAGAGCATAAAGCCATCCCGACACATATGAACGAAGACAAGCGGAGATTTAGGCAACCTACGTCCTACATCAACTTCGTGAGATAGTGATTGCTATAAAAATAAGTGATTTTGTGTGCGAGATTGAGTGTAGGAGTTGACACTTTTTTTTTTCACGGTATCTTCGCCGGTGGTTTGCGTGGACTAATTTTATCTTAGCATGCGCCAGCTAGCCCAACTACAAGTTTTACTAAAGCAAATAGGTGATACGCCTACAGTGGTAGTGACTGTAATCTCACACAACGTCACAACCTTTTCCAGCATATAGGTCTCCAGAAAGAAAGAGGTCAAAAGTGCACTTGCTGCCACCGAAATAACAGGGAAAAAAGCGTTCGAAAAACAAGCCTCCGTAAAGCAAGAGGTCCCCAATTCTTTCATTCTCGGAAGAAGAAGAACAAGACTTTATTTTGCAGAATAGACTTGGTTGCTTCTAAAACAGGGCACTGCCACGTTGTCGGGCCCCAAGTGAAGGGTACCGCTGGCCCTCACTATGCTTTCAGCCCTCCTAACTATAGCCTCAGCTGATCCCCAAAGGGCGGGCTGGACAGCATTGCCTCTTACATCTCTCAGCTGTTGTCTTGTAGCGGAAGCTGCTAAGCACCACCGCATTCCTTTCTATCCCGTCTGCAGCCGGCCGTCGACAGCGCGCCTACTCGCGGCGCCAGCTCCTCCTCCTCCGTGTTCGGGGAACAACGTGTTGTCGGGGCTGGCTCTGGGGATTAGACGGGCTGCATGCTACGTCTGCTCGCTCGGTGGCCCCCCTTTTCCTCTTTCTTGTAGAAGAACGCGGGGGTGCCTCATTCTCTCCCTCGTCGAGGGGAGCTCCCGTCACTCGCATGGAGTGGAAATAAACAGTCTTGCCCTGCAACTCCAAACCTGCTTCACGTCTCCTTTCTCGCTGCCTCCGGCAGCCGACATTTCCGGCCGCTACAAAATTGGTGACCCGAACGCTTCAACGAACACGCCGCGATGAGCTCCAACGACAACGCTGCTGCCTCCACGCCTGCGGTCATCGCCACAGAACTGAAGCTACCAAATTTTTGGCCGAAAAATCCAAGAGTTTGGTTCAGCCAAGTGGAGGCCCGTTTTCAACTCCGGCACATCACCTCGCAGTCGACAAAATACCTTCACGTCGTCGCAGCCCTGCCCCCCGAAATCGCCGACGCTATCGACGACATTTTGGTTTCACCCCCCGCGCAAGAAGAATATGACACCCTCAAAAAGACGGTGCTGGACCGCCTCGAGGCGCCTGAAGAAAGCAGACTGCAGCAGCTCTTGTGTCGCGAAGAGCTGGGCGACCAACGACCTTCCCAACTATTGCACCGTATGCGGCAACTACTCGGTGTACACGCGCGTCAGGACGGCCAGCTCCCACTTCTTCGTGAACTTTTCCTGCAACGGCTCCCCCAGTCGGTGCGCGTGGTTCTCGCGGGTTCAAATGAGACGTCCCTTGATCGACTAGCGCAACTTGCCGATCGCATCACGGAATACTCAACTCCAACCTTTGCGCCCATAGCTGCTGCAAGAACACATGAGCAACCAGATCGACTGTCGCGCCTTGAGGAGAAACTGCAACACCTTACCGAGACCATGCAGAAACTTGTGCTATCTGGCGCTCCCCAACAGGACGAGCAACGACGCAACCGATCTCCTTCAAGACACCCAAGCTCTTCCCAGAGAAGCCATGCACGAGATACACAGGACGGAGTTTGCTGGTACCACCGTCGTTTCGGCACGGGTGCTAGCCGCTGCACTCAACCTTGCTCGTTTCCGGGAAACGCTCCGGCCAGTCGTTAACGGCGGCTTACGACATCGGCCCTCCACCCAGCCGCCTGTTTTTCGTAGTCGACCGCGTAAGCAACTCGCGCCTGCTAGTCGACACGGGAGCCGAAATCTCTATTGTCCCGGCAACCCCCGAGGATCGCCGACGTAGCAAGAACACATCGTCGCTGCAGGCAGTGAACAACACTGCCATCGCTACGTACGGCTTCCGCTCGCTGACAATAGACGTCGGACTCAGGCGCCTGTTTCGCTGGGTCTTCGTGGTGGCGGATGTTAATTTCGCCATACTCGGAGCAGATTTTCTCAGCCACTTCAACCTGGATGTGAGCGTACGTGACCGTTGTCTCAAGGATAACAACACATCCCTCAAAGTACGTGGTTTGGAGTCAAACATCTGCTCATCTGGCATCTGCGCCTTCCAGCCAGTATCAGCCTACCACCACGTCCTGGCCGAATTCCCCTCGCTCACCAAGCCCCGCAACACGGAACAGCCGGTGAAACATAACGTGACTCACCACATCGTCACCACCGGGCCGCCAGTCACCGCCCGGCCACGACGGCTGTCCAGCAAAAGGCTTCAAGCTGCACGCAGGGAGTTCGAGCATATGCTGCAGCTGGGAATTGTTCGCCCTTCGTCTAGCAACCATTCATCGCCGCTACACATGGTGCCTAAGGACGACGATTGGCGCCCGTGTGGTGATTACAGAGCCTTGAACGCATCGACAACGCCGGACCAGTATCCTCTGCCACACATTCACGATTTCAGCGCGCGGCTGGCAGGTACGAAAATATACAGCAAGATCGACCTTGTAGCGGCATACCACCAAATCCCCGTCGAACCGCAGGACATACCAAAAACAGCCATAACAACTCCGTTCGGCCTGTTTGAGTTTGTCCGCATGCCCTACGGCTTGAAAAATGCCGCACAGACCTTTCAAAGGTTCATGGATGAGGTCACCCGGGGTCTTCCTTTCATCTTTGTCTACCTGGATGACATTTTGGTGGCCAGCAGAACGCCTGCGGAGCACGAAGAGCACCTCCGCCAGCTCTTTCAGCGTTTGGATGAGCACGGTCTGGTGTTGAAACCTCAAAAGTGCGTGTTTGGAGTAGAGGCGCTCAACTTCCTCGGCCACCACATCACTGCTGAAGGCATTATGCCATTGGAATCGAGGGTGGAATCCGTCAAGAAGTTTCCAGCTCCAACATCTTTTCGCAAGCTGAGGGAGTTCCTCGGGCTCTTAAACTTTCACCGGCGCTTCATTCCGTCTTGTGCTCGAGTGCTCCAGCCATTGACCGACCTGCTGCGCCGAGACGACCAAAAGGCACCAGAATTTTGTTGGTCTGACGAACACCAGAACGCTTTCCAGAAAGCTAAGGACGAGCTAGCCGCGGCTACCCTTCTCATTCATCCACGGCCTGAAGCTCCTACACGCCTCATGGTGGACGCTTCCTCCACATCGGTTGGAGCAGTGCTGCAGCAACAGGAGGGCGCCCAGTGGAAGCCACTGGGCTTCTTTTCGAAACGTCTGAAGCCTGCAGAAGCACGGTACAGCACTTTTGGAAGGGAGATGCTCGCAATATATTGTTCCATTAAGCATTTCCGCTACTTCCTCGAAGGCCGTGAGTTCTACATCTTGACAGACCACAAGCCCCTCACCTACGTATTCAAAAACAACAGTTCCTCCTACTCAGAACGAGAGATCCGTCAGCTCTCATTCATCTCCGAGTTTTCTACAGACATCCGCCACGTTCCCGGGGTCGAAAACGAAGCAGCTGACGCCTTGTCTCGCGTCAATGCTTCCAGCACAGAAGTCCTGGACTTCGAAGCTATGGCCGCAGCTCAGCGGGACGACCCCGAGTTGACAAGACTGAAGGGAGGGGGATCTTCACTCGTGCTCTCGGAGGTTGCACTTCCCTACGTCCAGAGCACGATAACCTGCGATACCTCCCAGGCAGCACCACGACCTTTTGTCCCACTGAACTTTCGCCGAGTGGTATTCAACACTTTCCACTCCATCAGCCACCCAGGTGTCCGTGCCACCCAGCGGCTGATAACGCAACGCTTCGTTTGGCCCGGAGTCAACGCGGACGTGCGACGATGGGCTCGGACATGTGAAACGTGTCAGCAAGTGAAAGTGACTCGCCACAATCGGGCGGCACTACAGGAATTTCGGACTCCTGAGTCGCGGTTTGACCACGTTCACCTTGACCTCGTGGGACCACTACCGCCCTGCCAAGGATTTAGGTACCTGCTCACATGCATCGACAGGTACAGCCGGTGGCCCGAAGCTATACCAATTGCGGACATATCAGCTGAGACCGTCGCGCAGGCCTTCATTCAAACATGGGTGTCCCGCTTTGGCTGCCCCGCCCGCATAACAACTGACCGGGGACGGCAATTCCAGAGCAACCTCTTTTCCGCACTTTCAACGCTCCTCGGCACGAAGCTGCAGCATACAACCGCCTACCACCCCGCCAGCAACGGAATGGTTGAGCGCTTCCACCGGCAACTCAAAGCCGCACTGGCAGCGAAACTCGACCGCCAGCACTGGGTGCAGAAGCTCCCGCTCGTTCTTCTTGGCCTACGCTCAACGGTGAAGGAAGACCTCGGCTTCAGCGCAGCGGAAATGGTCTACGGCTCAACAGTGCGCCTCCCGGGAGAATTCTTCTCCGACCAGACACCTTCCGCCCCAACAGCCTCCGATCACATCGAGAAGCTGCGCGCATGGCTCGCGCAACTCAGGCCAACAGCACCTCGCATCGCCCGCAACAGGAAAGTTTTCACTTTTCCTGACATGGACTCTGCTACCCATGTGTTCGTGCGACACGACGCAACGAAGCCGCCCCTTACTCCGCCGTACGATGGCCCATTCAAAGTTTTGGGACGTAGTAACAAAACCATCGCAATCGACGTGCGGGGGAAACGAGAAGTCGTCGCCGTTGACCGCGCCAAGCCTGCTCATATTGAAGTTTCCATTCAAGCAGCCTCTCACGTACGATTTCAGTGCTAACCATTGGACTGTGACCTTTCACTATTCAGCCCGTAACTGCTGTCCTTCTTTAAAAGCTCCGCAATCTAGGGGGGAGCCTTTGTAGCGGAAGCTGCTAAGCACCACCGCATTCCTTTCTATCCCGTCTGCAGCCGGCCGTCGACAGCGCGCCTACTCGCGGCGCCAGCTCCTCCTCCTCCGTGTTCGGGGAACAACGTGTTGTCGGGGCTGGCTCTGGGGATTAGACGGGCTGCATGCTACGTCTGCTCGCTCGGTGGCCCCCCTTTTCCTCTTTCTTGTAGAAGAACGCGGGGGTGCCTCATTCTCTCCCTCGTCGAGGGGAGCTCCCGTCACTCGCATGGAGTGGAAATAAACAGTCTTGCCCTGCAACTCCAAACCTGCTTCACGTCTCCTTTCTCGCTGCCTCCGGCAGCCGACATTTCCGGCCGCTACAGTCTTATTCCTGGTCGTCGGGGTGTGCCGTACATTCCCACGTGATGTGGTGGAGCGTCGGCGTGCTTTCACACCACGGGCATATGTCTTTGCATGCTGTGAGGTAGTACGTATGTAATCTGTGGGTGTTTATATATGCGTTCGTTCAGAGTCGGCATAACGTCACGGAGTCCATGGCCGAAAGGTTCTTCTGCGGGGCTCGGTAATGTCTCCGCAAATCTCTGCAATATAACAGGATCGCTTTGCAACTAGGATAGATGGGTGTAGGATCCTTCACGGTGCTGCCATCGGCAGCTCCATAATTAGAGAAACCTCAAGCCACTACATCTGCATAGAGGTTCCGAGTAACACTTTTGTGTCAAGGGGCCCAAGGTATGTGTAGGTATAGCTTATGTCCAGCTTTCTGCTCTTTTGGGTCGCAGAGAGCTGGACACTCTGCTATCCATTGGCACCAATTTTTCCTTTCTGATATTCTCTACATGGGGACTGAGAATCTGTTATAATAGTCAGCGGAGTGTTGCATTCCCATGCCTTCCCTCAGAACTAAGGAAATGGCAATCTCTTCTGCTTCTAGGAGGTTTGCTTGAGAAACCGAAGCACAGGCCGTGGTCTTAACTGTTCTGTTTACGACAACCGCGACACTATATTTTGCGTTGATCTAGTACGGCGAGACATCCGTAAATTTCGCAGTAATCATCAACTTTGTTATTTTGTCGATGTATGCCACTCTAGCTTTTCTCCACCCTGCGAGTAACGTCCGATTCATGTTTTGAGGTATCGGTGATACCCCACACAAAACCTCTGCTAACAGGTATAGCTCCTTGATCCTTTGGTGCGTACGTATACACTCTTCAAGTGCGATTCTATGAAGAAGTGCTATACCTGCTGGAGTTTGTGCCAATTGACTTTCCTGTGCAACGAGTTGGGTCTGAGCTAGCTCACCAAACGTGTTGTGGAGGCCGAGGGGTAGAAGCTTCTACTTTAAAATTTTGCACGGCAACCTCAACGCTGCCTTAGATGCAAATAACTTTTATTTTATCCCGAATTTCAACATTCACCCTTTCGCTACCGTAAGAAAACAAAAAACAGAAAACAATAAAGCAAAAATCATTTTCGCTTAAAGTGTTGAGCTTTTGATGCCTAAATAAAATGGTGGCATTTTTTTTTTCAATTCAGCTGGGCTGTTTTATTTCACTAATAAGCAGTTTCCGCATGAAGTCACAGACAGGTTCTCTGAGCTGGAGGCATTTTGATGGCGGCCACCATTATTTTTATCTCCCTAGAGAGTGTCAGTGCGGAGGAGGACGGGTAGTCACTTGCCTCTCGCGTCCTTTAGTGCTCTCCCCGCTTTCTCCTCTTGATGAGCCGCGCCAACGGAGACCACAAAGGAACGCAAGGCGTACCGGCACTAATCTGATGTCGTTTCAGCTCACGCGGCATCTCAACCAGCTCGGTGCCCTATAAGATGCCGGCCACGGTGACGTCACTGCAAAACTACGTACACAGTAAAGCAAGCTTACTCGAAGGTGACTTCACTGCGCGGCAGTACAGTGAAAAATACCAGTGTTACGAAAGGCGAGAGAAAAATAGCAAAACGTGGACAAGTGCGGCCATCTAGAGAGAATAAACTAAAGTATGACGAGTGAAGTGTTAATTGGTTCCATGGGATGATTGGCAGCGCGAAAAGAACCACAGACGTAAATTGGCCGCCTATCTCCGTATTCCGCTGCAAAGGACGTCAAAAGACGATAGTCTTTTGTCTGGAGCTCACGTTACTTGTGGCGCCATCTGGCAGAAAAGTAAAAAAAACGAAAGTTTTTTTTTTTTTTTTTTAGATCGCAGAGCCACTGGTACGTAGCAGCACTGTGTCTTTTTAGTTAAAAGCCCCTGAATTTTTTAGTGAAGCGTAGAAAGCACCCGATTTTTGTTTAATATCGTCGCGTTGCCAGCGCGGCATAACAAACGCTATGGTCTTTATAATTACATATCTATGCATTTTCTAAATAGGGAGACGCATTGCCTATCGCTTATGTATTGGTGTCGCGCCTCACGTCTGCGCGATATTTGCTTTTTGATTGACACTGTTCACAAGTATGAACGCAGCGACCAGATCAAGAAGAATGGGCGTTGAGCAAGGGATTAAACTTTCGCCGGGTGGCTGAATGAACAGACACCGCCATACAGACCAAAATTTCAAATGCGAATGCACTTAGTCGTGCTATGTCAGGCATCCGACGTTGTGCGCGGTGTCCGCGCGCCGGCAAGTGTTATTTTAACACAAGAGAAGCGCTGAATTATGAAATATATTGCAAGGCAATGCGTTTTTTATTCAAAAGTCTCTCAAAGCCTCTTCCTTACAAATCGAAACAACACCACTCTATCAGGGTACGGACGTGTTGGATCGCAAAAACAAAATCTTGATTTCACCCTTATCAAGCGCGATAAACGTGTCATTATTGTAATCTCTTCCTTTCGACGTTAAATGGTAAGTCTTTTGAGGTTCTCGGCTGATTTGTTCCGGCTTCTGCAAGAAATCGCGGATTTGCGAAATATCCACAAGCACCTGTGTATTTTTTGCACTGAGAAAAGCGATATGCCGTGGGTGAAGCGTAATGTGATGCGAAACGCGTGCATCTAATTAGCGGTTCAGGAGTCACACAATCCTCGCGGCACGGAAGCCATACATTCAGTCTTCGTCGCACTCGCAAGCTCTTTTGTGGAGCGGATTTTCGCCAGCCATAACCATCCTCCCAAAACCTGTTCGGGTCGCGTTAACGATTCAGCCTCGTTTCAAACCAGTCGCCGCTCACAAAGCGAGAGGCCACAGCTGAAATAGTGACACCGGCGACAGTGGGTGTTAAAGGTCTTTCCACACATAATCAGTCTCGGTAATTATTGTGACGAACTGAGCCAAGGATATTATATTCATGCGCGTCGTCTTATTCACATTTGGTCTAACGTTGATGCAAACGTTAGAACAAAAATATTTATGCAGTGCTTGCGCAATATTTGCAGTAGCGAGCAGACGTGGTATCCGAGGATGTATGAAGCTTCCATAGTACTGCAAGTGGAGATGAGAAATCCGACAATACGAGCCCATCTTGTAGTAGGTACCGACGAAGAAGTGCACTTGTTTGAGGCATTTAATCATATACCGGTATTCTGTCACGGCGTATACATAGTCAGTGCATTGAGATTGCCATGGCGGCAAACCGAAAGTACGGGACGTGGCGTAATCTGAAAATTTACCAGTTTGATTTGTTGTTCGTTTGACGTGACGCCCACGGAATAATGTTTATGCTCGTGGAAATTGGGTTAAATGTTTGGCGTATATGTGCAAAATTAACATTGGTGTGTTGTAATAAAATTTATTTATTTATTTGTTTGTTTAATAATTTTTCGCCGCACATACGCACACTGAAGAGAGGATGGCCAAGAGTCTCTTCGACGTTTCATATAGCCGCTTAAATTTGTATAATCGAATCTAGGAACCTACCACTTGCCCTGTGCAAGACTGTCATTCAAGTGAACACGCTCTGTCTGAGACAAATCTACCCATGAATGCCGACAAACTTGTTTTCATACATTTCCAAACGTGCAGCGCAATACTAATTTATTAATGTGTAAGGATTAAAATAAAAAATAAAACAAAAAGCCTTTCTTTTCTTTTTACTGGACACAATAGTGCAACACCGCATCTGCGATAGGGATAAAATTCCAATTAATGTCAACTCCAGCAGAAGAACAAAACAACGAGTTAACTACAATCTGAATAAAAAAGAACACAACCGCGGAAACAGGCTGTTCTTATTACTGCTCATTTTTTCTGAAACAGCGCGTTAGAAGACGAGATATGTACATAGGAGGGGCGCACAGAATATGCGCTGAACTCGCGAGTGAAATTTCTAGATAAAGAAGCACATTTATGATATCCATCTATGGTGCTCGATTGATCACCTAAAGGTCTTGGGTTCAAAGCCCGGCCCCCACGGCCTCACTTCGATGGAGAGAAGATGCTAGAGGGCAGTCTGCACATAGTTAAATGGACGTTGAAGAACTGCAGCTGATCATAATTTCCGGAGCCCTTCATTACGGCGTCTCCCCTAATCATATCGTGCATTGCGGTCGTAAAACCCCCGCAATTGCTTTCACGTGTTACTTTCAACTGGGTGAAAGGACTCACTCGCTGGATTCCGTATCGACCGGTTATGCTCTCGCGATCTCCGACGACAGTGCAGCTCTGGCCGACTGGGCTGGTCCTACGCCACCTCCTGACACCGGTCCCCGACGACGACGACAGCGTAGCTCTGGCCGACTGGATTAGCCCTATGCCATCTCCTTCGCCGACAAGAGCTCTCATCGAGTGGTGCCCCGTCCTCGGACTCTGCGACCGTGTTCATCTTTCCTACCTTCTATTTACTTCCGTCACTCGCTGTCCCTGCGCCTCTTTCTGTATCATATCTTCCTTTTAATCCTATTCTTTTATTCACTCCTTACCCCCATCCCTTGTGAGCTACTTTCGAGGTGTCCCACCAGATGCAGACAGTCACGAGGCCCACTTTTCTCTTCTTTTCCTTTTTATAACCGCCTAAGTAACTGAATGAAAATAACATGTGTTTGGCGGAACAGAATAACAGAAAAAATCCCGGCATATTCCCAAGAGTGAATGATAATGAGTGGGCCGAAGCGTCCATCAGTCTGTCCGCGCTACCATCCGTCCGTTCGTTCTTGGTTTCATCCGTCCATGCGTCCATCCGTGCGACTGTCTGTCCGTCTATTAATGCAGCCGTTCATGCGTCCCTCTGTACGTGCTTCCGTCCATCCGTCCGGGCGTCATCTATCCATCTGTCCGTCCGTGCGTTCGTCTCTGCATTCGTCCATCCGTCCGTCCGTCTATACGTCCGTTCAGCTGTTCCTCCGTCCGTTCGTTCATTCATCCATCCATCCATCCATCCATCCATCCATCCATCCATCCATCCAGCCAGCCATCCATCCATCCATCCATCCATCCATCCATTCATTCATTCATTCATTCATTCATTCATTCATCCATCCATCCATCCATCCATCCATCCATCCATCCCTTCATTCATTCATTCATTCATTCATTCATTCATTCATTCATTCATCCGTCCGTCCGTCCGTCCGTCCGTCCGTCCGTCCGTCCATCCATCCATCCATCCATCCATCCATCCATCCATCCATCCATCCATCCATCCATCCATCCATCCATCCGTCTTGCTAGTGAACACTCCAAGCACCACCATCTCGCACCTTCTCAATATATATTGATCATATAGAAGAACCGCCATCCAGCCAATATTCCAAAGACTAAATGAGAGGTGGCTACCTACTACTACGATGACTACTAACTACTACCACTATAGACGCACGATCCATGGCTTTAAGGAGCTTCGCCCTTAAAAAATTGTCGGAAGCATAACGCAACGAGACAGCAAGAGTGTTTCAGCTGCGCTAACATGGAACTACGGGAGACGCCAAGCATGCAAGATGCGCCGGCGTTTGCAACAGCAAAGTCTTTACGGTGCTTCATTGCGGTTTACTTAATACAGGTTTACTAACCCACCGTCACTTTGCAGCTATATTTCAAGGAGTGCTGTTTTAAATGAATTACTCTGCCGTAAATATGTAAAGACAGAGAGAGAAAGAGGTATGGTATGAAGAAAGGCAGGGAGGTTAACCAAAAAGCAAATATCTGATTGATTCGCTACCCTGCCCTAGGAAGGGGAATTGTAGGCAGAAAAGTAAGAACAACGAAATGAGAGAGAAAAAGAGAGCAAGAGGAAGCGAAAAGACACACACACACACTTAAACACACACACACACGCACACACACACACACACACACACACACACACACACACACACTATAATCGCTTATATGTGTAAGTTTGTTACTGGTGATTAGCCCCAATTTTGTGGCACATACCCTTTTGTTGATGGACCACGGCGAAGATTATAGGACACGCCGATAAGCCGACGCGATAGGGTACTTCGCCTCTAATGAAGCGAATAAGAGTATATACGTTAGCAGCAACAAGAACCTACAGGTAAGGCCTAAAGAGTCTACCTTTTTATCACAAAAGTATTTGGAGGGTTCAATGGCGCAATCTTTGTCTCTGCTAGAGAAAAACAGCGCGAGACACCGAAGACAAGAGAGACCTATGCAAAGCATGTGCAGCGACTGCTATTCACGGTAAGGCTGATGTTTTTCATGCATGTACATCACTTCCACTATAAAGGGTTTTCATTCAGTCATGTGCTATTTCTTTTCTGTAACGCGCTGTTACAACGACACATGAACTTTCTCAAAATCGTCAGATTTACTATATGGATCCCTCACCATCCCCACATTTTTTTGTTTTTTTTTTTTGAAGGCAATTCACTGGTGGGCATGCTCTATACCTATCATTTTTAAGGAGGGTCCGGCATGAGGACCGGTGCTGACTCGTTTCAGATACCGTATTTGCTCACGTAGGACCAGCACTGGTAAACACTGGGTATACGTTTCGATATGGATAGTTAAATGGACGTTAATGCTGGCTGTAGGCCGCCACAAGGGGAGAGTGTTTATCTACTGTCAGATAACACTCCCCCGTGCTTGCGACCTTTGGATAAATGGTGATTGATTGATGTCACATGGCAGCTACCCTTCGAGAAGCAATGGCTGTCTGGTGTCATAAGGGCGATGTTGCACTAATTAAGCGGGAGGAGTCGGCCACGAATAGTGGTGCGGCAGTAGACCCACAAGAGCAACCAACGCATGGTCATAATCAGACGCAGCCGGTGCGGTGATGCCGAATGGGTGGGAAGCGAGGCCACTGCCTCAACGCAGAACTGCCGAAAATCAAGCAGAAGGATCAGCAGCTGAGCAAATTATGGCCTGTTTCTGCTATTCGCACAAGGATTATTCTGCAAATTGTATTACTGTGATATCGAGCGTTTTCATGCCTTCATACGGTGTACCAACCTGCGTTGTTGTTTTGCACTCGCAGCACCATTGTAAATTAGAATGCACATATCTGTTTTCCCTGTTATATCTATTTGTAAATGCATAGCGATTAGTACGAACGTTGTGTGGAGTGCTCATCTTCTGCTTTGCGTCTACTGCTGACATGTAAGGATGGCGTGGCTGGTCAAGCGGCGTGAAAATCGCTGATCTTTCCTCGCCATCCCTAGTTTGCGTGTACAACCTGAAA
The DNA here is from genome assembly GCF_013339725.1 of Rhipicephalus microplus. Taxonomy (NCBI): domain Eukaryota; kingdom Metazoa; phylum Arthropoda; class Arachnida; order Ixodida; family Ixodidae; genus Rhipicephalus; species Rhipicephalus microplus. The sequence continues at coordinate 235,343,585 of NC_051167.1, read as the reverse complement.
TAAAGTCTTGATAAATTGAGTGATTCATTCATTTACTTATTAATTTCTAACAGTTGCTAACAAAACTTTGACCTCCCAAAGCATTCAGTATCATTATACTAATACTGAACAAACGCATGAAAACACGGGGTTTGATTTCTTTTTCGCGACAATTATGGTGGCCGATCTAACCGTAAACATTCCGACTTTGAAGGAGAAAAAATAAAAGGCGTATGCTTTTAACCAAATGAATCTACTACTATACAATCCTGTGACAATTCCAATAAATTTTGAAGAAACTATGTCGAGAAAGCCGGAAGCGAGGCCACCAAGTATCTCGAGGTTCTGTAGAAGTATCCTACACTCGCAGTGTAGCTGTAGGAAGTGGTTTTTATAAAGCAGTGGTGAATCACCTGATCGTAAATACACGGACCCCGTTCGTATCCGAGGCTCTTGACATGATGTAAGGCCCACGGGACGGCTTCCGGCTCTCCCATAGTAGAGTACCGAGTACTCTAAATCGTTAACCACCTTTTCTAACCCCCCCCCCCCCCCCCCCCCCCCCGTAAATGTTCTGCCATGAAGTGCCATCATCTAGTGTGAGGATCACGGGACAGCTTTAAGCTCTCCCAGAGTACAGTATCTGGTACTCTAAATCGTTACCCCCTTTCTCCAGACATGGTCGGGATATGGATGTGCCGAAGTGTGTGTGCCCTATTACTGCAATTCTTTGCGTTCTGTACATACCGTAAATAATAATTTCTATACACACATTTTGGCATATTTTTATCAACAGGGTCTCATCAAGAGTGAGGCCCACGGGATGCTTAATGCTCTCCCACAGTCAACAGTACCTGGTACTCTAAATCATTTACCACTAATTCTGAACCCACGGACAAGACCCAGCACCGGATGGTGGCTTTTTGACTATTGGTGCCATCCGTTGGCAGATTCGGAGCACTTTCGGTAATAATTTCTTCTGTTTCATGCAGAGCAAGTCTATTTCATTGGCAAATTGAGAGTGCTCCCTGTATGTTCCATTTGCAGATCTGGAGCAGCTTCATCAAGAGATTCGTGGAATGGAGCAACGTTTTCTACTTGGCAAAAATAGGCGGATTCAACCTGAAGTCGAAAGCGCCACGTGCCTTAAAAAGATGACAACTTTAGGCTCACCAACGGACGTTAGTCGCGTCAGTTGCGCCTCGCATCGGAGCTCTCGTTTTGCTGGCGTAGTGTCTTAGTCCCAGCGTGCCTACTAATGCAAGAAAAGAGACGAGCGCATCACGTTCCATTCTGACCCTGCAGTTTGCTCCAGAGCATATATAGTTTCATACAATAATACCTAGAGAGGAATCTGGCTCTGCGATCGTGTACTCCCGTGGGAATGATGGGAAGTACAGGCTTCGGATTGGATTGCGTTAGCCATTGAACTGTCTCTACGGATCTTTTTTTTTTTTTTTTGCAGTTTCAGTTTCGTTCTTCGCGTATAGTGGGTAGTGGGGTGGGTGCAAAGAGCTGAAGCTGCGCCTTTGTTGTTCAAGGAAGCTGAAAACTGCTAGGCCTTTCAATTTACTGCAACGCTAGAGCTGTATATGACAGTTTAAGCGAAGCGTCGTCCACTCACCGTTGCACATATGCAGCGTTCTAGGCCAGTGCAGGATATTACATCGAGTTCACGTGTGTTTTAGTGCGTCTTGCCAAAACTCGTTAAAATCAACTGCAAAACGTATCATCTTCTGAGTTGGCTCTCAGCTCACCTTGGACAAGTCAACGACTCCTCTCCCAATCTCAACGAAGCAGCACACGAGGCGGCGTGAGACCTCTCCAACCACGCCTCCCCGGGGATGCGTTCTACCGGTGAAGGGGATAACCGGGAAATTCTGACATGTAACGAGCTCACTAAATACTTCTACCTGTCTAGAAGGATTTTCCCTCCACCTCCCAAAAATCTAACTCAGCCCTGAGCACTTACTATAAGGCTTTTGCAAACGCGGATGTACTCTACTTTGAAAATGTTACACATCATGTACCCTGACCTATACCCAAGTAATCTTTGGCCACATTGTGGGGAAATAGCTTTATTAGAACGTATGCTCTGCCAGTGTACTAAATTCGGTCATTTATCGAACATCACCTCTGCCAGATGGGAGGCGGCAATCCGCAGCTCGTCCTTGGCAGATCAGCTCTGGGCTGTCCACCAAGCCCGCATGGCGGCTGAGGAGCTCGGCATCTCAGTCCCCACGTGGGAGCTGCCCGCAACACAGTGACCTGTGTTTTGGAGGACCAAATAAAAGTTTATTCAATACAATTCAACTGAAAAACTACGGCGACGCGAAGTAGACGCACCGCCACGCTCTTCTGACTCGACTTCACAACAAAACCAGAGGGGCGTGGGGGACAGACCACTGGGACAGATGCACCTAGCGTCGCAGAAGACGACACTATAGGTGTTTCTGAAATAATACTGTACTGTTATTTTCATAAAGAGATAATACATACGTTTGATGGAAAAAACAAACAAGTTTGTTTTGAAATGTTGTAAAGAATACTTCACTACATCTTGATGCCAAATCTGGAACGCAATGGCAGAGAAATGCAAACCCTGGTGGTCAGATTTGTCCAGGTTTCACTTCTACCGCCTAGTCACAAGAATTATTTGCAATAAGGGCCAAACCTCATAAGCGCGAAAATGCACGCGACAGTGACGAGCAATGCTATGAGCGACGAAACAGGGCGTTCGCGCGACGTGTCGCGGGGTAGTTTTCACGCGATCGCTCGGTTCTCCAGATTTGGAAACCGTCGCTCATCGCCCGGAAGTGCTGTGCTCAAGCAGCCAATAGCGAACAACCGGAAAAAGGCAAAAACTACATAAGTGCACAAGACCCTGCCCGAGTCACGTATGCGCAACAAGAAATAACGCAATGTTTACGCATGTGCATATAAAAAAAGTGCTGCAAGGCATTCATAAACAGTTTCCCTTCCATTACACAACAATATATCTTATTTTAAAATTGCATAGCACTCGCTACGCGGTTTTCTTGGTGCGAGTAGACGGCCCCATGCCTGCAACAGTGGAGCTCGCTCGCCGAAGTCGTCGCGTGAATGAAGTTTGTCTGCGCTAGCGACTGATCGCGCGAAGACGATCTACGTCGCATCGCTCGTCGCTGTCGCGTGCATTTTCGCGCTCATGAGGTTTGGCCCTAAAGTTTGCGTACAAAAAATGAAGCAATTTTCAATGTAATATAACTGCACATTACTTTGTTTTACACTCGGAAGAGAAGCGTCGCGAATCTCAAGAACGCGATCCATCCGAAGTAGATCCGAAGCCTGTACTTCCCATCATTCCCATGCCAGTAGAAGTGCCGCTGAAGGAGTCCGCGTAGACACTAACGCCATATTTCACTCTACATATTATTTTATAGAACTTGTAGCGTAGCGCTAGTGGCGGCCAGCCGGCCAATAAAAAAGATGACGTGCGCCGGTGGCTCGTGGCGCGCGGAGCCTAGAACGTTCGATGCTTCTAGCTGGCTGGACGTCATGCCCACTGCTCTACTTCGGCAGCTCGCTTCTTCCTGTACGTCTCGCCTGCTCATTTAACCTACGGCGACGGCACGTCTGGGTCGGACGCCGTCACGTCACTATAAACTCTATGTTCCAGATGTTGCGCGTGTGTTCCATTGGTAGATTTCTTTTTTTTGCCCTCCGGCAGAGTGGAGCGCTCCAGCGCAGAGTTCGTCAGCCACTCCGAATGTGCGAATGGATGACACCATAAGCTTCGCTGGAATCAGCTTGTAGCGTCTCAGGGCATCTCTGGGCTGGCGGACGCGCACTATGGCAAACCAGCTCTCGACAAAGGCGTTAACCATCGACTTTGTCGTTCCTGAAGGAACTAAACACGACGTCTTCAATAGTAGGTATCGATGAAGTGTACTGTGTCTAGCATTTTGGATGCCGGAGCTACCAAGTAAGCGTCAACAGCGAAGACACCCTGGCACGAGCCGAGTGCAACTTCATCATCAAAGAAGAGCACGTCGCCATAGTTCCAAGTTATTAAAGTTATGGTCTTGTTCCTGCCATGCAACATCCACAGCGAATTCCTCGCACAAGCAATGTCCCCCTACGGAAGTTGCTGCACATCAACGGAGGAGAGATGGGGTCCCTCCTGACCATGACCACTGGCACCCAATACGTCAGCATGAAAATGAAGACCTCGTCACGTGTGTCGAACTACGTCAAAGTGGCAGGCCAACGTGTTGCTTGTGACTACAAAGGAATACAGCGGGTGTCCCGTCGCTGTGGTGACAGTGGTCAACTGCGTATGAATTGTACGGCCCCCTTCTATGAATGGCGCGGCGTCTATGGTCGCGACGGAAAGGGCAGTTCGCTGCCGTGTTCACTGCCCCGGACACCTTCGTGAACCAGGCTGTGCGAATTGCGACACCGCACCAAACACCTACTGTGTCTCCTGCCAGCTTGGACCTGGTTATTCTTTTGTGCTCTGAAACGCCATCTCGCATCCAGCAGCCATTCCTGCCGAACCGCAGGTCGAGCCCTCATTAGACAAGACGCCTCTTGAGGAAAGCGTTGCGGCGAAAGATGTTGCCCCTGCCGGTCATGGAGTGGCTGCCCGGTCAAGCGGAATTCAAATGTCATCTAGGAGACTCACTCCCAAGATGACGACGCCTCCATCAGAGAGGACTCGAGGGAGACACCCCTGAAAATTGACGAAGGCGCCACGCCCAGCGACGCGAGCCAGGATGGTCAGATGCATTTGCGCTTGCCTCACTCAGAAGCCCTGGCTTCAAGTGCCACCGAGTATTCACTAGTGACCGAGAAGCCCCCAGAAGACATACCGTGCGGACTTCATAGCGGCCCCGGAAACCCTGTGCGTTCGGTAGTTCACCTGGCCGTAAAAAAATGACTGAGCCACTCGCGGGGCAATTATAAGTGTTTTTATATTAATTAATTCCTTGCCAAAGCTCTCACTTCAAAAAAAAAACTCCCAAGCATTTCCCCGAGGGTGAACATGGTTAAGTGCGAATGCACGGGGTGATGCTATGAGGGGTATTTATTAATTCGCACTATTATATTTATTAATCACACTATGGTGCCTTTATGGTGTAATGGTTTTTGGAAATCGCAATTTGATCACACGGGGGAGTTTACGTTATACACTGGCGAATGCCAACGGATTTTAACTTTACTCCCCCTCATAGCATCACCCCGTGCATTCGCACTTAACCATGTTCACCCTCGGGGAAATGCTTGGGAGTTTTATTACTGATGATGATGATTAAAGTGTAATTAATGAATTTAGGTGTTGTTTGTCATGAAGCATTTGTACACAGGTACATTATATACGAAGTATTATTTATTTACACTTCACGATTTTCGTACGATGCATTAAATGCACACATCGCGAGCGTGTCACACACACACACACAAACTACACTACAGATTAGCCCCTTTTCGTGTTATCGTTGTAGCTCACGGTTAGCACCAGCGCTTTGTTCGCGGCTCGATGCTGACGCCTCATCTCGGCCTCGCGAGCGCGCAGTTCACCATCCGCTGCACGCTTCGCCCGCTTGTCCTCGGCCTCGCGAGCGCGAAGTTCGGCATCCGCTGCACGCTTCGCCCGCTTGTCCTCAGCCTCGCGAGCGCGAAGTTCGGCATCCTCTGCACGCTTCGCCCGCTTGTCCTCGGCCTAGCGAGCGCGCAGTTCTGCATCCGCTGCACGCTTCGCCCGCTTGCACTCGGTCTCGCGAGCACGCTGTTCGGCATCCGCTGCACGCTTCGCCCGCTTACGTTCGGTCTCACGAGCCCTTCGCAGCGCCGCCTTGTCTTCCAACGTCGGCGAAACCACCGCGGTACCGTCAGCTCCAACGACGGGTGCAGTGCTGGCATTCGGTTGTACTGCATTCGTTGTTGATGGTAGTGTTGCCTCCGGGACATCCATCGCACGACCCGTTCTCGACGGGAGACTGAGAGAGAAGACGAGCGCGCGAGTAAGAGGGGTGTGCGCGCAGCTGCAGCGAGCGAGGAGAGCGCAGGAGCGAGCGAAGGGGGATATCAGCGTCGCGTCCGTAGCTTATTCGGTAGAGCGTCGCGCTGCGGCCCGCCAAGTCCTCTTTCTTTTAAAGATAGAGAGAAGACTGCGGACGCCACCGACGGCGGTGGATGGTTTGGGGTCGCTTATAAAGTGTATTCACACTTAAAATTATAACCTTTAGCTTTCATGGTTCCGCAACCCACAAAAACATTACGGCACATCGACGAAGTGCCTGATGATGAGTGGGGCGAAACATCCGTCAGCCCGTCCGCGCTTCCGTCCATGCGTTGGTTGGTACTTCCGTCCGTCCGTGCGCCCATCTTTGCAACTATCCGTGCGTCCACCCGTCTGTCCATGCGTTCGTCCGTGCGTTCGTCCGTACGTCCATCCGTCTCTCCCTAGTGCGTCCGTCCGTGCCTCCCTCCATTCAGTCGTGCGTACGTTCCTGCGTTCATCCGTGCGTCCGTTCACGCATCCATCCGTACGTCCTTCCATCTATGCGCTCGTCCGTGCGTTCATCCATCCGTACGTGTATCTGTCTGTCTGTCAGTACGTCCATCCATGTTTTTGTCCAGCTGTCCAACCATCTAGTGAACACTTCAAGTACCAACATCTCGCATCTTTCATCATATATTCATCATTTACAAGTACCCCCATCCATCGTGCATTTCAAGGACTAAACAAAGGTGGCACAGCCGGACTATAGGAGCGACACACGCGCACTTTCGTACGACCTGCGCTTTGTTTTCAGTTCCCAAATTTCACAGCCAGTAGTTCACGGCACTGCGGCCTTACCCTCGCTGAACGTTGCTAAAATGAAGGACGTTATGCCCGGCAAGTTTAACGTGGCAATCTTTTGTGGTCAGATAGCGCTCAAAGTGCATCTTTCTGTTACTAGTTTTTTTTAGTTAGCATCAAGTTCAAGGCAGATTTTATAAGAAATTAAGTCACCGATACTAGCCCCTGTTATTCCATCAAAACAAAAAGGCAAATCCCAGGTACAGTGGGAATCGAGCATATGCGAAGCACGAATGAGGAAGGTAGATAGCTCACTTCAACATCAGCACAATACTACGAGACGGCAGTAAGTTATGCCGTACATGACTTCCACGTCTTGATTATCATTTTTGGACATTTCACTTACCTTCGTCATCTAGTAACGTCACCTGACACCAACTTTGGTATATATGAAGCCAGCAAAACGGCCGCGAGCGTGCTATGAGCGTTGCATGTATTCATGTTTTACATGATATCTTTATCATGATTATCTTAGTTGGACATGTCATTTACAATCAGCATCCATTCATTCACATAATACCAAATTCGGCATATGCTGAACTGTGTGAAACGGCTGCGAGAACGCTATGAGCGTAGCATGTAGTCATATTTCACATGAAACGCGTATGATTATCAGGTTTGGACGTCTCATTTACCTTCGTCGTCTATTAAATTCCGGTAATATCACATTTGGTACCTGTGAAGCTAGTGAAACGTTGGCGAGTGTGTCAGAAAGGGCCCAATATACGCCGACGCAACGTTGACGAACTCGCAGGCTGAGCGCAGCAACGCCACGCAAGCGAAACGCGAGCACTCAATAGTCTGACGCAAGGCACGACCAGCGTCCATCGGCATGATCCGGTGGCAACCGGCGCAAAATGCGACATGTCGCGTTTCGCGCTGACGACGTTAATTTGACAGCACCACGACTGCCTCTCTTTGTGACGGAGGCACAATGTGTGCGCTCTAACGAGCACGCGTCAAAGCAAACGCAGCGCGGGCCTGTGAGTACATGACAGGCAGATATACAATGGGGGCCAGTGGGTAGATCCACTGATCTCTAATAGGGGAATATTTTCGCCTGGCATGGCATTGCAGCGTGACGCGATGAAAAGAACCCTGGCGCGCACGCGCGCCGAGCCACGTCGAACTGTATTGGCACCTTGAGTGTGGCGTGTATTAATGTTCCTACATGACGCACATCTCATGATTATCATATTCGCACCATTCACACACCTTCGTCATCCATTCACGTGACGTAGTACCAAATTTTTGCATATGTGAAGTTAGCGAAGCGGCCGCGAGCGCATCATGAGTGTGGGACGTAGTCAATTGTTACATGACACGCATGTCGTGGTCATCATGTTTGGACGTGTCATTTACATGTCATCCATTCGCGTAACGTAATACCGAATTGGGTACATGTGCAGATATCGAAACGGCCACAAGCTCATCATGAGCGTAGCATGTAGTCACATTTTTACATGACACGCATCTCATGATTATGATGCCTGCACCAGTAACATACCTTCGCCATCCATTCACGTCCCATAATACCGAATTCGGTACATGTGAAGCTTGCGAAACGGCCGCGAGCGCATCATGAGCGGGGCATGTAGTCATGTTGTCACATGACAGGCATCTCATGATTATCGTGTTTGCACCAGTCATTGCCTTCGTCATCTAATCACGTCCAGTAATACCAAATTTGGTATATGCAAAGCTTGCGAAACGGCCGCGAGCACATCATGAGTGTGGCATGTAGTCATGTTGTTACATGACACGCATGTCATGATTTTCATGTAAGGGTCGGTCACTTCTGTTTCCCATGCAGTCATGTCATACGATACCATTTCGCAACAAGTCATGTGAAAGAAACCACCGCAAAATCAGTAAGATGATGAAATGTAAATCACGAAATTCATAATATACATATCATGATTTTCATGTTATGGATAGTTAGTTATGTTAGTCTCACAGTCATGTAATGTCATACCAAGTTTGGTATTGATACCATTATCCAAACTGCCAAAAGTGCTAAAAGTTGTAAGGGAATAGATAGATAGATAGATAGATAGATAGATAGATAGATAGATAGATAGATAGATAGATAGATAGATAGATAGATAGATAGATAGATAGATAGATAGATAGATAGATAGATAGATAGATAGATAGATAGATAGATAGATAGATAGATAGATAGATACGCTCAAAGCCGCCGAAGTTTGTCAAGATATGCTTCGCATTTAAAACAACTTTCTATTTATGACCTACGTGCGCAGGTTTACGTCTCACTTCAAAAGAGTGCGCCCGTGCCGCTCCTCTTGTTCAGGCGTAGAGGTGGTCACCTATGACGTCGATGACGCCTACTACTACTACTACTACTACTACTACTACTACTACTACTACTACTACTACTACATGCAACGCGTTCGCACGAACCACGGCTTAAGGAGCTTTGGCCCGAATAACAGGTTGAGGTATTGGCTTTCGCGCCTTTAGTGTCCTTTGACAAACTGTTCGTGCAAAAAACAAATTTTTTGAGCTCTATATTCTAGAGTCGATCTCCCGTCTTGACTTGGGGGAAAAGTTTTACAGATTTGTACAGTCCTTTCATGGAGGCAGGAAGGTGACGATCAAATTGGGTTGCCTTAGATCGGAGCCTTACTATCTCAGGCAACATGGTACACCACAGGGGTCGGTTATCTCGCCACTCTTGTTTAACGTAGAGATGAAGAGCTTGGCCATCGAGCTTAACCAGATATTGGGTAGTGGCTCCACAATATTGTCACGGAATCGTGACGTGGCCAAAGACGGAAAACTTCGTGTAGGGATTTAACTGTTTATTTGGGCGAACCTGTGCCCGGTAAAGGGAAAGCCTAATTACAGCAGCAGTCTATCACAGATAGCAGTCTCGGACTGATAGCGGCGAACGCAGCGTCGGCCTTCGATCAACAACTCAACAACTGACAAGCGGCGAAGCGCGTCGGCATTTATACCCTTGCCGTCGAATGTTCTAGCGTTATCGCTGGCGGTGGCGTAGGTTCCAGAACAATCTGTACCGTTCGCACAGTGGGCGTGATCTTATCGAAATGATCTACTACAGTCCGGAACCTTCTAGAAACCTGCAGGCACGGTTTGCGCCGAGAATCGTGTGGTGTCTCGGAACGATAACAAAACTTGTGAAATGGAACGTGGCATTGCCCCCCTCTAAAAAAAGGCATCGTCCCGATGCTTTAACTAAAGATGAAGGTACAATAATAATGCAAGAAAGTACAATGAATAAATTACAATACAACAATAATACAAAAAAACACTGTTTCAGTTTGTTAACGTGCATGAAACGGCTTGAGGCGCGCGACATGGACGACTTCAGGTCGCGATGGGCGTCGTTGAGAGTTCGTGATGCCGTCGGGGACAACCTCGTAATCAAGTGGGCCGAGACGTCGAACCACCTTGTACGGTCCGAAGTAGCGTCGCAGAAGCTTTTCACTTAGTCCACGTCGGCGTATCGGCGTCCACACCCAAACACGTTTACCGGGCTGGTATTCCACGAAGCGTCGTCGAAGGTTGTAACGGTGGCTGTCGGTCGTCTGTTGATTCTTGATACGAAGACGCGCAAGTTGTCGGGCTTCTTCGGCGCGCTGAAGGTACTCGCTCACATCGAGGTTTTCTTCGTCGGTGACGTTGGGTAACATGGCATCGAGCGTCGTTGCCGGGCTCCTTCCGTAGACCAGTTTGTATGGAGATATCTGCGTCGTCTCCTGCACCGCCGTGTTGTATGCGAAAGTCACATACGGAAGAATGGTGTCCCACGTCTTGTGTTCGATATCGACGTACATTGACAGCATGTCGGCGATCGTCTTGTTAAGCCGCTCGGTGAGGCCGTTGGTCTGTGGGTGGTACGCTGTCGTCCGGCGGTGGTTTGTTTGGCTGTATGCCAAGATCGCTTGAGTTAAGTCGGCAGTGAATGCCGTTCCTCTGTCGGTGATAAGGACCTCCGGGGCGCCGTGACGTAGGACGATATTTTCGACGAAGAACTTAGCTACCTCGGATGCACTGCCTTTTGGCAGGGCTTTTGTCTCGGCGTAGCGGGTGAGGTAGTCGGTAGCTACCACGATCCACTTGTTTCCGAAAGCCGACGTCGGGAACGGCCCCAGTAGGTCCATACCAATCTGCTGGAAAGGTCGGCAAGGTGGATCAATTGGCTGCAGAAGTCCCGGTGGCCTTGTCGGCGGTGTCTTGCGTCGCTGACAGTCCCGGCATGTCCTCACATAACGAGTGACGTCGGTGTTAAGACGTGGCCAGTAGTACCTTTCTTGTATCCTCGCGAGCGTGCGGGAAACACCGAGGTGCCCTGCCGTCGGATCGTCGTGCAGGGCCTGCAGGAGTTCTGGTCGCAGAGCTGAAGGCACCACAAGGAGGTACTTAGCTCGAAGCGGTGAAAAGTTTTTCTTTTGTAGAAGACCGTTTCGTAGAAAGAACGACGCAAGTGCGCGCTTGAATACCTTCGGGACTTCGGCGGTCCTGCCTTCGAGGTATTCTATTAGGGCTTTAAGTTCCGGGTCGGCCCGCTGTCGTTCAGCGAAGTCGTCGGTAGTTATCGTTCCCAAGAAGTAGTCGTCATCCGAGTCGTCGGATAGCGGTTGGTCGACAGGCGCACGAGAGAGACAGTCAGCGTCGGAGTGTTTTTTGCCGGACTTGTAAATGACAGTAATGTCATATTCTTGAAGTCTCAGGCTCCATCATGCGAGGCGACCTGAAGGGTCCTTCAAGGTGGCTAGCCAACACAAGGCGTGGTGGTCGCTCACAACTTTGAAGGGCCTGCCGTAGAGGTAGGGACGAAATTTCGACGTAGCCCAGATGATGGCGAGGCACTCCTTTTCTGTTGTGGAATAATTTGCTTCTGCTTTGGATAGCGATCGGCTGGCGTAACTAATAACCCTTTCAAGTCCGTCGGCCCTCTGCACAAGAACGGCGCCAAGACCTACGCTGCTTGCGTCAGTATGTATTTCTGTCTCGGCGAATTCGTCGAAATGGGCAAGTAACGGAGGCGTCTGGAGGCGATGTTTAAGCTCCTGGAAAGCGTGTTCCTGCGGCGTTTCCCACTTAAACTCCACGTCGGCCTTGGTAAGGTTAGTGAGAGGATCGGCGATGCGGGCGAAGTTTTTCACGAACCGCCTATAATAGGCACACAGGCCCAGAAATCGGCGCACGGCTTTCTTGTCAGTGGGCGGCGGGAAGTCGGCGATAGCGGCTGTTTTCCGTGGATCGGGACGAACTCCAGAATTGCTGATAACGTGCCCCACAAACAAGAGCTCCTCATATGCAAATCTGCACTTTTCTGGCTTCAGTGTGAGTCCGGACGTCTTGATGGCTTGAAGTACAGCTTCAAGGCGCCGAAGGTGCTCGTCGAAACTCGAGGAAAACACGACGACGTCGTCCAAGTACACAAGGCAAGTCTGCCACTTCAATCCTGCCAGTACTGTATCCATAACGCGTTGAAAAGTTGCAGGCGCTGAGCAAAGACCGAAGGGCATCACCTTAAACTCGAAGAGGCCGTCCGGTGTTATAAACGCCGTCTTCTCTCGGTCTCTTTCGTCGACTTCGATTTGCCAATAGCCAGTCTTGAGGTCCATTGACGAGAAGTACTTGGCGTTATGGAGCCGATCAAGGGCGTCGTCTATTCGTGGGAGAGGATACACGTCCTTTCTTGTGATTTTGTTCAGGCGGCGATAATCGACGCAGAAACGTAGGGTCCCATCCTTTTTCTTCACTAACACCACGGGGGACGCCCACGGACTCTTGGACGGCTGGATAATGTCATCTCGCAACATTTCATCAACTTGTCTCTTCATTGCCTCACGTTCTCGCGTCGAAACCCTGTACGGACTCTGACGGAGTGGTCTGGCATTTTCTTCGGTTATGATTCGATGTTTCGTGATTGGGGTCTGCCGAATTTTCGATGACGACGAAAAGCAATCTTCGTATTGCAGGAGCAGGGCCTTGAGCTGTTCTTGCTTATCGTTCGGAAGTCTGGGATTGACGTCGAAAGCTATGGGAGGGGCTTGGTTTCTCTGAGCAGGTTCCGCAGAATCGGCGAGGGCGAAAGCACTGGTGGCTTCGACAATTTCTTCGATGTATGCGACCGTTGTTCCTTTGTTCACATGTTTGTACTCATTGCTGAAATTCGTGAGCATAACCGTTGTTTTGCCTCCCCGCAGCTCTGCAATTCCTCTTGCGACGCAAATATTTCGGGTGACCAACAGATGCTGACTGCCTTCAACGACGCCTTCCAAGTCAGGTGATTTAGGAGCGCCGACTGAAATAATGACGCTTGAGCGAGGCGGAATGGTGACTTGTTCTTCCAGCACATTCAAGGCATGGTGTCCTGATGGCGTGCGCGGCGGTAGTGCTTCTTCTGTGGATAACGTTATCGACCTTGTTTTTAGGTTGATGACAGCACCATGGAGGCATAAGAAGTCCATGCCAAGGATGACATCTCTCGAGCAACGCTGTAGGACTACGAAGTCTGTAGGATAAATACGTCCGTTAATGGTGACTCTCGCTGTGCAGATTCCTGCAGGCGTTACGAGATGACCTCCGGCTGTGCGGATTTCAGGGCCTTTCCAAGCTGTCCTAACTTTCTTTAACTTCGCGGCGAACGACCCACTGATGACAGAATAGTCGGCTCCAGTATCGACGAGAGCGGTCACACTGTGGCCGTCGATAAGAACGTCGAGGTCGCTAGTTCGCCGTCTCGCATTACAGTTAGGGCGTGGCGTCGGGTCACGGCTGCGTCGGCTTGTTCCGCTGCTTCCATGTTGCGTCGTCCGGCCACCTTCGGTAAGTGAGCTTTTGCCTTCAGGGCTTTGCCTGGTTGGGGTTGTGTTCAAAAAGCTCCGTCGCGTCGGCGTCGTCGTCGGAGGATCTTCGGTAGTTCGTCGCACAGCAACCGCACCTCCATCGGTTGCTGCCCTTAGTTTCCCGGATACGGGCTAGGAGACCGGCCCCGCGTTGGGCCAGAGTACTGCCGGGGGTGCGGTGACATGCGGCGGCTGGGCGACGGCGAACGGGAAGGACTTCGTGGTGTCCATTGAGTTCCTGCCAGGTAGTCGGCGATGTCACGTGGCCGATCTCCTGGCTGCGGACGCGGTGCATTGACGGCGAAGCCACGCAGTCCCATCTGTCGGTACTGGCAACGGCGGTATGTGTGTCCGGCCTCGCCGCAGTGGTAGCAGAGCGGGCGATGGTCAGGGGTGCGCCAGACGTCAGTCTTCCTCGGTGCACTGCGCTGGCCCGCTGAGGACCGCGGGACAGCTTTAAGCTCTCCCATAGTACAGTACCTGGAACTCTAAATCGTTACCCCCTTTCTCTAGAGATGGTCGTGATATGGATGTGCCGAAGTGTGTGTGCCCTATTACTGCAATTCTTTGTGTTCTGTACATACCGTAAATAATTTTTTTTCTAAACACACATTTTGGCTTACTTTTATCAACAGGGCCTCATCAAGAGTGAGGCCCACGGGACGGCTTAATGCTCTCCCACAGTCAACAGTACCTGGTACTCTAAATTATTAACCACTTATTCTGAACCCACAGACAAGACCCAGCACCGGATGGTGGCTTTTTGACTATTGGTGCCGTCCAATGGCAGATTCGAGGCACTTTCGGTAATACTTTTTTCTGCTTCATGCAGAGCAAGTCTATTCCATTGGCAAATTTAGAGTGCTCCCTGTATGTTCCATTGACAGATCTGGAGCAGCTTCGTGGAGAGATCCATGGCACGGAGCAACGTTTTCTACTTGGAAAAAATAGGCGGATTTGACCGGAAGTCGGAAGCGCAACGTGCCTTAAAACGACGCCAACTTTAGGCTCACCAACGGACGCTAGTCGCGTCAGTTGCGCCTAGCATCGGAGCTCTCGTTTTGCTGGCGTAGTGTCTTAGTGTCCAGCGTGCCTACTAATGCAAGAAGAGAGACGAGCGCATCGCGTTCCATCCTCACCCTGCCATTTGCTCCAGAGCATATATAGTTTCATACAATAATACCTAGAGAGGAATCTGGCTTTGCGATCGTGTGCTCCCTTGGGAATGATGGGAAGTACAGGCTTCGAATTGGATCGCGTTAGCCAGAGAACTGTGTACGGATCTTTTTAGGGGCGAAGCTCCTCAAAGCGGCACCCGTTCGTCCCTCGTACTACGTAACATGTCTTACGCTTTGACCTCCAAGGGGGTGCCGGTGGGAGATTTCTCCTGTGCGTTGTTGAACAATGAAAAAATCGCAGCGTTCGCGTTAGCTAAAAGCCAAATTCTTCTGTCTCTCATTCCCCATTAGCAGCCATTGGCATGTACATTGAGCAGTATCTGACAAGAAAAGGTTGATACTTGCTGGACGTAACCTCCATTGTTTCAGAAAGGTTTAGCGAGCGTTGGGCCGCAGTGCCATGAATACAGTGAACTAGTATATATCATGAACTCGAGGTGGTTAAAGGTGGGAAGTAGACACGAAGCGCCAGCCGTAAGAAAGTGTGCGTGTGCCACCTCTGGTTTAGTCCTTGGAATGCCTGCTGGATGGCGGTGCTTCTATATGCGGAATATATAATGAAAAGATGCGAGATTGTTGTACTTGGAGTGTTGACTAGATGGACGAATGGACACACAGACAGATGCATGGACGGACGCACGGATGGCTGCACGAGCGGATGGACGCATGGGCGGACGCAGGGTGGATGCATGGACGAGCGCATAAACGGACGCATGGATGGACGTGCGGACGCACGTACAGACGCACGCACGGACGGGCAGATGGACGCATGGCCAGACGCATAGATGGACGCACGGACGGACGGAAGCAAGAACGAATACACGGACGGATGCTTCGCCCCACTCTCCATCATCCACCCTAGTTTTTTTACTAGTTTTTTTAGTAAGCATCAAGTTCAATGTACATTTTATAAGAAATTAAATCACCGATACTCGCCCCTGTTATTCCATCAAAAAAGAAAGGCAGATCCCACGTACAGTGGGCATCGAGCATATGCGAAGCACGAATGAGGCAGGCAGATAGCTCACTTCAATATCAGCACAATATTACGAGACGGAGGTAAGTGATGCCGTACATGACTTCCATGTCGTGATTATCATTTTTGGACGTTTCATTTACCTTCGTCGTCTAGTAACGTCACCTGACACCAACTTTGGTATATATGAAGCCAGCAAAACGGCCGCGAGCGTGCTAAGAGCGCTGCATGTATTCATGTATTACATGGTATCTATATCATGATTATTATAGTTGGACATGTCATTTACAATCATCGTCCATTCAGGTCACGTAATATCGGATTCTGCATATGTTGAACTATGTGAAACGGCTGCGAGAACGCTATGAGCGTGGCATGTAGTCATATTTCACATGAAACACATATGATTATCATGTTTGGACCTCTCATTTACCTTCGTCGTCTATTCACTTCCGGTAATACTACATTTTGGTACATGCGAAGCTAGTGAAACATTGGCGAGTGCATCAAGAAGGACCCAATATACTCCGACGCAAGGTTGACGAACGCGCCGTTAGTGTCCTTTGACACACTGTTCGTGCAATAAACAAATTTTTTGAGCTCTATATTCTAGAGTCGATCTCCCGTCTTGACTTGGGGGAAAGTTTTACAGATTTGTACAGTTCTTTCTTGGAGGTAGGAAGCTGACGATCAAAGTGGGTTGCCTTAGATGGGAGCCTTAGTCTCTCGGGCAGCGTGGTACAACCACACGGGTCGGTTATCTCGCAACTCTTGTTTAACGTAGCGATGCTGAGCTTGGCCATCGAGCTTAACCAGAAGTCGAGTAGTGGCTCCACAATATATGCCGATGACATCGCCATATGGTGCTCTGGCGGGTAGGACGGTAATGTTGAAGACACAATACAAGACGCAGTGCATTGCGTCGAGAAACACATCATTAGCACAAGCCTCCGGCTGGCGCCTTCTAAATCAGAGTTGCTACTCTATCGCCCCACTAAAATGGGACCAAGTTTAGGGGGTGGAAGCCTCCCGAGGAGATAGATATTATGGTGTTAACCTCTTCCGGGTGTGATTTACCAGGGGTTGGTTCTCTCTGCGTGCTAGGCATGATTATTGAAGCTAACGGTCAGTATGGGCGTACTATAGATAAACTTACAAGATATGCTGCAGGAGTAATCAGACTTATTGCCAGGGTCTGTAACAGAAAAGGACTTAACGAAGACAATCTCCTGAAGCATTATTAAGCGTTTCTGACGATCCATGTAAATGATGTTATCCCTATGCCTAGATAGAAAAACATGAAATTAGCAAGCTTGACACGCTCATCAGGAAGTGTATTAAGGGAGTCCTAGGGCTCCCAATGTGCACAAGCACAAAGAACGTAGCAAGCCTCGGCGTCCACAACACATTAGAGGAAGTCATCGAAGCACATCCGACTACACATATTGCCACACTCTCGTCTACAGTGGCAGAAGGGGTATCCTGGCTAAAATTGGATCTATCCGACGAGGATAAAAGACAGGAGCGTTCAGCGTTCAGATAATTTATTTTTATTTATTTATTTATGTGTGGTAGATAATGTGTGGTAGACTGTTACGATCTGCCCTATTCCGAGTAACATACGTCCAATTTTCAATACTGGCAAAAGGACAGCTCGCGCCTATGCGCTTTTGCGTTACGCGCATGCGCACGAGGCTGATTCACGTTTAGTAGATGCTGCCCAGTATGAAGGCGACTCCAATCACTTTGTTGCAAACGTTGTGGACATAAAGGACCAAGTATTTTCGGCCGCGTCAATCAGGACATCGTCCGCTTCCAAGGCGGAGCAGCTTGCCATTGCACTGGCACTCTTCAAGTCGGGCACGACAAATTTATACGGACTCGAGGTCAGCCCTTCGAGCTTTCTTGACTGAGGCAGTCGGTGAGGAGGTTGTTAAGACACTTCAGCGTAAGGTGCTTACTCATCACGTCATAATATGGTTTACGGCGCACGAGGGCGCCGAAGTGGGCGGGCTGGTTAACAATAATGATTTGGCCCATGCCCGGGCGCGAGGTCTTGCCGGCCGCACCGGGCATTGGGACTCCGGTGTGCCGGTTTGGACCGGTGACGGGTTTGGTCCGGCCTTTTCGAACGCTAACCCACCCCGCTTCAGAGACATTCTTTCTACTTTCAACGAGATCACCAACCACTACCATATGAGTCGCAGAGCTTTCCCCCTGCCACCTGGAAATCTCAGGAGGCCCCAGGTCGTGACTCTTCGGCTCCTGCAGACTAAGTCACATCTAACACTCTCGGCCTTTAGCAGGTACGCGTAGTTCTTCCCTCTATGTCCCGACTGTGGGGCAGTTGGTGATTTTAGGCCCATGCTCTGGGAGTGCCCCTCTTTGCAGCACAACACGGATCACGGATTGTCGGAGGAAGAATTTTATTCCTTTCACAAAAGCCACAACTTGTTTGACCTACTCCAGGCTGTCCAAAAGGCCCATGATGCGGCAGTGAGGCTTGACCTCCCTGTCCCAGCGGAGGAGCAGCCCGCAGTTTTGCCCTTTTAAAGTGGCGTAAAGATTCTTCTGGACCAGGATAAATGTTACTATCTATCTATCTATCTATCTATCTATCTATCTATCTATCTATCTATCTATCTATCTATCTATCTATCTATCTATCTATCTATCTATCTATCTATCTATCTATCTATCTATCTATCTATCTATCTATCTGCCCATGTCAGGGTGCTCTCCTATCGATCCTTCAAGTGGGTGTGAATCAAAATTAGAATGGAATGATAAGGTGGCTTCAGGAATGTGACTAGGTGGTCATGACATGACGAAAGTGACAATCCCATCGTATACATCGTCCAATCCATCCCACCAGACATGTGTGGCACATACCCGTATGCCACGTGCGGTTATGTGCCACAGGTATGCGTATATGTGCCACAGATGACTGACAGTTTATGTCTACTGTGCAGCGGCAAGAAATGTAACTTTGCCAGACTGTTCAAATACGTATCTGCTGTATAGACCAGATAGGTTTTTTTTATAACTACCTTTTTATGTCAGATATGTTTTTTTTTCGCTTTTCCTTACGGCAGAACACCACTGTGGCCGACAAGAGATGGCGCTACGAACAGATGTACCCAAATCCCGCTCCTGTCTAACGCGAGAGCGTTGAAAAAAAAAAGTTGACATTGGCTGCGTAGACACAACAGAAGCAAAGACTAGATATCAGAGCCCCAGCGAAAATCAAACCCCAGCATTCTGCCGGGCAGTCAAGTATTCTACCACAGACACACTCCAGGTCTCAATACTGCGCTGGAAAAAAAAAGCAAATCAGGTGTAATGCTGGCGAAACGTCAATTGTGGTATCAATGCTGACTATCCATTTTTTTATACACATTACATAATCACTGCTGTGATACAGCTGTCACGTCAGATTAACGTCGATAGTAATTAAGAGTCATCCTCTGAAGTTTATTTAGGTAGCAGTGTCCATGACTACCATCCTCGCGAGCACAAACACTAAATATCAGCTTACCAGTTTGTGGTGTTGCTAACACTCTTGCTACTATTGGTATCGTTACGAAAGTGTAAACTATAGACTGGTAATATAAAACACATGCCACTGTTGAACATTTGTCTATCTGTACAGCATTTGTACATATCTTCAGCGTCATTTTGTAACGTTCCACTACCTACAACACAGTAACCGTCCCTCTGCATGGTTCGCATAACGTCGAATCCTAGGGTAGGTGGTATCTGCCGAATACTTCCTCGAGCCCGGCTGTGTGTTTGTGTGATGTGCAGCTATCGACTACACACCTACTTCGCTGGATGCGGTTTGCAGATATGTCATCAACCGTCCGTGCGAGGTCACGCTATTTCAAAAAAAAAATTAAACTCGAGCGCAGGTGTCGAGACGTAGAGGTTTTATGACACATGGAAATTCGACAAACACATACTGGTGTGTCTCGGTGGCGACAACGAAGTTCCACTTCGGCAGATTGAACAGGAATGTCCTCTTTAGTTGCACGTACACCATGACGTCTACGGGCATTGCAGAATGATCACAATGCGAACAGCTCATTGATCTACGAGACGGTACACCGAAGCCTACCATGTACACTGTAAATACTAAAGGGAGTTATTCGGCTTTAATAGATAAGTTTTTCACCATCCAAAGCCTCCGCGGTGCTCTAGTGTTTATGGTGCACCGAATTGAAAAAGAAAAAAGAAAAGCACGTTTAAGCAACGAGGCGCAATGTGCTTTGCCTGCCGCTGTGTTGAGCGCATTATGCGTCGCTCCTTCTCCGTCATCGTCCTTTAAGCGCCTTATTTTTCTTTCGTTATGCAACGCCATGTTTTCCACCGTCATTCACTACTGGTGCTTCTCTGATGACTCGCTGGCAGTGAGATCAAATCCCAGCCGCGGCGGGCGCCTTTTGGATTGAAGAGAAATACTTGAGGTTCATGTGATTAAATTTAGGGCCCGTTAATGATCTTCACGTTGTCGAAAGTTTTGAAACCTTGCAATACAACGCCTCCCAAAAATCATATTGTGGTTTTCAAGCGGTAACACCGACAATTATTACATTTTAGCAGCCGTCATAAATAGCTGTAAATGCATGCGCTTATGTATTTTATTTTTATTTATTTAAATACTTTAAGAGCCCAGAGGGCATTACATAAGGGGGGATACATACAAGAGGTTACTATAGCATCAGTAAAACAACACGTCAGGGAGTAATACTAGTAATCAAAGTGACCGATAGCCCAAGCAACATTACTAATAACACAATAAGCAAAAAACACAGTAAGCAGCTCACCATAACAGGAAACATATTTCAAGAAATAGCAATAAACATTCTCTAAGCATGCGTTACACATAAATGTCAATGGTGGTTACAAATTATTGTCAACTTCTAAGTAAGTTAGTACTGCAGACTGGAAAATGGAGGGTTCTGTAATAGCGACGATGTTTGAGGGCAGCGCGTTCCACTCGTTAATGGATAACAGCAGAGGTGAAAATCGGTATTTCTTAGTGCGTGAATATATTGGATTGACCTTATGTGCATGACCAACGCGATCAGAAACGTAGGGAGCCGGGTGAATGAATGATCGGGAAAATGACGAGTCACTATGATATAAGCTATGGAAAAAACATAGGCGGGACAACTTTCTGCGCGTGGCAAGCAATGGAAGGTTCAGAGAACCTTCCATTGCTTGCCACGCGCAGAAAGTATGTTTGAACGATAGACGAAAGAAGTATATGGGATAGGCGCGAACTGCCACCTTGGGTTTTCGAATGAACGGAAAGGCAAAAAGAGCTCACACAAGGTGCAAATATGCGCGCACCACCACCCTAACGCCAAGAAAAACACATCGTCCAATAACGTTAAAGCGCAAAAATACACAAGTATGAATCCATATCAGCTCGCTCAAGCTTTTAGTAGTAGTTAGTGCGGTGAGGTGTTGCACTGCGTTTCTCGAAGGTTCAGATTAGATTGGCGAAAGAAGCGGCGGCGGCATTACGTTAGGGACGAGATGTACAAACATGAGTGCTTAGATTGAGGTTCAAGTACCCGAAGTGGCCACATTTAATCTCGAGTTCATAGCTCCGACACGTTTTAAAGTGTTATAGTGATTTCGGCACGTAAGTGCACCATCAATTAGTAAAACGTATATATTTATCTAGTTAATTAGGTGTTTATTTATGTATTTATTCATAAAGCAATACTCCTGACTTCTAGTTAACTCTTTGCTGTGTGGGTTCCCATTGTGATTAACAAGTTTGAATTTATTAAGCAAGAAATGTGGCTCCAAATGTGTTATAAAACCTAATTTAGCTAAAACAAACATAACGAACGAGACATGAAATACAAAGCAACGAATTTTGGGTAACCGACTGGCAGGCAATGATTCAAACATTTCTATACCGTTTCTTCCAACGCCCAGCGCCCCAAAGCCATTCCACTCTAGCATGCATCTCACATGGTCTCTTGTCTTAGGAATACTGCTTGAAGAAAATAATCAGTCCAGACTAAAAATAAGGAAGTTTGATAGGCTTTACTAAGGTGCTCAGCTGCTGACCTCAAGGTCACGAGTTTGATCTCGGACACGGCTGTCACATTTTCATAAGAGGAAATTGTGGAGGCCCGTGTACTATGTGCGATGTCGATGCATGCTGAAGAACGCCAGGTCAAAATTTGCAAGCCCTCCATTACGGCATCTCTCATGATCATAGGTGGTTTCGTGACTTGAAAAACAACCTGCTATTATTATTATTATTATTATTATTATTATTATTATTATTATTATTATTATTATTATTATTATTATTATTATTATTATTACACTAACGTGTCGGACTGCTAATATCGCCCGATTTCTCTATTGTGTACCACATTGAAGATCCCTGAGCTCAATTTTCACAACATATTGTATGTTAGCGTGAATAATTCACTGATTCTAATCAACACGGCTTTTTCCTGGCCTTTCAACTACCCCAAATATTGCTAGTTTCATGACGCTAATCTCTTTACCTAATTCTCAGAGAGGACAGGTCGACGGAGTCTACTGAGCAAGGCTTTTGACGTAGTCTGTCACTCACTGATTTTTATTAAACTTGCAAACTATGATGTAGACTCGTCTATTGTGAATCTCCATGCACATATATCCGCTTAATAGATCATGTCATGCTGCCGTTAGTTGCCAAAGGTCTTCCTGGTACAAAGTGGCTAGTGGAGTCCCTGAAGGGTTGTTATTAGGCCTACCCCTATTTAAAAAAATTCACGTTAACGATGTGTTTTCATGCAGTTCGTTATTCTTATTTTCTTTTGTATGCTGATGACAACAAGATATTTAGGGAAATTCATTCAGGTAGCGACTCTCGCTTGCTGCAGTAAGATTTGTGTTATTTCTTGAAAGGTGCGACAACAATAACTTTTGTTTGAATGCCTGAAAGACCAAATTCATGAGTATATCTCGCAAAACATTAATCGTGTAATTTATATACTCTGTCAATATTACGTCCTTATATAAAGTTTATGAATTCAGTGGTCTTGGTGTTCTTTTTGATAGAATTCTAAATTTTGCTGCTCACGTACACGGAATGTACTACCAGCGAGACCTTCATTCTCTCGGCTGTGCTTACAGAATCTTCCCAGAGTTCAGTTCTCCTACAACCTTCCACAAATTGTACAGCACAATATGTCTTCCTCAACTTGAATATGCATCTCTGATCTGCAATGGCAATGCTAAATTAGGCAGTGACGTTATTGAGCCAGTCTTCAAAAAATTCATAAGCATTTACTATCATCGTTTCACTAGAAATGACTTTGGATCTCATTTCAACACTGCCAGATTATTATCACTGCCATCACTTCAATGCTGAAGAAATTGCGCTGACCTGCTATTTCGTTACAAACCAGTTCACGGTTGGATATCACGCCCTTTACTTATCCTTTGTGTAAACTTTCGGATTACACGCAAGTTATCCAGAGAGAATCAACATTTCATGTACCTGCCAAGTTCTCTCAACACTGCATTGTTGATAGAATACGAAGTCTCTATAATGTTAATTTTCACGATCTTGATGTTTTGCGCAGTCCGCTGTCATTGTTTTTATCTCAGCTCTGCACTGTCTTAACATAGTTTTTCACAATCTACGTATTTCTCCTTTTTTCCGTCTTTCAGGAAGGCTTCTGCATATTTGTGTATATTCATTCCGCTGTATTCTTCACTTCCTTTCTATTATTCTCGTCTTACCTTTTTATTCTTCACATTTTGCACTGCTTTCTTTTTGTTTGCGTGTTTACAATCTTTTCGCTTGATATTTGCGAAGAGTGTTTGTCTTTTGTGGTTTATTTGTATTGCTTCATTTTTGCGTGTGCCTGCACTAAACCTCATGGTTGTTAAAGGCACTTTGAGTTATTCATTTATTATTATTATTATTATTATTATTATTATTAATATTTGTTAATTTAGCTTCAATGGATTTAAAAGAATAAAAAAATCACGAAGTTAGATTTTGCGTCTACATAATTCACTCTAAAATACCAGCACGTGTAGTACTTTCGTGAGACGTTGCACATTCGAAAGTGTCGTTTATATTCTGTTACAGCTGAATGAAAGCTCTTAAACTTGTATATGTTTAGTCTGTGAGATTTTAGAACGTGGTTCATTTTATGTCGGCAAAAAAATTGAAATACTCAATTATGCATACTATGCAGACACTCTCTGTACCATTGCCGTCATGGCAAGGTTGTGCGCAGAGAGTGTCTTGAAGACTACGTTCTCATTAGTCTTTCGCTCATGCGTTTCATACATTCTTCTTCAGCGAGCTTCAGCAACTTGTAAATGTTACTTTTTCTATGTTTTAAAAGTAGTGACTACCAAACGTGAAATACTGTTCTTAGCGCTCTTTGAGACAGGACACGCACAGGACGTGCAGCTGTGCCACAATTACATTTTGTTTGAGATAGCAATCGTAGAGTCCTTATCTCTCATCTGGATCATTCACATTCGCGCAATAAAGCTGATAACGTTGTCTTATCGTGGAAGAACAGAGGGCTAACAGTGAGCCAAGCTACGGCAGCAGAAAACAGTAGGCAATCTTGTCTCGAATGTGATTGTAGTTGACTACCTAAAAACAGAGTTGTTCTCGCTAGGGGAGGAGGAGTTCTCTAAGAAGTGGCCTCGTGCTTCCGTGAAATTTGTTAATAGTAGAGTTAGACTATTGTGTGGCCCGATACAAGGCTACGTACAACTTGAATGTTTCCTTTGTTGAATGCCACAGCCATGAACAGGTTCATCAGTGATTGTTATTATACCTTGTAGAACCTGTGAAATTGTAGAGCGAACCACCGAATGTAAGCATGTGTTGCAAACTGAATCTCTTTCAGGCAAAACGGGCACAATTCTCGGTAGTCTAGGGGCGGTACTTCAAAGTTGTCGTCGGAAATGACAGGCAGTATATATGTCCTAGTAAAGTGTAGTGCTACTGTAGCAGTTTTCCTCTATAGAACTAGTTTTCAAAAATGACATAATTTTGTCAAGTGCTACCTGACTCCTGGAAAGTAAATTCACTTGAACATTTCCAACTATCAAACGTGGTAAATGGACAGGCTCATCTACACCAATCACAAAAACAACTGATGTACTTGCCGCCCCCCTCTATAATGTATAGTGGTAGTACTATATTCTTCATGCTAGAACTTCACATGCGCAGAGGTCTGCTGGGCTGAAAACTTGCACACGTTATAGTAATACGCGAATAGGAACAAATTTAGTTCTGCAAGTACAAGTCATCGATGGCCGAGCGGTTAGTGTCATCAGTGTCACCAGGAAACAAGTGGGCTCGGGACCAACAGGGCAAAAATGTCTGTAGACTGCAAGCTGCTGATCACGTAGAAGTGAAAAGATAGCAAGTCGTGCACGTCCACTGGTAACGCGAAGGAACTGGCCATAGGCTGTTTAATCAAGGATCTAGTGTCATGCAAAATGACGGACAGACGAACTCGAAAACCTTTAGTTAGCATAGTGCTGGTCAACAACTTCATTCAAGGCAAGGCGCCGGTTTGATCTTTCCGAGGTTGCCGGCAGGCTCCGCTTGCCAGTCCCTACGTGGGGCTGAGCCGGGTCCGTGAACCATTCACGTTCCGCAGCACAAAATAAAGGTATTTTCCTCCCTTTCCGAGGACCAGAAGGAAGCTTCACGTTCACGAGCTCTCACTGGCAGGTAGAATTAAGTTTTACCGAAAAAGAGTCTAGAAGGGCTGCCGAAGCAACGTCATCAACAAGAGAATATACATCATTTCCAGACCTCAGTTCAACGCCTGACGGCGCACTGGCTATGATTATCAGAAAGAAGAGAAGTGACGAGTTCATAAACAAAAATGCCAAGCTGCATCGCCATAACTTCGCAGGGCAAAACAGTCACCAACGCTGTTTTTCAATCTTCCGTCACACAAGCACAGCCTCTTCACAAGTCTTGGAAACGAAGAACAAACATCCCCGTTTCACTCCCGAACAACGAACTGCTCACGAGAAAATAGAAGCGCGTGGTCTAACCAGTGGCGAAGCATAACCAAACACAGCACGTAGTTCAAGCGCTACAGTGCGTATACTTAGGTTCACTAGAGTTACGTGCCAAAACGCTGTCACTCCGAAATATCGCACAGGACCCAAGTGAGAAACTGGAAAGCGAAGCGAACGAACTGTTACTGGCACATAAACACACGTTGCAGGCTTCTCGAGTGCTAGTTGCCGTCGATTCACAGGCGCCGATCCCCACTTGATAAACAAACCGATGCACAGGATTCGCTGCGCTTCACCGTGCACCACGACACTGCCGAAGCTTTCCAGCACTGCTTACACGCACCAAAATATCAGCCGTAACCGCAACGCATTCAGACGAAGGTTGAAATATGTCAAGCGGGAAGCGTTTGTTAAAATCGGCAGCAACGCACCTACGCTGTTGACGACGCGATGTTTTCGCGTAGTGCCCAGCACGTAAGAGAGCTCCTAAAAAGTTCGTGTGCGTTTTCACGGCGAGACAAAATTTTCTTTTATGTGCGAGGGAGAAGACATGACGAATTCTACAGCAGCGCCCGATGAAAGAAGTATTTTGGCAGTGTCATAACATGACCTGATGTAAAGAGCAGTGCTTCTCAAGCAATCACAAGCTGCGCTTCTGGTCTGCTCGCGTTTGTCGTCTGCTTCGACGAGAGCATGCGGCGGTATTCTCGCCTTCGAGACGCAATTATTTTCAGGTTCAGTGGTCGCTGCCTCGCACATAATACATATTAGTGACTGCCTTCAGCTTTAAATGATTTTCTTAGGCTATATTAAACGCTTTTACTTTTGAAAGGGACGAATTCAGCCAAGGTTTGCTGTGGAATTGAGAGGGTTTGCACATTTCAGGTGTCATTCAAGATTACCGGATCCATTTCATCTTAGCTGCTTGTCCTAGTAACACGTCCCACAGCCGAGGAGTTCCTCAGGGAGGAGTGCTAAGCCCTACCCTTTTCAACCTAACTCTCATTGGTCTAGTCGAGCAGCTACCTAGCACTGTAGAACTTTCTGTCTATGCTGATGACATCTGCATTTGGACATCAGGTGTGACAAGGCCTCAGCTTCGCGCCCGCCTTCAGAAGGCTGCTACAACGACGTCATGCTATCTTCGTAAACAAGGCCTCGAGGTGTCCTGCGAAAAATGTGCAGTGGTAGCGTTCACGCGGAAACCAATGTCTGCTTACAGTATATCCATTAATGAAGAATACATATCGTTCAGCAGAAGCCACAGGTTCTTGGGAGTCATAATAGATAGAAACCTGTCGTGGACTCCACACGTGAACTATGTGAAGAAGCGGCTGATCGCAACATGCTACATGCTCAAATTCCTTGCAGGAAAAAATTGGGGAGTGCCCATACCATCCATGCTACAACTGTACAGAGTGCTGTTTATCGGATTCTTACGGTACAGCTTACCTGCAATGTCTAACACCGGCAAGACCAACCTGCGCGCAATTCAGAGCATTGAAGCCCAAGCACTAAAGGTATGCCTTGGATTACCCCGCAGTGCTTCAACGGCTGAAACCATTGCCATCGCTCAAGATCACTCGATAAATACGCATATTATTACCGAGACAATGCGCATGCACCTCAGGCATTATGCCAGGACCCCTTCTCACCACCTGGCGAGCCTAGCTGCTGAAAGGCCCCGCACGACATACGGCACTAGTGTCTACAAGCATCGTTCATCGTTTGCTGAGACATACGCACCTGCACCAAAGCCACTGCTTCCTCCTTGGAGCTTGAGCCGGCCGCGAGTTCACTTAATGATTCCAGGAATGAGGAGAAAATCGGACTTACCGACACATGCCCTGAAACAACTGAGTCTATTCCTACTCGAAGAAAACTACAGTAAGCACGTGCACATTTACACGGATGGCTCTACTACGCCGTCTAGTTCAGGTGGAGCAGTGGTTATACCATCACAAGGGATAACTCGGTGTTTTAAGACTTCACATGTGACAAGTTCAACGACGGCAGAACTCGAGGCTCTGCGCAATGCACTGGAACACATCAATTCAGTAGAAAGACCAGGTAATTGGGCTGTGTTTTCTGACTCAAAACCAGCGTTACAGTGCCTGATATCAGTTCTCCGACGCGGATGCCACGACCAGTTGACCTACCAAACCGTGACACTTCACCACCTGCTAATACAAAAAGGCCATGACATCGTCTTTCAGTGGTTACCTGGGCATAGTGGTATAGGCGGCAATGATTCTGCAGATCATGCTGCTCGCACGTCACATAAAGAAGCGAACAGCGTTCCGATACCGCTTTCAAGAGCGGATGCGGCGAGGCAGATGCGTCAACTGGCCCGCAGTCTCACACTGACTGAGTGGAACACACCAAGCATACGACGTACACGACTGCACGAGCTCGACCCTTCACTACAACTCCGGCCTCCACCCGGCCTACATCGACGTGAAGCTTCGCTTCTCTATCGCCTTTGGCTGGGAGTTGCTTTCACGAAAGCTTATACCACGTTAATCGGAATTACTGACAGTGCGGCGTGCGATGTTTGCGGCACCGACGAAAATATCGAACACCTGCTGTGTCATTGTCCTCGATTTGCCTCAGAGAGACAAGTACTTGCCAACGCAATGCGGCGACTGGATGATCGGCCTCTTTCTGTGCAGGTGCTATTACAGCAACGTACACATGACTCGACAGCTCACAAGGCAGTGAAATCCCTGCTGCGTTTCCTGAGAAAGACAGGCTTGTGTGAACGCCTCTGACATGCGGTAGAGTTCTACACGCTGCAGTGAAATTACTGTCAGTCTCTCCCCCACCCCCTTTTTCCCTTTCTTCCCCCTTTCTCGTCTTTCTTGTCCTCTTCCTTTATCCCCCAGTGTAGGGTAGCTAACCGGATGTCTTTCTGGTTAACCTCCCTGCCTTCTCTCTTTTTGTTGCTTCCTCCTCCCCACATCAGTTTGGGAATTTTAGAGACGGAAAATCTTGATTTGTTTGTAGTTTCATTGCGCAATCACGCACGCCCCTAATACGCTTCCGTTTGCTAGGTACGTGCCCGGTCGAGATCATCCCAAAGTGCATCGGCAGCTGTTTTTTTTTTTCACAGATTGTGCCCATTACGGTTAGAGCCAATCAATGTATACGAGAGTACAACCACATCAAGAGGCTTTACGAACTGCTAACTGAAAAGTCCCGCTTTTTTCATTTCCAATATCGTGCGGGTAATGTAACTCTTATTAACTTTCTCGATGGTAATTTCCGCCAATGTGACAAGCATATCACGAGTTCTCCTTTTAATTAGGTGGTGTGGCACCAACACATCAACATGCCGAATATAGGATTGACCATATACCGGGTCGTGTTCAGACTCACCAAACATTCACCTAGTGGTTTTCATCCAACCACAAGTCTTTGCATGCATAATTTTACACTATTGACGTCCAATAGGATTCGTTAGTTGCAGCGACTCTAAGCTTATTCGATGACTGTGGTTGTCAATACTGTCCATTGCTTTCAAAGGAAAGAGCACACGAAACTCAAACCACCGAAACTAAATAAAAACGCACCAGCAGTCAACAGGTAGTCCTACATGGCGGTGAAATAACTCAATATCAACCACGGCACCCAGGTATCTCACCACGGCTGCACCTTTCAAGAAGCCGCAACGTTCGTGAGAGTGGTGCGGACCACTCTCGGGATTTCACCGTAGCCACGTCGTTTTAACGCAAAAATTTGGTTTCGGAATCTACTTTTTAGGTGCCGTAAGCAAAAATATAGCAACTGCATCACTATCGCTCACATGTTCCTGGGCAGTTGCAGCGCGCTCTGATACAGAGGCTGATGCGACAACGATGGCTTCTTACGACGTTTTTTTTTTTTTTTTGCTGTGTTAATGGACTTACGCGCCATAATTTCCCTTGTGCAGAACTTTGCTTCTGAATGAGTTTTGTGAATACGGCTCTTGCATATCTATACTCGCAATCATCCTCTTTCCACATCCGAGGTGCCAAACTTCTGGAAGAACAAACAGCCATATTATTCCAAGTTATGCTTGTCATAAAGACATTGGCAGTAGCGCGCCAGTGCGAGCAGCGAATGGGCATTTTGTTCGGTGAGATATGTAACGCAAGAGCACCACACTTCACTTAAGCCCAAATCATTGAAAAGCTTGCTTTTACACGACAACTTGTAATCGTTGCATACAGTGACTGTCACGCAATGTTTGCTTATGTTCCACTTTCGTACGTTGAATAAAATGTCACATCAATATAAAACGACATCTTGTATCCCTCCAACAAACCTTCATAATGTCAGGCTAGACCGGGCCGGGTCCACGTTTCGGTTTTTGTACGCCGGGCTCCTCAGTTAGTTGTGACTCTCTTAAACAAAGCATTAGACCTGCTTAGAAAAATCGTAACTTGGAAGTGTACTGGTTTGCTCTAGGCGGTAGGAACTCGTGGCAAAGTTTCTCACGTGCCTCTGAAGAACGCGAGGAATATGTTGTACCCCTGTCACACGTTCTTAAAGAGGAGTGTTAGTAGCCGAAAATCCCAATTTTTGATTAATAAATTAACAACATAATGTGAATAGAGGTAAGAACCAGTACAACCGCACCGAAACATTCTTTTCTTAGTTCCAGAACGAGAACACAACAGGCCTTTTTTGTCGCACAAAACTAAAACCAAAATGAAAAACTTCAGTTCCAACGCGCGTGGAGACCGGTCTACAAAATGGTGCTACCATACCAACAAAACGCTCAAAAGTACGCGAGTATAGGATCGCGGCCGATCCTATACGCCTCGTGAAAATAGCAGTGACTCGTTCACGTTCTCTGTAACCACGTATCAACAGCTCAACATCGTGTGACAGCCTTTTTCCTTCTAGGTGAAATCTGAAAGACAGTAGGTGAGCAGACATGGACACAACACAGCACAAACACCGAATGACATATGAAAACACACCCAGCACAGAAAGAAAAAAAAATTATCAGCAGTGGCTTATCTCGGCTATGCCAGGATATATGCAGCGTGAGCTAAGGTTCAAGGGATTATTCTTAGCTTTGCCGGTGACGCAGGATTAGCTTGTGACGCTTACTACTGGATGGACGAACAGACAGATGAACAGACTGACGGACGGACTAGAGATCGAGATCACGAAGGTCAGGCGCTCTGGCTCGCTATATGACACGTCACTCTATAGGAGCTTCCAGGCCTTCTCCGGCGTGCCAGCTATGCACTGTGTGACGTCACTGCTCCTCGCACGTGCGCAGATTTACTTAGCGTAAGCCACGCGAAACTGCTCAACCTCGGCCAGTATAGCTTATGCAAAAAAAAGGAGGCGCCATTACTTATCTGCGCACCCCGCCTATGAGGCGATATGTTTATCGATCCCCCACAGGTTAAAGTTCGCGGGAAATATAGAAATGCTGGCATTCCCATTTCTTTCATACCCGAGTTAATCTACGATTGATTCTCGTATGCTCTACCACTGTTATTCATATGCCCCACCTCTATTATTAGACCCATTTCTTTATAACTGCACTTGTAAAAACAGCCACACCCCTAACGTGCTTAACAGGGAGAGGGAACGTTGTTCTTGCACGCGTTGAATGGGTATCAGAGGGCAAACAAACTGCTCATAAACAGCTAAAAAACTGCAATTGTCTTTTTTCCAACCCATAAATATAGTACTTGTCTCTACAAGCTGTCTAGTGCTTTGCGAAAAAGAAATAGACATAACAGACTCCGCTAAGCAACTTAGTGTTGTATTCGATTCAGTCACTGACACGTAGAAATCACGTAGGCTACATAGGAAAAGAAATTGCATCAGGCAGTTGCTTTTTTTTTTTTCATTTCCAGGCGTCGGTTTCGTTTCCTTACTCACTTTAAGCGAACTATGCTATCACACCGTGTTTCAATCGCACTACAAATATTGAAATTTGGGTTAGGGAATGACACCGAAAAACAACGTAAGCACACTACTTGAATTAGAAAAGAAAGAAGTGTGGCATATTGCCGGCCTCAGCTAAAAACTACACAATAGAACGTACTTTCCTAAATATATCATTATGCGTGTTATAAATGTTTTTGAACATCGAGAATTACATTACATTAGGTATTCACCACCTGTCGTAAATGAGTTATTGATAACTTTGGCTACTTTTACCCTGGGCAAAGCTGTTTGCCCTCGAAGTGCTCACAACTGGACTCTTCCTTTTACGAGGAACAATTGTGTAAATCTCTCTCCCGTTTCCCCCTGGCCAACGATGTCAATCAAATATGAAAGAGACGATAGTCGCGCAGCCACATTAACGCCTAAACACACCAAAATATTTTGTACGGTAAAGTGCGTAGCTCTCTTGTACGTGTATGTCATACGAGTGCGGTACTTCGTCTTTATTGCAACATGCAAAGTCCAGTCTTTTTATTGTTATTTTCTATTTAACCTTACACACGCAGGCACAGAAGATTTCACTTTTGCTCGTTGACAGCGTTTAGTTTCTCTGCCACGAATATCGAGTCATTGTATCTTGTTGTGCCTCAGGCGTTCTCAAGCTACGGTTTTATAACATTTGTTCTGTGGTCCCCTAACCCCTTTTGTACGGGCATAAAGACGAGACATTCACAATGTCCAAGTATACGAATTATCTACTTATCAGTTATTAATACGTCAGATCGGCCGTGAATGTTAGGAATACCCACGACGCGCTTGTTCCTGTTGTTTTCCACAACAACTTCATTGCTATGCGCTG
This sequence comes from Rhipicephalus microplus, assembly GCF_013339725.1. Taxonomy (NCBI): domain Eukaryota; kingdom Metazoa; phylum Arthropoda; class Arachnida; order Ixodida; family Ixodidae; genus Rhipicephalus; species Rhipicephalus microplus. The sequence continues at coordinate 235,310,962 of NC_051167.1, read as the reverse complement.
ACTACATTGCTAGAGCAAGGATAATGACCAAGCCTTAAGAGCTATCGCGAAAGGAGCAAACAAAGAAAGCACAAATATGCAAAATCAGGTGAATGACTGGAGGACACGAGAGAGCTGGGAGGCGATCGAGTGACACTGTACGCCAATTCCAAGTGAACCCTGAAGTCAGCCTGCTTCTCCACCAAGCAACACTCGTAGGTTTATGAAAGGGTTGCCTTCAGAGGAGGGGGGGGGGGGGGCTTGAAGGCACTTTGCAGTGTCCCTTTATTATTAGTTCAGTAATAGGGGCCGAATTTGTGGCCTACTCCCAATGATAACTGACATGCCCCTCCCCCCCCCCCCCTGTCCCTCCCGGGTGCTCGTCGGGGGTGAAAACAGCTCTACCCTGAAACTTCGTGTTCGCAATAATTGAGGACAGCTGTACAGAGGAAGGTAGACAACACACACAAAGCATACGTCTACAGTTTAGCGTAAACTGCCCAAGCACCCAAGCAGCGTGCGTGCAGTCTTGCGTAAACTGTACACACGCTATAATATGGTCGATTGGTTGATTGATTGATTGAGTGATTGATTGAATAATTCACTGACTGATTGATTGATTGATTGATTGATTGATTGATTGATTGATTGATATAGGAGGTTGAACATCCGAAAACCATCATATGATTATGAAAGACGCCGTAGTGGAGGGCTCCGGAACTTTCGACCACATGGGGTTCTTGATTGTGCAGCGTAATCTGAGCACACGGGCTTACAACATTTCCGCCTCCGTCGGCAATGGAGCCGCCGCAGCCGGGATGCGATCCCGCGAACTGCGGGACACACGCTACGATAAGGTTATAGGGACGCTTAGTTTAAAGTTACAGGAACATAAACACCACGGCCGATTTCTAACGCACGTGAACGAGCGCATTATTGCGAGACGCGGCGGAAGTCGCGAAGAAGTATCTCTCGGCACGTATACGTCTAAAACGAGCCTTAGTGTAGACACAGATCGACAGCATTCACGTCTAAAGCACGACTTGTCGTGGGAATAGATGCACTGGATATGTGAATAACAACATGCTGAATTATTTTCCTCGAATTAATTTCCACTCATGCACTGTACAACGGAATGAATTGGACCAGATTAACGTGTGTTATGTCTAATAATACTTTAGGAATAAAAAAAAGGAGAAACATATCGTCAGCGAAAGTGCAGTAGCAACAATTCTGCCCACTTGCATGCTTAAATTTAACCTCTACAAATTTTTCCGTGGGTGTTCTTTAGTGCTTTTTTTTTTCTTCAGCGAGCTGTGTCACGCCTAAACACTTAACTCATTAATGCAGCGCAGCAGTAGAACAGGCAAATGGAAGCTCACGGCGAAGTTGACTGCTTGTCATATTAGATTTGTCTGTATCTTTAACGGGCTATGGATATTCACCATCATCCTTACTCGGTGGTCTAGTGGCCAAGGTACTCGGCTGCTGACCCGCAGGTTGCGGTATCGAATCCCGGCGGCGGCGGCTGCATTTCCGATGGAGGCGGAAATGTTGCAGGCCCGTGTACTCAGATTTGGGTGCACGTTAAAGAACCCCAGGTGGTCGAAATTTCCGGAGCCTTCTACTACGGCGTCTCTCATGGTCCTATGGTGGTTTTGGGAGGTTCAACCCCACGTATCAATCATCATTAATCAATTAAAATGCACCATCAACAACCAGAAACTCACGCAATTTTCTCTGTCCTTGTGTACTGCATTGCACGCTCAATGAATTGAATCACTTCTAAGTAAATCAATAGATAAATAAATAAGTGAATAAACACATGAAAAATAGATATATAGTGTGAGTCACACAGGCGTGGCCAGAAATTGTTTCCTGAGTGGGGTTCACTACCTTGGCGTACGCTAATGAGTGAGTTTGTATGTGTGCGTATAAATGTGCATATTCGGAGAATAAAACAAATGTATGCATGGGAGAGGGTTTAACCTGTCTCTGTTTTTGGTAACACCGATGGTGCCTATTGCGAAGAACCTCCGATATAAAAATTCGAAGCAAAGCCAAGCTTCATGCAGCAAGCCTGTTGCTCAGTCTGCAACAGCCGCGCGAGATCTTGAAGAGCAAATACAGTTTTCCACCGCGCGTCGCTTTCTCACCAAACCTGTTTGAAAATAAAGAAGCACATGCAGTCGCGCGGCTAATATCGAATTCAATGGGCGTCTCTGAACGATGACCCTCGGCCGGCCCTTATCAGTTGTACGAGTATTTGTACACGTGACGAGATCGGGTTGTTTCAACTTGTGTGCAGGAGTGAATACTTGAACTACGCGAAAATGTACATGAATCGGATGTGAAATAAGTGCACGAATACGCAGAGAACTGGGTATCTCAAATGTTTTGAACCTTATGAATTAACGCACATCTCCTGCACGCAACTTTGAGCAAGATAGTGGAACCTGTATTGGTATTCGAACCTACGTGTTTTCAAGAAAGCGAAATGCGACACCAATATTATTAACGCCCTTGTCATTGATCCAAGTGACGATAAAGATTTCGAGTAAGGCATTAAGTAAGCACGTTCAGTTTTGTTGCACGTTACTTTGGCAACTTAGCTGTCGTGTATGGCAAAACAGGGAGAAAAAAAGATGTCTTTGCTGGCTAATTGCGCAACACTTAGCGCGCTCATTTCACGCACAAGGAAACATATTTTCATTTGATCAATCGAATTTAGCATTCCTCATGGAATTAAATACTTTACCAGAAAACGACCAACTCCTCCATTTCTTCCTTAGTCTATACTTACAGGGACGCAGACAGCACGCCAGATTTCGAACGGAGGTGAACGAGCGCTTTATTACGGCACGCGGTGAAAATTGTAAAGAAATTCCGCGTGGCGCGCACGTCTGAAACGAGCCTTATCGTAGAGATAGATGCGCAGCACTCACGTCTAAAACACGTCTTATCGTCGAAATAGATGCGCCGGGAGCAGAACGACATCTCGGAGAGGAGAAAGCCGGCGGAGCAGACGACACCGGGGAACCATCGCTTACCCTTGACGGTCTACGGCTGCTCAGGCCCAGCGCGCCGGTAGCGCCCGAGCTCTAGACCCCGGCGGCGCGGGTCGAGCCCCGGGGTAGCGGCTCGGCGCCTGAGGCTTGTTCGGCCCGTTTTCTCGCCGTCTTTTCTAATCACCGGTAGCAGTAGTGGCACATGAACACCTCACGCACAAGCACGCACATCCAAACGAAGCACTACGCCATTCCGCCGACGACCACGGTCAACCAACCGGTCACAGCGACGGCGCGAAGTACTACGAACACGGTGACGATCCTGCCGACGCGCTCCCAGCGTCGTCTGCTGCTCCCGTTGCAGACGGCGCCGTTCGACGGATCGCGGCCGCTGCTGGGCGCCATCTTGAATTACTTTCTCACTCTCTTTTTTTCTCTCATCTCTCCCTCTTCATACGCTCGTCTCTTCCCTGTGCGCGCCGGTGTCGATTCAAAGCGGAGTCCCTCCTCCGCTCGAGGTTCGCGTCTTCCTCTTCAGCCGCTCGATTTCTTGCGCTGTCTAGCCGTGCTCTTTTCAATAACGCGAACGTTTCCCGCCACTCCTTGCGCTTCTCGGTCTCATCACTTCGCTCGATAGCTTTAATTTTCTTGACATTTGGCGAATTTGAACTATGTTTTCCGTTTTTGCCGACAGGGTGTGCGTTATTATTCGCGTGCGATAAAGCACGGGGTACCGCGGTATTAAAAACAAGAAGTGCACCCAATCAAGCGAAATTACATTTTCAGTACACTTCAGCAAAGGTGTACTTAGCCTACCTTGTGCGTCTTCGTCCTAACAGTTGTAGTTGTAGTAGTACTTGTGGTACTAGAAGTAGTAGTATTAGTAGGGATAGTAGTAGTAGTGGTGATAGTAGCAGTGGCTGTATTAATATAGTAGCAATATAGTAGTAGTATTGACACTGGTAGTAGTACAGAAGTAGTATTAGTAGCAGTACTGTTAGTTGTAGCAGTAGTAGTAGTAGTAGTAGTAGTACTAGTAGTAGTACCAGTAGTGGTTGTAATTCGGTTGACGTCACTTCTACTGATTAGACTTGAGGGGATGTGCTTAATGATAATTATGGAAATGATGCTGACCAATCCGGGTATAATGATGATGATGATGTTGCTTGAACACATTATGAGTGCGCCTGAACAATTTTCATGCAGTGGAACTAACTTTCTTTTAAGTTTTACCTCCGTCATTTTCCGAACGATTCTCAAGTTTCCGTCAGCAACAAATTTCTGCGTGTCAGCATTTGCGATATACAAGTAACTTCTTCGACGATGTCAAAAATGTAGCCGTACGTTTCACCTCTAAAGACAGATTGCCAGAAGAGGCCAACAATCGTTGAGCGGCCAATCAGAGTCCAGGTCGGTATACAGTTCTGTTTTGAGCATTTTTTTGCTTGAGCGAAACGCCATCAGGTCCGTTTAGTGAGGAGAATGTTTCGAATTAGAAATCATTGAAACTTAACGGATATATTATGACATATATCATCGTTCGTTTACATTATGTGAAATTCAGGACGAATGCTTCACCAATCGATCATAACTCACTCCGGCGTTGTGTCAGCTGTTTTATACTAATTACTCATTGTTTAATGTCATTTTCCTCATCCTTTCTTTCATTCATAGCTACCATGAAACTTTAGAGGAGATCACTCTACAACGCCCATTCCAGGGCTTCAGGTGCTCAAGTTGGGCCTCTTAAGTTCAAAAGGTATAACTTTGGCCAGCCATGTTCACCTTTCAAATATGATTGTCTTCTTCCTGTTTATTAACGTTACGTCATGTTAACTTTCTTTGAAAGCAACAATTGTTTACCGTATGCACGCAGTAAAAGGGCGGCAGTGCTGTATTTTTGCTTGTTTGTCTCTTTCAGCATCTTTTAAACACGTGTCGTTGTCATCGTTGTCAAAGATGGTCGGCGTGAAACCACAGACGAAAGAGAAACGTCAGTACAACGGAATGCTCACACGGAACGTTGCCCTGACATCTCTGTCGCGTCCGTGGTTTGGCATCTATAACATTTTATAATGAGCCCATACCAACACTGCAAACCAGTTTGTGCCCTTCGGGGTGCTTTGCGTGTCTGTAATTACGTCCTAGAATAAGGGTGCTCTGACAACCCAAACACCCTGGTCATAGGTGTTCTGGCATGACAAAACACCTACGACAAGGGTGTTTCGATTTGCCAAAAGACCCTTATCGTGGGGTGTTCGTTGCAGACTTGGAAAGCACCATTAACGGCGCAAAAAAGTTTATTGCGAAGAAGCTCAGCTCTCCGTTCTTCTAAGCGTGAAACCACATATTTCCTGCTTCTCTGATGCGCGCTTTGAATACCTTCAATTCGAAACAATAAAATAGTTGTTAGTCAGGTCTGGATCCATCCACAGTGTTTCGGTACATCTGTAGGTAGCGTCTTCTCTCCGCTGCGGCCACGGCGTGCTGCCATACCAGAATGAAAAGAAGGCGAAGAAGAAAATTACAGCTGATGAAAAAGAGCTACCTACGAAAAGTTACCCCCTGTTACGCGTAGCAGGGACCCACTGGAGCACACTGGTGAAACAGCAGTATCGCACTAGAAAGCGTATGGTTTACAGAGACAATCTTGATAAGAGCCGACAGATGGAAACAACGTAGTGGGATGATCATAAGGTGAACAAGTGAAGTGCCTAAGACTGGCTGGTCGACGTTTCGATAGGAGGACCTATCTTTTTTCAAAGGCGCCGTGTCATCCTTGGCGTGTTAGTTTTAAAGGGGATAGTGGTGACGTCCTATCATGGTGGTGGCGTGTGTCCCTGTTTATGATCGCTGTCTGAAAAGCAAAATACTTGAAATGAAACGACGATGATCCTGATTGACTTGAAGTGAATCGAGGCCAGCACTGTTCTCTTTATGGTATTTTGCTTTCCAGACAGCGATCATCAACAGGGACACGCGGCACCACCATGATATGACGTAACCACTAACTCCTTTAAAAGTGACACTCCAAGAATGAAACCTGTGGCCCTGCTGGCGCTTGCGGAAAAAGTCACGCCGAGAGAACTTGAGCGAGGCGGTGGAATCTTTGATGACGACGTCGAGAAAGCGGGAGAGTGGCACGGCGCCTTTGAAAAGGATAGGTCCTCCTATCAAAACGTCTGCCAGCCAGTCAGAGACACTTCACCTGTTAATCTTGTCATTATCCTATTACAGAGACAATGGAACACAACCTTTTGAAAGTTGCAGAAAGTTGCCGGCACATTACACAGTCCAAACGGCATGCCTTTGAACTGGTAGAGGCCGTCGGGCGTAACGAAAGCGGTTTTTTGACGATCCATGGGGTCGACGGAAATTTCCCAATAGCTGGACCGAAGGTCGATAGACGAAACGTATTGGGCACCATGGAGGAAATCGAGGGCGTCATCAATCCGAGGCAAAGGGTAGACATCTTTGTTGGTCACTTTGTTTAAATGGCGATAGTCCACGCAAAAGCGCCAGCTGCCATCCTTCTCAACGAGCATTACTGGGGAGGCCCAGGGGCTGGATGATGGTTTTATTACGTCTTTAGTAATCATTTTCTCCATTTCATTCTGAATTACTTGGCGTTCCTTATGAGATACGCGATATGAACGCCGCCGTATAGGACTGGCATCACCAGTGTTGATCCGGTGAGTCACTGCAGTTGTTTGGCTGAAAGGGCGGTGGTCAAAGTCGAAAACGTCTCTATATGACGTTAGCAGACTACGGAAGCTGGCAGCTTGCGCTGCAGTGAGGTCGGGAGCAATCATCTTGTTAATGTCATCTGCAGGCAGAGTGTAATTGCGGCCAAGACAGGGGGATGTAGTATTGGTGTTTAAACCAGTAACGTTGCAGCTGTCAAGTGGAGATAGGGTGGCCAAAGACATGTCTTGCGGAATAACTTGAGTCAAGAGACTCACCTTGAGTAGTGGTATAACTACTGCATTATTAGCGACGGCGACAACAGTGTGCGCAAGGGCGACGTCTCGGGCCATCATTACGTCGACTCTAGGAGTGACGAGGTAGTCACCATCGGGCACATGACGTGAGCACGACAAAGTGACATATGTAGCAGCTTGCGGAGGCAAGCGAACGTGGTGACGAGAGCATAAACGGGGAGAATAGTCAGCTGGAAAAGCGGCAAACTGCGGCAGTTCAAGCTGAAGAGCACCAGTGGCATAATCAATGAGCGCAGAATGACGTGACAGGAAGTCCAAACCAAGTATTAGGTCATGAGGACACATTTCAATGACCGCAAACTGAACTAATGTAGGATGACCGGCGATGGACACACGGGCCGTGCACATCCCTTGAACGTCAGGGGTCCTCCCATCAGCGACACGAAGTGTGCGGGAAGCGGCAGGCGTGAGCACTTTATGTAGGCGTTGGCGAAGGTTCGCGCTCATTACAGAAATGTGCGCTCCAGTATCTATAAGGGCAGAAATAGCCACACCGTCAACGTCAACGTCTAACAAACTTTGTCGCGTCGGAAGCGTCAAGGGAAGATTTGTGGAGGGAGTCGAAAATGCAGCGTCACCTCCGGGCGCTGCACCGTTCAGTTTTCCGGGTAGGCAGGAGCGGGGTTCAATGGGGACGACGGCCTGCGAGTCTGCGGTGAGCGAGACGACTGGCGACGTCCTGGAGGCGAACGCGACTGACGACCATGCGGTGACCGAGATCGGCTGTTGAACCTTCTGTAGTTGTTTGGCGGAGAAGGCTGGGCGGCAGATGCGAAGCGGGTGCTGTCTTGTCGGTAGTGGGGTTGAGATGAAGTCCGAGGTGGCGAGGACCAGCGGTAATTGCAGTAACGGACGACATGACCGATACGGTGGCAATGAAAACAAATTGGTCGATTGTCGACGGTTCTCCACGCAGCAGGGTCGCGAGATCGGGCCGTAAACTGCTGCTTGTGGTCGGACGAGGGTGGACGCCATGAAGCTCGCTGCGGGCTGGGCAAAGCGCACACCGAGGGAATACCTATGCTGGCGAGTTCTTGGCGGACGATGGCTTGAACCATGTTAGCAGTGAGAGCGTTCGTGTCACTTGCAGCAGTGTGAGCCGGAGCAGAGGCAATGGCTTCAAGTTCACGTCGTACAATTCGGGTCACCTGATCAGATGAATCTAGAGGTGGCGGCTGTGTTCTTGCACGGTCTTCGCAAGACGACGTTGCAGCCATATTCGGAAGGCGGGTAAACACGCTGTTAATCCGCCGGCTCTTCGCTTGCTCAAAGCGCCGACATTCTTTTATAATGGCGTGCACTGTAGAAAAATGTTTGCAGATGAGGAGGTTGACTGCGTCATCCGCAATCCCCTTAAGAATATGTCCGACCTTGTCGGCCTCCGGCATCTCGGCATTGGGTTTGCGACACAACGATAACACATCTTCTATATAGGAGACGTAAGACTCGGTTGAGGTCTGCGCCCGAGACGCGAGCATTTTGTTCGCGGCCATTTTTCTTCCAATCGGCTTTCCGAACAGGTCAAACATTTTCTCCCTGCACACTGCCCAACTCCCAAGTTCTGTTTCATAGTTCTCATACCACGATTTGGCGGTTCCCCTAAGATAGAATAACAGGTTCGCCACCATAAGAGTCGGGCCCCATCGGTATCGAGTACTCACACGTTCGTACTCTGCCAGCCAATCTTCAACATCAACTTCATCTGGATCGCCGAAACCGCTGAACGTTCCAGGATCCCGCGAGGGTTCGAGCACGAAGGTTGTGGTCGCAGAAGGAGATGTAGTTACCGCATCATCTCCGGCCGCAGGAACACCAGGAGCAGATGCAGACGCCGTACTTTCCGTCATCGTTGTGGAATGACCCTACAAACGACGGATGCGGTGAAGTTCCGTTGCGAGGCGGTTACCCAGCACCTCCACCAAATGTGACGGGGCGAGGTCTAGGCTAGCGTCCACCGAGAATCGGCAGTCGAACAAGATGTCTGAGTTGCTTCTCGCGCAAGCGGCTAACACATAGGCGTCTTCTTCATCTTCGCAAAGTGCCACGCTTGCTCCTGTCGATGATGCACCGTAACATCATATTGGGCCCCAATGCTAAGTAATAAACACTCGTAGAATTCACGTGGCTTTCAATGTGAGAAGATACCATTTTTCAGAATGTTGCATAGGGCCTATCCGGCATATGGGTCTAAAAATAACAATTTTCGGGGTTTAAGGTCCCCAAATCACCACACGATTATGAAAGTCGTTGTAGCGGAGGGCTAAGGAAATTTCCACCACCTGGCGTTTCTTAACGTGCACGCGAATATGAACACACGGGCCTCAGGCATCATCGCATCCGTTGAAAATCCATCGGGTCAGCAGCCGAGTGCCTTGGCCTTTAGACTATCATGGCAGGTTGCATATGGGTGTCTGCAGTCGTTTCCAGTAACCAACTTTTAACTGCGATGCATTCCTTAGTGAACCTCAGTCACTTCGAGCGTATCTATCTATCTATCTATCTATCTATCTATCTATCTATATCTATCTATCTATCTATCTATCTATCTATCTATCTATCTATCTATCTATCTATCTATCTATCTATCTATCTATCTATCTATCTATCTATCTATCTATCTATCATCTATCTATTCAGCTGCCTACGATTTTTGATACCGGTATCGATACTAAAATCGGCATGGAATAACATGACGGTTTGATGAGAATCAGTGACTAGCCGAAACATAAACATCAGGACATGTATGTCATGAATGTCATGATTTACATTTCATGGTCTGGCTTGTCTTGCGCTGCTTTCGTTCACATAACTCATTGCAAAACTGGTATGGTATGACACGACTGCATGGCGAACATAAGGGACACACCCTAATGTGGAAATCATGACACGCATGTCATGTAAGTCATCTCTACTTGCCATGCTCATGGTACACTCGTGGTCGTTTCGGTAGCTTTAGATATACCCAATTTCGTATTGCGGGATGGGAATGAACGACTAAGGTAAATGAGACGAGCGAGTATGATAAACATGAAATGCGTGTGATATAAAACATGACTACGTGCTACGCTCATGATGCGCTCACGGCAGTTTCGCTAGCGTTGCATATAACACATTCGGTATTACGTGACGTGACCGGATGGCGAAGGTAAATACGTGGTGCAAACATGATAATCATGACACGCGAATCATGTAAGAACACGACGACATACCACGCTCATGATGCGCTCACGGACGTTTTGCCAGCTTGAAATATACGAAATTTGGTCTTACGTGACATGAATGGACGACGAACAAAAATGTCTGGCGCAACCATGGTTATCATGGCATGGAAGTCATGTACGGCATAATTTAGGTGCCTACTACTGCTGGTGCTGCTACTGCAAACGTTAGTGCTGCCGCCATTACGCGACTATAAACAACATTCATCTTGTCCATCTTATCTAAATACGCTGAGTGCGCATAGCATTTCTACTTGTGTTTACTGAGTAGTACGTTCATCCGCCTCGTTACGTTGTGGTAATTTTAAAGTGACATATCAATCTTGCTCATTCGTGGTTCGCCTATCATCGATTCCCACTGTACGTCGAATCAGCCAATATATTTTTGGTTAGATATGATTGTTTTGCGCATTTTCACTGTTGTCACATAGGAGCCATTACGTTAAGTACACATTTCCACAATTCCTGGCCATATTCGCGTCTTTCTTCGTGTTCCATTCTTTTCGAACTTTTTTATTGTCCTATTTATGAACACATTCGCACAGACATCCGGTAAAGGCAATATCGATATCGCTCTTCGTGAGTTCGTTTTATAGGTCGTATGTCCACCACCTCCTTTGTATTATTCAGGGAATGTGCCCGATATGTTGTAATTGTGTACTTGATATAATCTAAAGGCTGAACGTCACGAGTATAATAATTACTTTTAACCGGGATGTTGTAAATTGTCTCACTCTTCCAGAAAGTAATCACATCTGTTCTCGCAATTTCTATGATAGGATTCTCCACCTCTCGATATAAAAAGCCTACTCCTTTGCTCAAAAAATAAGAAAAAAATTTGGCACATGCCACGTACAGTAGGAATATATGATATGCGAAGCGCGAATGGGGAAGGTTGAAATGTCACTTTGAAATCAGCACAACGTTACGAGGCGGAGGTAAATTATGCCGTACATGACTTCAATGTCATGATTATTATGTTTGGACGTGTCAGTAACCTTCGCCATCTATTCACGTTACATGATGTAAAATTTGGTATATGTGGAGCTTGCGAAACAGCGGCAAGCAAGCCATGAGCGTAGCATGTCGTCAAGTTATACATGACACGCGTGCAATGGTTTTCATGTGTGGACGTGTCATTTATCTTCTTGGTCTATTCACGTCACGTAATACCCACTTTGCTATATGTGGAGCTAGCAAAACGGCCGTGAGCACATAGAAGGCGTGGTATGTTGTCATGTTTTCACAAGACACGCGCGTCACGATTATCATGTTTGCACCGTTTATTTGCCATCGTCATCTATTGACATCACGTAACTCCATATTTAGTGTATGTTGAGCTAGCGAAACGGTCGCGAGCGCAAGATGAAGGGCCTATTATGCTCCGACGTAGGGTTGACGCACGCAAACGGTGGGCGCAGTGACGCTACGCAAGGAAAACGCGAGCACCCTATAGTCTGACGCCATGCGCGGCCGCCGCGACTAGCGTCCGCCGGCGCGGCCCGACGGCAACCGGTGCGAAATGCGACATGCTGCATTTCGCGCCGATGACGTTAACCCAGACAGCACTGAACCGGCCTGCCTTCGTGATAGAGGGACGCCGGGTGCGCTGAAACGGGCATGCGTCGCAGCAACGCAGCATGGCGCGTGACTGCGAGTATATAACAGGCAGATCGGCGCCTGGCGTGGCATCACCGGCGTGACTCAACGAAACAAACGTTGGTGCGCACACTCAACGCCTCCTAGATTTCCCGTGCCTGCCGGATGAGCGTGAAACGCCAATCATCTATGGCGGCGCTGCCTACGTAGGGTAAGGATCTTTGTACTAGGCCTTTGAGATCGGCAATTTTGGCGTTTGCTACTAATTTCAGAGGATGCCTTGTATTAAAAAAATTGTTTGCTGAATGATGGCGTCACTTACATAGGGTTCATTATAAATGCGTTTACGCCTTTTAAAACTTTTTTACGTTATTTTTGTTGCATATAAGTTCCAAAAACGTAAAAACCTATTTGAAGACACCCCTACTTGATTGGTGCCACCACCCTAGTTCCGACGACCACCGCTTCCCAAGTGGCCGCTGATAATCCGGCAGCCACGGGAAATCTAGAATGCGTTGGCACTTTCGACGGGGCACGTCGAAGTGAATTAACGCCTTGAGTGTGCCATGCAGCCTTATTCTTACATGACACGCATCTCATGATTATCATGTTCACATACCTTTGTCATCATTATCCTGACAAAGGTATGACAAATGTGATAATCATGACCTTTGTCATGATTATCAAGTCACATACCTTTGTTATCCATTCACGTGTCTTAATACCGATTTTAACATATGTGAAGCTTGCGAAGCGGCCGTGAGCGCATCCTCAGTGTTTCATGTAGTCATGTTGTTACATGACGCGTATGTCATGATTATCATGTTTGACGTGTCCTTAATCTATGTCATCCGTTCGGGTCACGTAATACCAAATTTGGTACATGTGAAGCTAGCGAAACGGCCGCGAGCGCATCATGAGCGTAGCATGTAGCATGTTGTTGCATGACACGCATCTCATAATTATCATATTTCGACCAGTCCCATACATTCGTCATTCATTCACGTCCATAGTACTAAACTTGGTATAGTGAAGCTAGCGAAATGACCGCGAGCGCATCATGAGCGGGGCATGTAGTCATGTTTTTACATGACACGTACGCATCTGATGATTATCATGTTTGCATCAGTCACTTACCTTCGTCATTCATTCACGTCCCGTAATACCAAATTTAGTATACGCGAAGCTAGCGAAACGGCCGCGAGCGCATCATGAGTGTGGCATGTAGTCAGGTTGTACATGGCACTCATGATTTTCATGTAAGGATCTGTCGCTTGTGTTCGCCATGCAGTCATGCCATGCCATACAAGTTTTGAAATATGTCATGTGAAGGAAACCACCGCAAGAGCAGCAAGAGCATGGAATTTAAACCATTCATGACATACAAGTAAGTCTTGATTTTCATATTGTGACAAGTCACTTATGCTCGTCATACAGTCATGTTATGCCATACCAAGCTTGGTATCGATCATTATTGAAACGGCTAGAACTAAAAGTCGTGGGCGGCTAGATAGATAGATAGATAGATAGATAGATAGATAGATAGATAGATAGATAGATAGATAGATAGATAGATAGATAGATAGATAGATAGATAGATAGATAGATAGATACGCTGAAAGTCGCCGAAAGTCGTTAAGAAAGGCTTTGCATTTAATAGCTGGAGGGTGTTTTGTGTTCAAAGTAACGCAACAGCGTAGGAGGGCCCCGCGCGCATCGCCCTCCTAATCGTTAGCCTAGCTTCGGTTCACCATGCACGCCTCAACGGTGCTGAAAGGAAATGAACGACTCTGCGTGTAGCATTGGGTGCTTCCAGAAATCTTAAATTGCCTTTTGAAAGTATAGTTTTGAAGTGCCCACTGCGTCCCCATTCTTCTTCAAGTGAATCACGAAACTACTCGCTACGAGTCCGCGAGGCAGCAAGCAAACTGACACAGCAGCTGCCTTTTCTGATGCTTTCGCTCCTGATGATGATCAAATATGACTTTGTGCTTTATAACTGGAGGGAGGATCCTTTAAGATCCACACTCACTAAAATAAGCTTTGCCTCCTAGTGCGATTGTGCGCCTTCCACTACTTGACATTCACACAAGGTTGATTTTTCGAAGCAGCTTAAGAACAACCGTCGCTCTGTGGTACTCCTGCTTGCCACGCATTTCGGCCATGCTGCGATTCGTACTTGACCAGATTTTTTAAATATTAATAGCTTTTTTTCATTTATGAAACAATAGAATGTTTTCTGTCCGCGCAACACGTTCATACGATAGAGGTGTCACTAGTTCTGTGAATAGGGAGGCAATCGCTGGGCTGATTGCAAGTGCTGACGTATCAGCCCTTGAAAGTCACCATGAACGCACGGACAATTTAGAGCTGGCCCTTTTGATAAGCAGCGAACGCAGGATCTGGTCCAAAGGACGACGCAGAGCTGACAGTTGACAACAACAACAACAACAACAACAACAACAACAACAACAACAACAACAACAAAAACACAAAGCATCCACGACGTGAATGATGGCGAGTGGGATTAAGCGCGGACGTACGGACCGACAGACGGACAGACAGACGGACAGACAGACGGACAGACGGAGACACGGACAGACGAACGAACGAATTGATGGTCCTACTGACGCACGGACGGACGAATGGGCGCACGGAAAGATGGACATACCGACCAGAGCATCGCCCCATTCATCATCATTGAATCTGCGGATATGATGGAACACCGCTATTATTGACAGTCAATGCATTTTTGTGACCCTGAACACTTCCTAGTACGCTTGCACGGGACGTACGACCCTCGGCGTAAGAAGCTTCGTCCTTAACAAAAACATATTATCAGACAAGGCAGAATGAGCAAATAACATACAAACGTGCGCACTCAGCAGTTATCAAATACACCGCTCACAAGATGATCCAATACAAGGAAAACAACGGGCACAAACAACAACACACGCTCCAGTGTAATCTCTTGCATTAACTATCCAATCCACGTATGCACAATTTTAGACAAATGTATTCAATCCAAACTTTCGGAACAAAACCTCAATGCTTCTTTTGTAGGGAACGCATGCTATCCGGCGCCAATTGTCGTCCCGCTGTGTCCGAGGTTTTCCTTCCAGGATACTCTCGCGTCGTAAACTGACCGCACTTACCAGAACTTCTTCGCCGGTAACACGTCGGGCACTCACGCGCTGCTTCTACAGGTCACGTCTTCGCCCACTGGCGGTAAACACTCATTCCATCTCCAGCTTTGTCACTGTAGGAAAAGCCTTCGGCTGCTGGCGGAAAACACTCTTAATCTCCTGATCCCCCGCCCTCCGCCGCTTGCTTATATGCGTTCGACGTGGGTTCTCGAAGTTTCCAGGCGCGCCTCACAGCCAAGCTGGCGGAAAGGGAGACATCCCTATCGCAGGTTCCGGTTTCCGCAACGCTGCTCTGCAGCAACAAAACCCTTCCCTACTAGATGATTTTAAAGTTCGCTGGGTGTTAGATACAAAGAGGTGGGTTGGCATGGTGGCGCCGCTTTCGATGTGGAGAGGAGGCACGGTGCGCGGCGTCTTTTGATGCTTGTTTCTTCATTGCGATGGCTATGGTCGAGTCTGCCCGGCGCCTTGACCTAACCGTTAGAAATTGGAAGCGCGCACTTTCTTGAGCGCTCGTTTGTGACAGGAGGCTTTGCAGTGGAACAGCTTCGCGCAACGCAGAGGGCCAGGAATCGTTTTCTGTTCAAACTGGACTGACTTTTTTAATTTATTTCATTGGCATATTTCTTAACCTTTCGTATTTTTAAAAATGAAGCGCAGAAAACTGCACAATAGATAAGTCGAGCAAGCGATCATTTTTTTTTTTGTCGTGGACAACATGATAATTTTTTGCTCACAACCAACGACCCCAATGCCTACATTGACGCCAACGCCGACACCGGAATTTCTGCGAAAACAGCTTTTCAGCGCTTTCGTATGCATAGGCGAATAACATCGGGAAACTCTGATAAAATGTGCCACATTTCTTCATGCTCCTACTTTTCGCGGCCCATCAGTTTCAACACTTCACGTTATATAGCATGCCCTTGTCAGAGTATTGTTGACAACTCACATACAATGATGCCAAAGAAAGTGAATGTTATTAGAAGTAGCTGTAAAGTAAATGTGTAGAACTACAAGTCAATGGAAAGATTACTGGCAGCCGGTAGGGAGGATAACTAAGCAGACCGAGCACGGGGACCATCTGTTAGTTCTCAATTATATCGTGTTAAGAAATAAAACGAGCCCTTAAACTTACACTTCTTTCCTTCACATGATAGTAACGAGGATCGCGTTATAGCTGACTTGAAGCCTTCAGGAAGTATGCGAAGTCAGCTCGTGATAATTTAACATACGTAACACCGACCGGAGGAAAAGGGGCATTCTAGAGTAGCCGGGATGACTACTGGCGGCATTGACTGACGCTCCAGCAATTAAGTGGAGATAACTACCCTATAAAGTAGACGTGGAGATAGCCGTTGTGGTAGCTGACGTGGTAGAGCATCGATCGCTTTATTCGAAGGTCACTGGTTAGGTGCTTCCCGCCGGCAAGTTCTCTTTGCGTCCATTCTTCTTTTTCCACATTGTTAGTACAAATACTTTTAATATCCTCTCCCATACTTTTCTTAGCATTAATGTTCAATAGTTCTCAATATTGTTGTGTTAACAAAAAACGAGCCCCTACATTTACACTTTTTTTTTTTCATTCGTAGAGAAGGCCTCGCTCTGGCAGACTTGTAGCCTTCAGGTAGTATGTGAGGGATAATTGGTCAGCCACCAGCTCCTAATAAGAGCATGTGCACCATGGCGTGAAAACGCAAAAACGAGTGTTCCACACTCACTGTAGTCTACTGAGGGCGTTAAATGACGCTCCAATGTTTTAATGCAGATAAATACCCTATAAAGTAGGCGGTGAGATGTACTCTGTCGTAATTTAGTGGTAGACCATCGGACTCGTAATTCTAAGGTCAGAAATTCGGTCACTTTTTGCGTCAAGTTATCGTTTCGTCCACTTTTCTTTGTTCAAGTTTACGCAACTTCTTCTAATAACGTTTTCTGTACTTTCCTTGGTATAATTGTCTGTTAGTTTCTAATAGTACACCGTAAACCCGAGGAATACCGTGGAGCACGGAACTGTCGTGGCTCA
The DNA here is from genome assembly GCF_013339725.1 of Rhipicephalus microplus. Taxonomy (NCBI): domain Eukaryota; kingdom Metazoa; phylum Arthropoda; class Arachnida; order Ixodida; family Ixodidae; genus Rhipicephalus; species Rhipicephalus microplus. Next base: position 235,293,985 of record NC_051167.1, on the reverse strand, counting down.
ATCGCCACAATCATACACCTTAGTAAGAATTGGGGTCCTTTCCAAATTTTTTTTTATTTTATGTAAACAAAAAAACGTGCCTCTGTATTTACACTTTTTTCCTTTATTCATATTAAATTTCTCATTCTGGCAGAAAAGCCTTCCGGTAATATGCGAGGGATTGAACACAACTTTAATTCAGTGAGCATATACCAACTAGCGCAATAAAAAGATCATTAAGTTATATTTCTTCTGTATTGATCGCTGCTTTCTTTGCTCCTCTTTCTAAAACAAGGCAATTGCTGCTAGTCACGCGTATTGCCTCTTCGACGCGCCACGCAAGATACTTGACATTTTGCATCAACAATGGGGTGGTGCTTTCTGAAGTGCAGGTTTTGTCAGGCCATCACTATGCAATTCGCTAATGCTTTCCCAGATTTTGAAATCGGAGCTGTGGTGACAGATTCGCTTTCTTCAAGACTGTTTGCGTGCCAAATGCTTAGAATTGGATACCAAGTAGTTTGGCAACCGCAGATTATTTATTTATTTATTTTATTTATTTATCATATACTGCGAACCATTTAAGCTCCAAGCAGGAAAGGTACAGCAAGTTCAAAGGTAAAATAAAAGTACAACAAAGTTACAACAAAATTGATACTGGTATACACAAAATGTAAGAAAAACATAGCAATCACCATCAAATTATACTCGTTTCCAGAGGGCTGAGTACACCCACTGCAACACAATCCATAAGCAAAGCACCACACTCTCAGGCACACAACAAATTGTTAAATCAAACAAGTATTGTGAAAGCCAGGAAACACAAGGCGCATTTCATGGTGAAAAGGAAAGAAGAGTAGAGTTTCGGGGCAACAAATTCCACTCAGAGATTGATTTCGGGAAAAAAGAGTGTTTGTATAAATTAGTTCTTGCGAAAATTGGCTTGATGCTACAGCTGTGTTTGTGACGGGAAGGCCTGGAAGAATCCTTTACCATGTAGTTTTCTGGCTTTATTTCGAGTTTAGAAAAATATATTAGACGGAGTAAGTTAAGTCGGACTTGTTAAGGACTTGTGAACAAGCCATAGCACAGATTACAGAATTTTAGTGGAGGCGCATGCCTGAATATCTTCCGATGAAGAACAAGAAACGGCTTAGCCTACGTAAATACACGTCCTAGGCAACATAGACCTCCAAGAAGGAATTTTCAAGACTTTCAAGAAAGTTCGGAAGTTTTCCGTGCACCAAGCCTCCGGGTTTACGAGTTCCCGGCCTTGAATGAACATGTGGTCAACTGTGCGGATGGTGAAGACCACGCAAAATACCTTTTTGGGAGCTGTGAATTGCTTGCTATGGACGTTACAGCGTACACATCTTCGTCCCAAGATTACGACCGGGAAAGCAGTTTTCTATTTTAGGACTAATAACTCTCAACTTTTGAAGTCTCATAAGGAGGTTGGCTTCGTAATCCTGTCGACCAGCCCCGCCGCGGTGGTCTAGTGGCTAAGGTACTCGGCTGCTGACCCGCAGGGCGCGAGTTCGAATCCCGGCTGCGGCAGCTGCATTTCCGATGGAGGCGGAAATGTTGTAGGCCCGTGTGCTCAGATTTGGGTGCACGTTAAAGAACCCCAGGTGGTCTAAATTTCCGGAGCCCTCCACTACGGCGTCTCTCATAATCATATAGTGGTTTTGGGACGTTAAACCCCACATATCAATCAATCAATCCTGTCGACCAAAGGCTTTTGTGAAAAAGCAGTGCAGGCTGCAGAAAAGAACTTTGCCCGAGGGAAGACACAATCAAACTAGGTAAATGTAGGACGATTTTGCTGTGTAAGGATCTGAGGCGTCACAAACTCTCAAAAGCTATCAGTTCCTCAACGCGAGCGGCGCTTTCTGCGTTTTACTGTGTGAAAATCGATAACGTTGACATGTCATTTAGGTTGATTGTTAGCGAACGGAAATCGTGCTACCAAAATGTTGAAAGAATGAATGAACTGTATTTGAAGTTCGGTAGCTTGCTTCGGCCGAGGTGCTAGCAAATTTTCATTGAAGCTGATAATGCTGCCCGATCCGCCCATGCGGACGCCCAGACAACCCCAATTCTATTGTCGAGAACCGATGCTGCAAGGGGCCTTCACTCGTTCGCTAACACCATGTCGGAAACTTAGGTGAATGACCCCAGTGTCAGGAACCGCCGCCTACAAAAATTGGACCCATCGAGAAAGATTCAAGTTCTATCGGACCTCTCCCGCCAGGATGCAACTTTACTGTGTCGCCTGCGGTTAGGAGTAGCTTTTACAAAGGCGTACTCCTTTCGCATGGGAATGGCGGACAGCTCCCGATGTGAATCGTGCGACACTGACGAGACAATAGAACATCTACTGTGTTCATGTGAACATTTTGCGAGCGAACGCAACTTGCTACGCGAAACGTTAGAAACACTAGACAGTAGACCTTTTTCCGAAGAGAATATCCTTGGTTCATGGCTCTGCGCGTCGCATGCCAGCAAAGTGACGCGGGAATTGCTAAGTTTTCTAAAGACGACCGAACTACGTGACCGCTTATAAGCCTGCAATGGACAAAGTCACATCCACACGCACGTTGCCCTTCACTTCTCTCTCTCTTCTCCTTTATTACCCTCACCCCTTCCCCCAGTGCAGGGTAGCAAACCGGACGTGCGTCTGGTTGACCTCCCTGCCTTTCATTTCTTCCCTTCCTCCTCCTCCTCATCCTCCTTCATTGAAACGTCTTAATGCGCTTGTTGCGGAGGATCAGTTTCTTGTTAATAAGTCTAATGATATTACGTAGTTTCGAACAGGCCTAGACGACGACGGAAATGCATTTTCGGTTGACGTTGAATATTTATTTTATTTGGTTCCGCACACACCAATCTTTTTAATTGCTAGAAACTGTATTGAGCAGAATGGCGTTCTTGGCTTTGAGAGCAACATGGACATCTTTCTTGACAGTTTTAAGAGGTCGCTTGGAGGGTGTGGTCAATGTTCTGTGCTCCACGGTCGTGGACAAAGGACACGAAGGACACGAGCGCTCGTGTCCTTCGTGTCCTTCTTGTCTCCGTGTCGTCGTTTTGTTCTCGCTCTATAACTATCGTCATGCCATACCAACTCGCCCAAGCTGCCACACCCTCATTACAGTCTCTATTTGCCGTGCGCATACCTTTACCTTCTGCATTCGCACCAAGCAGCTCCCTCTGGACGTTAAAGTCTTGTTTGGAGGTTACCAACCCTCTATCGGCCAGTGCATTCAGGTGTGCAAAATTCTTTGGTCTGAATGGCAGCGACAACAGCGCACGTACCGAGATGCCCTGTATGTCCAACTTGAACAAACAGATCTTACACCAGGAGTGAATAAAAGAAGATGGCGAGAGTACTGCGACCGAATCGAACACACTGAGAACAGCTTAGCGCTCGTCTCCTTCATGTGCTTCTTGTCTCTGTGTCGTCGTTTTGTTCTCGTGCTATAACTATCGTCATTCCATGGTCGTATTTGGGGATGACATTTTTTTACAGAAAAGGGGCCTGCTTATGCGTAGTGCCAGTCCTATATTACTAGCAGATTTTGACAGAGAAGTGGCTCAGGTTATTGTCGACGTGAAAGTGAATTTTTTCAGGTATGTAGGGGAGGTTTTAGTAATTTCTAAAGCTAATACTTTTTGACAGCTAATAATTGAGGGGATGAGGTTTTGAGTTTTTTCTTCGACAACATGCCAAGGGACGGACTTAATTTTAAGATTGGTAGTGTTTCACAAATTCTAGGCCTTAGTCTTAATTTCTCCGTGACACAGATATGTTGGGCATTCTGTCCACGTTCACGCAAGGCACTTCTACCTTTCGACGCATTGCATTCTAAACTTGTCAGAACGGCTGTGGTGTCCACGTTCTTGGAAATAGCTCTGGTGACATCTTGTCCCCATAGAGTTCAGGAAAGTTTCAATAATCAGGTCGCATGGCTGCTCTCAGCTGCTACCTTAGGTTTTGACATAGTTGCAGCATCACAAAACTTGCTTGAAAAACTAAGAGATCAAGAAGAAACAGGTAGCCGATGGAACAAGGGCGCATGATTATGAAGTGTATGTACAAGGTTGCTGACCTCCTTGAGAAGGTGACTATCCGGTAAAATGCACTGTTTTCGGTGCCCGGCAAATTGGCTAGGATGTGACCACGCAATTTGTACTGTACCTAGGCCCTTCCCGAGTGGGAAGAGGCACTCTAGGCCATATGCCACATGCTCAGTTGGCGTGGTGTACGAGTTCCCAGTTTAATTGCCGTATAGGATATAATACATCGGCCAAGCAGGCCGACGTGTAAACGACAGAATTAGGGAGCATGACCTTTCTCTGAAAAAATGAACTTGCGGCACATTTGCTGTGCGTTGCTGGTTCCCGAAAATGTGAGCTGGGGTATTACAGTCTATTTGTTTTTGAGAAGAGTATTGATAAATTGGTACGTAAAATTATGGAGGCACAATATATTAAATAGAATGGAGATACATGTATCAGTCATACATCTGTTGCTCTGCATGGTGATCAATTCAGTTTCTTCCAATCCATTTCCTTTTGGTATATTTTCTGTCATCATAACATTTTACTTTAACCCTTGCCGCATCTTTTTCTGACGAGCTTGGGAGAGAATGTGCGCACGCATGGTTGATACGGTTATATATGTCACTGATATTTCGAGAATAAAGTTAGTGGCGATCGATGCCCTTTCTGTTCTGTCTTCAATTTTCTTTCTCGATTGTACGCGTATTTTTGCATTTCAGTATGCGATGAATTATTGGTCAAATGCCAACTCGTGATAAGACTACGTGCTACGTGACGCCAGCAAGAAGAAAAAAACGGTGTTCCACACTCGCCGTAACGACTAGTGGTGGCGTTGATTGACACTCCTTATTGAATGGACGGGGATATGACCGCCTGTGTAGCTCAGCGGTGGAGCACCGCGCACGTTACAAAAAGATCGCAGCTTCGGTCCCTGCTAACGGCAAGTTATATTTTCGTCCCCTGTGCTTCCTTCACAATTAAATTACAACTGCTTCCTATAACATCCCCGGTTTTTTTTCTTTTGTTTTCCTGTTATTTTGCAACAATGTCACGTAAACCCAAGAATACAGTGGGCCACAAGAGCGCCTTGGCCCGTGTGCCCCTGGCAAACACCAAAGTAAAAAAAAAAAGTAAGAGTACTCTCCATAATTTTTTAAATACCTTCCAAATTTTATTTAGTTTTCCTGAATGCTTACCACTCACCGATGGAAGTGTACTTAGGGTGCAAGATCATTAGCCATTCTAGTAGACACAGAGGTGCCATTATGTGACATCACTGCGAAGATACCGTAATTTTGTGACACGTGTTTTACTAGGGCTCATTCGAATTTCACCAGCAAAGTCTGATAGGAACGCTCAGGGCAGACATCAGTGTTTGCGAAGTTCGGCATTCTATCACATGATGCTTCTAGGATGGCAACAGGACGCCAATACATAAATTTGACTCTACAACACATTCGCCCACTAGCAATAACGGTGAAAGATTCGATAGCGCATATGGAAAAAGGCTATATGCTTTAGCCCTGGGCCGATCAGTCGATGGCCTATTTTTGCTACTCTTAGCGTAGAGCTTGAATAGCTTGTACCATTTAGCTCTTTTCGAGTTCCATGTTCCCCCTTTTCTCCCATGTTCCACCAGTTAACTCGCTCCTGTGCTCACTGCTGCCACTTTATATACGACATCTCCCTGATCTCATCTACCCACCCAACTTGCTGTCTCCTCTCCTTCTCACCCGCTTGCGCTATCTGGGGATCCGGTTTGTTAGCCTTAATGACCAAAGCTTATCCACCCTACGCGCAACGTGCCCGGCCTATGATATCCCTAACCACGGTATATTTCTTGAACGACTCTGCTCTTTTCTTCTCTCTTAAAGTTACACCTATCATTTTCCTCTCGATCACTCACTCCGTCGTCCTCAGTTTAAGCTGAACCCTCCATAGGAACATGAATATTAGCAACTCAGCACTCCAGTGACCGTGCTTTGATCTTTCCTATCTGTCCTATCCCCTCAGTTTATTGTCGCTTCTTCTGGCTTACCACCTCACGTCTCTTCCTCTTTTCTACACCTTTACTCCTACCCCTTTTATCGCTCCTCACCCCCCTCCCTAGTGAGCTACTGTTGAGGTTTCGCTCACTGAAGCACACAGTTACGGGGCTCACTTTTCTCTTCCTTTCTCTCTTAAGAATAACCCTCAAGAAGGAAAATGCTGACATGAAGCACTCGTGCTCGCGAGGATGGTGGCCCTGGACACTGTTACATAAATCAACTCCAGCGCACGGCGTCTAATTACAGTTGGTGTTAGCCCAACGTGACGGCTGTATCAAAACTCAAAAGAGTACGGTTTCTGAAATCAGATAGCCAGCACTACAACCACCACTGACGTTTCATGAACATTAGGGTATATTCGAAAAGCAGGTGTGATGCCTGGCGTGTATAAAATTTTAACGCTTCTAGAAGGTTATCATTGGAATAGATTTAATGCAGACGAAACCAGCGCTGAACTACTATTTCTTCACAAGCATGTTCACGGTTTGATATCCTGCCCTATCAGTCATGTTTGTCTTGAAGTTTCACGTAAATGAAGCAGAAAATTCGACAATTCTATGCACCTGCCCAGTTTCGTCTGATACTATGCCATACGGAATACAAAGCCTTTATAATGTTAACTTTCTTGATCTTGATGTTGTAAACAGTCCAAAGTCATTGTTTTATTGCGATAGAAATTACATGGACACTCTCGGCTAATTTTTGCCGTCGTCGTCATGTCCTTGATATCTATAAGTACGTATATATCTATAAAAGGCAGGAATAAAAATAAATGGGAGCATTCGAGGGCACCCACCGGTGATTTCAACCAGTGACCCCTCGCCCTCTGTGCGCTGCATTGAGCAACTAGGTCACGCCACTCACTCTGTAGGGCACACTAACAGCGAGCTATGTACATGCACCTTTTGCCACTGGCTTACTCTCAATAGACTTAAGAGAAACATTACTTAAGAAAGCATGCTCTTTCTTCGGCCAAGCCATACATGCGTTCCTTAAACATTGACGTGTCCGATGGCTGGACCAATAGAGGGGTGGGTTCAACGAAGCACTTACAGTTGGATGATAGGGCATTCCAAATGGCTCTGGCTGCACTTTCACTCTGAAGCGACGGGGAAAAACGCTCACATCAAGTCCAGGACTATTCGGGAAGTTGCTGATCTTGTCGTGCCTGTGAATTCAGTTCCCATTGTAATGCGTGCCACCACTATTATTTTACACGGACAAACTAAACTCGCTGCCCTAGATGAGTTGTGATGACGCCTGCGCTGCTAAAGCATTGCACGGCTTCGTCGTCACAACAGTGTACCATCTCATCAGTACTTAAGTCATAAGTCCTGATGATCAATAAGTTTCGTTCTGGACTTAAGTCATAAGTTTCCTTCTGGACAACATCCGTGCTGTGTGCCTACAGGTCGTGCCAGGGATAGTCAGTGGAGACTTCAACGTTAGTGTACTTAAGGCCTCCGACCGAGTGCAACATTAAGCACCGAATTAATTCCAATACACCTGTTTATATATTGCGGTTACTCTATTACTGTCCATTCAAGCACAAATGTATATGTTCACTACATTTCCTATGGTACCTAAATATAGTAGCCTTACTTCGTATAAGAGACCCAATGTGTTGCTATCGCATTCATTCATTGCTTCGGCTTTATGCCGACACAGTTACTTTTGTGATTTCAGCTTCGAAATATCTTATTAAGGTTTTTCACAATGTATATAATTTTATCTGAGCAAGTATTTGGCATATTTTTTTAATTTCTAAAACATTTTACTCGCACTCCATGATGGTCGTCTTGTCTTCTCCTTTCCATTTCGCGTTAATTATTTTTTGCCTGTGCATTATTGCCTTTTCATTTGATTTCTTTTCTGAAGACTGTGTGTATTGTATTGCCTATATTTGTTGTTTTATTTTAGGAGCGCTATCACAAAGACATTATGGTTGCTCCGGGCCACATTCAATAAATGATTGATGATTTATTATTAGTATTCTGCATTTGGCCTCCTACCGAGTGCAACATTAAGCACCGGAATGAATTTCCAATGTGTGAAGAATGCTATTGTGACGAACCTTTGTGCTGTGGTCTAAGTTAAGTCGGACAGTCAGGCAGATGCCTCAACGTGAGACTACTTGAACATAACCAGCAAGTTAAAAAGGAATCTGATGGTTTTGTGGCGACCCATTACGCAGAATGCAAGTGCAAACCAATGTTTGACAAAACAACTCTGTTAACTACTCACTCTAATGATAGGGTAAACTCATCATCGAGGTTGCGGCGACAGCAAATGGAAGCTGTGTGAGCAAGCCATCCATAGCATTAACAAAAAAAAGTACTAGATTACTTGAATTCACCGCCACGTGGTTTTTCACTGTAAATTCACTGATGTTTGGTTCATGACTTCACTATTGTACATTCATTGATTCACTTGTGATGTCTTGTGACAGGTATATATTCTTAGTGGTTTGCAATAAAAGTTTAGTTGGAAGTACCTAGCACTTGTCCCCGTTGTTCTCTTAGTACGTTGTTACTTTTTTTCGCGCTTCAGCTGCTAAACACATGGAATACCAACCAGCCCACTCCCGCACCTTGCAAATATAGGCCCGGCAACCCGGTTACAAGTATGGGGTTTTGAGGTCAAAGTATCCTATTTCTTTTTGTTTGTCCATTGAACAGACGAATAATGGACACAAATGCTTGCTGCAGACAATAAACTAAAAAAAACACGAAGAGAAGGGGCAAAGAACACATGTTACCTATAAGTGTACCTTACCCAGAGCAATTTCACAACTAGGAGAATAGTTTCTTGATCCGCTTTTAGAAGCCGCCGGAAGAGATGTCTTGATGTAGGTAGTTAAAATTTTGGAAATATATAAACTTCTTCCCACATCACCAAATCTGGTTGAAGATCGTGGCACAGCAACACGCCTTTTTTTTCTTCAGTAATCGAAGAGCAACGTTCAACACTTTGAAATTATCACGACATTTAGGCCGGGGACTAGCAGTTCTGGCAAACAAACCTGGGAACATAGAAAATCCTAACTCCTGAAAATATTGAAATTTAACAGCTGACCGCAATTAGTACTTTTAAAAATATTTTTAAGTAAACTAAGACCTAAAGATCACTTTTATCGCTGCGTACAAAGTTGAAAAAATTGTAATGTCACATCTCAGCACACTACATCTTAGCAGGTGAAAAATAATTTTTTTCCCTGGGAGCTGCCTCAGGCCTTTCACGTGAAAAAGTAGACATGCAACATTTCTCAGTTCTCAACCTATAAATGCCATGTGACGGTGCTGAGACGTACTGCTGTGAAAAATGTGACGGACGCATATCAATGTCTCAAGAATTTATACAGCCGCATATTTGCGTCGATTGCAACATTCCTTATGTAGGAAAATTGCTATATTGATTCTTGCAGCTTTTAGGTGTTTTAAAATAATAATAATAATAATTATAATAATAATAATAATAATAATAATAATAATAATAATAATAATAATAATAATAATAATAATAATAATAATAATAATAATAATAATAATAATAATAATAATAATAATATTCATTGTACCCATACATAAGAAATACAAAGAAACGGGCCTGTTTAAGTCCCAAGGACTAATCCCGGCAGAGCCGGTTACAGCGATGTGGATACAAGGTAACAGAAACTATTGTTGCGTCTTTGGCAACGAACAGAATTATGATTGACACCATTGCTTTTTACAAGCAGTAATTAAAAAAGAAGAACAAAGGAGGGACCCAAATCATACGTTACATACAAGTAGAACATGTGATTATACAGCTCAGCGACTAATTTCTGTAATTGCTTTTTTGAACTCACTGAAAAAATTCTTCCGGTAGTTCACTGAAAATTACCAGAATAAAAGTAATAATATCAATTATATCAATAATATTATCAATAAGTGTAATAACAATAAAATAGTAGTATTATTAATACTGTGTCAATGATTTAATGACACAAATCTATAATATGATTATGAGAGACGCCAAATGGGAGGGCTCTGAAAATTTTTACCGATCTAGTGTTTTTTAACGTGCATTGACATCACACAATAGACTGGCCTCTAGAATTTCGCCTCCATCCAAATATGTGAACACGGCAGCCAGACTGATAAGCGCAACCTTCGGGTTAGCAGCCTAGCAGTGTAAGCGCAGTTGCACCAAGGTGCACTCACTTCCGCTTCTATCTAGCGTAGAATAATAGTGTACTCCGGATGATCTCGCTATAGGCTGGCCTGGGCAAACGAATTATTGCTTTCGTGATGAGGCAGGGTGTGGAAACATGGACGCTAGAACGATGTCAGGACACCTCAAACAAGCTTTGGGGTGTCATGACTTCCTTCTTATGTCCGCGTTTGTTTGCCATGTCTCTCTTAGAATGACATTAGCGTGAAAATCTGGGATAGTTAGTTCAACTTCAAAATCGAGCAGCGCTAAAAGAAGATTGATATGCGGGGTTGAACGTCCCAAACCACCATATGATCATGAGAGACGCCGTAGTCAAGAGCCCTGAGAATTTTGACCACCTGGGGTTCTTTAACGTGCACCCAAAAATGAGCACACGGGCCTACAGCATTTTCACCTCCATCGAAAGCCAAACGAACATTAGACGAGATGAAGCCGTACATAGGACAGGAAGTCTCAACTACTAATGTACTTTCTCTGTTATCCTGAGAATTATTTCTGCGGAGAAGCTGGTAATCAAACGTGGAGTCTTTTCGGCTCTTGCGTAATAACCACGAGACCTGCGTAACGTGAATGCGGGATATGAGAGGATGCGGGCAGCCACTTAAATTACCCCGTAACTAAGATACATGCTTCTAGAAGCAGACACTGCTGCGAGCAGCTTAGGCGAATCTTGCAGACATGTGCGGGGAGGAACGTTTACAGGTGCAGCGTGATTTTGCCAAGTGCTCAGAGGGTCTTTTTTCGCAGATTGAGATGTGCTCACACACTTTTGAGCTATCGGTGCCCGCTGTTCGACGTAGAACGACAGACAGTGGGAATTAGGCCAATGACTGACATAAATCAAGAGCATTGCTCAAACAAAATGTGCTGCTTCCCAAAGGGTACCGCTAGGAATTCAAGCCGTGCTTCATAGTCTCCTCACATTACAGTGTTACCACACAAGCTAGAACCAAAACAAATCAAAGAGAACCTTGCAAATTGCAAAATATATGGTAAAACCATGTGGGCATTGGCCTGACTGTGCCATGTCGTTTTTTTACACTCTCTCGGCAATCATGGATTGACTAATTAGTGTAAAGGAGAGAGGCCATAGGGGTAGTGGTGCGACTATTGCTAGGCTCCCCTGTGCCATCATGTGAATGCTGAGAAAGTGAAGGGCAGAGGCCACATCAGACACCGTTCCGGGGCGCAGACGCACGAATGTGAGTATGCATCAAAGGCTCGCGCCTTCATATCAACAGGAAAGAGCCATCCTGCTTCACCACGTGGGCTCAGAGCCCCAAAGCGCACCGACGTAACTTCCCTATGCAGCTTCGAGCGCGCTCCTCAGAACGAGGTGGGAGAGAAGGCGCACGACAAATCCACAAAACTCCGCTCGTTTATTGGTTGCTTATACAGCTATTCGTTGCAATCAACTCGTGCGGCGAAAACTTACAGGCTGCCTCGTACAACCACCCAAGAATAACTCGAGGGTGAAACGCTTTTTTTTCCTGTTTCTTCTAAGTCGAAAGCTTGTGTGACTTGTGAAAGGTTTTCGCACCTATCGTGGTTCTGTACTGCTTCCGATATTGGAGGATGAATTTATATGAGACGGCTCTAGCAGTTTACGGCAGCACGTGAACCGTTGGAGGCGTATCATATAAAATTGAAGGGTGATGGTCGCGTCCGCCAGACGTCAGTGTGTTTGCGGGAGCACAAATTTCAATTGCTATGCCGCAATATGCTGTTGTTTTTGATATGCATTAGTTTTGATATGAGCTGCTTTGCGATGTGCGCAGCCGCATTTGTGACGTAGTTTCCGCATTTCTCCACACTATTCATTCATATATAAATCAGTTGGTAGTTAGCGTTTTATACTGTCTACTTGTTTCCTGTGTCCTGTCTTTATTTGCACTCTACTTCTATTTTTAGACATGCACCAACTCACCGAGCAACGCATTTTAATGACTTATAAAGCGTTTTAAAACAGCGAAAGAACAAGCTGTCATCGCACAATGCGAATAGCGTAACGAGTGGGTCGTCCAATGCTCTCACCCATTACGAAAGCTTGCTTTAGTTCAGCTATTAACAGTGGCACGTACCCACTTCAGGCATGATTGCGTATCGTCGTCAGCCACTGCATGAAAAATTGGCACGAAATTCCTCGCAATAGTTTAGCGGACACCACACTTCTAAAAGAAATTACGAAAATTAGCATAGCGAATGCCAGCCTACTATCCTAAAATTTTTATCATTAATACCCCATAGTGGGCATCAAGCAAGTGTGGATGCAACAGTTACCAAATGAGTGTTCAGAAAGGGCTCTGAAAGGACGCTCGCCCCGCCGCGGTGGTCTAGTGGCTAAGGTACTCGGCTGCTGACCCGCAGGTCGCGGGTTCAAATCCCGGCTAAGCCGCTGCATTTCCGTTGGAGGCGGAAATGTTGTAGGCCCGTGTGCTCAGATTTGGGTGCACGTTAAACAACCCCCGGTGGTCGAAATTTCCGGAGCCTTCCACTACGGCGTCTCTCATAATCATATGGTGGTTTTGGGACGTTAAACCCCTCAAATCAATCAATCTGAAAGGACGCTCTTCTGGCTTTCGCTGTGACTGTGCTGCATCTTCCGCGCAGGCCTATCGTTTTTTCTTGTTTGTTTTCCCGTCGTCCTATTTACACTGAAACGACACAAGCAGTCTCCAGTTGGTCTGTCGAAGACTACGTCTTCACCTTGTTATGCTCACAGCTTTTCGTCGGCCAAATCTCTAGTCACACTGGAGGTCCACGCAGCGAGACCGGCTAAATTTGCACAAAGAAATTAAAAGAGCGCCCCACCTGCTCCTGATTTTCAGCCATCTTCCCTGCGTCGCATTGTCCCTCTCGGGTTACGCGGAGCTGCCCCGTCATCACCCACTGCATTGAGGGACGCGCTTGGAAACAGACAAAGCCGATGCAAAGCAATGATTTACATGGGGTGCGCAAGAAGACCAATAAAACTTGCGCGGGGCCTCCTTACCTCCCCCAAAGATAACCCGCTTTGACGTTAGAAGCGACGACAAGAGCAAATGTTTAGTTGACAACCAATCTCCTGACAACCTGCCGACGGCAAGTCTTCCGGTGCGTTTTGCTGGTACTTTCGTTCTACCATCATCTCACATTACGACAACATGCTGTATTTCGAGGCGTCGTTGTCGGCCTAGTGTGACCATACGTTCCGGCAGTATTGGCGATGGGCGACTCGTCAGCCGATTGTCTGCGTCTGTTTCGTGTCTGCATCGGGATCATGTCATTCCGCTGTCACTTATGTGTAAACGCTCTTTAGGAGGGTATGGCGGCACGTCCTGGGGCAGTCAGAGCACAAAAGGGAAGGAGAGGTCACCTTGTCCTGATATGAGGAGCCACAACACCTAGATCCAGGGCGGGGTACTGCTTTCTCTCTTAGAAAAACCGCAAGCTGGTTGCTTCACGTGGAATCGAACTCATCACATGCGCCTGTGGTCTAACCCCTTGCCAATGCTGCGGTGATTCAGTCAATGTCCATGACATGAATAAGCTCAGGGGGTGCTAAGAGAAGACGTCGTATAAAGGCAGAAGAAGAAGGCCGAGAGAGCGAGACCAATCGAATCCAAACAAGGCCGGCGATAGGTGGTCTACGAGAGGTAGACAAGCTTCGGTGAGCTTGAAGCTCTTTTGTGGGACCGGATGACGTTGGACAGGTGTATTTCGGTACAACCACACCAGGTTTCATTACCATATATTTGATTGTTCTTGGGAATTAAAATACTAGAATTAAGGGCTGAGTGATGAAACATTTTTTCATCATACTGCCTTCACTTCACTTGACATCGGTGTTATTTTGATCTTAAAATATGCACCACGAGGCAAACTTATATTTCATGGTCACATTTGGTGCGATGAGGCGCGGTGATCTCGAGTGCATTGTCACCTTTCTAGAAGTGTTCACGCTACGTTTCAATCCGTGATATGTGTACATATTATTAGTAAGCATTTCATCATAATTTCTTTTATCACGTCAGTGTTTTATCGCTGGTTTCAATTTTATCACTACTGCTGAAAAAACATACAACTGCAAGAAGCAATGGTAAATCATTCCTAGGATTTATAGTTCCGCTTTGCCAGTTAGCGTTTTCTGCACCATTGTTTCAATGATAAGGAATGTTCATGAGGGACTATTTTTATATTCAAGCAATTCAGTTGACCGATGCGGAATGTTCAATTTTAGTGACATGCCTCTCTCGGCCACAAATCTGAACTATCAAGCAGTTTCATCGAATGACGGTCTGTCCGACTTGCGTGGCCAGCAGTAATGCCTGGGAAGTGCATCGACAGGGAGCCGGTGAGGAATTCCGATAAAGCTGCTCAAATCCAGAAGATGAAAGAAACCTATCCGAAAGACTGGGAAGATTTCAGAGGATAAGACAGGCTTGGTATACGCAACAGCTAGCTAATAAGGATAAACGAACAATCGTGTAAAGGCTGCGAGAAGAAAATGCGGCTAGGATACTTTGTTGAAGGGAAAATGCTTGGTACCCCGCAGCACCAAAAACACAAGAATAGGTAGTTCGCCGCGACGGCCGTTAAGATTGAAATGTGGGGGCGCTTGATGGAGCGAAGGAAAGAAATTGTGGTTAAGTGCTGTTGCGGGTCTACAGAGCCCGGATGATCGACGACTTGAGGTGTCAGCAGCGCGGAGTGTGTAAGACGAGGGAGATTGTTCGCTGTTCCCTGGTCCAGGAAGTAAAGCACCAAAGAAAGGAGGTGAAGGAAGGGACGGGAACTCAAATCAATACATCCGAATAGCCGATCGACACGAGCCATCACACTGATTTTGGCCCCAGCAACCACTGGCGCAAATGACGCGAAACGAGGAAAATTGATAGTAGCTTACAGTACAGGAAGAGCGGGGAGGGGGGGTGGCATACAATAGGGGATGTACGGCTTGCAAGAACGCGTGGGGAGGGGTTAAAAGAAAGAGTGAGTCTGGAGTTTCACAGCTCCAAGAAAAGCCCTTTCCTTCTCCTCTCCACTACCACCACTTCCTTCAGAGAATGCGAATCGAAAATATGCGGAATGCTTTAACGAAAGCGCCCTCAAAACATCCTTGCGTGCGGGTAGCCAATAAACTGTCGTCGCGGTTCTCAAGAGCCATTACTTCTGGGGCTGTAGTGGAGTAATTTAATCAAGCTTGTTCTGCACTCAGATGGCGTAAATTTAATAGGGGCTGGATTGGACAAAGGAAGGACATGAAAGACAGTTGGACCATGAATGAACAATTAATGTTACCGAAAAGCAAGCCACACAATTAAGAATCGGTCACTTGAAACAGTAATGGATGGACCATCCTGTGCCTGTACATGTGTGATGGCGTGTTCGCATTTGTACATACAATGGTCTTTTGTGTTACTATGTCCGTGGTCGCTGGCACCCTTCCATACCACAGCGGCAGAGTAATTCTTTGTACTCAAGACGATGGCTCGCTAGCTAAATGAAAGTTTATGTTGCGCGTTCCCAAAAAAATGCTGTCTATAAGACGCAATATTTTGTATTTACAAGTGCAGTCTTCATTTGACAATGCAAGCTCATAATATTCAGACGTTTCTCCATCTGGAAGTGCTCCTTTGATTAAGTTGCGTTGTTGATTTTCGACTACTCACTGCTGGCACTGAGTCAACATCTGGTACGAATGAAGTCCATAATGTAGGCGCTCACTTTAACCAACCACCATAACTTTGGTGCATCATGTGTCTGCTTTAGATTAACACCCGGTCAGAGGCTTAGCAGAGCCACAAATATGTAGAGTACTGTCGTCAAAATCGTTGATTTTGACGACAGTATTTTGACGACAGTAAAATCGAGTTAGTGATTTATGGTAAACTGAAATATGAGCGCGATATGTAGACAGAGGCAGGAGAGACAGGAAACCGCTTGTCCCTGTCTTTCTGGTTCCTGTCTACCCACTGAACTCCATCATGAGTACTGACGGATCTGAAGTCGGCATCAAGTCTTTAAGTAGAATGACTGTATACGCAATTGCTCGACGTAACACCATCATGTCAACGCGAACAAAAGCATGTGCACTACTTAGCCCTAAATTGTCTTGTTTCGATCCGTGACTACTGTACATCTAGTTTCCATCGATGCTGTTCTTACCAGCACAAACAAGTTATTTTGGGCAAATGGGTTATGGTTTTCATCTATAATTTATGTGTGATCTACGTAATGCATCGACTACGGTATTATATGTACAGCATTAACGCAATGCATTGCGCAGTTGCACTTAACAATCTGTATTTGCAATAAATCGCTCATAATATTTGTAACAAGAAATCAAAAAATAAACTTTACACTGGACGCCTATGAGGAAGGAGGAGGAATAAATAAGGAAGGACAGGCAGGTCAGCCAGTTCTGCCCATGAGCAAGTTGTATAAAGGAGGCGTAAGGACCCCTCAAAATATTGCAGTGCAGCAAACTAAACTTTGCAACGGGTCATTCTATGCCCACTTTCCCTTTCATGGCGCTCGCCAAAAAGTAATTTCTGTCAAATATTTTGAGCCAATCGACACATACATAGGCATTAGTTCTGAAGTACTTTCTTAGATATCTTAAGCGGCAGCAAAATTTTGCACCCGTGACTACCATTTGAAATTCACAAATTGGTTGAAAACCAGGTATGAAAAAATGTCTTATGAAGTGACTGCGTCGCACATTCTTTAAATACTTGCCTTTTAAGTTTTTAGAACAACGTGCCTGTATTACAGGGCGTTGCTATAATAGCTTCAAATTTTCTCTCTTTACAGCATACACAAAACTGAGCAAATCCTACAGTTTTTGAGAACATTACTACAAGATAAGATCACCAATGGAACGCATAAATCACTTGTGTTAAACTCTCCATAAATTTTACTATTTACAAATATTTTTGCATTACGCTTTGTAGCGTAAACTAAAATAAAAACATACACTAAAGTAAAATCTCGAACATAACAAAATTGCTACTTTTGTCTAAGTTGAGACGTCTGTACTACCCTTAGGTAGTCCAAAAAAAATCAGGAGAAAAGCGCACAAAGTGGAAAATCACAGCGACTTAGTTCACAGAAAGTTTAACTGAAGTCATGTTTGTTTTAGTGCAGAAAACAATTTTTGAATGTTAGTTAGGTAGCTACTTTTCGCTAAGAGGGCAATATAAGCCAACTGAATCGGCTGTACAAAAGACTTAAAGTACACTTACCACGCCAGGTTCAAAGATCGTCTTGTTAGTGCTCTATCTTTTATACCACATATTGAGGTTATGATAAATGAAGGTACAGATAGCAATGAAATATATATCATCATCATCATCATAATCATCAGCCTGACTACGTCCACTGCAGGACAAAGGCCTCTCCCATGTTCCGCCAGTTAACCCGGTCCTGTGCTTGCTGCTGCCAATTTATACCCGCAAACTTCTTAATCTCATCTGCCCACCTAATCTTCTGTCTCCCCCTAATCCGCTTCCCTTCTCTGGGAATCCAGTCAGTTGCTCTTAATGACCAGTGGTTATCCTGTCTACACGCTACATGCCCTGCCCATGTCCATTTCTTCTTCTTGATTTCAGCTATGATATCCTTAACCCCCGTTTGTTCCTTGATCCACTCTGCTCTCTTCTTGTCTCTTAAGGTTACACCTACCATTTTTCTTTCCATTGCTCGCTGTGTCATCCTCAATTTAAGCTGAACCTTCTTTGTAAGTCTCCAGGTTTCTGCTCCGTAGCTAAGTACCGGCAAGATACAGCTGATATATACCTTCCTCTTGAGGGATAGTGGCAATCTACCTGTCATAATATGAGAGTGCTTGCCTAATGTGCTCCACCCCATTCTTATTCTTCTAGTTACTTCAATCTCGTGGTTCGGCTCTGCGGTTATTACCTGCCCTAAGTAGACATAGTCTTTTACAACTTCAAGTGCACTATTACCTATCTCGAAGCGCTGCTCCTTGCCGAGGTTGTTGTACATTACTTTCGTTTTCTGCAGATTAATTTTAAGACCCACCTTTCTGCTTAGTGAAATATATATCACTAAGCATCTAATAATGACTTGCGTTATATTCATTGCATTTGGCTTTGAGAATACATTGGCGTCAAAACACTTGTCGCAACGTCCATATATGTCCCACTAAGGGGGCGTACACTCCTTTACAGCTGATCCACACAAAATTCCCCTGTGTATTCCCCGCGAAGCTACAAAGTTAGTATACGAAGCTCTTTTTCACAGCTGGTTTAGGAGGTGGCAAGCAGCAGATTTTGGTTAAAGGAGGATTTGGCAGTCCAGGTAGCTTGCACTGTTTTACAGCTGTTATGAGATCAGCAACATCAGATTTTTGCGGCGTAGTCGTCGGCCTGCTACCTGCGCTGTGTGCCACTTGCAATAAGTAACGCGATTCATTTTTGAGAGCGTAACGACACACAATTCATTCGTAATGTTATATCTTTACCTCTGTTTATTATACCCTCGATATGTGGTATACAAGATAGAGTACTAACAAGCAGAGCCTTGAACCATGTGCGGTAAGTGCACTACCACTTTTTTATGTAGGGAATTCAGCTTTCTCGTATTGCCCCCGTAGCTAAGCATTGTAATTGTGGGACTAAACTTCAAGCATGTTTTTCTACACTAAAACAAAATTGACTTCAATTACACTTGCTGTGAACAAGGTCACTATGATTCTGAACTGTATGCGCTTTTCTCTTGTTTTTTTTCTTGGACCACCATACGTCTGAACTTTAACAAAGTGGCCTTTTTGCCAAGTTCAGAACTTTATTTTAGAGCATATTTGCTGCACACGGGCCAAAGAAAAAAATGCCGCCATATCCACGAAGTGATTGATGATGAGTGGCCGAAGCTCCGGAGGTAAACCTGGTAAACCATGAATCCTCCGTACATTTTGCCCACTCGATTTTATTGCAACGCTCCCCCTAGCGTACGTCGCCGCACTATATCGAACGATGACACGCGCCATATGTGGCATCATTCCTATTTTATAACACCTCACATCTTTCATAATCAACTACACGTACCGCCGTCTAGTTTATAACATCTTGCAACTTTTGGACGGACGGACGGACGGACGGACGGACGGATGGATGGATGGATGGATGGATGGATGGATGGATGGATGGATGGATGGATGGATGGATGGATGGATGGATGGATGGATGGATGGATGGATGGATGGATGGATGGATGAACGGACGGATGGATATGGCTGTACCCTTTAGATCGGGCGGTGGCTAGCGTATTACTTAGAACTGAACGAGAGGTGGCTACATACAGGGGACGTATAGCCCACGCCTTAAGGAGCTTCGTTCCTAAAATTTTGTAAATTGCATGTTTGATGGAGAGTTTGATGAAAATATTTTGTGTTATTATAGTGATGATCGTGTTTTGTAGAAAAATTCTCGAAAGCAGAACGATTTGATTTGATTTGTGCACTCCGAAGAGCAAAAATTTTGAAGCTATCATGAGGAACTGTCTTATATAGCAAGCACGTTGCTCTAAGAACGCAAAAAAGCAAGTGAATAAAGGATGTGCAAAACGGTCAATTTATAGAAGCTTTTTTTTTGTACATGGTTTTTCACCATTTTTGTGAATTTCAAATGGTGGTCATGGGCGCCAAAAAGTTTTGCCGATAAAAAATTTGTGGGAAAAATACTTTTCCACAAATGTCTATAGGTGTATAATTTTCTTAAACTATTTGATTGAAACAGATTTTTCGTGAGTACCCTGGTTGCGACAGTTGGCGTAAAGTGACCATAACACAATAGTTTGACTTTTGTAGATGTCGTTTACGATAGGCGAGGTCGCTTCGGTAATGACACATCCTGATGCAGCATTGGCTCAACGCTCGACTTATGAATGAATCTAGCATCACGTCTTGGGAATAGGGACGCTCGCTGACGTGAAGAAATATTTAGTACTGGATGAAAGTTTTTCTATTTAGAAACACGTAAGCTACGAGACCAACAGTCGCACATAAACAATTACTGTGAGATCAGACGCAATGGGTACATGTTTGGGCTTATTCAAACTGCCTGTCAGTGTCAGTGATTTTTATAATTATATGGCCCGTATTCAAAAAATTCTTTTCCGCTATAACAAGATGCATGATAAACCATATAGGCAAACCTGGCTGACCAATGATTCAACGCACTTACGAAATAATGGGCTGTTACTTCGGAGCCAGGAGACTGCAAGAGAAACTATACACTCATTCATAAATGCTGTAATATAATCCACATTCATCCGGTCTAACCTTTCGAAGGTACAGGCTTTGTGATGACCAAGCTAAACCAGGTCACACAAATTGGCTAGATTATGAAGAAGGCGCCTTCTGTAGACTTGATGAAATGCCTGCTTCAGGCCACGTAAGAGTCAGTACTGAGCAACCCTGAAGCCAGAGCTTTCAAGTCGGTACCATCAGACAGATGTAGAATTTTCCGTCAGACACGAGCTCAAGTTGACCCATAACGGCACTGCCAACCTAGAGGCTTTGCCAATGGTAGCAATCATTATGGTATCGTCATACGCTATTACTGTAAGTGGTTCGAGCCACAGAATTTCGTTTAAGAACAATAAAGGCAACTCTGGCGCAATTTTCTGTGAGAGCTGCAACGCGTGACGCTTCAGTCTGTCTGGGAATAAGGGGGTAAGATAGATGTTTGTCTGAACTCCGTACTTTCGGCTCTGTTTGGCTTGGCAAGGCTTGGAGCGGCTTTGCATAGAAGCGGCAATCAGAAAATGTGCAGCAGTTGCACTTCACCACCTTAACCTTTTAGGCTCATCAATTCAGATTCGGTCATGAAGTTTACAAAATTCGGCTTTTTTTTCGAAACGAAACGAAAATACACCATAATCAAAGCCACAATGACGTTCAAAGTCCGACAATACAAAGACTCTAGAAACGTATGTGTACTACTAAAAATTGCCATGGTAGCTGAACTATCACAGCGACAGGATCTCCTGTAGGTAAATTTTGGAAATCCGATCCTTAGAACATCACAGTTCGCTCGATTTGAGTGTTTTATTTGTCTTTCTAAATATCTCGATGTGTGGCGGCAAGTTGAACTACGTCAGACTGGAAGAAGGTTATGTATTGCTCGCATATAAGCTGACAAATCAATGCTTATTTAGTCCTGCAACAAGTCTCCACCTGGGAAAATAAATGTTCCTTATGGATGTTTTCTCGTCGAGGCTTTCCGCCGAAATGTGGTCGAAGGGTATTTTGAGGGTGAATACATGCAAGTTCAGAACCATAGTGGAGATGCATCATTTTCACGAATTAGCGATGGAGGCATAAGTTTGGTTCACATCCATTTACATCAATTAGACGATCACTTATTGTTTCTTTATAAAAAATGTGTGTCTTATTTTGAGCCTTCTATGAGGTTTGGTGTACATGATTGCGTGTGCTGATGAAACACGGGAAGGAACCCCAAAATCAAGAACAAAATTTTATTACCTTTCAAAAATGAAGGTCTTTGCTCAGTGTCTTTTTAAATCTTGTTTGTTCGGGGATGTTCGTCCTGTTCATCTCAAATCATTTTGCTGATGGTATGTTTGTGGTGGTTTTGATTATACCCCATAGACTTCGGGAAAATTTTGCTACTAATGATATCTTTTTCAGTCACTGTTTTCAGCGGCAATACATATCACGACGCACTTGAAAAGGTTTGGATTAGCACCTATTTCTTTCGTACAATGTTTTTTCCAGTGACTAATCACAACGGCTAAGTTCAAATACCACTTTCATAAGAGTATATATCTGTGTTGTTTGTTATTTGTAATTTCCCATGCAGATTTAACTGCAGGGACACCAGATGCTTTATCTGATCAAATTGCACTTCGTGGTTACCAGACGTTATCCTGCAGGCACAGATCACTAGATATAATGGAAATACGGGGGAAGATAGCCACATGAGACACCCGGATGGCCACGCTAGATTAGAAAAAGTTAATGGAAGCATTAAAAGTAAACAGAGGAATAGCTGTCCATTACCAGTTTAGAGAGCCGGTATGGCTATGTGCCACCCAATTTATATAAATTTGTTTATCTGTAACTGCCACAATGTGTAATTATGTCTAGCAACCAAAGCCTCTACGGGTACTTTAGAAAAAAGATAAGCTGAGTGATTGTAATATTTGATCTCTTTCTGTTTTACCCTATCGAGCGTACAAGTTGATGCGCTTTTATTAACAGGCAAGTGAGGAATGTGGAGAGCTGTATAAAAGTGAAAAATTACAACGCAATCATGATTATATCGTTGTCTGTGTCTTTCTACGCAATAGACATTTTTGTCAAGAAATGTGGCGAGAATCTTTGGAATCGAAATTGGCAGATCCCACGCAGAGTAGGAATCAATGGTATGTGAAGTACGATGGAGGATGGTTGATATGTCACTTTAAAATCACCACAACGTTACAAGGTGGAGATAAATCATACCGCACACAACTTGCGTGTCATGATTATCATGCTCGGATGTGTCGTTCAACTTCGTCATCTATTCACGCCACGTGATGCAAAATTTAGTATATATGAAGCTAGCGAAATGGCCGCGAGCACGCTATAAACGTGGTATGTGGTCATGTTCTTGCATGAGACACGTGTCATGACTCATGATTATCATATTTGCACCAGTAATATACTTTCGTCATCTATTCACGTCAAGTGACAAGTTTGGTATATGGAGCTAGCGAAACAGCTGTGAGTGCATCATGAAGGGCCCGATATACTCCAACGCAACGTTGACGCGCGCGCACGTTGGCACAGCGATGCTATACGTTAGAAAAACGCGAAAAACGTTTTAGTCTGACGCCAGGCACGACTAGCGTCCAACTGCGCGGCCCGATGGCAACCAGCGCGAAATACGACAGGCTGCATTTCGCGCCGATGCGTTACCCAGAAACCACTGCGTCTGCCTCGTTTTGTGATGGAGGGACGCTAGATGCGCTCAAACGCGCATGCGTCAAAGCAACGTGGCTCGGTGCGCGCCTAGGAGTATATGGCTGGACCGGCGCCTGGCGTGGCAACGCCGGCGTGACGTAACGATATGAACGCCGGCGAGCACGCGCACCACGTCACGTCGAAATGTATTGGCGCCTTGATTATGGCATGTAGTCATGGTCTCACATGGCACGCATCTCCTTATTACCGTGTTTGCACTAGTCACATACCTTCGTCGTCCATCGACGTCACGTAATACCAAATTTGGCATATATCAAGCTAGCGAAACGGCCACGAGAGCATCAAAAGTGTGGCGTGTAATCATGTTTTTACATGACACGCATGTAGTGATTATCATGTTTGTATGTGTCATTTACCAATGTTCGCGTCACGTAATACTGAGTTTGGTACATGTGAAGCTATCAAAATGGCCGCGAGCGCATCATCAGCGTAGCATGTTGTCATGTGTTACATGACATGCATGTCATGTTTATCATATTTGCACCAGAATCATACTTTCGTCATCCATTCACGTCCCGTAATACCACATATGGGATAAGGGAAGCTAGCGAAGTGGCCGCCAGTGCATCATGAGCGTGGCATGTAGTCATGTTATTACATTACTCGAATCTCATGATTATCATGTTTGCACCAGTCACATACGCGTCCTCCATTACGCGTCCTCCATTCGCGTAACCTAATACCAAATTTTGTACATGCGACGCTAGCGAAATGGCCGTGAGCGCATCATGAGCGTGGCATGTAGTCATGTTGTTACATGACACGCATGTCATATTTTTCCTGTCAGGGTCTGTCGCTTGTGTTCGCCATGCAGTCATGTCATACTACACCAGTTTTGCAACATGTGATGTAAACAAAACCACCGCAAGATCAGCAAGACCATGAAATGTAAATCATGCATTAATGACATACATATCATGATTTTCATGTTATTGTCAAATATGCTCGACATGGAGTCATGTTATGCCATACGAAGTTTGGTGTCAATGCCATTATCCAAACAGCCAGATAGATAGATAGATAGATATGTGGGGTTTAACGTCCCAAAACCACCATTTGATTATGAGAGACGCCGTAGTAGAGGGCTCCGGAAATTTCGACCACCTGGGGTTCTCTAACGTGCACCCAAATCTGCGCATACGGGCCTACAACATTTCTCCCTACATCGGAAATGCAGCCGCCGCAGCCGGGATTTGAACCCGCGACCTGCGGGTCAGCAGCCGAGTACCTTAGCCACTAGACCACCGCGGCGGGGCGATATCCAAACAGCCAGGAGAGCTAAATGTCGTGGGTGGCAAGTTAAATAGATCGATAAATACATACGCCTAAAGTCGCCGAAGTTTCGCTAAAGATGCTTCGCACGTTAAAGGATTTACGACATTACTGAAACGTGATATTTTGGCCACCATCGGGTAAATAAGAAATGCGCTAAATATCACATACTCTCATTAATTAGTACTATTCCTTCAATTCAAAAGGCCTTATTGACAGAAAATAAGACAAGTTTCTGTGTGTTGAAGAACTTAAAGGATGCCGTACGTAGATGTATACATTGTCTCTTCTTGCAAATGCACATCAAAGTACATAACTTTGTTATAACGTGACAAGATCTTCATAAAAAGGCGCAACATTTTAGAATTATAGTGTTGAAACATTAGTATCTTGTAGGCTGTAGTACAAGCAACGATTCAGGCTTTGTCATAGCTGCAGCATACGCAACCACAAACGTGGGGCATTCTTACTTTGCCCAACTCAGAGTGACACCGCCATGATGCAGGCTTGCCGTTCAAGCAGCGGCCTTCAGATGGCGATGACTCGGCTGAATAAATTTCCGAGACCGTGGTTCCACAGAAATTTCCCGAGGGAAATTCCAACGGTGCATCAGCGGGGAAGGCGCTGCAACGCGCACAGTGGCGAGGGCAATACTTCTTTCTCCATGGGCGAGTGTTAGGCTCTGTGCGTTCTACCTAGTTGCACACGTGGATGAGGGAGCCAGGAGAGGGGATGGTTGGTGACAACTAAAGCTGTTCGTGTCAGTTCTCGCCTGTCTGCGCATGTAACAGTGTAGTACATGTGCTCTGTTCAGAGATGTGATTCTCGACAGCAATTTCTTGAGCAACAAGGCAAACAGTACACACATATGTTCGTAGAAGCGTAAGCACATAAAATAATATAGAACCATAAGTAACAAAAACGTTGTTAAGAGTAGACACTAGTGCATGACAGGCTTCATAAACTATGCATACCCCAGGAGTTTTGCACCTATAAAACTTGTTCAATTCGAACATGTTTTGCTAGAGCAAAATAAAAATAAAAATCTAAAGAGTTTAGTTCCAGCGAGATAACTATGGATTATAAGTGATTTAATCCAATCTCACAACTCTTGGACTAAATGCAGGTTTATTGCCAACCGTAAGTGCTATACGTGCTTGAAAGGATTGCAGAGCGCTCTGTCAGGTATGGCAGTGACTTAAGACTCAAGAAATAATGCAACATACTGTGCGGGCGGGAATACCAGTGATGCTAAAATGGGCCTGATATATGCCACATAGTTCTAAAACAGCAATATACATAAACTTCGCTTTATATGTAGAATTGGAACGAAAGATACTCTTCTCAGTTATAAACTACTTCAAATAAACGAGTTATAATGTAACTGGATAAGTAAATATTATAAAAAACTAACAGACAATGAGGCCAGGAGAAGATAGGGGTTGTTATTCGGTGTGATTGTTATGTACATGTGAAGAAAGTAAAGTGTACGAAACATAACCTGCCACTGGCATGATCCCAACCTGCGACTTTCGAATAACGCATTTGACGCTCTAGCACTGATTTACCATCCGTCCAATTTATGAGGTATACACAAGCACGTAAACGTGGGAACGTAAATCAGCGCCGCCGGTTGCAATTGCAGCGAGTGGGGAACAGTGTGTTTCTCTGTAGCCATCACGTAACACGCGATATTATTACAGGCCACCAGCTTACCAACAATCCCTCGCATATCACCGGGGTTCATTGAGTCTGCCAGAACGAGACTATCGATATGCGTGAAGGAAAAAAGGTTTAAACCATAGAGCTCGTTTTATTCTTGTTCCACACAAATCATTGAGAACTAATAGAGAATACTGCCAAGAGAAGTATAGGGGAGGATTTTGAACGTATTTGTAACGTAAATGTGAAGAAAGACAAGTGTACAAAAAGGTAACTTGTATCCGGCAGGATCTAAACCGACCACGTTATTCGCTTTTCGCAGGCTCGGATACTACAGGTGGCCAGTTATCTTTTCGTCAACATTTCTTGCTTCATATTTATATTACCATACATTTGATCACGACCGCTCTACTTTTCTTGGCCTAATTGCAGGTTAGTTCTGCTTAATGTTGTGTGTTACAAAAGAAAACAAAAAAGCCCTAATGATTGCATTCGTTGCTTTAGGTCAATAAACAATAAGTAGTCCTGTCTTAACAGAAACGGCACCAAGTACAAATGACGTAGATGTGTGAACAGACCCTTGCTGGGTCAAAGCTGATTTTTTCGGCAACATGGAAAACCTACGCGCCGCGAATTAGGAAGAAAGTCGAAATGTTTAAAGTTAAGTGACAAGAAGAGGGTAAAGAAACATACCACACTCATAACGTCGAATGTACAGGTGTCAGCAGGGCATGAAGACAGAAGGTTAGGGTAATAAATATTCATTAGGGTATCACGAAATGGTTTCTAAGAGACGACAAATACATGCAAGGGTAGCAGAAAGCACGGCAGGCTGATTGAATTAGGAAGTTTCAGAGAAAAACATTGGCACGTCTTACGCATGTAAATTATAATTGGAGGAACGTCAAACTCGCTTTTGTCTCGCATAGTTGTAATCAAAGTGCTGATGGTACTGGTCATGATGATATAATTTTAGTTGATGTGAAGGAGATTCTATACATACGAAAAAAAAATGGCAGCATATCCATGGAGTGAATGATGGAGAGTGGGGCGAAGCATCCGTCCGTCTATTCGTTCTTGCTTCCGTCCGTCCATGTGTCCGTCTGTGAGACCATCCGTGCGTCATTCGCCCGTTCGTGCGTCCGCACGTACATCTGTGCGTCCGTCCCTGCGTTCGTCCATGCATCCGCCCCTGCGTCCGTCCATACGTCCATGCGTCGGTGCAGCCATCCGTGAGTGCATCCATGCATCTGTCTGTGTGTCCGTTCGTCCATCTATTCAACACTCCAACTATTACCGGCTCGCATCTTTTCATCATATATTCCGCATATGCACCGCCATCCAGTGGACATTTCAAGGTCTAAACTAGAGGTGGTACACGCACACTTTCTTGCGACTTGCGCTTCGTGTCTACTCCCTACCTTTAACCACGTCGTGTTCATGGGGTACACAAATTCACTGTATTCATGGCACTGCGGCCCAACGCTCGCTAAACCTTTCTAAAACCAAGTAGGTTATGCCCAGCGATTATAACGTAGCAACCCTTTCTTGTCAGATAGTGCTCAATGTACATGCAATGTCTGCTAAGGGGGGAATGAGAGACAGGATAATTTGGCTTTTAGTTAACGCGCACGCTGCGAATTTTTTAGTGTTCAACAACGCACAGAAAAAATCTCTCACCGGCACCACCTTGGAGGTCAAAATGTAAGACTGGTTACACACTACGACAACTACTACGACTACGAGGGACGAACGGGTGGCGCTATAAGGAGCTTCGCCCCTAAAAAATAACAGCATAACCACTGAGTGAATGATGATGAGTGGGGCGAAGCGTCTATCAGCACATCCGTGCTTCCGTCTGTCCGTTCGTTCTCGCTTCCGTCCGTGCGCGCAACCATCGGTGCGTCCATCCATGCATGTGTCCGTTTGTCCATGCGTCCATACTTGAGTCCATCCATCCATCCATCCATCCATCCATCCATCCATCCATCCATCCATCCATCCATCCATCCATCCATCCATCCATCCATCCATCCATCTGTCTGTCTGTCTGTCTGTCTGTCTGTCTGTCTGTCTGTCTGTCTGTCTGTCTGTCTGTCTGTCTGTCTGTCTGTCTGTCTGTCTTTGTCTGTCTATCTATCTCTTTCTTTCTTTCTTTCTTTCTTTCTTTCTTTCTTTCTTTCTTTCTGTCTGTCTGTTTATCTCTGTCTGTCTGTCTGTCTGTCTGTCTGTCCGTCCCTTCGTGCGTACGTCTAGTGAACACTCCAAGTACCGCTCTCTCCCATCTCGCATTCCCTTGGACACGTACCCGCTCTAGAGCGGGTGTGTGCGACCAGTGGCTCCGTACTACTACATACATCCGGAGGAGCGACAGACCCAAGCTCTAAGGTGCTTCGCCCCTAAAAATGACTCAGTGTTTCTTATTTACGTCATTGGTCTTGGCTGTAACAATTTTCATTGCACTATTTGTGCAGAACCGTACTTGCAACAGGTTCAGTTTTATGCGAATGCTAAGCACATAAAAGTTTTGCTGAGACTCTCAGGAGTACCTGATGACGACAGTCTGGCTAAAGAATTGTCCCCTAGAAAATTGCCCTTTTAGTCATACTGACGTATATCAGTATTTACTTGCGCACCAACTATTAGAAGCATTCTTTGAATATATCTAAGAGATAAAGTAAAAAATAATGTTTGCTCTAAGTGGTCATTCACAGGATCTTTTAAGAATGTGCTTTTGCCTTTATTTTTCTGATATTCCAATCGTGGTATTTCGCGTAACAAAATGATATATATTCCCATTTACAAGCGTGTCCATCTGCATTGCTTGAAATGCAATACAGATAGAAAAATATTTATCAAAAAGTGCACGGCTATGTAACAGTGAAACAGGCTTTACGAATTCGCATCATTTGCATTCAGAATGTTCAAATAGTCATCTAAGTAATTTTTCTGTGAAGAGTTGGTGCCATATACCTCAGTTTTTTATTGTTTTAATAAACAAGCAACCCTATATGTGAGCTTGTTGTCACCACTAAATATACAAACACCGATATATTTTTGAAATTAGCTATTGTTTAATGTCTGAGTAAGTAGGGGAAAAGCCTCTCGAAAACAATCTGTTTTTCATTGCATGTGCCACTGTTTCAATAAATAACAAAAGCATACTGAAAGTTCGTTACGGTTTTTTTTTTCGTCATCCAAGCCTATGCGTCATTAATGGCAGCATTGTACAGCCGGTTTGCATGATAGTGAAAGCTTTGCGGTCTGGTTTGAATTCGAGGTGACTATTTGTTACCGTTATAAAATACTCGTGTTTGATAAGCTTTATAGCCAATGTTAGCTATACGCTTTTACTTCTTTACTACAAACCTCTCCCTTATTTGTGCTAGTCTCACATACAACTAACGGTTTCACATTGAGATGGTTCCCGAATAAAGGAGGCAGAGAACATTATTTCGGGTAGGGCATTCCACTCACTGGGTGACTGAAAGCTCATCTTCAAGGGCCGATGTGCACGTTTTTTTCTTCAGATGCGGTTCAGAGCTGTATCCAAGAGGAAATGTTCCCGAAAACTAATTGAGTCAATTGAAATTTTAATTTCAATCAAAACGTAATGATTTAGGGGCCTATATGACAGGACAAGTTGTATGTATGTATGTATGTATGTATGTATGTATGTATGTATGTATGTTGATTGATTTGTGGGGTTTAACGTCTCAAAACCACCATATGATTATGAGAGACGCCGTAGTGGAGGGCTCCGGAAATTTCGACCACCTGGAGTTCTTTAACGTGCGCCCAAATCTGAGCACACGGGCCTACAACATTTCCGCCTCCATCGGAAATGCAGCCGCCGCAGCCGGGAATCGAACCCGCGACCTGTGGGTCAGCAGCCGAGTACCTTAGCTACTAGACCACCACGGCGGGGCGTATGTATGTATGTATGTATGTATGTATGTATGTATGTATGTATGTATGTATGTATGTATGTATGTATGTATGTATGTATGTATGTATGTATGTATGTATGTATGTATGTATGTATGTATGTATGTATGTATGTATGTTTGCACTGGCTTCATATTATTTCACGAAAAAAGAAGACAACTCCATCACTCATTTTTTTATTTCAATAAAAAAAGCCTACTGGTAGCACTGTTTGCATTTACTTGAAATCAAGTTCTAGGTGTCACTTATTGTGGGGCCAAAAATAATAACAGTGACATCGGCAAAATCTCTTGGTAAACAAAAATGTTACGTGGCAGTCAAACTCAGTCAGTCGTAAGCCACAGTAAAGCGTCACACCAGAGCATCGGCATCGTAAAGGTCTTTTTCTACGCCCTTTTAAATCTGTTTAACTATTCACTAAGATTATCACTGAAAGCCATGCAACGCAAACCCGGCGGGACCACAGTAATTAAAGGGTGATAGCTCTTGAGTCTTGATTCGTGGAAGAAGTCACAAGATAACAGTGGCAACGAAATCGTGGGACTTTCCGGGACCATTTTGTTCGTGACGTTTGTTACTTGTCAAGGCACGTGGTATGGTCCCGACACGAAGTAGCTACTTAGAGAGCCGGACACGTGGCGTTAGAGATGAGAGAAGAACGAGGGAACCCGCTGAGAATCGTTTTTCGCGATATCGCTCGTCTTAACGGTGTTGTTGTGTTTGTTGAAAAGCCGTCAATCTGTTGTAGGCAAGCTGATAGGCCTGGTCGCTAGCGTATTCGTTGGTTGACTCTGCCAAATTCGGAAGAAACGTATCCAGTGGCAATGTTGGTTCGCGACCAAGCACAAGGTAAAAAGCTGAACAGCCAGCACTGTCACGCGGGAGGAGTTATACGCGAACGTCACATATGTATGACAATGCAAGGTCCTACTCACGGTGATCAGCCGACACTTATTTGGAAAGCATGTCTGTCGTAGCCCGGTTTAAGGGCTCTATAAGCCCGTTTGTCGGGGGTTGGTACGAACTCGTGAGATTATACTGGGTGGAGCGGGAACGCAGGATATCTTGAATCACTTGACCATGTAAGGTACGGCCTTGGTCTGTCAGTAGTTCGCGGGGGACACCATGCATTAAAATGAGGTATCGAAGCAAAAAATAGGCGACTTCTGGAGTGCATTTATTTGGCACGGCTCGGGTTACTGTGTAACGGTTCACGAAATCTGCAGCAAAGGTGACCAACATGTTGCCCGAAGTGGCTGTTGGAAAGGCACCGAGAAGACCCAAATTGACAAGAACGAAAGGCTCCAGTGGAATGTCGATAAGCTGAAGATAGCCAGAAAGACGTCCTGTTGGCTTTTGGTGGCGCTGACAAACCTCGCCAGCGTTATTATAACGCCGCACCGAGAGGGCAAGGCCAGGACAGTAGAAGCGCCGGCCCACGCGGTCATAGGTGTGAGAAAGGTCAGGGTGAGCAGCGGTTGGTGCGTCATGATCGAAGCTCGTGGAGGACATTGGAGCGCAGGTGCTTTGACACGACCAGTAGTAGATCCGCACCAGTGGGTGACACGTTTTCCGACGTAAGGTGTTATCTCTTAAGGCAAACTTATGCATAGCGGTGTCGCGCAGGAAAGATTGTATCCGTTGTATTATTTGGCTTAGATGCGGATCCCTACGTTGCTTGTTACCGAACTGAAGCAGCTGAGAAAGTGAAAAGATTGAGTCGATGTAGTCCGTGCTCGTTGAATCGCCACCAGCCACAGAGTAGCGTGATATGTAGAGGCCGGATTATAGGTTAAGGTCTATCTCGTTTCTTGCGCAGCACACCACAAGGGCATCTATACGTGTGAGCCCACGTCGTTTACTGGTTTATTGCTAGTCCTGCTTTTGCGCAATTAGACCCAACAACCAGTGCTAGATACCGTAAAACGTGCAATACATTTTCGGGCTAATTAAGCATTCATATGTAGCTTTACTGGAGGAATGCTACCAACATTTACATATTTGCATGTACGTCTTGGGTGACAGTTCACGTATATGCGGTGAATGTGCAGAAGATTGACTCCACCTACTTTAGTTAGCCGCCAACACCATTTAGTGTGCTTTCTAAAGTGGTTCCCGCTATCGAACACAAGTGCCCATTTAATAAGGAGCCCCGGATTTCATTGTAAGAGTGTGTTGGTTATAATTTCGAGAGAAATATAATTCCCAATGTCAACTAGTGTGCATTATGTTGGGACATGTGTACAACATTCGAGTAATGCGAGGGAGTGTCAGTGCTGACCAGCCAAACCGTGAGGCACGCAGCACGTTCATTGATTTCTTATTCAAGTTTTTTCATTCCAGAACACTGCATGTCTGCGATACATACGGAAGTAGAGGTTGACTTAATAACAAGGCTTTCGAGACGTGCTTCACACATTCATCAACTGCAGTATGGTTTCAACGGTACGAATGACATTCAGCATGTAAATGAGACACGTGCGTTGCACGCTGTTAACTGCCAGATCATCTGACAGCCAACATAAATTGTACTGTCCCGGTTGAAACCGATTCATTTTCTCTGTTGTCCTGGAAGGCAGTGCTGCTTACATTCTAGCAACTGAATTTTTTTTGCTATCACGCTATTGTATAGTTCCAAGCCACAATATATTGCTAGTTGTTCACCGGAAGCTACCGGTAGCCTTGAACAGCTCCACGCATGCTTCCGCCGTAATGGGAACGCGAGCGGCCATATTTCTTCCGCACCGCGGCCCTGTTGTCGGTTTACCCTTGCCGAAGCCATTAACAACGGTCGGGTGCCAAACTGCTAGCCCCGCTAGCTGGCTGTCTCGACACCGCCACCTCTTTTATTCGAAAAAGTAACTTTTCAACTTTCTTTTCTATTTAGTGCCATTGATTCGTTGGAGCTTTCAAATGAAACAAAGTTATCTTTAGAGGAATGTTTTATTCTTTCTTCCGAAAGTTGTCATAATCGTAAATGTGCCTTTAATGAGCAGGAATAGCATCTACTTCTGCTGCTTAATGAGAAAGTCGAGGAAGTTGGAAAACTCTTCCACTGCACGGTGAGGAAAAAACTGGCTGTCCGCATGAGCCCGTTTTTTCCGCAATGCTTGGCTTTAAGAATTACAGGGTTTCCGTGGTTGTCCATCTTCACGCAGTCTTCGTCACGTGCACTTGAAGAGGAGTGGGCGGGAAAACTGGAGACCAAATTCACTGGTGAGTGTCAGCAGAATTGATCCGCTAAAGGCTCCCGTTTCAGCCCTGAGAATGATGTGGCACCGGATAAGAACATAAACGCAACGCTTCCCCAATCTATTATATATAAATGATCCCCGCGATGCTGGACCTTTTTGCTGTGTTAGAGTATCCTTCGTTGCACGGAAGATTACCTGTTTCTTCTAACAGTGAACGCCATGCCCTTCGATTCCTCTGCTGCAACCTCACCTACCTCAGCGCCGACCCGCACATTTGTACTCCTAGTTTGAACTTTGCACTTCAATCTACGCTGGCAAAGCCTGCCACCAGTCCACCAGTCTCGGTGACTACGCGTTGCACATTTGCTTTAATGGCAAAGTATGAAAACATACGTCTTCAGCTCAATGGACTGTAGTGTATGCAATCCAACTGCATGATAATCACTTGAAAAGCTGCTTTAATGAAGATTTCCGGAAAGTGTTGCGAATCTGGAACTTCGTCTTTTGTTACCTATTCGGATTGCCTAGTGCAATTCGCACTGTTGACAGGCCGGAAAACTGTCAAAATCACCGTCCGTTTGCCCACCTTTCTTTTGACGGCCGATTGTGGTTTATTTTTGAATACGGCCACTTTTGGTAATTTGAGGCCTTATTTCAGCGTGAGAGAGACTGATCAGTGCATTTCGCACTAGCGGGGAAGAACACCACACACAGTCTGCTAGTACGATTCGTAGACGACTGAATGGCGAAAGCCATCTGCCTTTTATTCTGCTTGACCCCTTCAGTCAATCCATCCATTCTGTGTAACTGCCCACTTCACCACATGGCTCGGCGAGACAGTGGCCATAGGCGGCTCGGCTGCTGACGTGGAGATCATGGGTTCACTCCCGCCCTAGGCGGTCGCATATCGACAGAGGTGAAATGGTAGAAACCCATGCGCTGTGCCATGTCAGTGCACGATAAAGAACACCAGATGACCAAAACTTGCGGTGCCCTTCACTACGGCGTCTCTCATAACCATGCTGTGGTTTAAGAAGTAAAACAGAAAATATTCTTCTTATAGCTCGCCCACCCCTAGAATGGTTTCGGCGACTTACATGGTTTAGCACAGCCTCCGCGATGTACCTTGCTTTAAAAAGTGACGATGCCATGTCTGACTTCGTCACGTGACGAAATCAGACATGACATCGCCACCATCATATTATTTTTTGTCTTCTCAAATTATTGCGCTCTGCGATGTCGTTGTGACTCCATGTTACACCGAGTTCAGTGAATTTCCGGCACGCCATCGGCCCACACATGTGCACTTGATGGTCTTGTGACTTTTGAGCTTCATTTTCTTTTTGTCGCGTAGCTGGCGTTGAAGACGCCTTCTCGTGATGGCTCACCAAAGCTGGAAATATATTTACTTGGAGATACATATTAAGGCTTTTGCCTCAAGGTTAGTGCCATATAACGAACATGTATCGCTACTGCTGGTGATATGAAGAGCGCCACTATTGGGTACGATAACCTCCACCATGTACCACTCGTGTTTCGTGGCCTTCCAAAGTTTGCAGAAAAATAAATTCAGCAGTTCTGTCAGCTCTTGAGAATCGGTTTTATGCAAAGCAGTACGCTGGTTATTGTCGATAGGCCACATTATTGTCTTTTAATCAAGACTTAGGCGGTCGATCGTGGTGTTTATATGAGCGTAATAGTTATGTGCACATTGTGTGCTTACAAAAAAGTCAGCTACTCTGTCGTTTAAAAAGTACGTACCTCATGGTCTATCCTAACTTCAGAACACCCGTTAGAGCACAGAAGTCAGTATCACCGGAAGCAAGTGCAGTTTACGGTGAAGCGATGTGAATATCACAAATAACTTTCGTTAGCACATTCGTCCGGAGTAGACCAACACTTGAACACAGTTTTCCTAGTAATAGAAACGCAAGTGTAATGTTTAATACCATGCATTAACAACACTGTCAGTACTGAAACCACAGTTGACTTTAACTTGACTTTACGTCTGTATGATGGGTGCAATTATGTGATGTTTATTGCCTTGTTATAACTTAGGATAATCAGAACAGTAATCACAATCGACCCCGCATTGACAAAACACCGGCATAAGATCTTCTTGTAAAGCAGTTTCAAAACCTGGCAGGGCTCTGTTGCTGAATACGTGACTGAAATAATGTAGCGAATTGGGCTAGTTGAAACATTATCATGGCGGTCAGTGCAAAGGACGCGAAAAAGCAACACAGAACAAAACAAAGCGCTTCTTTTGTGTACTTCGTTGCTTCTTCGTGTTCTTTTTTGCGCTGACCTTTATGACTACATAACAACCTCGAAGAATGTTTGAACTTGCTTCCTTTGAAATCCCCATTTTTATTCTGTAAACCCACGTGATCAACACTCATGATGCCTGTTTGTTTTTGCGTTTTCGTATTTAAACTACCAAAGTACGCTTTCACCATGACCGGGTAGATATGTTTTCAGTCTTTGGGTGGGAGTTGCTTTCACAAAAACATATAACTCGTTATTCGGAATGACTGACAGCGCGGCAAGCGATGCTTGCGCACTGATGAAAATATCGGACACCTGCTGTGACACTGTCCTCGATTTCCGTCACAGAGACAACTACTTGCCTGCGCATTGGCGCGACTGGATGAACGGCAACTTTCTGTGCAGGTGCTACTACAGCATCATCCGCATCCTTCGGCAGCCCACAAGGAAGTGAAAGCCCTCTTGTGTTTCAAGTTTGAGGACTCCTCTCATTTGAGTTGGAGTTCTACACACTACAGTGTAATTACTGTCTGTCTCTCCCTTTCGTTCTCTTCCCTCCACCATCTTTCTCATCTTGTTATGATGCCTTCTCTAATCCCCAAGCGTGGGATAGGCAACCGGATGTCTTCCTGGCTAACCTTGCTGCCTTCTCCTTTTGTCTGCTTCCACCCAGTGACCTGTGACGCACACCCGCAAACCACAGTTCATGGTATGCGGGTATGTGCCACAGGTACGTGTCTAGAGGAAATAATTTAATGACGGGCTCAATGGGAATTTCTCGTTACCACGTCATGACCTGATAGTAATAATCATCAAATCCTCCTATAAGAGTTTTTATGTATGCCAAGGTAAAAAGGTTATTCCGAGAGCACTAGGACGTGTGCGGCCAGATAGCGAGTTCATTTTTGTTTACAGTACGGCGGTAAATACTTTCTATTGAACTGCTCTTTATGTGATTAGAATCATGAATGCTATTTACGCGTATTGTACTTTGTTAATGAGACTAAAATACACTCTTTGTACAGCCCCCTTAAACTATGCCTCAGCAGAGGTCTGCGAGGTATTTTTATATAAATGAATAGATTATTAAACAAACAAATACATAAATACCCATATATAGGTGCTTATGGTGCCTAGGTTCAATATAAAATAATTGGCATTTAAAAACTGATACCTCCAAGGAAACGATGTTTTGACTGAGTCCCATTTGTATAGTTTTTCATAAATATGACTGCGAAATCTCTCTTGAATGCTGCACGCGTAGTGGCTTTGACGTGCATGTGAATTAAAGAAAATAAATAAGAAATAAAATCGTTTCAGTAGTGTAAACACAGATGGGTGCTAAATATTGAATTCAAAATAACAATTAAAGGAAACCATCTTTTCGATAAGAAAAAAGACCTTGTCGCAATGCCTTGAAGGCTCACTTTTCCACAATGCCACTCCAAGTGCAGGGAAGCCTGCTGTGGAGTGATTGTGTATAACAGAGGGGTTCTTGGTGTGCGCGATTGAAAACGAAAAGAAGCTATTTATGACGGAAATACACAAAAAATTACAATATAACTAAAGTACAAGGATATAGCTAAGTCTTACTGTGAGTATACTGATATCTTGCGCATAAGATGACGTCAAGACATCCTAATCACGCGGCGCTTAGCCTGCTCCACAGTGCTGACAACGCAGCCGGAACGTTACTAACCATTCTTCTCGAAGGAACAACCTAGATGCAGTGTACTGAAAACGTTCACGTGGCATCACAAGCTTTGCAACCCGTCATGCTAGGGCTTGCGATATCTGTTCAGGCGGAACATTTACCGGCGTTTTGCTATATAGGGCAATGAGTTTCACATTTTTGCAAGTGATTCCTAAATATTCTAGCTTGAAGTAGAACTCACACACCTAATAACCATTTAAGGTAGCGCTTTACTGATTGATATGTGGGGTTTAACGTCCCAAAACCACCATATGATTATGAGAGACGCCGTAGTGGAGGGTTCCGGAAATTTAGACCACCTGGGGCTCTTTAACGTGCACTCAAATCTGAGCACACGGGCCTACAACACTCCCGCCTTCATCTAAATGCAGCCGCCGCAGCCTGGATTCGATCCCACGACCTGCAGGTTAGCAGCCGAGTACCTTAGCCACTAGACCACCGCGACGGGGCGATAGCGCTTTACTGTACGTGTCTAAAGGCATCTAAGTTCCAAGGAAACACCTTAGGTGAAGGTGCTGGCGAGAATGGTGCAAAATTATAATACCGCAATTAAGTGGTTGGAACACAGACAATAAAATACCATGCATGAATCCGATGCACTAAACAATCCAACTACATTCATTTCTTTTTTTGTAAACCAAGTAAACACAGGTAATACAAGACGTTCACGGTGCTAATCGCCAATAGCAAAATATTTAGCTACCCTAAAGGAGAAACACGTGTTCTGGAAATGTACTGGCACACGCATTTATTTTTTGAATGACAGGGCTTACGACGCTATCAATTCATAAGCACACATGACACCTGTACTTTAGAGCACGAACGGAACATGTAGGAGATGGTGTCATTGCGACGACTTGGAAATATATAGTATGGACTCACGTACCTTCGGGTCCAGATGGAAGTGGATGACGAACGACAGGCTGCCAGTTTGTATTAGGCTGTCTTTAGGAAACGAGAAAACTCGAAACTTCGGTGACTTTGCCGCCACAATTCCACGCAGCATCGCTCAACCATTCGGATTTGCAACCGTACAGATTGCGAATATTCAGTGCACAAAGCGAATCACGTATCTACGCTGCCGTACACGGACACAGATAAAATATACCCTACTCGAGTCGCCAACACGTACACCAGCACGCAACCAAATCATTCATCAGGCTTGGCAATTCATATCTGTCCAGCGACGAGAGGCACGTCTGTGCGGCGAAACACACCAGCCTAAACGTAGTGACGTCAGAGCCAACTCCAGAAAAGGTAATCAGGCCTGAAATTATGTCGGTGGAATTGATCTAACACGCCAGCCGCAGTAAAACACTGAAGTCAGTGTTGCATCAATGGCTATGTGTACGGACCGGCACGGGCGGCCCACTGCTCTTTGTCGACAGCCATGTTGGCACCATGTGCGCTGTTAAAAACCCCGCCGTGGCTGTCACACTTCTGTGCTTGGTCGTCCGGGCTCCGATTCGATGTATCGCACTGTTTCATCCACATCACAGCCGTCACCTCTTCGACGCCTTTCTACGGCTTCACCTGCGAGTACCTGCGAACTGCGTGTGCTTAAGCCACCGGGTGCGTTCTCGAATGATGCCGCCGAGCTATCTTGGGACCCAAGTGTCTATGACCCCAGCTACCGGCATCTTCATCCTCATCCGCCACGTTTCTCCTAGTGACAACTACCGGGACAGTCACGACGACCCTGTTCCTGTGCTGCTCACGACCTGTGCTGCTCACGGACCCTTCCGTTTCGCGACCTGGACACTCTTGTTTATAAGACATCATAATTTTTTCATTCTGGATGTATTTATGTGTGGAGGGGGGAGTGTCTGTAGCATCATCACCATGCGTAATCACCATCATCATTGTCATCATCATCATCATCATCATTATTAAAAAAAACGCACCGCGTGTCTCCCGCAGCTGATGCCGAACTCGAGTTTCTGCACCTGGCGATTCGGACGCCGTCAGCTGCCGCTGCTCCGCTTCAGTCGTACGAGAATTTGGCGAGATGGAAAGAAAGAGCTCTGCGCTACCGACAGGACTTTATGCCACAGAAAAAGACTGCAGGTGCTGCTGCGCTTTTCGCGTTCAACCGCTTTCTCCAAACTACTGTGAATGGAACGCCCTACATGGATGTCCATGTGTATTTTTCTCCAGGGTGATTCCACGAGAGATCGACCCGGGTCCAAAAGTTGATATTTTAGATTTCATTGAGTATTTTATATTTCATGCACCTCTCACCAGGTAGCCCGAATGTCAACTTAGTTTAATGATTAACGGCATAACTTATGAGAAAAAAAATATCAAACTTCACCAACACGGAGGCACCAATTTCGTCACCAGTGATTTTCCAAAATTGCAGATGCTATAAAAAGGCAAATATTTTTGTTTCAAGGAAGATATTTTTTACCTGAAATGCATGTCTGATGAAAAATGAATTCGTATGGTTTCAAGTTTGTAGACCTTAAGAAAATAGCTTTTAAAAATGTCTAATTTTGCGATAGTTTAAAATAAGTTACGTATTCCCCCTTTTTTTTCTACGAAAGTAATGCAAGCAGCGTTTTCAAACTTGACATGTTTTAAGGGTTTAGTGTGTTCATTAGGTACATAAATTATTGCTGCCGTAGGGCAAATGTAAATGTTTATATATTGCTTCA
The DNA here is from genome assembly GCF_013339725.1 of Rhipicephalus microplus. Taxonomy (NCBI): domain Eukaryota; kingdom Metazoa; phylum Arthropoda; class Arachnida; order Ixodida; family Ixodidae; genus Rhipicephalus; species Rhipicephalus microplus. Next base: position 235,253,972 of record NC_051167.1, on the reverse strand, counting down.
AAGTTTTCATAATGGCAAAAGTGTACTCCACTGAAATTTCAATAATAAAAAACACCATCTTCGATTTTTCTTAAAATCTCGTAAATAGACAATTGAAGGCCATCATACAGTAATATAGAAATAATGTTGCATTATTTTGTTGTTAGCGACAATTTTTGTGGTACAAATCAGGGCTTTTCGAGAATGGGCTGATAAGTTGAGAAATCTAGAAATCGGAACGGAAAAGCGGCAATAAGCTTCAAACGCGAGTAAACGTGACCACATTTGGCGAAGAAAGGCTGTTTTAGCAAATAGGAGAAACTATTTTGAACACAATATTTTACAGTATCTGAATTCACTGTTATACGTAGAGCACTAAGACTTCTAATATGTGGTGCCTCTCCATTACTGACACACAGATGGCGCTGCTGTGACGGCGATGTGTTTGCAACACGTTGGGTAAGAGAATTGAATGTCGAATGAGTTTATAAAAGATTCATAACAAATTTTTACCATTTGGGGCACGAAGACTGCCGCATTAGACTGAAGAACACGCTTTAGGGCAAGTTGTCATCCGTCGTCTGCTCTACAGATGAATTGCTGTGCGCCGCATCTCGGAGGCAATTCTTTAGATCGTGTGCTTCAAAGTAGAACAAAGATTACGCCTGCCGTGATTTTATTGACAAAAACATTGTGAAATTCATTTTAACGTACTATACTTCAGTTTTGCATTCGCACTGTGAATACTTGCGCACGCTGATTTACCTCTGCTCACATTAAAGGTGAGAGATATAGGAACAGACGACAGATAGATCACTTTCGTGCTGCTGGTTTCACGCATAGTTGCATTGCCGGTAATTTGAGCCTCAAGTAGCGTGGCGATGGCTGACCACTTCAGCCGGGATAGAGTTTTTTGTTCAGATTGCCCCATGTTGCATAAAAAGAAAATACCTTATCAAAGAAACTTCCGGAAGGTCGAAGACATCGGCCTGTTTGCCCTCCAGAAGCTTTTGTTGAAAGCTGCCCGCCATGCACATAACAACGACCACGTCTGCCAGAACTGCTTCAGACGCCTCAGAGATATGCTGTCTTCGTCTAATGGCTTCTCAGCTGAAACAGCTGATGAGTTTTTGCCGGAAGAAGAAAAAGGCAGAAGTCAAGAGTGGTGCGTAAACACGCCTGAAGCATTGTCACATAGGCGACTGGAGAAGCTGCAGGCGCAAAATAGCAAAGTTCATGCAGAGCCAAGACAACTCAGTAGCAATTCTACAGTAACCGTGAAATGCCACCGTAACGTGTGTAACCGCCACTTTCAACCATCAGATATAAAATGCAGTGTGTGTGCCCAGTGTTTCAAGAACTTCAAGCAAGCCTATGAAGCGTGTTCTTCGTATCAAGAGCGCATGCGTTTGTTGAAACTGTTGCCGAGCTATATAGAGCGCCGAAAACTGCAAGCGCTTATACCAAACTTGTCAGCTTACATGATATACAGATCCCGACGCTCGCGCGCAAAACACGAGATATGGTTAGCACCAAATGCGGTAAAAAAGACACGGCTGAACCAAATGGACGTCCAGGCAGCTATGGCTTACTACTCCAAAGATGAGTATAGCTGCTCTTGGCAGAGACACAACAAAAAAGATGAAGTATCTGTTATCATTGACGGAAAGAAGGAGCTTGTTTCGAAAAGGTTTTTGACCCGTTCCGTGCGAGAGGCTTACCGCCTCTTTAGAGAAGCTAATCCGAACACGTCTCTTGGGCTCTCAAAGTTTTATTTTACCAAGAAGTGTGCCTTTGTATATACTGTGCTAATGCCACGGAGTGTGTTTCTGCCCTACAAGACGTCACCGATGGTGCCTAAACGGCAGACTTCTTGAAAGAACTATGTCTTCGCAGCTCCCCTACAAGTCATTTTTTTAGGTCATTGTGACTATTGTGCTAAGGAGAACGCTCTGACAGCCACATGTTTAGGAATCCCTGAAGATATTGAGGTAGCCTATGCAGTATGGAAAAATGGCGATCTAGTAAAAAAAAAAAAACAGCCCAGGCAAGTGCTTTTCTGCGAGAGCTAAGTCTATGGTTCGTGAAGTGGATTACCCATGATTACATAAGGTACATTCAAGAATCAGCAATACGCCAGGTGAAAGAGAACCAAGCGAAAGAATCTTGCATTTTCACTTTGATTTCGCCGAAAATTGGACAGCCATTTTACCGAATGAGGTACAGTCGTATCACTGGCACAAAAGACAGGTGTCTATATTTACGTGTGTCGTCACAAGGAAGCAATCAATACAAAGTTTTGTCGTCATCAGTGATGACACATGCCATGATGCTGCACATGCCTGTTTTGCTCTACAAATAATCCACAACTATAGGAAGGAACAACTTAAGCCTGACACGCATGATACTTATGTTTCTGATGGTGCATGCAGTCACTTCAAAAACATGTACTAGTTGTTCGAGTTATGCCAGAAAGATCATATATCAACAGAGTGGATTTTTTCGGCCACAGGACATGGCAAGAACTCTTGTGACGGCGTTGGTGGCCTACGAAAGCATCAGGCTGCGCTCTACAACCTCAGAGCGGGAAGCTCAGCTGTGATTATGTCAGCAACCCAAATGGTGACGCAAATGAGCGCGAAGCTCAAGAATGTTTCAACTTATCACTTATTGTTTCGACTATGTCCCCTTGTAACTGCCCACCTGCTTGGACTTAAGGGTCTGCAGTATGTAATAAATAAATAAATAAATAAATAAATAAATAAATAAATAAATAAATAAATAAATAAATGTCAAGCTGCTGTGTGCAAATGCAGACGAGCTAGAAACATTCCGTCAGTTTAAGAAGAGCCAGTGGAAATTGTTGCCACGTGTTCCAGACATACGTTCTTGGCAAGTTTGGCTAAGCAAATCTGAGGGCACTGATCGTGGTCGTGTTTTGTTAGTGTCACGTACTGCTAAATGTGATCTGCAAAAGATGTAGCCATTTTGAGCGCATCTCTTGTTTCACGCAGTCACCACCAAAATACCAGTGAGGGTACTTCAAGCGCATATGCTTTTTCTAGCGAGACCCAACACTTGCGTTGGAACATTTTCATGTTTGAGTTTATCTGGAAATATAGACATATGTTTTACAACTGTGTTACAGTGTCGAAGAGTTCCTCCATTAGAGCTGTGTTATCAGGAGCATAAATCCGCCTTCATGGTTACGTATTTGTCACAGTGCTAAAACAGCCTTTCTTCACCAAATGCAGCCACGTTTACTCGCGTTTGAAGCTTATTGCCACTTTTCCGTTCCGATTTCTAGATTTCTCAACTTATCACCGCATTCTCGAAAAGCTCTGATTCGTACCACAAATATTGTCGCTAAAAACAAAATAATGCAACATGTTTTTCTATATTACTGTATGTTGGCCTTCGGTTGTCTATTTACGAGATTTTAAGAAAAATCGAAGATGGTTTTTTTTATCATTCAAATTTCAGTGGAGTACACTTTTGCCAATATGAGAATTTTGAGGCAATGCATAAAAATATACATTTGCCCTATGGCGACAATAATTTATGTACCAAATAAACACACTAAATTCTTAAAACTTGTCAAGTTTGAAAATGCTGCTTGCATTACTTTCGGAGAAAAAAAATGGGGAATACGCAACTTATTTGAAACTGTCGCAAAATTAGACAATTTTAAAAGCTATTTTCTTAAGGCCTACAAACTTGGAACCCTATGAATTCATTCTTCATTAGACATGCATTTCAGGTAAAAAATATCTTCCTTTAAACAAAAATATTTGTCTTTTTATAGCATCTGCAATTTTTGAAAATGACAAGGGACGTTTGGTGCCTCCACGTTGATGAAGTTTGGTTTTTTTTTCTCGTAAGCTATGCCGCTTATAATAAAACGAAGTTGACTTTAGGGCTACCTGGTGAGAGGTACACGAAATATAAAATACTCAATGAAATCTAAAATATCAACTTTTGGACCCGTGTCGATCTCTCGTGGAATCACCCCCCATTTGTTTTATCCTCAAGCTCTTTTTTACCCTTATTCCCCTTTCCCATGTACAGGGTTGCAAACCAGTTCTTATTCTAGGTTAACCTCAGTCTCTTCTTTTTATTTATTTCTCTCTCTCTCGTTTTGGCATGACGACGTCGGCGGCCTTCACAATGCCAGGTCACCACTCCCGCTCTCTCACGCTACACACCAACTACGTCATTCTTCGTCTTTCTCCGGATAAGCGAGTTACCAGCTACAAGCCCGTGAGGTAAAATATGTGATCCTTGTCGATGGTGCCTGCAGCTGATAACAGTGAAAAAAAAGGGATGAGCACACAGCAGTTGGGTGGGAAGCCTTAAACCATCAACTACTTGCGCTATTAGGATTGTGTGATCTCTGGTTGGTATTGGACTATTTTCTTACGGTCTAATACGTATGTTAAATCATTCATTGCACGACATGACGCCTTTACGGAACCTATGGCGAGGGAGCTGGAAGGGCCAGCATAGCTCTGTCGTAAAATGCTCGACTGCCACGCAGGTGGACCGAGTACATATCAGGTTTAGTCGCGGGTGTTTTATAAATACGATAGACTTTTTGAGATACCTCAACGCAGAAATTTTCATCTGTCTGTTTGTAATTCTGGTGATCCGAATTTCACAAGATTAAATTCAACCACCCGGCGAAAGTTTGAGCACTTCCTCAACTCCCAGCCATCATGATCTGATTGATGCGTTGCCCTGCCACGGTGTTCTAGTGGTTAAGGTACTCGGCTGCTGACCCGCAGGTCGCGAGATCAAATCCCGGCTGTGGCGGCTGCATTTCCGATGGAGGCAGAAATGTTGTAGGCCCGTGTACTCGTACTTCGGTGCACGTTAAAGAACCCCAGGCGGTCAAAATCTCTGGAGCCCTCCACTACGGCGTCTCTCATAATCATATGGTGGTTTTGGGACGTTAAACCCCACAAATCAAATCTGATTGATGCGTTAATGTTTGGCAAGACTGTCAATCAAAAGGCAAGTATTACGCATGTTTTAGGTAAACCTAAATAAGTTAATATTAGGTGTGTAACTTTATTTGTAAAAGCGCGTGGATGAGATATTCCAAAAACCGCCGTGCTTATTACGCAGCGCTGACTATGCGACGCTGTGAAAAACAAAGAGGGGGTGTTCCCTAGGCTTAACTGAAATAACACGGTTCTGTGACCTACCAGTGGCTCTGCGTTTTAGAAAAACTTCCGTTTCTTGAAATAACTACCAGATGGCGTCCATATCTCACGCCGTGCCTATTCCCCCAATCTTCTCGCGCAAATTATCTAGTAAACGTTTTATTTTTTCTCTCCATGAAATAGACTATCATCTTTCAATGACCTCTGATAGTGAAGCATGCAGATACGCGGCCAATTTTTTTCCTTTTATTTTTTATGTCTATAGGTTGCACCACCGCTGGCGACGCTGCACTTAAACGCGCGCGTAAGAAACGGGAACGTGAAAGCTGCGCTCTAAGGTTTGAGTAAGAGCCCGAACCATAGAGCGTTTACGCTTCAATAGTCACTTCTCTGAACATTAGTCACACTTCCAGCTCTACAGTCGGTGAACACTGATATGAACATATTCTGAATTCTCACTTGTACACACTATTGTACGATGATGTCGTAATGGCGTCACGTGGCAACGTCACCTCTTGATATCGTCATCTTCTTCATCCGCTGGGCTGATCATGGTAGCAGTGGAAAACGCAGGTGGCGAGCTGACATGATATCTGGGGTTTAACGTCCGAAAACTACCATATTGCCGCCTGTTATTAGGCACCTATCGAACTCTTGCGCCGCTTCCTGCTCTTATGAATTCTGCTATACAAACTGACAAGCCAAACGCGCCAAGCTAAACGCGCCATGCAACGCTGGCTTCACGTGTTACCACACCACGCACTGGAAGAAAAATGGCAGCATATCCACGGGGTGAATGATGGAGAGTGGGCGAAGCATCCGTCCGTCCACTCGTTCTTGCTTCTGTCCGTCCATGCGTACGTCTGTGTGACCACCCATGCGTCCTTCCGCCCGTCCGTGCGTGCGCCTGTTTGTGTGTCTACACGTCCATTCGTGCATCCACCCCTGCGTCCGTCCATGCATCCGCCCCTGCATCCATTCATCCGTCCGTGCAGCCGTTCGTGCGTCCATCCATGCATCTGTCTCCGTGTCTGTTCGTCCATCTAGTCAACACTCCAAGTACCTCCATCTCGCATCTTTTCATCATATTCCGCATCACCGCCATCCAGTGGACATTCCAAGGACTAAACGAGAGGTGGCACACGCACACTTTCTTACGGCTTGCACTTCGTGTCTACTTCCCACCTGCAACCACCTCGAGTTCATGGTATATACTAGTTCACTGTATTCATGGCACTGCGGCCCAACACTCATTAAACCTTTATAAAATCAAGGAGGTTATGGCCAGCGAGTATAACGTAGCAACCCTTTCTTGTCAGATAGTGCTCAATGTACATGCCAATGGCTGCTACTGGGGAATGAGAGACAGGAGAATTCGTTTTTTAGTTAACGAGAACGCTGCTAATTTTTTCTTGTTTAACAACGCACAAGAAAAATCTCCCACCAGCACCACCTTAAAGTTCAAAGCGTAAGACATGTTACGCAGTGCTACGAGGGACGAATGGGTGCTGCTTTAAAGAGCTTCGCCCCTAAAAGAAGGCTGGTGGTTTTTGAAGGAGCGGCACGTGGCGAGACGCAAAAACGACTTGACGAGGTTTTCACTAGTGAGCTCAGGACAACATTTGTGTATTTACTTGACAGGCACAAGGTCGCCATAAATAAAGAGTTGTTTTAGCTTCCGGCGTTGTATTTGTTCGTTACAATACGATTATGAGAGACACCGTAGTGGAGGGCTCCGAAAATTTTGACCCCCAGGGGTTCTTTAACGTGTACCCAAATCTGAGCACACGGGCCTGCAGCGCTTTCACCTCCATAGAAAATGCAGCCACCGTAGCCGGGATGTGATCCCACGTCCTGTGGGTCAGCAGCCGAGTACCTCACCCACTAGACCACCACGGTGGGGCCAGGTGACGAGCGGAGGCCTCTGATAGCCTCTGATCGAGGAAACAGAGCAAAAAAAAATAAAAACGTTCGTGCAGAAAGCTTTCGTAGGCGTAAGGATCAGTGCATTCATTGGGGAAATAATAAACAACATTAATCTCTTGGTCACAAGAATCGGCAAAACAATAGTGTCAAGTAAAGTGCATCTTTACAAAAGTAATTCGTGTTCAAAGCGCATTGATCTATAAGAGCTTGCATAACGTCGGATGGCGTTTGGTGACTATTCGATGTGCACGCACCTACGTCAATCCTAGTGGCCCATTTACATCTCGACGACTAGCTTCAATGATTACGATCAAGCAATTAACAGAAACTACGTCACTCAATATGGAGAAACCCAGGCCGATATAGCATGAACAAGCAGATTCGCACCAGTACTCTACATGCGTTCATGGAAGGCGTCGTCATTTGAGGTGAGAAACAATAAGCTGTGTCACACAGTACTTCCAGAACGCGAGAGGCACACCTCGTAGTTCGAACCGCAGTGTTCCGCTGCCCTCAGGTGTATCTCCGAAATCTACAAAGCACTCACTCAAAGTGTACTGAAACAGAATGGAGTAGAAATTCGCCACACAGCCTACACTGTGCTGAAGAACCGAAGCGCGTCTGGTCAGCAATTGTTAGCGTCAGGATGCAGCACTTCATCTAGGAGAGAGAGAGAGAGAGATTAATGAAAGAGGAAGAGACAAAAAGGACGCTATTTTCTGCCTCCCGTCGCGGGGGCACGGCTCAGCGCCTTTAGGGATCGGGGAAGGGGAAGTAAAGATGATAGGAAGAAGAGAGGAAGGAAAGAAAAAGTGAATGTCATGGCAAGAGAACGTCTTGTCAGTACAGTCAGTAGTGCGAGTGAAAAGAGTCCGTCTATAAGGCGGCGAGGTCCGCGCAAGCACAGAACTCGAGGAAGGCTCGAAGGGCTTTCGTCTTCGAGCGCGCGGGAAAAAGTATGTCTTCCATTGTTTCGGCAGGTAGTCCAAGCAGACGATAGCGGCTTACCAGTGCGCAACGCTCAGTGGCCAGGTCAGGGCAGGAGCAAACAATATGCTGCAGCGTTTCGTCATCACCGCACCTTCGGCACGCTGGCGATGAAGAGCGACCCGCGGAATACATGCGTGCCGCAGGCCAGACGCTGCCAGTACGCAGGCGAAGCAACAACCGCCGCTCGCATCTGTCCAGGCCGGTCTCCGGAAGGGATGGTGGAGGTTTGCCGCTTGCCACCCGTGTGTCAGGGTGGGCCGTTGGTAAGAGCTTCCGCAGTCGCTGCCGTGAGTAATCCGACTGGGTTACCGCCTTAGTGACTGGCGTGTCGCAGTGGTGTGCTGCCTTAGCGGCGGCGTCAGCCTCCTCGTTGCCAGCTATTCCAACGTGCGAGGGAAGCCAGTGGAGGGACAGGCGCACACCACTCTCTTTGATGGCGGTCAGTTTTGCGTGCAGCAACGCCACAGTTATGCCTGCTTGGTCTGGTTGGAGCAGCGCTTGTAGGGCTGGTCGGGAGTCGCACAGAATCGCCACAGGCAACTGGGGTAACGTGGCAGCAAGGTGGTCGGCTGCCAAGTGAAGGCCGGCCAATTCAGCTGCAGTGGAGCTGGCGTGAAAGGGAAGTCGGCAGCGGATGGTTGTCCCAGTCGATGGTATGACGCAGGCAGCCGCGGCCGAATGGGGGCTGTCCCGAACGGACCCGTCCGTGAATACCAGGAGCTGCCCCTTAAGTCTTTCATGAAGTTTCGCCACGGCTGCCTGATGGAGCTCGCATGCCGGTGTGCGCCTTTTTCTGAGGTTGTCCAGAGTTAATTGTACGTCCAGAGGCTGCTGGTGTGGTGGAGGGGGTTGGATTGGACTGGGGGGATCGGGGACCAGCTCTTCATAGAGAGCGCAGATCTGTGCCATCCGTGACGCTGGTCGGCTCCGCAGTCTCCGAAGGAGGGCAGCGCCCCCGAGGGCCCTGTGAAGGCGATCCACGTGATGCAGCGCCTGTCGTAGCATCAAGAGTGACAGAGGCCAGGTCTGGGCCTCCGCCAGGGTTGCAGCTATGGGTGACTGACGGGGAAGTCCCATGAAGCGCCGAATTGCCATGCGATGTTGCCGCTCCAGTTGCTCCTTGCGGTGTGGCGCTAGCTGCACCAAGGGCAGTGCATAAGTTTGCGCTGTCGTTGCAGCCCCTTCGTAGAGTCTTAGAGCCAGCCGTGAGGTGCACCCTTGGCCCCTGCTGAGCAGTTTGCTTACGGCAGTCTCGACCCTGGTGGCCTTGAGGACGGCGAGCTTAACGGCTGGTATCCAGGTAAGGCGGTGGTCGATCCTTAGCCCCAGGTACGTCACTGCATCGCTCCACGGGATAGGTCGGTCACCTAGCACAAGCCTTCGGACGGCCCTCCGCGCAGTGGCTCTGGGGTGAACCAGCAGTGCCTCCGTCTTCGTGGGCGAAACGTTCAGTCCGATTGCCTTGAAGAAAGAGACGACGGCATCCAAGGAGCGCTGCAGGGAACGCCTTATGGCCGTGAAGTTTTGCCTAGGCCCCTTAACCCACAGTGCCACATCGTCTGCGTACAAGGAGCACTGCGTGGGGTAACGCTTGTCTGCGGGCATCGCGGTCGGCAGCCCCGCTAGCACCAGGTTGAACAGAAAGGGGCTCAGGACGGAACCTTGTGGAACGCCTGCTGTCACTGGCCGTGGATCGCTGAGCGCGCGTCGTACTCTAACCCGGAGGGTGCGTTTTGCCAGAAAGGCACTGATAAAGGTACGTAGGCAGCTCTCGATGCCGAGTGTGTCCAAAGCACTCTCTATCGCTATGTGAGGCAAGCTGTCAAAAGCGCTCTGTACATCCAGCAGGACGAGGAGGGCCACTTCGCCGTTGCGCTTGGCCTCCTCCAAGGTAGAGACGACGTCCGCGATCGAGTCTGCTGTGCATCGGTGGCGTCGGAAGCCCGTCTGCTGTTCTGGTAGGAAATCCTTTGCCCCCGCAATCCAATTTAGGCGTGCCAGTGCTATGGCTTCCATGAGCTTGCAGGCAGCAGAGGTGAGAGAAACGGGTCTGTAGGACGTAATGGCGGCACAAGGGCGGCGAGGTTTCCGGATCGGCACCACAACAGCGGTCAGCCAGGCTTCAGGTAGGTTGCCGCTCTGCCATATTTCATTAAAAGTCCTCAACAGGTGTCGTCGTGAGGCCATATCCAGGTTGCGCAGCATCTGGTATGTGATGCCGTCGGCACCAGGGGAACTGCGGCGCTTGGTTCTGGCTAGAGCAACGTTCAGTTCGTGTTCGAAAATAGGGTCCTGACACAGAGATGCGATCTGGCTGGCCGTCCAGGCAGGGTGATGACCTTGCGGTGGCTTGGGAGCAGGCGTGGCGATGAGGGCTGAAGGATTGGCTGGTGGGAGTTCTGTGAAGCGATCGGCCAGTCGCTCTGCCAGTTCTTTTTCACTAATGCCTAAGTAGATGGCCACCGCAATGACGGGTTGCCGCACCATTGGTCCAGTGACGAGGGATCGTAGAAGTCGCCATGCTTTTGCGCCACCTCTTGCCTGACTCAGGGAGAGGCAGATGCCTTGCCAGCTTTGCCGCCTGCGACGGTTGGCATGTCGCCGACATACCGCATCCACACGATTGAAGAGTGTACGTTGAGCTGGGTCATGGGATTTTAGGTACCTTCTCTCAGCCCTGCGCCTCGCAGCCCGTAAGTTCAAGTGATGGAGGTCTGGCACAGGGTGGTGCTCTGGCACCCTGGTCTGGATAGTTGCCGCCTGCGCTGCCACTGCTACCAGATTCAGGAAATCCTGATCCTCTGGGACGTCTCGAAGCTGCCTTCGAAAGCCCGCCAATCGATCGTACTACACAGCCTCCTCCTTGGGATCTTTCCGCCCACAGGTGAGATGACGATCGGCAGGTGGTCTGAACCCCAGGAGTCAGGCTCCACTGCCCAATCGTACCGGTCCCCTTCACTGGCCAAGGTGACGTCAATGGCGGAGCATGACGGTCGTGCTGTTCTGCGGACGAAAGTGAAGGATCCGGTGTTCAAAACTTGTAGGCCCAGTTGATGGATAACGTCCACCAGATCCCTTCCTCGAGAGGAGCAGGTGCTACTCCCCCACATGGTGTGATGAGCATTCATGTCCCCACATATGAGGTAGTCTCTTCCGAATTTAGCCGTGAGCTGTAACAGCATGGAGGCGTCCCACGCTGTCCAGGTCGCACATACACAGAGGCCACTGTCGTGTCCACACCGCGAAGCCGCACCGTCACGGCACAACACTCAAGAGCCCCTCCAGTGACATCAGCCACGTTTATGTGCACATGTGGTAGTTCTCGTCGCACGTACACTGCACAACGTGGTCGACCCTGGGGATGTGCACTCGCTATGCACGGCGCGTCCTGGCACGTGTCTAGAGTACACGACGTGATACTTTGGTAAACCGATGTATCCGGGAAGTCGCAAGTCGGTCGCTGCTACGTACACTTCCTGCAAAGCAAGCACATCATACTCGCTCTGCAGGAGATGTGAGGAGAGGTCTGCATGCCGCCGCCGCAACGAGTGAGCGTTCCATTGAAGCACACACGGGCGGCGGCGGCGGTGGTTCTCTGCAGCATGCGGATGAGTGTCAGCCATGGTGGCTGCTATGAGGGTGCGCGCCCACCTGCCTGAAGGCAGATGGAGCGCAGCTGGTTTTCAGGAGGCAGCAGGTCCGCAACTGCTCTTAACAGGAGCCTCAGGTTTGCATTTTCCTGGTCCACACGAGGCTGGGAAGGTACCTTCGCGGGTGGACGAGTCGTGGTAGAGTCTGGGTGCTTGAGACCAGCCGAAGGGCCCCGTTGTTGTACGCCTGTCTGGCCTGGATGGGTCGAGCTGACCGTCATCTTGGATGGTGATCCCACTGCGGCAGCATAGCTCTTGCCCGTGGTCTGCTTCAGCTGAGGACTATCAGTTACACTAGGGCTTGCCCGCAAGACTGCTTGAGCCTCGCGGTGAGGCAGGTAGGTGGGAGCTGATGCCTTGATGGTGGCCAGGCGCCGCTCTCTTTGCCAGAGCTGACAGTCTGCGGAATCAGCTGAATGTGGCCTGCCGCAGTGCAGGCATCTTAATTTGTTGGTGCAGTTGGCGTCTTTCCCATGGTGGCCACCACATCGCAGGCACCGCTCTGGTCCTCGGCAAGTGACGGCGATATGCCCATAGCGTCCGCACCGCCGGCACTGAAGCGGGCGAGGTCGGGATGGCCTCACTTCGAACACCATGCGAAAAAGGCGGACCCGGGTGGGAGGCACGGGAGAGGCGAACCGCAAGACTAGTGATGTCCCTTGTCGCCTGGCTGCAATCACCGGCACATCGGACGACACGGCGGCCAGGAGGGCTTCGTCGGTATAGTCGCCATCGACGCCTTGCACCACGCCACTGCTTTGTGAACGGTCAGCAGGGAGGCGGGCAGTCACGGGTATTCCTGCGAGCTCCGATGTTGCTAGTAGGCGATTCATCCATTCTGGTGTAGATGCGTCTGCTGCCACGATGTTCTTTTTCGTGTTTACTCTCACCTCCTTGACTCCGGGCAGCGCAGAGAGAGCTTGCGCAATGGCAAGACGAGAGGTGCGGTGAAAGGAGGCGCTGGCGTTTGCTGGTCGAAAAAGAATAGTGCCCGAGTCTAGCGACGATGAAGCAGAAGCCGGCATGGTGTGTTCAGTGGCGCGTACCCCTGCAGGAGCGGTCTGAGTCGCAGTGGGCGCATTAGAAGTCCCTGGAGCAACGTGGGCAAGCATAGCCGTCGATTCAGTGGCGGGACGAGGACCAGTGTGGGCAGCGGGTCCTTGAGATGTCGAGGCTCGCTGTCGGCGCTTCTTAGACTTGGAGAGGACGGTCTGAAACTCAGACTGACTGATTTCGTCAGTTGCGTGTGTGACGGCGTCTTCGTGGGCAACCGCATCATTTGACGTTGGGGTAAGACACGCAACTGTGGCACGTTCAGGCGCTACTGCGTGCATCTTCCGCGAGCCACCCTCATCGTCGCTGCCCGACTCGCTAGGACGCGAGCGCTTACGCGTTGACGTAGTATCCATGTCTGCAATATCAGGTTCCTCGTCTAACGGCAGTGGTACGTTCTGCGGAACGGTGACGTTCACGCACAGAATTGACCCGGCATCTTCGAGTTGGGCTGTATGATGCGCCGCTACAGCGGTCGAAGATGCTGTGGTGCTAGTGGTAGGGCTGGAGGCCGCCGAGGACGTCAGGCCCCTTGCAGTTGTCTCAACGTCGGCAGCAAGCACCGGTAGGCGAAGTGATGTCGGTTTCTCGCTGACGACTCTGCACAGTTTCTGTGCCTGTTCATGATGCAACCGCACCGCTTTGGCACTGGAGATGAGGTTCCACAGCACGCGGGTGCACGCGACGCTCGCTGAGCGTCTGTGTGACGATGTGGGAACCAGGGAACGCGACGGGCGTTCCAATGGCGTAGCCGAGAATGGAGGGGACTGCTCTGCCATGGTAGTCGGGATGACAGCTGCCCCAGCGACGCGCAGGAGCAGAGGACGCTGTCACAGGGCTCAGGTCACCGAAAGCGGTGGCAGGGATCCAAGGGCATAATCTGTAAAGATTACTCTCCTTGACAAGACTCGAACGGGTATGAGAGTCCAGGAACGCGAGGAGCACTGCGCGGAACGCGGTCGCGTCTCTCGCGGGCTGACGCGGTAGCGTCTCTCGCAGAATCGGGAGCACCGGGCAACACGTCTGCTCTCTGTGAACGCTCGAGAGAGACCTCCCCATCTAGGATGGCAACGCCATCCCACACCAGCCAATGCCAGCGTGATGGGGAGAGTGTGTGAACGATATCAAGCGGCTCTGTAGAGGCTCATGCAAGAGCCTCGGTGGCGCATTGGGTGAAACGCCAGCCTGTTGTCGTCCACCAGGAGGTCGTGAGTTCGACTCACATGTGATCCAAATGAATGAAAGTGTTTTTATGGTTTTTATGTGTTATATTCACGTGAATGTTATCGAAGTCAACTCCGTAAAGAAAAAATAATGTCAGCAAGTTCTTTGCGAACGCCAAAACAAAACACTTCGTGGTGAAAGAAGAAAAAACTGGCGGTGGGAATCGATTATATGCGAAGCATGAATGAGAAAGGTTGATATGCCACTTTAAAATCAGCACTACGTTACGATGTGGGGGTAAATGATGTCGTACATGACCTACGTGTCATGATTATTATGTTTCAATGTCTCATTCACCTTCGTTATGTACTCAAGTCACGTGATACCAAGTTCAGTATATGTGGAGCTAGCGAAACGACTGTGAGCGCATCATGAAGGGCCTAATATACAACAATGTAGCGTTTTGCTAACGCTACGTTCGCAAAACGCGAGCACTCTATAGTTGACGCCAGGCGCGACCGGCGTGACCAGCGTCCGTCGGCGCGGCTCGACGGCAACAGGCGCAAAATGGGACGTGTGGCATTTCGCGCCATGTCGCATTTCGCGCCACTGCGTTACACAGACAACACTGCGTCTCCTTCTTTTCGTGACGGAAGGATGCCGGACACGCTCAAACGCGCATGCGTCAAAGCAACGCAGCGCGGCGCGCTTCTGCGAGTACATGGCAGGACCGGCGCCTGGCGTTGCACCACCGGCGTGACGCCCAGAAATGGAACGCCGGAGAGCACGTGCACCGCGTCACGTCGACATCTATTGGCGCGTTGACTGTGGTATGTAGTCATGTTCTCAAATGAGACACATTTCAAGATTATCATGTTTGCACCAGTCACATACCTTCGTCATCCACTGGCGTCACGTAATACCAAATATGGCATATGTGAAGCAAGCGACACGGCTGCGAGCGCATCATCAGTGTGGCATGTAGTCATGTTCTTACAAGACACGCATGTCGTGGTTATCATGTTTGGATGTGCCATTTACCTATGTCGTCCGTTCGCGTCACGTAATACTGAGTAGGTACATGTGAAGCTAGCGAAACGGCCACGAGCGCATCATGAGCGTACCATGTAGTCATGTTGTTACATGACACGCTTCTCATATTTATAATGTTCGCACCATTATCATACCTTCGTCATTAATTCACGTCCCGTATGACCGAATTTGGTCTATGTGACGCTAGCGAAACGGCCGTCAGCGCATCTTGAGCGTGTCATGTAGTCACATTGTTACATGACACGCATCTCATGATTATCATGTTTGCACCAGTCACATACCTTCGTAATCCATTCACGTCACGTAATACCAAATTTCGGTACATGTAACGCAAGCGAAATGGCCGCGAGAGCAACATGAGCGCGGCATGTGGTCATGTTGTTACATGGCACGCATGCCATGATTCTCATGTTAGGGCCTGTCGCTGGTGATGGCCATCAAATCATGTCATACCATAGCGGTTTCGCAACATGTCAGGTGATCGAGACCACCGCAAGAGCAGCAAAACCATGAAATGTAAATCATGACATTCATGACATACATGTCATGACTACTCAAATAAGCTCGTCATACAGGCATATTATGCCATACTAAGTTTGGTATCAATACCATTATCGAAACGACCAGGAGAGCTAAACGTCGTAGGTGGCTAGATAGATAGATAGATAGACGGATAGATAGATAGATAGATAGATAGATAGATAGATAGATAAATAGATAGATAGATAGATAGATAGATAGATAGATAGATAGATAGATAGATAGATAGATAGATAGATGATACGTTCAAAGTTGCCGAAGTTTGCTACAAAAAGCTTCGCATTTAAAAATAACGTTCCTCTTAAGTCCTTCTTAGTCGAATGTATAAAGACAGCTGCGAGTTTCCCTTCCTCGTGCAGTTTTACTCCAAATTAAAACGGGGCGCTTTCCATTCCGTTTCAAGATAGCATCAATTTTGAGTCAAACTGGTGTTTAATAGTTGTAAGGTAAACTCTAAAGGGGTGTTTTTTCCACCACGCCTTCTAACACTTTTTTGGGGATGGCAGTTTCACCAAACAATTCCACTTTTTCGTAATTAGTACAAATAGCTTTCGACAAACCAGCCTGAACTTCTTTATTTTATCATGCCGAAGTAGCATGGATGACTTCTTTTTAGTTTCTGTCATGAGTTCCACATCGCCATACATGTTTCTACAGAGGAGGAATACTGGACGTACTGCACTTCAATAAAGTGGAGGCGAAGACGAAACTAACGCAGTTTCGAGAATATTTACTACGATGTTAACGCCTGGAACGAGAGGTATGGATTGCCAGTTACGGTGCCGATTGCAAATGCCCGCCCTCCATAGCGCGCATGAATATAAATAAAAGAAAAACCTGGACGTCCTTTTCATGCCACCACCTAAATGCTTATTGTCATGAAATCACCGACACTAACGTTTCAAAATGATACTGTTGGAGCATGGCTTGATTTACAGTTTTGTTTATGTATCCCATGGTGCATGTCGGCATGTGTGCGTCAATGGACAAATTTTAAATGGCAGCACATCTCTGTTAGCGACTGCATTGGTGTCCGATCATTATGTTCAGTTGTGGAGCGTACATCTCCTTGGATCGTTCTGCTGACTGGAGTAAACACGGATTGCCGAATAATGCCCATTAGCTGCCTGCGGTGGTCCCACCGCTGGTCTCGGAAGGAACAAGTAACGTAGACTGTAGAGCATACGCTGCAAGACACAGCATTGCGCACCTTCGTACCCTCTCCCGAAAATGAGCATGACTTCATAGATCATTGCCTGATTAATTTTGGGTAGCAGTAGCCCCCATCAGTCTGACTTGGTAGGAAGCTTGGAGAGTAACTACGGTCCACATATTGCAGATTGGCTTCGATGTACGCTTGCGACTCAACTTCACTTAACCTATTACTTATCAACTGAAAACACAGTTACTGCATTTATCCGCAAAATGCGTTGTTGAAAACCAAAGCAGAACAAGAACCCTCACGCGTCTTTTGGTGTGCTGCAGTTGCCCATATGTCGACTACATACTGACAAACAAATATTGACGTAACTGTCAACACCTATGGGACAGGACTTCTTTTCTGCGGCATATCTAACATTGCTGTTTGCCCAGTCACTGTCATCTCGAAAACTGCCGAAGGAGTGGAGAATGGCCAGGGGCTTTCTAGTCTACAAATCAGGCAGCAAGAACTCACCCTTAAACTGCGACCTTATTTCTATTACATGCGTGCCTTGGAATATCATGAAGCATGCCATATAGAATAATAATTTCCTTGATGATAGAAATTTTCGAGCCACTCTTAGCATGAGTTCCGGTAGGGGAAATCTTGCAAAACACCATTTGCTGTCTATCTTACCAACCTGCACCTAAATCGAGACGCTAACAGGCAAATTAATGCAATTTTTCTTGATTTTGAGAAAGCATTTGACAAAGCGGCTGAGTAATGCTTACTAGGTACTACTAAAACTTTCCCAACTAAATCCCTAGCCTGCTGTTGCAGCCGGAAATCAGCAATTGTTTCAATCGCCTACAGTCAGTGGGCGTCTCTAACAACTCCGAGCCTCTTCCAGTATGATCTGGCGTCTCTCAGTGTTCCGTATTAGGCCTTCTACATTTAAGCGCTAAGCAGGTTACAGTTAGTACGGTCAAGGCCTTCTAGAAAAACTATGCTTGGAACGTCGCTCCCTTTTCAATCGGGAGCCTCCTGCGAGCACGCCATCTCGGAGGCCATGCCTCATGCCTTGTATTGCGACCGGCCGCCGCGTGAGACCACTCACCTCCGGTCACCGTACTACTCTGTCACTTGACATCACGGCTGCTCGGAGACAACTGGGAGAGCATTGCTGTGTTCGTAGAGGGCGCTCGTCAGAGACGCTCGCCTTCATACCGAAGGAGGAGGATATAATCAGAGGGTAGGGCAGCGCGTTCGCGGCTCACGTTCCAGGCATAATTCTCTAGGAGAAGTTGGTACAGTGTTTGACGTGACTACCCTTAGTGCGCATGCGCATCTGCCCCCTTCTCTCGCCTCGCAACGCCGACGCAGGGATCATCTGCCAACCTATGTTCACACCCCTCTCTCCGCCCTATGCATTCCTCATCGTGGCGTTGACACCACCATTGCGCATGCGCACCTCCTCCTCTCCTACGCTCCCTCTCTTTCACCTCGAAATGTCGACGCAGGCAGCGTCTGATAGTGAGTTTCTTGATTGAAAAAAAAAACAATTTCTCGCGTTGCACAAGAGTTCATGGGCTAGCCCTTATATCTGCACTGGATCTTGGCGTCCGAGGTAGTGCTGGTGGGAGATCTCCCCTGTGAGTTGTTGAACAATAAAAATTGGCCCCGTATCTGTATGTAATCTGCAAATGTCGTCGAAAGACGATGATCTTGCGTGTGGAGAGGGTGAACAAAACATTTATTTGATGTTCTGCGCAAAAAAATTGGTGAATGGTGTTCCGGAGGCGCTGCGTTAGAGTGCCTCGAGCGGGCAGCGGAGGCTCATGAGCGCATCAAGTCATGTCACACGTGAGCCATGAGCACCATCTGGCAGTTTATTTTGGAAAACAAAGCGCGTGGCCATGTGCGCCCGTTTCAGAGTCAGAGGTGATAAGGTGTAGAACCCGAGGCGACGGGTAGGTGCCACAACCATCTCGTCTTAGCAAAGCGCTGGAGACACTTCCCGTTCCGTGCAAGCGTTGCATTGTCAGCGCAGCGTGATAAGCGCTACGGTCCTTAAAATTACTTATGTGCGCGTTTTCTAGTAAGAGATCCCATATGCAGAATATATGCGTGTTGTTATGGTGCCCCAACAATGCACAATAATTGTTTTTTAAATGCCAATTGAACAAGCGTGAACGCTCAACCTTGAGCAACATTGGTGGTCGCTGGGGATGGGGTCGGCCGCTTCAAGTACCCGATGCCGGTAAGAGTGGAAAAAAAGACAAGCGTACACACAGGCAGACAGACCAAACTTTTTGCGTCGAAGGCCCCCAAGTAAGACTATCGTTTTCAAAAATTCACTACGTGCGGGTTAACTAAACGCAGACTACGGGTCGGTGTTCAATCGTATTCTTCACTCTTACGACGCGTTAGCAGCGAGTGGTGTGTCCCAGTAGGAAACACCGGTCCGTCACTGCATGCTTAGTGTCGACATCGCCGCCAGTGTAAGCGTTAGCACCCGCTGCTTCTGATGTACACATGGTTCTCTTTAGCGGGAGGTGGTGTATTGTTTTTTCTAATAGACATCAATGACCTACAATTACACTTCAACGGCATAATCTACATGTTCTACGATTATTGCCATTTATCATTCAGTAGTTAACAACACTGACCAGTTTGCTCTAGAGCAGGACTTGCACAACATTTCAGACTGGTGTGAATGCTGGTTACTTAAAGGTTCGAAATTTTAGCAAATGCAAATCTGTTTTTTCGCTGTTCTGACGCACTGAAATTTCAATACAGAATAGTGAATTAAGAACTGGAGATGGCGAGCAATTGAAAACACTTAAGTTTGACAGTTTGCAATGATCTTGACTGGTTCGTGCTTGTTTCAAACGTAATTTCATCAGATAACAAGATGTTTGTGGTTTTATGACATCACTTGCTACGCGCTGCACACCATGCTAAGATACTATCTTAAAACAATTGACGGCAGGTCCACGAGGTGAATGACGATGAGATTGGGCGAAGCTCCCTGATAGTAATACCGTGAAATTTTCTTCCGTTAATTCGCCCGATAAAAAAAGATGTGAAAAGATTGATTAAATGTTTTATCAAACATTTATTGCTGGTTTCCGTTGTCCTTTGATTATGACCGCTTTGCGGTCGGTGGAATGTAAGACACGTGGTTCTTGCACTGGTTGCAGATGAAAGTTCGCAAACACGATGTCGATGCAGGTGCCTCTGATGTTGGTTGAGTTGGGGTTTTCGAAGGAGATGCCTTTAAGTCCGTACTTTTCTGACATGTGATGCATCAACGAATGTTTGTTGGGGTCTGTAATGTCAACGTTGAAGTCACCGTCGTGTCGTATATACATATGTCTTTGTCGATGAACAGTTTTATGTCTTCAATGGGAGGATTTGGTTCCAGGTACAGTATCAAGACGGTGATGCCACCAAAGCCGACTGCAGCATATTATCCATCGTTGCTCTGTGTGCAGAGTGCTAGTTCCATATTCTAGAGCTTCTTCGGCTTGCTTTACGTAAACTTCAACACCACCGGCAGGTCGTATCCAGTCACCTGGCGTCTTTCGTTAAGCAGCTGGCGTCTTCTTTTCCTTTCACTTTAGAAACATCTGGCGTCTTTCGTTGGTTTATTTCATCAATCAACGGCGTTTTGAACAAAACTTTTTTATTGTTTAATCACGCACAGGAGAAATGCCACCAGGCACTACCTTAGAGGTAAACAATGACTGCTACTGGGAATGAGAGACACCAGAAGTCGGCTTTTAACACTTCTATTTCTACTAACGTTTCCTACTGGAACATGCCGATGACTGCTAATGTAGTATGAGGGACAGGAGTATTCGGCTTTTAGTTAACGCGCACGCCACGAACGTTTTTATTGTTCAACGAAGCACAGGAGAAATCTCCCACCGGCACCACCTTGCAGGTCAAAATGTAACACTTGTTGCACACTACGAATACAACTACGAGAGCGAACGGGTGCCGCATTAAGTATTACGCTAGCCACCGCCCGATCTAAAGGGTACAGCCATATCCATCCGTCCATGCGTCCATCCATCCGTCCATCCATCTATCCATCCATCCATCCATCCATCCATCCATCCATCCATCCATCCGTCCGTCGGTCCGTCCATCCATCCATCCGTCCGTCCGTCCGTCCGTCCGTCCGTCCGTCCGTCCATTCATCCGTCCGTCCGTCCGTCCGTCCGTCCGTCCGTCCGTCCGTCCATCCATCCATCCATCCATCCAAAAGATGCAAGATGTTATAAACTAGACGGCGGTACGTGTAGTTGATTATGAAAGATGCGAGGTGTTATAAAATAGGAATGATGCCACATATGGCGCGTGTCATTATTCGATATAGTGCAGCGACGTACGCTAGGGGGAGCGTTGCAATAAAATCGAGTGGGCAAAATGTACGGAGGATTCATGGTTTACCAGGTTTACCTCCGGAGCTTCGCCCACTCATCATCATTCACTTCGTGGATGTGGCGGCACTTTTTCGCTGTTCTAACGCACTGAAATTTCAATGCAGAATAGTGAATTAGGAACTGGAGATGGCGAGCCATTGGAAATACTTATTTTGACAGTGTGCAATGATCTTTACTGGTTCGCACTTGTTTCAAACGTAATTTCATCAGATAACAAGATGTTTGTGGTTTTATGACATCACTTTCTAAGCGCTGCACACCATGCCACGATACTATCTTAAAACAATTGACGGCAGGTCCACGAGGTGAATGATGATGAGATTGGGCGAAGCTCCTGAAAGTAATACCGTGAAATTTTCTTCCGTTAATTCGCCCGATAAAAAAAAGATGTGAAACGATTGATTAAATGTTTCATCAAACATTTATTGCTGGTTTCCGTTGTTCTTTCATTATGACCGCTTTGCGGTCAGTGGAATGTAAGATACGTGGTTCTTGCACTGGTTGCAGCTGAAAGTTCGCAAACACGATGTCGATGCAGGTGCCTCTGATGGTGGTTGGGTTGGGGTTTTCGAAGGAGATGCATTTGAGTCCGTACTTTTCTGTCACGTGATGCATCAACCAATGTTTGTTGGGGTCTGTAATGTCAACGTTGAAGTCACCGACGTGTCGTATACACACATGTCTCTGTCGATGAACAGTTTGATGTCTTCAATCGGAAGATTTGGTTCCAGGTACAGTATCAAGACGGTGATGCCACCAAAGTCGACTGCAGCACTTTCTCCATCGTTGCTCTGTGTGCAGAGTGCTAGTTCCATATCTCGAGCTTCTTCGGCTTGCTTTACGTTAACTGCAACACCACCGGCAGGTCGTACCGAGTAGCTTGGCGTCTTTCGTTAAGCAGCTGGCGTCTTCTTTTTGTTTCGCTTTAGAAACACCTGGCGTCTTTCGTTGGTTTATTTCATTATTCAACGACGTTTTAACAAAACGTTTTTATTGTTTATTCACGCACAGGAGAAATGCCACCAGGCACTACCTTGGAGGTAAACAATGACTGCTACTGGGAATGAGAGACACCAGAAGTCGGCTTTTAACACTTCTACTTCTACTAACGTTTTCTACTGGAACATGCCAATGACTGCTAAAGGAGTATGAGGGACAGGAGTATTCGGCTTTTAGTTAACGCGCACGCCACGAACCTTTTATTGTTCAACGAAGCACAGGAGAAATCTCCCACCAGCACCACCTTGCAGGTCAAAATGTAACACTTGTTACACACTACGAATACAACTACGACGGACAAACGGGTGCCGCTTTAAGAAGCTTTGCCCCTAAATACACTATACGACGCAATCTAGAGGGCGCAGAAGCCATTTAATGTCCTCGCCCAATCTTTCTCATAAACGCCCTTGAAGCGTTTCAGAATTGTGCCATTCGTTTCATCCATTCCGCCTTTTCATAGCTGTCTTAATCTGGTTTACAAAGGTTTTCCATTCGACAGCTCATTGGGAGTTTCTAATTATTCCAGTTATTATACTGCAGCACGTCAAATTAGGCAACATTCAGCCGGTGCTTCAAGAAACACGTCCAATAATACTTGAATTTTGCAGTAAGGAGGCATCTGTGGCGTTCCCTTTACAGTGGAAGACGGCATCTTGAAATGCGCAGAAGCATCATGACACCGTTTCTGGGAGATAAGCGAGTGTCGATAAGCGGCCATGAAGCAAAGTGTTGATAATCTCTGTTGGTTACGGTGAGAGAAGGAGTGTGGTTCCTGAGGGCTATCTTGAAGTGATTGGTAGATGCACTGTTTGGTGCATCGTTTGTAGTTTTGCGTGCTAAATTAGCCAAATTTAATTGCGCCGCAGTGATCACCAGTGATCTCGTTTCGAAAATTTTAAAGCGAGAATGAACCATTCACACAGAGGACTGCAATTTTCCAAATGGTCGATTTCGGCTATTTCTACTGGTTAAAAAGCTAGCTGTTTTAATTTCTGTAATTACGCCCCGCCATGGTGGTCTAGTGGCTAATGTACTCGGCTGCTGACCCGTAGGTCCCGATATCAAATCTCGGCTGCGGCGGCTGAATTTCCGATGCTCTAGGCCTGTGGGCTCAGAATTGGGTGCACGTTAAAGAACCCTAGGTGGTCCCAATTTCCGGAGCCCTCTACTCCGGCGTTCAACATAATCATATGGTTGTCTTGGGACGCTAAGCCCCACATATCAATCAATTAGGTTCTGTTATTACCGCCATAAGTAATGTTCATGTGCATCTGAAGAGGCCTTCTTACACAGTAAACAGAACGCGGCATGTAGCACGCAGATGACTCCTTCCTAAAATATTGAGGTATTATTGTTTACATTTATTCGAACACCCTGTATTGTGTCGCCATCAGTTCATCACGAAAATCATGTCGCATTGGTCACTCCTTAAACATTGTCCGTCCTCATGCGCGTATTGCCGTTTCCGGACCTTCATTTTTGTCTTCGAGCAGCCAAGAACTCGAACGACCTTGTGCAAGATAGTGCTCTTCCTCATGCCCGTCTGCTTTCTTGGAGGCAGCAACATCACAACATACCATGTAAAAAAGTGATCCCCACGTTGTATATCTTGTAACCCACGCTTTATCTAACAACTCCGAGTGCGGTATTCAGTTAATGAAAGTGAAATGGAGAGTGAAAGAGACCTGGCAGCCTAAAATAACAGCAAGGGTAGTGATAAGGAAGCGGCAGGATGCCTGCCGGGGACGCAGGGATGGTAGGGTAGACAAGACAGCAGCCAGTATTGTAACGGACCCTGCCGAAAGGAACCTCCCTATACACGGGGTCTTTAGGCACTTGTGAACACGAAGGCATCGCAAGGAGTCATCAAGTGAATCTCACAGATCAATGATAGACCAGCCGATAGAGATTTGAGGCAGGGGCACAAATGTTGTGGCATAGGACTCTGCGATGATTCTTTGGTTCACCTCCACGAGAACCGGGAGGCGATCAAACATCGTATGTCATTCCTATTCAAATGTGCTATTTCGCGTATCCTATATGAACACCAATCAAGACAACAAAGTTGACTGAGTACCTTTCGTCACCATGAACACCAATCAATGCAAATATCAGTTTCAAATTTTGCTCAAAATTTTTTATCTCCATCGTTTTCGAAACGACTCTAGAGTTTTCTGTTTTATCGCAGTCATAACAGTAAATCAGTCAATATTCGGCTTAACAAGAGATCAAACTGCATTCGTTTGTTGCTCACGAATTTTCCTTTCATGCTGAAGTACTCAGAGAGGAATTATTTTCGGAAACTGCATACGTGTCATCCCGTATTTACCACCACAATAGAGCAGCCCTTCCTTTCTGCCACACCAACCACTTTTTGGGATCATTTCTTCCGAAGGCAAGCAGAGACTATAACCGCCTTCCTCTCTACATCGCTGCCACTAGTGACCAACGCATGTTCAAGTCGACAGTTTTGGAACACAATATGATGTGACTGCAGAACATTTTGGTCTTTTTTTTGTTTTTTTCTCTCTCTTTTTCTTGCATTTCTTGTTTTCTTCTTTTAAAATTCATTCCTATTTGTTGTATTTCCATCACGGCTGTCATTATTTCTACCACGTTCATACTGCACACAGCCTCTCTGTAACACCTTCTAGGTCTTGAGGGTAAATAAATAAAAAAAGCAGAGAAGAGTCATCGCAGGTAAAAATAACTCATAACACCCTAAGCGGGAGTACTTGGCACACTCATTCAACAAACCAGCGCACCATTGCGTCGTTTCGACTGCGTGTCTTGCGAGACATTACGAAAGAAAAAACTAGTATAATATTTCGAAATTTCGTGGTGCCTATTTGATTTAAATATCTCTAAAGAAAAAAAAGAGACCCCCCCAACCGCAAATGGCACTAAAAACAGTGCTAGTTAAGTGGTTTCACTCGGCTTGAAAGCTCACGCGTATCGCTATTAAAGGGCAATGCGTTTCAAATAACCCAGTCTATTTCGTTTGCAAAGAAAAGCATTTTCGAAGCCTAATACTACGCTAATGGTACCGATTACAAGTTTTCTTTGAGCGCACCGCACACCAATATTTCGATTGAGCACTCACCATGCAGATGGTAACTAGCTCTGGGGATCTTTATCTCAGAGAGGTGGACTATAATTTTTAAGACCAATCACATGGGTCTCATATAAAATTCAAAACTTGTCTTAGTGATTACTGGAAATACTCTTGACTATCAAAATACCCGGATGTCTACTAGAGACCACGCAGAACTCACGGAAGACAGACACGCATCTACAAAAGAAACACAACATGCAAAAAACAACAACAAAAACAACAAAAGAAAAACAACAACAAAAGAAAAACAACAACGTGGAACAACATGCAACAGAAATGACTGAAGTTTAGTTTCATTTCACTTAAGAACTATTTAAACATATCCGACTGTTTTAGTTTCTCATCACGCAAATCATGTCGCTGTTTTAAGTTTTACCAAATCATATTGAAATATAAATCATTCCAAAATTTTCAGAGTAAATGCACTTCGAAATCTTTCGTTTTTGGGAGTGCTGCTTAGTGCATGCTTTACTCATGCTACGATGGCTACCACTGAAGCACGAAAAAGGCCCAAAATAATATCAATATCGGGGTTTTTACATCCCGAATCAAGAGATGATTATCAGAGACGCCGTAGTGATGGCCCACGGAAATGCTGACCATCTAGTGTTCCTTAGCCTGTATTGACATCGCACACCACACAGGCCTCAGCCTCCAGCTGAACTCGACTGCCATGGCTGGATTAAACCCACGACCGTTGGGTCAGCAGCAGAGCACCATGGTCACTAATTCACTGTGGCGGAGCGAAAAAAGTGGTGGAAAAAGTTTAACGAGCTGGGGTCAGGAGGAAATGAGCATTATCTTATCAAACCTGATGTAACATTTCCCATAGCAATTTTAGAAGTTCTGTAAAACAAATATAGTTCATCGGTAACTAAAAACAGCGACGAAATACAAGCATAACCATGAACTCTTGCAGCAGAGTCTTGTGGAAGTACCTTTTTTTAAAGTACCTTGAAGAAAGAAAATTTATCGTTCGTTTCGTTGAAGGAGGAGGAAGTGTTGCGAAGCCACCTCCGAATCCCACCGCTGACCTCCACTGTTGCGAACGACGGACCGATCCCGCCGAAGCCACCACTGTTGCGAAAGACGGCGACGCCAACACGGCCCCGGAGGCGCCACTGCTTTCAACTCCGCCGGGAAGGTCACCAGCCGTTTGGTAGCGTATGTTTATCAGCTCGCGACTACTTCTGCGCAGAGCTGATAAGACGAGCGGACGAGACGACGGTGAGTTAAACAAGGTTTATGTACAGCATATTTACAGAGGCGTTACAATTTCGGCACTGGGGCCGACAGAGACTCGAAGAGCCGAACTCTCCTCTCTAACACATAGGTCAGCCTTTCGCCTAAGACCGCTGACTCACACACATGTCGGCACTCCGACACGGGGACTCCTCTCCTAGGACCTCCGATCGCGACGCGCCGCAGGGCTTCTTTTATTTACACCGGGTCCAACCAAAATGTCCAATCAGAAGCGCCGCTGGTCGTCAGTGCAGATTCCGCCAATGGGGCCGCCGCGCCATGCGTCAGACCACCTGACACGAGGACGCCAGCTCGCTGTCACGTGCGCAACTGACTCACTGCACGTGGGCCAGAGGAGCGCCGCGCGTGTTCACGCCGTCGAGGTGATCGCGCCAGGCAGACTGCGGGCTGGCCTTGACCCAGATTGCCTTTTTCAGAGGCACGGTCGTTTGACGAGGACTCGCTGGCATAACAGCACCCCCGCCGCCAGACAATGCACCGGAAAGACGAGCTGCTTCCACGGGGCTCGGATGTCAGGTGCGCTCGTTCGCCAGGTCCCTCCAGGTTCGCCTCCAGGGCCATGGGGAGACTACAGCTCCAGACTGTTCCGGGAACACATCCCATTTTTGACGACGGATCCCAGCTCCACTGGCTTGTCGCCACAACTTGCTGGCCAACTTCGCTCGTCTCTTCTGACCACCTTCGGTTTCAGCACTTGTCGATGGTTCTGCAACTTGCCAAGAACGGATCGACAACAGACAACACACGACACACGCAAGTGCCCTCGGTCACCCGACAGAACACCAGACAAAGTATAGTACAACATATACCTATCTACGTGTCTATCGGAATTTTGTTCCCTCTACATCAAGAGGCACCTGTGGGACACAAGACTCTTAAAATGACAACTCAATATTTTTTTTTCCCACGTACACCAACGTAACGAATTAGAATACCACAAAGTTGGCCCCTTGAGATCACTCTGAACGAGAGCGCTCAGCCCAGGTCGTGATGAGGTCAAAATTTTGCCCCGAATCGCCAGCAAGAAACCGAAAGGTTGAGAAGTTACTAGCTGGAACGTACTGCTCAATGCACCTGCATTAGCGTTTACCTTTCCCTTTTTTTTTTCTTTAGCGAACGTCAAAGTTGCGCTGTGGAGCAACATGCTCCACCTCAGTAACCGGCCACTTTTAGGCGACGATACCTATGCGGCACCAAGAGCGGCTCACACTTGCGACGTTGCACAGGGGAACAACGATACGGCTTGCTACTGATTGACTCCTCACCGCTTAGCTCGATATCGTGTTCGATCACCCTCATGTTTCCGGGGCGGTCCGAAAACCCGTCTTCAAACTCGGAACCAATCTTTCTCAGGTCCTCTTTCTCAGGTCCTCCTTCACTTAAGCTAGGCTCTAGGTTTATCTGCTCCCAAATTACTTTCGATCCCCCTTCGATCACCTCACTAGAACTCAAATGTTCTGCTCCCTCTTCCTCTGAAGCCTTCAACAGCTGATTTACGACCGCTTGATGTTGAACATTGGGTTTCATCAAGTTGTAAATTTTGTTCTGCCGCCTTCCTACTTGCACCTCATAAGTTGTATCGCAAGGCTTCGATAATACTGTGGCGGGCCCTTCCCAATCAACCTCAAGCTTGTTCCTTTTGGGTGGCTGCAGCCGCATTACCTGATTATCAACTTCAAAAGCGCGCTTCTTCTCCGATTTCTCGTAGTGCTCCTTCGACAGCACTTTTGCCGCGTTTTTCTGGCTTTCCACGAGCGCTTCAATTTGGCTTTCCACTAGCGCTTCAATCGAGAGATCCTCACTCTGCCCTCGAATGAGCGTCTCTCGATCAACTCTCGGCAGCTCGCTCCAACTTTCCGCTACAGGCGAGAGCGTTGCAACCCTCTCGCTCTGACTCAATGGCGCCACGTCGTCTCCCCCAGCGCATACCGCGCCGGCCGCTCCCGCGACGGGCCGCTCGCGTGACTGCTCACATGACTCATGCGGAAAATTTCCTTTCTGGGGTTCCGTCGACCCGCCGACAAGGTCACTTGAGAGTTCACCGCATGGAACCAAGTCAAGCTTCCGCGAAAGCTTTCGCGCTTGCGATCGCGTGGGAGCCATGCACGCTAAGTTGGGGAAGAACGATTTGCCCTGCTCTTTGAGAAGCTGCTCCGAGTTGTTGGAGAAAAGATAAGAAAAACGACCATTCAGCGCGGCAGACACAGCCGCTTCGGTGCAAAGCTTACCGAACGGGCCTTCAATGACAACGGTGGCGATTGGTAAGCGAACACTCTGCTCCTCGGCGACTTGCCTGATCCACGCGCATTCTCCTGTGAAGTCATCCGGAGACACCAATGAAGGATGGACAACGTCCATGGTTGCCGCTGAGTCTCTAAGTGCTCGGCACGTTTTCTCATTGACCCTAATTTCTTGGAGATACGGCTCCAACAACCGCATGTTTTTTTCTGATTCTCGGATCGTTGCGAAGGCAAACTTTTCCTGACAGTTTCTCGCGATGTGCCCTTCCTTTTTACAGTTGTAGCAGATTAGCGGCTTCCGTTTGTTTTCCGGTTCTAATGCCTGTGTGGTAGAAACCTCACTCGATTTCTCCGCTTCTGTTTGCCCTTCCCCTACACTGTCCTTCGTAAGAGACGGGTCCTTCTTGAAATTACGGTGCGGAGCGGGTTTCCGTTGATCAGGTTTCCTTGAAAAGCCCTCTTTCCTTTCATACTTTTCCACGCGCACTGCCCTGCTGTGCAACTTTCGGCGAGTATAATACTCCTCAGCTAACTCTGCTGCCTTGTTTAGCTGTACTTCACCAAGCCTGTCCTGCAGCCAAAGTCTGACATTATCCTCGATGCAGCGGTAGAACTGCTCCAATGCAACGCATTCCACCACTTTATCGCGGTCGTCATAAACACCTTCGCCCTTGAGCCATTCAATTAAATCGGCTTTAAGACGAAACGCGAAGTCAACGTGTGACTCATTCCCCTTTTCAGCATACCGGAACCTTTGCCTGAAAGCCTCGGGTGACAACTTATAACGTCTCAAGAGCACTTCCTTAACCTCGTCATAGCTCTCAAACGCTTCCCTCGACAAGCAAGTTATCGCGTCGGACACTTCGCCGGGAAGAAGAGCTAGCAGGTTCCGCGCCCAAAGAGGCCGCTCCAAAGCGTTTCGCTCACAGACGTGTTCAAACTTGACGAGATACTTCGCCATGTCCTCGCCTACTACGAACGGTGGCAGTTGGTCCCGAATTCTAAAACCGCTGACCTGAATCGTCGGAGAAGCTACGCTAGGCGCCTGCGAACACTGTAGGATTGCCAATTCTAGTCGTTTCAACTCTAGGCGCTCTTGTCTCTCGGCCGCCTCGCGCTCGCGACGTTCGCGCCTTTCAACTTCTTCACGTTCGCGAGCTTCGCGCCTTTCAGCTTCTTCGCGAGCTTCGCGCCTTTCAGCTTCTTCACGAGCTTCTCGCCTTTCAGCCTCCTCGCGGCGTGCTTTGATATCCGCCCAGGCCTCATCGACTTCCTCCGCCGACACTTTCTCATCCTTCATGATCTCAAGGATCGCTTGCTTTCGTTTAGCATGGCCCAAAGTAATGCCGAGTTCCTCACAAATTTCGATGAGTTCCTTCACTTTAAGGTTCTCCATCGTTCACACTAGCCTCTTGCTGTTTGCCCCTTGTTAAGAATCTACTTGCCGTACCCACTATAAGCCTACTAGCAAGACGCGCAAGCAATTTTTCACACTCCCGTGTTTACCCCCTCCGCATTAACTTTGGTTTCAAAGCGCTTCGACTTGGCTTGAAACGATCAAAGCTCACTTCAATGCTTCACACAGCCCTTCTCTAAACTACTACAACCTGAGCTAGAGTAGTCTGGTGAACTGAGGGGAAAACATCAGGCACTCACCGCATCGATGTCGCTGACGCCGGCCGATCCCGCAGCTGCCAACAACTGTTGCGTAGCCACCTCCGAATCCACCGCTGACCTCCACTGTTGCGAACGACGGACCGATCCCGCCGAAGCCACCACTGTTGCGAAAGACGGCGACGCCAACACGGCCCGGAGGCGCCACTGCTTTTCAACTCCGCCGGGAAGGTCAAGAGAAGAGTCATCGCAGGGTAAATAACTCATAACACGCTAAGCGGGAGTACTTGGCACACTCATTCAACAAACCAGTGCACCATTGCGTCGTTTCGACCGCGTGTCTCGCGAGACATTACGAAAAAAAAAGCTAGTATGATATTTCAAAATTTTGTGGAGCCTATTTGATTTAAATATTTTAAAAGAAAAAAGGGACCCCCCATCCGCAAATGGCAGTAAAACAGTGCTAGTTAAGTGGTTTCACTCGGCTTGAAAGCTCACGCGTATCGCTATTAAAGGGCAATGAGTTTCAAATGACGCAGTCTATTTCGTTTGCCAAAAAAAGCATTTTCGAAGCCTAATATTACGCTAATGGTACTGATTACAAGTTTTCTTTGAGTGCGCCGCACACCAATATTTCGATTGAGCACACACCATGCAGATGGTAACCAGCTCTGGGGCTCTTTATCTCAGAGAGGTGGAATATCATTTTTAAGACCAATCACGTGGGTCTGATATAACATTCAAGACTAGTCTTAGTGATTAATGAAAATACTCTTGACTATAAAAATACCCGGATGTCTACTAGAGTCCACGTGGAACTCACGGAACGCAGACACGCATGTACAAAAGAAGAACAACATGCTAAAAAGATAATAGGAGAAATGAGTTAACTTTAGTTTCATTTCACCTAAGAACTATTTAAACATGTCCGAGTGTTTTAGTTTCTCATCACGCAAATCATGTCGCTGTTTTAAGCTTTACCAAACCATATTGAAACATAAATCATTCCAAAATTTTCAGGGTAAACGCACTTCGAAATCTTTCGTTTTTGGGAGTGCTGCTTAGTGCATGTTTTACTCATGCTACGATGGCTACCACACAAGCACGACAAAAGCTCCAATAATAATAATAATATCGGGGGTTTTACATCCCGAATCAAGAGATGATCATGAGAGACGCCGTAGTGATGGCCCACGGAAATGCTGACCATCTAGTGTTCCTTAGCCTGTATTGACATCGCACACCACACAGGCATCAGCCATCTCGCCTCCAGCTAAACTCAACTGTCATGGCCGGGATTAAACCCACGATCGTTGGGTCAGCAGCAGAGCACCATGGTCACTTATTCACTGTGGCGGAGCGAGAAAAGTGGTGGAAAAAGTTCAACGAGCTGGAGTCAGGGGGAAATGAGCATTATACTCATCAAACATGATGTAACATTTCCCACGGCAACTTTAGAAGTTATGCAAAACAAATATAGTTTATCGGTAACTAAAAACAGCGACGAAATACTAGCTCAACCGTGACCTCTTGCAACAGAGTCTTGTGGAAGTACCCTTTTTTTAAAGTACCTTGAAGAAACATAATTTATTATTCGTTTCGTTGAAGGAGGAGGAAGCAACAAAAGGGAGAAAGGCAGGGAGGTTAGCCAGAAAGACATTCGGTTGGCTACTCTACACTGAGGGAAAAGAGAAGGGGAAGTAGCAGAAAACTTAAGGTCTTAACCTGGCGACATAAGCGTTAACGTCATATAGTTCAGCATTTTAAGTTTAGCAATCCGATGTGTTGCACTTTTTTCCTGTCGCTTCATTGATTGATAATATGGGGTTTAACGTTGCGAAACCTCTATATGCTTATGAGAGACGCCATAGTAGAAGTCTCCGGAGATTTCGACCCCTTGGGGTTCTTTAAAGTGCACCCAAATCCGAGCCCACGGGCCTACAACGTTACCGTCTCCATCGGAAGTGCATCCGCCGCAGCCGGGATTTGAACCCACGACCTGCGGCTCAGCAGCCAAGTACCTTAGCCATTAGACCACCACGGCGGGGCTCCCTGTTGCTTCAGACAGTACAGATTTCTAAAGCACGGGTTCATCGGACGTATACCGTATAGCGCACCACTACGGCTTATCCACTTCGAGCATTACAAATGGAGCTTCACACTGAGGAGGCTAAGCTTGCAGGAGCTACGGAGCTTGGTAGCCTCTTTGTTTCTGTTCTCTTGTCTGAATCTTTTCTTTTTCCTTCTTCATTTTTCTTGTTTCCAAGTTTTTTGGCATAGTTTTGGCCTCTTCATTTTTCATTGTATCTGTTTTCTACCAAATTTTCGCTGTCTTTTGTTTGTTTCTCTCTATTCCCTATTTTTATACGTGGTGTTTCCTGCCTTACACCAGCGAACAGATCATACGACAGAATATGTCATCCCGAGCTCCTAAGGTGATCCGCATTTAATATGATCTTCAAGGAACTCGAGTAACAAGAGAAAGGAACTCTTCTCCTTAATTCAAGTGCGCGCTTAATATCGTAAAGATGGCTAGTCTATACGTGGTCTTGCGTGAGTGACGCCAAGCGACGACAGCGTACGACAGCATATACAACAGCCCGGATCCCCAAAGTGCTCTGTACCAAAAATGCATTCCACGTGAGCAGACATCCTTTGCCTGGTGGCATAAGCTGCTGCAACCACATAAACTGATTGGGAACAGACATCATTTGAACGGCGTTTTGATGCTCAAAGTGAATGGCCACTTCTTGGGAAACACTCAGTCTTTGATCAAGTGATAAAGCTCTCACGTAAAAGGCTACTGCATGAATATTCTCGAGAAGTTACGCATAAGAATAGGAAAGAAGACAACCACGCGTTTAGAGCATGGAGCCACAAGAAATCCCCACGGATTTCTAAAAAAAAAGCTTATTAGTCTTTAAAAACTTCACCTTGGTCCTGGGTTCAAAGCCTGTCACCAACGCCTTTTCAGTGTGGTTACTCTACCAAAAAGCTAGCCAGGAAGCTAATAATTCACAGCGCGAGATTGAATTCTTCGACAACTCGGAGCACATGGGCACAAGTATTTTACAAATGAGTTCTGTGGAAACTAGCAAGGTAAAGAATATTCCCTTGTCGCCTCGTGCAACAACCAGCCGGATTGTCTTCTCTCCGTTTCTTTCTTTTTAACTCATTCCGCAACTTTGCGGGTTTCCGCAAAATTCATTTGCAAAATAAACATGAGTTGAAAACGGTATGCCTTAGCTTGAATATGAATATTAAGTCTAGCGTCAGGTTTATATAGAGAGAAGCCCAGCACAACTCATTTAATAAGCCAACGATCAATCAATCAAGCAATAAGCAGTCAATCTCTGTTCTTGATATAGTTAGATAGCACAATACTGGTAACTATGCGGAAGGAGGTGCCAGTATGAATATGCATCATGTTAAGAAGTCAAGAAGCCCCCGAGTGTTATCAAACAGTTTAGCATGACGCTAAATGTGTTATGCAATACCATATACAATTATAGCGCTTATGAACACTAACAAACATGCTCATGCTCAGCTTACGCTCTTGTCATACAGCAATAGTAAACAATGAACCTGTACACCCTACTTGAAACACAAATTAACCTCCTAAGCTTAAGCATCAGTTATGATGCACGTGAATACAAAACTTTAACAAATCAATTAGGATAATGTTGCTATCGTTTCATGGTTAACAAACAAGCCTATCCATTTGAGAAGTCCAGAAGCTTCATGTCACTTCTCACTTCATCATAAGGGCACTTTTTCTTTGCTGCCAAGAAGGACGCCCATTCTTGCTGAGAGGAAACATTGGGATCCATCCTGCGTGACCATCCTCTTTACTTTCTTCTTCCAATGTTAAATGACATTTATCCCATTAGTGTCATGGTTCTAGTTGTAATTTTCAACGCTAACATTTCCGAGTGTCTTGTTATTCAAGAAAAAAAATGTTTGCTTCGCGAAAAGAACAATAGAGAAGGTGTAGATGAAACTCGAATGCGTATATCAGGCAGAGTAATGACCCCCCCCCCCCCTACAGTTTAATGGTAGTCAAAATGAAACAATCGTGTTTGTAGTGGAATTGTTTGTGATGGTGTAAAGGGCAGAGTCAGAAAACAGAGACACATGCATCTCAATCACATTTTTTGTTTATCCGTGTATCTTCTGGGACCTGGAATGAGCAGCTAGGAAATGCAT
This sequence comes from Rhipicephalus microplus, assembly GCF_013339725.1. Lineage (NCBI taxonomy): Eukaryota > Metazoa > Arthropoda > Arachnida > Ixodida > Ixodidae > Rhipicephalus > Rhipicephalus microplus. Next base: position 235,219,420 of record NC_051167.1, on the reverse strand, counting down.
CGCGTTTTTTTTTTCCCACGATAAACCAAAACTTTTTTCCCAAATTAGATATGGCCACTGTGACAGCAGCGACAACAGCTGGTTTCCAGTTTCTGAGCTCGATTTGCCTTCCTTTAGCCTTTCCTTCATGCTCCCAACTGACCAAACTGAATAAAGCAAAGCACTTCTTCCAGTGTGCCTGCCATGCTTGGAGTGAAAGCGTCATACGCAGCCATATAAATGGCGAAGGATCAAGACACAGCTTTTTGTTGCCTGGTAGAAAGAAAAAAGCAAATGCATCCATCCAGTACAACTAGATTTTTTCCAATGCTTTTTCCGGAGACCGTAGCTTCCATGCCATGATAAATTATGCAAGTAAAGCCCTTCGTCTGAAGTCGCACGTGCAAGCGATATCTGGTATTCGAGGCATTTAAATGCGGGCAAACTGCTCATCGCTACGCGAACGAAGTCACTTCAAGAACTCATCTAGCCCTTTGCACGATGGTCCCGTTTATACCAAACACACCACAAGGCGTAACATTAAGGGAAGCACTTCAACTGAAAGCATGCTTTTCTAGGTCACTTTTATGAACATTGAATTCAAATCGAACAGGTGTCCAGGAAAGGGCGTTGCTCATTTATTACATTTTTAACATTTCATATTGATTGTGGTAAATGGTGTAATATCTCGATGTACAGGAAAATATCACCATGTCTATTAAGCAATACAACTGTATAGTTAAAGATACCAAGAAATCTTGTCCCATGTATTCAGAATTGCAGCTAGGATTCTTATTGCCACAGTCTGGTCAATATTGTAGTATGCAACATGTGAAAGAAAAAACGCGCAAGGACTGCCATAAACTCCCGTTGAACGGCCATATGGCTAAGACCAACCTTTCTATTATACTGCTTGTTATTCCTAATAGTAACAGTGTTATCAGCGCCGGTTGCACTGATACGTCATTCAATGATGCGTTGTGGCCTCAAAGAGCTCCAAGCGTTGAGGACAACATCCTGTGGGTAGATACTAGCAGGAATCGCCCCAAATAATGCTTAGAGTTTTAGAGCCATATCCTTACGCAGATATTCTTTGTGGCGTATGAAGCCACATAGGTCCTACAATGTCCTATGTGACGGACTGATTTAACGAAAGCTCGTGGTTTCCTAAAACACGACTACTGAACGGTTATCCACTTTTAAACGTTTTTCAACATACACAAAAGGATACGTTACATGCCGCCCGCTTTTCAAAAATTATTTTAAAAAACGAAGCACCTTTCGAAGCGAGTAGCACGAAATACCAAAAATATTATTGTTCCTTCTAAGGAAATCTACCAGCAGCGTACGCATCAGAAAAAAAATATCAGATCCCACGTTCAGTGGGAATTGATGATATGCGAAGCATAAATGAGAAATGTTGATATGTCCCTTTAAAATAAGCACAACGTTACGAGGTGGAGGTAAATGATGCCTGACATGACTTCCGTGTCATGATTATCATGTATGGATGTGTCGTTGACTTTTGTCATCTATTCACCTCACGTGATATCAAATTTAGTATTTGTGGAGCTAGGGAAATGGCCGTGAGCACGCTCTGAGCGTAGTATGTTGACATGCTCTTACATGACACGCTTGTCCGGATTATCATGTTTGCACCAGTCATAAGGTTCTTCATAAATTGACGTCACGTAACAGCAAATTTCGTATACGTGGAGCTAGCAAAGCGGCCGCACCGCATCATGAAAGGCCCAATATACTCCAATGTAGCGTTGACGCGCGCGCATACTGGGCACTGCGACGCTACATTAGCAAAACGCGAGCACTCTGTAGTCTGACGCAAGGTGCGACCAGCGTCCGTCGGCGCGGCCCGACGGCAAGGGGGGCGCTGCAAGCGCGCGATGATGTAGGACGTGCTGCGCTTCGGCTCCGCTGATTTTCGGCTGGAACCACGGGCAACTTCACAGTACCCCGTCAAGACCAGCATCAATCGTTTCGGCAACTCACAGGCAACACGTGGATACCAGTGTCATCCAGGTGGACCGGTTTTTGACAACTTTACGGCCGATCATCACCCGACCGCGTTGGCGACGTCGTTAAGCCAAACGGCGACGCCGACGCCCGGCGGCGTGGGACCGGCTTTCCGAGACAACATGGATGCTACTCTCATGCAGAGTGGATACGACCCACATGCCATGACGTGCGAGACGATTACGACTTCCGAAACGCCAAACTCTGCTTCTTCACCGAGGTTTCGGAGCCAAGCTCTCAACGACGCGGTTGAACGCCGCTCGCAAGCCAACGCCAAGAAGGCGGCGTCCGCCGCTGCCCCGGAATCCGGCACGCCAGCTGACAAGACGCAGCCTCCCGCTTCGCGCGCTGTGGGACGCAAGGGCAAGTTTCTAACCAAATGGAAGCCTCGCCCGTTTCCAAAACCGAGGCCAGACGACTATGTAATAGTCGTAAAGCCACGAGAGTGCATCTCATTGCATGATGCTTTCTCAGAGAACTGGTACGGGACTGCGTTTAAGGCATACCTCGGGCCCAAGCGAGCTGAGACGCTGACAGTTATTCCATCGAGAGAGCAAAATTTGATCGTGATTTACACCCCGGACCCTGACACGGCGGACAAAATCATCGGGGACTTTGCGGTAAACATCGAGCACAGGCAGGTTTTGCTCAACGGGTACCTGCGACAAGATGGTAGCAATGTCTGCCACGGAGTCATCGTAGTCCGCAACACAGATACGACGGAGACGCTCCGAGAGAGCGTACGCTGGAGGTCAGGCACCATCGTCGAGGTGCGTAAATTTGGCACATCGAACAAGGCGCGTGTAACCTTCGCCGGCAAGGAGAAGCCACGCTTTGTTCACTCCGACACAATGCTGATCCCCGTCAAACCCTACTACCGGACGATCCCGGCCCGCGGCAAGTGCGGTGTCGTCGGCTATCGGATGGACACTTGTCCCAACCCACGACTGGATATGTGTGGCCTGTGTGGACAGCAGGTTCCGCTTGTGGAGGAGGGGGTGCGGGCCCCTCATGAATGTGTACCCGTATGTTCTGTGTGCGGTGGAGCACACGCCACAAACTCTCGAGCATGAACGGCCAAGTACCGTAATTCCAAGGTGGCCGCACAACAGGGCGGAAAGTCCAAAAGGGCGTCCAAGAAACGACGCAAAGATCAGACCCCCAGTGAGCCACGACGCCGGGAAGTCGCCAAGACAGACAAGCCCGCTTCCCCTACTGGAGGAACCGAAAAGCAGCCGACGGCGCAACCATGCGGCGAAGCCGGGCCATGGGCCAACGCCGTCAAAAACGGAAAGCAGGTGGGTGGTACGGGTAGGGCTGCCTCCTCATCCCCCCCTATCATCCCCTCTTCATCGCGTAACGCCGACCAAAATATTATTGCCAAACTTCAGGCACAATCGAAGCGTTACAGAAAAGACTAGCGGCAGCCGAGGCCAAACAGACCCAACTAGTCTCCCCTCCTCCTCCCCCCGCAGTAGAGGTAATGGAGAGTGAGACCAGGGCGGGGGCGGCAGACGCGATTGCCGCACTCGAGGCTCGTGTGAACACCCTTGAGGTCCATATGGACAGCCGTATAACTGTCCTCGAAACCCAAATCTCAGCGGCTGTAAATGCCGCCATTGCTAAAATGACAGAAACCATCCCTACCCTGATAGCCCACCAAGTTGCGCGTTTCACCAAACGAGCCGGCCCAATTAAGGACGTGTCTGGCCGGTACCTCAAAACGAATTTGAGGATGATGACAGCTGCTCCGCCTCCGGAATTGAGGACACCCCCCTCCCCGCGAGTGCTGGCTCGGGAGCATCGCCACCGCAATCGCTCGTTAACTCCACTGACCATGGCAGGCACCCTTAGAATTCGGAAGTCCCCACAATCCAATACGGCCACTCCCATACAAATCACCCAGTGGAATTGTCGGGGCTTTAGGGCTCACACTAAGCGCGCCAACCTCCGGCTTTTCCTCGCAGCATTTCAAAACCTTCCTGCTGTGGTAGCCCTCCAGGAGCCAGGGAGTGCTGCCACACTCACAAACTATACTACGTTTCAGCAGGACCCTTTATCTTGCATCTTCGTGCACAAAAATTATACGGCCAACCTAGTTGATCTCGACCTTAAGCCAGCGTTCCCGTATGTGATGGTGACACTCCTTCCGCTGCGTAAACAGGACCCGCCACTGCACGTGCTAAACATTTATTGCTCACCGAAACTAAGCAACATTACATTCGCAGACCTTTTGAGCCGCGCCTTAAAGGCTGCAGGCAGGGACCCTCTGGTGATCGTGGGTGATTTTAATGCCCCCAGCACACTCTGGGGGTATGTACTTGAAGAGAAACGTGGACGTAAATTAGCGGAACTTATGTCCACGCTGGGCCTAACTCTTCACACCGACCCTGCCTACCCAACTCGCGTGGGTAACTCCGTGACCCGGGACACATGTCCGGACCTTACCCTCACAAAAAACATTCAGTATGCGGATTGGGTTAACACTGAAGAGACCCTCGGCAGCGACCACTGCATACTCAACACTACCATTCGCACCTATCCTTTGGCAAGACCCTACGGAGAGGAAAAATTACCCGATTACACGAAGTTTCGGCAAATATACGCCAATTCGACACCCATTGAGGAACAAGGATACCATGCTTGGTCCCAGCAACTGGTTTCCTCATTACGCTCCACAGAAACACAAATTAAACTCTCCGAGGCGACTCCGGCAGTGGATAACCATCTCCTTCACCTCTGGGAGGCCCGGCGCAGCCTCGTCCGCCGATGGCGCCGGCAAAACACAACCGAAAGCTCAAATTCGCATCGCTGAGCTCACCCAGCGAGCAGCAGAGTACGCGGCCCAGCTCGCTGACTCTAACTGGGTGGACCGTTGCAACACGGCCGCTCGACAAATGTCCAGCCGGAGTACCTGGCGCCTCTTCCGCGCCTTGATTGATCCGACACAAACTCGAACAGAGACTCAAAAGCATGTGCAACGAGCATTTCACAGCTTCGACGGAGACACAGCCAAATTGGCGTGTAAACTCCGAGACCAATATCTATGCACACAGCAGGACTCCCGAGGGCCGGCGTACTCGTATGCAGGTACCGAGAACGCGGAGCTGGATCAACTGTTCCAGTTACACGACCTGAAGGCAGCCCTAGCAAAAATGAGGCAAGGAACGGCGCCGGGAAGGGATAAAATCACCGTGAAATTACTTGCCAATCTTCCTGACCCGGCCTACACCATGCTCCTTGTCTACATAAATTCCACTTGGATCGGGAAAACAAGCCTACCAATTGAGTGGAAGACCGCCCTGGTCACCTTTATACCCAAAGCGGGCAAAGCCATTAACACGGACAACCTCCGCCCCATCTCCCTTACTTCTTGTGTGGGAAAATTAATGGAGACGATGGTGCGCGACAGGTTGTGCGCGTTCCTGGAGACCAAAAATGCTTTAGCAGACAGCATGTTCGGGTTCCGCCCACACCGGTCCGCGCAAGATGTCTTGCTTCAGCTCGACCATGAGATCCTCAATCCAGTCGAGTATCCCCTGGATGACAAAGTTGTGCTCGCTTTGGATCTGAAAGGGGCCTTTGATAACGTAACCCACGAAATTATTCTAACACATCTCTCACAGGTGGATTGCGGCCAAAACACTTTTAACTATATTAAAAATTCCTCACTGACCGACAATCATACATTCGGATTCAGGACATTGAACACGGCCCTTACCGATTAGGCACGAGAGGGACTCCGCAGGGAGCGGTCCTCTCGCCCCTCCTATTCAATATGGCAATGATGAGACTCCCCGCTCAGCTGGCGAAAGTCGAAGGCATACAGCATGCGCTGTACGCCGACGACATCACCATATGGGCGTCACACGGCTCGACAGGAGACATGGAGGCAAGCCTGCAGCAAGCGGCGGACCTCGTGGATGACTATGCCCGTCGCTGCGGCCTTCAGTGCTCCCCGTCCAAATCGGAATTCGTGCACATACGCCCCTCACCAAAGTGCACCACAAAAATCGACCTCTCCCTTCACAGCGGACCAATACCCGAACGCGATGAGATTAGAGTACTGGGGCTTTTTATACACAAAAATCACAGAGCAGACACAACATTGGCCAAATTGCGTAAGGTGGGGGACCAGGTGGGCCGGATGGTCCGCCGGGTTTCCAACAAGCGCGGGGGGTTACGATGCAAAGATGCCTTGCGGCTGGCACATGCATTCGTAACCAGCCGAGTCCTGTACTCGGCTCCATACCTCCACCTACGCAAATCCGACGAGAATGCACTCGAAGTCATTCTCCGCAAAATCTGCAAGCGCGCCCTCGACCTTCCTGTCAGCACCTCTAACCAGCGCCTTTTGGGCTTGGGAATGGTGAACACCTTCAAGGAGCTGAGAGAGGCGCACTTGACAAACCAATATACTAGACTCTCTAAAACACCGTCGGGTCGCCGCCTCCTTGCCCGGCTACACATCAAGCACTCAATACACACGGAAGAGCGCGTACGGATTCCAGAAGTTTGGCGATACTCCTTGCACGTGCGCCCTCTTCCGGCTAACATGACCCGAGACGACTACAGTGGCCGACGCCTCGCGCGGGCGGAAGCGTTGGCTCGACACTACGGCCACAAATTCGGAGTATTCTACGTGGACGCCTCCGGCCCGCACCACGGTGGTTGGTACACGGCTGCGGTCGTCCACCAAAACACCGTTGTAAACGGACTCACATTCTGTGCACATAACATTACGCACGCGGAGGAGATCGCCATCGCACTAGCCGCCGCAGATCAGGACTCGAGGGTCATCATCACCGATTCAAGGGGTGCCTGTCGCAATATTGAACAGGGATACATTCCGTACCGTGCTTACAAAATTTTGCAGAACAGCAGCTACCTAGGTGCCCCCGCACACCGAACGATCATATGGGCTCCGGCTCACACGGGCCTCGATGGTAATGAGACGGCCGATGCCGCCGCCCGCGCGCTCACTCTCCGGGCACCATCCTCGACCCTTACCGATCCGGAACTCGAACCCAATCCCGCCTACACCTTTAAGGAGGTCACACAATTTTACCAATCCGGCCATAACGTCTATCCGAAACCCTGTAAGGGCCTCACGAAGGCGGAGGAGCGAATCCTCCTTCGCCTTTATACTAAAACTCTATTGTGCCCGGCAATCATGAAACACTTTGACCCCGCTTGTACGGGGAAGTGCCCGCATTGTGAGGAAAATTCCTCTGACATTTTCCACATGGTGTGGGCATGCCAAAAAACCCCAAACTATACCCCACTACCCAACCCGTCGCGGGAGGACTGGGAGGCAGCCCTGCTCGGCTGCTCTGACCTGACGGCCCAACGGGCCCTGGTCGAGCGTGCCCGGGCCACGGCCAACGCCAATGGGCTCCCGTAAGAGGGAGCTCACCTAGTGCTTGTACGGGGCGGCCCTTTAAGGACCGTTCCCACCCTCCCTGTAAATAACATCTGTAAATAAATGTTTTTCAGCAGCAGCAGCCGACGGCAAACGGAACGAAATGCGACAGGATGCATTTCATGCCGATGCGTTACCCAGACAACACTGCGTCTCCCTTTTTTCGTGACGGAGGAACACCGGATGCGTTTAAACGCGCATACGTCAAAGCAACGCAGGGTGGCGTGCGCCTGCGAGTGTAAGGCAGGACCGGCGCCTGGCGTGGCAACGCCGGCGTGACGCGACGAAATGAATGACGGTGAGCACATGCACCGCGTCACGCCGAAAGGTATTGTCGCCTTGATTGTGGCATGTAAATTTATTTTCTCACATGACAAGCATCTCATGATTATCGTATTTGCACCAGTCACATACCTTCGTCATCCATTGGCATTACGTAATACCGAATTTAGCATATGTGATGCTAGCGAAACGGTCGTGAGCGCATTATCAAAAGTGGCAGGTAGTCATGTTGTTGCATGACCCGCATGTCGTGATTATCATGTTTCGATGTGTCATTTACCTATGTCGTTGGTTCGCGTAGCGTAATACCAAGTTTGGTACATGTGAAGCTAGCGATACGGTCACGAGCGCATCATGCGCATAGCACATAGTCATGTGACATGACACGCATCTCATGTTTATCATGTTTGCGCCAGTATCATACGTTCGTCGTCCATTTACGTCCCGTAATACTAAATTTGGTGTAAGTGAAGCGAGCGAAACGGCCACTAGTGCGTCATGAGTGTGGCATGTATTCATGTTGTTACAAGACACGCATCTCATGATTATCATGTTTGCGCCAGTCACATACCTTCGTCATCCATTCACGTACTGTAATACCAAATTTGGTATAAATGACGCAAGCGAAACAGCCGCGAGCGCATCATGAGCGTGGCATGTAGTCATGTTCTTACATGACACGCATGTCATAATTTTCATGTTGATTGATTTGTGGGGTTTAACGTCCCAAAACCACCATATGATTATGAGAGACGCCGTAGTGGAGGGCTCCGGAAATTTTGAGCACCTGGGGTTCTTTAACGTGCACCCAAATCATAATTTTCATGTTAGGGTCTGTCGTTTGTGTTCGCCATGCAATCATGCCATAGCATACCAGTTTTGCAACATGCCAATGTGAACGAAATCATCGCGAGAGCTGCAGGACCATGAATAGTAAATCATAACATTCATGACATACATGTCATGGTTTTCATATTATGACCACTGCAATATGTTCTTCATACAGCCATGTTATGTCATACCCAGTTTGGTATCGATGCAATTAGCGAAATGGACACGAGAGCTAAATGTCGTAAGCGGATAGATAGATAGATAGATAGATAGATAGATAGATAGATAGATAGATAGATAGATAGATAGATAGATAGATAGATACGCTTGAGGTCGCCGAAGTTCGCTAAGAAATGCTTCGCATTTAATAAAATTCGGCAGAATCCGCGCACCCTTGGGTATCAACGTTATGCGAAGCATGCGGAAGGAAGTGTGACCAGTGTTGCAATTTTTTTATTTAGCGATACGTCATGAAATGAGTAAATATATGTACAAATGGTGCATACACAGACATATGTGGAAGAGTTGCAGATGTTCACATAACCAGTTGTTTGCACTTGCGCAATGATGCCAACTGGAACATGCGTATTAGAAACACCAGAAGCTGATATGAAGCATTGACGCTCGCGAGGATGGTGGCCCTGAACACTGCTACATAAATGAACTTCAGCTCATATGGCACCTAACCACAATTGAAGTTAACCTGATGTGACAGCTGTATCAAAGGAGTACATATGTATTGTTTACAAAATTGAGTAGGCAACACTGCAACCACTATTGACGTTTTACGAAGATTGGTGTCTATTTGAAAAGTAGTACCGAGACCTGAAGTAGCTCTGTGGTAAAATGCCTCATTGCTACGCAGAATGCTTGGGTTCGATTCCAGCTGTGACCCTGACATTTATTTTTTGCATTCGTCGGGTTGACGCTCCGGATGTCAAGTATTTCTTGGCGCTCGTGCGCTGAAATTGCCTATGATAGTTCTAGTCGTTCCTGAGTAGATACTAAGTGTAAATTATCTGTGGCGCATACCCGCATACCAGTGGCACATACTTTGCCCCTGGGTATGTGCCACTGTTTAGCGGGAAGTGTTTGACGACGTACGCGACGGGATTGTGATATTATACATGTTTTTCCCAGTGCATCATATTTGTCAAATCATCTTACCCTCCCATGCGAATTTTCGGTCACGTCACATGAAGGGGGTGACCACGAGAGCGCCCAAACATGAGCGGCTAAATAGATAGATAGATACGCTCAAAGTCGCTGAAGTTCGCTAAAAAGTGCTTCGTATTTAACAGAAAGATGGGTGCGATGGTGTTTTTCATACTTCTCGGTGGTAACACCATGGTTTCCACAGCACTATATCTATGTAGTCCGATGCCCTCGTGGAAGATGTCGTCCTGCTTGCTTGGTGTATGATGCCGACATGGACGTCTAGGCAAAGTAATGTTACCAAGTTGGCATGCCACCATGGCATGCTACCAGGCGGGCGAGCGCGCCGACTTAGCTCTTCACTCATGCAAACTAGTCCGAAACACTTTCAAAGACAAGACGTGCGAACGTTGTCTTAATAAAGAAGTGAACACACCCCAATCTTGAGTTCTTTCCAGCATTCATGTCTGGAAGCCCTGTCCTTTTTCAGACTACCTGAGATTTGAGTTATTATAATACCCATAAACCACGGGAATACACGCATACATATGTTTGCTCTGCTCAGGCAGTTTCCTTCTTATATTCATTTATGTATCGAAGATCTTCCGGTAGTTTGATTTTTTTCTCACGGCGTAATTACTTGATGAATAGGGCCAGCAGCAACTACATCTATAGGGGTAATTGGGCTGTGCGTACATACCAGGCCTGTTAAAAAGTATATATCATTCGGTACGCAGAAAAACAAATATTTATTGATTACAAGGCACACACACGAAACTATTATATGCGAGAAAGTCGGGCGCAACGCGAATGCCTCTCACATCGCTTCAGCCATTCTTTAAAAAAAAAATTCCGGAACACTTTTTCCTTTCTTTTCGAAAAGATGACCAGCCCACAGGTCGCGTTGCGCATGATGTTTTCTCTCAACCTGAAAAGACCGCGTATTTGACCATTGGTATTTATTTATTTATTTATTTATTTATTACGTACTGCTGACCTGTTTACCAGGTTTTAAGCAGGAATGGGCATACAGAAATGTTTACTACAAAAACATATTTGACATCACACAGCATACTGACAGTGGTTACAATTCAACACTTCTGTAATAATTTACAAAAAACTAATGAAAAACATTGCAACAATGGCATAGCTTTGCTGACTGAAACGTACTAAAAAAATGGAAGCATTGGATAACTCTGGGCTGCATGACTGTACAAAAAAAACTGTTAGTGGTTATTGAGAGCATGTAGAAATAATTCAGCTGTTGGACACTGTACAGCATCGGGTGATAGGCAATTCCACTCACGGGTAGTTCTCTGAAAAAATGAATACCTGAATGTGTCTGTGCGGTTTACGTAATCTAAAACTTTCTTTGAATGATGTGAGTGCACAGCATATTCACTTATGTGTCCAATGTGCACTGTTTTGTTGAGATCAATTTTGTCGCGGAAAATGAGGTAAAAAAGCTTCAGCCCCTCCATTCTTCTTCTCCCCTGTAGTTTTTTGAGATACGCTTTAATTAGTAGAAGCAAAGGGGAAATGCGCCAACTATAACAATAAAAATAAATCGGGCAGATTTTCTTCAGATCATTTTTAATTTTTTTAATATTGGACTCAATAAAGGATCACACACTGCAGCTCCATATTCTAATACTGGTCTAATGAAAGTTTTGTACGCGAGAAGTTTGATGTGTGGTGTGGCATTCACAAGCCTCCTTCGCAAATAGCCAAGCTTTTTCATTGCCTTTCTTTCAATATATTCTATGGGTTCATTCCATTTTGAGTCTGATGTGAGTATGAGGTCTAAATACTTGTGTTTAGTGACTTCGAATAACGCATGGTCATTGACCTGATAGGTAAACAGAGGCGGCTGTTTCTTACGCGTAAATCGCATTGTTACTGTTTTTTATAATAAATTGTCATCTGCCGAATTTTCACACCACGTTTGTAGCGTTGCTAGTGCAGTATTTAAAGGTGCTTGATCACTGTAACCATAAATTTCCTGATATAGTATACAATCGTCCGCGAAAAGCATTATTTGTACGGGCAAGTTTAGCACAATATCATTAATAAATATCAGAAAATACAACGGCGCCAAAATTTACCCTTGAGGCACACCCGATTTCACGGGAGCGGAACTCGAGGTGACACCATCTTATAGGCAACACATTGGCTCCTCATTGAAAGATAAGCAGTTATCTATGCAAGTAATTTCTCATTTTCCAGAATTGGTTTGACCTTAATTAGTAATTTCTGGTGACTCACACGATCGAAAGCTTTCTCGAAATATAATATTATAACATCTACTTGACCATACTTATCGATCGCTGCTTCTAGGTCATGAACCGTCTCCATAAGCTGGGTTACCGTAGAATACCCTTTGCGAAAGCCGTGCTGAAGGGGCGTGATTAGGTTATTTTTTTTCGACAAACATGGGCAAATGTTTGAATATTATATGCTCTAGAATTTTGACACTAGTGCATAGCAAGGAGATAGGCCTAAACGAGGATACAAGCGAATGGTCATCAGTTTTTGGTACTGGAGTGGTCTTAGCGTGGTTCCAATCACTGGGAAGTTCAGCGCGCAGGAGAGATGATTTAAAGATCAAGTATAGGTATTTGGCATTCTATTCAGCATACCTTATCAGAAAGGCGTTAGGTACAGAGTCAATTCCCGGTGACGTTTTTGGATCGAGATTAAGCAGAAGCGATAAGACACCCCCTTCAGTGATACAGACGTCATCGATAGGTGGCATGGTGTCATAGGTGATGAAATCAGGGGTAACGTCATTATCACGCGTGTACACCGAACAGAAGTAATCATTCATCGCCCCTTCTATTTCCCTGTTGTCGGTTATAACATCGCCGTTAATAGATAAGTTTGATACTGAACTTTTTTGGGTGAAAGATATTGTCAAAACTTATTTGGTGACGTCAAGAGAACGTTTGTCAAAGTCCCGCTTTAATATTTATCCTTTGCACTTTTCAATTTGGCTTTCAGTGTGTGACACATCTCTGATATATTATTTTGTCAAGACAATGATGGTCGTTCTATTTGTCGCTTTCTTGCCTTCTTTAGCTAGCGCCCTAGGTGTACGATTTCTTTCGTAATACAGGGGCTAGACCAGTTTAATACCTTACGTTTGTGAGGAACAAAGCTTTGGATACATTTAATTACTAGTTCTTTGAAAAAGCACCACAATCGCTCAACAGAACATTCACTCTCTTTAGGAAGCGTTAGGAAATCGAAATAAGAATGAACAAAAGCGTCTGTTAAGTCCACATCACTAGCACGCGAGAATACGGGTACAAAAACGGTCTTTTTATCAGGCATTTTAGCATAGTACAGTTGAAAGCTTAATGACACATCTTTATGGTCTGAAATGCCATCGTAAATTTCTATTACTGGACTGCGGTTATATATACCTCTACTAATAAGAAACAGGTCTAAAATTGTGCTAGATTCGTTTTGAATGCGAGTGGGCACTTTCACAAGCTGCGTCAAGTCATGGAACAGCAAAACATCAAGAAAAGATACAGATGCAGCAGAGATGGCATGTGGAAATTCATCCGACCAATTTATCATGGGAAAATTAAAGCCGGCACCGATTAAGACGTTGCAACTACTCGTTTTGTACTGACACAAAAACTCATTTAATTGTTCCACAAACTCACCACCACAATCGGGCGGACGGTAAAATCCGCCAACGACAATACGTAGCTCACCAAATAACACTTTAACGACAACACATTCAATTCCCTTAATATTGGGTAATCGTGTCACATATAGCGATTCTCGAAACATGATGAAAACACTGCCACCACGGGAATCTCTGTCAATACGATACATTTTGTAGCCTGGTGGCGTTATTTCATCATCAGCTATGTCTCGGTGTAGCCACGATTCTGTAATTATTAACATATGCGGTTTGTGGGCTATTATTACACTTTCTAATTCAATGACCTTGTTAACCAAGCTACGGGCATTTATGTTAACACAACGAAACTTCTTAGTATCCTTGCTTTTCATGTCACTTCTTATCTCGCAGCCTGCTACTGCGTCGACTATTAGGAACGCTCTTCATGTGAATGCTGTCCCATTCATACGTTTCGTTATCAATTCGAATTTTATCATATGACAGTTTCACCTTCACTACCGCTTTCCTGCTATCAGAGGCACTATCCCATAGGTTCTTTCGGACTTGCCTCATGGCTGCCGAGAAGTCTTCGGACACAGAAATGCCTATTCCTTTAAATTTAGAACAGTTCTTCAGCACGTGTCTTTTTTCCCTGTCATCTATGAACTTTAAGATCACAGGTCTAGGTTTGTCGGGTAGCTTACGCCCCATTCTGTGTAGTCTTTCGAAAGATTTTACCTCTATACCAAGCTTAGTTTTGAACAAGTCTTCAACTATTGCCGATTCCAGCGATTTTGGTATTTCTCCCCGGTTTTTCAGGAATCCAAAAACCAGGAGATTGTTTCTTCTGTTTCTGTCTTCTAAATTCGCCAGCCTTTTTTCTGATCTTTGCACTGTTTTTTCGAGATTGGCGACATTGGTGCTCAGTTCCGGGAAGGTTGACACTGATGTTTCTACCTTTTTAAGTTTTGACTCTATAGTATCAAGTCCTTTATGCATAGTCTTTTGGCCTTCAAGAAGTTCTTTAAACATTTGTTTGGTAGTCGGACCTGGGTTCGATTCGATATCGCCAAAAAGTTTCAATAGACAGTACTATGTTTCGCACGTACAGGTAACACATGCATAAAACTGGTGGGGCACGTCAGCTGGATAACGCAAGGATCACTAGTTTTGACACAGGAATACATGCTACTAACCTGCATAAAGAAAACCAAAGGGTTGGTCATGGCTGCTACAGGCGTCCAGCCGACGTGCCCACTGAAGGAAAGCCGTGATGTTTGGCTGCTTATATAGGCGTCAGTCGATGGCGCTGATGGCGTCCAAGAGTTGAGAACAAGCGATGCCTTTTCTGCGCAGTCGCCGAGATAGATCGGTGCAGCGCCGACGGAATCCACTATCTTGTTTGATGCATCGGCCGTGAATGTTGCTCATGCCAGATGCAAGTGCATAAAGAAAACCAAAGGGTTGGTCATGGCTGTTACAGGCGGCATTGAACCCCAATAAACCATATTGTATTGACAAGTTCATTTGGTGCCACGAATGTTAGCTTTCGGTGAAACGGCCATCGCCGGAAGCATGAATATGTAGATGACCGAATGCTCCTAAAGAAACATTTTGCTTTAGCATATTTTGGTAATGTCCATTCGCTCTTGAATACGTAGCATTAAGCGTACAGAGCTCTGTATCATTTCAAGTGTATGATGCTGCCGACTTTGCTCTACTCGAAATACGCTGTGGACAAGGGGTACAGGGAGTGAATTCGGGCACTGATGAAACGAAAGCAACGTCTTCTGTGTGAGTGTGCCCACCATGGTAGTCTAATTTTGTGGTGTCCAATTGATTGATTTGTGGGGTTTTAACGTCCCAAAACCACCATATGATTATGAGAGACGCCGTAGTGGAGGGCTCCGGAAATTTCGAGCACCTGGAGTTCTTTAACGTGCACCCAAACCTCAGCACACGGGCCTACTACATTAGCGCCTCCATCGGAAATGCCGCCGTCACAGCCGGGATGTGATCCCGCGACCTGCGGGTTAGCAGGTGAGTACCTTAGCCACTAGACCACCGCAGCGGGGGGGAAATATCAAGAAAGAATATTGAGCTCTTTTTTTTGTCTTTTGGAGCCTGGTGAGTGGCCCTGGAACTTTACTGTGGGCTCAAACACTCACCACGGCGGTGCCCTTCCAATGGCGGCAAAATGTTCAAAGCTGTATACTGTATACCTTTGTGTATGGTAGCTATGACGCTTTTTTTTACTGTGTTGGTATTATTGCTTCATGTAGTTTACTGCCAGAATTACAGGTGTACTATTTTGTACTTGTAGTACAATTATGTTTTATAAGTAAACTTGAGTATTCTGGTATTGTTTGTTTGTTATTAGAAATTTGTTCATTTTCAAAATAATTGTTTGTTACGTTTTACAGATATTGTTTCATGCGTTGTTTTTGTAAATATTGTTTTTTACCATGTGCCATTATCACTGGTACACTTTGGTGCAAATATGTTAACTGTGACTGTTGCCATGTAATTGGCCTCCTGGGCCTAGTCAAGCTGTTTCATTACAGCATTTAGTTCAGGAGACCAACCAGGATGTAATGTTTTTGTTTAATTCTGGAAAATAAAGAGAAAGAAATAAAGAAAGGCCTGTTTACTTGTTATGTGGTGCACGTTGAAGGGCCTAACGTGGTCGAACGTTCGACAGCTCTAAACAGCGGTGCCTTCCGTAATCATATTGGTTCTTCGGGACGCACAACGCCAACTTTATTACTGGATGTTAACGTTCCTTAATAATTTCAAAGCCTCCTTCGCTCAGCCCAGAAACGTGGAGCTGTATTTCTATTTGGCCGAAAATGCTCAGCAAAGTTTTCTGTTTGACATCCTTATCGTCTGATCTGATATAGCACAGCGTTTGGCCAGCGTGACAAGGCAAGCAAGTGTAATAATAAAAGTGGACGCATATTACTTGCACTACAACCTACAACTGTTTCTTCTTCTTTTGCACGAGAATTATTCAGACAGCATACATGAATACACCGATGGTTCCACGAACCGCCAGTGTTCGTCAGGGGCTGTAGTTATCCCAGCAAGAGGTGTTACCATCAGCTTTAGGACTGACCACTCCACGGCATCTAGAGCAGCGGAACTAGCTGCTTTGCGCGCTGCACTTCGTGTGGTCAATCGGGAACCACCGCAACAATGGTCTATTTTCAGCGACTCAAGGGCTGCCCTACAATCTGTGCTCTCAGAACTGCGTCGCGGGCTGTACGAACAGCTTGCTTTCGAAATTCGATGCCTTCTCAACACTTCACACGAGAAAGGGCATCATGTGACGCTTAAGTGGCTGCCAGGTCACTGCGGCGTCATTGGGAACGAACATGCCGATACTGCCGCGCGGGCAGCTCTTGAAGGAGCACGAAAAAGAAGCCAAACCACTTTCGCGGACCGATGCCGCTAGTAATCTTCGACGACTTGCGCGTGAAATAACGTTTTCACTATGGTGCCCACCAAGCATCGAGACGAATCGTCAAGACCACCTGTCCTCTTTGATGGCTCTTCGCATTCCCACTGGGCTGGACCGAAGAGAAGCCACCTTTCTTCATCGCTTATGGCTAGGAGTGGCATTTACAAAATCTTATTCCTTTGTCATAAGAATGGCCGACAACGCTCTCTGTGATGCCTGTCATTGCGAAGAGACGCTACACCACATCCTGTGCGACTGTCTGCTGTATGACATCCGGAGACAGTCACTGGTGTCTATTCTTGCGCTCATCGACAACAGGCAAATGTCTGCGGACACTATTCTGTCAAGTGCCCGAGAGAAGACATTGCAACAGAAGGCGACGAAAGCTCTGTTGAAATTCCTACGCGACACGAACTTGAACAAGCGGCTGTAACAGCAATGTCACACACCGCGAAAGAAAAGACTGGACTATGACTGAGTGTGTGCGCGTGTGCTGCTGAATGTGCTGTGTTTATCTCTATCCCTCTCTGCTCTCTATCTTTAATCTCCCACATCTCCCTCCCATGCGCAGGGTAGTAAAGCGGCTGCCTATTGGCTGGTTAACCTCCCTGCCGTTCTTTTTCTCCTATTTTACTTCCTTCCTATTAGAGGCGACAAAGTTGCCGTAACATGTGCGAAAAGTGCTTGAGTGACATCTAAGCACTCAAATAAAAGCCAATAAATGTAATGATACACAGTTTCAAATACTGCCTGTAGCACAAGTGCGTGTTTACCAGGTAGAATTGGCCGACGTAATCTCTGCCGTCCTTCACCTGAAAGCAAAAGGAGTTTTGATATGGTCACTACCCATCTTTTAGAAAAAGTAATTTTCAGTACTGCGTTGTGTAGCTACATCGCTTGACAATTCAATGGGTAAAGACCGGATGCTTTCTATCAATTTTTTCACACTTGTTCTGAATACCATTTACCACCCTACGAATGAGCAGGCTTAAGTATAGAGCCTTGATGAAGAAGTCATGATGTTCGCTAGATTTCGACAGAAAAGATGATCCCATATAGCAAAGTTTGTCTTTCTTTATAGCTGTTTGAACTTCGTTGGTCACGATCAAAGTAAATGTAACCCGGACGATTGACCTGGATGATTTCCACCAGCTCGTGCTGTTATTTTGAACTGATATCGCAAAGCACACAAACCTCCAGCGTTTCATCGCTATCAATATGCGGTCAACACTGCCGAGACAAAACCTGGGGCTTTTGGGTCATCAGCCGAGCCCCGTTACTACCGAGCCACCGCGGTGTTTCACGAGAAGGTCTACGTTCCATTCGCGAATTTTCGGGTCGTTACTGTCATTTTTGTGCATTCCGTTCTCGGGACCTATATTCCCGGAGGCATTCGATAATGTCTTTTTTGCCCGTTCGCATCAGAATGTAATTTGCATGCGCTGAAATTCAGCCCAGTTTTCAATGTGCCTTGGGAACGCACTCAAGCAGTTTTGGTTGTTGCTATTTGGAAATAAAATGGCGTTTTTCTGCTTTCTGATGAGAACATTGCGTGCGACCTCATTCACTGTTTAGCCACAGTTCTGTTATGCCTGCTTTGCTTTTTATCAGACAACTTATAAATATATATATATATATATATATATATATATATATATATATATATATATATATATATATTGTGGGCATTTAGTATACGCATCCTCTTCACCGGTACATTATCATCATTATCATGTGTGGCTCATGCATCCCCATCGTTGTCGCGTAGCATCATCATCTTGGTCCGATCATCTCAGCTGTCGGCTGCCGGTTCTTCGGGCCTAATAAGGTCTTCCAAACCAAGACTCCATACGTGGTGGAGCGTGCTGTTGGATCCCCCGCCATCCTCTCGACCACTCTACCCCCTGGAGCTACGTTCAGGTCGCCGCTTGGGCCAGGTGTCCGGAAATATGTCGCACCAAGAAGAGGTCGGTGCTGCAGCCGTTCCCACTCCGCCACCGCGTGCCGCGCCTTTTCACGTCATTAACAGCCTCCAGCGTGAGCCCCATCCCTTCGCAGGTATGCGCGGGGAAGATGTGGAGGAATGGCTGGACGATTTCGAACGGGTCGGCGCTGCTAACCGGTGGGATAACACCTACAAACTCGCTTACGTGTCATTCTACCTCACGGGTGTCGCGAAGACGTGGTTCCTCAACCACTTCATGGACATCCCCGACTGGTCAGCCTTCAAAGATCAGCTTCGCCATGTCTTTGGCACACCGGCTGTCCGTTCAGCTCTCGCAAGGAAAGCTCTTGCGACTCGGAAACAGCACATCGGGGAGTCGTATACATCCTACATCGAGGATGTCCTTTCACTTTGCCGCCGGGTTGACACCCCAATGACAGAGTCAGACAAGGTACGCCAGCTTCTTAAGGGCATTGGACCCGTCGCATTCAATGCCCTTGTAATCCAGAATCCGGCTACCGTTGCTGACGTTGCGACAACCTGTCAGCGCCTCGAAGAACTTGAGTCGATGCGCCTACAACCGGACAGTGACGCGGCCCGTATTACGACTGATCCAAACCTACGAGAAACGATAAGGGTTATAATACGCGAAGAATTAGAATCAATGGGATTCCCACTACCATCAGTATCTACCATTCAGCCTTCTTCAACGTCATTGCGGGATGTCATCAGGGAAGAGCTCACGTCCATGACCCACATGGCCAACCTGCAGCCCATTGTCTCTCGTACTCTACCATCGTTCCCGCACACCGCCGCCGCACCACCAGGCACCGTCAGCTCGACGTCCCCGCCACGAACGTACGCGTCGGTTGCTGCCGCACCTCCCACAAGCTTTCCCACGAGCTTTTCATCACCACCGCGTGAGCCGTCACCTGTCCCTCTGACTTCTCTCTCTCCTGGTGCAGTTAGCGCAAGCTAATACCCTCCTCATCGATCGACTCGGCCTACGTGCTATTATTGCGGCTATCGTGGTCACATTGCACGCTTTTGCCGCAAGCGCCAGCAAGACGAGCGCCGAGGGTATGACATACGCGAACGGGACTATACCGCAGGAGCCTTGTACCAGGGTCGCCGTTATTCGTCACCGCCGCGTCGGTCTCCATCTCCGCCAGCATCGGGTGAACTGCGCAGTAGTCACCGATCAACCCGACGCCGTTCACCGTCGCCTTACCGTCGCTCTTCTTCTCCTCTTCAGCCCGCTTCCCTTACTTCTGATCGGCGTCCGGAAAACTAAGCGATGCAGTTTTTGGAGGACAAACTGCATTCCAACACAAGACTCCAATTCCTCCAGCGCGCCCCTACAATATGATTGCGGTCACAGTTGTGGGAGTGGACGTTGATGCTTTGGTGGACACTGGGGCTGCGTTTTCTGTTATTCGTGCTGATTTGTGTGCCCGTCTTCGAAAAGTCACGACGCCTTATGATGGACCGACACTGGTTACAGCCCAGGGAACAATGGTTCGCCCTTCCGCTCTCTGTACTGCCCGTGTACTAATCGACGAAATTCTTCATCATATAGAATTTGCTGTGCTATCCCCGTGCTCCCATGAACTCATTTTAGGCTGGGACTTTCTTTCCTCTGCTTCTGCGGCTATTTGCTGTGCACAACGTGTCGTCCATCTTACTGACACGGACCACTTGCTCAACGACGAAACCTACAGGCCACTTCGACTCATCGCTGCAGTAGACATCGAGTTACCACCAAACGAACATCAATTAGTGACAGTTTTGTCCAACGACGTCGACTCTGGTGACATTTTGGTCACTCCGTCACCGTATTGCCTTAATAAAGGCATAGCTCTGGCATCAGGTGTGTGCTCGCTTCAACGATGGATCAGCTGTCCTCGCTGCTACGAACACCACACCAGATAAAATTTTACTGCCGCGGGGCACTACTGTCGCCTGCGTTGCCGATCTGGAGCCTGTGTGCGTCGTGCCTCTTACCCCTGCCTCCTCTAAAGGCCATCCTGGAGATCATGCTGCTTCCTCGGCCTTTACAGCAGCCATCAACAAGGACGGAATTCGCCCAGACCCTGATAAAACTGCTGCAGTGCTTCGCTTCCCTCGCCCTGACAAACCAAAAGATTTGCGAAGTTTCCTTGGTCTCGCCTCTTACTTTCGGCGATTCATACAAAACTTTGCCTCCATAGCCGCACCACTTCATATGCTACTTGCTTCCGGTATGCCCTTTCAGTGGTCTCAGGAATGTGAATCAGCTTTCGACAGGTTGAAGAGTGCCCTCACGACCGACCCTGTACTTGCTCATTTTCACGATGATGCACCGACCTTCCTGCACACAGACGCTAGCGGTCGCGGTTTAGGAGCCGTACTCCTGCAACGCGACAACTCTTCGCGAGAGCGAGTCGTTGCATACGCCAGCCGCGTCCTCTCCGCAGCCGAGAGGAACTACACGATCACCGAGCAGGAGTGCCTCGCCATCGTTTGGTCAGTACAGAAATTTCGTCCGTACCTGCATGGCCGCCATTTCACCATTGTGACCGACCACCATGCTTTATGTTGGCTCTCGACACTCAAGAACTTGTCGGGACGCCTCGGCCGCTGGATTCTACGCCTCCAAGAATATGATTTTGAGATCGTGTACAAGTGTGGCAGGAAGCATAGTGACGCCGATGCTCTTTCTCGCTGCCCACTACCAGCGACTCCACTCGGGGTTTCAGCCGTCAATTTGCACAACACGCCCTCGGAGTCCACGTCTACGGCGGTTTCCTCTCTCGCCTCTATGGACCAGCTGCCTTCGGACGACCCGCACGATTTTCCTTCTCGACAGTTGGCTGACCCATACTGTCGACGTATTATAGACTACCTCACTGGCAGTTCCCGTCCACCTAATGCAAGGCTCCGTCGCCAGCTCTCGCAATTTAAGCTGGACAACTCGGTGCTGTACCGCAAAATTTACCATCCTGACGGTCAGCGCTGGGTTCCCGTTCTACCCCGATCGCTTCGGTCCGAAGTCCTCAGGGCACTTCATGACCATCCGACTGCTGGTCACCTTGGTTACCATAAAACCTACGATCGCCTTCGAAGTCGGTTTTATTGGCCAGGCATTACCACTAGCGTAGCTCGGTACGTCGGGTCCTGCACTACCTGCCAATGTAGAAAACTACCAACATCTGCTCCCGCCGGTAAACTACAGCCTCTTCCGTGCCCAGCCACACCATTCGAAGTTGTAGGCGTCGATCTTTATGGCCCCCTCCCAGTCAGTGCTGCTGGAAACCGGTGGATAGTAACAGCCATTGACCATTTGACGCGCTACGCCGAGACGGCATCCGTTACTACAGGTTCAGCTTCTGAGATTGCCGATTTCATCCTCCGAGCCATTATACTGCGTCATGGTGCTCCACGTGTGTTGCTCAGTGACCGTGGAAGGGCCTTCTTTTCACAACTAGTGAACGAACTTCTTCAGGCCCCCGGCACAACTCACAAGACTGCCTCTAGTTATCATCCCCAGACTAACGGCCTCACTGAGCGATTCCACCGCACTCTTGCTGACATGATCGCCGCCTATATTCAACCAGACCACAAAAACTGGGACGTTGTTCTCCCATTCGTCACTTTCGCCTACAATACGGCCATTCAGCGAACAACCGGCTACTCGCCATTTTACCTAGTTTATGGACGCTCCCCTACTAGTTTCCTGGACGTCTCCTTCTTTACCTGCCAAGTGAATTCATCTCCATCCTCTTCAGAGGAATACGTTTCACGACTCGCACAGTGCCGCCAACGAGCTCGTATAAACACTGAAGCCCGCCAGGAAGACAGAAAGCTAGTTTATGATGAATCGCATCGTGATGTATTCTTCCAACCTGGAGACGAAGTGCTCCTTTTGACGCCTGTTCGCACACCTGGTTTGTGCGACAAATTTCAGCCTCGGTTTATTGGACCGTACACAGTTCTTGAAGAGACTTCACCAGTGAATTATCGCGTGACGCCACTTGTAGCCCCAGCAGATCGCCGTTATCGAACTACAGAGGTCGTCCATGTCTCCCGTATGAAGCCCTTCATGCGACGTTCTTTGTCCCCTTGACTTGCCGCGGCCAGGCTGGCCGCTTTCACGTGAGGGGAATTGATGTGGGCATTTAGTATACGCATCCTCTTCACCGGTACATTATCATCATTATCATGTGTGGCTCATGCATCCCCATCGTTGTCGCGTAGCATCATCATCTTGGTCCGATCATCTCAGCTGTCGGCTGCCGGTTCTTCGGGCCTAATAAAGGTCTTCCAAACCAAGACTCCATAATATATATATATATATATATATTATATATATATATATAGTGATGAGCGAGACAGAGAACAAGAGACAACACCCGATCTTGGGCCAGATGTTCTTATTCTGCCTCTTCTTCATCGCTTTCCAGCCCAAGGCTCACAGCTGCCGCACCGCTCTTCGTTACATTCGGCCACACTGCGGACCTGACAAAGAAAAAAAAGAAATTACAGTTGATTGCACCTGCAGCGGTCTGACTGCTTTTTTTAAGCGCGACACATGCATGGTAAAGTTGTTTCTTTTGCGTTTATCGAGAGTGAAGTGCACATCTGAGGTGTTCACACGCCAGGTATTTTCTCCTACACGCTGAGTAATTATGAATGGCCCGTCGAACTTAGGCAGTAGCTTCTTGCCAGGCCCGCTGGTGTCCTTTCGCACCCAGACCTCGTCACCGATGTTGTAAGCAGGAGCGGGTCTGCGGCGTCTGTCATAGTGGCGCTTTTGATTTTCTTGTGCGTGGGTAGATTTCTTGATCGCCTGAGTTCGGATCTTCTGAGAGGCCGCTTTGTGACCGTCGGCACGTGGAAATATAATGAGAGCATCCAGACTGAGAACCGCTTTCAGCTGTGGTAGTTTTTTATAAACAATTTCGTAGGGCGTTTCCCCGGTAGACGTCCGCAGTGCCGTGTTAATCGCAAAAGCGGCTGACGGAAGGTGTACGTCCCAGTCGGCCTCTCCTCTTTTCCCTGCCTTCGTATATGGAGCGAGTCGTGCCTGGATGCTCTGGTTGGTTCTCTCAGTAAGGCTGTTTGCTTGAGGATCAAACGCGGATGCGAAGTGGTGCTGCACGCCTGCCGTGCAAAGGTACCTTTTCAGTTCCCCGCTACGAAACGTTGTAGCCCAATCAGATATTAACTTTTTTGGTAAGCCATGTCTCCATTCAAATCGATGCTTGAGGAAATCAATTAGGTGAGTGGATGCAAGAGATGGCACGGCTTCCACTTCCACGTATTTTGACAGGTAGTCTACTGCTACAATGACGCTACAATTTCCCGCAGTGGTGGTGCGTAGAGGTCCCGTGTAATCAATGCCAATGGTGTGAAAAATTGTTTTGGGTATCTGGACTGGTGTTAGTAATCCTGGTTAACACCAAGGCAGTCAGTTAAACTGCTGGCAGATTTTGCAACTGGCGACATAAGAACGGACGCTACTTTGCATCTTCGGCCACCAAAAACTTTCTTGTAGTTGTTTTAGCGTGGCTCGTTGGCCGGCGTGTCCGCCTTCTGGGGATTCAAGAATGGCTCGTAATATTTCTGACCTAAAGAATTTCGGGATCACCAGGAGGTCACGTTCTTCGGATCGGTCCGCACGCCAGTAACGCCGGTACAATGCGGCATTACGCATCACCAAAGTACTGTGATTTCCCTTGTCAGTGATATATGCAATAATGGACGCCAAATTTTTATCCTCCTGTTGGGCTCGGGATATATCCATTTGGGCGAAAAAAATGTGGGTTTGCCTGGTTTGTTGCGCGCAGGCATGGGGGTTCCATGAGAGTGCATCGGCGACATTGTTTAGCACCCCGGCGCGGTGGCGCACGTCAAGATCGTATTCTTGCAGCATGATTATCCACCGGGCAAATTCGTGCTTAAGTTGCTGCTTGGAGAACATTCATGCTATAGCAGCATTATCAGTCACAACAGTGAATTTCCGCCCGGAAAGATAATGTCGAAATTTATCATCGACGCTGCATACCACTGCAAGACATTCAAGCTCGTTGGAGTGATTGTGGCGCTTGGTGTCTGAAAGTTTTCGGCTGGCATAAGCGACCACGTGTTCCACGCCATCTGGATCACGCTGCACTAACAAAGCTCCTAGGCCAACTTGGCTGGCATCAGTGTGCACTTTGGTGGATCAGTCTTCATTGAAGTGGCTTAGTATGGGGCAACAAGTGAGCTTTTGTTTTATAGCTTGAAAAGCATTTTCTTTTGAGACGTCCCATTCAAACCGCGCGTCTTTTTTAAGAAGACCGCTCAAGGGAGTTGTGATCGAAGCGAAGTGAGGAATAAACCTTCGCAAATACGACGCCATACCCAGAAATGACTGAACCTGGTTCAAGCAGGTTGGTGTGGGATACTGCGACACGGCAGCTATTCGCTCCGGGAGTGGCTGAATGCTGACAGGAGATATATTATGTCCCAGGTACGAAATTTTGGACACCCCAAACTGGCACTTCTCTTGGTTCAAATGGAACCCTGCTGCATAGAGTATGTGTAGTCATCATCATCATCATCACCATCGTCATCAGCCTGACTACGTCAACTGCAGGACAAAGGCCTCTACCATGTTCCGCCAGTTAACCCGGTCCTGTGCTTGCTGCTGCCAATTTATGCCCGCAAAATATTAATCTCATGGGCCCACCTAACCTTCTGTCTCCCCCTAACCCGCTCGCCTTCTCTGGGAATCCAGTTAGTTACCCTTAACGAGCAGCGGTTATCCTGTCTAGGTGCTACATGCCCGGCCCATGTCCATTTCTTCTTCTTGATATCAGCAATGATATCCTTAACCCCTGTTTTTTCTCTAATCCACTCTGCTCTCTTCTTGTCTCTTAAGGTTACACCTACCATTTTTCTTTCCATTGCGCACTGCGTCGTCCTCAATTTAAGCTGAACCCTCTTTGTAAGTCTCCAGGTTTCTGCTCCGTAGCTAAGTACCGGCAAGATACAGCCGTTATATACTTCGTCCATATTGCGAAGGTCTTCTTCCTCCGTCCTGCCAAAGACCAGGATGTCATCTAAGTACACCACCCAGGCTTGGTTTTTCAATGGTCCGAGCACTGAATTCATCGCACGCTGAAAAGGGCGAGGAGCCGTTCTTAGTCCAAACGGCATGTGGTTGAATTCATACGAACCGAAAGGTGTGCGAAAGGCCGTTTTACATCTATCTTCCTCCACGACGTTAATCTGCCAGTACCCTGTGCGCAAATGAAGCGAGAAAAAGAACTTGCAGTGACGTACTGTATCAACAGCGTCATCAATGCGGGGTAAAAGGTAGGAGTCAGGCATTGTACACTTATTGAGCAGCCTGTAGTCCACGCAGAGGCGTAGTGATCCGTTTTTCTTGCGAACAAGGACGACTGGTGCTGCCCACGGACTCGATGACGGCCTAATAATGCCCGTGGCAAGCATTTCGTCTACTTGTTCTGCGATCACTGCCTGTTCTCCTTCAGCGTATCATCGCAGTGGTACGCATTTAGGTGGATGATCTCCCATTGGTATGCGATGGAGCAGCAAATTAGTGCCTGGCAGTTCTGGTGGGTTGCTAGCGAATACTGGCTAATGGCGAGATAATACAGAAGACCAGGTAGCCGGAGTAGACGGCTCACCTGTCAATGGTGGCAGGGTTGTGGCGGTAGTCCTAGCTGTCGAAGACCGGAGCTCGACGTGGCCGCGATGTATGGTGAGCTTAATGTCATCAGATAGCAAGAAGTCGGCACCAAGGATCATGTCGGCAGGGAGTTCTTCAAAGACGGGAATGGCTGGAAGAACTTTAGTGCCCGCTGCCATCCGGACTGAAATGTCGAGCATTCCGACTGGCATAGCACTTCCTCCAAGTCCACAGAGGGGAGGTTGCGTCCACGGTCGGATAGTGTCCGGAGCATGACGTCGGTGTAGCGCCGTTCGTTCCGCTCAGGTATCCACCAGAGCAGATGGGTCACCTATTCCCTCAACATGAATGGACATCCGAGGAGTTTGACAAGCTTGGTAGTGGATTCGTGTCTGGAAAGGTTGACGACACTATTGGCGTTGTGGCCAATGTGACCGCACTTGAAGCATCCGTGTCGTGTGGAGGCGTAAGTCAAACAGACAGTCGGTAATGTGCCCAAGCTAAGCCGACTGCTGAAGTTCGGCTGCCTTTTGAGCGAAAACCTGGGGTGACGCTTCAGGTGACTGGCAAGATAAGATGGCAGCATGAGTAGGGTCAGCCAAGCCTTCAACGAAATACTGGTTGGCAGCCGGAGAGAGCCATGTAATGCCACATTTGTCGAGAAGCCCGAGCTTATCGTAGACGTATTCACGGGCGTCTTCCGATGGAGCCTGCCGACGTGATCGCATGCGCATAAAATGGTCATCATATGCGGATGGAAGTGATGGGAAGGCCGTGACGACGGCTGTAGTCCAGTCACTCCAGGATATGTACTTGCAGTCATTGTATTAATGTCACGCTTTGGCGGACTCACGCAGTCGGCTTACGGCTAGCGATAGCGTGACGTCGTCAGTCCATGCATGTCGACGGCCCAACGATTGCATTTCATCCAGCCAGACGGTTGGGTCTTGATCATCGCCAGTAAAGTCAGGAATTTCTGCCATAGACGGAGGAGGCAGCGTGGTGCGTGCACAGACTGCGCAAAAGGTGTTGGTGGCGTCTGCGAGACGCTTGCTAGAAGTAGCGATGGCCTGTAGAACCGTGAGAGTTCGCTGGCGGCTACAATCGAGGAATTACGCCTGTCTTCTGGCGACGCTACTGACGTTGCTCTAGGCATGGTACCTAAGGCAAAGTCTAAGGGAGCGTGTACGGTGTCCCTGGGCAAGGAGGTTGTTTGCGATGCCAAGTCAGTGGAGTCACCTTGAGGGTTGGCAAGGACGCCTGCAGGCAGCGTGCTGGCTTCGGTACCCACGGTGGCCAGGTAGGATGCCATGGCCACGGTAGCAGGAGCTGTGGGCCGTTGGAGAGTGCGTCCGTCCCTTGGACGGTTTCTTCACGCAGGTCATCGCAGACAGGTTCTTTGAATGGCTGCGCCATTGTGATGAGCGAGACAGAGAACAAGAGACAACACCCGATCGTGGGCCAGCTCTCTTATTCTGCCTCATCTTCCTCGCTTTCCAGCCCATGGCCCACAGCTGCGGCGCCGGTTTTGGTTACAATATATATATATATATATATATATATATATATATATATATATATATATATATATATATATATATATATATATATATATATATATTGACACGTTCCATTTCTCAAGTTTTTGTTATCGTCCCAAAAACACCACACACACGATTCTCAGCGCAAACCGCGTCTGCAGTTTTCGAGAAGGTTCCGGACTGTAGTAGATCATTTCGGTATGATCACGCCCACTGTGCAAACGGTACAGATTGTTCTGGAACCTACGCCACCGCCAGCGATAATGCTAGAACGTTCGACGGCAAGAGTATAAATGCCGACACGCTTCACCGCTTGTCAGTTGTTGATCGAAGGCCGACGCTCCCTTCGCCGCTATCAGTCCGAGACTGCTATCTGTTCGAGACTGCTGCTGTAAATGGACTTTCCCTTTAACGGGCACAGGTTCGCCCAAATAAAGAGTTAAATCGCAACACGAAGTATCCTGTCTTCGGCCACGTCACGACCCCGTGACATCTGGTGGAGGTGCTGCTTCGTTCATGTACCGGACGCCCCCGTCAAGCCGTAAACCCAGCTCACGTCGCGGAGAAGACACCGAAGCCAACCAGGAGCAGCGAACAATACACCGACAGCAAGGGCTATCACCGGAGTACGGGCTTCAACAAGTCAAGGCGCGGAAGACCAAGGCCATGACCACGACTGCAGCGACAATGACAACCGCAGCGTCCCAGCCCACGATGGTCATGCATCAACCCAGGGAACCACCAATTTTCCATGGGTAATCGTTCTAAGACCCGGAGTCCTGGCTAAAAACATACGACCGTGTGGCCGCCCTCAACCACTGGGACCATGACGAAAAGCTGCGTCGTGTGTTCTTCTATTTAGAAGGCACCGAAAGGACCAGGCTCGAAAATCGGGAGCCCAAACTCCGAATGTGGGATGTTTTCTGCGGCGCATTCCTGCAAACGTTCGCGAGCGTCGCGCGCAAAGAGAGGGCCGCTGCTTTATTAGAGACCCTGGTTCAGCAACCAAATGAAAATGTCGCCATTTTCACAGAACAAATGACCCGACTATTCCGTTACGCTGACCCAGACATGCCTGAGGAGAAAAAAGTTTGTTTCCTCATGCGAGGAGTCAAACAGGAGCTCTTCGCGGGACTGATGAGAAACCCACCGAAAACCGTCCGAGAATTCGTAGCCGAAGCGACCACTATCGAAAAGACCGTGGACTTGCGCACCAGACAGTATAATCGTCGCCTGACTCCAGAATGCGCTGCTGCTCAAGCCAGTAACTCTGGAGACCTGCGTGAAACAATCCGAGCGATCGTGCGGGAAGGGCTGCGCAAGCTGTTGCCTTCGGCGCAGCCTCAAGTGGATTCAATCGCCGACATTGTGCGAGAAGAAGTTCGGCAATCGCTTCAAATTCCACACGCACCGCTGCCCGAGCCGGAAGCTATGAGCTACGCCACTGCACTGCGCCACAACGCTCCTCCCCGTCCACGCCAAAACGCCGCTCCATCGCACTTCCGTCGACAGACGCCACCGCCGCCACCAGCCCCACTGACGTCATACCGTTCGCCAGCGGCCCAGCGCAGTGCACCGAGGAAGACTGACGTCTGGCGCACCCCTGACCATCGCCCGCTCTGCTACCACTGCGGGGAGCGCCGGACGCACATACCACCGTTGCCAGTACCGACAGATGGGACTGCGTGGCTTCGCCGTCAATGCACCCCGTCCACAGCCAGGAGAACGACCTCGTGACATCGCCGACTACCTGACAGGAACTCGGTGGACACCACAAAGCCCTTCGCGTTCGCCGTCGCCCAGCCGCCGCACGACACCGCACTACCGGCAGTACTCTGGCCAAACGCGGGGCCGGTCTCCTAGCCCGTATCCGGGAAACTAAGGGCAGCAACCAGTGGAGGTGCGGTTGCTGTGCGACGAACTACCGAAGATCCTCCGACGACGACGACGCCACGACGGAGCTTTACGAACACAACGCCAACCAGGCAAAGCCCTGACGGCGAAAGCACACTTACCGAAGGTGTCCTGACGACGCAACATGGGAGCAGCGGAACAAGCCGACTCAGCCGTGACGCGACGCCACGTCCTAACTGTAATGCGAGACGGCGAAATAGCGACCTCGACGTTCCTATCGACGGCAACAGTGTGACCGCTCTCGTCGATACTGGAGCCGACTATTCTGTCATCAGTGGGTCGTTCGACGCGAAGTTAAAGAAAGTTAGGACAGCTTGGAAAGGTCCTGAAATCCGCACAGCCGGAGGTCATCTCGTAACGCCTGCAGGAATCTGCACATCGAGAGTCCTACAGACTTCGTAGTCCTACAGCGTTGTTCGAGAGATGTCATCCTTGATATGGACTTCTTATGCCTCCATGGTGCTGTCATCAATATAAAAACAAAGTCGATAACGTTATCCACAGAAGCACTATCGCCGCGCACGCCGTCAGGACACCATGCCTTGAATGTGCTGGAAGAACAAGTCACCATTCCGCCTCGCTCAAGCGTCATTATTTCAGTCGGCGCTCCTGAATCACCTGACTTGGAAGGCGTCGTTGAAGGCAGTCAGCATCTGTTGGTCACCCGAAGTATATGCGTCACAAGAGGAATTGCAGAGCTGCGGGGAGGCAAAGCAACGGTTATGCTCACAAATTTCAGCAATGAGTACAAACATGTGAACAAAGGAACAATGGTCGCATACATCGAAGAAATTGTCGAAGCCACCAGTGCTTTCGCCCTCGCCGATTCTGCGGAACCTGCTCAGAGGAACCAAGCCCCTCCCATAGCTTTCGACGTCAATTCCAGACTTCCGAACGATAAGCAAGAACAGCTCAAGACCCTGCTCCTGCAATAAGAAGATTGCTTTTCGTCGTCATCGAAAGTTCGGCAGACCCCAATCACGAAACATCGCATCATAACCGAAGAAAATGCCAGACCACTCCGTTAGAGTCCGTACAGGGTTTCGACGCGAGAACGTGAGGCCATGAAGAGAGAAGTTGATGAAATGCTGCGGGATGACACTATCCAGCCGTTCAAGAGCCCATGCATCCCCCGTGGTGTTAGTGAAGAAAAAGGATGGGACCCTACGTTTCTGCGTCGATTATCGCCGCCTGAACAAAATCACAAGAAAGGACGTGTATCCTCTCCCACGAATAGACGACGCACTTATATAATATTCCGACCTTTAAACAAACCTATTAGTAACATAGCTGTAAAATTTGAAGGAAATTGCATCGCACATGTTAGGGAACAAAAGTTTCTTGGTGTATGGTTTCAGGAGGAATTAAGCTGGAACACACATGTAAATCATCTGATCACCACATTAGCGCGAATAGTTGGTTGTTTTTTAGAACAATGCACTTAATCCCATTGAGGTTAAAAATAAGTATGTACTATGCACTCTTCCATTCTAAAGTAAGTTATGAGATGTTAGTATGGGGAACGACATCTCAAGGAAATTACCATAAGTTAATAACTATACAAAAGAAAATATTGCGCTGCTTTGAAAATTAAAGGGGAATCTACAAGACTTGCGCACTGCTCCACTATTCATTAAACATTCTATACTCAGAATTGATCAATTATTTCATTTTAAATTACTTCAGTTAATACAAAAGACTAAGCTATATGAAGAAAGTTGCACCGGAAGACCACACTACAGTCTGCGAGAACAAAAGAAACGAGCTCCTAGAACAAGAACCCAATATGGTAAACAAAGTGTTGCTTACCAGGTACCTCAGGTTTTAAATACCCTTGCAGATCAATTGAACTTTAGGGCTAGTAGTGCGACTTTCAAGAAACAAATAAAGAACTTATTCATAATTACCGGTCTACACTATCGAAGCTACGTAATGGAGTCTCATGCCTCTGCAAATGCTTAAATTGTTCATAAACTTCTATGTCAATTATACGAGTGTATACAGCGGAATTCATTGTATCCGCATGCATTTTGTGTATGTTTTTGAGTTGTTTCATTGATATTGCTTAGTTCTGAATTTTAACGAGAGTGACCTGTAATTCTTAAAATGTGTTATGTAAACTTGTTATGTTATTTATGTTTGCATTTTGTGCTTACAATTTCAGGTTGCTTGAAACAAATGTATTGAATATATATATTGTTTGTCAGTGCTGATGTCTAAGCTTTGCACTGTCACGGACTGCGGAGGGACAAGGGCCTTTGTCAGGCTGTTCGCCTTTAGTCCTTTGCCCCTGCAGTGAGCTCTGTATCCGGCTTACTGTAAATAAAAATACTACTACTACAACTACTACTTGATCGCCTCCATAGCGCCAAGTACTTTTCGTCAATGAACCTCAAGACTGGCTATTGGCAAATCGAAGTCGACAAAAGAGACCGAGAGAAGACGGCGTTTATAACACCGGACGGCCTCTTCGAGTTTAAGGCGATGCCCTTCGGTCTTTGCTCAGCGCCTGCAACTTTTCAACGCGTTATGGATGCAGTACTGGCAGGATTGAAGCGGCAGACTTGCCTTGTGTACTTGGACGACGTCGTCGTGTTTTCCTCGAGTTTCGTTGAGCATCTTCGGCGCCTTGAAGCTGTAGTTCTAGCAATCAAGACTTCCGGACTCACACTGAAGCCAGAAAAGTGCAGATTTGTGTATGAGGAGCTCTTGTTTCTGGGGCACGCTATCAGCAAGTCTGGAGTTCGTCCTGATCCACGGAAAACAGCCGCCATCGCTGACTTCCCTCCGCCCACTGACAAGAAAGCCGTACGCCGATTTCTGGGCCTGTGCGCCTATTATAGGCGGTTCCTGAAAAACTTTGCCCGCATCGCCGATCATCTCACTAACCTTACCAAGGCCGACGTGGAGTTCAAGTGGGAAACGCCACAGGAACACGCTTTCCAGGAGCTTCAACATCGCCTCAAGACGCCTTCGTTACTTGCCCATTTTGACGAATTCACCCCTATAAGAGCTACTTGCTAACTCCAGCGTATTTTAGTTGTAATTTAAGTCTGTTGATCAGTTTTCGCTGCTCCCTTGGTGGGGATGGATGTAGACCACCCCGGGCCCCTGCCGGCACCAGCGGCGTCAGCGGCGGCCGCCTCCAGGAAGCGGATGGGACAAGCGAGCGACAGCGACAGTGAAGATACTCATGCTTACTGTCTCAGCAGTGAGGACTTCTCAGATGACGGTTTCCAACCTGTGCTGAGCCGCAAGGCGAAGAGAAGGAACATGAGGACATCCTCATCATCAACTATTCAAACTGTAAGTGAAGCGCCAAAATCGAACACTTATACCATCCTGTTTCTGCCTGCACTTCCTACCGTCAGCATGAAACGCCTTAACAGACAGTCTGTGTCGAGGTCTCTGGAAACGCTCGTGCCAAATGAGATCACGGACATAAGAGTGAACGCCAGAAAGAATATACTGGCTGTGGACGTTTTGCACGCAAGTGCGTTTGGCGTTCTGCGCAGTGTAACTGACTTGGACGGCAACCAGGTGCGCTCTCATGTTCCCTTGGGATGTGATGTAGTAACCGGCGTGATCTACGACATTGATGTCGCAATTTCCAATAAGGACTTACAACTTCTTGTCAAGTCAACAACTGATACTCCAATTGTTGATGTCACCCGGCTAGGCAAGTCTCGCTGTGTGAAGATTGCGTTTAAGAGCACATCACTCCCCTCTCATGTGAAGGTGGGGTACTTCAGACATGCTGTGCGGCCTTTCAATCCAAAGCCTCTCCAGTGCCGTAAATGCATGAAACTTGGACATGTGAGCAGCGTCTGCGAGAATTCGGTGGTATGCCACCGCTGCGCCGAGCACCATGAAGCGGATAAGTGCGTCGCAACTGTCAAGAAATGCTGTAATTGCAATGGATTCAATGAAGCCACATCGAAGGACTGCCCGCGGATTCAGAAGGAAATTGCCATCTTGAAAGAGATGGTGCGCGATCACTCATCTCATCGAGAAGCCGCAGCTAAAGTCAGAAGGCGTCGTTCACGTCGACGTCGGTCTTCGAGGACGCCCACTACCTCCTCGACACGTTTGCGTGATCCCTCATCAGTACCACCTCCTTTGCCTCCCAGACCACATGCCGTGGGAAAGGCTGTAAAGCACAAAGTCAGTGAGCATACCCCAACTGCGACTGAGCGGCCTGCACTTCAAAGGGAAGCAGCATCAAGCGAACCGAAGGAGCTTCATGACGGCCAGTCTGCGCTCCCGGTTCGCGATCTTTCCAACCAAGACAGGCAAGTGACTGCAATCATCCCGGTTCGAGATCTTTCCAACCAAGACAGGCAAGTGGCTGCAATCGTGCAATCACTAATTGCCACGATTCGCACGCTACTGAGCAGCATACAATCTCCGTCTGCTAAGAGTACACTGCAAATACTGGATGCACTGAATCCAGTTCTTGCTAACTTCGTATAAGCACAATGGCTCAACAAAATCTCATCTTCCGCACTGAAGTTAAAAGTGCGTCGATTTTTCAGTGGAATACCAGAGGCATGAAGTCCCGTATCTCGGACTTTCGCCAATTTGTTCGGGCCAATCAATTCCCTATACTTGTCATATGTGAACCAAACGTATCAACGCCTTATAGATTGTCCGGTTATGAAGCTTTTTGTTCAGCCGCTTGCGAAGAACGAAGCAAAGTAATTGTTTATATTCGCACAGACTTGACTTATCTTTCGCACCCAATAAGTTCAAATGACGACAATCAGTACGTGTGTCTTCGTGTGAAGAAGAATGCAGTTTCGTTCACGCTTATTGGTGGATATATATCTCCGTCATCGCGATTTGACTGCGACAGAATGAGAACCGATGGGCCTTGGATCATCACCGGTGACTTCAACGCCCATCACATGCTTTGGGGGAGCACTAGAATGAATGCCAGGGGCCGGAACATTGTTACATTCACTTCCGGTTACGACCTTTCCATCATGAACGATGGTACCCCCACATATCTGCGGGGTCTCAAGTATGGCAGTTGCCTTGACCTGACATTGGTGTCACGGTGCTTCTCTCACAAAGTTAAGTGGTTTTGCGATATTGAGACTCATGGGAGTGATCACATACCCACCTACGTGACGATCGATGGTATCATAAAAAATTTCTCTTCCGGTGTTGCAATTGGCACTGACTTGTCGTTGTTTGCATCGCGTGTTGAAAACGCTTGCCAAGAAGGCCTCGCTTGCAGCCTGGAAAATACCATAGCGGAAGCTATGCAAGCGTCCCAATGTAAATTACCATTTTCGTCTAAAATAACACAGTTTGAAATCGAACTGGAAAAATTACGAGCTATACGAAGGCGTGCTGAACGACGATACAGACGCACAAGATCACTTTACGATCTGAGGGAAGCAAGGCCGCTCCAGAAAAAGATTCAACGACGCATTTGCAAACTGGAGAGTGAATGCTGGAAAGCATTCTGCGAATCTATAGAACCTCATAAACCGCTGTCATATATCTGGAGAACAGTTCGTGGTCTTCACTCCTCTCCGCAACAACGGCACCCTTTTAAAGCTTTGGCACTCCATCATGGAAAAACAGAACTCGAGGTGGCTGAAGAATTTTGCACGAGAGTTGCCGGGAATATTATCAACGAGAGCATCGACGCCGTGATCGTTCCTGAAACGCGATTACCAGAAATGGACATTCCGTTCACCATGGAAGAACTGGACGGTGCGTTAGTCCCTTCTAAGCGCATGTCATCGCCCGGTCCTGATGGTATTACTTATAGTGCGTTGAGACACCTTGGACAAAAAGCCAGAAAAGAACTTTTAACATGCTTCAACAACTCCTGGCTCAGTGGCAGTGTTCCCCGAGAATGGAAAATAAGTCGATTAATACCACTTTTGAATTCGGGAAAATCACCATTGGACTTGACAGCGTATCGCCCTATTGCCCTCGCAAGCTGCCTCGGAAAAGGGATGGAAAAAATGGTTCTATTTCGTCTCGAGTGGTACTTGGAACGATACACCAAATACCCTTCTTGCATGGCAAGCTTTCGTCGGAGCCGCTCCTCCATTGACTGTGTTCTTGACTTATCGACATTCGTTCAACAAGAAAAAAGTCGCAAGCGCATATCAGTGGCACTCTTTCTTGACGTGAAGGGTGCATATGATAATGTAGCTCACGATGCTATCCTCACTTCTCTCACAGCAATGGGCATTGGTGGACGAATGTTTCAATGGATAAAAGATTATATAACTGGCAGGTGTTTCTTTGTACAAACATATGAGGGTACAACTGCCCAACATTACACCTACTGCGGAGTACCTCAGGCAGGTGTTTTGAGCCCCACATTGTTCAATGTGGCCCTCATTGGTCTGGTGAAGGTTCTGCCAAAGTCGGTGTGCCTATCCAAATACGCCGATGATATTTGCCTCTGGAGTGCTGCAGTTACTCGCCCTCAGGTGCGTGCACGAATACAGCGGGCAGCAACCCTCACAACAGCCTACCTTCCAAAACAAGGCCTAAATATATCAACTGTGAAGTGCGCGTTGATGGCGTTTACACGCAAACCAATGACGCCATACCCTGTTTACATTAATGGGCAGAGTGTCAAATATGCACGGACGCATCGTTTCCTGGGCATAATAATCGACAGAAGTCTTTCGTGGAGCCCACATTGTGCGTACTTGAAGAAGAGACTGCTATCTATTGTGCATATCATGAAATTCTTGTGCAGTAAAGCATGGGGAACTTCTGTGGCCTCGATGCTACAGCTGTACTGGGCCCTATTTCTGGGTCAATTGCGCTACAGCTTGCCGGTACTGACTAACATTTGCA
This sequence comes from Rhipicephalus microplus, assembly GCF_013339725.1. Taxonomy (NCBI): domain Eukaryota; kingdom Metazoa; phylum Arthropoda; class Arachnida; order Ixodida; family Ixodidae; genus Rhipicephalus; species Rhipicephalus microplus. The sequence continues at coordinate 235,182,708 of NC_051167.1, read as the reverse complement.
AATTGAATACTCATTCATTGGAGAGTTTGCAGGGTCAAGCACTGCGTATCATCCTAGGACTGCCTCGATGCGCTTCTACTTATACCACAATCATGCTTGCCAAAGACCATCCGGTCAGGACATATATAGTTGTGGATTGCCTCAGAGCGCACATTCGACATGCTAGCCGTGTCCCCGACCACCACTTGGCCCGTCTACCTTCCGGAAGACCATGTGCTACGTTTTCAGACGTCATAGCCAAGCACCTAAACAGCATTCCATCAGGATATACGCCACCTGCGAGAACGGCATGTCCTTTGTGGTGCCTCGACCAGCCGCAAGTACGTCTAGAAATTCCGGGAATCAAAAAGAAAAGCAGTCACTCCAGAGTAGCATCGAAGCAAGCAACACTGCTATTATTACATGAGTTGTACTTAGACCGAACGCAGATATACACTGATGGGTCCGTCTCATCCAGCAGCTCATTAGGTGCCGCTGTAATTCCGGCTGCAGAAATGACAATCAAGTTTAAGTTGTCGCATATGACTACATCTACGGCATCAGAGCTTGCTGCTATAAAGGCTGCTTTAGAATATCTCGTTCAAGAACGTCCAGGAAAATGGGTCATATTCTGTGATTCGAAGGCAGCGCTTCAGAGTTTGCAGTCTGCCATGCGTAGGAGGAGTCATTACCAACTGGTACAAGAAATAAGACATTGCCATCATGAAGCTCTAGCACGAGGACATGATATTATATATCAATGGCTGCCTGGATATATCGGTATTACCGGAAATCAATTAGCCGATGATGCAGCCCGCTCAGCCCATGAAGAAACCGGTGTAGTCCCGATTCCTCTATCAAGGAATGATGCAGCGAGACAACTTTACCTGCTGGCTCGAGATCTCACACGCACGTTCTGGTCGTCTACCAGCTTCCAAAGGTGTCAATTTTAGGAACTGGATCCTTCGCCCAAGCTAAAGCTACCATCACAACATTCCCGCTTCGATGCGACACTGTTATGCCGCCTTTGGTTGGGTGTTGCATTTACAAAGGTGTACTCCTTTCGCATCGGTATGGCAGACACTCCTACATGCGACTACTGCGGAGCTGAAGAGACCATCGAACACGTCCTGTGCAGCTGCGCTTGCTACGACACACAGCGATGCCAGCTCCGGATGGTTTTGAATCGACTTGACCCCGGACCATTTTGTGTGCAGAAGATACTAGGACCTTGGGCATCTGCCTCAGTTGCGCAGAAAGCAACTAAAGCACTGCTACTTTACCTTAAGTCAACAAACCTGAGCGACCGCCTGTAGACTGTGTGTGCTTCCCGAGTGTGCTCGTGATTGTGTGTACCTTCTCATCTTTCTGCAACCTCTTTTCTTCCCTTTATCCCTTCCCCAGGGCAGGGTAGCAAACCGGATGTGCGTCTGGTTAACCTCCCTGCCTTTCCTTGCATCTTTATCTCTCTCTCTCTCGACGAATTCGCTGAGACAGAAATACATACTGACGCAAGCAGCGTAGGTCTTGGCGCCGTTCTTGTGCAGAGGGCTGACAGACTGGAAAGGGCTATTAGTTACGCCAGCCAATCGCTTTCCAAAGCAGAAGTAAATTATTCCACAACACAAAAGGAGTGCCTCGCCATCATCTGGGCTACGTCGAAATTTCGCCCCTACCTCTACTGCAGGCCCTTCAAATTTGTGAGCGGCCACCATGCCTTGTGTTGGCTAGCCACCTTGAAGGACCCTTCAGGTCGCCTCGCACGATGGAGCCTGAGACTTCAAGAATATGACATTACTGTCATTTACAAGTCCAGCAAAAAACACTCCGACGCCGACTGTCTCTCTCGTGCGCCTGTCGACCAACCGCTACCCGACGACCCGGATGACGACTACTTTATGGGAACGATAACTACCGACGACTTCGCTGAACGACAGCGGGCCGACCAGGAACTTAAGGCCCTAATAGAATACCTCGAAGGCAGGACCGCCGAAGTCCCGAAGGTATTCAAGCGCGCACTTGCGTCATTCTTTCTACGAAACGGTCTTCTACAAAAGAATAACTTTTCACCGCTTGGAGCTAAGTACCTCCTTGTGGTGCCTTCAGCTCTCCGACCAGAACTCCTGCAGGCCCTGCACGACGATCCGACGGCAGGGCACCTAGGTGTTTCTGGCACGCTCGCGAGGATACAAGAAAGGTACTACTGGCCACGTCTTACCCCCGACGTGATTCGGTATGTGAGGACATGCCGGGACTGTCAGCGACGCAAGACACCGCCGACAAGGCCAGCGGTACTTCTGCAGCCAATTGATCCACCTTGCCGACCTTTCCAGCAGATTAGTATGGACCTACTGAGGCCGTTCTCGACGTCGGCTTTCGGAAACAAGTGGATCATGGTAGCTACCGACTACCTCACCCGCTACGCCGAGACAAAAGCCCTGCCAAAAGGCAGTGCATCCGAGGTAGCTAAGTTCTTCGTCGAAAATATCGTCCTACGTCACGGCGCCCCGGAGGTTCTTATCACCGACAGAGGAACGGCATTCACTGCCGAATTAACTCAAGCGATCTTGGCATACAGCCAAACACAACACCGCCGGACGACAGCGTACCACCCACAGACCAACGGCCTCACCGAGCGCCTTAACAAGACGATCGCCGACATGCTGTCAATGTACGTCGATGTCGAACACAAGACGTGGGACGCCATTCTTCCGTATGTGACCTTCGCATACAACACGGCGGTGCAGGAGACGGCGCAGATATCTCCATAGAAATTGGTCTACGGAAGGAGTCCTGCAACGACACTCGATGCCATTTTACCCAACGTCACCGACGAAGAAAACCTCGATGTGAGCGAGTACCTTCAACGCGCCGAAGAAGCCCGGCAACTTGCACGTCTCCGTATCAAAAATCAACAGACGACCGACAGCCACCGTTACAACCTTCTACGACGCTTCGTGGAATACCAGCCCGGTGAACGTGTTTGGGTGTGGACGCCGATACGCCGACGTGGACTAAGTGAAAGGCTTCTGCGACGGTACTTCGGACCGTACAGGGTGGTTCGACGTCTCGGCCCACTTGATTACGAGGTTGTCCCCGATGGCATCACGAACTCTCAACGACGCCGATCGCGACCTGAAGTCGTCCATGTCACGCGCCTCAAGCCGTTTTATGCGCGTTAGCAAACTGAAACAGTGGTTTTTATTATTGTTGTATCGTAATTTATTCATTGTACTTTCTTGCATTATTATTGTACCTTCATCTTTAGTTAAAGCATCCGGACGATGCCTTTTTCAGATAAAGGCATTGCCACGTTCCATTTCCCAAGTTTTTGTTATCATCCCAAAACACCACACGATTCTCGGCGCAAACCGCGCCTGCAGTTTGCGAGAAGGTTCCGGTCTGTAGTAGATCATTTCGATAAGACCACGCCCGCTGTGCGAACGGTACAGATTGTTCTGGAACCTACGCCACCACCAGCGATAACGCTAGAACATTCGACGGCAAGGGTATAAATGCCGACGCGCTTTGCCGCTTGTCAGTTGTTGATCGAAGGCCGACGCTCCGTTCGCCGCTATCAGTCCGAGACTGCTATCTGTGCGAGACTGCTGCTGTAATTGGACTTTCTGTTTACCGGGCACAGGTTCGCCCAAATAAACAGTTAAACCCCAACACGAAGTGTCCTGTCTTCAGCCATGTCACGACCCCGTGACAATATATATATATATATATATATATATATATATATATATATATATATATATATGCAGGTATTGCAGCACTCATAGCGCTATGGCAGGAGTGGGTATATAACCTAATGAAGTCACGTGAACATTAAAACTAAAGTATGAGAACATGAAAAACAAAAGAACAACTACCATTTGGAGACAGACGAGCTTATTTCGCATCCTTGCATGAAAACTTTACGGAATACAGCCTTGAAATGATGAGGAACTCTGAAACAGAGAATGTGGCCTGGGGAAACAAGGATTCGTCAACAGTCTTGTTAACAGATTTTTCGCTCCAGTGATACACCCTTTACACCAACCTCTGATGGTAACAACGGCAGCTTCAATATACACAATTGCACTCTCTGCTGTATTTTACAGCAGACGCTTAAAAGAGGGATTTACCGATGTTTCGAGGAAAGAAAAGAATGCATGTGATTGAGGTTTTCGAAACTTATCTGTACATTAGTTTGTATTTGGTGCCTACATGCTTCCCGCATTAGTGTGGCCAGTGTAGTCACTGTCATTGTTACGTCATTACTGTGGCAGTAGTTTATCACATGGCAATCATTTTGTTGTCGCTGGTTCGGTTGACCATGCCTTTTGGCAATTCCCAGATATTTTTGAACAATTATGCCATATTTATCAGTATATTCAAGTGTTCAACGAAGAAATTAGCGTACAATTGATGACCTTTCGTTGCTAGACAGAATAATAATCAGAACCGACAGTAACTTATGCAGATGAAAGTATTCGGGATGGTAATAAAAATATTTGTATTGTATATGTGAATTTTATAATTACCATTACAATACAATTACTTCCAATAACATCAACCGTTCTTTTCTTAGTATAGTTATCTCTGAGTTCTCATTAATCAGATGCTGAATATATTAAAAGTCAAATATTCAATTATTTTACCACGAGAGTTCTATCTACCTACTTTATTGTTCTTCGCGATTGAAGGGTCTAATTGCGCTAAGCTCTTGTTGGAGCCAAGCTCATTCATATTGGTCTGTTGATGTGGTCTCCAAGCACAAATGTCATAACATATAAGTGCAGCAATCTGGCCTGGATGTCATTTTTTGTTTTGCGATTGCACTCCGTTTCACAAAAATATTTATGAATACAAGACTTCTTCGCCGATGCTTCATTAGTGTGTTTTTATGTGAAAATGTGGCTATGGTTAAGACTTGTACTATGGCTCCAGAATTGAGATAGACAACTATACAATATTACAGTGAAACGCAATATGCAGATGTTTCCGTGACTGCTGAATTTCAGTCCAGTAAACAAGTACAGAGTGTATTGTGTCTAAGTATTAACTAATCAAATATACCCCATTGTGTGATGGTGTCTGAATGGTACTGAACAGTAGCTTAGATGAAAAAATGCATATGAAAAAGGCAGGTGTCTGTAAAATGCTCAAAGGAACAAGGCATTCCAGCCACCCAAAAAGAGACTGCATCGCAACGGTGATGTTTATTAAGGGAAGTTCTGAGGTTGTGAAACGAACCTAAAACATTGCGTAAATATGGCACCAATACGAACGAAGAAAAAAAATGAGATTTTAGGTGACACTACAATAACGTCATAGACAACGTGATAATCACGTCCCAGATAATCGAACCGTGTGGCGTCATGAAATTAATTTAGCGTGATTAATACAACGTAAAATAAAACTTTTGCTCGGTCAAATGTGGGCTAACAGTTAGGGCGTTGCAACACTACGTGAGCTGCTGAATGCTTTAGGGGCGAAAAGTGTCAATACAGTCGACTGGGAAGAAAAAAATTGTTCTGGCCTTCGACTCACCTGATACAAAATTATAAGAGAGCTGATGGCCTCTCACATTCTTTGTGAACTTAGTTGTTTCTGCAACGAAACTCTGTGAAAAGCTTCAGTGGGGCTTATTGTAAGCCACTAGGGAATTGTCGCATAAGGCACCTTTTTTTGTTGAGTGAGCAAACAGTAAGCTTGTGTGCTTTTTACTTTTAGTTGTGGCGATTTCGCTTTTCGTACACCTTCATAATTTGCAACAAAATAGTGCTGTAAGAAGGAGTCTGCACTTAGTTTTGCTAGGATTGACAACTCAGTGATCTACGTACTCTTGTCCAACATGGACTTGCCCTTGTTACAAAACTGAAGTCACATGTGTGCGCAGCATTCTCGGCTATATTAACTACTTCTTGGTAGCCTTCAAGCTCGGTGATGCCGGCCCTGCACAGCAGAAATCAGTCACTCTAGGCATTTTCACATAATTTTTTAAATTACATCTTGATGACGAAATTCAACAATCGCCAATGATTTTAATTTTATGGTGTCATATTATCTGATTCTTCATTATGGCCATGCATGTTGTAGCTTACATCATTGGTCTCTTTCCTGTGACGCTACACCAATCAAAACTGGTCCAGTGAGATTTGCACATGCCGACACTCAAGAACGGCTTCATTCGGTCGTGCCATCAGAGAGTAAAGTTGAGCTGCAATGAGCCATATGCATGACTGAAAAATGCAGGTTACGCTCATAGTTACTTCATATCCTGACACAAAAGCTACTCCTAAAGCTTCACTGAAAAATATACATCAGTAAAACTTGTTGCTAGGCTAGCTGGTGCATCTCACATAAAAAAACTAGACGCCGCACACAACTGGGGAAGAAAATGCGATACGAAACAGCAACTATAAAATAATGTTATTGTTGCCAAACCATCACATTATATGCACCATACCACACATGCCAAAAATACACGACATCGTCACATGGCACAATCGGACACTTAGACTGCACGTGCTATTTCAGAAACTTATGAGAAATTAAGTTCAACTGACCACAGTGTCACCAACATTTCGCTAATACAAATATATTTCTTCTAGGTGAGGCATTCTTCAAGCAGGCATGCTTCTCACTCAGTCACTTCCACGCTTCTACCCAGAATGGTGATAGTAGCAAATCTCGCCACACAACTTCAAGGGGTGCAGTGCATAGGCAAATGTGCCAAAACCTTATTCTTCATGGAAACGTCATGCTCTCCCTCTCGATTTTTTTTTGCAGCTGCCCGAAAAACGAGAAACAAGTTGGCTTAACCCCATACTTTGACGGCACTTCACAAAAAATAACACTGATCTAAAACTCTGTCTTCGAAGCGCTTTTCAGTGTTCCAGTGAGCAGGGAACACATTGTTCATGCCTCAAGTATACGAGAAATCTCAGGCGCATTCATGGATCGCAAAAGATTCAAGATCTTTTGTAAAATGCACGGCGAACAACGTACGCAGGTAGATCATAAATTATTTATCATGTGTTGTCATTTCTTTTTTCAGAGGATACAAACAGAACAGACTGGTCATTGTCAAAACCTGTGGTTGCACATTAACATAATAATTTTTAGAAAGAAGATATTACAAGACACTCCACTGCAGAGGGGAAGAAGGTAGGAGGGCACGTAAATTTTTTTGATTACCACCAGACCAGCTCGGAAGGCACAGCACAGTCACAGCAAATGCTTGAAGAGCCGCGTTTTTAGGATGTTGTTAACACAATAGTGGTTTACCCCTGGTTCTACCACGGCTCCACAGATGTATTACCATACCGCATATGACGTTTTATTACATATGCTAATAAACTGAGAAGAAAAACGAGAAGAAGTTACTCCATCTCATGCAAAAGGGAACCGTATTGTAACGCGGACTGAAAGAGGGGAAAAGAAGAAGAGGTCGGACGCTCTCGAGTGATGGTGATTCGGCAGTGACGGTTGAGCGCTGGCATTTTCGGTGTAAATAAACCCATCACATCCAAAACAGTTTCGGTGGAGGTGCTGGGTAATTCGCCGTCCTGAATCCCGCAGCAGAAGTTCTTCGAAGAAGCAGACGCTTAGCTGGCCGAGCCCCGGGCAACATCAGCATGAACGACGAAACAGCAATTTTGTTGACATCCGGCAGTGCCGTTGACATGACACAAGGTGGCCGTCGACCTCGACAACCAGACTACTGGGCACCTGAACCTCGGTTATTCTCAGGTAAAACTGACGAAGATGTGGATGCTTGGCTAAAACACTACGACAGAGTGAGCCGCTACTACGACTGGGGTGCGCCGGCGAAGCTCGTGAACGTAATATTCTATCTTGCCGGGACCGCTTTGGTTTGAGAACCATGAACATGTCTTCACCACTTGGGATATATTTGTTGAGGAACTTAAGGCCCACTTTGGGGACACGAGTCCTATGAAAAAGAAAGCTGAGCAAACGCTGTCACGTTGGGCTCAGTTGCTCAGTGAAACGTGCACAACCTAAATTGAAGAGGTATTGAAGCTTTGCCGAATCGTCAACACAAAGATGTCTGACGAAGACAAAGTCGGTCATTTGTTAAAAGGCATCGCCGAGGACGTGTACAATTTTCTCATAACGAAAAAGAACTTGAACACTCCTTCTATTTTCAGGTAGCAGTGTCGCGCATTCGAGGCGTTGAAGACCCACAGAATTTTACCCACGTTCGGGCGCTTGGACAATGTTCCCACTGTTGCATGTATGGACGTCGTCACCTGCGAAGACATTCCCTTCCTCGTACGTCGGGTAGTTCGAGAAGAGCTAGTACGGCTTCAAGCATGTGATGCTTACCACCAATGCTCGTTCGCCGCGTGCCCCGAACCACTTCCCTACTGGATGCGAGAGAGCCACGTGAAAAACCGACAGCGCACAGAAACAGCAGATTTCACCCCGCGGCTTCCGTTTTCCCTAACGGATCACGGCCATCACCAGATGTCATCATGTCGGCGTGCCGTTGCAGACCTCCGACCATCGTCAACCAGGCCTCTACCAGAAGACTGCTATGCATCATGATGAAATGTTCCTGCAGAGCACGGCCTGTCTCCGCATACTTCTGCCACTTCTGCTCCAGCTAATGTAAGCCGACAAGTCTTCGTCTGCTACACATGTGGTCTCCCAGGGCATATTTTACGCTTCTGTCTCAGCCGGCATCTCGCGCCGCCCTGTTTTTTGACGTACTTGGTTCGTACGCACGAAACGTCTGTGCTGCCATGCTTTTCGACGTACCCGCCTCGTATTAACGAAACCTGGACTGCTCAACCGGCCGACCACCGTCCCCGGCAGCAATGGCCTAACGAATTTCGCAGCGAGTCCCCTGCCTCCGAGAGAAGCCTGACGCCGCCTCCGACACGGTCCCGCCGGTCGCCGTCTCCGCGTCGTCGGTCACCTTCCCCGCATCAGCTGGAAAACTAACTGGTGCGACCGATGGAGGTGCGGTCGCGGGACGGGCAGTTTCGCCAATTCCTCCTTCTGCTGTGATGCTGATGAACAAAGTGCGTGTGTGTATAGACGGTGTAGATACTCTTGCTCTTGTAGACACTGGTGCTGCTGTTTCGGTTATGAGCCTTCGTTTCAAACATCGTTTCTTGGGTCACAAAGTTATGTTCGCGTGGAATCGTAAAGAAACTTTTCGTGGAGTTGGAGGCGAAACGTTATGCCCTGTTGGTATTTGTTCAGCTGTACTCACGATTGGTGGACAAAATTTCCTAATTGAATTCACTGTACTGGCTCGCACAACTCATGACGTCATTTTAGGGATAGACCTCCTTCATGAATGCGGCGCTACGCTTGACTAGGGAACTGGAGAGATTCTTCTACAAAGTACGTTGCCCACTGCCATAGTTGATGAATTTTGAACTCTCCCCATCAATTCGCTTTTATTGTCTGACTAAGAGACGATCCCTGGTCAGACAGCAATGCTAGTGTCCGCTCAGGACCCTGCACTGGACTTGTCGAGCCCAATCATAAAAACGCCATCAAGAAGAATGTGCTGGTCCCATGGTCTGTCCTTACAGCCATCGACGGACATGCTTGTTTGTGGGCGCTCAACGCAGCATCAGAGCCTGTTGTCCTACCAGCCTTATTTAGACTGGGGACGTTTGAGAAGCAGGCCACAGTTGATGTCAGAATGGTCTCAGAATCTCCAGTCATCGGTCAGAGTGCGTCCAACTACTCAGCCGAGATGAAACACATGTTAAATAAATCGTTGCCTTCTTCTGAGCAGGATGTCCTCGAGGAGGTGCTTACACGCTACGCGGAAGTCTTTGATTTCGCTCATGACAAGCCTTGTTCTATGTCCACCGAATCCCGTATGCACCACCGCATCGACACGCGAGATGCTACACCGATACGCCAGAAACCCTATCGCGTATCCCCGTCAGAGAGGAAAGCGATCGCCGATCAGGTCAACGACATGCTGCCGAAAGGCATTATTCAAGAGTTAAGCAGTCACTTGGCAGCTCCTGTTATATTGGTAAAAAAGAAAGACAACTCTTGGCGATTTTGTGTAAACTACCGCCGTCTCAATGCCATCACAAAGAAAGACGTGTATCCGCTACCACGCATCGATGATGCTGTTGATTGCCTGCACTCGACCGCATACTTTTCGTCTGTCGACCTAAAGTCTGGATACTGGCAGGTACCCATGCATTCGTCTGACAGAGAGAAGACTGCTTTTGTCACGCCTGATGGGTTAGTTGATGTTAGCGTTACGCCGTTTGGCTTATGGAATGCCCCAGCTACCTTCGAGCGATTCATGGACTCCATCCTTCGTGGTCTCAAATGGGAGATATGTATGTGTTATCTCGATGATTTAATTATTTTTGGCAAGACATTCCACGTGCACAACCATCGGCTTAGCGTTGTTCTAGATTGCGTCAAACAAGCTGGTCTCGTTTTAAACGCAAAGAAGAGTCATTTTGGTGAGCTACAAGCCCTTGTGCTCAGATATCTAGTCGACACGGACGGTATACGGCCAGACCATCAAAAGATCAATGCTGTCCGAGACTTCAAGCAACCGGTGCCTGTGAAGCATCTCCATAAATTCGTGGGCCTGTGTTCTTACTTTCGCCGGTTCATCAAGGACTTTGCCCAGCTTGGTCATCCTCTGATAGAGTTGCTCCACAAAAACGCCCCATTCCGATGGACCGTTGAGTGTGAGGCTGCTTTCGAGCAGCTGAAGTATTTGCTGACTTCCGGGCCCTTCTTGCGCCATTTCGACCCGCAGGCACTCACGGAACTGCATACAGATGCTAGTGGTATCGGTGCTGGTGCCGTGCTAGTTCAGTATGACGACAGCCGCCAGCACGTTGTGGCGTATGCAAGTCGTACTTTGACTATGGCGGAGAGGAATTATATGGTCACCGAACTGGAATATCTTGCGGTTGTTTTCGCCGTCCAAAAGTTCAGACCTTATTTGTATGGCCGGCAATTCGAGATCATCACAGATCATCATTCGCTTTATTGGCTTGTCGGACTACGTGACCCAGCTGGTCGGTTGGCTCGCTGGGCCGTACGGCTCCAAGAATATAATTATTCTGTGACCTACAAGAGCGGTCGATGTCACGCAGATGCCGACTCCTTATCTTGTCTTCAATCTGCGACTGTGGATGCTGCTGATGATGATTTCGATAACTACCTGGCTGCAATCTCCTCCGACTTTCCAAATTTGGACGTCTTCCATCAGGACCAACAGCGTGACCCTTCACTGAAACCAATGATCGATGTGGCTCGTAGCTCCAAACGCACCACGCCATTCGTGATTCATGACGCCCTACTATATCGCAAAAATTACTCCAGCCGTGATTCCACACTACTTCTTGTCGTGCCTGAATGCCTGCGTTTTGCGACATTCCAAGCCATGCACGATGACATCGCGTCTTGGCACCTTGAATTTGCCCTAGCCTTTCACCGTATCCGACAACGTTTTTACTGGCCTCGACTCTGGAAGACCACCAAGCACTACGTGCAAGTTGTGATGTCTGCCAACGCCACAAACAACCTACCATGCCATTGGCCAGCCATCTGCCAACGATTAAGACACCGACATCACCATTCGAAAGATTCGGCATAGATTTACTAGGCCCTTTCCCCAAGTCTACCACAGGCCACCGCTGGATTATTGTGTGCGTAGATTACCTGACGGGATATACTGAAACGGTGGCAGTTGCTTCAGCCACATGATCTGACGTGTCATAGTTTCTTCTGCACTCGATTATACGCCATCACGGGGCCCCTCGTGTGGTGATAAGTGATCGCGGCCGGCAGTTTACCGGTGACGTTGTCGGAGAGTTGGTACGGCTTTGTTGTGCCAGTATCGGCATTCCACGCCATACCACCCTCAGACCAACGGCCTCACTGAGCGCACCAATCGTACCATCATTAACATGCTTTCAATGTACGTCGCGGTAGATCACAAGAACTGGGATGCCGTATTACCTTCTGTGACATACGCCTTTAATACAGTGGGTTATACGCCTTTCTTTCTCCTCTATGCTCGTCATCCCCAAAGTTTTCTTGACACCATACTTCTATTTTTGACGAACGAAAACGCCAGTGTCGCGCAGACTTTGTGTCGCCCCGAAGAAGCTGGTCGACTTGATCGGCTCCGAACTCTCTCCGCCCACGCTCGCGCGAAAGACCGTTACGACGCAAAACACCCACCTGTGACTTTCGCTACGGGTGATTTCGTCTGGCTGTGAACACCCGTTCGAAAGAAGGCGCTTTGCCAAAAGTTTCTTTCCAAGTACTCAGGACCATTCGTCATTATTCAGTGCTTGAGTAACGTCACTTACGTTGTAGCGAAAGTGACAGCTCAGAACCGGCGTTCTCGTAAGACGCAAATTGTGCACATTGCCTGATTGAAGCCCGATCGCTTCTACTCGCTCGGGAGCTTCGTCTTGCCCGGAGGAAAATGTAACGCGGACTGAAAGAGCGAAAAAGAAGAAGTTAAACGCTCTCGAGGGATGGTGGTTCGGCAGTGAAGGTCGAGCGCTGGCATTTTCAGTGTAAATAAACCCATCACATCCGTAACATTATGTAGATGCGAAGCAGCGGGCGCTAACACTTCAACTGGCGGCGGCGCTGACACTGAATGCGGCGTTGCGCAGGAGACAAATCTGAAAAAGCACAAAGCAGGCAGCGATAGACTGGTGTTTTTTACTGAAACATATCAATTGCTGGTAATGGCCATTGGAGAAGCATATGAGTGCGATTGGGCACATGAATCCACAGTTCGCTTTTAGTTAACGCCACGCCACGCTGCGATTTTTTAATATTCAACAACACACAAGAGAAACGTTGCACCGACACTACTTCGGAGCTTAAGATCCAGTGCCTATATATACGAGGCTGCCAGTGAATGGTTGTGCAACGCGAGTAGTCGGTTTTTTCAGTCATGAAACTCGCTAGAAGTCGCCGCATGCATCAGCGTTTATTACGCGAGAAAAGGGTGGAGCGTAGGAGAGGTAAGAGAAGGGAGGGAACGCGCATGCGCAGTGGAGCGTGGATCCCACTGGATATACTCGCTCATAATCTGCTTGGCCACTAAAACTTCAACCACCCGCATAGAGGATCGCTCACTTCGCAGCACGAAAGCACCATGCGTTGGAGCGTACGTTACGCAGCATGCTATCGGTGACCTATTTTAGACACTGTATACTGCTGGCAATTCTCTTAGCTCAGGAGCTTCACCACATTTTTGTCCTCAGTATTGAGACGGTGTGAAGGGTATTCGTAGAGAGCACTCTAAAGGCCATCGCTTGGAGCGTTGTTATGCGAGCACGCCTCAAAAGGACATAGTTTTTCGTGGGCCCACGCTTATCTAAGGAATCGAGTGCTTCATACTTGTACCTCATGGGCTACCTGGTGCAAGTGTGCTTTGAAGTGGCAGTGTGTAAAGGGAGCATGACTGCGGCAGGAAGCGAATGGGGGCTGCTCAAACACATTATGGCGGACAGCGGCAAACCCTCCAGAGGCGGCATCCAGCTGCAAATTGACCGATTGGTGCACAAGCACGCCCAGGACAGTGGTGGATGCCGAGCTCTCCTCAAAACGCTAGGCGAGAAATATCCCTCACTGGAAAGCAAAGAAGTAGTCTGGGAAAACGCAAATCCCTCATATGGAGGTCGACCACAAGAAAAGCTAGGCGAACGCTTCAGCGAAGCTGAAATACGGAGCGCTCTACAGCCACTCAATAGCAGTGTTGTGACTTCATTTAGTCTTCCATCGCAGCAGAATAGCAGTCATCATCATTATTGAGGCTCCTCACGAGCTGACGCCTGGCCTCGTGGCAGCGCCGGCGCACCCTTGTCTTTTTCTTTCTATTTTGGTTCCATTAAAGCCTTTCATCTGGCAAGACGTGTTTTGCTTGATGTGAGCCGCGCCGCAGCAGAAAGGCTCAGAGGTCCAACACATGGTGCCGAAAACCTGGGACCTTTGTCGACACCAATATCATCGACGTTAGGAGCCGCAACACCTCGGAAGACGGCGCCTGCAATCTTGGCGAGATACATCGACTGCGGGCGGCAGAATGGAACGATATCTTAGACGACGCCACAGCCTGCGGTCCCAACTGGATGACCTGTTATCCGAGGTGGAAGACCACTTGCGAGGAAATGAAGCCGTCACGGCTGCAGCAGTAAGTGTATTCCTCGCCCGAATAAGCTCATTTTATGGTCAGATAGAGAAAGTGGATGAGGCAATTTGAGGAGGCGCCAGACGACCTGTTGGACAGCGAGACATTAGACGCTGGAGAATACCGTGACAAGGTTGTTAATCTCACAGCGAATCTACGAGTCAAGCTGAATGAATATCTGGCTCCTCCAGCCCCACTACTTACGAACGTTCACCAGTTATCATCTGGCAAAAGCAAGCTTCCCCAACTAGAACTTGTAAAATTTGATGGTAACCACAGACTATGGCCGAGATTTTGGACGCAGTTTACATCAGCAGTCCACAACAACAGCGAGTCAAGCACAGCTGACAAGTTCAACTACTTGAACAGTTTGGTCACCGGAGCGGCCACGTCAGCCATATCGGGATTACAAGCGACCGAAGAGTGCTATAAAGACGCTATTGAATTTTAAAGAACCGTTTCAGAGATGAACAGATCATAGTGCACGACCATTTGCAAGGTTTGCTGGATCTAAAGCCGGTGTCGTCGTCAGCAGACGTTCGTAAGCTGAGGCAACTTTACGACAAGGTACAGGTTCATATTCGAAGCCTCAAGGCGCTTGGCACAAACTCGACAACTTATTGCTCCATGCTTCGGGAAATCCTTCTAAGAGTTCTACCGACGGACATGGTGCTGCGTTTTCACGAGATGCACAAGGCATCCTCGTCGGCTGCATCCACTTCGAATAGGCAAGGCAATTCAAACCGTGTAACGGTTCCAGAAGATTGATTGATTGATTGATATGCGGGGTTTAACGTCCCAAAACCACCATATGATTATGAGAGACGCCGTAGTGGAGGGCTCCAGAAATTTCACGGTTCCAGAAGATAACGATCTTCGAATGCTTCTGGCATTCTTCGAACTTCAACTCACTTGTCGGGAAGCTATTGCTAAACAAGACGCAACATAAACTCGTCGAGCCCCAGATAAGGGAAGACTAAAACACAATCATCCACGTGACGTTTCCACGACAGCTGCTCTACAAAGCTCAACCAAAAATTCCACAATAATGCCTGTTCTGCCGGTCTGAAAAGCATTCTGCCGAAGTCTGTGCTTTGAAGAATATTGACTTCTCAAACAAAAGAGAGATGCTCATCAAAGCTGGACGATGCTTTTGTTGCCTAAAGCAGGGCCCCATGGCAAAAGATTGCAGAAGCCGGTTAAAATGCAGCAAGAGCGCAAGAAGGCAGGCAACATCTGTTTGCGCATTCGACGACATGAAAAACGACAAGAAGGTGTTATCTGCATCGGTAAATCTGGTATCCAAGCAGGCAAGGTCAGTCGTAATGCTCCAGAGTCTGACAGCCACCGTATCGGGCACCAAATCATCCGGTCGCTACCGAGTCCTTTTTGATGGCGGAAGTCAGCGAAGCTTCATTACAACCAAAGCTTATGGAAGACTTGGATGCGAACTAATAGGAGAGGAAACGTTAGCCATCGGTGTGTTCGGGGGTGATAACATACGGAAAACTAAGAAGAATGTACGTGTATCGATTCTCCCTGCGAACCAAAAGTTTCCGATTTCAATAGAGGCGCTGGTGGTGGACACTTTATGCGCTGAATGCATTCCGGTACCAGAAAAAAACGTTGTAAGAAAAATGAACAAGATGCACTTGGATACGCGAGCTCTCTCTTTACAAGGAGTAGAAGACAAACAGACTGCGGTCCTTATTGGATCAGACTATTATTGGGATATAGTAACAGGTACTGTGAAGCCTGTGTTCGAAAAGTTGAAACCTGTCAAGATGAAACTGGGATGGACTGTGCAAGGACCATTGTCTACTGCAGCAGATGTTACACAGTGTGCCAGCATTGCAGTCCTACGATCCACATTAACCGAGAAAGATATCTCGAAACTTTTGACTCGTTTCTGGGATATAGAAAGCACCAGTATCCAGGCCGAAAATGAAGAAACGGCGGTCGCTGATGCGGTGCTGGCAAATTTTGAGAACAACATCAACAAGAAAAACAATCGATATGAAGTGGCGCTACCGTGGAAGGAAAAGGTTGATCTGGGTGAAAACTACGCAGTTGCACTCAAATGTCTGCACAGTTTGATGAAGAAGCCTAACAGATACAATGAGCACTTAAAAGAATACGAAGCAACTATTCGAATGTACCTCGAAGAGGGATATGCTGAAAAAGTACCTTCAAAAGAAGACCAACTAATTTGACCGTGGTATTATATGCCACACCGAGGCGTCATAAGAGAGAACCCATCTGCTACGAAGGTACACATCGTGTTCGACGCTTCGTGTCATGAATCTGGGATGAAGTCCTTAAATGACAATCTAGAAGCTGGCCCAAATCTAAATCCCGACGTAGTGACGCAACTGCTTCATTTCCGACGCTACAAGATAGCAATAAATACTGATGTTGAGAAGGCGTTCCTTCAAATTGGCCTGCAAGAACACGACAGAGATGCACTTCGCTTTTTGTGGTTCAAGACTTCACCTCAAGTGGACAGCGCACTGCCGGAAACAGAAGTTTGGAGAATGACGAGAGTACCCTTTGGAGCTACTTCAAGTCCTTTCCTATTGACTGCAACCTTAAAGCACCACTTCAGGTCAGAAGAAAGTCGCTTTCCTTCGACAGCCCGGCTATTGCAAGATTACATATATATAGATGATCTTCTTATTGACGCTGACATTATTGAACAAGCATATCAAATGCGTAAAGAGATAATTAAAATCTTCAAAGATGCTTAAATGAATATTCGTAAATGGGACAGCAGCAACCCCGTTGTATCTGCCGTCTTCGTACAAGGAATCACTTCTTTCGAAAAATCACTTTGCTCACCTTCTGGACCTCTGAAATTCCTGGGACTTTATTGGAACAAACAGACGGATACCTTTTCGTTTAGGCCCCAGGATATTCTACAGTTTATGGAGGAGCATCGAATTACCAAACGCTTTGTGCTCCAAGCTGTTGCAAGAATCTACGACCCTTTGGGGTTTCTGTCACCCTTTATAGTAAGGGCGAAGATCTTTCTACAAGATCTCTGGAGGGAAAACCTCGGCTGGAATGACATCATGCCAATGAAGCTGACAGCTGTCTGGAAAAAATGAAGCAAGGAGGTAGCCATGCTACATGAGATCAGTATTCCCAGATTCCTCGCAGCGGGCAGCGAAGGCGCTTATCAAAAGGCAGAACTGCACATCTTTTCTTACGCTAGTGAGTCAGCATACGGTGCTGTAGCCTACTTTCGTACCGTCGACTCAAGTGGTACCGTCCACCCTATATACTATTATCAGCAAAGACAAGAGTTGCGCCGTTAAAGACTGTCACCTTGGCGAGGCTGGAATTATTGTCAGCTTTGCTTGCAGTCGCTTATATGCCTACATCATCAAGAACTGCGACCGGGGCATTGGGGAAGTAACATTTTGGTCAGATTCCCAGATTACCTTTTGCTGAATTTACAAGAACCCCGTTTGTTGGAAGGCATTTGTATGGAACAGGACACAGGAGATAAAAAATTTCACAGAATATTCTCGATGGCGATTTTGTCCCGGAAAAGAAAACCCCCTTGATTTGCTAACTCGAGGCTTGACTGTACACAAACTGAGTAAATCACAGTTGTGGTGGTATGGACACGGATGGCTTGCCATGTCTCATACATTCGGGCTGAATTCAGGGGAAACCTTGACCTCGAAAACAGAAAACTCGAGGCAGCTGATACGGGGCCAGTAATCGATATCGACGCTGTTAACACGAGAACATCGATGCCAACGCTGATTGATAACGAACAATTCAGCAGCCTCACAAAACTTGTAAGAGTAACGGCATGGGTTTTCCGTTATGTTAAAAAGTTGAAGAAGAAAAGCGATAGGTTCGAGGAGCTGTCTGCTGAAGAAATTCAACAAGCGGAGTGCTAGTTGATTCGCGTAGAACAGAGAGCGCACTTTGGTAACGAAGACAACTGCGTCGCAAACGAGAATCCGATTTCTTCCCAAAGTTCAGTTGGAATATTACGATTGTTCCTCGACGAGAACGGGCTGCTTCGGGTATAAGGAAAAGTTTCGATTACGGACGACTCTCACGGTTCTTGCCATCCAATCCTCCTACTGAAAGACCGTCACCTCGTTACTTTAATCATCAATCATGCTCAAGAAAAAGTCTTCCACAGAGGAGTACGAGACACACTGGCTCAAATAAGAGAACAATATTGGATTATACAATTAAGACAGCTGGTGAAAAAAACAATACGACGGTGTGTCATCTGCCAACGCCTACAGTCTAAACCAGTTGAACAAGTTTCACACTGTATACAGGATCATTGTAAACAAACGCCTCCGTTTCTTGTAAGTGAAGTAGATTTCGCTGGTCCACTTCACAACAAAGGGCATCTTCACCAGCGCTCTTACATCGCTCTTTTTACTTGTGCTGTAACAAGAGCTGTTCACTTGGAACTTGTTGAAGATTTGACGACGGTGACTTTCCTTTGTGCACTTCAAAGATTCGTATCACGTCGAGGCCTTGGTCACACAATGTACATCGAGAATGCCCGAACCTTCGTCATAACGTCCAAAGATCTACTAAAGCTCTGGCGAACAATTCGGCATCCCGATGTACTTGCATATTTCTCTTCCTCGAAGATTCAGTGGAAATTCATTTGCGCGAGTGCTCCTTGGTGGGGCGGATTTTACGAGAGACTCGTACGTTCTGTGAAGACCTGCTTGAAGAAAATGCTTGGTCGACGTTTGGTAAATCAGACAGAGTTGGCTGCTTTACTAACAAAAGTGGAAGCAGTAATAATTTCTCGGCCTTTAACATATGTGTACAATTATGTGGATGAGCCGTGCCTCCCATCTCCAGCAGATTTTCTCGTTGGAAGAAGACTGACAACGCTACGACCTTACGACCTCAAAATCAAAACTTAGTTGACCAACGATCAACTGAAGAAACTTTGGTGCAAGAGAGAAGAGGATCTGCAAACTTTCTGGCCTCGTTGGTTCAAGGGGTACCTCAATGAACTCGGGAATTACACATTCAACCAAGCAAAAACAAATCACATATTGAAGGAAGGCAATGTAGTTCTACTCGGAGAAAAACATTGTCCCAGGCAACTGTGGACCTTGGTTCGCATAGAAGAACTGATCGGTGGACGTGACGGCATCATGAGGACTTGCTTTCCACGCTTGCCCGACGGAACTGTTGTGAAGTGTTTTTTGCAGCTACTGTACCCATTGGAAGCCACCTAGCATCATCCGTTGGCGCGGCAGACTGTTGTGACTTCTTTTATTCATACCTCGCAGCAGAATAGCAGTCATCATCATTATTGAGGCTCTTCACGAGCTGACGCTTGGCCTCATGGCAGCGCCTGCTCACCGTTGTCTTTTTCTTTCTTATTTATTTCCATTAAAGCCTTTCATCTGGCAAGACGTATTTTGCTTGATGTGAGCCGCGCTGCAGCAGAAAGGCTCAGAAGTCCAAGAAGCAGATCCGCGCCAGGGCCAGATGGCACCGACAAAAAACTGCTACGGAATTTAGACGATAAAGCGATCGTAATCTTTACTAAGAAGATAAATGCGGCATGAGGAACGGGTACCATGCCACAAGAATAGCCTAGGACAGAGGTTTCACTCATCACGAAACTTGGAAAGCGGCTGAGCATTGATACCTTAAGGCCTTTATCACTCACATCTTACGTTGGAAAAGCAGTTGAGCATGCAATACTCAACCATATCACGGACCACATTGAGAGGAATGGGCTCTTTCGACACAACGTTATTGGTTTTCGAAGGGCACTGTTCACACAGGACACCATGTTGATGTCAAGAGAGCACATATGTTACGGGCTCCTCCACACGCCCAAAGCCATATTAGTTCCGGACTAGGCCAAGGCCTTTGAGACCGTGAAACACGAACACATACTGGAAGAAATATTGCATATGAACTTAGGCTAAAAATTCTACAACTACACTAAAGCCTCTCTGGCGAACAGAACCACCACCATACGCATAGGAGGCAATGCGGCAAACCCGAACCACTCGGAAATGTCGGCTTCCCACAAGGGTCAGTGCTTTCGCCACTGATCGTTAATGTGGTGATGCACAGGTTGTCGGAGAAGCTCGCTCAAGTTCCATCTGTTCATCATGCCATATGCGGGGATGATATTTCCATACGGGTCCCATGTAGCCATTCATTTGGTACCTTGGAAGAAATTCTTCAACAAGCACTAACTACAACAGAACATTTTCTTATGCCAACTAGACTTGCACTGTCCCCCACCCAATCTGCTGTAATGCTATTTCACTATCGACAAAATTCGGACAAAGAGGAGCAGCAAGTATTGTTCAGAGCTGAGAAGAACGAAATGATACTGCAAGTATATACGGTTAAGGCACAAGGTCTAACGTTATGCGCCAAGGAGGGTTACAACACGTATGAACTCAAGCGCCTTGAAAAAAAAGCACGAACAATTTTGCAAGAGGCATTGCTAAAATCGCCAACAAGAGAGCCGGCGTCCTAGAAGACAACATCATGAAGGCGTATCACGCCTTTCTGGTAAGTCACTTAGTATATGCTTTCCTGTTTCTGAAACTTACGAAAGTTGAAATCAAATACATTGACTCTACGCTCCGCAAGGGACTGAAAACGGCACTCAGATTGCCCAATAGCACAAGCAATGAGAAACTCGACCAACTTGGTCTGCAAAACACGGCCGAAGAAAGATCACACGCCTGTCGTTGACGCAGGCAGGCCATCTCATCCTCCGAGACGCGGGCATTCGCCCAATTTTTCAACCAGAGAAAACAATCAAACTTAGCAATGACGTGAGGAAACACATTTGGGTTGAGCCGATTCCCCGCAACGTTCGCCCAACGTTCAACAAAGGCCGAAGGTAGGACAGAGCGAGGGCACTCATAAACTAGGCAAAAAACACAACACGCACGCGCTATTCGTAGATGCCACCTGCTATTACGGCAAGGAGGCGTTTGCCATAGTGGTCGTTGATATAGACGGAAACCTCAACAACGCTACAACCGTCCAAGCAAACCATGTCTACAAAGCTTAAGAAATGGCAATAGCGCCCGCCTTGCAGAGCTGCCACGTCCATTCCACAATATACACAGACTCCAAGACGGCAGCACGAACGTTCGCGGCTGGCCTAGTAGCTAGACGCACGGGAAAACTTTCTGTCAAAGCATTAAGAGAGTACGAGAGCAAAGAAATCTTTATTGAAGAAGAAAAAGCTCAAATCTACGTATTCTGGCTCCCAGCCCACTTGGCACAGATACCGGGGCTCCACCACTGCAATCCCAACGAAGAGGTCAATCGCCTGGCGCGTGAACTCACACGCCGCGCCACGGGCAATGACTCGTTAGGGGTGGGCGGTATGAGAATCTCTGCAGCAAGGACAAAACACTAACATACCATGAGATCATTTCACATTACCGGGGACAAAGACGTGCCTTCCCAGCACCATCATCAAAACGTAACAAAGCACAAGCTCCAACTCTAAAAAGATTGCAAACACGTACGTACGTAACACCATCCACCTTACACAAAGTCAACCCCGACACACCACCCACATGCTCGCTTTGGAACCATCACTATTGCAACTTTGAACGTGTGTTTTGGCTTTGCCCTACCCACAGCGCAGCACAACTGAACATCCAATAAGCTTGGCAGGAAGTCCTCAAGAGCAATGAATACAAGCAGCAACTACTGGCGGTCCAGAGAGCCTGGGACATTGTCACAAGCGTTCGGCTGCCAGCACCTTCTTGGGCGGAGCCTCCAGGCTGAATTCAGGATCGGCATGGCCCCACCTCAGCCTCCTCAGGATAATTGCAATAAAGTCAATCTCACTCACTCGCTCACTGCCATGCCCGCGTATATCATAGCAGTGCGTTGCTCACACACAAAGTAGTAATAATTGTGACAGTTCACGCTTGTCCTGTGTATACTTGAGCTTTCGTTTCGTGGGATCTCTCTAAGTGTGTGAAAAGTGCGCTTTAAGTGTAGAGCCATGGCAGTTGTTGTGCCGTGCTCGTCCTATGTATGCTCACGAGTTGCGGGGTTTACTATTGGCGGGTACTTTTATACTACATTTGGTTGCTGTAGCAATAAGTCCTTTGCCCTTGCGACGACACAATGCAGAATAAACACTCAACTACCTCTGAGAGACACGTTTCACTATAGTAGTATACCTATACTTGCACGCAGGGATGATTTTCGCTTTTAATTGAACATTCTTGAGGCAACTATTAGCGGTACGTTTGTATGGCACCCACTACACCATAAATTATTATAATTTTTGTGTAGTGGGGAAGTACCCACTATATAATTATTCCTCAATCTTCGTAAGACATTCCTCAAACTTGTAAGAAATTATGTGCAATTGGTTGACGCTGTGTCAGACGACGGAGAGAATTCGCCCTGAGGCTTTTAAAATCGGTTGGAGCATGCAACGTACAATTTGTTATGCAATTCGCATTTTGTTACGCCTGCTTCTTACTTTAGTGTTGTAAAACTCTTTACTCCACATGTTGACGTCATTCTTTACTTGACTTGAAAACTGCGTAGCTATGTGGTACAAAACTGGGCTGGCACCCAGTGGGCCCCCGGGTTCAGTTGCCATTCGATCCTTGGGGTATTTTTCATTTGTTTCGTTTGTTTCAAATTTCGCTCGATAGTGGTAACGGACACAGGCGATGGAGGCGGTAGACAACTACCACGCAAGAATCGGCCAATTTTATTTGATAACAGCTTTTACTGCAAGAATGCAAATCCGTAGGAAGGAACACCAGGCCTTTGTTGCGAACAAAAGAGGTAACACATGTACGAGCGCTCCGTCTGCTACTCGAACTATTTTACGCCAGCCTATTGTAAACGTACTCGTACTTTTCGCAGTCTGCTTATAGCGTCGGTATCTAGCATACGTCAGCGAACTCACGCTTGAGTCGACTGACTCAGGCATACTTACACGAAGATCGAGCCATAAGTCTAAATTTCAGTGAGTACGAGTGTGGAATATCGGGTGAGTTTGAGTCCGAGTTAGCCCGGGTGAGTAATATTTTGGTTACTGCGAGTCTGAGTAATTTTGTCTCGAAGAAATTTTGCGTAGTCTGAGTCTAGGCGCGTCTAGAGCCCCAAATATATGGCTGGAGAGAGTTTGAGTGAATTACACTTTTTTTTTTGCTGAAAAAGATCATATATAGTCATCTTCAGCGTTACTGTCAGCCTTATCTCGATGCACGTTTGTACTCACGTCTACTCACACGTGTTCTAATGCAGCGTTGCTCGTACACCATTTCAATGTTAATTGATCAGAGGCACCAATGCCTTAAAAGAGAGCCTAGGCCTTCACCCCACTCTACCAACTGCGCTCTTCAAACCTCTTTTTGATGCATATATCCTGTGTTGTCATCTCCTTAAAAGGAAAGGCCCACACTAGTTCACGAGCACTCATCAATCGTATTCCAAGGTGCAATATTGAAAGGCGCTAAAACTTATCGCGAAAACAATTAATACGTAGTACTAAAATGTCGCCCCTGTGGTGAAGCTTTGGAGGTGACACAGGTATTCTGGAAATATATAAATAATCTTCCCTGATCAGCTGTGAGCTCCAGAAGATATCGTTCAAATAGTATACGCGAAAGCGCAAGGATTAGTCGATATCGTCATGGCACCAGCATATTTGATTACGCTCTTGCAAGAAACACCACACTTTCAAAAATTATTTGAGGAGCTTTAATGAAAATGCGTCATAAATTCTTAAACACGAAGTAAAAAAGGTGGGATAATTGTCATCAATTAATAATATTATGAAGCCTTGGTAGTCTTGGCTGCGACAGCGTTTATTTGAGGAAAGACCTCGCAAAACGAACGGGCAGAGCCAGCACACAGACGATGACGATGATGATGAACCAGAGTGGCAATGAGGGCAAAGAGACAAGCGGATGATGGTGATTGTGATTATGCAGGGATGAGGACGATGTAAGTTACAAATGCCCACACTAATTCCCCCCCACTTGAAAGCGGACACCCTGGCCGCCGTAAGTCAAAGTGATGGGGAACGTCGCGTGAAAGGTTTCATGCGACAAACGTGTACAATCTCTGTGCAGCGGTAGCGGCGGTCTGTTGGGGCGACGAGTGGTGTCACACGATAATTAACCGGCGAAGTCTGTTCTAAAACAATGTATGGCCCGATGAAGCGTGGTTGGAATTTGTCACAGAGACCAGGAGTGCGAATAGGTGTCAAAAGCAGCACCTCGTCACCAGGTTGGAAAGACACAACGCGGTGGGATTCGTCATAGATGATCTTCCGCTCGTGCTGTCTCGCTTCAGTATTGATGCGAGCCTGATGGCGAGACTGGGCCAGGCGGGAAATGTATTCTTCGCTAGAAGACTGACATGAATACCCATGGCTGCTAAAGAAGGAGACGTCGAGAAAGGTAGTCGGGGTGCGTCCGTACACGAGGTAAAACGGTGAGTAGCAAGTTGTTCGCTGAACGGCGGTGTTGTAAGCGAATGTCAGGAATGGTAAAAGAGTGTCCCAGTTTTTGTGGTCGGGTTGGACGTAAACGGCTATCATGTCTGCAAGGGTTCGGTGAAATCTTTCTGTGACACCATTTGTCTGAGGGTGGTAGCTTGAAGCTGTCTTGTGAGTAGTTCCAGATGCGCGCAGTACTTCATTTACAACTTGTGACAGGAACACTTTGCCGCGGTCACTAAGCAGTACACGAGGAGCCCCATGACGCAATATTATTGCGTGAAGAATAAAGTCTGCAACTTCCACAGCTGAGCCAGTAATAACAGAGGAAGTCTCAGCATAGCGTGTCAGGTGGTCCACGGCAGTCACTATCCATCGTTTGCCAGCAGATGTGACGGGGAGAGGCCCGTAAAGGTCAACACCTACAACCTCGAACGGCATTGAAGGGCACGGAAGTGGCTTTAGAGGTCCAGCAGGTGCCGACGTGGGGAGTTTACGACGCTGGCATGGGTAGCAGGAACCGACGTACCGAGCTACACTAGAAGAAAGGCCAGGCCAGTAATAACGACATCGAATGCGGTCAAGAGTTTTTTTAAAACCAAGATGACCAGCAGTCAAGTCGTCGTGGAAGGCTTCGAGCACCTGAAGTCGGAGAGAGCGTGGCAGTACAGGAACCCAGCGCTGACCGTCAGGGTGGTAGACGTGGCGGTGGAGAACCCCATTGTCCAGCCTAAAGTGCAGGAGTTGACGACGGAGTCGCGCGTTTGGTGGATGAGAAACTCCCGAAAGGTGGTCTATGATGCGTCTGCAGTATGAATCGGAGCGCTGGCGGGAGATAAATGTTGGCTCGTCATCCGAAAAGGGTTGCGTTATTGATGCCAGCGTATGAACTTTGGTAGATGTGGTGGGTGAGTTCTCACCAACGCTCATATGGGTAGTTGGGAGCGGGCAACGAGATAAAGCATCGGCGTCTTGATGTTTTCTGCCTGACTTGTAAGTTATATCAAAGTCGTACTCCTGCAAGCGTAGTATCCACCGACCCAAGCGTCCGGACAAGTTCTTCAGTGTAGAAAGCCAGCATAAGGCATGGTGGTCCGTAACGATTGTGAAGTGACGCCCGTGGAGATAGGGACGGAACTTCTGAACCGACCAAACCACAGCCAAACACTCTTGCTCAGTTATAGTGTAGTTCTTTTCAGCATCGGTGAGTACGCGACTGGCATATGCAATAACTTTCTCTAGGGAAGACTTGTCGCGTTGTAGAAGTACGGCTCCTATACCAAGGCCGCTAGCGTCGGTATGGAGGATAGTTGGTGCGGCTTCGTCAAAGTGGCAGAGCAGAGGTTCAGACGTGAGTGCCCGCTTCAACAGGTCGAATGCTGTTTGGCATTCTTGAGACCACAGAAAGGGGACGTTGGAAGCAAGTAGTTGGTGTAATGGAGCAGCAATAGAAGCGAAGTTCTGGATAAACCGGCGAAAATAGGAGGCAAGGCCAAGAAAACTGCGAAGCTCCTTTGGTTTTTCGGGGCGCGGAAAGTGAAGGACTGCAGAAATCTTGTCAGGGTCGGGCCGGATGCCATCTTTGCTAACGACGTGTCCTAAGACCTTGATAGATTTGCTAGCGAAAGAGCATTTCTTCGTGTTTATTTGAAGCCCGGCGCCGGCAAGGCACGTCAAAACTTGATCCAATCGTTCTAGGTGCTCAGGAAACGTTGACGAAAAGATAATAATGTCGTCCAGGTAGCAAAGGCAACTTTTCCATTTCAGGCCACGCAGCACGGTATCTATCATGCGCTCAAAAGTCGCGGGTGCGTTGCAGAGCCCGAAAGGCATCACGTTGAATTCATATAGCCCGTCGGGGGTTGCGAATGCCGTTTTCTCCTTATCGTCTTCATGCATGGGGATCTGCCAGTACCCCGAACGCAAGTCGATGCTTGAAAAGAATTCCGCGCCTTGTAGGGAATCAAGGGCGTCGTCAATGCGTGGCATAGGGTACACGTCCTTGCGTGTGATCTTATTAAGCGCCCGGTAGTCCACGCAAAACCGCACAGAGCCATCCTTTTTATGGACCAAAACAATAGGAGACGACCAAGGGCTAGATGAGGGACGGATGACTTCCCGTTTAAGCATGTCCGCAACGTTTTCTTCTATAATTTTTCTTTCAGTTAGAGACACGCGGTAGGGTCGGCGGTGTACAATAGATGTCCCAACAGTTTGAATTCGATGTGCTGTAGTATTAGTGCGGCCCAGCTTAGACGAGCAAATATTGAAAGAATTTGCATGTTTCTGTAACAATGCGAGCAACTGCTGCCTCTGTGAATATGTCAATTCGCTGCTGATAGTGGTGGTAAAGGCGGAGGAAGAAACATGCTCACCGAGGCAAGGTTCTTTGGATGCGATGGCCTGAAGTGGCGTGACGAGTACAGGCTCGAAGTCAGCAACACGGGCCACAGTAGTGCCCTGTGGCAGTAAGATCTTCTCCGGTGTAGAGTTGACAGCGGTGACAAGTGCCGAGCCATTGCAAAAACGAACGACACCAGACGGAAGAACTATACCTTTGCGAACGCAAAGTGGTGACGGTGAGACCAATACATCCCCGTGATAGATGCCGTTGGACGTAATGGTGATAATTTGCTCTTGTAGTGGCGGGAGTTCGATGTCTTTCGCAGCGACCAGACGAAGTGGCTTCTGATTATCGTCGTCAAGCATGTAGTCGGTGTCAGCGAGGTGAACGACGCGTTGTCCACAACAAATCGCCGCGGAAGCAGATGATAGAAAATCCCACCCTAAAATTAGTTGGTGAGAGCAGCGGGACAGGACAGCAAACTGGACATGATGGCGGATGCCGTCGATGAAAACACGCACAGTACAAAGCGCGGAAGGGCGAATGATGTTCCCCTGGGCAGCAACTAACGTGGGACCATCGTAAGGCGTCATTACTTTCCTTAAATGTTCACACAAATCAGCACGTATCACAGACAATGTCGCACCTGTGTCCACCAAAGCATCGACTCGCACTCCTTCCACTTCCACAGAAACCATGTTACACGGGCCTAATGGAGGAATTTCAGGTCTAATTCCGAATGCAGTTTTTCCTCCACAAACTGCATCACTTAGTTTTCCGAACGAATATCAGAGGCGAATGAGGCGGGCCGAAGTGGAGAAGTGGAACGGCGGAAGGGCGAAGGCAAGCGGCGTCTCGTGTTTCGGCTGTTTCGTGGTGCAGTCGATGCAGGAGGAGATGGAGACCTGTGCGGGGGAGACGAACAACGCCGACCTTGATAAGACGCCCCGTTGTACAAATCCCGTTCACGCACATCGTTCCGACGCTCATCTTGCTGGCGCTTCCGGCAGAAACGGGATATGTGGCCGCGATAGCCACAGTAGAAGCATACAGGGCGAGACGAGCGCCACGGTGGAGAATAGAAGGCATTCGGGGCACTTGGAGATAGCGCGGTCAGGTGGGCCGAAGGGTCAGGGGGCACGGAATGGTAGTTCACAGGGGTAGCGGCCGCAACGGACGCGTAGGATGGACGTGGCAATGTCGCGTGGGCGTCGCTGGGAGGCACGGCAGCAACTTGAGGGTACGTGGCTAAAGGGTGAGAAGCAGGTGGCTGTACGGGCGCAGAGCCAGCCAGGGATGTAAGTTCCTCCCTGATGATGTCACGTAAGGGCATTCCCGAAGGCTGAGTAGGTCGCGGTGTAGGAGGTGTGAAGCCCATGGACCGCAATTCTTCGCGTATAATGTCCCGGATGAGGTCACGCAGATGGCCATCTGACGTGGAGTGGTGGTCGCCGATGTCTGGTTGAAGGCGGACGGAGTCCAGCGCATCAAGGCGCTGGCATGTCGCAACGACATCAGCGATGGTAGCTGGGTTTTGCACAGCGAGGGCATTAAAGGCAACAGGCCCAATG
Source organism: Rhipicephalus microplus (assembly GCF_013339725.1). Taxonomy (NCBI): domain Eukaryota; kingdom Metazoa; phylum Arthropoda; class Arachnida; order Ixodida; family Ixodidae; genus Rhipicephalus; species Rhipicephalus microplus. The sequence continues at coordinate 235,154,152 of NC_051167.1, read as the reverse complement.
CCTTTCAATATGTGGCGCACTTTGTCCGATTCCGGCATGGATTTATTGACACGCCGGCAGAGTGCGAGGACATCCTCGATGTATGAAGTATACGATTCACCGCGATGTTGTCGGCGAGTATCGAGTGTCCTCTTCGCGACGGCGGATCGAATGTCTGGTGTCCCAAAGACGTGCCGCAGCTGCTGCTGGAAGGTAGCCCAGTCGGGTAAGTCAATTACGTGGTTAAAATACCATGTCTTCGCGACTCCGGTCAGATAAAATGGGACGTAACGCAGTTTGGCGGCCTCGTCCCACCGATTAGCGACACTTACGCGGTCGTAGTCGTCGATCCAGTCTTCTACGTCTTCTCCACGACTACCAGCGAAGAGCGGGGGCTCCCGCTGATGTCCGTGTATGTAAGTAGGAGGAGCAGCTTGCGGCGGTGCGTGGTTGATGACATCAGTGCCGGCAGGCTCGGTCTGGGACATGCTGCCTGACTGTGGGCGCAAGCGGCGGCCTGAACGAAGCTCCAGGGGGTATAGCGGGCTGCGGGAGGTCAGAGGACCGAAAATCCACCTCCACCACGTATGAAGCCTTAGAAGTCTTGGCTGCGACAGCGTTTATTGGAGGAAAGACCTCGCAAAACGAACGGGCAGAGCCAGCACACAGACGATGACGATGATGATGAACCAGAGTGCCAATGAGGGCAAAGAGACAAGCGGATGATGGTGATTGTGATTATGCAGGGATGAGGACGATGTAAGTTACAAATGCCCACAATATTATTATTTGATTTGCATACTCAGATACACAAGGACACAGAGGAAAGAAGGAGAGAGCAAGCTGGACTCCGCCACCTGGAGGGGCACAACGCCTGCTCACTCTTTCGGGAGGAGGGAAGAAACAGAGGAAACAAAGATTAGAGGTGAGAAAGAGGAAATAAGATGAGAAAGAGAGAAAAAAATGACGAATACTTCAACGAGTATGAATAAAAAAAAGAGAGAGACCGTCTAATAACAGGTGGCCAGGTCCATTTCGTTCATAAATGTAAGGAGAGCTCAATGGGTCTGGTCGCGTTGGAAAACACTACCACTCGGAAAGAGGTAGTGGTCTACCGTCGCGCACTTGAGTCCTAGGAACTTATATTCCTTAATCAGCAAAGACCGAGCGTAGCAAATGTGGGACAGTGCACTACGAGATGCTCAAGTGTTTCGCAGCAGCCACAGCTGTGCACAACGGGCTGTCCACATGTCCGTGACAGTGTAATCGATCACGCGCCAGCACACAGCGCACTCTTAGTTTGTACAACAGCTCTCGGGAACTACGAAACAAGCAACGGCCACAAACACGGGGAGTGAACGATCCATTCGCCACACGCTGGTCTGGGAGCTGATTTAGGAGGTGTCGGCGTATAAGCAGATGAGCGTGGTCCATCGTGAATAAAATTCCCTGATAGTCTCAGTCATCATGGTTGCATGACGAAGCAAGGCGATCCGCTTCTTCATTGCCCACAATACCCACGTGCGAAGGTACCCACTGTGCAACTAGGCATACCCCACGTGACAGAATATTATTAATGGATTTCATGATGCTGCTCAGAATAGGGCTGTGGGTTTTCTTGCTGGTGAGTCTGCTAACGTACCACGAGAGTCGGTGAGGATAACAACCTTCGATGCTGGTAACCCCTCTTGTACGTACTTAAGGGCGACATAAATCGCTGCTAGCTCGGCCGTCACCGACGATGAGGGGTGCGGTATTTTAAACAACCACCTGATATCGGTTGAAGGGCAGAAGAAAGCTGCAGATTCGCTTAGGCCATCGCTGCGTACAGAGGCGTCCGTAGATACTTTTGCATAGTCTTCGAAGTTTTCAAATAAGTGTGAATGGGGCTAATTGGCATAATTACGAAACAGGTTGGTCACACTTATTGTGTATTCCTGGAATTGGCAGATGGGTAGGGAAGGCACACGGCCTGTGCTGTGTCGATGTTGGCAACTGAGTAGTTTTGCCGGAATTGCCAGTAACGTCTTTGAACAAAGCCGCCATTTTACCCATCCGAAAAAGTGAGCGCTGTAACAGCCTGTTAAGGAGTGTCTTGCCATGTGGGGCTTGGTTCAGACGCTCAATATTACGTAGCGCTGTCTGGTCAGCTTGCAGCCTTAGCGACAACTGGTGCGCTTCAGTCAGTAGTGGGATGAATTGTGCTTCATGTGGTGAGCCAAACAGTACTCGGAGGGCAACACGGTGATCCCGTTCCAGTTGAGACATTAAAGCAGGCGGCACATTCAAGACTGACAAAGCATATATCACACAAGAGAGTACAACTGAATGTTAAACCTGTAGTGCCGTCTTCTGAGTGATGCCCTCACCCCTAGCAGTCAAGGCGGCTATATACTTGAACAGGGACAGCGTTTTTCGCCTCTTAGTTTCAACAGCAGGGCGCCAAGAAAGGCGATCATCGGTGATTACACCCAGATAACAATGTTGGTGTACTCACTGTTTTGACGTGTCTCCGAGGTAAAGCCTGCTAAGGCTTCGACGAGCGCGTTGCCATGGATAATACGTGGTGGCAGCTGACTTCGCAGGTGAAACCTGCAGGCCAACTTCCACCAAGTATTCTAAAGTTGCATTCAGAGCTCGCTGCAATATACCACGAAGACGTGGACCATGGTGTGACGCACCACTGATCCAGAGTGCGATATCATAAGCATAAAGCGCTACGCCTATAGGAAAGTCACATTTTTGCGGTAATCGGTCTGGAAGTCCAACAAGTACGCTCTTAAAGAGAAGCGGTGACAAAACGCTGCCTTGAGGGACGCCACATTTGACTGCGCGAGGTTGACTCTGTACTTCTCCAATGCGCACTTTGATTCTATTCTCAGACAGAAAATCATGAAGAAAGTGCAACAGACGACCTGAAATTCCTCCATTCATCACTGCACGAATAATCGCCTTATGTGGCACCGAGTCAAACGTTTGCTGTATGTCAAGAAATAGAACATACACTGAATGTCTGTTTGCTCGAGCAGACTAATGCAATGATACAAGATCTGGCATTCTGTCGAGGGCTGAACGGTGGCGACGAAATCCGCTCATGACGTCAGGGAAGAAAGTGAGCTCCTGTAAGCTGGTGTCCAGATGAAACAGGACCATACGTTACATTAGCTTCATTACAGTAGAAGTTAGTGATATTGGCCGGTATGACTTCAGGAGTTGTGCAGGGCGACCAGGCTTTAAAATTGGGGTCACAACAGATATTTCAATTAAGTGGAAATCAGACTCGTTCGCCCCACTTTGTTTTATTCGTCCAGGATACTATGATAAAAGACCTCATCAATGTTTCCCAAGGCTTAGTACGTATCACCATCTTCGCCTGGGGCGGTGCGATGGTAACATAGGCTAAGTGCATGACGCAGCTCGGCCAGGGTAAGTTCAGCTTCATCCATCGCACATGGAGGTTCATATAAAGTTGTTACTGAACGATGAATTGAGTTGTCTTTTGACATAGGATAGCTGAAAATATTGGCAAAATTTTTTGCAAGAATTTTCGGAGACCGCCCAGTCGTGATGCACAATGCTGTAAATGGATTCTTGGAGACCACGGGGGTTCGGAGAGTCTTCAATATGCGCCATACACTCCCAAAACCACTCGCCATATGCAACAAGCTACACAATGCGGCCCAGCTTCTTCGACGAAGTTGTTATGCGTGCCGCCTAACGGCTGCATCTAAGCGGTTACAAAGTGTCCAATCAGAGCTTCTTTTGGAACGCTGTACCCTTCTGTGCGCACGTCGTCGACAAGCACGTAGTCTGCTGAGCTTTAGGTCAGGGTTTGGCTTGTGTGTGCTTCACAGCCGTCGTACGGTAGCTTGCTGCAGACATTCACTCACTAGTTTGAACAGGTTATCGTGTGATGGCGCCCCCACAATCAGCTGACGGAACTTGTCCCAATTTTTCACTGTGTAGGCAGCACTCTGGCTGCAAGAATAATTCACTTGAACCAGCCAAATGGGCAGATGATCTGAACCCCATGGGTCAGCTTCGCTTGACTAAGCAAGACGCACATCTCTCGTTGATAAGGCAAGATCAATGGTGGATTGTCCCTTTCTTCTGCCGACAAATATGAATAAGCCGTGATTAGGAGTCTGGAGATCATGTTTAACAATAAGATCATTGATTTCCATTCCACGATCGTCTTGTGGGCGACAACATCAATGAGGATGACGGGCATTGAAATCTCCACACAGCAGAAATGACGAGCCACACAGAGATAGCAGGCACTCCTCCAGCAATGTGATGTCCGAAGATGGCGTTGGTTGAAAATATATGTTTGTCACAGTCGTAGTTGTGTCCCTGAGATTAATAGCAACTACTACACTTTCAAAGTCGGCATCGCAGAGGTCACTTGCGTCGAGCACTGTGAAATGAATATCAGATCATATCTACAATGACGCTTTCGAAGCATTTCGTGGATGCGTGGCGTCTTTGCACCGGAAAGATGCACATGCCAATAACGTTCATCGGGTATTGTTGTGAAGGCCCGCGTAACCCGGAAGTCTGAGCTCGTCATTTCTCACATTGGTTTTTTGGAGAGCTATAACATTCGGCCGATTCTTCATTGCAAGGAGCCTAAGAACGAGATCATAATGGTGCGGTCGTGGAGACCTGACGTTCCACTGCATCACATAGGGACGGGGCTTGTGACAGGTGTTCATGTTGTTTTTAGTGAAGACTGTCGATAACTGGAACAAGAGCCTCCAAGAGCTGTTGTGCGGCTAATGCTGCTGGCTTTTGTGCGACCTGCTATGAGAGATCTGACGACATTACAAGCATCTTAAGCATGGTTACAAGTTGGGCATCATCGTTGGCTGGAGCCGTTTCTGGTGCCCTGTTTACACTATTTTCTACTGCAGACAAGGCCTTGGCGGAAGCTGGTTCTGAAACTTTATAAGGTGTGACCTTTGAGGAGGTTGCGTCTGACGGCTTTGATGGTAGCACTGGCCAATATGTTGCCAAAATGCTGAAATTGCGCCTCCCTTCGAGGCTTCGATTCACTCTGACTGTACTATTCTTCGGAAGTACAGGTGCATCTTCAGTTATGCCGTTGCCAACTACTTGACGGCTGCTATGGCTAGGCGTCTTTTCTCATGATGCTATATTTTTAGCTTTTTCTTTCAGAACCTTGCATTTATTTCTTTAGTTTGGGACATTCTTTGTCCGTTGTCAAGTGTTTGCCATTACAGTTAAGGCAGCGAGATGTCGCACTGTTGCAAAGTTTTACGTTGTGATTTGCGCCACATTTAGCACAGACCACAACACTACTGCAGAAACCCTGTACATGTCCAAGCTTGAGACACTTGCGGCATTGTAGAGGCTTTCGTATGAAAGGTCGGACCGGGTGCCGCACCAGTCTGGCCTTTATGTGACTAGGTAGCTTTTCGCACCCGAAAAAAATCTTCACACACTTCAAAGAGCCAAGCCTTCGAGCGCTGATGACTCTGCATGGTGGCGTGCAAACTATCATACTTTTCAAACCGTCGTCTGAAAGTTCTAGGTCTACATACGATATAACCCAAGCTTTCATCAAACGAAAAGCTGGAAGCAAGCAGCTCGAAGAAGAAAGTCATGGCTGAGCTGTGCTGGATCACCGGTTGAAATTTAGGTGGGGAAAAAGATTGAAGCGAGGAAGAACTAAGAACGTGGATGGGTGAAAAGGCCAAAAAGATATGCTTATTTCCCGCCACCAACCTTCATGCAAATCTCTGTCAAGTTTGGATTGTAAGAGCTCGAAAAGCAAAAGACGTAGAAAAGAAAAAAAGTAGAATGTTTGAAAAAGCCTTGACCAGGGAACGTTAAACGGGACGATGGAAGTTTGGTTTGCAGAAGATAACACATGCACCCATGCTTGTACTTTGGTGTCAAGTGGGGACGCTCCATTTTGCTTCTTCCGCCAGCGCACCCTCCGTGGTCATCAGTGCAGCGTACACACATGTCAGTGCAGCGCGATTTTATCACTCAGCCTTCATGGTTCTTCGCGTCTTTCAGATAGCTGTGCTAGTAAGTTTCTTTTTTTTCTTCTACCCGCTTGCGAATGCGCTAAGGTTTTTTTTGGACAGAGGCGGAAATTCAATAGCAAACTTTTAAAGACGATAGGCTTTTTAAAAATACTTGAACGTAGGAATGCATCACACACACACACACACACACACACACACACACACACCACACACACACACACACACACACACACACACACACACACACACACACACACTATGAGATGTTTACGACTATTAAAATCATGACTGCTCAGGCACATCACCGCACCTCGGCCTTCGTAACGTCACTTCCCGCACATAAAGGTGTTTTGAGTCAAGAAGCCGAAGCCATTGAACAAAAAAAGCACAAATTTTAAAGGCTCTTGTGGTTGCCTTGTTTATATACGTGCATTATTGTGTCTTGTTTTTAGCGCTGCTTTTATATTATCACTGCACAAAAGCAGTTCATTATGAATCAAGCAGTCATAAAAGCAGAGAGTGCTCTCTCTTTGTTATGTTTTTGACATGTTAGGCAAACTCACCATTTACGAAATTCTCTGCGATCTCGCAAAGACTCCCTTTTTCCCTTTTGGCAAAAAATGACAACTAAATGTTTCCAGAAAAAGCGAAACTTCCTGCCAAAGCTTCAAGGGTATGTATTTACAACAAGTGGTTAACGATTTGGAGTACTCGGTACTCTGCTATGGAAGAGCTGAAAGCCGTCATGTGGGCCTCACACTTAGTCAGGCCGCATCGACAAAAAAATAGAGAAGGTGGACCGCTTGACGGTCGCATGTAAACTAGTATTACCTTTGTTTAGAGAAATTTTTTTCTAACGAACAGTGGTCATCAAATTACAATCCAACAGAGCATTGTGACGGACCACGAGAAGCATACACACACCAAAAATTGTTACAAGAAGATGTGTTTAGATAAGTACATTATTGGTAAACGAAGAACACACAAATCAACCGTAAATATGTATATGCTACGTATTTATATGGTAGCTACATAGTACTTCAGCCAGTACAAAACAAACATCAACCTACCTGAACCAGGTAGGCCTCTAAATAAACTTCACACGTCCCTCACACATGAACACAAAAGGGCAGGACCAGTGTCGAAGAATTTCCTCCTCCTCGAAAAAGAGTAGTTCCTCGACTGAACCTATAGCAGCTCTGCGTACAGTCGTTACAAGCTCTCGAATTGAGTGCGACAGTGATGACTTTGGTGACGGCGATGATCGATTGTGCCAAAGACAGTCAGCAACACCAAATCTGTACTCTACATGACCCTGCATGGACTACCACTGCAATGATTCAACTATCCAGAGAAAATTTGACCACTTGTTGAACGCCCAGCCAAGTCAAACCGGTGGCTACGTCTATACTAGTGAACATTATTGATCAAAAAGCAAATATTACGCATATCTGAGGCGCAACATCAATACGCGAGTACTAGGTGGTATGTTCTTTTACTAGAAAACATAGATGCATAGGTAACTCTAAACACCCGAGTGCTTCTTAGGCTGCGTTGAAAATGCGATGCTCTGCGCGAAAAAGCCGATGATATGGTGCTGGCTGCATAGGGAGGCGTCTACTTCGGCAAACCGGTAGTACATGCGCACAGCCTTGGACCCTTGGACGCCGTGAAATACATTTATGTCTTTCACATGGTTCTTCTTTGCAAACTATAATGCTGTACAGTGAATAGCACGTTACCCAAAACAATGCTGTCCCGCATGAGCGCAACAATGCTGACATGTTGATGACATGCCGGCAGTCATAGTGTGGCAAAATGGAATCTGTTCAAACAAACCTTCGTTGCAGTCATCAGTTTCCGTCCTTCGTTGCCGGACGGAAACGGTACGAGAACAGCTTAACGTGAGGCCAAGGATGAGGCCAGGACTCATGTTGGGCGGCCGGCAGAAGAGTCGACTATCGTCTTTAGACGACTATTGCAGCGAAGCAGGCCGATACGCGGCCAGTTATAGGGGCGAAGCTCCGTAGAGTGTGGGTCATTCCTTCGTGGATGTGGTTGCAGTAGCCAATTCTAGTTAGCTTTAAGAAGTAATAAATACATGACGTTGTGTGTATATGCCCAGGGAAATAATATCAGTGGATGGCGTTAGTGGCTTTCGTATAATGAGGAGTTCCCAGCATATCCACACAGTGATTATGATGAGTGGGGCGAAGCATCCGTTCATCTATCCACCCGAAGCGTACTGTAGTGTGATAACAGCTGAAGAATGGACGGACAGAAAGACAGAGAGACCGGAAGAAGGATGGACAAGCGGACAGACAGACAGACAGACAGACAGACAGACAGACAGACAGACAGACAGACAGACAGACAGACAGACAGACAGACAGACAGACAGGCAGGCAGGCAGGCAGGCACGCAGGCAGGCAGGCAGGCAGGCAGGCAGGCAGGCAGGCAGGCAGGCAGGCAGGCAGGCAGGCAGATGCCTCACCCCACTCATCATCAATCGCACCGTAGATATGCTACGAATTTTTTTAAAGTAAACCAACGTTGACATTCCTGCCAAGAAGCGGTGGAGAATGCGTTACATAATGGGGACCTGTCTGAAAGTAATTGGAATCCTAAGTGGTAGACGCAGCTGTTGCAAGCTTGGAAAGTTGCAGCTTTACTTTGAGCAAACGGTGGTTTCAAAATACTGAACTAGAATTTGATAAATGTTAACGTCTTTTGATCTTGTTTTAACTAAAATGTTTAGAATTTCATTTTCATGAAATAAATATATAACGAGATATGAATATCTTTGTTCACTAAATTTGTTGAGGTGGAAATCGAAACAATATTAGCATAACTTAATATTTAACAGAACTATCTAAGTGAATACTTTATACCATTACTATAGTGCGTACACGGCAACATAACTCTAGCCAGTAATATCACAAGGTTATTCTACGCTAATTAAGTTTCGAAACCACCACGAATCTCCCGAAAAGCGCCGAAATTGTGTAGAAAAGAGTTGTAGTTACCGTGTTCAGTCCTAACAATATCCACGTCTGAATGAAAGGACGAATATCGCTGGAACATCAGTGCATTAGGTCCAAAATGTCTGCAGGAACTATCTCAAAGCGGCTGTTGTCATCAGAAACTGGTCCCAGTGAATGTGGCTTTTGAACGCAAGGTCTGTAGAGCGGATTGTAGCAGTGTACTCCTATGTGTGGCTGAAGCTCGTAAGCTTTTCTTTGACTCATTCATAGCCCGTCACATTCTATTTATATCTTCCGCGAGAAGCGTCCGCGCTTTACGTCGGCGTACCTGAAGATATAGAAAGATGTTTTCGAGAAGCAAGGACAGGGTACAAAAGTATGGAAGAGTGGTAATGCGAAAAATGCTCTTGCACCATAGTAACTATCTATTGACAACAGAGCACGCATATTGTTGTATGCAACACGGCTGCATTCAGGTAGGAATGGAGCCGTGTAAGTTGAGAGGTTCGTTTTTTTGTTAGACACAATATAATCAGAAGTAACAGGCAATGACGTCGTAGTATATAGAATGGCATTAGAAGCACTTGTAATGCAAATGTCACAGGGGGCTTTTCTTTCATTCATACAGAGGGTCTCGTTCTTGTAGACTTGATGCCTTCAGGTCAGCTGCCAGCTCGCAATAAGATCTCGTGCTACGTGACGCCAACGGGCAAAAAAAGGTGTTCTACAATCACCATTACGGCACCAAGCGTCCCTGGCTGGTGCTCCCACATTTAATTGCACATATATACCCATACAGTGAAGGGGAGGATTACATCCACCGTAGGTAAGTGGGGGAGCTTCGGACGTGTTATTCGAATGTCGCTTGTGAGGTCTCTGCCATTGGCGAGTTATATTTTGTCCACTTTTTTTTCCTTCACAATTAGAATAATGTTTCTTGCATTCCTTGTTTTCTCTTTGGCAGCATTTTTTTTCCTAATTATAAAGATCTATTATGGAGAGATCTTGCCGGTACTTAGCTACGGAGCAGAAACCGGCAGACTTACAAAGACGGTTCAGCTTAAATTGAGGACGACGCAGCGAGCAGTGGAAAGAAAAATGGTAGGTGTAACCTTAAGAGACAAGAAGAGAGCAGAGTGGATTAGGGAACAAACAGGGATTGAGGATATCATAGTTGAAATCTAGAAGAGGAAAGGGACATGGACCAGGCATGTAGCATGTAGACAGGATAACCACTGGTCATTAAGGGTAACTAACTGAATTCCCCGAGAAGGCAAGTGGGTTAGGGGGAGACACAAGGTTAGGTGGGCAGATTAGAATAAGAAGTTTGCGGGTATAAATTGGCAGCAGCAAGCACAGGACTGAGTTGACTGGCGGAACAGCGGAGAGGCCTTGGTGCTGCAGTGGACGTAGTCAGGATAATTATGATGATGATGATGATGATGATGATGATGATGATGATGATGATTCAGGATAGCATTCGGCGGCTGAATTTTTGCTGTAGGCGAAAATGCGGTAGGCCCATGTGCTTAGATTTGGGTGCGCGGTGAAAAACTCCATGTGGTCTAAATTTCCGGAACCCTCCACTACGGAATCTGTCTTAATCATGTGGTGGTTTTAGGGCGTTAAACTCTACATCAATCTATTCAGAATAACTTAGCCACAATATGCATAACACGAGAGCCACTTTGTCATTCATTTTTTTATTGCGAAGCATTTCTTAGCAAACTTCGGTGACTTTGAGCGTATCTATCTATCAATCAATCAATCTATCTATCTATCAATCAATCAATCAATCAATCAATCTATCTATCTATCTATCTATCTAGCCGCTTACATTTGGGTGCTCTCGTGGTCACCCCCTTAACTTGGTGTGAACCAAAATTAGCATGGGAGGGTAAAATGGTTTGACGAATAGGACGCACTGGTCAAGACATGGATATTATCACAATCCTGTCACGTACGTCGTCAAACACTTCGCGCCAGACAGTGGCACAGCACCACGGGCGGGTATGTGCCACTGGTATGCGGCTCTGTGCCACGGGTGATTGACACTTAGTATCTACCCAGGAACGACGAGAGCACACATGTAGAGTTTAATGCTCGACCATTAAGAAATACCCTACATCGGTAGCGTCGATCAGAGGAATGCAAATAATAAATGTGAATGTCAAGAAAAACCTGCCATAAGAAGCGTTGACCCCCGACGAATGAAAATAAATTTCAGCGTCCCAACAGGAATCGAACCTAAGCATTTTGCACGGCAGTCAAGCATTCTACCACAGAGTTATACGCCAGGTCTAGGAAGTACTTTTGTGAAACGTCAATAGTGGTTGCAGTGCTGCCTACCCAATTTGATAAACATTACATATGTACTTTTTTGATACAGCCGTCACGTCGGGTTAACGTCAATTGTGGTTAGGTGCCATACGCTGAAGTTGAGTTAGGAGCAGTGTCCTGGGCCAGCATCTTCGCGAGTATCAGCGCTTCATATCAGCTTCTGTTGTTGCTAATACGCATGTTCCAGTTGACATCGTTCCGCAAGTGCAAACAACTGGTTATAGAAACATCTGCAACTCTTCAACATATGTCAGCTTGTAACATTTGTACATATATTTAGCGTAATTTTGCGACATGTCGCTCATTAAAAAAATTGCAACACGTCACCTTCACTTCGCATGCTTCGCATAACGTTGATTCTCAGGTACGTGGGATCTACCGAATTTTTTCGGTACAGGAAGGCCCTCTCCTTAAAGACATCAGTGGCTTCAGCGAACTATGTTTCTATCACACCGAATTTCAATAAATGCTTTATTCGAAAGATGTTTTTGACTTCAGTTAGAGGATCATTGTTTTAATAAACTAAGCGATGATGGCTGACTTAGTTTGCGCTATGAAGGAGTGAGAACAGCTAAATAAGTTTTTTTAGATTCAAGTTTTCCCAACATTCCCAGATGGGTGACAACATTGATGTCGAAATGAACACGCGAAGCAACGTCAACGTCCTCCTGTTTCCACTTTTTCGGCACTATTATATATATATATATATATATATATATATATATATATATATATATATATATATATATATATATATATATATATATATATAGATACAAGCGATGGAAACCATGCATGTTTTACGAGGAAAGAAATAGCAGTAAAGTTACTTTGCGGAGTGCCTAGTTACCCTTACGTTTGTTATGTATGTTTATGTTCTTTCACATTTTCCTGTGAGGCAAATGCAACCAGGAAGAGGACCAACTAGCCGAACTTCACCTACAACGTAATCATTGTGTTTAACATGTAGAGTGTAAACTTCTAGGAAAGGGAACACGCGAACATGTGGCCTGAGCGCTCTGGCTGCTCCTTGTAGCGCGTTCAAGGGAGGGCAATAGCAACCACAGCCTCTATTCCTGACATCTAGTGACGAGGAAAACAACCAGTCATTGGTGATATGGAACTAGCAGTAAGATTGCAGCCACGTCCACCTTCACGGCGACTACGCCCAGCCTCTTGACCTACCTTCCTACCCCCCCTTCCAAAATGTACGCACAATAGGACGAACAAAGTGTTCAAGAGAATTTAATTTACGAAAAAAATCATACATACACAGAAGACATTTATGTGTTGCGTTGTTCGTTCTCAAGATATTGCTAATATATCTTAATACACATTCAAATGCACAACAGTAATTGTTTATACCTCTAAACCGAAATTCTAACGTGCATAAAGAAAACTATATATGCTCATGGGTACGTACAATTCAAGAAAAAAAAAAACAAAAAACGTTTAAAAATGCGTATAAGAATACACAAATACTTATACAATACTAAATGCAGGTTCAGAGAAATCACCAACACTAGCCTACTTTTTCAGTAATGATGGCAAGGCATGCACACTTTGTTCTTTCTGAGAAGAATAAATCGTGTTGACCAATGCTGGAGGAAAGCTTCCTCCCCCAGAATGAATAACTGTTCGTTCAGATGTGTTAGCATCGTGGTTCTTAAGCGATGTAGCAGAGGAAACATGGCTCTCTGAGGGCGTCCCCGCAGGCATGCCAATCCCCTCCACTTCCACAATACAAAAGGACCAATACGCATCATCAACTGAACAAAAATGTCCCTGTGCCGCGACTGCCATTGCATGCTCACTTGAAACATGCTGGTCACCAAACGCCGGAATGTACGTGCCACAGGACATTCGTGAATTACATGATTTAAAGTTTCCGTCCAGCCGCACTGCGGACATGAGGTGGAGGGCGCCACACCCCACGCCGCAAGGCGGTTGGCCGTTGGTAACACCTGCCATTCTCTCAACCAAGTGAAGTCTCGGACTTCAGTGGGTAGGGTCGTGGTTTTCATGAACCAGCGTAAACTTTTGCGGCATTTTTTTTGCGCTGATCATCGTTTAAACTTTTTACAGCAATACATTCGCATATTTCAGTGGGTAACATATACATTAGTTCACAGTCTGGGAAGTTATTTTGCAAAAATGCAGAGATTTCACTACGTACGTATAGTAGGGCGGCGGCTGCTCAGCTGCCGGTCCCGTCTCGTCTGCTAATCCAATGATAATCCAAAGAAACGACGGGAAGTTCCCAACAGGTATTTTGTGCGTTCTTGCCCTCGGTATGTCGGATTTGAGATGAGTTCCCATGTGGTTCTTGAGGCCCACACACGACACATAACTTCGAAGTGCAGAATGCTAAAAGCTCCCATTTTGTTGGTAGGTGGACTAGTGCTCTGGCGACGCTTTCCGCATGGCCATCCCAAAAGAAGGAGCCACATGCCGTTGCTACTCTTGGCAAAACTCGTCGAGGTGGCCATGCAATTTCGCTACATAAAAAAGCGAAGCTGCAATGCTCGCCTCTATGAGGTGCGCACGTTCAGTAAAATGTAACTAAAAAGTCTTCGCAATCTCAATACGCTTATACACTTTGCGCTTTAATTCCTTCCAGGTGGTACGGGCTACTTCACCGGACGCAAGGTAGGTCACCCCCAGAAACTTTACTCCGTCTACCCAGTGGACTCCATCGGGAAACTGCTCAGCGAAGATGCAAAACCGCATTGCTTTACTCCTAGCTGGATTGAGTTGTGCTTCTGAGAGGCTGCTGTAGGTGTGAAAGTGTTGCAAGAAAGACCTTTAGCTATCCATATTCCCGTGAAAAAGTGAAATATTGTCGGCATAGGCTGCCACTTTCACATCACTCAGGCCAGGAAGAGGGAATCTGCGTATTGAATACATCTGTTGATCTGTTCTAGCAGAGGTTCGACACAGAGTACTAAAAGAAATAATGAAATGCACCAAATGATGTATTAGCCTTCAACAACGTCACGGCTTCTTTTTGAGCCTAATAAATATACGCTCTTGAAAGCTACACTGGTTACAGCTTTGCCTGAATATAAAATTTTATCAGAAATTTTCTAAAGTAAATAACTAGAGTGCTCCATTCTATAGCCATCTCTGAGAGCCAAAAAACTTCTATCTTAGTTTCAGCTTTTCTTGCTACAAAATTCAAGTCATGCCAGCAAACCACTTCATGAATGCTGAATGTAGTTCACCAACCTGACAAATAAACTATTTATAAACGCTCGATTCACTGTACTTGTCATCGCTTACAATGCAGCAGAAACGTGTGTTGAACGCCCTGCCTTGAGGCGATGGCTAGTGAGGTTCAAGTCAAGGAGTGTTCGTGAATACGGGTGTCACGCGCAAAACAACAATACGGCTATGAGTGCCATTGCGATAATCACTCCCAAAAATTTTAGAGAAGCTGTGAATTGTTAGGATAAGATTTACACATAGGCAATGTTTACGGTGACAACAACGCCCACAGTAGCACCAAGTTTTTATGGAGCATGCAGACCTCCACTATGGCAAAAGTCTTCATTGATTAATCATTAGATGTGAAGCAGCTTATGACGCATTTCAATCTGGTGTGTGTACCACCTCTACTGCGCATTCGCAACAACTGGTCTCAAGGCGCATTTCAGCTTGTGTGAAGGGCTGTGTAAGATTCTGGGACCTCTCCCCATTACACTCAATTATGTAATGGAGTCGGTGATGGACATTCTGCAGACGCGCGTTGAACCCACGTGCACACGCACGGCTTGCTTAAACAAAAGTTCGGAATAAGTAATGTTGAATTCCAATGGCAGATCGTGAGGGCTCAGCCGGATTGCGAATGGTGCGCGCAAATCCGAGCGCGATCACCCTCGCCAAATCTGCGATGAGAGCGCTCGCGTTTCGACGGGAGCTCTTGGTGAGCGGAAATCTATCGAGGGAACACGGGAGGGTGCAAGAAAGTGCGAAGCGTTTTCCGGGCATCCATCGGTGATTGGATGAAAGGCGGGCGCACATAATACGTCACTTGAACATCCGGTCAAATCCACCGAGTTCGGAGAAACGAGAATTCTTGCTCCATGGAGCAATCCGTAATCTGCGGTTGCTCTCGATCTGCCATTGGAACACACAATTCACGCTCTGAATCCAACATTGGAATGTGATTGCTCCGCTCAGAGCAGAAAAAGTTGATCCGTATCTAATATTCATCATCATCATCATCAGACTGACTACGTCCCCTGCAGGACAAAGGCCTCTCCCATGCTCCGCCAGTCAACCCGGTCCTGCGCTTGCTGCTGCCAATTTATACCCGCAAACTTCTTAATCTCATCTGCCCACCTAACCTTTTTGTCTCCCCCTAACCCACTTCCCTTCTCTGGGAATCCAGTTAGTTACCCTTAATGACCAGCGGTTATCCTGTCAACGCGCTACCTGCCCGGCCCATGTTCATTTGCTCTTCTTTATTTCAGCTATGATATCCTTAACCCCCGTTTGTTCCCTAATCCACTCTGCTCTCTTCTTGTCTCTTAAGGTTACACCTACCATTTTTTTTTCCATTGCTCGCTGCGTCGTCCTCAATTTAAGCTGAACCCTCTTTGTAAGTCTCCAGGTTTCTGCTCCGTAGCTGAGTACCGGCAAGGTACAGCTGTTATTTACCTTCCTCTTGAGGGATAGTGGCAATCTACCTGTCATAATTTGAGAGTGCTTGCCGAATGTGCTCCACTCCATTCTTATTCTTCTAGTTACTTCAATCTCGTGGTTCGGCTCTGCGGTTATTACCTACCCTAAGTAGACATAGTCTTTTACAACTTCAAGTGCACTATTACCTATCTTGAAGCGCTGCTCCTTTACGAAGTTGTTGTACATTACTTTCGTTTTCTGCAGATTAATTTTAAAACCCAGCTTTCTGCTCTCCTTATCTAACTCCGTAATCATGAGTTGCAATTCGTCCCCTGAGTTACTCAGCAATGCAATGTCATCGGCGAAGCGCAGGTTGCTAAGGTATTCTCCATTAACTCTTATCTCTAACTGTTCCCATTCTAGGCTTCTGAAAACCTCCTGTAAGCACGCGGTAAATAGTACTGGGGAGATTGTGTCCCCCTCCCTTACACCCTTGATTGATTGATTGATTGATGTGTAGGGTTTAACGTCCCAAAACCACTATATGATTATGAGAGACGCCGTAGTGGAGGGCTCCGGAAATTTAGACCACCTGGGGTTCTTTAACGTGCACCCAAATCTGAGCACACGGGCCTACAACATTTCCGCTTCCATCGGAAATGCAGCCGCCGCAGCCGGGATTTGCTTACACCCTTCTTGATTGGTATTCTGTTGCTTTCTTTATGAAGCACTACGGTAGCAGTTGATCCCCTGTAGATTTCTTCCAGAATGTTTATATATACTTCATCTACGCCCTGATTCCGCAGTGTCTGCATGACAGCTGATATTTTTACTGAATCAAACGCCTTCTCGTAATCTATGAAGGCTATGTATAGTGGTTGGTTATACTCTGAGCATTTCTCTATTACCTGATTGATAGTATGAATGTGGTCAATTGTTGAGTAGCCTGTTCGATTTCCTGCTTGTTCCTTTGGTTGATTTAATTCTAATGTTTTCTTTACTCTGTTAGCAATTACCTTTGTAAATAGCTTGTATACTACAGAGAGCAAGCTGATTGGCCTGTAATTCTTCAAGTCCTTGTCATCTCCTTTCTTATCTATAAAGATGATGTTAGCGTTCTTCCAAGACTCTGGTACCCTTCCCGTCAGGAGACACCTCGTAAACAGGGTGGCCAGTTTTTCTAACACAATCTGTCCTCTATCTTTCAGCAGATCTCATGTTACCTGATCCTCACCAGCAGCTTTGCCTCTTTGCATGCTCTCCAAAGCTTTTCTGACTTCTTCTATCATTACTGGTGGGGTGTCATCTGGGTTACTGTTAGTTCTTATAGTATTAAGGTCGTGGTTGTCTCGGCTACTGTACAGATCTCTGTAAAACTCCTCCGCTATTTTAACTATCCTATCCATATTTGTAGTTATTTTGCCCTCTTTGTTCCTTAGTGCATACATTCGACTTTTGCCTATCCCAAGTTTCCTCTTCACTGCTCTGACGCTTCCTCCGTTTTTCAGACCATGTTCAATTCTCTCCATGTTATACCTTCTTACATCGCATAGCTTACGTCTATTAATCTATTTCGAAAGCTCTGCCAGTTTTATTTTGTCTGTTGTACTTGACACTTTCATGATTTGACGCTTCTTAATTGGGTTCTTCCTTTCCTGGGAAAGCTTGCCAGTGTCCTGTCTAAGTACCCTGCCTCCAACTTCCACTGCACACTCCTTAATGATACTCGTCAGATTATCATTCATTGTATATACGCTAAGGTTGGTTTCCTCACTAAGAGCCGAGTACCTGTTCTGCAGCGACACTCTGAATTCCTGTACTTTCCTTCTCAGTGCTAGCTCATTGATTGACTTCTTGCGTATCAGTTTCTGTCGTTCCTTCTTCAAGTCTAGGCGAATTCGAGACCGTACCATTCTATCGTCACTGCATCGTACCTTGCCAACCACTTTCACATCCTGCACGATGCCTGGGTGTGCACTCATTATAAAGTCTATTTTGTTCTTATTTTCGCCATTAGGGCTCCTCCATGTCCACTTGCGGTTTTCTCGTTTTCGGTAGAAGGTATTCAAAATCCGTAAATTATTACGTTCTGCGAATCCTACTAGTAGCTCTCCTCTGGCGTGTCTAGTACCAATGCCGTAATCTCCTACTGCCTGGTCTCCAGTCTGCTTCTTTCCTATCTTTGAATTAAAGTCGTCCATCACTATGGTATATAATGTTTTTACCTTACTCATTGCCGATTCCACGTCTTCATAGAAGCTTTCAACTAAAGCGTCATCATGGCTGGATATAGGTGCGTAAGCCTGTACTACGTTCATTTTGTATCTTTTATTCAGTTTAATTACGATACCTACCACCCTTTCTTTTATGCTATAGTATCACTCTATGTTGCCAGCTATGTTTCTGTGAATTAGGAACCCCACTCCCAGTTCTCTTCTGTCTTGCAAGCCCCGATAGCAAAGGACGTGCCCATCCTGTAGCACCGTATAGGCCTCATCTGTCCTCCTAACCTCACTCAGCCCTAGTATATCCCATTTAACACCCTCTAGCTCCTCGAATAGTACAGCTAGACTTCCCTCACTAGATAAGGTTCTAGCGTTAAACGTTGCCAAGTTCAGGTTCCAACAGTGGCCTGTCCGAATCCAGAGATTCTTAGCACCCTTTGTTGCGTTGCAGATCTGACCGCCGCCGTGATCAGTTGCTTCGCAGATGCTGGGGACTGAGGGCTGTGAGTTATTTGGCGTATGCATGTGGGAGGTAGTGGCCAGATTCTGCACCAGGGTGGCCAATCCTTCTCTGGTGAGGGAGTGCGTTCCCGGCGGTGGTTACCGGTGAGGCCGCACCCCAGGCCTCTTAATGCAGTTCCATCAACACGCGGATTTTTTTTTAATCTGGTTGGGAACTGCGCGGCACCGGGATTTGAGCCATGGACCTTTTGCATGCGAGGCGGATGCCCTAACAACTACGCCATCGCCGCACCAACCTTGGTATTCAAAATAGCAGTAACACAAGCTTCAGTGAATTTATGATGTGCTCTACTTCAACAACTTGTTAACATTGGGCCAGGTGCACGTGATGAGTGGGACTTTCACAGCTTCGCCTGGGACACATGGTTCCGTTTAGTGAGATATGGTGTAATCTTTGCATAATTTCACGTGCTTCTCTCATCGTGTTTGTACATCACTCTAAAAAGTGGCGGCGCCTGTGCCACGACTTTGTCACAATATGGCACTCAGCTTGACGAAGAGTGTGTGTTTCAAGCTTTTCTAGCGCTATCGAGGAGTATCTCGCTGTCTGATGCCTTCCGCGATGACCGTAGCTGCAGTACTGCAGCGGCTCACTACTGAAGGCGTTCGGTATTGCATTCGAGATTGCAATCATATTCCTAGTCCGGATTTCGTCGTGTGTCAGTAGTTATTAATAATGCCGCTATTAGGTACAGTACTTGTAGTCGTAAGTCTCCATGAACGAAACTTTAAAGTTTTAAATGGATGCTTACTTCATACATGCCTTCGAGCCGTGCTGCAAATTGGTTTTTGTGGCCGAACCAACGATTGGTGGAAGGTACGCCAAGTATAAAAACTAAAATGGGCTGATTATCACAATAAAATTATGTCAATGTCATTGAGTCTAATTGCTGCTGGACTATTTGGTGTATAGTTTGCTAGATGCTAAACGACTTTCGGAACATATCGCGTCCTTTATACTCAATGATTTTGTCGTAATTATTCCTTGGAGTGTTGCTTCGCCTGCTCATTTATTCAGGATATCTGAGTCGCTTTAATGGAGGTCAGCTGTGCTCCGAAAGCTTTCTGCTGACTATCGTGTTGAAAGTGCGCAAAACGTTTCCCTTTTCGAAGGTATGTATGCTTTGTACTTTACGGCGAAAAGTGTTATGAGATCAAAACTCGGGTCATGCACGGTGCCGTAGTTGTCCACCGCCCCAGCCGCCAGTGTCCATAACAACTACCACAGAAATAAGAAGAAAAAAGCCTAGTACCAAAAACACAGTGGGGCTCAAACTCGGATCCTCTGCGTGCCAGCCGGTGATTGGAACTTTTTCGCAAACTTGCCTTAGGCAGGCTTGATGCCGAGACCGGAATCACGTTGATATGAGTAATAAAGCCTTTTCGAACAGCAAAAGAACAACCAGTCGTCACACAACGCGAATAGCGCAGCGAGTGGGCCGTGCAATGCTTCAACCTATTTCTTTGTTTGTTTGTTTGCTCGTTTGCTTGCTTGTAGCCTGTAATCCATGGCACATAACCACTCTGGGGGACTGGCTAAGAAAACATATAATACCCAATGAACGATAACTGCGCTTATTCTTCACCTATCAACACTGGCGCCTACCCACTTCAGGCATGATTCCTCGTCGTCGTCTGCCACTGCATGAACAATCGGCACAAAATTCCTTGCAAGTGTTACGCGGATACCACGCTTCTCAGAAGTACAGTGGCTAGAATAGTAAAGTCTGAAGAACGCCCCGGCTAGCGCGTAACTTATTGGGAGGAAACCGCCAGATGGCGCTGGCACATGTTTGCACGTTTTTTTTTGGGGGGGGGGGGGGGCAAGCGAGCCCTTCGGGGTGCAGGATAGCTAGTAACGAGGAAAACAACCAGGGAGACGTTTTGACAGGTGGTATGGATAGATACGATTCCAAAGTGGCACCAGTATCTATGATAGGTAGTGTCCGGGGCAGAAATAGACGTAGCCACGAGCGCCAAGCCAATTAAGACATAGGGTATATTAGCAAGCAGGTTGGTAAGAACAGGCTGAAGCGGGAAGAGATAGAAGAACAGCTAAGGGAGGAGAGGCCGATGGTATGCGGTTTTGTAGAAACACATCTCAGGGACATAGAACAACCTCCGAACAATCCGGACTACGTGTGGGAATATTTTGGGAAAACAAAAGCCCAAAAATTGGTGGGATGAGGAAGTTAAGAGAGTCATAGGCAAACGTCAGGAAGCCTTTAAGGAACACAGACATGCTAAGCAGCGGGGTGAACCGACAGATGATGTTGTAAAAAAAGGGGATATCTTTCTAAGCTGTAGAAGGGATGCATTCTTTCTGATCAATGAAAAGATCAGAAGAAAGGGAGCTCAGTGGCTGGCAAAAGTACATAAAAAGATAGAAAAGCAGCTGCGAAACTTTGGAACCATCTCAGCTCCCTAAGAAAGGAGACGAGCCTAGAGCAGAGGTTTATAACTACAGCTCAAGGTGCTAGGCTAGAAGTGGACGAAGCTATTGAATATATAAGACCAAGGGTGACAGAAAACATTCTACAAACAAGTGCTTTATGCACCACAACAGACAAGGATAAAAAAAGTGGCGCAATGGCTCTATTTTCACAACAAGAGTGGGAAAGGGCTGAGAAAAGGGTTCCTAGTAGTACATCAACAGGCCCAGATGGCATTCCAATTAGGCTGATAAAGACATTAGGTCCGAAGTCTAAGCAGGCTTTGAGAGAGGCAGTGAGCACAGTAATAATCGATGGTGAAGTTCCCGATGGATGGAAACTTAGCAGGATGAGCATGATCTATAAAGGAAAGGGGGACAAAGCTGACATAAACAGCTACCGTCCTATAACAGTGACATCAGTGGTCTACAGGCTGGCGATGCAGATTATAAAGGAAAGACTGCAGGCGTGGATAGAGGATGAGGGGGTGCTGGGGGAACTGCAGAATGGGTTTCGGAAACACAGGAGGTTGGAAGACAATCTGTTCTCACTGACGCAGTGCATCGAAATAGCAGAAAAGGAACACAGGCCCCTGTGGCTAGCATTTTTGGATATCAAGGGAGCGTACGATAGCGTGGTTCAAGAGGAATTGTGGGGAATACTGGACACACTAGGCGTGGAACATGTAGTCACTAATCTTTTAAAGGGTATCTATAAAGGTAGCAAAGTAGTTATAAAGTGGAAAAAACAGGTATCCAAGCCTGCAGAGGTAAAACGGGGGCTTAGGCAGGGGTGCCCCCTATCACCCTTATTATTCATGATGTACCTACAAGGATTATAGGCAAAATTAGAGGGAAGTGGCTGGGCTTCAACCTCTCCTTAGTCAAACAAGGAAAACTTATTGATCAGGCACTACCAGCATTAATGTACGCAGATGATATAGTGCTAATGGCCAACAACAAGGAAGATTTGCAGAGATTGATGGACATCGGCGGTAATGAGGGAGATAGGTTAGGTTTTAGATTCAGTAAGGAAAAATCAGAAGTCATGATTTTCAATGACAACAAAGGTAGTGAGCTCAGAATACAGGAGGTCACGCCAGAGATAACAGATAAATACAAATATCTGGGCGTATGGATAAGCAATGGGACCGAGTATCTGAGGGAACACGAAATATACGGGACGACTAAAGGTAACAGGAATGCAGCAGTCATGAAAAATAGGGCACTGTGGAATTACAATAAGTATGATGTTGTGAGAGAAATATGGAAAGGGGTCATGGTTCCTGGGCTGACGTTCGGCAATGCGGTCTTGTGCATGAGATCAGAAGTTCAAGCAAGATTAGAAATTAAGCAACGTGGAATAGGTAGGCTTGCTTTAGGAGCTCACGGGAATACACCAAATCAGGGAGTACAGGGTTATATGGGATGGACATCATTTGAGGGCAGGGAAGCTAGTAGCAAGATAAAATTTGAGAAGCGATTGAGAGAAATGGGGGAAGAGCGTTGGGCTAGGAAAGTTTTCAGCTACTTGTACATGAAAAATGTCGATACAAAATGGAGGAAGCGAACGAGAAAGTTGACTGGTAAATACTTAGAAAACAGCAGGTGGCCAAACCAAAAAGAACTATCGGTTAAGAAGAAAGTAAAGGAAACGGAGACTGACATGTGGAGAATGGGTATGATTAAGAAGTCCGCAGTAGAGATCTATTGAACTTTTAAGCAGGAAATTGCCAAGGAAAGGATCTATGATAATACTCGGGGTAGTTCTCTACTGTTTGAGGCAAGGACGGGAGTACTGCGAACCAAGACATATCGGGCCAAATACGAAGGGGTAGACACAGTATGCAGTGCGTGTGGAGAGGAAGAAGAAACTGCCGAACACTTGATAATGTTCTGTAAAGGGCTTCACCCTATAGTTGAGGATGATAGCGCAGAATTTTTCAAAGCACTGGGATTTAGGGACCGGGAGGGCAAAATAGACTTTAAGCAAGTAGACTTAACTAGAAGGAGGTTATCTGATTGGTGGCTAAAGTCAAGGCGCGAGTGAAAATTAAACTCTTCACTGCAAAGTACGAATCCGCAAAATCACTTTTTAAGGAAAAAATAAATAAATATAGTTTTGCGTTCATTAGGTATTACGGCTTGGTGGCGCTAGCCACCACCCGATCTAAAGGGTACAGCCATATCCATCCATCCATCCATCCATACGGTTGCACACGGTTGCAGCAGTGATGAAAAATGGGGCACTGTGGACTTACAATAGGTAAGATGTTGTGAGAGGAATATAGAAAGGGGTCATGGTTCCTGGGCTGACGTTCGGCAATGCGGTCTTGTAAATGAGATCAGAAGTTCAAGCAAGATTAGAATTTAAGCAACGTGGAATAGGTAGGCTTGCTTTAGGAGCTCACGGGAATACACCAAATCAGGGAGTGCAAGGTGATATGGGATGGACATCGTTTGAGGGCAGGGAAGCTAGCAGCAAGATAAAATTTGAGAAGCGATTGAGAGAAATGGGGGAGGAGCGTTGGGCTAGGAAGGTTTTCAGATACTTGTACATGAATGTCGATACAAAATGGAGGAAGTGAACCAGGAAATTGACTGGTAAATACTTAGAAAACGGCAGGTTGCCAAACGAAAAAGAACTATTGGTTAAAAAGAAAGTGAAGAAAACGGAGACTGACACGTGGAGAATTGGCATGATTAAGAAGTCCGCACTAGAGATCTATCAAACTTTTAAGCAGGAAATCGCCAATGAAAGGATCTATGGTAATACTCGTGGTAGTTCTCTTCTGCTCGAGGCCAGAACGAGAGTATTGCGAACCAAGACATATCGGGCCAAATACGAAGGGGTTGACACAGTATGCAGTGCGTGTGGAGGGCCACAAGAAACTGCCGAACACTTGATAATGTTCTGTAAAAGGTTTCACCCTATAGTTCAGGATGATGGCGCAGAGTTTTTCAAAGCACTGGTGTTTAGGGACAGGGAGGGCAAAATAGACTTTGAGCGGGTAGACTTAACTAGAAGGGCGTTATCTGATTGGTGGGTAAAGTCAAGGCACGAGTGAAAATTAAACCCTTCACTGCAAAGTACGAATCGTCCACCTCACTATATAAAGGAAGAAAAAGATAAATCTAATGGTTAGTTCACTAAGTGTTACGGCTAGGTGGCTTGAGCCGCCACCCGATCCAGAGGGTACAGCAACATCCATCAATCCATCCATCAACGTCACCCAAGGCGGCGCTGTGCTGCGCAGAAACGGGAATCAACCACGCGCGCAGGTAATGTGAAACGCTTAAAATATATTTTGTTGCTCGTGCATGGCCCAAAATGGCGACCGAGAAAATATGGTAATTTGATTACCATACGTTTATTTATATGCTGGAACCATAGCCACAAATCCTTCGATGTCGGAGATTGAACCATGTTCTTTGTACGGTCATGCATGCGTACATATGGAGCCTACACATTGCAAAATGAAGATTTTAGCCCTGCTTTCCTGGCTACGCCAATGTTAGTAACAGTAGCGTGGCAACAGTAACAGTTTATTCATATGCACATTTAGAAACTAAGTATCGCAATGCGAGCAACACCGCCTTCTTTGCTACATATTTGACGCTATAAATAAAGCAAAAGATTTTATAATAGAAAACATTGCTTTGAAGAACCATTTGCTTGCATCGAATAGCATTACACCAATCTGAAAAACAACATATTATTTAAAAAAACAATTTACAAAAAATTGCAACAACAATTTAAAAAAAATACATATGATGTATACATACATGCGAACTTTTTATTGTGCTTGAGATGATTTTCAAAAGATAACCTTGAGATGAGCTCCAACACATCCCAGACCATCAAAATTACCTTCCACACACCCCACTGAAAACCTTCGCCGTTTCCTCGGCATTCTGAGCTTCTACCGGTGTTTGGCGTCGCACGCAGCCGAACACCAGGTTCACTTTCACGATGCTTTAGCGGGGCTGCGAGGAAACCAACCAGTCATTTAGAGAGCGACGTTAGTGAAAACCTTCGAAGAATGCAAAGCCGTCCTCTGCACCGCCACGCTCCTCACCCTGTTTCGTGCCAGACGCTCTCTTGGGACTATTCATGGACGCATCCAGCTTCGCCGTCGAAGCCATCCTCATGCTAAGAGTGGATAACACCTGGAGTTCCTAGGCCTTTTCTCGAAAAAACTCGGAGGCTCCAAAAACTACCCCTTCAGCACCCAGTTCCACTAACAAAATCACGACCGCCACCCCGTCAAATTTCAGAAAAGCTTGTGTGGGGGTTAATTGGATTTGCCAGCTTATTAGAGGGAACTTCTACCAGGATACCAATCAGTGCAACAATTTCGCAATATTCTCGAAGCACAGAACTGCACCATTTATACCGACCACAAGCCCCTTGTGTACGCCTTTTCACAACGTCGTGACAAACTCCTGCCTGTTCAGCAGGGCCAACTCTCGTTCATCGTACGATTCCACACCGAAATCGATCATGTCAGCGGGAAAGGCAACGTGATCGCCGTCAGCCACCATCAGCTCGGTGTGGATAACAGTGTATGTCCTCGCCGAGACTCAGACAATGGACGCTGAATATCAGGAACTTCCGAAGGGCACGTCCTCACTACAGCTACAAGAACAAGGGATGACAACAAAAATCTGCTGCGACACGTCGGCAGGACAGAACAAGCCCTGCATGCCCTTGTCCCATCACTGTGGTCTTTTAAATCAGCTCCACGACCTCAGCCATCGCGGCATACGGCCCTCTCCACGTTTCGTGGCTGACTGCTTGCCTGCGCCTCCAGGCAGCGGGATTGTGGCACGTGGGCGCTCTCCAGCATCCACTGTCAACGCGCTAAAATTGTTAGGGAGGTCAGTTATCCACTCGCAGCATTCCCTCAGTCCTCTGGTTAGTTAGAGCACGTCCACCTCGACCTTACAGGACCCTTTCTTCTGGCTGGACCTAACGCTATTGTGCTCACCGCCATCGTCTGGTACAAGCAATGGGCCGAGGCAAGGCTTCTCGAGGGAATCACTGCGGAAGACGTCACCTCGGCCTTCTTCACCAGCTGAATTGCTCGTTTCGGCACCCCCCCTCCCCCCTGTGTAACCACCGACCAAGGACGACAGTTCGAGTCGCACCTATTCAGGCTCCTCGGGCTGACTGTCGGTTTTGGAATGTTAAAGACCACCAATTATCAACCCTGCACCAACGGAATGATCGAGCATTTCCATCGAGAGTTCAAGGCAGCCACTATTTGTCACCCGGAGTCAACCTGGCTCGGCGCCATCCCAGCTGTCATCCTCGGTCTTCGGGAAACCAAGCCGGATATCTACACTACACTAGCAGAGCTCATCTTCGAGGAGCCACGCTGTCTGCCAGGTGAATATTTCGCAGCTCTACCACCCAGCACTACGACGTCAAACCCTACCGACTTCGTCACCTGGCTCCGACGCACTATCACCGCCTTACGCCCGTAGTGTGCAGCCCACCACAAGAAGCCTACACCTTTTGTGTTCAAGGAGCTGGCACCGTGCATGCAAACTTTTCTCCGCGATGGCACCGTCTGTCGGCCTTTTCAGACACCCTGTAGAAGGCTCTACCTAGTCGTTCATCGAGACAAGAACTTCACTCTGCGCCTGAACGGGGACAATGCCCGCACCTCCATTCACCGACTCAAGCTCGCATACATCACTGCGAACAAACCTGGCAGCACCTCTCCTTCCATGGGTATTCTTGCACAACCACCGACGACGCAGCCCATTCCTTTTATGACATGCTCTGTAAGGGTACGAGCACACTAGCGGGAAGCGTGCCGGTGCGGCATGACGCGCGTCTTCGCCGCCGAGCGGTGAAAAGCGGCACGCTGGCCACATCTGTGGGAGTCACGTGACAACAGTCTCGAGCGGTCTCGCAGCTCGCGAGATTTTGCGTGCTTTTTCGTCGTCTGTTCTGACAACGCCTCCAGTACTAGGAAGCGTTGGTTCTGAGCTCTCCGACTTTACGGTGCAATCGTGCGAACAATGGCAGGCGACGACGATCTCCGCGCAACGCTCAACGTTACCGTGATGGCGTGTCTGCTGTTGCTTCAGTGTCGCCGCTATCGAAATGCGCCGCGAAGATATTGGGTCCATCCGCTTTGGAGGTACAGAGATACTGAAGGCATGAAACAGGTATCCTGCGTGCGCTGCAATATGAAACGGCACGTCATTGATCGCTTACTTTTCCACATAGTGAGGTGTCTGCCTCAGCATGCTGTCAATAATTGAGAACAGGGGCCATTTATTTTGCCATTATTGCCTGGCGTACCGCTCCGAGTGTCCGCCTCGACTCCCGACACGAGCTTCATCCACCTGTCTCTAATATTTTTAAACTTCAGCATGGCCTGTGTTCCTGCACAAGTTAGTGAATAAAACATACTATTGATTCGCGCTCAACATGCATGGAGCCACGCAATCGCCACTTACCTGTCAATCCAAACATAGATCCTATAAGATCCCATCTGTTCCTTTTTGCTTCCTTATCTTTGTAATCAGGCATCGTTTTGTCGTATAAGAAAGGGCACAGTCTAATCTCCTCTAAATAGCGTTCGGTGTCTATGGTGCGTGCTTCAAAAAACGACGGCGTGAGAAAAATGACAGCCGAAAAAAAAAAAGAAAACAAGCTCCGTGCGTTGCTATGGCGAATACCACGCATGTCGCTGATTGGCGCTTTGCTTGGGCGGCGGCGGCAGAAATAGCGCAAGGAGCGATTGAGTCGGCGGCAGGAATTCCTCGACGCTCGGCGGGAGAAACAGAGAAAAGCGGCGTCTCGCGAGCGGCGCGCGGCAGAGCGTGGCGCCGCTAGTGTGTTCGTGCCTCAAGTCTCGTACGTGCACTTCACGGGGAGGGGGGGGGGGGTGATGTGGCAACCACTTCTCACAGGCATACGCATCATCCGTCTTGTAGCTGGTTAGTCCGACGTGACATGGTCACTTGCGGCAACACGCTTCCGATAATAATAGCCCCATCGCAGTGTCTCCGGAAGCTAAGTCAGCACTGATGGTTATAAAAACCAAGCTTTCAAGCTCGGTTTCATCTTTTGCTTGTCTGAACATTCAAGCGCAGTGTCACCATGCTCGCACCCGCTGCTGCTTCCTTGTTAATTATCAGTCATTTCATGTTGAGCTGCGTCCTTCTGTCGACACGGCATCCCACAAAGTTATTGAAGCCAATGCATGAAGAAGTCGCATTTCAGTTTTTATTGATCATTACGTACTGAAACGCTATTAGGCTTTTGAAAAGTATCTAATCTAATACATGCAACGGTGGTCCGGGCGGGTACGAAGGTGCGTTTGCAGATTACGTTAAAGGTCCACATGGCACCTTTAGTGAAGTGACGTCCCACATGTCAGTTGTCTAGGCGGAGGTACCCGCTTCCGTATCCCAAGCTCACTCGGCTGCATTCGTCGGTTCTTCGGAAGCTACAGGCAGGTTCATTCCCGTCTCGTAGCACATTCAGCCACTCTGTCGAGGGCATAAGTCCAGGATGCCCTGATGGTGAGGCCCTTAACTGCACACTAGCTCACATGCTCTGGCAGTGCCCTGCGTTGCATGTCGCAAGTTGCGTGTCGCTGCATGTCGCAAGTACAGAACAAGACTTGGAGAGGGCTCTTAAAGGCTCAGAGTTCTCAGTCCAATACTCGGCAGTCCAGGAGATCTGCGAATGGGCGAAGAGCTACGGTCTTCCAGTCCCGGCGTGGACGCGGTTAGCAACAGCGTCGGACCCTTCATAGCGGGTGTCTGACCAGTTATTCAGGACCGAATAAAGTTCATTTCACTTCACTCTGATCTTTTACTTTCTGGCGTTCAATTAATGAAGCGTGTGAATCAACAGATCCCATAAATGTTGCCAAAATGGGCGACGAAAGACAACGCAAGACAAACACTTATTTTCTATGCCTCATGCCGAGTACGTGCTCTGTAGTTTAGTATTATTGGCCTGTTGACCCAGTGGCAAATTTGGTTTAGATAGAATGAACCATACAAAGCTTTTTTTGTGTGTGAAAACATAGAAAATACAGAGGATACAAAGTCATGTGCATGGGGATTTTTCGTATGAACCCAAATAGAGTCGTTTACAGGCAGCGGGTCTACTAATAGAGATGCGCGGTTAGCACTTACGATAATTTAGCGTGATACAATTATTTACGAAATCTCGCGTCAAAATGATTGCATGAATGAAAATAATTTTATTTATTGAAAACACCTTTTAAATATTGAAAACAGCTTTTCTTTTTGCGTTCGAAAACCGCAGCATTTGCTAGCGAGACGCCGCCATTGAGGGCTTTGTGAATTCATATATAGGCTAGGGTTCTCCAACAGGCCCTTTAAACGGAGCACATGAGCCGCCAGAATTTCATCACAATGCAAATGTGGACGCCGTGGTGTAGATTCAATCCCACCGCCTTCAGGCCAGCAGTGTAGCCCTATAAACACTAACAGACGTAGCGAGTAGCACATGTTGCATGTCAGTAATTCGTAAAACAACAAAACAGCATGAGGAATCGCTCTTGGCCTCAGTAGGGCTTGATTATATCCATCGTGTATATGGTGGCAGTTGCCAGCTGGCAACTCCTTTCCCCTATTTCTTCTGTGTCCTTGTGTTTCTGTGTATGCAAATCAAATAATAGGAATAATAATGGTGCAAACGTATAAAAACACTAAAACACACGTTACAAAGACGTTGTATTGCGAGTTTTCGTGTTTTTCTTATGAGTTTTTGCAGTATATCCTTATAATAAAGAACATAAGCCGCAACATTGCATGAGAGTTAGCCAAAACGGAATAGCGGTTGCAGCTCAAGCCTTTCGTACCTCGCCTTTCATACGCTTTCTTTCCAGCGCTTTCCTGCTTCCGCCATGACCCCCCTTCCCTCTTACATCAAGTTCACCCTACTGGCGCAAATAGCCCTTCTTCTTTTTAGACAGAAGACAGGCAATACTTAAGCAGAAACCATATATAGGAAAAATTCAGCAGGATTTTAACGATATTTTATTAACGTGAATGGCAACGTCACTGAGCAAGCCGGATGTTTGCAAAAAAAGTCATGTATCTTCATTTTCCTGTAAACAATAAACACCATAAAATCAGAATAAGACGACTAGGATGCAAGGTACTTCAAAAACACTTATCAAATGCGAAGCATTTATAGGCGAACTTCGGCGACTTTGAGCGTACCTGTTTAGCCGCCAACGACTTTTAGCTCTCCTGGCCGTTTCGTTAATGGTATCAATACCAAACTCGATATGACATAACATGACTGTATCAACAGCATATTTGACTAGTGGTAAGATGAAAATCATGACATGTATATTATGAATGTCATGATTTACATTTCATAGTCCTGCAGCTCTCGCGGTGGTTTCGTTTGCATGGCATGTTGCAAAACTGGTATGACATGACATGATTGCATGACGAACACAAGCGATTGACTCTAACATGAAAAACAAGACATGCGTGTTATGTAGCAACATGACTACATGCCACGCTGGAGATGCGCTCGTGGCCGTTTCGCTAGCTTCACATACACCAAATTCGGTATTACGATACGTAAAGGAATGACGAAGTATTTGACTGGTGCAAACATGGTAATCATGAAATGCGTGTAGTGTAGCAACAGGACTACATGCCATGCTCACGATGTGTTGGCGGCAGTTTGGCTATCTTCACTTACACCGAATTCACACGTTAAAAATCCCCAGGGGGCTGAAATTTCCGGAGCCCTCCACTACGGCGTCTCTCATAATCATATGGTGGTTTTGGGACGTTAAAACCCCAAATATCATATCACTTATACCAAATTTGGTATCTCGGGATGTTAATGGGTGACAAAAATATGAAACTGGTGCAAACATGAGAAACATGAAGTGCGTGTCATGTGACAACACGACTACATGCTACGCTCATGATGCACTCGCGGCTGTTTCGCTAGCTTCACACATGCAAAATTTTGTATTGCCTGACGTCAATGGATGACGAAGGTATGTGACTGCTGCAAACATGATAATCATGAGATGCGTAACATGTGGGAACATGGCTACATATCACAGTAAAGACGCCAATATATTTCGACGTGACGTGGTGCTGGTTATCGCTGGCGTTCATTTTATCGCGTGACGCCAACGTTGCAACGTCAGGAGCAAGTCTGGCCATATACTCGCCGGTGCGCGCCACGCTGCAATGCTTTGACGCGTGCGCGTTTCAGCGCGTCCGGCGTCCTTTCGTCATGAAAAGGGGGAGACGCAGTTTTGTTTGGGTAACGCATCAGCGTGAAATGCCGCATGTCGCATTTCGCGCTGGTTGCCGCCGGGCCGCACCGACGGACGCTGGTCGCGCTGCTCGCGCCTGGCGTCAGACTATAAAGTGCTCGCGTTTTGCTAACGTAGCGTCGCTGTGCCCAGCGTGCGCGCGCGTCAACGCTACATTGAATTATATTGGGCCCTTCATGATGACCTCGCTGCCGTTTTGCACGCCCACGTATATCAATTTCGGTGTTATGTGACGTAAATGAATGACGAAATATATGACTGGTGCAAACATGATAATCCTGACACGCATGTCATGTAAGAACATGACAACATACTACGCTAATAGCAGGCTCACGGTCGTTATGCTAGCTCCACATATACTAAATTTTCTGCCCTATTCATAATAGTGCAGCAAGGTTCATTTACTCTGAATACTCATATCACCTAAGTGTCACTAATCTGAAAGACCATGATCAGTTTCAGAATCTACAATTGCGACGAAAGGCCCCTAGACCAACCCTTTTTAGGGGCGAAACAAATGGAAGTTTATTGCACTTATGAAAAGTAATCAAATACATAATTCTTCTCCGAAACTTATCACGGACACACGCGGTAGACACACCGCTGAACGGCAAAAAACGTGTTTAGACTGTACACTACAACAGAAGCGCAATCATTCGAACACTCGTTATACGAAGGTTACAAGAGCGCTGTACGGCCCGCCCGCAAAAGAGCCCATTTCCGTTCACAGGCGAAAAAAAAGGTGCGATAATGGTCACCGCTGTTCCGGCTCCAGAGAACTAAGGGGTTAATTCGTACAGAGAACAGATTCGAGACACATAATTATACAATTGACAGGAGGGGTTGGGCATTGGCACTTTCCGTTTGCTGGTCAGGAAACAGTGGGACGCAGTGGCTGGCGTGCCATTAAAAATGGGTTATCGGCAGGCGTAACTTGCCTTTTTGCAGGAGAAAAAACCTCGTATGCCAGCGGCGGAGAAACTTTTCCTCGCTGCTGGCTTCAAGTTGGTCTGAGAGGTGCCGCCACACCATGTTGGGGATACGAGCTACGGTCGGGAAGGCCGCTCTGACCAAAGAGCGGCTAACCTCAGCGAAGCAGCGTCGCTTCCAGACCATGAATATGGTGCAGAGGGCCACTAACTTTGCAAAGGCGCCTTTGTTTCTCTTCAGGGCTAGGGGAGGACGGATTTTAAAATCCTTCGCAGTCAGGCGCCAAACCGGTTTGACCACTGGGCACTCAAATAAGGCATGCGCCAGTGTCTCATCCTCGCGACAATTGGGGCAGTGGGGTGTAGGCGTGATGCCAAACTTGTGGAGGCGCTGGCGGGTTGGGAAGACGTTCCAGTTTTTCCTTCATGCGAAGTCTTGGGCGGACGAAGGGATGGCACGCCCATCTGTTTTGCCTTACCGCTTCCAGTTCCGCGACCGTCGTCTCTCCTCGGGGGTTATCTGTTGCTGGCGATTTCTTCCACAATGCGAGCAGGCGGGGTCTCTTCTACGTCGCACGTAGGGGCCTTATTTTCTAGCATGCGCATGGTGTTTGCGGCTGCCTTATAGAACGCTGAGGGAGTCTCGGCGAGTGGGGCGAGCGGCTGGTCGGCAATCAAGAACGATGCATTTGTACTGCACCAGTAACGCATTAAGGGCCTCCCCACGTAATCCGGTGCTCGAAATAAGGCCCTTGCGGTCTTCAAGGCAAGCACTTTGCTCGCCATTAGGACATGCGTGAGCCCGAGGCCACCCTCTGAAGCTGGGAGTTGCAGGAGGGTTCGACGTAGGGGCGCGGGTTTGCCGTCCCACAGGTAGGCACCGATCATACTTGTCAATTGCGTCGCAGTCTTGGTAGACATCACTCCTATTCGGCTTACATAAAAGAGAAAGGCGCAGATGGTTGTCATTGCGGCTATTGCCTTCTCACGAAGCGTGAGATCCTTTGGTTGGAGGCGTGCTATTGCATCCTTTGCCCGCTCGAGCGCTCGTTGCCAGGTTAGGTCGGCGTCGCTACCGCAGCAAAAGTATATGCTGAGCACCTTGACGGCGTCCACCCTTTCCAACTCTCCCAGAGCGCCATGAGGAAATGTTCCAAATGGTGAGGTCTTGCTCTTCCTCACGTTCAAGGCCGCGCCTGAGACGTCAGCATAGTGTGCGAATGTTTGCCATAACGCTTGCAGGCTTGCCGGGTCCCTGACGAACAGGAATACATCATCAGCGTAAGCGAGGACCTTAATGTTGGGCTGCCCCGTTAGCGGAAAGCCTCTGGCGTGCATGTTCCGGTCGATGTTCACCAGCAACGGCTCAAGCGAGAGTACGAAGAGGGAGGGCCCTAGCGGGCACCCTTGGCGGATCCCTCTCTCGTATACAAAGTTACTCGTCGGGGTGCCGTTTACTACTCCGTGGCATGTGTGGTTGCTGTACAGGATGGCGATGTTTTTCTACGAAGCATGTCGGGAACCCGAACTGGCGGAGTACCTTGATCATGTATCCATGGCGCACCCGGTCAAACGCATTTGCTTTGTCCAAGGAGACAAAGGCTCGGGACAGGGACTTGGCAGACATGTATTCGAAGGCATCCCTTGTTACGGTAAGGTTGGCAAAGATCGAGCGGCCTGGAACCGCACAGGACTGCCAGGGAGCGACGATGGATGGCAAACGGAGCTTAAGGCGGCTATTAAAGATGGAAGCAACCGTTTTATAGTTCACGTTCAACAGGGTCATGGGGCGCCACGCCAACAGCTCCCCCTGCGGGGCTCCCAATTTCGGTAGGAGGACAATCCTCCCCTCTCCAAAGGATGCTTGTTTCAGTTGCTTCGTAACCATCATGTTCACCACTGCGACAAGCACTCCCTCTAGATCGTCGAAAAACGTGGCGTAAAAGTTGGCTGTGAGACCGTTAATGCCAGAGGCCGAGTTCGGGGGCGTGCTTGTTATCGCGCCCCTAACCTCTCCTGCAGACACTTCAGTGCTCAGTAACGCAACCTCCTCTCCTCCCAGCCGTGGGAGGTGCTGGCAGACCTCTCTAATCTTGTCTTCTCCGCCAGTTTCTCCGTCGCTGTCGGCGTCCCGGAAAAGGACCGAGAAGTACTCGCAGAAGACATCGTGGATTCCCTCTGGTTCAGTTGCGAAAGAATCGTCCGGGCGTTTCACTCGGGTAATTCGTATGCTGCCATTCCTAGTTGAGTCACTGGGGTGCGCTCCAAGGTGGATAATGGTTGCGCCCCGCTCCCCAGGCGGTCTGCGGCGCGCAGTTGAAGCAGCCGGGCATACTCGACCTCCAGGGTGTTCAGGTAGTCGCGCATGCAAGTCGTCATTGTCTCCGCCCCCGTGACGATGCGTATTCTGCACAGGATCTCATTCAGCTTAGCGATTATGCGGCGCTTCCTGGCCTTGCCTTTGTCTTGAAGGATTCCATACCACTCCACTTTCCCACGAGCGTGCGGTTAGGTCCGGGGCGTTCGCCATGGAGGCCCGCAGCCACGCCCTAATGCGCTCGATGCTATCATCGTCTTGCAGGAGCGCTGGGTCCACTCGCCACCCGTGGTCATCAGTACGGAGTCCAGGAGAGCCGCTAAGCATAGTGACAAGGGGGAGGTGATCTGACCGACTCGCTAGGTCTGCCGGCGGGTAGAGGACTTCACACATCACGAGCGAGGAAAGGAGAAAGTTGGGGAGATACGTCCGATCTACTCGACTGGCTGTGAGGTGAGAAGCTCGAGTGGCGACAAAAAGGTCGCCGTGGGCGATCAGCCACGCGTCGGATAACCGAAGGTGTCGAAGAGTCTTCACGAGCTCCCTAGCATAGTACGTGAACCCCCCTCGGCCCGGTCCCATGAGGTCGCGCTGCGAGTCCACGACGCAGTTGAAGTCCCCCAGCAGGACGTGCGGGACGGGTTCCGAAAGAAGGTCGTGCAGCTGTTGGAAGAAGGTGTTTGTGTTCTTCCGCGTCGCCGGGGCGTACACGTTCACGAACCGTATCCTTCTTTCGCTGATGTAGAGGTCCAACATGAGTGACCTACCGTCAGCACCAAAGATGCAGAACGCCTTTTGCCGGAAGCGCCGCGTAGTAAAGACTACTCCCACTCCACTGGCCCTTCATTTAGTCAGGGAGAAGGCGTCTACCTGCAACTCGCGTCTGAAGGTTGAGACTTCTAACGGCGACCGGAAGTTAGTCTCTTGTAGAAAGAGCACATCAATATTCTGTGCTTGGGCGAAGGCCAGAATGTCTCGCTGTTTCGATTTGTCACGAAACCCACGGACGTTCCAGGTGGCGAACTTGAGAGTTGACATGATCTGCTCTAGTGGGCGTGGGGAGAGGACTTGGGGTGAAGGAAGGGGTGGGGGGCGACACGCTCGAAGAAGCCGAGCGTAGAGGCGCTGGCGGCACGGTTGCTAGTTGGGCTAAGAAGCCCTCCGTGGTTTAAGTGATGCGTCATAGGAGCCGTGGTGCCGATTAGTCGCAAGGGCAGCAGGCAGCTGTGCAACAGATAAGCATAAACAAAACCACTGCCGTGGCTTCGACTGGCGAAAGGAGCAGAGGGGGAAAGGGAGTAGGCGGCGCGGCCACCACTGATAGCAGAAACAAGCATGGTAGAGGGGCGTGTTGCGTCATGTTAGAAAGAACGGAGCATGCGCGAAGAGGCGGAGGGGGGGGGGAAGGGGGGACCGTGTTGCCGTGTCGCGGTGCCTGCTCTTGTGCTAGCCTTAAGGCAAACACGGAGAAGAAAAGAAAGAGAGGATGCTTTGGCGAAGAGCCTATCTTTTTTTGCTTGCGCTTGAGGGCGAGTGCCCTTTCCCTGTCGGTAGTGCGTTCAATTTCAACGACTTCGCGAAGGGAGGGGCATCGCTGTCGCTGGAACAGACGGGTGCTTTGGAGCGCCGAGGCTTCTTTTCAAGGTTCGCGGGTAAGCTCGACGGCACGCCGGGTGACTTGTTCTCGCCTCTTAAAGGGGACCTTGATCTCGAACGCTCGCGCCTATCGGTCGGGGCTGCGCCGTCAGTTTGCATCTCGATGGAGGTGCACTGGTCCGTGCTCAAGTGGCCAGTATCCGGCAAGACGTAGCGGCCACAACTTACGATAGGCACCTGCTCAGTGTTGGGGGGGGGAGAGCCGTCGGGGGTGGAAGTGGCGGGAAACTAATCTCGTCAAAACCAGAGAATGCATGCTCGTCGTTCTTGGGGCTCGGCGCCTGTGTACGCACTTCTTGTTCCTCACTTGGAGGTTGCGACAAATCCCATGAGTTCCGGGTGGATTCCGGAGAGCCGGATTCATGGCCGCTCGACTCGTCCAGGTCGCCATCTGAACTAGTGCTGCTCATGTCGTTCCCCGCTTCGGAGCCTGCGTTCAAGGGAGCGGGGGTCGCTGATAAGGTGCGGGCGCCTTCCGTCCCTCGGGGTTCTTCGAACTGCCAGTTGTCCGGGACAATTGTTGCCGTGTGGGGCCTAGTTCTCGGTCTTAGGACCTGATGCCCTGACGTCGGTTCAGTCCCGGCAGGCGGCGAGAGGTGCTGGGGTGGTCGTTACCAGTAACTGGCCGCGTCTCGGGTGGAAGGCCGCGCGCTGCCGCGAGGTACAAACGTTTGCGAAAACACTCGCGTGTGCTGTGCTGCCCGCCACATCTCTTACACTCCTCAACACACCCTTCAGTGTCATGCCCAAATACACCACATCTATTGCGATGAGCGGCTGCGCATGCCGTGGCCATGTGCCCCGGTTTGTAACACCTTGCGCACACTCTGCGCATACCGCGGTATTCACACATGACACGGTGCCCCGCAATGGTTGTGAAGTTTGGGACTGGCCTGCTCATTTCCATGCGCACTACTCTAACCCCATTAAGCTTCTTTTGTCGGTTAGGAACTGATGCAAAGGAAACACTTCTTATATTGCCGTACTGTGAAAGAGTGTTAATCAAGACCTATATATGCTGGAAAGCGGTATACGTTAACAAACGTAACTGGGGGTCCTACCGCTTCTACTGTAACGTGCTCCCAGTTAACCTTGAAGCCCTCTGCAACCATAAGCTTTGTGGCCTGACTCGCGTTTCGGGTACGCACAAGGAAGTTCGCGCCCCCCATGTGTTGCAAGACTAACACACTATCAGGTCCGGCTGTCTCTTCAACTGCATCTATAAGGTCGTCAATAGACACGTCCCCATCGGGGCCGGTGAAAAAAAACAGTTCTCCTTTACCGGGAGGTTGCTTGGGCTTGCCATGTCTGAAGGGGGCGTGTCCGCAGGTCTCGCGGGCACTCAGCCGGCGGGACTAGGGAGGGCGCCTTGTTGGTCGGGTAATGTGCAGCTTTCTCTGCACTCTCGTGCACAGGGCGGCTCAGAGACCGCTCAGCGTCAGGTGGCACCAAGGCAGAAGGCTTCCGGGGCAGCAGACGGCGTCCGGGGGCCTTGCGATGCCTGGCATGGGGGTGGGAGGGGGGCTACGGGTGGGAGGCCCGAGCCCACGGGGCGACGGCCGCTCGCGGTAGGGCGCGACGACTCTGCCACAGGTTGCTTCCTTTTTCCTTGAAGGGGACCGGTGGGGCAACGTCAGCGGGACGTGGCCCCTGGTCCGGCTGTGCGACTGGCGCGGCGAAACGGCTTGCTCGGACTTTGATCTTAGTGGCACCCGTTCATCTCTCGTAGTCGTAGTCGTAGTGTGTTACCAGTCTTACGTTTTGACCTGCAAGGTGGTGCCGGTGGGAGATTATTCGTGTGCGTTGTTGAACAATAAAAAATTCGCAGTGTGCGCATTAATTAAAAGCCGAATTCTCCAGTCTGTCATTCCCCATTAGCAGCCATTGGCATGTATATTGAGCACTATCTGACAAGAAAAGGTTGGTACGTTATACTCGCTGGGCGTAACCTGCTTGGTTTTAGAAAGGTTTAGCGAGCGTTCGGCCGCAGTACCATGAATACAGTGAACTAGTATGTACCATGAACTCGATGTGGTTAAATGTAGGAAGTAGACACGAAGGGCTAGCCGTAAGAAAATATGCGTGTGCCACCTCTCGTTTAGTCCTTGGAATATCCGGTGGATGGCGGTGTTCTATATGGGGAATACATGAGGAAAATATGCGAGATGGTGGTACTTGGAGTGTTAAATAGATGGACGAACGGACACACAGACAGATGCATGGATGGACGCATGAACGGATGCAGGGGTGGATGCATGGACGAACGCAGGGACGGACGCATGAACAGACGCAGGGTCGGACGCACAGATGGGCGTGCGGTCGCATGAACAGACGCACTCACGAACAGGCGGATGGACGTATGGATGGTCAAGCAGATGGGCGCATAGACGGACGGAAGCCAGAAGGAATGAACTAACGGATGCTTCGCCCCGCTCTCCAACATTGACTCCGTGGGTATGCTGCCATTTTTTAACAAATTCTTTCATTCATTGTCTGATGCCGCCAGTATCTTGCCCGCACATCAAATCTCTTCTCGAACTAGCCTTCACCACACTGTTTATCCTGCGCATACCCGCACAATTGCCCACCTTCGCTCATTCTTTGTTCAAACAGCAAAGGATTGGAATGATCTTCCTCCTGTCGTCGTGCACCACACAAGCCGAATTCTGTTCATAGCCCACATCGAAAGAATTTTGTACCACAACTCACCCCTCATGTAACACCCCGTACTGGGGTATTTGAGCTATAATAAATAAATAAATTTGGTATGTCGTGATTTGAACAGATGACGAAAGTAAACGACACGTCCAAACATGATAATCACGACGCTTAAGTTATTTACTACACCATTTACCTTCACCTCATAACAATGTGCTGATTTCAGAGTGACATATTAACCTTCCTCATTCGTGCTTTGCATATAATCGATTCTCACTGTACGTGGGATCTGCCATTTTTTTAACGTTTGTTATCCTTTAAGGCGTCCATGTCCACATATACGTCCGTTGTTCTTTACAGCGCGCCATTGCAAGCGCGTGCGCAATATCTCCACATTGTATTGCGACTTCTATAAGTTAACCTCCATAGAAATACGCTGAGGATTGTCGGCCATGAGTCATTCCCTCCTCTGTAGCAGCAGTAATTGTGAGTACCCTCTCTAGTTTATGAGCTTTCAAACAAATGGCACTGTGTGTATATGTCCTTGTAATATTATAATTACATGGCCATGAGTGATCAATGCTCCCATCCGTGATTCTGTAAACCGTTCGTCAGGCTGTCTGCTTGTCCGTGCGTCTGTGCGTGCTTCCGACCGCCCGTCCGGGGTTTGTCGTACTCAGTCAGCGTCCGTGCGTCCGTGCTTCCATGCGTCCATGCGTCTGTCCGTCTGTCTGCACGTCCGTCTGTGTGCCCACGCTTCCGTTCATCTGTCCGTCCGTGCGTGCATCCGTCTGCCCGTGCTTCCTTCCTTCCATCCATCCGCCCATCCATGCTTCGGTTCGTTCGTTCTTCCATCTGTGTGTTCATCCATGCGACCGTCTATGCGTCCGTCATTTCGTCTGTGCTGTCGTCCGTCCGTGCCTCTGTCCGCCCGTTCAACAGGACGCACGGACTAATGAACGCAAGGATGGATGGACACACAAACAGACGGACAGCCGGGAACGCGCTAGCGTGTTAGTACCTTCTAGTAGTGCTTTGGCTAGCTGTTGCGCGTGTACGGAAAGGGTGGTTACGCACATCGCATTGAACTTCGCCACAACCTGCTTCGCATCTAACATTGCAAAATCGATAGGAGCAATCATACGCTAATTTAAATATTATCTTAGGGGAGAAGTTTCTTCAGGTGTGGGTCTTGCGTCTCCTATATGTAGTTACCATCTCTGTTTTAGTCCTTGCAATGTCCACTGGATGTATGTAGTAGTAGTATTCGCCGTCGTCGTCGTAGTAGTAAGTAGCCACCTCCATGGTATAGAACAGTCATCAGGGGTGTCACGGCAGCATTTGCGTTAACACGGACTTATTAATTGTGTGGCCCATGGGATGGCTTTATGCTCTCCTACCGTAGAGTACCAAGCACACAACCATTAACCACATTTTAGGGGGGTGAAGCTCCGTAAGCCGTGGGTCAAGCGTCTGCGATATATGTAGTAGTAGTAGTTGTCTTAGTAGTAGTAGGTAGCCACATCCGCATCAGGACAAGAGTAGCGGCACGTGCGCACTCTTTTGACTTGATGAGGACACCCGCGAACGTTAATCAAAGATAAAAAAAAATGGCAGCATATCCACGGATTGAATGCTGGAGAGTGGGGCGAAGCATCCGTTCGTCCATTCGTTATTGCTTCCGTCCATCCATGCGTGCGTCTGTGTGACCGTCCATGCCTCCATACGACCATCCGTGCGTGCGTCTGCTCGTGCGTCCGCACGTCCATCTGTGCATCCGTCCCTGCGTTCGTCCATGCATCCGCCCCTGCGTCCGTCCATGCATCCATCCGTCTGTGCAGCCATCCTTGCGCCCGTTCATCCATCGGTCTGTGTGTTCATTCGTCCATCTATTCAACACTCCAAGTACTACCATTTCGCATCTTTTCATCATATATTCCTCATACGCACCGCCATCCAGCGGACATTCCAAGGACTAAACGAGAGGTGGCACACGCACACTTTTTTACAGGAACGCCGCTTGCTAGACGCGAGCCGGACGTGCTCGTATCGGCTCCTGCTTTTTTAAATGTTTTTGACCGCAAATTTGCCGATCGACATCGGTTTTTCGACTCATCTGATCCAGTTTCTTTCAAGGATCGAGTGGATACCCGACTTTTGCGGGTAGGTCAAGCTTTCAAACTTTTATTTGGGTGTTTCCCCCTGTGCCACGTTGGCGCTCAGCTCGGCCTGCCGAGCGAGACGCTTCGAGGATGCCGCTAGAGGAGATGGTCTTCGGCGAAGAAATCTCCAGGCAGGAGAATGAAGCCTCCGGATGGATTGTTGCCCACTCTCGGAAGAAGCAGCGTCAGGATTTTACGCCCGGCGACAGCCCTGGCCCCAGTGCCGGTCATCGTGCCACCCGTCCAGCGCACCCAAAGGGGCCGATAAACAAGCTCATCGCCGCGTCGCGCCTGCCGCGTTTGCCTAAAGATCACTACCGGGTTGTCGTACGTCCCAAGGGAGGCATGGATGTGCGCAAGGTCAGTGGAATCAAGGTTACCCAAGCTTTGGTGATGGCTGCTTGTCTCGGCCCGCCGCAGGCTGAGGAATATATTGTTTGTGCCAATGAAATGCAGAACATTTTTGTGATCAGCACGCCACACGCTAGGAACGCAGAAGCCTACGCTAAAGTGAAGCAAATTCGAGTGGGAGAAACGCTCCATGAAGTCTCTACTTACGTGACGCCACCTGGGGATACGTGCAGAGGAGTTGTTCGTGGTATCGACCCTGAGCTCTCTGATGACCGGCTTGGTGAGCTCTTCGTGCACGCAAGAAATCCGAAGGTTCTTGGAGAGCGGCGCATCAAGAAAACGCCCACGGTGATCGTCCTGTTTGACGGTATGAAAGTTCCAAACTACGTCATGTGTGGGACGAACCTGATCCGGTGCACGCTCTACCGACGACAAATCGACGCCTGTCGAACCTGCGGAAAGCTGGGACATCGCTCGGACGTTTGTTTTACTCCTACAGTCATCACCTGCCCGGACTGTGGGGTCTCATCGCCCCCTGAGAATCATACGTGCCAGCCGAAGTGCTCCATCTGTGGAGGAGCGCATCCGACGGCGGATCGGGCCTGCCAAAGCAGGTACCAGGTTCCCTACATCGTTCGGCGTAGAAGGCGACGACGGAGAAAAGCAAACAAGCAGCACGCGGAGTTCGTGCCACAGCAAGCTCCCGGGCTTGGGTTCAACCAGGGGGGGTGGCCTTGATAACCCTGGGCGGAGTGCGGGTCACCACTCTCGCTCGAGGGATAGGTCTGCCTCCTGTGCTCGGATTCAGCAGGAACCTACTTGGGCTGAACGAGTGGGCCCAAAACGTGAGTCTCGCACTATCGTGCAGCGCCAGTTGCCAGAGCAAGCTACGGCTAGAATACAGCAGCTAGAGCGTGAGAATGCAACTCTGAGGAGTGAGCTTCAGGAGATTAAAGCATTAGTTGAGGAGCTTAGGCAGCGCGAACGCACGCCGGAAGGCGCGGTGAACGTGCAGCAGGCCGAGGCACAACCTAGAGGTGGTAAGCGAAAAGCCGCTGACCCTCCGATAGATATCGAGAAGGAGTTCAGTGACTTTAAACAGGAAGTTATGGGGGTGGTCCATGAAATTAAGGAGGCCATCGCTGGTGTCAGCTCTGTCATCCAGTCCCTTTCTGCAAGGGTGGTAGTGGTGGAGCAAAACCTAAGTAGCAATCATGGCGAAGCTAAATAAAACATTTGTCATTTGGCAATGGAATTGCGAGAGCTTCCACAGGAAGAAGGCAGTCTTGCAGCAGTTCGTCAGCTCACAGGAGAATAAGCCAGCCGTAATGCTCCTCCAGGAGACCATTAAAGGAGAGGTGGCCCTCCGGGGTTATCGCTCCGTGGCCTGCTGGGGGGAAGGAAAACGCGGGGTCGCCACCCTCATATCCAAAGAGTTCTCCTTTGAGATTCGCGATGTACGTCCAGACCTAAAGGTGGAACACATACTCATTGAGTTAATCCCAAACTCTCGGCTTAAGGAGCACCTATTCATTCTCAACGTTTATAGCTCACCATCTGATACTCGGGAGACTTTTAATGCGCTTCTCTTCAAAGCCTCCAAAATCGCGGGCTCGGCTCCGTTGACAGTTGCTGGCGACTTCAATGCGCAACATCAGACATGGGGCCATAATAATAATACGGCTAAGGGGCGGGCGCTTCTGCAGCATACTACCAATCTTAATATGTTACTAGTTACTGATCACAACATTCCCACACGTCTCGGCAATTCTGTAGCGAGGGACACCACGCCGGACCTGGCTTTTGTCAGGAACGTCGAGTGCCCTTTCTGGCAGAACTTGCATGAGAACTTGGGGAGTGACCATTTCATCGCGTCTATCTCCCTCGATGTTAAAGCACCGCCGCCGCGGGTTTCCAAAATTGTTGATTCGGATGCCTTTCGGGAACTCAGACAAAGCGATGAAAAAGAGTACGATGACCTTGGCCAGCTACTTGAGCGTCTTAGGGCAGATGTTAAAGCTGCCACTAAGGTGGTGGAGACGGATCTTAAAACGGAACGCATGGACAGCCGCCTAGCGAGGCTCCTTGAAGCCAAAAACTCCTTACTTAACAGATGGCGTACGCAGCGACTCAACAGGCGGCTCAGAAAGAAAATTGCTCTGCTCAAAAAGGAGATTGAATTGTACAGCCAAACCCTGGCCAGACAACAATGGGATGAGGTCTGTAACGCTGTCGATGGGCAGATGCGGTCAGGGGCGAAATGGAACATTCGCAAGCACCTCCTGGGAGATAAGCAAACTAAAGCTAACCAGAAACACACTGTTGATCGGCTCATTCACAAGGAGAGGTCTGCTGGGATCTCCAATGATCAAATCTT
The DNA here is from genome assembly GCF_013339725.1 of Rhipicephalus microplus. NCBI lineage: Eukaryota > Metazoa > Arthropoda > Arachnida > Ixodida > Ixodidae > Rhipicephalus > Rhipicephalus microplus. The sequence continues at coordinate 235,110,259 of NC_051167.1, read as the reverse complement.
ACAACAGCTGGCGGATAGGTACCTCCCCCGGGGGGCTACCATGGATGCAGACTACCCGGATTTCTCTGGTCTGGAGGATGCGGAGCTGGACTCCCCCTTCAACACGGCAGAGATCAGGGCGGTCCTTTTTGATCTCAATGGAAAATCGGCTCCCGGGCCGGATGGTATCACTAACAGGCTACTTAAAAATCTGGACGATAGATCCATTGAGCTACTAACTGACGAGGTCAACCGGGTTTGGCAGTCGGGGCAGGTGCCGAAGGAGTGGCGAGCGGCCTCTGTCGTCCTCATTCCCAAGCCTGGTAAACCTCTCGGGCTCGGCACGCTCCGACCGATCTCGCTCACATCTTGCGTGGGTAAGGTCGCGGAACATGCAATCCTTAACCGAATCTCCCATCACATTGAACAAAACGAGCTCTTCCCTTTCAATCTCATTGGCTTTCGTCCCGCGCTCTCTACGCAGGACGTTATAAAAATGATTAAACATCAAATTCTCGACATAGACACCATAGATGTCCGAGGGATTCTTGCACTCGATCTGGAGAAAGGTTTCGATAATATCTCACATCCTCACATACTGGATTCGGTCTTTGAGTTGGGATTGGGGGCCCGCTTTTACGTGTTCGTCCACTCTTTTCTCAGGGATCGCGTTGCCACCATTCGGCTCGGGGACCTCTGCTCCAAGGAATTTCACCTTGGACCTAGGGGAACCCCTCAAGGATCGGTCATTTCGCCGCTAATTTTTATTATCGCCATGAGGAAACTCTCGCTCGAACTCTCTCGTATCGACCGCATCGGACATGCGCTGTATGCGGACGATATTACTATATGGTGCACTTGTGGTAGGGACGGAGACGTTGAGGAGTCCCTCCAGCAGGCCCTCAGGTGCACGGAGGAGTTTTTGGATAGCACGGGGCTGCACTTGTCGACCGCCAAGTCGGAGCTCCTCCTGTACACACAGCCGGAGAAACGCAAGTTCACCACTATTCCAATTCCGCCGGAAGAGATCAGGATCGAAATTCACACACGGTCAGGGCAGGCCATCCCCCGTGTCGATAAAATTCGGATATTAGGCATGTTCCTGGAGGAGCACGGAAGTAACTCTCATACTCTGACTCGTATTGCGGCAAAGGCGGAGAGCATGGTCACGCTTATACTTCGGGTGTCTAACAGGCGTGGAGGGCTTTGTGAGGCCAACCTCATGAGGCTTTTCCATGCCTTTCTTATGAGTCACATTAATTACATTGCCGCAGCGCATAGGTGGGAAAGGAAAGAACAAGGGAAACTGGATGCGATTATTCGAAAGTGCATTAGGAGGGTCTTGGGCCTTCCAAACAACACAAATGAGGAAAAGCTCAAGGCTCTTGGTATGCATAATACATTTAGTGAGATTGCAGAAGCGCAACAAACAGCACAAGCTGCACGACTGTCCTCTGCCAAAGCAGGGAGACGCATCCTGGAGTTTCTGGGCTGCGAACCAACTATGGTAGCAGACAAAAAGATACAGCTTCCACCCAAATTGAGGGAGCAGATACGGTCTCACAAATTCCTAGAAATGTTCACCCTCTCTACAATGTCGGCCGCCGGGCCGCTGGGCTAGGTCGCTCCTTAGTTCCGCCGCTGCCACCCCTGAACTTGTGGCGTTCGTTGACGCAGATCAGTATCCCGGCACATCCAATTTCGTGGCTGTGGTCACTGACCTTTACGGTAAAATCCTCACAGCAGCATCTCTTCGAGATACCACGCCGGCTAGGGCAGAGCAGGCTGCTATAGCAATGGCCGTGGCGATTCCCATGCGCACGCGCATTTTCACTGATTCTCGAGCTGCTGCACGAGCGTTCATGACCGGGTCAGTCTGTGAGCAGGCGGCCCATCTTCTTACCAAAAGACCACATTGCACGGAAATCGACGGCCACATCACCCGGTTTCCTGCCCACATGGGCAAGGATGTCCACCCCGTTATCCCCAATGCCAATGAGCTTGCCCATGCCCGAGCACGTGAACTGTCCCACCGTGACGAGCAATCGGCATCTAATTTTGGGGATGGCATCCGGCAGCTTGATTCACTCCTCACCTTTAACGAAATTTGCAAAAATTATAAATTGGCCAGGCGTAGCTTTCCGCTCCCGCACCCGCAACTCTCTAGGGGCCAGTCAGTCACTTTAAGAATGCTGCAAACGGGTACTTACCCGTCGCCGTTTGTGTACAGCAAGTTTATCGACAGCATAAAGCCGCAATGCCCTCATTGCGAAGAGAGACGTTGCACGTTACCCCACATGCTCTGGCAATGCGCGGCGCTGCGCGATGGCGAGCCTCTCAGCACAGAAGCTGCCTGGAGGACGGCAATTACCAGCTCGGACCGAGAGGTCCAAATCCGGGCTGTCCAGAGGGCCCGCAATTTGGCGGAGGGGCTCGCTCTTCCTGTCCCCACGTGGGTGCGGCCCGCAGCCGACCCTCCCTCTTGAGGGGAATCGGCTCCTCAGGACAATTTGTAAATAAAGTTCATTGACTGACTGACTGACTGACACTTTTTTACGGCTTGCGCTTCGTGTCTACTTCCAACCTTTAACCACCTCGAGTTCATTGTACATACTAGTTCACTGTATTCATGGCACTGCAGCCCAATGCTCGCTGAACCCTTCTGAAACCAAGGAGGTTACGCCCAGCGAGTACAACGTAGCAACCCTTTCTGATAAGATAGTGCTCAATGTACATGCCAATGGCTGCTAATGGGGAATGAGAGACAGGAGATTTGACTTTTAGTTAACGCGCACGCTGCGAACTTTCGATTGTTCAACAACGCACGGGAGAAATCTCCCACCGCCGCCACGTTGCAGGTGAAAACGTAAGACTGGTTACACGCTACGGCAACTACTACGAGGGACGAACGAGGCTACTTTAAGGAGATTCGCCCTTAAAAGAGAGTTGTTTATGATGAAAGGCCTGACAGAGACGAATATCGGTGCCTTATTTATCCGTAAAATTTGCCTTGAAGTGGATGCCTATAAAAAAAACTAGTAACAGAAGGGTGAACTTTGAACCCTATTTGCCCAGAAAAGGTTGTCATGTTAAATTCGCCGGGCGTAACCTCAATTGTTTTTAGCGAGGATTGGGCCGCAGGGCCATGAAGTAGCGGCGGTGAAAGGTGGAACTAGACACCAAGCGCAGGCGTTAAGAGAGTGCACGCGTTCCGCTCTTATAGTCCGGCTGTGCCACATCTTGTTTATTCCTTGGTATGCCCGCTGTATGGTGGTATTCCTGTATGATGAATATATGATGAAAAGATGCGAGATGGGAATACTTGGAGTGTTGACTTGATGGGCGGACAAATAGGCAGATGGATGGGTGGACAGACAAAGAGAAGCACGGAAGGACGGATTCACGGAAGGATGGACGAACGGACAGACGAACGCATGTATGGACGGGCGAACCCACAAACAGATGCATAGATGGACAGATGGGTGCATGGCCGAACGCTGGGATGGATGCATGGATAGAAGGAAAGACGGACGTACGAACGAACAGACGCATGGAAGGACGAACGGACGCTCGAGCAGACAGACATACATACCGACGGACGGATGCACTGACGAATGTATAAACGCGCGGACAGATGGATGAATGGACGGACGCATGCACGAACGGACGGACGGTTGCACAGACGGATGCATGAATGGACGGAAGCAAAGAACGAACGGATAAACGGAAGCGCGGACGCAAGCGCAGATGGACTGACTGATGCTTCACTGCCCTCATCATCATTCACTCCGTGGATATAGTGTAATAATTAAACACACCAGATTATGGGTAATAATAGTTGGGTGTAATGAGAGGTACTTAGCATAGAGGACATTTTATAATTATGATGATATACCTATCCTTCTTGCACCAAGTCAACTTTTGTAGTAAGCATTTTATCCAAACACTAACAATAGGCGGCAGCCAAGTGAGAACAATCAACGAAAATATGCAAGTCATGACGTGAAACAGTATACACTTTTCATAACACAGTACACTGAAACAGAAATGGTAAGAAAGAAAGTCACAGAATGTCAATGAACTGCGTCATGAAGAGTGGAGTGAAGCATCCGTCAGCCTGTCTGTGCGTCTGTCCATCCATCCGCCCGTCCTTGCGTTCATCCGTCCCTCCGTCCGCGCGCTTGTACGTCGGTCGGTGCATCTGTCCATCCGTTCGTGCGTCCGTCTCTATACATCCGTCCATCCATGCGTCCGTACATCCATGCATTCTTCTGTGCGTCCGTACATCCGCCCATGCGTCCGTCCGTCTATGTATCTGTCTGTCTGTCCGTCCATGTGTCTGTAGATCTGTTCGTCAATCCAGTCAACACTCCAAGTACCGCCATCTCGCATTTTTTATTGTATATTCATCATATAGAAGTGCCGTGAACCAGAAAAAATTCTTAGAACCAAACGAGAGGTGGCATGGCCGGACTAGAGAGTGGCACGCGCGCATTCTCTAACAGCCTGCGCTTCTTGCCTAGTTCCCACCTTTAAAAGCCTCAAGTCCATACCACTGCAGCCCAACCCTCGCTAAAGCTTCATAAAACCAAGGAGATACGCCCAGTGAGTTTAACGTGGCAACATTTTCTAATCATGATTGATTGAGATTGATATGTGGGGTTTAACGTCCCAAAAGCAACATATGAATATGAGACGCCATAGAGGAGGACTCCGGAAACTAGATCACCTAGGGTTCTTTAACGTGCACCCAAATCTGAGTACATGGGCCTACAACAGTACCTGCAAACTTCTTAATCTCATCTGCCCACCTAACCTTCTGTCTCCCCCTAACCCGCTTGCCTTTTCTGGGAATCCAGTTAGTTACCCTTAATGACCAGCGGTTATCCTGTCTACGCGCTACATGCCCGGCCCATGTCCACTTCTTCTTCTTCTTGATTTCAGATATGTTATCCTTAACCCCCATTTGTTCCCTAATCCACTCTGCTCTCTTCTTGTCTCTTGAGGTTACACCTACCATTTTTGTTTCCATTGCTCGCTGTGTCGTCCTCAATTTAAGCTGAACCCTCTTTGTAAGTATCCAGGTTTCTGCTCCGCAGCTAAGTACTGGCAAGATAGAGCTTTTATATACCTTCCTCTTGTGGGATAGTGGCAATCTAACTGATCATAATTTGAGAGTACTTGCCAAATATGCTCCACCCCATTCTTATTCTTCTAGTTACTTCTATCTCGTGGTTCGGCTCTGCGGTTATTACCTACCCTAAGTAGACATAGTCTTCTACAACTTGAAGTGCACTATTACCTATCTTGAAGCGCTGCTCTTTTCCGAGGTTGTCGTACATTATTTTCGTTTTCTGCAGAATAATTTTAAGACCCACCTTTCTACTCTTCTTGTCTAACTCCGTAATCATAAGTTGCAATTCGTCCCCTGAGTTACTCAGCAATGCAATGTCATCAAACCGCAGGTTACTAAGGTACTCTCCATTAACTTTATCCCTAACTGTTCCCATTCTAGGCTTCTGAAAACCTCCTGTAAGAACGCGGTAAATAGCATTGGGGAGATTTTGTCCTCCTGCCTTACACCCTTCCTAATTGGTATTCTGTTGCTTTCTTTATGAAGCACTATGATAGCAGTTGATCCCCTGTAGATTTCTTCCAGGATGTTTATATATACTTCATCGACGCCTTGATTCCGCATTGTCTGCATGACGGCTGATATTTCTACTGAATCAAACGGTTTCTCGTAATCTATAAAGGCTATGCAAAGTGGTTGGTTATATTCTGAGCATTTCTCTATTACCTGATTGATAGTATGAATGTGGTCAATTGTTGAGTAGCCTGTTCGAAATCCTGCTTGTTCCTTTGGTTGATTGAATTCTAATGTTTTCTTTACTCTGTTAGCAATTACCTTTGTAAATAGCTTGTATACTGCAAAGAGCAAGCTGATCGGCCTGTAGTTCTTCATATTTTTGTCATCTCCTTTTTTATGTATTAAGGTGATGTTAGCGTTCTTCCAAGACTCTGGTACTCTTCCCGTCAGGAGACACCTCGTCAACAGGGTGGCTAGTTTTTCTAACACAATCTGTCCTGCATCTTTCAGCAGATCTGATGTTACCTGATCCTCACCAGCAGCTTTGCCTCTTTGCATGCTCTCCAAAGCTTTTCTGACTTCTTTTATCATTACTTGTGGGGTGTCATCTGGGTTACTGCTAGTTCTTATAGTATTAAGGTCGTGGTTGTCCTGGCTATAGTATAGATCTCTGTAAAACTCCTCCGCTATTTTAACTATCCTATCCATATTGGTAGTCATTTTGCCTTCTTTGTCCCTTAGTGCATAGATCCGATTTTTGCCTATCCCAAGTTTCCTTTATCACGGCTTTCACTCTTCCTTCATTTTTCAGAGTATGTTCAATTCTTTCCATGTTATACCTTCTCACATCGCATACCTTACGCCTAATAATCAACTTTGAAAGCTCTGCCAGTTCTATTTTGTCGGTTGTACTTGAGACTTTCATAGTTTGACGCTTCTTAATTAGATTCTTTGTTTCCTGGGAAAGCTTCCCAGTGTCTTGTCTAACTACTCGGCCTCCAACTTCCGCTGCACACTCCGTAATGATACTCGTCAGATTATCATTCATTGTATCTACGCTAAGGTTAATTTCCTCACTAAGAGCCGAGTACCTGTTCTGAAGCGAGACTCTGAATTCGTGTGTTTTTCCTCTCAGTGCTAGCTCATTGATTGGCTTCTTGCGTATCAGTTTCTGTCGTTCCTTCTTCAAGTCTACGCGTATTCGAGACCGTACCATTCTATGGTCACTGCATCGTACCTTGCCAACCACTTCCACATCCTGCACATTGCCTGGGTGTGCACTCATTATAAAGTCTATTCCCTTCTTATTTTCGCCATTAGGGCTCCTCCATGTCCTGATTGCGGTTTCCTCGTTTTCGGTATAAGGTATTCAAAATCCATAAATTATTGCGTTCTGTGAATTCTACTAGCAGCTCTCCTCTGGCGTTTCTAGTACCGATGCCATAATCTCCTACTGCCTGGTCTCCAGCCTGCATCTTCCCTACCTTTGCATTAAAGTCTCCCATCAGTATAGTATACTGTGTTTTTTTGCCTTACTCATTACCAATTCCAGGTCTTCATAGAAGCTTTCAACGGAAGCGTCATCACGGCTAGATGTAGGTGCGTAAGCCTGTACCACCTTCCTCTTGTATCTTTTAATCAGTTTATTTACGATACCTACTACCCTTTCGTTTATGCTATAGTATTCCTCTATGTTGCCAGCTATGTTTCTGTGAATTAGGAACCCCACTTCCAGTTCTCTTCTGTCAGCCAAGTCCCTATAGAAAAGGACGTGTCCAATTTGTAGCACCGTATAGGCCTCATCTGTCCTCCTAACCTCACTGAGCCCTATTATATCCCATTTAACACCCTCTAGCTCCTCGAATAGTACAGCTAGACTTCCCTCACTAGATAAGGTTCTAGCGTTAAACGTTGCCAAGTTCAGGTTCCAATGGCGGCCTGTCCGGATCCAGAGATTCTTAGCACCTTCTTCTGCATTGCAGATCTGACCACCACCGTGGTCAGTTGCTTCGAAGCTGCTGGGGACTGAGGGCGGTGAGCTATTTGGCATATGCATGTGGGAGGTAGTGGCCAGATACTGCACCAGGGTGGCCAATCTTTCTTTGGTGAGGGAGTGCGTTGCCGGTGGTGGTTACTGGTGAGGCCGCACCCCAGGCCTCTTAATGCAGTTCCATCACCACGCGGATTTCTTTTTATCCGGTTGGAAACTGCGTGGCACCGGGATTTTAACCACGGACCTTTTGCATGTGAGGCGGATGCTTTAGACTTTACGCCATAGCTGCTTTATAGGTTATTTTATTTTAAAACACTATCTTTTTATTCATGACTAACGTGTGCGGTTTTCCACCTCATTTCATAAGTGCATGCCCTTGCCGCTACTCTAGTCTGGCCGTGGAGGTGGCTATATGCCACGACGACGACGATGACTACTACTACTACATACATCGAAGACGCATGATTCACTGCTATAAGAGCTTCGCCGCTAAAAAGACACCAACTACCACCAAAGAAAGCCATGTGTATCGCCACAGCTGGAAAATGGTGAAGAACACTCACAGAAACTCGTCTACGTCGCCTTAAGCATGCAGGCGCACCAACATTCAGAACCTTGTAGAGGTTCGAGGCTCTGGCTAGCCTGAGAATCCCTGAGGAAAGAGGCGGAGACTGACAGAAACCATGTTTACTGATAAGAACCCAAGCCGAAACTACCCACACCCTGTGGCTGCCACGTGCAACGAGCGCACCCGCGACTGTAATTGTCATCATCTTTTAAGGGCGACGCTCTTCAAGCCGTGGGTCGTGCGCCTGTGATGTAGTAGTAGTAGCAGTCGTCGTCGTAGTAGTGGGTACCCACCTCCACGGCTGGACGCACTCTTTCGAATTGAGGAGCAAGCCCTATAGAGACAAGTATCGTTGACCTACTCTTCAATATAAATTGCCTTTAATTTGATGCTTCCTGTAACAGAACTAGTAACAAAAGGATGCACTTTGAGCACTATGTCACCAGAAAACATGGCCATTATAAACCCACCGGGCGTTACTTGCTTAGATTTAGCGTAGTTTAGGGAGGGTAGGGCCACAGTGCCATGAACTAGCGGTGTGAAAGGTGAGAACTAAACACGAAGTGCAGGTCGTAAGAAGAACGCGCGCGTGCCATTCCTATAGTCCAGCCGTGCCACCTCTCGCTTAGTCCTTAGAATGTCTGCTGGCTGGCGTCACTACTTAAGGATCTATATATGATGAAAAGATACTAGAAGGCGGTACTTGGAGTGTTCACTAGATGGATGGACGGATGGACAAACGAACGAATGGACGGACTTACAGACAGACAGACGCACGAGCGGACGCACGGACGCACGGACGGCCGGACGGCTTTACGAACGGACGCATGGAAGGACGGACGGCTGCATGAACGGACTAACGGAAGGACGGATGCATGGACAGACCAACGGACGCGTGGATGGACGTACGTAGGGACTGACACACAGACAGATGGAAGCACGGACGGACGCATGAATGGACGCACGGACGAATGGAAGCAAGAACCAACAGACGGACGGAAGCGCGGACGGACTGACCGATGCTTCGCCCCATTCATCATCATCATGCACTCCGTGGATGTGCTGCGATATTTCGATGTCAGCGTTCTCGCGGCTGCCGCTTTTATAACCTCTACCTAACGCTGCCGCCGACCATCGCTTGATGCCGGTGACTGCTGCCGTTAAAGGTGTCGGTGATCAACGCGGCCACTGACGATGACTACAGCCCTACTAAACAGCCGGTGCTCCAACGCACACGTGAGAGACATTCAACCTGAACTCACGCTAACCGAAGCAGAGGCACTCTGTGTCACGAAGACATAGAATGCCGCAACGCCGCAAGATCGATGTCTAACGGCTACAAAGTGATTGTGTGTACTGAGGAAGCGTTTGCTTGCCTTCACTGACGACTAGAGAGAAAGAAAAAGAGGAGGGAGCGTAGGACAAAAGAGAGAGAGAGAGAAGAGATTGCGCATTCGTAGGGGTGGAGCTGACGCTTCAGGGAACGAAGGGCACAACCCCGAGAGAAAACTGCTTCTATCCCCTCTAAAATGAAAAAAAAACAAAGAACACAACACGTCAATACCCTATACTCTAAATACACTGAATAGAAAACACACAATAAATTATGGATAGATCCCATGTACAGTGTAAATCCATGATATGCGAAGCACGCTTGAGAAATGTTCATATGTCACTTTAGAGAGAGAGAGAGAGATAAAGATGCAAGGAAGGCAGGGAGGTTAACCAGACGCACATCCGGTTTGCTACCCTGCACTGGGGAAGAGATAAAGGGGAGAAAAGAGGTTGCAGAAAGATGAGAAGGTTCACACAATCACGAGCACACTCGGGGAGCACACACAGTTTACAGGCGGTCGCTCAGGTTTGTTGACTTAAGGTAAAGTAGCAGTGCTTTAGTTGCTTTCTGCGCAACTGAGGCAGATGCCCAAGGTCCTAGTATCTTCTGCACACAAAATGGTCCGGGTTCAAGTCGATTCAAAACCATCCGTAGCTGGCATCGCTGTGTGTCGTAGCAAGCGTAGCTGCACAGGACGTGTTCGATGGTCTCTTCATCTCCGCAGTAGTCGCATGTAGGAGTGTCTGCCATACCAATGCGAAAAAAGTACACCTTTGTGAATGCAACACCCAACCAAAGGCGGCATAACAGTGTCGCATCGGAGCGGGAAAGTTGTGATGGTAACTTTAGCTTGAGCGAAGGATCCAGTTCATGAAACTGACACCTTTGGAAGCTGGTAGACGACCAGAACGTGCGTGTGAGATCTCGAGCCAGCAGGTAATGTTGTCTTGCTGCACCATTCCTTGATAGAGGAATCGGGACTACACGGGTTTCTTCATAGGGCTGAGCGGGCTGCATCATCGGCTAATTGATTTCCGGTAATACCGATATGTCCAGGCAGCCATTGATATATAATATCATGCCCTCGTGCTAGAGCTTCGTGTGGCAATATCTTATTTCTTGTACCAGTTGGTCATGGCTCCTCCTACGCATGGCACACTGCAAACTCTGAAGCGCTGCCTTCGAATCACAGAATATGACCCATTTTCCTGGACGTTCTTGAGCGAGATATTGTAAAGCAGCCCTCATAGCAGCAAGCTCTGATGCCGTAGATGTAGTCATATGCAATAACTCAAACTTGATTGTCATTTCTGCAGGCGCAATTACAGCTTTAAATCAGCACAACATTACGAGGTGGATAGAAAAAAATGGCAGCATATCCACGGAGTGAATGATGGAGAGTGGGGGGAAGCATTCGTACGTCCATCCGTTCTTGCTTGCGTCCGCCCATGCGTCCGTCTGTGTGACCGTCCGTGCATCCATCCGCCCGTCCGTGCGTGCGTCTGTTCGTGCGTCCGTCCTTGCGTTCGTCCATGCAGCCACCCCTGCGTCCGTTCATGCGTTCATCCTTGCATCTGTCTGTGTGTCCGTTCGTCCATCTATTCAACAGTCCAAGTACCACCATCTCAGATCTTTTCATCATATATTCCCATATAGAAGCACCGCCATCCAGCGGACACTCCAAGGACTAAACGAGAAAAGGCAGACGCACACTTTCTTACGGCTTGTGCTTCGGGTCTACTTCCAACGCCGACTAAATTTCAAGGCCGAAAGGCTGCCGCAGTGACGTCAGAGGGTGGGGGCCCAGTTACGCCGCGAACGCGGCGGAAAGCCTGTGTTTCGTTCACGTTTTTAGGAGAACCAACGCTCCCGCTCTCGCAGCCGCTGTGGCTAGATCGGGCCGAATAAAAGATGTGGAAAAAAAGTTTTACTGAGCATGCTCAGTTGGGCAACTGGGCCCCCAACCTCTGACGTCACTGCAGAAGCCTTTCGGCCTTGAAATGTAGTCGGCGTTGCTACTTCCCACCTTGAACCACCTCGAGTTCATGGTATATACTATTTCACTGTATTCATGGCACTGCGGCCCAACGCTCGCTGAACCTTTCTAAAACCAAGGAGGTTACGGCCAGCGAGTACGACGTAGCAACCTTTTCTTGTCAGATAGTGCTCAATGTACATGCCAATGGCTGCTAATGGGGATTGCATCGTGCGCGTTAGCTAAAAGCCGAATGCTCCTGTCTTTCAGTTTAATTAGCAGCCATTGGCATGTACATTGAGCACTATTTTGTTATTGTTCATCAACGCACAGAAGAAATCTCTCACCAGCACCACCTTGGAGGTCAAAATGTTTTACTTGTTACACACTAAACGGCTACGAGGGACGAACAGGTGCTGCTATAAAGATCTTCGCAGATCCTACGTACAGTGGGAATCGATGATATGCGAAGCACTAATGAGAAATATTCATACATCAATTTAAACTCAGCATGACGTTACGAGGTGGAGGTAAATGATGCCGTACATGACTTTTGTGTCATGATTATTTAGTTTGGATGTGTCGTTTACCTTCGTCATCTATTCACGTCCCGTGATACCGAATTTGGAATATGTGAAGCTGGCGAAACGGCTGCGAGCACGCTATGAACGTGGTAAGTTGCCCAGTTCTCACCTCACACAGTTGTCAGGATTATCATGTTTGCAGCAGTTATATATTTCGTCATCTATTGACGTCACGTAACACCAAATTTGGTATATGTGGAGCTAGCAAAACGGCCGCGAGCGCATCTTGAAGGACCTAACATACTTCCAACAACGCGGAGCTGACGCCGGACGCGCGCGGAGGTGAGCGGTCGCATGTGACTTTGGCTCCTGCAAATTTTCCTCTTGTGGCTGACTGATCACTCCAAACGCCCCGAATACTTGACTGGACCTATATGTGAGTGTTACCGACGCTTCCTGTGATACTTTTTCAATACTGAGACGTTTTTTACGCAAGCCGCAGCCCTTTTAGGGCTGTCGGCTGGCAGTGTCGCTGCTAGGCCTACCTCTCCCTAGCATGAGCGCTGGAACAGGGCGCGACGCAGCCGGCGTCGATGGTGCGCGTTCCTGGCGCGCGATCCACGAGAGCCTCTCAAGACAACGCCAGCATCCTTCGTCACCACCAAGCCATGCAGTGGCTCAGGAGCGCCAATCAAGAGCAGCACCGAAGCCCCCACCACTGCCGCGCAGTGATTACAAAATCATATTAAGAGTCCGTGGAGGTTTAAACTGTGCTGTGATACATCCATGCGTCCTCAGACAAATAATCCTCAAGGCGGCGGGTCTCCCAATCTCTGACCGCACCAGTTCTGACCAAATACGCGTCAACTCCATCAACCATACCGTTCTGATTAGCACACCAGACCTGGATCGTGCCGACCTCTACCATGGCATACGGCTCTTGAACTTCAACGGCACCCCTCATGAAGTCGCCACCCATGTCGCTGATCCCGTCGATACCTGCAGAGGAACCGTTCTCCTGCCTTCCGATTACTCGGAAGACGAAATCATCTCGACCCTCCGCCGATGCAACCCAAAGCTGACTATCGGAGGTGCACGACGCCTAGGCAGCACTGAAACCATTCTAATCATATTTCAAGGCAAAATCGTTCCTTACTACGTCCACTACGAAGGCTGTGCACTTCGATGTCGTCCCTTCAGGCAAAAGGTTGAAGCCTGCACACGGTGCCGTCAGATTGGTCATCGCCAAGACGTCTGCACCAACACCAGTGACACACTTTGTCCCAAATGTGGACTAAAAGATGCACCTATGGACCACGAGTGTGACCATGTTTGTGTTGTGTGCAATGGAAACCATGAAACAGGTTCATCGCTGTGTAGACAACGATTTAAGCCGCGCCCTACACGGTCCATGGAAAAGCAAGACCCACCCATCCACCGATCTCCTAGTCGCGAACAAACTCACGGTTCAAGCCAGCGGAAAAGTCGAAGCAAAAGCAAGGAACGCGGGCGGAAAAGTCGAAGCAAAAGCAAGGAACGCGGGCGACGCTCCAGTGCCAGCAAAAGTAAAGATCGCGGTCGTCGCTCCGATTCAACGCCGCAAGACGACGCCTGGCCAGCCCCATCACCAAGCCCTGCTCTCACCAACTCTTCGGTCAACTCACACCAGGTAGGCTGGGCTAAGTCAGCCTCTTCTAGCTGCTCCTCAAATCACACCAGTAACAACGACTCCACCCTCTTAAAGAAAATGCAACCCTAAAGCTGAAATTCAGAGGCTTAAATTACAACTCGAGTCTTTTCACTTATCCGCTACTACCACTCAAATTGATTCTCGTCCTCCTTCCGCATCAACCACCCAAGCCCCTCCCTCTCATTCCGCCTCTTCCATGTGCCATTCATCAGCCCCACCTGAACCCTCTGCACATTTGCCCATGGACACTAGCCCCTGTGCTCAACGCGAACCACTTCTCCCTCCCCCCAGCAAACGTAAAACTCCGAGCACTCCACGATCAGAAGAATCCCTGGAGGAGACAGTTTTAAATTATAATGACAGAATAACCGCATTAGAAACTAAATTTCATAATATACTCACCGCAGTTGAAAAACTCAGTGCAGATTACGCAGCCAAACATGAAGCACTCGCCAAATTTATGGACCTTGTGCAAGCTCATATCCAACAAACTACAAGTTGGATAGCTGAAGTTAGTGCCAATAATCCTAGCATAGCACCACTTTCCACCTCAGCACCAGCTTCGCTTAACAATGGCCAATAACCCGACTCGCTCCGAGCTTCAGGTTTGGCAATGGAACTGTAGGGGGTTCCGAAAAAAGAAAGCACATCTGCAACAGTTCCTTGCCTCCCGTTCTAATCTACCCGAAGTCATTGCCCTCCAAGAAACTCATGGGCCAGTCAGCTTCCCAGGTTATAATGTCCACCAAACTAAAAAGCTGTCCCGGCCTGATACGGCAATTCTTACTCAAAAACACCTCACTGCAAATCACTCCCACTTCGACGGCGTCGATATAGAGCATGATTTTTTGGAGATTATTCCTCATAAGAATAACACATCTGCTCTTTACCTTCTGAATGTCTACAGCCGCCCTCGAGACAAACATCACCGCTTTGACTCCCTTTTTACTCAAGCCATTTCCGCTGCCAAAGACCATCCCCTTTTAATTCTTGGTGATTTCAATGCACCCAACCTGTTGTGGGGTCACACTGTTTCTACTCCTAAGGCCAGAGCCCTGTGGATACACATACAAGACCACAGACTCACGCTACATAATGACGTCGATGCACCAACCAGGCTAGGAAACAGCGTATCGAGAGATACCTCTCCCGATCTTACCCTTACACGCAGAATTCAGCACGTTACATGGAGCAACTTGCAAGTTAATCTCGGTAGTGATCACTACATCATTACTACTACAGTACATTTCAAGCACAAACCCTTCGCACCTAAGCCAATCAGTCACACCAATTGGGACAAATTCGAGAGGCCCGCCAGATATCAGCTCCCAGAAACATCCAAGACATCTCAGAATGGGTGAAGCAACTTCACTCAGATGCTGGGGTGCATACTACAATTTTGCCCCCCGAAACCCCCCTCACCACGGTTGATGCCAAGCTTTTACATATGTGGGAAGCCAAACAGTCTCTCTTGAAGAGATGGAAAAAAGGACGGCACAACCGAAAGCTAAAACTCCGAATAGCCAAGCTTGACCTGCAGATCCAGGAGTACGCCACACAACTGGCCTGCCAGCAATGGGGCCAGGTGTGTGACAGCATGCAGGGAAACCTTGACAGCAAACGCACATGGCAACTACTGCGCCACCTCTTAGACCCTACCACATCACGCACACATCAAAACCAGAGCATAAAGAAACTTGTATATGCTCACAAAAACGATCTAAACGAACTCTTCGACGACCTCCGCGATAAACATCTGCCTCCTGCTCAGAAGTATAACACACCAAAGTACACTGGAAAGCCCAACGAGTTATTGAGCGCCGCTATCACGGAAGCAGAGGTTCGGCATGCTATGGCCACTCTGCGCACAACGTCAGCACCAGGCCCAGACCACATTAACAACAAAGTACTTCGCAATCTGGACGACAACTCCGTCACGGCAATCACAGATTATTTCAATCACTGCTTTGACACTGGCACCCTTCCAAGTTCCTGGAAGGATGCCAGGGTAATTTTCATTCCAAAGCAAAACAAACCAGTGAACACTTCCAATCTCAGGCCTATTTCACTAACCTCTTGTCTTGGTAAAACGCTTGAACACGTTATACTCAACCGTCTGAATAAATACATGGAAGACAACAATGTTTATCCACCAGAAATGGTGGGTTTTCGAAAATCTCTGTCATGTCAAGATGTCATGCTTCGACTGAAGCATGATATCATTACACCCAACAGCAGCCTAGATACGCAAGCAATCTTGAGTCTGGACATCCATGGAGCTTTCAACAATGTTGCTCATTCCGCCATCCTCCGCGAGCTTAATCTCATAGGGGTTGGCGCAAAGACATATAACTATATAGCTACTTTTTTAGCCAACCGTACCGCAACCATACACATAGGCGCAGATCAATCTCAGTCTTACGCTTTGGGAAGTTACGGCACGCCACAAGGGTCTGTGCTGTCACCGTTTCTTTTTAATGTCTCTATGATGCCGTTGGCGCAAGCATTGAGATCTATCCCTGACCTCAAGTTTTCACTCTACGCCGACGACATCACTCTTTGGATGACTGGCGGCTCCGATGGAGAGATTCAAGACACCCTGCAAGCTGCGGCAAATACGGTTGTGGCACTTACAGGGTCTATGAATCTTTCATGTTCCCCACAGAAATCTCAGCTACTTCTCCTACCATCTCACAGAGGGGGCGAAAAACACATATCCAATATACAGGTAATTCTAGATGACGTACCAGTTACTCGAGTGGATAGGATCCGCGTGCTCGGTTTACACATTCAAAGCAATCGGCTCAACACATACACACTAAAGACACTTCACACCACCGTTGATCATACCTTGCGACTTTTGGGTCGGGTCAGTAATAAACATGGCGGACTAAAGGAGGCCGAACTCCTCCGCTTGGTCCAAGCCTTCGTTATCAGTAAAATAACTTTTACAACGCCTTACCTACACTTTCTTAAATCAGAATCCGACCAGATAGACATCCTTTTACGCAAAGCGTATAAGTTCGCTTTAGGGGTGCCTATACGGACCTCCACTGAAAGGCTTATGCGTACTGGCACCTTCAACACCCTTGCTGAACTAGGAGAAGCCCATATTGCATCTCAGTATAACAGACTTTCTAACACCGTGACAGGCCGACACATTCTACAAACCCTTTCTGTCACTCCGGCATCCATCACTAAGGTCAAGTACACCATTCCACACCACATACACGAGAACCTATACATTCCACCACTTCCAAAAAACATGCACCCTGAGCACCAGAAACAGCGCAGGATGCAGCGCGCGAGGGCCCTCAAAAAACAATTCTCCTCCTCCAATGATGTGCTCTATGTTGACGCCGCCGATTACGGAAACAGGCATCATTATGCAATATCGGTAATCAACTCTCACGGCCAGGTCGCTGCGGCCGCCTCCGTTCTTGCTTCTTCTTCGGAGGAAGCGGAAGAGGCGGCCATAGCCCTGGCCCTGACAATACCTAGTTCATCCGTTATTATCAGTGACTCCAAACAGCTATATATAATTTCGGAGCGGGCAGGGTTTCTAAGCCAGCCCTTTCCCTACTTTTGCATCATCCCCTTGATCGACTTGTAGCACTAATCTGGACTCCCGCGCATGCGGGCCTTGCCGGAAACGAGGCGGCTCATGCGAGTGCCCGAGGATTCACAGTCCGGGCACACGCATCCGATGTGTCGCAATTCGCTACGAATGAGGCGCCATTTACAGCGCGGGATCGCCTTATTTCATTCCACGATATTTGCACACACTACCGTTTAGAGCGATTAACCTTCCCGCCACTCACGCGCAAATCTTCACGCAGGTGCGAAATTCTGTGGCGACAGCTGCAGACTCGCACCTTTCTTTCGCCTTACCTCCTACACCGCATTCATCCATCCTGTTATCCTTCCCCCTCATGTAATTTTGTGCCTCTTCCACAGCAGACTTGAACCACATCATGTGGCGCTGCCCTAAGCACCCTCTTCCCCCATTCCTGAAACGCCTAATTTCTAGTGAGGAGCAGTGGGAGGCTGCCTTGCGCAGCTCGAGGCCCGCTACCCAGGAGGCCATCCTGGAGTGGGCTGAGAGGGTAGAGGAGGACTACTTCAAGTAGTTCATCCCCACCACACCCTTTCCTGTTGCCCCCTTCCCTTTAACAAGGGATAAATAAAGTTGTTCATTCAATCCAACAACGCGTTGACGGGCGCACACGCTGGGCACAGCGATGCTACGTTAGCAAAACGCGAGCACTCTATAGTCTGACGCCAGGCGCGAACAGCGTCTGTCGGCGCGGCCCGACGGCAACCGTTGCAAAATGCGACATGATGCATATCGCGCGTTAACCAGACAACACTGCGTCTTCCTCTTTTCGTGACGGAGGGATGCTGGACGCGCTGAAACGCGCATGCGTCAAAGCAACGCAGCGTGGCGTACGCCTGCGAGTATAAGGCAGGACGGGCGCCTCGCGTGGGAGCGCCGGCATGATGCGACAAAAGGAATGTCGGCAAGAAACGTCGGAATTGGCAAGGAACGTCGGAAAAATAACGGGCTTCAGTTTGCTGGCTCAATTTTCGATCAACAGTGTGCTGCTTATCTTTTCACCGAGGAAACTCGCACGTTAAGCGCAACTAGCATGCCTTCCTGTGATCCTTTCCTTTTAGGGAATGTGAACTTTAGTGTTGTAACAGTGAATTAAGTGAAGTGAATTCAGTGGTAATAGATGCGACAACATGAATAAAAGCCATTCACCTTGCCCCGCTGGCGTCTTGACGAGTAAAGGGGTTGTTTGTTTTCCGAAAATTACAAGAAATAATAATTGCAAGACTGCGGTAACCAGCGCCCCTTTGTTGTGTATCCGCCATTAGTAGCCGAGTGTGGCGGTTCTAGCATTCTTGAGAACGTATCTCTTTCTCTGCGATTTCTGAAATCGGCCTATTGGCTAATATCAAAGTGTCGAGGTAGCTGTTCTCTTCTAGTCAGCCTGCGAGAACTGTGGTCACGTCACGCTGACGTCGGCCCCCGGCCCCTCTGAAGACCGAAGACAGAAGACGTCCTGCGGCAGCGCCACTTCTCCCTGTGTGCGCGCCTGCTGCTCCTGGGTTCGCGGCCTGTGCCTAGGGCCCACCTCTGATGCCTGAAAACGCAAGGACCCCGGAAAACGCCTGCCGTCCCGGAGACCCTTTCCGCCTTCCCGGCGATCACAGTTCCTGAGCGGCCCCTACCTCGGCTGAGCCACCAAGCCAACTAGGGTGCAGCTCGCCTGCACGATACCAGTCTTGACAAGTCACGCTTTCCTGGCGGCTGCTCCAGCGCCCTCCAGAATGGCGACCACAAGTGACCTCCCGGTGAGGGAGAACTGTTTTACGTTTGTAGCACCTGATGGTGATGTCTCAATCGACGATCTGATTGATTCTATCGAACGAACTGCAGGGGAGGACAGCGTCCTCGTATTACAGCACATGGGGGTGCGAAATTCTTAGTATGCACCAGAAACGTGAGTCAGGCGATGCAACTAATGGCGGCAGAGGGGTTTAAGGTAGGTGCAGTGATCGTGCCAGTAAAGGCCGTCGAACCACCGGTAACGTATGTGAACGTGTACCGTTACGCTGCTTACCTCTCGGACGAAATATTGAGCAACGCTCTAGCACAGTATGGTAAAATCAAAGGCATTACCTTCGCCGCTGTGCCATCTCGCCAAAACAAGCTTAGTGGAGTCCATGTCGTGAAAATAGAAATGAGTAGGCCAGTACCCAACTTTGCCACCATTGCAGGCCACCACGTCATCTTCGAATATCGCGGCATGCGACGAGTGTGTGCGAGATGCGGCGAGGTGGGTCACATGGCTACCGCATGTACCGCGTCCTACTGTACGCGTTGCGGCGCATTCGGTCACGACACTGATGGGTGCGTTGCCGATTGTAAGCTTTGCGGGGACCATAACGGGACGCGCGAGTGCTTTCGCAGGCGTTCGTACGCGTCCGCTGCCCGGGGTTTCATTACGACCTCAGACGCTGACCGGGCGAGTGGCCCTCCCGCTGCCAGCGCTGGGAGCGCGTCTTCGCGCTTGCAAGTGCTGTCACCTTGGAGCGGGACTGACACGCCCGGAAACCACCCCCCCCCCCTCTTCGCACCGAGGAAGAACCAGACGCCCCTGTTGTGACGCCGCCACAACTTCCGTCTGTTTTACTGAACAGTCAGCCAGTACCGAAGTCCTTGCCACCGCGTCCTCTGACCCCGAGACCAGCGACCTCGAGACGGTATCCTCACTCTTGTCTGCACAGGTGTCACCTGCCCCCCTCCCCCGTCACAATTCCTTGGGCACGTCACAATTAGCGACATCGGCAGAAGGCATGACTGAAAAAGATATTGAAGAGCTCGAACGCGAAGTCGCGTCCGTGATTCTAACAAGCTCAGCGCCAGTGCTGAAGCCAGGGGAAGACGCTCGCGAGCCCACCCGTGAAGACGCGCCAATTGTAAGTCGTGGTTGCTACGCCCTCCCCCAGAATCCTGAGCAAGACAAGACAACCGAGGACCGATTCCCCCCACTCCCGGCTCTACATACTAGAGGGGAACCTGTCTCGCCAGCGATAAGGCAGAAATGCGGCCCTGTACGGCGCGCCCACTCGCGTTCGTGTATGCGCACAGGCGTAGAAGAAGCTGGCGGCGAAGCCCAGAGACACCATAGTAGGGAACCGAGACGCGCTTCACCCACGAAATCGCAGGAACGCTGCCATGAGTGGCGATCTCACACGCGTTCGCGATGCGCTCAGGCACTGAAGACGCTGGTAAAGAGTCCAAGCAACGCAAAAGCAGGGAGTCATGCCTGCGCAGACCGGGCTCCGGTGTCCGTGACCGCGATAGCGACGCCCCTCCTCTGGCCAAGTCACAGAAGTTAAGCAAAGGAGACGCCGGCAAGGGGGGACCGCCCCCCCCCCTCCCCAGGCTTGAGTCGCATCTAAAGGAAGAGCTGCGTTCGTTTTGTCGGTGGGCGCTGGCCGCGTCGGCCGTGTCGGGGGTCAGCGGGCAATCGTCGCGGCTGTCGTGTCTTGCGTCGGCGGACGCTGGTTGCGTCGACTGGTGGTGGTGGTGGTGGTGTTGTCGGGCGCGACTGGCATAGCACTGTATTGTGTCTGCTTTTGCGCTGGCATAGCGACTCACCGTGCGATGCGCCAGTGCGTCTGTGTATTGTCTAAGGTGTGTCAGCCCCCGCAGCACTCGCCACAGTAAGCAGCTTACTTGTGTATGGTCGTCTCAGTCCCACCAGTAGGTACACCAAAGGGGGGCCGACAAAGGCCCGCCCGCTAGAGTTTTTTCCTTAACGCTCCCCTCCCTTTTTTTGTTGTCTCCTTTTTCTACACATGATTACTCCTACCCTGAAATTCGTGACGTGGAACGTTCGAGGTTTTCGCGACCAACAGAAGCAGCACAACATTTTAAGTTTCACCTGAAATCAGGGTATCGACAACCTTTCCATTCAAGAAACCAACTTTAGAACCCCAGTGGACGTAGCCACCTTCCGGCGTGGACACAATCTTGATGCCTTCTTTTCGTAATCCTGCGCCGAGGCGTGCGGCGTGGGTGTTATTTTGTATCCGGCTGGTTTTCGCCGGAAGTCACACTGCATCTGTGGCGCTAACGGCCGCCTTGTCATGCCAGACGTGTTTATAGATGAAGGAGGATACACTTCGTTATTATTTACGGTCCGGTAACAAGATCCGACGCCAACAACTTTTACAAAAACACTCATCAGCTCCTCCAGGATCCCCTGTCTCATGTTTTGGTGGGCGACTTCAACTGTGTGGTTGACTCCCAGAGAGACGTCAGAGGCCCAGGCCAGGGGGGTCGACCTACCACGCGAAGGGATTGGTCAAAATCCTCCGCCACCTAAACTTGTCGGATGCTTGGGTACACTTGCATAACGATGTGTTTCAACCTACACGCGTCTCCCACACTACAGCCAGCAGGCTGGATCGCATTTATCTACCCAACATACTCCTACCCCTGGCGGAGTCCTGTGAAGTAATATCTCTCCCAACTTGCCTGGAAAAGAAAACGGACCACCTCCCCGTTGCAGCTGTAGGGCGGGGTTCCCCAGAGTTGCGGTCCCCTATCGACGGCTGGCGCCTGGACCACGCAATTCTACAGGACACTGAAAGCGTTGAAATGTTGAAGGCACACCTTCACGCATCCGTGGAGAGAGCAGGCACTGTCACCGCCACCATATGGGACAATTTGAAAGTAGGAGGAAGGGAGAGCACGGAAAAGACGCCTCACAAAACAAATGCAAGAAACCCGTCCGACGTATGAAATCATCAGGGGGCCAAGAGACGTTAACTTCCTGCACCAAAAGACTACCTCACCTCTCTCGAAAGCAAATACAACCGCTCCTACGTGCTATAACCCGCCGGCCCTCCACTTCGATCAGTCAGTCCCAGAACTTGGCAGATGGCGACCTGAGGGACAATATCTGTGGAAACGGAGCCCTGAAGAATACCAAGTTAAAAATACCGGATGGTATAACTACCACCGACCCAAAGATAATCGAATCTATTTTCCACAACTTGTTTGTGGACCAATTTCAAGAACACGACCCCGACGAACTTGACCGAGTCCCGAACCAAGTCGGCGAACTTTGCAAAAGTCTGCGACGCGTAAGCGAAGAAGAAAGCAATTTTCTCACAAGTGAGGTAGGTGACAGAGGAAGAACTCCGATTCGTCTTGCGAAACATGTCTTCCAATTCGGCTGCGGGAGACACGGATTAACCGCCACTTTTTACGTCCCCTTTTATGAGGTCGTGGGAGACGCTTTGCGCGCATTAAGAAATGTTATCCTTAATGAGCGCAGAAAGCCTCCTTCTTTTGAAGCTGGCAGGATCGTGCTGCTCTGTAAGGATGGCGCACCAGCAAACGAGCCGGCATCTTGGAGGCCGATAACACTTTTGAATGTCGACTACAACTTAGTCGCTTCCATC
Organism: Rhipicephalus microplus; assembly: GCF_013339725.1. NCBI lineage: Eukaryota > Metazoa > Arthropoda > Arachnida > Ixodida > Ixodidae > Rhipicephalus > Rhipicephalus microplus. The sequence continues at coordinate 235,087,616 of NC_051167.1, read as the reverse complement.
CTTAACAACAGGATAAAAGTGTTACTACCGTCTATAATTTCGCCTCAACGAGCATGCGCGGTGCCGGGAAGGTCGTTCCTTTGCGAACCTTACGAATCATCCGAGATGTTTTTGAATATGTCTTCTTCAAGAGGTCGTGAGCGGTGCCTTCCTCTCCCTTGACCAGGCTAAGGTCTTCGACAGGGTTAGGCACCGTTACCTCTTTGAAGTCCTACAAGAGTTTGGCTTCTTACCGGAGTTTTGTAGCCTCATGAGACTGCTGTACGAAGGACCTTACCTGCACAGTGGTCGTAATGGCTCTTCCAGCATCTGAGTTTCATTATTCTAGAGGAATAAGACAGTGCTGTTCGCTCGGGCCTACCCTATTTGTCCTGTCCTGCGAACCGTTTATCTCGATGTTAGGGAGCCATAGAAAAATTCGCGGCTTCCCGATGGCTGGCCAGGAGGAAGTGAGGTTACTGGCGTACGCAGATGACTTTTCATTGTTTTTTAGAGACACAAAAAGTCTCGAACCCTTTCAAACTTCTATCAGAGATTACGCCGAAGCTTCTGGCGCCGCAATAAACACGGCTAAAAGTAAAGCGCTGTTTGGCGCCTTTTCGAAAGAAGCCGTCGGGGAAATCGAGACGGTCGAAACCATTAAGGTTCTTGGAATCTACTTCTCTACCGGAGGGGTAGCCCCCAGCACTTGGTGGAGGGCCCTGGAAAAGGCGAAGCAGGCGGCAGCTCGCATTCAGCTATTGGACTTGTCCTTGAGAGAAGGCTATCGCGGCACGGAACGCAGTGTGCGCTTTTTCCTTTATGCCAGCAGTATCGCACCCATGCCTATTAAAATGGCAAACCAGCTCAACCAGATGCTTAAATTCTTGTTGTGGAACAAAACCCCTCCACCTGTAAAACGGCACCTTCTACAGCTTCCCGACAGCTGCGATGGCCTCGGACTACCGCATGTAATTATGACAGAGAAAATTCTCGCCCTAAAAACTGCCCGTATGCTTTATCAGGCACCCGACTACATCGGCAGGAACCTGATAATGTACTGGGCGAGCACGAGTACCAGATTTCTGGATGAGCATAACTACACAGGCCCCCATGCAGAAACCCCGTGTTCGCTCTACAAGTCGGTGAACCCAACCGCGGAAATCCTCGCCAAAGAACTGCCAGACTGACGTCGACAAGGATGCGCCCGCAAGAATAGTCGAGGAGATCACGCTGCAACAGCTGTCAGAATACAACAGACAGGATAACCAGCCTTGGCCTGCGAAAGAAGTCAAAGAGTCGATCGTGCCCTCTGGAGGCTCAGGACTTTGAGTGGAAGAGAAAATGGGAGGTATTAGCAGCCAGGCAGAGACTACACAAGCTGGGCATTGTGCCTAGCCCACGTTGCCTTAACAGCAACTCAGAAGAGACTCAGAAACACGCTCTCTTCGAGTGCCCCGCGGCGAAACCAGTTTGGCGTCCAGTCGCGCGAACTTTCGGTATCCGCCTCCCCCCCGGCCCACAGAAGAAACACAGGTGCCTTCGCGCGACTGGTGGTGGTGTGCACACTGCTCTCTATATGGAAGAGGAGAAGCCTAGCCAAGGCCAGGGGCGTCGCTGTGAGGGCAGCGTATCCCACCGTCTCTAACATCTGACAGATTTTGTGGCAGCACCTGTCGAAAGAATTGGAGGCCAACGGCGAGAAAAACGTCCTTCGACGCTGGCATACAAAGTTCTTTTTTATTAGAAAGGGGCAATTGGCGTTTCCCCTCACCGCTTACTGACCCACCCCCCGATTCCCCGCGGCTTGAGAGGGTCACCGTCAAGTGCCCCCCCCCCCCTCCTCCCCTACAAAATGCTCTGAAAGATACAGGGTTAGGCACCGTTACCTCTTTGAAGTCCTACAAGAGTTTGACTTCTTACCGGAGTTTTGTAGCCTCATGAGACTGCTGTACGAAGACCTTACCTGCACAGTGGTCGTTAATGGCTCTTCCGCATCTGAGTTTCATTATTCTAGAGGAATAAGACAGTGCTGTTCGCTCGGGCCTACCCTATTTGTCCTGTCCTGCGAACCGTTTATCTCGATGTTAGGGAGCCATAGAAAAATTCGCGGCTTCCCGATGGCTGGCCAGGAGGAAGTGAGGTTACTGGCGTACGCAGATGACTTTTCATTGTTTTTTAGAGACACAAAAAGTCTCGAACCCTTTCAAACTTCTATCAGAGATTACGCCGAAGCTTCTGGCGCCGCAATAAACACGGCTAAAAGTAAAGCGCTGTTTGGCGCCTTCCCGAAAGAAGCCGTCGGGGAAATCGAGACGGTCGAAACCATTAAGGTTCTTGGAATATACTTCTCTACAGAAGGGGTAGCCCCCAGCACTTGGCGGAGGGCCCTGGAAAAGGCGAAGCAGGTGGCAGCTCGCATTCAGCTATTGGACTTGTCCTTGAGAGAAGGCTATCGCGGCACGGAACGCAGTGTGCGCTTTTTCCTTTTATGCCAGCAGTATCGCACCCATGCCTATTAAAATGGCAAACCAGCTCAACCAGTTGCTTAACTTCTTGTTGTGGAACAAAACCCCTCCACCTGTAAAACGGCCCCTTCTACAGCTTTCCGACAGCTGGGATGGCCTCGGACTCCCGCATGTAATTATGACAGGGAAAATTCTCGCCCTAAAAACTGCCCGTATGCTTTATCAGGCACCCGACTACATCGGCAGGAACCTGATAATGTACTGGGCTAGCACGAGTACCAGATTTCTGGATGAGCATAACTACACAGGCCCCCGTGCAGAAACACCGTCTTCGTTGTACAAGTCGGTGAACACAACCGCGAAAATCCTCGCAAAGAACTGCCAGACTCTGACGTCGACAAGGATGCACCTGCAAGAATAGTCGATGAGATCACGCTGCAACAGCTGTCAGAATACAACAGACAGAGGATAACCAGCCTCGGCCTGCGAAAGAATCCAAAGAGTCGACCGTGCCCTCTGGAGGCTCAGGACTTTGAGTGGAAGAGAAAATGGGAGGTTTTACCAACCAGGCAGAGACTACACAAACTGGTCATTGTGCCTAGCCCACGTTACCTTAACAGCAACTCAGAAGAGACTCAGAAACACGCTCTCTTCGAGTGCCCCACGGCGAAACCAGTTTGGCGTCCAGTCGCGCGAACTTTCGGTATCCGCCTCCCCCCGGCCCACAGAAGAAACACAGGTGCCTTCGCGCGACTGGTGGTGGTGTGCACACTGCTCTCTATATGGAAGAGGAGAAGCCTAGCCAAGGCCAGGGGCATCCCTGTGAGGGCAGTGTATCCCACCGTCTCTAACATCAGACAGCTTTTGTGGCAGCACCTGTCGAAAGAATTGGAGGCCAGCGGCGAGGAAAACTTCCTTCGACACTGGCATACAAACTTCTTTTTTATTAGAAAGGGGCAATTGGAGTTTCCCCTCACCCCTTACTGACCCCCCCCCCATTCCCCGCGGCTTGAGAGGGTCACCGTCAAGTGTCCCCCCCCTCCTCCCCTCCAAAACGCTCTGAAAGATACAGCTGGTTGTGATTTTTGTTATAAAGAAAACTTATTAATAGCTCAGCTACAGCTCGGGCACAACGCATGCGAGCTGCCGCCTTGTAAGTCGATTTTGTATAACTCAGCAGCATGACAAAGCCGTATTGCCACTGTTATGTAATGGCGAGGCCCCGACTTCTGCGACGGTGTGGCTGTTGCATAAACCTACGTTTACGTCTTTTCATGTATACATGCAAAGTTAAGAATATAGGGGCTCATATTTGTCTGTATCAAGGGTGTGTATGTATGTTTTGTATATATATATATATATATATATATATATTATATATATATATATATATATGAGTTATTATTTTTAATTTTTTTTGTACATCGTATGTATGTAATTTTATTTAGTACACAAGTGCATGTTCGCCACTTGTATGAGCTGTAATTGTTTATTTTGAACATCTGTAAACCCACGAAGTACACACGTGCTTGTTTCTTGTATAGGTTAAATTGAAAGAGATATGTATCAGCACTCTTGTATAGAAGTTCAATAAATTCTCTTTGTATATTCTCCCGAAAGGGACGGCATTTTGCTGTCCCATAGTAGAGTACCAGGTACTCTAAATCGTTGACAACTTTTTCCAAACACAAAACAGTGGCTGAAGTCCCAGCCGAAGTCCGAGACTTCACTTGGTTGAGAGAATGGCAGGCGTTACCAACAGCAGACCGCCTTGCGGCGTGGGCGGTGGCGCACTCCACCTCATGTAATCAGTGCGGCCGAACCGAAACTCTAAATCATGTACATCACGAATGTCCTGTGGCACGTATTTCTGGCGTTTGGTGGCCAGCATGTTTCAAGTGAGCATGCAATGGCAGTCGCGGCACAGAGACCTTTTAGGGGCGAAGCTCCTTAGGACGTGGGCTGTGCGTCCCCTGTAGCCTGTATGTAGCCACCTCTAGTTTAGTTCTTGCAGTGTTCACTAGATGGCGGTACCGTGCCCTGTATGTAGCACCTCTAGTTTAGTTTCTGCAGTGTTCACTAGATGGCGGTACCGTCACCTGTATGTAGCCACCTCTCGTTAGTTCTTGTAGTGTTTACTAGATGGTGGTACTTGTAGCTGATGATGAAAAGATGCAAGATGTTATAAACTAGAAAGCGGTACTTGTAGTTGATGAAAGACGCGAGATCTTATAAAATAGGAATGATGTCACATATGGCGCGTGTCATTGGTTGAAGGCAATCGTTCGATTTAGTGCAGCGACGTACGCTAGGGGGAGCGATGTAATAAAATCGAGTGGGCAAAATGTACAGAGGATTCATGGTTTACCAGGTTTACCTCCGGAGCTTCGCCCACTCATCATCATTCACTTCGTGGATATGGCGGAATTTTTTTCTTGAGCTGATAATGTGTATTGGTGCTTTTGTATTGTGGAAGCGGAGGGGACTGGCATGCCTGCGGGGACGCCCTCAGAGGGCCATGCTTCCTCTGCTACATCGCTTAAGAACCATGATGCTAACACATCTGAACGAACAGTTATTCATTCTGAGGGAGGAAGCTTTCCTCCTGCGGTGGTCAACACGATTTATTCTTCTCAGATAGAACAAAGTGTCCATGCTTTGCCTTCATTACTGAGAAGGTAGGCTAGCATTTGTGATTTCACTGAACCTGTATTTAGTGTTGCACTAAGTAAATATTTATTCTTAAACGCATCTTTAAAGTGTTGTTTTTTTGTTCCTTTTCTTGAATTGTACGCAGGCCTGAGCATAGTTTTCTTTATGCACGTTAGAATTTCTGTTTTTAGGTACAAACGATTCCTGATGTGCATTTGAATATGTAAACAGAAATTCTAACGTGCATAAAGAAAACTATGCTCAGGCCTACGTACAATTCAAGTGAGCATGCAATGGCAGTCGCGGCACAGAGACCTTTTAGGGGCGAAGCTCCTTAGGGCGTGGGCTGTGCGTCCCCTGTAGCCTGTATGTAGCCACCTCTAGTTTAGTTCTTGCAGTGTTCACTAGATGGCGGTACCGTCCCCTGTATGTAGCCACCTCTAGTTTAGTTCTTGCAGTGTTCACTAGATGGCGGTACCGTCTCCTGTATGTATATGCGGAGCATATGCGGAGGAGGTCGGACGTGTTTTTGGAGAGCTCCGGAATGACAGCTACAGATAAGTGTTTTTGCATGTTTCCAGCTTGCCTCTGTATGTAGCGTTATGAGAACGTAAGGCGCTAGCGTAAAGCTTGATTAGGTCTAGTACGGTGTACGTTTTTTTTTAGTATTCTGTACTGTGTCTTTTTTTTGCTCCAGCCACCACGTGGCTGGAAGCCACCACGTGGCTGAGGCCTGCGCGTAGACCGACCACGTGCATGCGCAGGTGCTGTGAAGTGTAGCGTATTTATGTTGTATTGTGGTTCTTTTTGGCTTAGACCAGTGTATTTTAGTACAGTTTTCTAACACGTGGGCATCGGTAAACTGAGCTAGCCATGGTCAAAAAGACCGTAAAGTGTCCAGAGTGCGGGTAGGGTGGAAGGTGGAAATTAGTGCGGAAGAGAAAGCAGAAGATGACGCCAAGTGTAGACAGTGCGAGTTCGAGGAGGAAAATGAAAAATATGATGGCGGTCCAGAGTGGGCTCATGGAGAAAATCGCAGAGCTGGAGAATGCATTGGCGAAGGAGCGAGAGAAAACGTCAGCCATGGAGGAAAGGCTCCGGGCAGCCGAGAAGGGCCTATCGAAGGTCGTGAAGGGGAACGAAGACGCAGGTGACGGCGGAAGCATTATGGCGACGACCCCCCGTGCGGGAGAGATGAGGGAAACAGGCATGACAAAGGCAGATACATTGGCCCAGGGCCCAGCTACCGGGAAGTAGTTTTGAGGGAGGGAGGGAGCAAACCAGCAGCCGTGACTCACGCTAGTCACCTAGTCAGCAGCCAGGTGCAGGTTTCAGAAGGAATGTCTGAACAGGTCATCATCGCCGGTGACTCAGATTTAGTCCGATGCGCAGCGGCAATCAAAGAAAGGGTGAAAGGCGACAAGAGAGTTGCGATAGGGACGTTCCCAGGACAAACGCTGGGGACAGTAATGAGTCAAGCGGGTGAACAACTCGCAGCTAAGCTAACAATCGTAACCTCGTTGTAATTGCGGGAGGGTTAAATGACGTCCTGAAAAAAGAATCGTCAGGACTAGCGACGACCTTGGCGAAAGGGGTGGATGACATGCGCACCGTGTCCCCCCAGGTGCAAATTGTAGTATGCACAGTACCGGAAGTACCAGTACGCAACGTCAACCTGCAAAGAGCGGTTGTCGACGCAAACAAAGAGATATGGCGAATTAGTCGAGAGAAGGGTTTCGAGGTAGTGCATTTAAACAGGGAAGTGCACAGGTGGGGTGGATTCCAAAGAGACAAGATTCATTTCGATAAGAGGCTTGGACACGAGGTGGGCTGGCGACTGGCAGGACGCGCAGTAGCTTTTTTGGGGGGCTCACGGGCCCTTCGGAGTCCGGGGTAGCTCGTAACAGGGAAAACAACCAGGAGGACGCTTGACAGGTAGAATTGCGAAAAACCAAAAAAAGGTAAAAGAAAAAGGAAAAAGGCGCGTGTTGCAATTAGTTACATAAACATGCAGGGTGGCAGAAAGAAGGCAAAATGGTTAGAGATTGAGGAGCAGTATAACAAAGAACAGATAGGCGTGTATGCGGTTACAGAAACACACCTTAGAGACTTGGAAGAGCCACACATATTAAAAATTATGTTTGGGAAGGGTTGTAACAGGAACATATCGGAAAGGAAGGGTGGGGGTGTAGGAATGCTAATTCACCGCGGAGCCAAATGGGTTAGAGTGAAACAGACGTGTTCAGAGCACCTCTGGGTTCTGGGCACAGTAGGTGGAAAGGAACGTGGCTAGGGGTAGCCTACTTGTGGACGGGGAATAACTGCAGAGAAAAGAATCAGGAGGATAGTGGATTGCATTGAGTGCGGATATTAAGGACTTTGGTAATGGGGCCGAATCATCCTTCTAGGGGACATGAATGCCCACATACATGACCTTGACGGATATTCAGACACCAATGGGAAGTTATTACTAGATCTTTGCGAGCAACATAGTCTGGAGATAGTTAACACAGGGCCTAAATGTGACGGCCAGATCACATGGGAAGTCGGAAACAGCAATCAAGTATGATTATTGTCTCATGACTGAAGGAATTTACCACAAACTGACAGAAATGAGGATAGACGAGGAAGGCATTAACAGCTTGGGTAGTGATCATAAACGAATACATTACAAATGGGATACGAAACTAAAAATATGAGGCATGGAATCAAAGTCTGGCAGCTCGTATTTAAATGACAAACAAATAATAAATATAGCCGCAAGAGTCGAGGAAGAAGTAGGCGAAATACCAGGCAAGGACTGGGAGTATAGTGAGCTGTTACATCTAATGACGAAGGAGATAGGGAAAGAGAAGAAAACTGTTTGCTGGAAGGAAAAAGGAAGCCAAAAAGTTGGTGGAACTAGGAAATCCGGGAGGCGATCGAGAAGCGACGCGAAGCATCACGGGAGCATAGAAAGGCAAAAAAGGACAAGCGGCCGCAGGACTAAGTCAAAAAATATGGGAAATATATTTGGAGAAAAAATCCCTTGTACAGAAATTGGTAGAGGCAAAAATTAAAGGTGAAAGTGAACGCTGGATGACAGAGATACACGAAAAAAAGGAGGCCGCGCCTAGGATTTTTTTGGAGCCACATAAAGTTGCTAGGTAGGAAGTCTGTCACAACGCAACAACATATTCTAGATGAAGGAGGAAATCAATTGGAAGGGTACGAAGCGCTAGGTTACATCCAAAAGGTAACAGCCGATTCGTTTCAAAGAGCGTCCAGGGGATCTCCCCGGTGAGTAAAAGTGTGGCGGAGAAAGCCAACAGAGGAAGAGCTAGTACTTGATAATTTCAACTGGAAAAAGGCCGAAGGAAAAATTCCAAAGCGCACTGCCGCGGGTTTAGATGGGATTCGGTTAGCCTCATTAACGAACTAGGACATAACACTAAAGAAGCATTGTTAAAAGCAGTAGAAGAAAGCTTAAAGGATGGACAAATACCGGACAGTTGGCGACAAAGTAGAATGAACTTAATCTATAAGGCAAGGGAGAAAGGGACAAGATTCGCTCGTATAGACACTAACCATTACATCGGTACTATACAGGTTGGCGATGCAAGCAGTAAAAATGAAAATAGAAACATGGGCCGAACATAACGATATTTTGGGAGAACTTCAGAACGGATTTTCGAGTCGACAGGCGGTTAGACGATAACCTGTTTGTTCTCACTCAGTGTATAGAAATATCTAAAATAGAGAATAGGCCCTTGTACGTGGCTTTTCTAGACATCACTGGGGCATACGACAACGTTAATCAGGAAATTTGTGGGATATATTGAAAGGAATGGGCATGGGCGACGACTGTATACAGCTTTGAGGGAGATATACCGAGAAAATACAGTTTGCATAGAGTGGGAAGGAATGCGTAGCAAAGAGAACGTTGAGGTTAGCAGGGGTCTGAGACAGGGATGTCCTTTGTCCCCACTGTTATCATGCTGTACATGGTGAGTATGGAAAAAGCGCTAGAAGGTAGCAACATTGGTTTTAATCTGTCACACAAACAGGCCGGCATGATGATTGAGCAGAAGCTTCCAGGTTTATTTTATGCGGACGATATCGTCTTATTTGCGGACAGTCGAGATGATATACAGCAGCTGGCGAATATATGCGGAAGGGAAGGTGAAGCTCTTGGACTGGGATTCAGTGTAACGAAGTGTGGATTGATGGTATCAATGATCCCTGTGATCAGACGGTTGTCCATACAAGGCCAAGAAATACCGAGGGTAAGTGAATACAAGTACCTTGGAGTATGGGTAAATGAGAGTGATAGATACATGGAGGTACAGGAAAAAGCCTCGGCAGCAAAAGGAAAGAGGAATGCGGCAATAATGAAGCACAGAGCGTTGTGGGGATACAATAGGTATGAGGTGCTTCGAGGTCTGTGGAGGGTGTAATGGTTCCAGGGCTTACTTTTGGGAACTCAGTGTGTGTGCATGAGGGCAGAGGTGCAATCGGAATGGATGTAAATCAAAGGACTGTGGACGCCTCGCGTTGGGTGCTCACGGGAAGACGACAAACGAGGCTGTAAAGGGCGATATGGGGTGGGCAGGTTTTGAGGCGAGGGAAGCGCAGAGCAAAATAAGGTTCGAAGAAAGGCTAAGAAATATGAAGGAGAGTAGATGGGCAGAGAAGGTGTTCCGTTATTTGTATAGGAAGAGCGGGACACTCAGTGGAGAAAAAGAACTAGAAGACTCACTAGTAAATATACGGCTGGTATTGTGAGCATATGTCAACAAAGAGCGTTAAGGGAAAGGTCAGGGAGGCGGAGAGGATTTACTGGATGGCAGCTATGGAGAAAAAACCGGCTCTGAGTAACTACCGAAAGGGCAAAAATGAAATAAGGAGGGAGGCATTTTACGATAATTCAAGGGGAAGCGCTTTACTGTTTGAAGCGAGATCGGGTTGCCTTAGAACGCGTAGTTATAAAGCAAGATTCAGTAAAGAAGAAGAACAATGCACATGCTGCGGGAAAGATAAGGAAACGGCGGAGCATGTTCTGATTGAATGTGGAGATATCCACCCAGGTGTACGTTTGGGCACGAGCCTACAGGAAGCCTTGGGTTTAGGGACAACATGGAAAGCTGAACACACCCGCGATTGAATAAGTAAGAGACGGTTAGAGTATTGGTGGCACAAAATTAGAGAGAAAGGACAAAAATAAATATTGGAAAAATAAAATATGGACAGTGTGCCGTAAATGACAGAGAACTTAAGCTGAAAATTTACCTTTTTTTCCATTAAGATAGAATTTATCGAAGTAAGGCATTAGGCCAACATAAAAAAAAGAAAAAGGTTTTTTTTTTTTTGTCGAGCCTGGTGGCATACTTGTCACCACCCCGTTATAAAGGGGACGCTCATAGCATCCATTCATCCATCCATGTAGCCACCTCTCGTTTAGTTCTTGTAGTGTTTACTAGATGGTGTACTTGTAGCTGATGATGAAAAGATGCAAGGATGTTATAAACTAGAAAGCGGTACTTGTAGTTGATGAAAGACGCGAGATCTATAAAATAGGAATGATGTCACATATGGCGCGTGTCATTGGTTGAAGGCAATCGTTCGATTTAGTGCAGCGACGTACGCTAGGGGGAGCGATGTAATAAAATCGAGTGGGCAAAATGTACAGAGGATCATGGTTTACCAGGTTTACCTCCGGAGCTTCGCCCACTCATCATCATTCACTTCGTGGATATGGCCGGAATTTTTTTCTTGAGCTGATAATGTGTATTGGTGCTTTTGTATTGTGGAAGCGGAGGGGACTGGCATGCCTGCGGGGACGCCCTCAGAGGGCCATGCTTCCTCTGCTACATCGCTTAAGACATGCATGATGCTAACACATCTGAACGAACAGTTATTCATTCTGGGGAGGAAGCTTTCCTCCTGCGGTGGTCAACACGATTATTCTCCTCAGGATAGAACAACGTGTCCATGCTTGCCTTCATTACTGAGAAGGTAGGCTAGCATTTGTTATTTCACTGAACCTGTATTTCGTGTTGCACTACGAAATATTTATTCCTTAAACGCATCTTTAAAGTGTTGTTTTTTTTGTTCCTTTCTTGAATCTGTACGTAGGCCTGAGCATAGTTTTCTTTATGGCACGTTAGAATTTCTGTTTACAGGTACAAACGATTACTGATGTGCATTTGAATATGTATTAAGATATATTAGCAACGTCTTGAGAACGTAACACATAAATGTCTTTTGTGTATATATGACTTTTTCAGAAATAAAATTCTCTTAAATACAAAACAGAGGCCCACGGCACGGCCTAGTGCTCTCCCTTAGTAGAGTGCCAAGTACTCTAAATCGTTCTCCAGATTTTTCTGAACACTTATTCCAAACACACAAAAGGACAGGGCTCTGCTCTACCAAAGTAAAGTACTACGTACTCCAAATTGTTAAGCATTTTATCTAAACATAACCTATACTAGGACGGCTCACTGTTTAGCTGTAGTAATCTGCGTGAAGTATTCTCAATCACCGACTAACAAATGCGCAGCATTTCTTTGCGATCATCGGTGACTTTGAGCGTATCTATCTATCTATCTATCTATCTATCTATCTATCTATCTATCTATCTATCTATCTATCTATTATCTATCTATCTATATATCTATCTATTTATCTACTTATCTAGCTATCTATCTATCTATCTATTTATCTATCTATCTATATATCTATCTATTTATCTACTTATCTATCTATCTATCTATCTATCTATCTATCTATCTATCTATCTATCTATCTATCTATCTATCTATCTATCTATCTATCTATCTATCTATCTATCTATCTATCTATCTATCTATCTGGTCGCCTACGACTTTAAGCTCTCCTGGCTCTTTGGATGATGGTATCAATACCAAACTTAGTGTGGCATAACATGACTCTATGACCAGCGTATTTCACTAGTCATAACACGAAAATCATGCTCTCTAAGTCATGAATGTCATGATTTACATTTTATGGTCTTGCTGCTCTCGCGGCGCTTTCGTTCGCATGACATGTTGCAAAACTGGTATGGTATGACATGATTGCATGGCGAACACAAGCGACAGACCCTAACATAAAAAAATTGACAGATTCCACGCAGATTTGGAATCGATGTTGTGCGAAGCATGCGGATGGAAAATTACTGTGTTGTATTTTTTTTCACTTAGCAAAACTTTAAGAAGTGGTACGAATTATATGTACAAATGCAAGCACAGACATACGCTGAACAGCGGCATAAGGTTTATATAACCAGTTGTACGCAGTTGTCGAACGATTCAAGCAGCAACATGAATATTGCCACGCGGCTTTCTCAGGTTTTGTTATCACCCATTAAACGTATCAGCGATGCCTTGCGCAACCACACCGATATACCAAGAACCATCGAGATTATCGTAAAACCTTACGATGCGTTTACGCGTACAACGCGAACATTACAGATTCTTCTGGAACTTACGAGGCCGCTAGCGCTAACGCTGAAATATTCGCATGTGTAAATGACGATGCACATCAACGCTAGTCGACGGCCGACGCCCAGTTCGCCGCTATCAGTGTAAGTGTGTACTGCTGAGGTCTGGCCGTCATTTTGTCAGTCACAACTTCGGCCAAATAAAAAAATTCGGCAGATCCCACGTTTAAATTTTTATTAGGTGCGAATGCACTTTGTAAGCGACCCTGAATCCGCTGTCTGTGGAGCGCCTCCTCCTCTCCCCTAGCAACGGCGCGAGGAGTGGAGAGGAGCGTCTGTAGCATCGGCCCAGTGACGTCACACACCACGTGATTGCGCACGCCGCCCTTAGCTGCGTGGCTGCACGCGCCCGCGCAGCCACGACTTGGTCGAGATCGGCAAGTCGCCGTAGGTATGGATCCATCGCAGGCATCAACCTCGACTGCGATACCTCCAACAACGAGTACAACGCAGTCGAATGCGAGCATTGCACGCGTCGTTGAAGATGTCGAGCTGATTGAAGATAAGGCAGCGCGGCGAAGGGCCCGTGATGCCGAGCACAAGCGGGCGAAGTAGGCTGCGGACATAAACATCATTATAAGGTGAATATACTCTCACATATACGCGTAAACTCACCAAAATTTTCCGAGAGGGTCTAATGGTTCCTGGGAATCGCAATGTGATCACACGGGAGAATTTACGTTACATCACTGGCGAATGCCAACGGATTTTAACTTTACTCATACATCACCCCGTGCATTCGCACTTAACCATGTTCACCCTCGGGGAAATGCTTGAAAGTTTTGATCGACACGTCATAAAATGACGCTAATGTATGTACAATTGTTGCACGCACATAAATATGTTGAAGAATTGCATATGTTTATGTATACAATTTTTAGCTCTTGCGCAACGATGCCAACTGGCATATGCACATTAGTAACACCCGAAGCCGATATGAAGCGCTGATGCTCGCGAGGATATAGCCATGTACTCTGCTACATAAATCAGTTTGAGCTTTGGGACGTTAAACCCCACATATCAATCAAATCAATCTGAGCGCATGGCAACTAACCGCAATTGACGTTAATCCGACGTGACGGCTGTATCAAAAGAGTACACATGTGATCTTTATGAAATTGGGTAGGCACCACTGAAACCACTACTGATATTTCACGAAGATTAGCGTCTGTTTGAAAAAAAGTTCCAGGACATAGCGTAGCTCTGTAGTAAGATGCCTCACTGCGACGCAGAATGCTTGGGTTTGATTCCAGCTGGGACCGTGGTATTTATTCTTTGCATTCGTCGGGTCGACTATACCGGTGAGGAGCATTTCTTAACGTGACGTGTTAAAATTGCTCATGTGTGTTCTCGTCATTCCTGAGTAGATACTGTCAATCACTTGGGGCACATACTCGCATAGAAGTGGCACATACCCGTCCATGGGTATGTGCCACTGTCGTGCGCGAAGTGTTTGACGACGTACGCGACGGGATTGTGACATAATTCATGTCTTGACTAGCGCGTCATATTCGTCGAACCATCTTACCCTCCAATGCAATTTGGTTCACGCCAAGTTAAGGTGGTGCCCACAAGAGCCCCCAAACGTAAGCGCTGGTATATAGATGATAGATAGATGATAGATAGATAGATAGAGATAGATAAGATAGACTAGATAGATAGATAGATAGATAGATAGAGATAGATAGATAGATAGATAGATAGATAGATAGATAGATATACACGCTCAAAGTCACTGAAGTTCGGTAATAAATGTTTCGCATTTAAATATGACATGCGTGTCATGTAACAAATTGACTACATATCACGCTCATGATGCGCTCGCGACCATTTGGTTAGCGTCACTTATACAAACTTTTGTTTTACGGTAGGTGAATGAATGACGAAGGTATGTGACTGGTGCAAACATGATAATCTTGAGATGCGTGTGTCACGGACGGCTATTTTCGGCGACACCGCGTCACGGCAAATAACGGGCGCCATACTCCCCGACTGACCATGAGAAACGGCGGCACGTGAAAGGGAACCGATAAGTGCAAAATGGGGTGCTCTCCTTAGAACGTCGCCGCCGACAGTTAATCCTTTTGTAACTGTGGCGACGTCTGCAAGGTCGTAGAAGGCCGCGGTATACCCCGAACAAGGATTAGACTACAAGACGCACCCGCTTAGAGCTAAGTGGTTGACCGTTCCCACGGAGAAAAGCGTGGGAAACGCTCTGGTGGCCAAGCCGTATGACAACAACCCGACAGGTTGTCACTCTCGCTAGTTGCTGGCCCTCTCCCAATTAAAAAGGGGTGGGGTCAAAATATTTTTGGGGCGGAGTTTCCTATCAATTAAACGCGCATGATTGGACCCAGGTAGAGGTCTCTTGTCCCCAAGGAAGAGAGCGAGGAGACATGAGAGGGATTTAAGCGCAGGATTTTGCCCTGCTAGGCAGACTAGTCGCTGACCAAGATGGTGTAGAAACAGATGATCAAGCATCTCTTCTAGAAGTTTTTAGTGTGGCTCTGTATCGGCTGGCCACCTAAACTTAGCCGTTCGTCTAGTTGTGACGCGATATTAACGTCTGCAACGTAGACATCGGGGCTTCGCCTCGAGTTAGCTCAACCTGCTAGAAGTCACCTGCAAGCACTAGCCTCCCGGAGCCACCAGCGTTGCAACACCGCCGACATCGCAATCGTGCCAGAACTCTCTTCGGCTTCTCGCATCCGATCGTCGGGGACACAACGCTGCCGGTCATCACACGTATGCCTTCACCTGTTTATGTCTTCGAACTTTCTACTCCGTAGTCTATTGGTGTTAGTTTGTGTAGTTTGTAATAAGTTCTTTCTCGAGTTATTGTTTGTTATATACTTTAGTTGTATCAAGTGTTGATGTATTTTGTTAGTTGTATTGAAGTGTTGTATTAGATCCCGTGTGCTTCAATATCACTAGACTAAAGTTTGTTTTGTTTTCTCACGTCTCTGATCTCTTCACTGTCTCCGCTTGCGTACGGAACGAACCAACCTGCTGTCATTCCCGTCGCCGACTTCACGCTGGCGACGCTAGAGTGGCAGCTTGTAACAAAACTGGCGTCCGCGAGACAGGACGTTCCGTACAAGAGTAAGACAGTGAGGGGTGAACGAGAACCGTGCGGACAGCGTGGTGATAGAGCCGCACAGTTGAAGCAGTTGCATCCTACATATGATTGTGCTGTTTCTATAGTGGCATTATAGTGACAATTTGCAGTATGGAGAGTATGGATTTTGATAAGTGGATCGCGCACGGTAAACAGTTAGGCCTCGAGGGCACCGAACTGAGACAATGGGTTAAGGAGCAGCAGGCGCAGGCGTTAGCCAGAGAAGAGCGGGCGCTGGCCCGGGAGGAAAAGGAAAAAGAAAGGCAAAGAGAACGCGAAGAAAAGGAGAGAGAGCGCCAAGAAAGGGAGAAAGAACGAGAAGCGGCAAGGGAAGCGGCTAGGGAAACCGGAGAACGGGAAGTGCAGTTACTGCAATTAAAGATTCGCCTCAATGAGAGTAGCAGTGTAAGCAGATCCAGCAGTGAGCACGGCGATGCCGGGGAGGAGCCGAGTTTGAGAATACACGCAGGTAGACTGCTCGTCACCTTTGACGAAGGAAGGGACGACTTAGATGCGTTTATACGCCGGTTTGAGAGCATCGCCAGAGGGCAAAAGTGGCCTGAAAGCCAATGGGTGACGGCACTTTCGACATGTCTTACAGGAGAGGCGCTAAGTGTTTATGGCAGGCTACCGCCTGCAGATGCAGCGGACTACACCAAGGTTAAAACCGCCCTCCTGAAGCGCTTTCGCTTCACGGCGGATGGGTTCCGAGACAAGTTTAATAAGGAGAGGCCAGTAGGGGGTGAAACAGCAACACAATACGCGGCCCGCTTAAGACATTACTTCGATAGATGGGTTGAGCTGTCCAAAACTGAGACAGAATTCGAGTCCCTCCGAGCATTGTTGATTAGAGAGAGGTTTTTGCATGGATGTGGTTCCAACCTGGCATTATATTTGAAAGAAAGGAGGGCGGAATCCCTGGAAGACATGCTTGAGCTGGCAGACCAGTTTTTGGAAGCTCAGGGTAGAGCAAGCCTAGCGAAAACAAAGAAAGATGGTCCCATAACGGACGAAAAGGGTAAATACGAAAAAGGAGGCAACAGCCACTCACCACTACCACGGTGCTATATTTGCAATCGTGGGAATCACCCACCGCACTTGTGTCGCAACAGACCTGCCGCTAATGTAGCCATCGTCTGCTTCAAGTGTGGGAAAAAAGGGCATAGGGCGAACGACTGCCGGTCAGGAGCAAATAACTCCCTCCAGGCGTCCTGCCTCTACGCACCAAGGGAAACGCGTGAGGATCCCGTATGCGACGGGTATGTCGAGCTTAGGAATGGCAAAAAAGTCCCCGTCGTCAACGCCGTAAGGGTTACACCGCCGAAAAATCTGGCCGAGAACCTACCAGTGGCCACAGGGACCCTCCGAGGCACAGACATATCCGTGTTGCGGGATACGGGGTGCAACACAGTAATCGTGCGAAGGAAGTTGGTGAAGGAAGACGAGCTGACAGGTACAAGCAGACTCGTCTACTTGGTTGACGGAACAGCGAGGATGCTGCCCGAAGCACGGATTGAGGTTGACACCCCCTACTTTACTGGCAATCTGACAGCAATATGTCTGCAAGATCCACTGTATGACCTCATTCTGGGCAATATCGAGGGCGTAAGACCTCCTAATGATCCCAGATAGCAGACTGAAAAACCAGTCGCGACAAAGGAGTTAAGAGAAGAGCCTGTGGCAGCAGCTATAACCCGTTCCCAAGCGCACGCACAGCCGAGAAAATTCGCCAAGCTTCGTACGCCTGGAACCACGGCGGGGTTGCCGGGAGATAACTATGGCAGCGAGCAGAGGGGTGATGCGACACTCAAACAGTGTTTTGAGAAGATCGGCAGGAGGCAAACATGCCGAATTGAGAAGGGAATCATCGAGTACAAACAAGAACAGGGACTGCTGTACCGACAGTACACAGAGGCCAACGGACGGCTTGTACGCCAATCAGTCGTTCCGTGCTGCCACCGAGAAGCTGTGCTTAAAACGGCACACGATGGTATAATGGCAGGACACTTGGGCACGCAGAAAACGAAGGACCAGATCTCGGAGGAGTTCTTTTGGCCAGGCATCACAGCTGACGTGAAAAGGTTCGTCGCCTCATGTGACATTTGTCAGCGCACCGTACCAAAGGGCCGTGTACCACATGTTCCACTGGGGAGGGCACCCATAATTGACACCCCGTTCAAGCGAGTGGCGATCGATATAGTGGGACCGATTCACCCGCCCTCAAAGCATGGGAACCGATACATTTTGACTTTGATGGATTATGCCACCCGGTATCTAGACGCGGTGGCGCTCCCGAGTATCGAAACTGAGTGAGTGGCCGAAGCCCTGGTGGAGATGTTCTCCCGATTTGGCGTCCCCCGCGAGGTACTGAGCGACCGTGGCACGAACTTCACATCGGACCTGATGAAGGAAGTAGCGCGGCTCCTTTCCGTGCGCCAGCTCCACACCACCCCATATCACCCCATGGCGAATGGCTTGGTGGAAAAATTCAACGGCACCTTAAAATTAATGTTGAAGCGCATGTGCGCCAAAAAACCGAGAGATTGGGACCGCTACCTGGCACCTCTCCTCTTTGCCTATAGGGAGTTTCCGCAGGCCAGTATGGGGTTTTCACCGTTCGAGCTTCTCTACGGCCGCCATGTGAGGGGACCCTTGGCGATACTGAAGAAGCTGTGGACGAACGCCGACTTGACTGAAGAAGCTAAGACGACGTACCAGCATGTCTTCGACCTTCGGAACCGTTTGGAGGAAACGTGTCGCCTGGCACACGAGGAGTTGGAAAAAGCCGGAGCACGGTACACGAAGCTGTACAATCGAAAGGCAAAGGAGCGGAGTTTCAACCCCGGAGACAAGGTACTGATTTTACTTCCAACCGACACGAACAAGCTGCTGCTGCAATGGAAGGGCCCTTTTGAAGTCCGGGAAAAGAAAGGTGAAGCTGACTACGTCATAGACACGGCTGGCGGCAGAAAAATCTTCCACGCCAACTTACTAAAAAGATACGAGGAGAGGGACAGCCCCTCCACCAAGGTGTGCAACGTTACATTTGGCGTTGTGGAATCGAGCGAGGACGAGAATATCCCAACCCCTGACTGGCTGAAAGTAGAAGGGGAAGAAGACGTGAAGCTCTCCGACAAACTGGACGCTCAGCAGATTGGACAGCTGCAAAGAATTGTCAGGGAACACGCTCGTATTTTCTCGGATGTCCCGGGCAAAACTGACTGGGTCCACTGCAACCTCGAACTCACCACGAGTAACCCCGTCCACGTGAAACAATACCCTCTTCCCTTTGCAACGCGGGAAGGTGTAGAGAAAGAGGTGCGGGAGATGGAGAAGCTCGGCATCATTGAGAAATCAGAGTCTCTTATAATTCGCCAGTCATTTTGGTAAAGAAACTCGACGGGACAAATCGACTGTGTATCGATTTTCGACGCCTGAACAACGTTCTGGTGGCCGACTCCGAACCTTTGACAAGAACTGACGCGGTGTTTGCTACAGTGGGAAAGAAGAAGTATTTCTCGAAGCTCGACTTCGTGAAGGGCTATTGCCAGATCCCGCTGACCGAAGAGTCCAAAGCGAAGACGGCCTTCTCGACGACATCGGGACTATATCAGTTCCGCTTCATGCCATTTGGCATCAAGACAGCGCCTGCTGTATTTGCTAAGTTGATGCGGAAGGTTGCAGTAGGTATACCCGGTGTGGACCACTACTACGATGATGTACTGGTAGCCACCGAGACATGGGAAGAGCACCTGAGGTCCCTGGGACTGCTTTTTGAGTGCATACAGAGGGCCGGGCTTACAGTGCGCCCCAGTAAATGCGAACTTGGGGTAGAAGAAACCGACTTCTTAGGACACCGAGTTGGCAGGGGCAGATTGCAACCACTGGGGAAAACAGTCGACAAGATCGAAGCTGCACCACGTCCTTCAACCAAGCGACAAGTGCGCGCCTTCCTCGGTTTGACCGGGTACTATCGGGAATTTATCCCGAATTACGCAGAAGTCAGCGCTCCCCTTACAGATTTAACTCAGAAGGGCGAAGCTAACTCGGTGAAATGGACAGCAGCCCACGAAGAGGCTTTTCGAAGTCTCAAACAACATGTCTCGACGGAGCCGATACTACGGCTACCAGATTTGCACCAACCATTCGTACTTCGAACGGACGCATCGGACACAAGTCTCGGAGCCGTGCTCATGCAGGCCCACGAAGGCAAGCTCCACGCCACAGCTTATGCCAGCCGAAAGCTGCTTCCACGGGAGGCTTCCTATAGTACCATCGAACGCGAATGTCTCGCGTTGGTAAGGGGAATTCAGAAATTCTCCATGTACTTATATGGAGTACATTTTTGTGTCCAGACAGACCACCAGCCTCTGAGTTATATCCAACAGGCGAAACAGCTGAACGCTTGAGTACTTCGATGGAGTTTACTACTCCAAGAGTACCAGTTCACCATTACGCATATTAAGGGAAGTGAAAACGTGGGAGCCGATTACTTGAGCCGAATATAGTTCTTGAGGTCTATGAGCATGTTGTTTTTTTTTCCTTCCGTCGGTTGTTTTCTGTTTGTATGCACGTATTTCATTGTATAAGAAGTGTATTTTGAGTTATTTTCTTTTTGCTTGGTGCATTGGTTATTTTTACTTGCTGTAATGCACATTGAAGGATTGCACTACAGTTGAGGAGCGCACCTGTTCCGTTTTATTTTGTAGTATACATTTGTGCAGTGTATTCTGTATTGATGGCTGCCGTATACGGCTATTTCCTCTTCTTGTTTGTATGGCGCATTGATATTGTTGCGTGTAAATGAAGCTGGTACTCTAACCATTGTTTGTTTTTCCTTTTGTTGTTACTTTGATGCACTCTGCCTATTTATGTTGTGTATGAGAGGGACAGTCCTCATGCCTCACTTGTTGGTGGTGTTTTGTTCTTTGTTGTCGAAAAAATTCTCCTCCGTGCGAACAAATGTTATGAATAACATTCTGAAAGTGGGGGGCAATGTCACGGACGGCTATTTTCAGCGACACCGCGTCACGGCAATTAACGGGCGCCGTACTCCCCGACTGACCGTGAGAAACGGCGCCACATGAAAGGGAACCGATAAGTGCAAAATGGGGTGCTCTCCTTAGAACGTCGCCGCCGACAGTTCATTCTTTTGTAACTGTGGCGACGTCTGCAAGGTCGTAGAAGGCCGCGGTATACCCCGAACAAGGATTAGACTACAAGACGCACCCGCTGAGCGCTAAGTGGTTGACCGTTCCCACAGAGAAAAGCGTGGGAAACGCTCTGGTGGCCAAGCCGTATGACAACAACCCGACAGGTTGTCACTCTCGCTAGTTGCGGGCCCTCTCCCAATTCAAAAGGGGTGGGGTCAAAATATTTTTGGGGCGGAGTTTCCCATCAATTAAACGCGCATGATTGGACCCAGGTAGAGGTCTCTTGTCCCCAAGGAAGAGAGAGAGGAGACATGAGAGGGATTTAAGCGCAGGATTTTGCCCTGCTAGGCAGACTAGTCGCTGACCAAGATGGTGTAGAAACGGATCATCAAGCATCTCTTCTAGAAGTTTTTAGTGTGGCTCTGTATCGGCTGGCCACCTAAACTTAGCCGTTCGTCTAGTTGTGACGCGATATTAACGTCTGCAACGTAGACATCGGGACTTGGCCTCGAGTTAGCTCAACCTGCTAGAAGTCACCTGAGAGCACTAGCCTCCCGGAGCCATCAGCGTTGCAACACCGCCGACATCGCAGTCGTGCCAGAACTCTCTTCTGCTTCTCGCATCCGATCGTCGGGGACACAACGCTGCCGGTCATCACACGTATGCCTTCACCTGTTTGTATTTCCAAACTTTCTACTCCGTAGTCTATTGGTGTTAGTTTGTGTAGTTTGTAATAAGTTCTTTCTCGAGTTATTGTTTGTTATATATTTTAGTTGTATCAAGTGTTGATGTATTTTGTTAGTTGTATTGAAGTGTTGTATTAGATCCCGTGTGCTGCAATATCACTAGAGTAAAGTTTGTTTTGTTTTCTCACGTCTCTGATCTCTTCACTGTCTCCGCTTGCGTACGGAACGAACCTACCTGCTGTCATTCCCGTCGCCGACTTCGCGCTGGCAACGCTAGAGTGGCAGCTTGTAACAGCGTGTCATGTAACAACATGGCTTCATGCCCCACTAGTGATGCACTCACGGTCATTTCGCTAGCTTCACTTATACCAAATTTGGTATAACAAAATGTCAATGGATGACGAAGGTATGAGACTGGTGCAAACATGATTCACATGACATGCGTGTCATGTACCAACATGACTACATGGCACGTTCATGATTCGCTCGTGGCCGATTTGCTAGTTTCACATTTGCCAAACCTCGCATTACGTGACGTCAGTGGATGACGACGGTATGTGACTGGTGCAAACATGATAATCATGAGATGCGTGTCTTGTCACAACATAACTACATACCATAATCAAAGTGCCAATACACTTCGACGGGACATGGCGCGCGTACGCGCCGGCGTTTGTTTCGTCGCGTCATGCCAGCGTTGCCACGTCAGTCGCCGGTCCTGCCATATACTCACAGGCGCGCGCCGCGCTGGGAATCGCTTTGACACAAGTGCGTTTCAGCGCGTCCGGCGTCCCTCCATCACGAAAAGAGGCAGACGCCGTGCTGTCAAGGGTAACGTCGTGGGTGTGGAATGCAGTATGTCACATTTCGTAGCGCTTGTGGTTGGGCCACGCGGAGGGACGCTGGTCGCGCCGGTCGCACCTGGCGTCAGACTGGAGTTCTTACGTTTTGCTAACGTATATCGCCACTGTGGCCAGCGTACGCGTGCGTCAACGTTACGTTGGAGTATATTGGGCCCTTCATTATGAACTCGTGGCCGTGTCGCTAGCTCTACATATACCAAATGTTGTCTTACGTGACGTGAATGAATTGCGAACGTATATGCCTGGTCCAAACAGGATAATTACAATACGCGTGTTATGTAAGAACTGGACAACATACCACGTTCATGGAGCACTCACGACTGTTTCGCTACGTTTACTAATATTAAATTTGGCATCACGTAATGTAAATAGACGACGAAGGTAGACGACACATCCAATCACGATAAACACTACACTGAAGTCGTGTATGGCATAATGTACCTCCACCCCGTAACGTTGTGGTGTTCCTAAAGTGACATATCAACCTTCCTAATTCGTGCTTCGCATATCATTGATTCCTACTGAATGTGGGATCTGCCAATTATTTTGCGCCTGAGCTTACGATTCGACGCCGTAGCGTGTCGCACAAGTGGCAGGCGTTGCCGGCGAACGGAGGAGGCGGCTGCTGCGGGTGCTGCCGCGAGCGTGAGGCAGGCGAGAGAGGAAGTGATGTCAACGCAAACTGTGATGGGAGCGTGACGTCAACGGACAAGTTTGGAGTGACCTACTTGGCACCGTCCAACACCTGCGGCGAGCAGAGTGTGTTGCAGCACGTTCGTTTGGACGTACGGAGGGACAGCGTTCGAGAGGTTAGTCAAAGAGTTGCTTCGCATCTAAAGCGGTGAGAGTTAAACCTAGTTCTAGGAATCAGAAAGCAGCCAAGTTGGCCCTTCTTCTTACAACCGCAGCTGATTCAGAAAAAAAAGTCTGTAGACCCCCTCTCCCCCACTAGGTACTTTTCTTTGTTTGCACTAACGGAACACCTTTTACTTTTAACCACAACATTCATCTCGCTACCCACCCACTTCCTGCATGCACAGCTGCTTTCACCCTGCTGCTTTTTTCGAAACGGTAGAGAGGATGCGAAGCTCATGCACGTTAGCGCCAATAAAATGGGATACTACGACCAGGAAATGAACTAAACGTTTTAAGCACTCATCTGAATACAGATTTCGCAACGATGATTTCAGGTACTATTTTTTTGACGCCAGCAATCTGACATTAGAATCGTTGATCAAGAGATGCTATCAAGTGCTTATCACACACAGCTTTCATCTCCAAGATATTAAGTGATGTTTTATTGTTATTGTCTGCATGCAAGCTCTTTGCATTGCGCAATTATAATATGTTCAACTTCTCGCTATCTTGTTCACTGCTGGGATTTCGTACATCTCGTGTATTCTTGCGTACTTGTTTGGCCTTACACTGAGTGTGTTCAATGGCATACTTACGTGCTGTTTCTTTAATTGATTATTTCTTCGTGAGCTAAATTCTCTAGAAGTCTGTTCATGACCGTATTGTATTGCTTATAGCATTTGTGTAGTTTCGACGAATGCGTATGTGCCGCTTAGTCGAAGTCAACCTATTTTCGTTCTATTTAAGTTGTGTTTCTTTGAGCATGTATCTCACCATCTTGCACACTGCTTAATACTTTAATCATTCAGTAGCGTTTTCATATTTATTCTAGAGAAGATATGTATTATTTTGTTTAACCGAACCTAAATAAGCGCCTATATGCATTTCAAAATGAAACGTTCCATGTTTTGTGCAACAGTATCAGATGTTAGGCTAGCAGCATTTTTGAGTAAATAAATAAATAAATAAATCAAATATAGCCTTGAGGAAGACAAGTCCGTTTGGAGAAACGTCGACTAGAAACAACGCCTCTTTATGGATTTTTTTTCACCGCAAGCTTCAAGCTTACCCTTCCTGTGGTTTGTACTATGGAGTCTTGGTTTGGAAGACCTTTATTAGGCCCGAAGAACAGGCAGCCGACAGCTGAGATGATCGGACCAAGATGATGATGCTACGTGACAACGATGAGGATGCATGAGCAACACATGATAATGATGATAATGTACAGATGAAGAGGATTGGTATACTAAATGCCCCACACTAATTCGCCCCCCCCCCCGTGAAAGCGGCAGCCTGGCCGCGGCAAGTCAAGGGGACAAAGAACGTCGTATGAAGGGCTTCATACGGGAGACATGGACGACCTCAGTAGTTCGATAACGGCCGATCAGCAGGGCTACAAGTGGCGTCACGCGATAATTCACTGGTTAAGTTTCTTCAAGAACTGTGTACGGCCGATCAACCCGTGGACTGGAATTGTCGCACAAACCAGGTGTGCGAATGGGCGGTCAAAGAAGCACTTCGTCTCCAGGTTGAAAGGATACAGCACGATGGGATTCATCATAAACCAGCTTTCTGTCTTGCTGTCGGGCTTCAGTGTTATACGCGCATGTGGCGGCTCTCTGCGAGCCGTAAAATGTATTCCTCTGAAGAGGAGGAGATGAATTCCCTGGCAGGTAAAGAAAGAGACGTCCAGGAGGAGAAGTAGGGGAGCGTCCATAAACTAGGTAAAATGGTGAGTAGACGGTTGTCCGATGAATAGCCGTATTGTAGGCGAAAGTGCCGAAATGGTAGGATACATCCCAGTGTCTTTGGTTGGTGAATGTAGGCGGCGATCATGTCCGAAAGAGGGGCAAGAGTGCGATGAAATCGCTCAGTGAGGCCCGTTAGTTTGGGCTGATAACTAGAGGCAGTCTTGTGAGTTGTGCTAGAAGAGCGAAGAAGTTCGTTCATAGTGTGAAAGGTAAGGCCCTCTCCACGGTCACTGAGCAATTACACGTGGAGCACCATGACGCAGTATAATGGCTCGGAGGATGGAAATCGGCAATTTCAGAAGCTGAAACGGTTAGTGACGGCTGCCGTCTCGGCGTAGCGCGTCAAATGGTCAACGGCTGTTACTATCCACCGGTTTCCAGCAGCACTGACTGGAAGGGGGCCATAAAGATCGATGCGAACAACTTCGAAGGGTGTGGCTGGGCACGGAAGAGGCTGTAGTGTACCGGCTGGAGCAGATGTGGGTAGTTTTCTAGATTGACAGGTAGTGCAGGACCCAACGTACCGAGCTACACTAGTGGTAATACCTGGCCAATAAAACCGACTTCGAAGGCGATCGTAGGTTTTATGATAACCAAGGTTACCTGCCGTCGGATGGTCATGAAGTGCTCTGCGGACTTCGGACCGAAGCGATCGGGGTAGAACGGGAACCCAGCGCTGACCGTCAGGATGGTAAATTTTGCGGTACAGCACCGAGTTGTCCAGCTTAAACTGCGAGAGTTGGCGACGGAGCCTCGCATTGGGTGGACGGGAACTGCGAGTGAGGTAGCCTATAATACGTCGGCAGTATGGGTCAGCCAGCTGTCGAGAAGAAAAATCGTGCGGGTCGTCCGAAGGCAGCTGGTCCATAGAGGCGAGAGAGGAAACCACCGTAGACGTGGTCTCCGAGGGCGTGTTGTGCAAAGTGATTGCGGAAACGCTGAGGGGAGCCGCTGGTATTGGGCAGCGAGAGAGAGCATCGGCGTCGCCATGCTTTCTGCCACACTTGTATACCATGTCAAAATCATATTCTTGTAGGCGTAGAATCCAGCGGCCGAGGCGTCCCGAGAAGTTCTTGAGTGTCGAAAGCCGACATAAAGCATGGTGGTCGGTCACGATGGTGAAATGGCGGCCATGAAGATAGGGACAAAATTTCTGCACTGACCAAACGATGGCGAAGCACTCCTTCTCGGTGATCGTGTAGTTCCTCTCGGCTGCGGAGATGACGCGGCTGGCGTATGCAACGACTCGCTCTCGCGAAGAGTTGTCGCGCTGGAGGAGCACGGCTCCTAAACCGTGGCCGCTAGCGTCTGTATGGAGGAAGGTCGGTGCACCATCGTGAAAGTGAGAAAGTACAGGATCGGTCGTGAGGGCACTCTTCAATTTGTCGAAAGGCGATTCACATTCCTGAGACCACTGAAAGGGCGTACCAGAAGCAAGTAGCTTATGTAGTGGTGCGGCTATGGAGGCAAAGTTTTGTATGAATCGCCGAAAGTAAGAGGCGAGACCAAGGAAACTTCGCAAATCTTTCGGCTTGTCAGGGCGAGGGAATTGAAGCACCGCAGCAGTTTTCTCAGGGTCTGGACGAATTCCGTCCTTGCTCACAACATGACCGAGGACCTTGATAGATCTGCTGGCGAAATGGCACTTCTTGGTGTTAATTTGAAGACCAGCGCCCGCAAGGCAAGTCAGGACCTCGTCCAAGCGTTGCAGATGTTGAGGAAACGTCGATGAAAATACAACAATGTCATCGAGGTAACATAGGCTAGTCTTCCATTTCAGGTCACGCAGTATGGTGTCAATCAAGCGCTCAAACGTTGCTGGCGCATTGCATAGACCAAACGGCATAACATTGAATTCGTATAGGCCGTCCGGGGTTGCAAACGCAGTTTTTTTCTTTGTCCTCTTCGTGCATGGGGATTTGCCAATAGCCGGAACGCAAGTCGAGGCTTGAAAAGAATTCAGCACCTTGTAAAGAATCGAGGGCGTCGTCGATACGTGGCATGGGGTATACGTCCTTCCTAGTGATCTTATTGAGTGCTCGGTAATCGACGCAAAATCGTACGGAACCGTCTTTTTTACGCACCAAAAACCACTGGAGACGACCAAGGACTGGTTGAGGGTCGGATTATCTCCCGTTGCAGCATATCGTCTACTTTTTGCTCAATTATTTTTCGTTCGGCTAGGGAGACGCGGTACGGACGACGATGCACAATGGATGTTCCGTCGGTCTGAATACGATGTGCTGTAGCAGTTGTCTGACCCAGGCTGGATGAATGAACGTCAAAAGAGTTTGCATGCTTTTGCAACAAATCAAGCAGCTGCTGCTTCTGCGAGTCTGTCAAGTCCTTGTTGATGGCTGCTGTAAAGGCCGAGGAAGCAGCATGATCTCCAGGATGGCCTTTAGAGGAGGCAGGGGTAAGAGGCACGACGCACACAGGCTCCAGATCGGCAACGCAGGCAACAGTAGTGCCCCGCGGCAGTAAAATTTATCTGGTGTTGTGTTCGTAGCAGCGAGGACAGCTGATCCATCGTTGAAGCGAGCCACGCAGAAGGCTTTGTCTCGATTCCAGCTGGGACCCTGGTATTTATTCTTTGCATTCGTCGGGTCTACGATACCGGTTTAACACGCTGACGTGTTAAAATTGCCCAAGTGTGTTCTCGTCATTCCTGAGTAGATACTGTCAATCACTTGTGGCACATACCCGCATAGAAGTGGCACATACACGTTGGTGGGTATGTGCCACTGTCGTGCGGAAAGTGTTTGACGACGTACGCGACGGGATTGTGACATAATTCGTGTCTTGACTAGCGCGTCATATTCTTCGAACCATCTTACCCTCCCATGCAAATTTTGGTTCACGCCAAGTTAATGTGGTGCTCACAAGAGTCGCCAAACGTAAGCGGCTGGATAGATAGATAGATAGATAGATAGATAGATAGATAGATAGATAGATAGATAGATAGATAGATAGATAGATAGATAGATAGATAGATATACACGCTCAAAGTCATCGAAGTTCGGTAATAAATGCTTCGCATTTAAAATCATGTCATGCGTGTCATGTAACAAATTGACTACATGTCACGCTCATGATGCGCTCGCGGCCATTTCGTTAGCGTCATTTATACAAACTTTGGTATTACGGTACGTGAATGAATGACGAAGGTATGTGACTGGTGCAATCATGATAATCTTGAGATGCGTGTCATGTAACAACATGGCTACATGCCCCGCTAGTGATGCGCTCGCGGTCGTTTCGCTAGCTTCACTTATACCAAATTTGGTATCACACAATGTCAGTGGATGACGAAGGTATGAGACTGGTGCAAACATGATTAACATGACATGCGTGTCATGTAACAACATGACTACATGGCACGTTCATGATTCGCTCGCGGCCGTTTTGCTAGTTTCACATTTGCGAAACCTCGCATTACGTGACGTCAGTGGATGAGGACGGTATGTGACTGGTGCAAACATGATACTCATGAGATGCATGTCATGTGACAACATAACTACATGCCAAAGTCAAAGCGCCAATACACTTCGACGGGACACGGCGCGAGTACGCGCCGGCGTTTGTTTCGTCGCGTCACGCCAGCGTTGCCACGTTAGTCGCCGGTCCTGCCATATACTCGCAGGCGCGCGCCGCGCTGGGAATTGCTTTGACGCAAGTTCGTTTCAGCGCGTCCGGCGTCCCTCCATCACGAAAAGAGGCAGACGCCGTGCTGTCAAGGGTAACGTAGTGAGTGTGGAATGAAGTATGTCACATTTCGCAGCGATTGTGGTTGGGCCACGCCTAGGGACGCTGGTCGCGCCGGTCGCACCTGGCGTCAGACTGGAGTTCTTACGATTTGCTA
Source organism: Rhipicephalus microplus (assembly GCF_013339725.1). Taxonomy (NCBI): domain Eukaryota; kingdom Metazoa; phylum Arthropoda; class Arachnida; order Ixodida; family Ixodidae; genus Rhipicephalus; species Rhipicephalus microplus. The sequence continues at coordinate 235,058,728 of NC_051167.1, read as the reverse complement.
ACGTATATCGCCACTGTGGCCAGCGTACGCGTGCGTCAACGTTACGTAGGAGTATATTGGGCCCTTCATGATGAACTCGTGGCCGTTTCGCTAGCTCTACATATACCAATTGTTGTCTTACGTGACGTCAATGAATCGCGAACGTATATGACTGGTGCAAACAGGATAATTACGATACGCGTGTTATGTAAGAACTGGACAACATACAACGTTCATGGAGCACTCACGACCGTTTCGCTACGTTTACATATATTAAATTTGGCATCACGTAATGTAAATAGACGACGAAGGTAAATGACACATCCAATCACGATAAACATGACACTGAAGTCGTGTATGGCATAATGTACCTCCACCCTGTAACGTTGTGGTGTTCCTAAAGTGACATATCAATCTTCCTAATTCGTGCTTCGCATATCATCGATTCCCACTGTACGTGGGATCTCCCAATTATTTTGCGCCTGAGCTTACGATTCGACGCCGTAGCGTGTCGCACAAGTGGCAGGCGTTGCCGGCGAACGGAGGAGGCGGCTGCTGCGGGTGCTGCCGCAAGCGTGAGACAGGCGAGAGAGGAAGGGATGTCAACGCAAACTGCGCTGGGAGCATGACGTCAACGGAAAAGTTTGGAGTGACCTACTTGGCACCGTCCAACACCTGTGGCGAGCAGAGTGTGTTGCAGCACGTTCATTTGGACGTACGGAGGGACAGCGTTCGACAGGTTAGTCAAAGAGTTGCTTCGCATTTAAAGCGGTGAGAGTTAAACATCGTTCTAGGAATTACAAAGCAGCCAAGTTGGTGCTTCTTCTTACAACCGCAGCTGATTCAGAAAAAAAAGTCTGTAGACCCCCTCTCCCCCACTAGGTACTTTTTTTTGTTTGCACTAACAGAACCCCTTTTACTTTTAACCACACTATTCATCGCGCTACCCACCCACTCCCTGCATGCACAGCTGCTTTCACCCTGCTGCTTCTTTTCAAAACGGTATAGAGGATGCGAAGCTCATGCACGTAAGTGCCAATAAAATGGGATACGTACAACCAGAAAATGAACTAAACGTTTCAAGCACTCATCTGAATACAGATTTCACAACGACGATTTCAGGTACTCTTTTTTTCCCGCCAGCAATCTGAGATTAGAATCGTTGATCAAGAGATGCTATCAAGTGCTTATTACACAAAGCTTTCATCTCCAAGATATTAAGTGATGTTTTATAGTTATTGTCTGCATGCAAGCTCTTTGTGTTGCGCAATGATATTATGTTCAACTTCTCGCTATCTTGTTCACTGCTGGGATTTTGTACATCTCGTGTATTCTTACGTACTTGTTGTGCCTTACACTGAGTGTGTTCAATGGCATACTTACGTGCTGTTTCATTTATTGATTATTTCTTCGTGAGCTAAATTCTTTAGCAGGCTGTTCATGGCCGTATTGTATTGCTTGTAGCATTTGTGTAGTTTTGACGAATGCGTATGTTCTGCCTAGTCGAAGTCAACTTATTTTCGTTCTACTCAAATTGTGTTTCTTTGAACATGTATCTCACCATCTTGCACACTGCTTGATACTGTTATCATTCAGTAGCGTTTTCAAATTTATTCTAGAGAACATATGTATTATTTTGTTTAACCGAACCTAAATAAGCGCCTACATGCATTTCAAATTGAAACGTACCATGTTTTGCGCATTAGTATCAGATGTTAGGCTAGCAGCATTCTTGAGTAAATAAATAAATAAATAAATAAATCAAATATAGCCTTGAGGAAGACAAGTCCATTTGGAGAAACGTCGACTAGAAACAACGCCTATTTATGGATTTTTTTTTCCACCGCAAGCTTCAAGCTTACCCTTCCTGTTGTTTGTATGTACGTTTTATGTCCCTAAATTCGCATGCTATGGCGATACGCGGGGACAACGTCCAGTTTCTCATCGATAATATAGCTGGAGCTTCACAAACTCGCCATGATTCACTTCATAGAGATGCGTGAATTTTCGTGCGCGTGTCTCAATCACAGTTTTTATTTTAAAGAAGGTCTAAGATCGTTACATTCAAGCAAATTACAACTGCCATGCTAGATATACTACACTAAGTTTGTGAAACGCTGTGTGCAGAATGCGTTCGCTGTCCCCACTCCACAGGTGGGTGAAGAACGTCTCCAAGGTATTCACGTCACACACCTTTAGAAAAAAAGCAGTGCTACTTAATAACTTAGAGGTAGTAAATTGTTGGCACAACATTCGCTACCTAAGTAGTAGTAACTGCAGGTAGTAAACCACAGATGTTCGTGACAATAATTTACTATCTGAAGGATAGTTAGCAGCTCTGCCTTTTTTTAAAGAGTGCAGTCTCTCTGCCCGATTCGGAGACACAAGTACTAGAAGCATTCGAGAGTGCCATCACGGATGATGTTATTCTCGAGATGGCTGTAGAATCCACACGCCCGATCCTACTGTCTCTTGAGTTTCATTTCTAATACAACGGGCCCTTTCCTGACTTCTTCACTCGAGCATCATGGGGTCGTTCAGCGAGGTGTCTCGTCTCTTCTCCTGTCCCCTCCTGTACCGTCGTTTGCACTGGTAAGCCCAATTTATCATGTTATACCAACACGCCCAATCCTACTCTCTCTTGAGTTTCATTTCTAATACAACGGACTCTTTCCCGACTTCTTCACTCCAGCCTCATGTTGTCGTTCAGCGCTCTGTCTCGTCTCTTCTCCTGTCCTCTCCTGTACCATTGTTTGCGCTGGTAAGCCCTCTTTATCATGTTATACCAACACGCCCAATCCTCCTGTCTCTCAGTGTAGTGGCCAATAAAGCGTAAGGCTGTTGTTTGCACAACGGAAACCTTTTCTCAATTGTGAGCGTGGTACTGCACTATACCGCGTCTGTGGGATGAATAAACTCAAGCTTTTTTATCCAGTGGCCATGCCTATATGCAAGTTAGAATTGAATTATTCTACTGTGACATAAACACAGGTTTAAAATGCAAATGTTCTATTCTAGTAGAAAGGACATAGTTATAACTGAGCAAAAGACTAAGAAAGCATCATCTCCGCTGTTCCTAAGTTTCTCTGTGGCTCAATACTCTGATTTAGATCTTATCTTCAGCACTGTGGAGGATACAGGGCTTCTCAGCCAATATGAAGGGCGCTGCGTCTCCCGAAATTGGGAGATGCAGCATTCCTGGTCTGGAAATGAAGCCCGAGAACTTCCTTGTTGCGTTAGTCTTACCTGGTGTGACTGAAAAAGCAGCACATCTCGCTAATAACGACGAAACTTACTCGACGCTTTAAGCTGAGAGTAAGTTGAAACTAATCTATGGCTCATTTCACCATTTCTTTATTTCTGACAGTGCCGTGGGCCAGCAGCAGGGGCAAGTTCCGATCGCAGTGGGCTGTTGCTGATTGATGATTTACAAGTGGGGTTTAACGTGTTAACGTACCAAAACAACCGTAGATTATGAGATACGCCATAGTGAAGGGCATCGGAAATTCAGACCACCCGAGTTTTTCAACGTGCATCCAACCCTGAGCACGCGGGCCTACAACAATTTCGCCTCCATCGAAAATACAGCAGCTGAGCTGGTGGGCGGTTGCTTTTGCATGGATACTGTAATGTTGATTTGTAACCAGAGTTACTGGTGGTGGTGGTGGTATCTTTATTTCTCAGAGAAATTTCGTTGGTCACCGGTGGAACCAACTCAAATAATATATACGTATAAAATAAACAAGAATGAAATAAACGTACCACGTGTCGATGTACCGTAACAGGCACCAAATAAAAGCGCCCATATTGGCCAACCCCGCGATTTTAGAGCAGTTTCGTTTGGGACTACATTTTGCTTCTCAAGTGGTTGGTTTTTTGGTAGTAGAAGTTCGTCTTTATTTCCTTTGTAAAAAAAAAGATGGGGACGGGACTGAAAGCCCCACAAGCGGCTTGACAAGGGCCCAGACTCCCTGGTACATGGCAGTGCAGGAAACATTCACAGATAAAATTGTAATAGAAGACTGAAAATGCTATAGATAATCATAGTTGAAGATTATAAAATGGTTAAAATAAGCACCAGATACACTTTATCTAAAGAACATACATATGCACAAAAACACATTGCTTAACACATTGCTTAACACAACAGATAATAAAAGTAGAGCATAAATTGAATCTTGTGTGCTGTGTCATTCTTTGGGGATCTTGCTGATACAGTAACGCCTAATATCTTTATTATATGCGACAAAAGGACCGAAGTAATCATTTAAAAGTAGATTGAATCGTTTCAGCACTGTGTAATTCAATGACGGCGATCAACCGTATGCCCTAGGCGTTGGTACAGCCCACCGTTCTTTGAATCTGGTATCCTTGATAGACCTATTTTTTTTCAACATTGATAAAGTGATAAAGTAGTTTTTTTTGCAGAAAACAGTGGTACATGAATGACAACCTGTAATAAAATAAAGTAAATAATGGCATGATGTTGTATTTAGGAAAAACTTCAACCGCAGAATAAAGCAGAAGTACATTTCCTTTGTAACAGATTGCTCTCTTTTGAAACATGTGCCACTTTTTTTTAGATTTGTGATACCAGTGGTACACCACACCACACTGCAATATTCAAAATGGATAGCTACCTAAGAGTTATACAGTAGAAGTTCAACTTTAACTGGAAGCATGCGTCACACCCTTGATATGACATTAACAGCGCTAGACATTTTCGATCATATGTATTCCGCATGTTCATTCGTGGATAAATGTACTGAAAAATATAACACAAAAAATTTTTACGCTAGTTACTAACTCTATAGTCTTCATCTAGATGCACGAATAATGATTGTGATAGTCTTTGCCTTCTGGGTAGATATAAAACTGCTTTTGTTTCCCTGAATTTGTTACTAGGCGATTCATGTCCGCCCAAGTGTTAATATTTGATAAAACCTCATCGATTGTTTTTTGTAATACACCTTAAATTGTTCCTGCAATAAATACGATTGCATAGTTTGCATACGCGAGAAACTGTGCTTTATTTTTTACATGTACAATGTCGTTAACATATACAAGGTGTCCCAGGTAACCTTAGCCAGAGTTTAAAAATATGCAGGCTTACGCAGTAACGACGCTAGCAAATGCATTTTGCTCCCCGTTGCCCGGATTTCGTCAGATTATTTTTTCTGTTCTCAAATATTGTTCAATTCAACGTCATCATCATCATCATCTTCCTGACTACGTCCACTGCAAGACAAATGCCTTTTCCATGTTCCGTCAGTCAACTCGATCCTGTGCTTGCTGCTGCCACTTTACACCCGCAAACCCGCAAACTTTTTAATCTCATCTGCCCACCTAACCTTGTGTCTCCCCCTAAATCGCTTGCCGTCTCTGAGAATCCAGTTAGTTACCCTTAATGACCAGCGGTTATCCTGTCTACGCGCTAAATGCCCGGCCCATTTATTTCCTCTCCTGATTTCAACAATTATACCCTTAACCCCGGTTTGTTCCCTGATCCACTGTGCTCTCTCCTTGTCTTTGAGGTTATACCTACCATTTTTCTTTCCATTGCTCGCTGCGTCGTTCCCAATTCAATCTGTACCCTCTTTGTAAGTCTCCAGGTTTCTGCTCTGTAGCTAAGTACGATGGTGCTGGCGTTGCGATTAACACGTTTTGTATCGGCTACAAAAACGGTAACCACTATGACTGCTTATCGCTGTCATGAACCACTGCGAGGGAAGTGTGCCGTTCATATGCAGAACGTTAGGGAGCACTAGAAGAATCGTGCGCACTGATGCGCGAGCGGATTTGTCACGTGGTATTTTCTTGTATTTCGCGGGCATATGTAACTAGCAGAAAAACACTAATACTTAACAGATATGAGGTTTAAAACTTTCTATTTAGACGTTTCGCAAACTGATGTACAACTCTCTCATTCAAATTCTTTATCCATCTTTGTTCCTTCAAAGGTTAGTTAATTAGGCAGATATAATTAAACAATACTTGAGAACACAAAAATAGTCTGACTAACTCCAAGCAACGGTGAGCAACATGCATATGATCGAGTCATATTTGCGTGTGCTGGCATATTTTTAAGCTCTGGCTAAAGTTACCTGGGACACCCCGTAAGTAAACTATAAGGGCCCTGGTACGCTTCCTAACGGGACTTCTTTTTTAACAGGCCATTTGGTAGATGTTGCAGTGCTGATGTCTACATATTGTACCCGGTGTGTAAGGTATGAATGAATGAGATCATAGGTTGTTCCACGGACACCATATTTCTGGAGCTTTAGAAGAAGAATAGCGTAATAATTTAGGTAAATTTCTTTCGAGAAGTCAATGTATACACCTATCATGAATTGCTTTTTATGTAATGATTATTTGATAATTTCTTTTTGGGTAGTCAGTGCCGTTTCGGTGAAGCGATGTTTCCTGAACCCACGTTGAAAGTCTTGCTTGCTGAAATACGACGTCAAATGAAAGTGGAATATTTTTTCCCTACATTCAGAGAATATTGGTGGGATAGATATGGGACAGTAGTAGCTTAACATATTCTTATCGCCTTTTTTATATTTTGGCACTACGCGTCCAACTTTAATCAGTTTAGAGAAAACACCACTGTACAAAATGACACTATAAATGTGAGTGACGACTTGAGGTTTGATGTCAAGGACATATTTTACGGGAACAACTTAAACTCCATCAGCATCCTTAGTTTTGTTATTTTTCATTGTGTTCAGATAAGAAAAGACTTCTTGACAGCTAATTGGAGAAAAAAAAACGTGAATTACGGCTTTTGTTCTGGATAAATGTATCACTGACATAAGAAACCGTGGCAATACAATAGTATACACGATCTGGGGTTGCAAACAAATAGTTAAAGGGACGTATGAGAGTTTCCCCTGACAGCTCTTTCGCCTTACTCAATGCCTCCTGCAAAAATCATGCCTGGAACGTGAGCCACGAACGCGCTGCCCTACCCTCTGATTTGCTCTCCTCCGTCGGTACGAAGGCGAGGATCTCCTACGGCCGCCCTCTGCGAACACAGCAATACTATCACTGTTGCCTCCGTGCAGCTGTGATGTCACGTGACAGAGCGGTACGGTTATGTCACGTGACTGAGTGGTACGGAGGCGAGCGGTCTCACGCGGCGGCCGGTCGCAACACAAGGTCGGATGCATGGCCTCCGAGATTGGGTGCTGGCAGGAGGCTCCCAATTGAAACGAAAGTGGCGTTCTAGATACAGTTTTTCTAGGAAGCGTTGCCTTACGTAAGATGATGACATGGATAGCTGGCGCATTGCTTGTGTGAATAAGCACGTTTAACTTGCGCCAAAGTGATTCCGATGTATGCGTCTTATCGTCACAAAGTAAATTCATATAATAACAGCCTTTTGCATCCTTTAGCATAGATGTAAGCCAACTCCTGTAAGTTTTGAATTCTGCTAGCAATAATTAATCTCTAGATTTCACAAAATTAGCGTACAGGGTACTTTTTTGTTTTATAATTTGAACAGCTTACTAGTGATCCAAGGTTTACGATCCTTTTTAAGCTTTCTTATTTTCTTAATAGGGAAGTTCGCTGTATAGACAGACAGTAATTAATTTGTGAAGTTGGAATAGGCGATGCCACTGTCATCTGATTCGTAAACAGGACGCCAGCTTTCTTCAATGATATTTCGTTAAAACGATGGTAGGTCTCGGCACGTTATTATGTGAATGCTGCATGCTTGCAAAAGCTTGCTTTTGGGAAGTTCGTTTTCTTTACTAACATGACTATGTCATGATGATCACTAATGTATGTATTAATCACATCAGCCGTTATTAAAGTCGGAATAATATTTGTAATGAAACAATCCATTAATGAGACATCATATAGAGAAATACACGCAGGACTAGTTATCATGTTACAGGCACCGCTGCAAGCCGTTATCGAATAGAGTTATTTTTGCTGACCAGCAGGTGCAAGCAAGTTCACTTTAATATCACCACCGATAAAAATTCTAGGTTACTCTAAATAAGAAGCAAGGAAACAAGAAGTAAGTCACCCAAGGGTGGCTTATAGCAAACACAAAACACGACAAAACACGACAATGTCATCACATCGCGGTACCACCGAAACAGCCACAATGTTAAGTAGGCTCCCTAAAATTTCATCTGAAGCAGCAGAACAACTTTGCACAAGTCTGTCAGCTGACGAAGTGAAAGAGGCACTGTCTTCCATGAAGCGTGGCTCGGCCCCCGGGCCGGATGGGTTGCCTGTTGAGTTTTAATTAACGTTTTGGGACGACATTGGTGCTCTTTTCACCTCTGTTATTTGCCACTGTTTTGAGAACTTTGATTTCCCTGATAGCTTTCGCCATGGTCGAATTGTTTTAATACCTAACCATGAGCCATCGTTGGTTCGCCCAGAGGAGTGGAGACCCATAACGCTCCTCAACGGTGATTATAAAACTTTCGCGGCAGTTAACACTCGGTGTTTGAGAAGCCTGAAGCCCTCCTTAATAGGTCATCATCAGGCACGCTCTATTCCTGGTGGAGAAATCCACAGTCTCTCCTTTGTTACGCATGATATAGTTGCGCTCACGTTAACAAGATCAGCTCGGGGACTCTTTGTTTCACTTGAACAGGAAAAAGAATTCGATCGCCTTGAACATAGCTTTATATTCAGCGTAATGGCAGCATTTGACTTCTCGCAAAACTTCGTTGAACTTCTCAGAAACGCATACCGAAATATACGCAGCACGTTGTTTCTTGACGGTTTAGAAAGTGCGCCATTTGCTGTTACCCGTGGTGCTTTAGCCCCTGCACTTTTTGTACTCAGCCTCTAACTATTCCTTTAATTGCTGATTGCTGATCCTTACGTTAGAGGCCTTCCTCTTCCAGGTATTGGTACCGTGATGGTGACAGCATTTGCTGATGACATCACGCTGTATTTGAAGAATGAGGACAGTTTATTCCGTAGCCCACGACTTTTTGCTACGTATGGCACGATTTCAGGTGCTGCGTCAAATTTTTCAAAATGTCGATGTTTATTCATTGATTCCCCAGTCCCTTTTTTGTCTTCAAAAAAAGTGACTCCTTGCCCCGCCGTGGATGTCTAGTGGCTAAGGTACTCGGCTGCTGACCCGCAGGTCGAGGGTTCGAATCCCGGCAGCGGCGACTGCATTTCCGATGGAGGCAGAAAAGTTGTAGGCCCATGGGCTCAGATTTGAGTGCACGTTAAAGAACCTCAGGTGGTCAAAATTTCCGAAGCCCTCCACTACGGCGTCTTTCGTAATCAAATGGTGGTTTTGGGACGTTAAACCACACATAGCTGTTTATCAAAAAAGTGACTCCATTCGCATTCCGGGGCTTGAATATACTTGCTACGGCATATCAGCCTCCTTGTGGAATTCAGTAGTCGAAGATGTAAAACTACACGTCCGGAAAGCACAAGAGTATGGTTTACCGATTCTCGAAAGAAGGTATTTAGCACAGACGGTGTTTTGCGGCCATGCATGGAAGATATCTCATATCTTACAGCCCCCATTACGCCTCACTAGGTCGTTGCAATCACTCATTGGCTCATTTTTCTTGTTAGGTGGAACAAAGCTGGTTTGCCAAGCAGCTCTTGGGCAACCAAGAAACTGCGGTGCATTCGCATTCCCATCCGTCTCTGTTCGCTGCCGGCTGCTTGCCCTACGATTCTTACTTCGGTTGTTGCAGGGTGATCAGTGCCCCGCGCGTAACCTTGCGTGCTTTTTTTTAGGCACCAAGTTACGCTATTTACTACCAGATGCACGGCTTAATTCTGCACCGCAAACACTTAACGTGCCTGCATTTTACTCAACGGCAGTAGCATTTTATCGACACGCGCAGCAGGTTCGTCCCGATGTGGACATTCTCGAAAGCCGTATTGTAGATACAACGGTGGCACTTCTGCTTCCTCTGGTTTTTCCAGCACGTCTAGCACGATCGAGACATGTCTCGTGGAGCGCGATAACGGAATCGTTTTCGCCTGGTCACCTCCGTGACTTTATGTGGCGTGTTGGATGGAGAGTACTCCTAACACGGGACAGAATGGAGAAGTGGGGCATGGTCTCATCTTCCACTTGTCCTAACTGCCCGTTACTGGAGTCTAACCAGCATATGCTTCAGCAATGTGTCATTGCAAAGGTGTTTTGGAGGTTAGTTAACACTAGTTTTCGTGGCCTAGGTGTTAATCGCTTTGTAACATCAGGTCACTGCTCGCGTAGTCGCTTTGCACGCCTCCTAATAGCTGCGGGAGCTTTTTGTTAGTGGCGTAATAGGTGCGAAGCTGTTGCGGCAGGTCATCGCCATCGTGCTCTCTTTCTGATTCTGAAACGCCTCTACTCTTAACTCTTATCGTTTCTGTCGGAGGAATTGTGTTTCCTTGGGGAAAAAGAATTTCTGCGACAATTATCGTGCCGCTTTCTGTCCGTAGTGGACAGACGTGTTCGATTAGTCTTCCACCTGGCCAGGTTCCTATAGCCAGGTCACCTGTCAATGTCTGATTAGTGCATGTAATGAGTATGTGTTTACTATTTCTGTGTTTTTGTGTATGTCCCATGTGGTTGCGAGCTCTTGTATATATGCACTTCATTCTAACGCTGTAAGTTATGTAACTTTTATGAATATTGATACCTGTTGTCCATATTTTCTAACATCTTCACCAAGTTTTTTAAATTCTGTACATATATCATCATGTACGTTGTCCATATTGTGATTAGTGTATATATGTAGTGTATGTAGTTATCAGTACCGTGGACTATGGACACCCTACGAACTTGGACACTTTTGTTTCAATGTGTGATGTATGTTGTGCTTTGTCATTTGTTTGTTACTTTTCCTGTTGTACAGACGCTCGTTCCTTAGGATTGATGCGTCCCATGATAGAATAAACTTTTTCTAAACACACGTAATTTTTTTTATTACCACAAGGACAGCTTGGAAGGTGCAGCACAGTCGCAGCAAATGCTTGAACAGCCACCTTTTTATGAAGTTGTTAGCACAAGCGTGTTTTACGCCAGGGTCGACCGCGGACTGACAGACGTATTACCGTATCGGATATGATGTTATATTACATATACTAACAAACTACAAAAAATTGGCCCCGTATCTGCATGTTAATCTGCAAATGTCGTCGAAAGACGATAGTCTTGCATGTGGAGAGAGTGAACAAAACATTTATTTGATGTTCTGCGCCAGAAAATTGGTGAATGGTATTCTGGAGGTGCTGTGTTAGAATGCATCGAGCGTGCAGCGGAGGCGAACGAGCGCATCAAGTCACGTCACACGTGAGACATGAGTGCCATCTGGCAGTTTTCTTGGAAAACGTTGCGCGTTGGAGAAGGGCGTGCCCGGCCTTCTCAGAGGCAATAAGGTGTAGAACGCAAGGTGACGGGTAGGTGCCACCACCGTGTAGTCTTAGCAAAGCGTTGGAAACACTCTCCTTTTCGTTCAAGAGTTGCATGACAGCGCAGCGTGATAAAACGCTACGGTCCTTAGAATTACTTATGTAATCCTTTTTTAGCAAAAGAAGCACATGCACATCATATGCGTGTTGTTGTTATGGTGCCTCAGATATGTGCAACAAATGTATCAAGTCACGTGTGACATGAGTTGATGCGCTCGTTCGCCTCCGATGCACGCTCGAGGCACTCTATCACAGGGCCTCCAGATAACCAGTCACCAATTTTCTTGCGCAGAACATCAAATAAAGGTTTTGTTCACTCTCTTCAGACGCAAGACTATCGTCTTTCGACGAAATTTGCAGCGTAACATGCAGATACGAGGCCAATCTTTTTTCAGTCACGAAACTTGCTAGCAGTCGCCGCATGCCTCGGCGCTTGTTACGCGAGAGGAGGGGACAGCGTAGGAGAGATGACAAAAGGGAGGGGACGTGCATGCGCAGTGGAGCGTGGACGCCACTGGCTAAACTCGCTCATATTATGCTTGGCCCTTAAAATTTCATCCGCCCCCAGAGGACCACTCGCTTCGCAGCACACAGCATGAAACCATTACGCTTCAACGCGTACGTTACCCAGCATGCTATCGGCGACCTATTTTATACACATTATACCGTTAGCAATCCTCTTATCTGTGGAGCTGCGGCGCGTTTTTGTCCTCAGTATTGAGATGGCTTGAAGGGTGTGCGTAGAGGGCACTCTAAAGGCCATCGCCGCGTGCGTTGTCATGCGAGCACGCCTCAACAGGACATGATCCTCGTGGGCGCACGCTTATCTAATGACTTGAATGCTTCATACTTGTACCTCATGGGCTACCTAATGCAAGTTCGCTTTGAAGTGAGAGTGTGTAAAGGGAGCATGAATGCGGAAGGAAGCAAATGGGGGCTGCTCAAACACCTTATGGCGGACAGCGACAAACCCACTATAGGCGGCACCCAGCTGAAAATTGACGATTGGTGCACAAGCACGCTCAGGACAGTGGTGGATCCCAAGTTCTGCCTCAAACGCTAGGTTAAAACTCCCTACTGGAAAGCATAGAAGTAGCCTGAGAAAACGAAAATTCCTCATATGGAGGTCGACGTCGAGAAAAGCTAGACAAACCGTTCAGCGAAGCTGAAATATGATACGCTCTACAACAACTCAATAGCAGATGCACGCCAGGGCCAGGTGGCATTGGCAACAAACTCCTACGGAATTTTGACGATAAAGTAATTGTAATCATTGCTAAGAGGATAAATGAGGCATGGGAAACGGGTACTGTACCAAAAGAATGGCTGTAGTGTCCAGGTCTCGGTCATCCCGAAATCTTGAAAGCCGCTGAGCATCGATAACTTAAGGCCCTTATCACTCACATCTTGCGTTGGAAAAGTAGCTGAGCATGCAATACTCAACCGTATGACGGACCATATTGAGAGGAATGGGCTCTTTCGACACAACACTATTGGCTTCCGCAGGGCACTGTCCACACAGAACGCCATGTTGATGTTAAGAGAGCACATGTGTTACGGGCTCCTCCACACGCCCAAAGCCATATTAGTCCTGAACCTGGCCTTTGACACCATGAAACACGAACACATACTGGGAGAATTATCGCATATATGAACTTCGGCGAAAAATTCTACAAATACAATAAAGCCTCTCTGGCGAACAGAACCACCACCATACGCATAGGAGAGCGATGCGGCGAACCCGAATGACTCAGAAATATCGACACCCCACAAGGGTCAGTGCTCTCGCCACTGATCTTAGTGTGCCTATGCAGAGGTTGTCGAAGAAGCTCGCTCAAATCCCATCTGTGCACCATGCGGATGATATTTCCATATGGGTCCCATGTGGCCACTCACATTGTAGCTTCTAAGCAGTCCTTCAACAGGCACCTACTACAACAGAACAGTTTCTTAAGCCAACTGGGCTCACACTGTCTCCCACCAAATCTTCTCTAACACTTTTCTACTCTCGACGAAATTCGGACAAAGAGGAGCAGCAGGTATTGCTTAAAGCGGAGAACAATCAAACGATACCGCAAGTATACATGGTTAAGGTAGCAGGGCTAACGTTAAGCGCCAAGGAAGGCCACAACAAGGAAGCACTCAAGCGCCTTGAAAAAAGCACGAACAATTTTGAAAGAGGCATTGCTAGAATCGCCAACAAGAGTGAAGGCCTCCTGGAAGACAACATCATGAAGGCGTATCACGCCTTTCTCGTAAGTCACGTAGCATATGCTTTCCCGTTTCTGAAACTTACGAAGGTTGACATCAATAACATCGATTCCATGCTCCGCAAGGAACTGAAAACGACACTCGGCTTGCCCAATAGCAAGAGCAACCAGAAACTCGAGCAACTCGGTCTGCATAACACGGCCGAAGAAATTTTCGAGGCTGAGAGAGTAGCACAGATCACACGCCTGTCGTTGGGGTAGGCAGGCCATCTCATCCTCCGAGACGCGGTCATTTGCCCAATTTTTCAACCAGAGAAAAGAACCAACTTTAGCAAGGACGTGAGGAAACACATTAGGGTTGAGCCGATTCCTCGCAACGTTCACCCAACGTTCAACAAAGGCCGAAGGAAGGATAGAGCGAGGGCACTCATAAACAAGGAAAAAAAAAACACAACCACGCGTTATTCGTAGATGCCACCTGCTACTACGGCAGGGAGGCTTTTGCCATAGCGGTCGTTGATATAGACAGAAACCTCAACAACGCGGCAACCATCCAAACAAGCCATGATCACAAAGTAGAAGAATTGGTGATCGCGCCAGCCTTGCAGAGCTGGCAAGCTCATTCCACAATATCCACAGACTCCAAGACGGCGGCAGGAACATTCGCAGCTGGTTTAGTAGCTATAAGCACTAGAAAAAATCACTGTCAACGCAATAAGAGAGTACGAGAGCAAAGAATTTTTACTGAAGAAAAAAAGGTCAAATCTACGTATCCTGGTTCTCAGTCCACATGGCACAGATACCGGGACTCGACCACTGCAATCCCAACGAAGAGGTCAACCGCCTGGCGTGTGAACTCACACCCCACGCCGCGGTCAACGACCCCTCAAAGGTGGGTGGTACCAGAATCTCTGCAGCAAGGACAAAGCACTTACATACCAAGAGATCACTTCACATTACTGGCGACAAAGACGTGCCTTCCCAGCACCACCAGCAAAACATAACAAAGCACAAGCTCTAACTTTGAGAGTATTGCAAACACGCACGCACATAACACCATCCACCTTGCACTAGAGTCGACCCCGACACACCACCCACATGCTCGCTTTGCGACCATCACTATTGAAACTTTGAACACATGCTTGGGCTGTGCCCTACCCACCGCGCAGCACAACCGTGAGAGTTTGCGCTTGTCCTCTGTATACTTGTGCATTCGTTTCGTGTAATCTTTCTATGTGTTTAAGAAACGCGCTTTAAGTGTAGAGCTTTGGGAGTTGTTATGCCGCGCTGGTTCTATGTATGCTCACGAGTTGCTTGCTTTACAATTCGTGGATGTTTTCATACTACATTTTCGCTGCTGCATTCAGTCCTTTGCCCTTGCGACGACACAATGCAGAATAAACGCCAAACTGCCTCTGAGAGACACGTTTCATTTCCGTGGTATACCTATTCTTGGACACAGGGATGAGTCACGTTTTTAATTGAACATTCTTGAGGCAACTGTAGTACAGGTACGTTTGCATGGCACCCACGAAACCATAGAATATTATAATTTTCGTGTAGTGGGTAAGCACCCACTATATAGTTGTTCCTCAATCTTCGTAAGATTGAGGAATACTCTTAAGACAGTTTTCCAACTTGTGAGACATTATGTGCATTTTGTTGATGCTGTGTCAGATAACAGGGAAGAATTCGGATCCGAGGCTTTTGTAATCGGTTGGAGCATTCAACGTCCACCTTGGTACTCCATTCGCATTTTGTTACGCCTGCTTCGTACTTTACTGTTGTAAAACTTTTTACTCCACATGTTGACGTGATTCCTTACTCGACATGAAAACTGCGTAGACTCTGTGGTACAGAACCAGGCTGGCACCCAGTGGACCCGGGTTCGTATTGCCATTCGATCCTCGGGTGTATTTTTTATTTATTTCGTTTCGTTCTTATTTCGCTCGATAGTGGTTACGAATACAGGTGATGAAGGCGGTGGACAACTACCGTGCAAATATTGACCCATTTTATCAGATAACAGCTTTTACTCTGAGAATGCAAAGCCATAGGAAGGAAAACCAGGCCTTTGTTGCGAACGAAAGAGGTAGCATGTGTGCGAGCGCTGCATCTGCTACTCGAACTGTTTTACGCCACCCTATTGTTAAACGTACTTCTCTTGTACACTTGGCAGTCTGCTTATAGCGTCGGTATCTAGCATACGTCAGTGAACTCACTCTCGAGTCGAGTCACTTAGATATACTCATACTAAGATCGAGCCATGAGTCTTAGTTTCAGCGAGTCCGGGTGTGTGATATTGGGTGAGCTTGCGTCCGAGTTAGGCCGGATGAGTAATAGTTTGGTTAGTGTGAGTCCGAGTAAGTTTGTCTCAGAGAAATTTTGGTGAGTCTGAGTCCGGAAGCGTCTAAAGCCCAAAATATATTGCTTGAGTAAGTCTGAGTGAATTACACTTTTTTTGCCGAACCTTGGTCATATAACGTCATTTTCTTCGCCATATATAGTCATATGGTCATATATAGTCATCTTTTCGATGCACGTTTGTACTCACGTCTACTTCCACGTTTCCAAAGCAGTGTCGCTCATACACAACATCAATGGTAATTGATCAGATGCACCAATTCCATAATATAGGGCGAAGACCTACACCCGACCAACTCCGCTCTTCCAAAAGGTTCTTGAATAATATATCCTATGTTGTCATTTCTTTCAAAAGAAAGGCCCTGATTAGTTCACGAGCACTCATCAATCGTATTCGAAGGTACAATATTAAAAGGCGCCAAGAATCATCGCGAAAAAATTTAATACTTTATACTCAAATGGCCACTCCTGTGGTAAAGCTTTCGAGGTGACAAGGTATTCTGGAAACATGTAAATAATCTTCCCTGATCACCTGTGAGCTCCGGAAGACATCGTTAAAATAGTATACGTGAAAGCGCGTGTATAACTCGATATCGTCAAGGCACCAGCCTAATAGATTACACTCTTGCAAGAAACAACGTCTCAATAATGCTGATCTGTACTCTGAAATAACCATGAATCAGTGTTTTTTTAATGCGAATCATTTTTAGCGAACTTCGGTGTATCTTTCAGCGTATCTATCTATCTATCTATCTATCTATCTATCTATCTATCTATCTATCTATCTATCTATCTATCTATCTATCTATCTATCTATCTATCTATCTATCTATCTATCTATCTATCTATCTATCTACCTATCTATCTATCTATCTATCTATCTATCTATCTATCTATCTATCTATCTATCTATCTATCTTTTATCTGTCTGTCTGTCTGTCTGTCTGTCTGTCTGTCTGTCTGTCTGTCTGTCTGTCTGTATGTCTGTCTGTCTAGCCACTTAGAACTTTTAGTTCTCCTGGCCGTTTCGATAATGGTATCGAGACCAAACTTGGTATGGCATAACATGACTTTATGATGAACACGTTTGTATAGTCATAGCAAAAAAATTATGACATGTTTGTCATGAATGTGATGATTTACATTTTATGGTCCTGCAGCTCATGCGGTGGTTTCGTTCATATGGCATGTTGGAAAACTGGTATGGTATGACAAAACTGCAAGGCGAACAGAAAGGACAGATCCTAACATAAAAATCGTGACGTGCGTGTCATGTAACAACATGACTACATGTCACGCTCATTATGCGCTCGCGGCCGTATCGCTAGCGTCACACATACCACATTTGGTATTACGGTACGCAAATGAATGTCGAAGGTATGATACGGGTGCAAACATGATAAACTTGAGAAGCGTGCCTTGTAACAACATGAAAACATACCACGCTCATGGCGTGCTCGCGGCCGTTTTGCTAGGTCTACATATTATAAATTTGGTGCCACTTGACGTCAATAGGTGACGAAGGTAAAGGCCACATACAAGCATGATAATCATGACACGGAACTCATGTGGGGCCTTATTCACCTCCACTTCGTAACGCTGTGCTGATTTCAAAATGACATTTCAACCTTTCTCATTCGTGCTTTGCATATTATCGATTCTCATTGTACGTGGGATCTCCCAAATTTTTTGCTACTTTGATGTGCAAATACAAATCTACTACGTGATCTTTAGAGCTTCCTTTGTAAGCATGAACACTTTTTTACTGCTTATTGGAGAAGTTCCTAGCGTCTTAGCACTATGGTGTCCGTTAACTGTTATAGATGAGCATGCCACTCCACTGAAGCTGCACTGATGTATTCAAGTAGAGGAGTGTATACCATTGAACACCTTATCACCACAGTGTTGGGAGGATCAGCTTGGTTGCACTTGCCTGGCAATTCCTTCACGAAGAACTCTTTATCGAAACAGCCAGTGGTGGAGAAACCACCGCCGTATTAATCATTATACTGCCATGTGTACAGTTATATACCCCAAATACGGATGTACCGAATTTACCGATGATAATCATATTTTGCCATGCATATGGCGACCTCCATTTGAAATTTGGTAATGGCGAGGAAGAGATATGGAGAAAACGATATTCTCTATTGACAGATAGTCTCTGGCCGTATGGCCGATTCAGCCACCGCTCGACTGATCACCGAACACATCGCAGTAGATCCGAGTGAGCGGGCTACTTTACTCGTCTTGCACTCCACACTTTCAAAAATTATTTGAGGAGCTTTAGTGAAAATGCGTCATGAATTTTTAAACACAAAAAAGAAAAGGTGGCAATAATTTCATCAAACGAAAGCTGAAGAAAGCAGCTCCAAAAAAGAAAGTCTTGGCTGAGTTGTGCTAGATCGCCCGTTGGAACTTTGGAGGCGAAAAAGATTGAAGCGAGGAAGAACTAGCGACGGGAATGTGTGAAAACGCCAGACGATATGTTCATTTCTCGCCACCGACCTTCATGCAAATCTCTGTCAAGTTTGGAGTGTAAGGGTTCGAAAAGCAAAAGACGTAGAGAAAAGAAAAAAAAGGCAGAATTTCTGAAAAAGCCTCGACCCGGGAACGTTAAACGGGACTATGGAAGTTTGGTTTGCAGGAGATAACGCATGCACGCGTGCTTGCACTTTGGTGTAAAGCATGGACGCTCCATTTCGGTTCTCCCGCCAGCGCACTCTCTGAGGTCCTCAGTGCAGCGTACACACATGTCAGCGCAGCGCGATTTTATCACGTAGCCTTTATGGTTTTTTCTGCCTTGAAGAAAGCTGTTCTGGTAAGTTTATTTTTTTCTGCTCACTTGCCAACGCACTAACCTTGTTTTTTTGGACAGAGGCGGAAACTGAATAACGAACTTTTAAAGACGACAGGCTTTCCTAAAATACTTGAACGTAGAAATTCATCACACACACACACACACACGCACACACACGCACACACGCACCCCCCCCCCCACACACACACACGCGTTATGAGATGTTTACGACTATTGAAATCATGACTGCTCAGGCGCATCACCGCACCTCGGCCTTTGTAACGTCATTTTCTGCAAATAAAGGTGTTTTGAGTCGAACAGCCGATACTATTGAACAAAAAAAACACAAATTTTAAAGGCTCTTGTGGTTGCCTCGTTTATATACGTGCATTATTGTGTCTTCTCTTTAGCGCTGCTTTTATATTATCACCGCACAAAAGCAGTTCATTATAAATCCAGCAGTCTTAAAAGCAGAAAGCGCTGTCTGTTAGGTTTTCGTCATGTTGACAAGATGAACATTCACAAAAAGTTCTTTGCAATGTCGCAAAGACTCCCGCTTTCCCTTTCAGTAAAAAATAACGACTAAAATTTTCTTGAAAAAACGAAATCTCCTGACAAATCTTCAAGGGTATGTGCTTACAAAAAGTGAATAACGATTCGGAGTATTTGGTACTCTACTATGGAAGAGCTGAAAGCCGTCTCGTGGGCCTCACTTTTAATCAGGCAGCATCGACAAAAATTATAGAGGAAGTGGACCGCTTGACGATCGTATGTGAGCTAATATTACCTCTGTTCAGAGAAATGTATTCTCACGAACAGTGGTCATCAAATCACAGTCCAACGGAGCATCGTGGAGGACCACAAGAAGCATAAAAACACCGAAAAATTGTTACAAAGATTATGTTTACATAAGTAATTTACTTGGTAAACGAAGAACACACAAATAAAACTTGAATATGTATATGCTGAGTATTTATATAATATTTACATAGTATTTCTGCCAGTACTAAACAGACATGAACCAATCGGAACTAGGCAGACCTATAAATAAGCATCACACGTCCCTCACCCACGACCACAAAAGGGCAGGACCAGTGTCGAAGAAATTCCTCCTCCTTGAGGAAGTATGAGTTCCTCGACAGAACTGATAGTAGCTCTGTGTGCAGCCGCTGCAAGCTCGGGAACTGAGTGCGACGGTGATGACCTTGGTGACGTCGATTATCTGTTGTGCCAAAGACAGTAAGCAACACCAAATCTGTGTTTAGAAGAAATTTTTAATGATTTTGAGTACTTGTTACTCAACTATGGAAGAGCAGTGAACTGTCCTATTTACCATATTCATGACCCTGCATGGACCACCACAGCAACGATTCAATCGCCCGGCCAAAATTTGAGTGCTTGTTGGTCGCCCATCCAAGTCAAACCGGTGGCTGCGTTCATGCTTGTGGACATTGTGGATCAAAACCAAATATTACGCACATCTGAGGTGCAACATCAATACGCAAGTATTAGGTAGTGTGTTCCTTTACAAGAAAACATACATGTATGGGTAACTCTAAACACGCTTCCCAGGCTGCGTTGAAAATGCGATGCTCTGCACAAAAAAGCCGATGATATGGTGCTTCCTGCATAGGCAATCGTCTACTTCGGCGAACCAGAAGTACATGCGCACAGCGCTGGACCATTGCACGCAAAGAAATACATTTATGTCTTTTACATGGTCTTCTAGGCTATAATGCAGAGCACTGAGTAGCACGTGACCCGAAACAATGCTGTCCGGCGTGACCACAACAATGCGGACATGTTGACATCATGCCAGCAGTGATAGTGCGGCAAAATGAAATGTGTTCAAACAAGGCTTCATTGCAGTAATCACTGCAGCACGGAATCGGTACGAGAACAGCATCACGTGTGGCCGCGGATGATACCAGGGCTCATGTAGGGTGTGTAACGCGTTCGATGTAACGAACCGAAGTGACACGTTGCTGAACAAGGAATGACCAACTGGTCATTCATTCATGACGCTTATATAGCTGCGTGGGCAGCGAGGGGAAGAGAGAGACAAGGAAGGAAGTGGCAAGCGGTATCCGCGCACATGCGCGATAGCCCGTTCTAATACATCTTTCCTTTATCCAATTTGGACTCATAATACCAAGCAAACAAACAGCAAACAAAAGAAACAAGTGAACTAGCACGTCTGAGAAAAGTATTCTTCGTAGCGCAGGCGCTTGTGGCTCAGTCAGGAAATCTCGTTGACCTGCGAAGTGTTGGCAATTCGGATGAGCCTCCCGTTAATTCTGTTTGCTCGGTTTCTTCATAAACCCTGGTGCTTTGCGGGTTTGAAGAGCGGTCAGCCACTGCTGCGTCACGCGTGCCATTTGCCGGTTCCGAGCCTTCGGCGGGTGGTCCTACGCTATTGGGCGGCTCGAAGTTTTCCAGACCGCTCTCGTAGCCGTTCTCGTTTTCGCAGCGTTCGTGTGCTCGCAGCAGATGTTGTCGATTTTGCCTCAGCTGCCCCTGACTTTCCGTTTTGACCAGATATGAACGTGGCGCCACCTCCTTAAGTACCGTTGCTTTGCGGGACCAGTTCCATTCTTGATCTGAAGAACGTTTTCTGCATCAAGGGGCGATAATGGTTTACCCTGTAGTGATTGCCGATGTTTCAATACAGGGCACTCTCCATCGGCGTTAAACTCGGGGACCGTTGACCGAAGACGACGACCTTGCAGTAACTCTCCGGGCGACCGTCCGTCTTCTAAGAGAGGCGGTCATTAAGCCAAAATGCCCAGCCAGAAATCCTCATGGCCCTCCGTAGTTTTCTTGAGAATTCGTTTCACAATCTGTACGCCCTTTTCGGCTAAGCCGTTTGAGCGAAGGAAATTCAGGCTAGATGTTATATGTTCGATGTCGAACCGTTTTGCGAATGCAGCAAATTCAGTCGAAGAAAATTGGGGCCCGTGTCGGTGCAGACTTGCGCAGGAATGCCATAGCGAGAAAATATGGCTGATATCTTAGAAATAGTTTCCTCTGCAGTTGTGCTCACCAGTCTTTCAACATCTGGGAAGTTCGACTGGTCGTCATACACCACGACGTAGGAGTCCCCTGCAAACTGAAACAAGTCAATTCCGACCCGATACGACGGTCGCTTCGATGTAGGCCGTTGTAGAAGGGGCTCGCTCAGCTGGCTGTAGGCGTATTTTTGACACACATGGCATGTTCGTACTAGGTCCTCAATGTCACTGCCTAGTCCTGGTCAAAAAACTAGCCTACGTGCCCAGGCCTTGCATTTGTTCTGTCCCTGTGGCCCTTGTGTATCCGACCCAGAATTCCTGATCTCATACTTTTTGGCATGACGACCTTGCTCCCTTCTAGCAGTACGCCGTCCACTGCCGATAACTCCGATGTGAATGGCTTTTGCTCCCCTTGAATCGTCGCACCTGCTTCTAGTTGCTCTAACACGCTGCTTAAATACGGGTCGACACGGGTCTCTTCTTGAAGTCGTTGCTTTGTTCGTCTGCTTACCAGGCTTGAAATCACCTGAATTGCGTGGACCTCCATGTCTTCCGCTTCATCAGCGGCCCCAGGCAGCGTGGCAGTACGGGACAGCATGTCTGCGAGCACCAGGTCTTTCCCAGGGATGAACTGAAAGACATAGTCGTATTTGTAAAGACGGATGAAAAATTGTTGCAGTCTTGGTGGCATGTACGCAACACTTTTTTGGGCGATGGCAATCAAAGGCCTGTGATCAGTTTCGACAAGAATCCTGCAACCATAGACAAACGGGTGAAACTTTCGCACGCAAATACTACAGCCAGCGCTTCCTTTTCAATTTGAGCATAGCGTGTTTCACTCTCGCTCAGAACCCGCGATGCGTACGTGACTGGGCGCCAGTCGTTTCCTGTGTTTTTGCAGCAAGGCGGCACCAATCCCGCTTTTAGAGGTGTCTGCAGTTACTTTCACTTCTTTTTTTGAATCAAAGAGCGCTAGTATCGGGGAGTTCATCAATGCGTTGCAGATCAGAGCTCACTCGTGCGCGTGTGCTGACGTCCATTCGAACACCACGCTTTCCTCCAAAAGGCCCCGAAGTAGGGACGTCCTGTCACTGAACGAGGGTACATACTTGCGGAAATAATTTACAATGCCCAAAATTCTGCGAACTGCCTGTTTATCTTTCGGTTGCGGTATAGCCTGTATGCTCTCGATTAAGTCTGGACTGGGACGGACACTGCTCTCGCTGATCACGTCACCAAGAAATGCTCCGTGTCACACAAAACATACATTTTTGGGCGTTAAACGTCATCCCAGCTTGCTCAGCTCGCTTTAGTACGGCTTTCAGCCGTTCATTATGCTGCTCTGTCGAGTGCCCCCAGATTAGTATATCATCAATGTATACACGCATGCCTGTCAGGCCTTCAAAATTTTCTGTTAAAGTCTTCTGGAAGACCTCACTTGCTGAAGAAATTCCAAATGGCATCCGCAAGAACTTATAGCGACCAAAGGGCGTTGCGAAAGTGCACACGCGTGACGTAGCCTCGTTCAACGGTATCTGATCGAAGCCTGCGTTTGCGTCTAGCCGGGAAAAGCACCTTAGCGCTCGAGATTTCACTTTCAATGTCCTCTCCAGATGGCATAGGATAATGTTCGCGCTTTATGCTTTTGTTTATGACCCTTGGGTTCATACATAAACGATACTGCCATCCTTTTTCCTTACTACAGCTAAAGGGCTTACTCAATCGGTAGGCTCGTCCACATTCACGATGATAGAGGCCCTTTCCATGCGGTTCAGCTCCTTACGAAGCTGCTCCTTGATCGCCAACGGTACCCTCCGGGCAGGCTGCACTACCGGAATGGCATCCGGTCACAGTACCATCTTGCACTGTCGCTTTACACAGCCAGTTTCGCTGAAATAGGTGTGGAAAGCCAGCTGGGGAGCGTCTTCTCTTGAGTCTACCGCATTCACTGTAGGAATAAGTCCGAATTCCTGACATGCCTTAGACCAGTGATGGCATTGCGACCTTTCTTCACAATAAAATTGCAACGCGACGTTCTTGGCCGTCTGAGTTTAGGACTTCTGTTGATACTCCTACGTGCTTGATAATGCTTCCGTTATATGCAGTAAGAACTGCCGTGCTTTTTCTTGGCTCCGTTGCTCGGTTGACACGCCGGAACAAAGACAGAGGTAGTAGGTTGGCTTGTGAGCCAGTATCTACTTTAATTTCAGTTCCTGGCCGCCTATCTCGCCGCGCACTATCCAATATGTTCCCACACCATCCGCCACGCCACACACGCTGATGTTCAAGATATCGAAATTATCATCCGCCTCTTGTGCATCATCCACTTGGTCAACCTGACGCTTTCTGCAACACGCCGCAAAATGATTCTTTTTCTTGCACACGTAGCAAAACGTTCCCCCAGCTGGACATTCTTCTGGAGCATGGAATCTTCCGCACTGACGACATCGAGACTGGTTTTTGCTGGCTTGTTGTGTTCTCGTGCACTCCACTGGCCGGGTTTCCTTCGACCACTCTGCATTTTGCTGCGCAGATACTTCGGCTGCTTTGCACATTTCATTCGATTTCTGCAAAGTAAGGTCCTTCTTGCTTAGCATTCTCTGCCTGAGTTTTTTATCGCTGATCCCAATACCACTTCATCCCTTATCATGGATTGTTCAAGGTCCCCAAAGTTGCAGAAATTCGCTTGCTTCTTGATGTCCCTCAAAAATCTTTCAAACGGTTCTGTCTCCTCTTGTACTCGAAAGCTGAACACATGCCGTTCATAAACTTCATTGCCTTGCTGGACGCAGTACTCTTCAAACTTTTTGATGAAAGTTTGATAATCTTCTTTGTTCTCCCCTTCGGAAAACGCGAAGTTGTCGTACACGTCCAGGGCATCGTCACCTGCGGTGCTGAGGAGTATGGCTGCTTTTACAGCTTCTGTCCTTGGCTTTTCTGACAATGTGGCTGTGAGGAACAGCTCCAACGTTTGTTTAGACGGCATCCAGTTTCTTCTCAGGTTTCTGGAAAGCTGCAGCGGTGGTGGCGGCTTGACGACATCCATTCTGCCGCCTTGACAAACCCTTCTGACACCATGTAACGCGTTCGATGTAACGAACCGAGGTGACACGTTGCTGAACAAGGAATGACCAACTGGTCGTTTATTCATGACGCTTATATAGCTGCGTGGGCAGCGAGGGGAAGGGAGAGACAAGGTAGGAAGTGGCAAGCGGTATCCGCGCACATGCGCGATAGCCCGTTCTGATACAGGGTGGCCGGCAGAAGAGCCGACTATCGTCTTTAGATGACCATTGCAGCGAAGCAGGTTGATACGCAGCCAGTTCTAGAAGCGAAGTTCCCTAGAATGTGGGTCATTCCTTCGTGGATGTGGTTGCAGTAGCCAATTCTAGTTAGCTTTGAGAAGTAATCACTAGAAGACGTTGTGTGTATATGCCCTCGTAAATAATATCAGTGGATGGCGTTAGTGGCTTTCGTATAATGAGGAGTTCACAGCATATCCACACAGTGAATGATGATGAGTGGGGAGAATCATCCGTCCATCTACCTGTCCAAAGCGTGGTGTATTGTGATAACAGCTGAAGGATAGGACGGACAGAAAGACAGAGAGACAGGAAGATGGTGGACGGACGGACGGACGGACGGACGGACAGACTGACAGACAGACAGACAGACAGACAGACAGACAGACAGACAGACAGACAGACAGACAGACAGACAGACAGATGCCTCACCCCACCCATCATCAATCGCACCGTAGATATGCTGCGAAGTTTTCGAAAATGTACCAACGTTGACATTCCCTAATGAAGGCGGTGGAGAATGCGTTACATAATGGGGACCTGTCTGAAAGTAATTGTAATCTTAAGTGGTAGACGCAGCTGTTGAAAGCTTGGAAAGTTGCAGCTTTACTTTGAGCAAACGGTGGTTTCATTATACTGAACTAGCATTTGATAAAGTTCATGTCTTTTGATCTTGTTTTAATTAAAATGTTTAGAATTTCATTCTGATCAAATAAATATGTAACGCGATGTGAATCTCGTCGTTCACTAAATTTGTTGAGGTGTACATTGAAACATAAACAGCATAATTTATCTGTTTAACAGGACTACCTAAGTGAATGCTTTATACCATTACTATAGCGTGTACACGGCAACATAACTCTAGCCAGTAATATCACAAGGTTATTATACGCTAATTAAGTTTCGAAACCACCACGACTCCCCCGGAAAGCGCCGAAATTGTGTTGAAAAGAGTTGTAGCGAGCGTGTTCAGTCCTTACAATATCCACCTCTGAATCAAACGACGAATATCGCTGGAACATCACTGCATTAGGTCCCAAACGTCCGCAGGAACTATCTCAAAGCGGGTGTTGTGATCAGAAACTGGTTCCAATGAATGTGGCTTTCGAACGCAATGCCTGTAGAGCGCATTGTAGCAATGTACTCCTATGTGTGGCTGATGCTCGTAAGGTTTTCTTTGACACATTCATAGCCAATCACATTCTATTAATCTCTTCCGCAAGATTACCATTACGAAAATCACCATTACGGCAACAGGCGTCCCTGACTGGTGCTCCCACATTTAGGTACACATATATACCCATAATGTGTGAGGGGGAGGATTACATCCACCGTAGGTAAGTGGCGGAGCTTCAGACGCGTTATTCGAATGTCGCTTGTTAGGTGCCTGCCATTGGTGAGTTATATATTGTATAATTTTTTTCTTCACAATAAAAATAGTTTCTTGTGATACCATTCCTTATTTTCTCTTTGCCAGCAATTTTTTTCCTAATTAATAAAGCTATAATATGGAGAGATGTTGCCGGTACATAGCTACGGAGCAGAAACCTGCAGACTCATAAAGAGGGTTCAGCTTAAAGGACGACGCAGCGAGCCATGGAAAGAAAAATGGTAGCTGTAAACTTAAGAGACAAAAAGAGAGCAGGGTGGATTAGGGAACAAACCGGGGTTGAGGGCATCGTAGTTGAAATAAAGAAGAGGAAAGGGACATGGACCGCGCATGTAGCACGTAGACAGGATAACCGCTGGTCATGAAGGGTAACTAAGTGGATTCCCCAAGAAGGCAAGCGGGTTTGGGGGAGACACAAGGTTAGGTGGGCAGATTAGAATAAGTTTGCAAGTATAAATTGGCAGCAGCAAGCACAGGGACTGAGTTGACTTGCGGAACATCGGAGAAGCCTCGGTACTGCAGTGGACGTAGTCAGGACTGATGATGATGATGATGAATATGATGATGATGATGATGATGATTTAGGATAGCTAGTGTTGGCTGCATTTTTGATGTAGGCGAAAATGCGGTAGGCCCATGTTCTTAAATTTGGGTGCACGGCGAAAAACTCCAGGTGGTCTAAATTTCCAGAGCCCTCCACTACGGAATCTTTCATAATCATAAGGTGGTTTTAGGGCGTTAAACTCTACATCAATCCATTCAGTATAGCTTAGCCACAATGTGCATAACACGAGAGCCACATTGTAATTCATTTTTTTTACTGCGAAGCATATCTTAGCGAACTTCGACGACTTTGAGCGTATCTATCTATCTATCTATCTATCTATCTATCTATCTATCTATCTATCTATCTATCTATCTATCTATCTATCTATCTATCTATCTATCTATCTATCTATCTATCTATCTATCTATCTATCTATCTATCTATCTATCTAGCCGCTTACATTTGGGTGCTCCCGTGGTCACCCCCTTAACTTGGTGTGAACCAAAATTAGCATAGAAGGGTAACATGATTGGACAAATATGACGCGCTGGTCAAGACATCAATACTTTCACAATCCCGTCACGTACATCGTCAAACACTTCACGCCAGACAGTGGCACATACCCATGGGCGGGTATGTGCCGCTGGTATGCGGGCATCTGCCACGGGTGATTGACACTTAGTATCTACCTAGTAAGGACGAGAGCACACATGGACAACTTTAACGCTCGAACATTAAGAAATATCCGACATTGGTAGCGTCGATCAGAGGAATGCAAAGAATAAATGTCAATGTTAAGAAAAACCTGCCATAAAAACCATTGATCCCCAACAATTGAAAATAAATTTCAGCGTCCCAACAGGAATCGAACCTAAGCATTCTGCGCAGCAGTCAAGCATTTACCACAGAGAAATACGCCAGGTCTCGGATCTTACTTTCAAATGGACGCTAACCTTCGTGAAACGTCAATAGTGGTTGCAGTGCTGCATACCCAATTTTATAAACATTACATATGTACTCCTTTGATACAGCCGTCACGTCGGGTTAACGTCAATTGTGGTTAGGTGCCGTGCGCTGAAGTTGAGTTAGGAGCAGTGTCCAGGGCCAGCATCTTCGCGAGTATCAGCGCATCATAACAGCTTCTGGTGTTGCTAATACGCATGTTCCAGATGAATTCGTTGCGCAAGTGCAAACAACTGGTTATAGAAACATCTGCAATTCTTCAAGATATGTCTGCGTGTAACTTTTGTACATATATTTAGCGCAGTTTTGCGACGTGTCGCTCATTAAAAAAATTGCAATACTGTCACCTTCTCTCCGCATGCTTCGCATAATGTCGATTCCCAGACATGTGGAATCTACCGATTTTTTTTTTCTGTACAAGAAGGCCCTCTTCTTGAAGACATGAGTGGCTTTAGTGTGCTATATTTTCATCACACCAAATTTCAATAAATGCTTCATTCGAAAGATGTTTTAGACTTCAGTTAGTGCATCATTGCTTTATTGAACTAAGCGATGATGGCTGACTTAGTTTACGCTATGAAGGAGTGAGAACACCTAAATAAGTTTTTTCATATTCAAGTGGTTCTACCATTCACAGATGGGGGACAACTTTGCTGTCGAAATAGACACGCGAAGAAACGTCGTCCTTTTTCCCCTTTCTTTACGGCACTATTAGGTGTCTCAAAAAAAATATATGCGATGGAACTATGCATGTTTTACGAGGAAAGAAATAGCACCAAAGGTACTTTGCGGTGTGCCTAGTTAGCCTTACGTTTGTTCTGTGTGTTTATGTTCTTTGACATTTTCCTGTGAGGCAAAATGCAACCGTGAAGAGGACCAAATTGCCGAACTTCACCTACAACGTAATCATTGCGTTTAACATGTAGAGTGTAAACTTTTAGGAAAGAAAACACGCGAACACGTGGCCCGAGTGCTCCGGCGGCTGCTTGAAGCGCGTTCAAGCGGGGGCAACAGAAACCACGGCCTTTATTCCCGTCATCTAGTGACGAGGAAAATAACCCGTCATTGGTGATATGGAACTGGCGGTAAGATTGCAGCCATGTCCCGCTTCACGGCGATTACGCCCAGCCTCTAAACCTACCTTCGTACCCCACCTTACAAAATGTACGCACAATAGGACGAACAAAGAGTTTAGGAGAATTTTATTTCCGAAAAAATCATTCATACACAGAAGACATTCATGTGTTACATTGCACGTTCTGAAGATATTGCTAATATATCTTAATACACATTCAAATGTACAACAGGAATTGTTTGTACCTGTAAACAGAAATTCTAACGTGCATAAAGAAAACTATGCTCAGGTGTACGTACAAATATTGAAAAGGAACAAAAAACATTTAATAAAACCGTATAAGAATACATATATACTTATACAATACTAAATGCAGGTTCAGTGAAATCACAAACACTCGCCCACTTTCTCAGTAATGAAGGAGAGGCATGGACTCTTTGTGCTTTCTGAGAAGAATAAATTATGTTGACCACCACAGGAGGAAAGCTACCTCCCCCAGAATGAATAACTGCTTGTTCAGATATGTTAACATCATGGTTCTTAAGGGATGTAGCAGACGAAACATGCTCTCTGAGGGCGTCCCCGCAGGCATGCCAGTCCCCTCTGCTTCCACAGTACAAAAGCACCAGTACGCATTATCAACTTAACAAAAATGTCTCTGTGCCGTGACTGCCATTGCATGCTCACTTCGAACATGCTGGTCCCTAAACACCAGAAAATACGTGCCACAGGACATTCGTGAAGTGCATGGTTTAAAGTTTCCGTTCGGCCGCACTGCGGACATGAGGCTGATGGCACCACACCCCACGCTGAAAGGCAGTCGGCCGTTACTATAGCGCCTGCCATTCTCTCAACCAAGTGAAGTCTCGAACTTCAGTGGGTAGGGTCGTGGTTTTCATAAACCAGCATCAGCTCTTGTGGCATTTCTTGCGCTGATCATTGTTTAAATTTTTTGCAGCATTACATTGGCATATTTCTGTGGGTAACATATCCATTTACAGTCTGGTAAGCTATTTTGAAAAAAAGGCAGAGATTTCACCACGTACGTATAGTAGGGCGGCGGCCGCTCAGCCGCCAGTCCCGTCTCGCCTGCTAATCCAAAGAAACGATGGGAAGTTCCCAACAGGTACTTTGTGCGTTCTTTTCCTCGGTATGTCGTATTTGAGATGAGTTCCCATGTGGTTCTTAAGGCCAACACACGACATATAACTTCGAAGTCCAGAATGCTCAAAGCTTCCCATCTTTGTTGGTAGGCAGACTAGTGCTCTGGCGACGCTTGCCGCATGGCCACCCAAAAGAAGGAGCCACATTCCGTTGCTACTCTTGGCAAAACTCGTCGAGGTGGCCGTGCAATTTCGATACATAAAAAAGGGAAGCTGCAATGCTCGCCTCTATGAGATGCGCACGTTCAGTAAAATGTAAATAAAAAGTCTTCGCAATCTCAATACGCTTATACACTTTGCGCTTTAATTCCTTCCAGGTGGTACGGGCTACTTCACCGGACGCAAGGTAGGTCACCCCCAGAAACTTCACTCCGACTACCCAGTGGACTCCATCGGGAAACTGCTCAGCGAAGCTACAGAAGCGCATTGCTTTACTCTTAGCTGGATTGAGTTGTGCTCCTGAGAGGCTGCCGTAGGTGTGAAAGTGTTGCAAGAAAGGCCTGTAGCTATCCATATTCCCGAGAAGAAGTGAAATATCGTCGGCATAGGCTGGCACTTTCACATCACTCAGGCCAGGAAGAGGGAATCCACGTATTGAATACATCTGTTGATCTGTTCTAGCAGAGGTTCGACAAAGAGTACTAAAATAAGTAGTGAAATGCACCAAATGATGTATTAGCCTTCAACAACGTCACGGCTTCTTTTTGAGCCTAATAAATATACGCTCTTGAAAGCTATACTGGTTACAGCTTTGCCTGAATATAAAATTTTATCAGAAGTTTTCTAAAGTAATTAACTAGAGTGCTTCATTCTATAGCCATCTCTGAGAGCCAAAGGACTTCTATCTTAGTTTCAGCTTTTCTTGCTACAAAATTCAAGTAATGCCAGCAAACCACTTCATGAATGCTGAATGTATTTCACCAACCTGACAAATAAGTTATTTATAAACGCTCGTTCACTGTACTTGTCATCGCTTACAATGCAGCAGAAACGTGTGTTGAACACCCTGCCTTGAGGCGATGGCTAGTGAAGTTCAAGTCAAGGAGTGTTCGTGAATACGGGTGTCATGCACAAAACAGCAATATGGTTATGAGTGCCCATCGCGATAATCACTCCCGAAAAATTTTTAGGGAAGCTGTGAATTGTTAGGATGAAATTTACACATAGGCAATGTTTACGGTGACAACAACGCCCACAGTAGCACCATGTTGTTATGGAGCATGCGATCTCTACTATGGCAAAAGTCTTCGTTGATTAATCATTAGATGTGAAGCAGCTTATGACGCATTTCAATTTGGTGTGTGTACCACCTCTACTGCGCATTCGCAACAACTGGTCTCAAGGCGCATTTCAGCCTGTGTGAAGGGCTGTGTAAGATTCTGGGACCTCTCCCCATTACACTCAATTACGTAATGGAGTCGGGAATGGACATTATGCAGTCGCACGTTGAACCCACGTGCACACGTACGGCTTGCCTAAACAAGAGTTCGGAATAAGTAATATTGAATTCCAATGGCAGATCGTGAGGGCTCAGCCGGATTGCGAATGGTGCACGCAAATCCGAGTGGGATCGCCCTCGCCAAATCTGCGATTAGAGCGCGCGCGTTTCAACGGGAGCTCTTGGTGAGCGGAAATCTAGCGAGGGAACACGAGAGGGTGCGAGAAAGTGCAAAGCGTTTTCCGGTTATCCATCGGTGATTGAATGAAAGGCGGGCGCACATAATACGTCACTTGAACATCCTGTCAAATCCACCGAGTTCGGCAAGACGAGAATTCTTGCTCCATGGAGCAATCCGTAATCTGCGGTTGCTCTCGATCTGCCTTGGAACACACAATTCACGCTCTGAATCTGACATTAGAATATCATCGCTCCACTCAGAGCAGAAAAAGTTGATCCGTATCTAACATTGGTATTCAACATAGCAGTAACACAAACTTGAGTGAATTTGTGATGTGCTCTACTTCAAGAACTCGTTAACATTGGGCCAGGTGCGGTGCACGTAATGAGTGTAACTTTCACAGCTTCGCCTGGGCCACATGGTTCCGTTCAGTGAACTTCACGTGTTTTTCTCATCGTCTTTGTACATCACTCTAAAAAGTGGCGCCACCTGTGCCACGACTTTGTCACAATATGGCACTCAGCTTGACGAAGAGTGTGTGTTTCAAGCTTTTCTAGCGCTATCGGGAAGTATCTCGCTGTCTGATGCCTTCCGCGATGACCGTAGCTGCAGTACTGCAGTGGCTCACTACTGAAGGCGTTCGGTATTGCATTCGAGATTGCAATCATATTCTTAGTCCGGATTTCGTCGTGTGTCAGTAGTTATTAATAATGCCGTTATTAGGTACAGTACTTGTCGTCGTAAGTCTCCATGGACGAAACTTTAAAGCTTTAGGTGGATGATTACTTCAGACATGCCTTCTAGCCATACTGCAAATTGGTTTTTGTGGCTGAACCAACTATTGGTTGAAGGTACGCCAAGTATAAAAACTAAAATGGGCTGATTATCACAGTAAAAATTAATGATGTCAATGTCATTGAGTCTAACTGCTGCTGGACTATTTGGTGTGTAATTAGCCAGATGCTAAACGACTTTCGGAACATATCACGTCCTTTATACTCAATGATTTTGTCGTAATTATTTCTTGAGGTGTTGCTTCGCCTGCTCATTTATTCACAATATCTGAGTCACTTTAATGGAGGTCAGCTGTGCTCCAAAAGCTTTCTGCTGACTATCGTGTTGAAAGTACGCAAAACGTCTACCTTTGTCGAAGGTATGTATGCTTTCTATTTTACGGCAAAAAGTGTTATGAGATCCAAATTCGGGTCATGCACGGTGCCGTAGTTGTCCACCAGCCCCGCCGCCGGTGTCCATAACAACTACCGCAGAAATAAGAAGAAAAAAACCTAGTACCAAAGACACAGTGGGGCTCAAACCCGGATCCGCTGCGTGCCAGCTGGTGATTGGAACTTTTTCGCAAACTTGCCTTAGGCAGGCTTGATGTCGGGACCGGAATCACGTTGATATGAGTAATAAAGCGTTTTCGAACAGCAAAAGAACAACCAGTCGTCACACAACGCGCATAGCGCAGCGAGTGGGCCGTGCAATGCTTCAACCTATTTGTTTGTTTGTTTGTTTGTTTGCTTGTTTGCTTTCTTGTAGCCTGTAATCCATGGCACATACCCACTCTGGGGGTATGTGCCATGGACAGGGAGGTAATACTCGGGGTACTTCTGGCTAAGAAAACATATAATACCCTATGAACGATAACTGCGCTTCTTCTTCACCTATCAACTTTGGCGCCTACCCACTTCAGGCATGATTCCTCGTCGTCGTCTGCCACTGCATGAACAATCGGCACAAAATTCCTTGCAAGTGTTACGCGGATACCACGCTTCTCAGAAGTACAGTGGCTAGAATAGTAAAGTGTGACGAACGCCCTGGCTAGCGCGTAACTTATTGGGAGGAAACCACCAGATGGCGCTGGCACACGTTTGCACGGTTGCATACGGTTGCAGCAGTGATGAAAAATGGGGCACTGTGAATTACAATAGGTAAGATGTTGTGAGAGGAATATGGAAAGGGGTCATGGTTCCTGGGCTGACGTTCGGCAATGCGGTCTTGTGCATGAGATCAGAAGTTCAAGCAAGATTAGAATTTAACAACGTGCAATAGGTAGGCTTGCTTTAGGAGCTCACGGGAATACACCAAATCAGGGAGTGCAAGGTGCAATGGGATGGACATCATTTGAGGGCAGGGAAGCTAGCAGCAAGATAAAATTTGAGAAGCGATTGAGAGAAATGGGGGAGGAGCGTTGGGCTAGGAAGGTTTTCAGATACTTGTACATGAAGAATGTCGATACATAATGGAGGAAGTGAACCAGGAAATTGACTGCTAAATACTTAGAAAACAGCAGGTTGCCAAATGAAAAAGAACTATCGGTTAAGAAGAAAGTGAAGAAAACGGAGAGTGACATGTGGAGAATTGGCATGATTAAGAAGTCCGCACTAGAGATCTATCGAACTTTTAAGCAAGAAATTGCCGATGAAAGGATCTATGGTAATACTCGGAGTAGTTCTCTACTGTTCCAGGCCAGAACGGGAGTATTGTGAACCAAGGCATATCGGGCCAAATACGAAGGGGTTGAGACAGTATGCAGTGCGTGTGGAGGGGAAGAAGACACTGCCGAACACTTGATAATGTTCTGTAAAAGGCTTCACCCTATAGTTCAGGATGATGGCGCAGAGTTTTTCAAAGCACTGGTGTTTAGGGACAGGGAGGGCAAAATAGACTTTAAGCGGTAGACTTAACTAGAAGGGGGTTATCTGATTGGTGGGTAAAGTCAAGGCACAAGTGAAAAGTAAACCCTTCACTGCAAAGTACGAATTCTCAACCTCACTATTTAAAAGAATAAAAAGATAAATCTAATGGTTATTTCATTAAGTATTACGGCTAGGTGGCGTGAGCCACCGCCCGATCTAGAGGGTACATCCATATCCATCGATCCATTCATCAACGTCACCCAAGGCGGCGCTGTGCTGCGCAGAAACGGGAGTCAACCACGCGCGCAGGTAATGTGAAACGCTTAAAATATATTTTGTTGCTCGTGCATGGCCCAAAATGGCGACCGAAAAAATAGGGTAATTTATTTACCATACGTTTATTTATATGCTGGAACCATAGCCACAAACCATAGCTGGAACCATAGCCACAAATGTCGGAGATTGAACCATGCTCTTTGTACGGTCATGCTCTTTGTACGGTCTTTGTGTAGGCTCCATGTGTACGGTGCGTACATATGGAGCCTACACATCGCAAACTGAACATTTTTAGCCCTGCTTTCCTGGCTACGCCAATGTTAGTAACATTAGCGTGGCAACAGTAACAGTTTATTCATATGCACATATAGAAACTAAGTATTGCAATGAGAGCACCAACACCCTCTTCGCTACATATTTGACACTATAAATAAAGGAAATGATTTTATAATAGAAAACATTGCTTTGAAGAACCATTTGCTTGCTTCGAATAGCATTACGCCAATCTGAAAAACAACATATTATAGGCCGATGAAAACTGTATATAGTTATTTTTTTAAATTACACATGGGGTATACATACGTGCGAACTTTTTATTGTGCTTGAGGTGATCTTCAAAAGATAACCTTGAGATGAGCTCCAACACATCCCGGACCATTAAAATTACCTTCCACACATCCCACTGAAAACCTGCGCCGTTTCCTCGGCATTCTGAGCTTCTACCGGTGTTTTGCGTCACATGCAGCCGAACACCAGGTTCACTTTCACGATGCTTTAGCGGGGCTGCGAGGAAACCAACCAGTCATTTAGAGACCGACGTTAGCGAAAACCTTCGAAGAATGCAAAGCCGCCCTCTGCACCGCCACGCTCCTCACCCGTTTCGTGTCAGACGCCCTCTTGGGACTATTCTTGGACGCATCCAGCTTCGCCATCGAAGCCATCCTCATGCTAAGAGTGGATAACACCTGGAGTTCCTTGGCCTTTTCTCGAAAAAACTCGGAACTCCAACAACTACCCCTTCAGCACCCAGTTCCACTAAAAAAATCACGACCGCCACCCCGTCCAATTTCAGAAAAGCTTGTGTGGGGGCTAATTGGATTTGCCAGCTTATTAGAGGGAACTTATACTAGGATACCAAGCAGTGCAACAATTTCGCGATATTCTCGAAGCACAGAACTGCATTATATATATTGACCACAAGCCTCTTGTGTACGCCTTTTCACAACGTCGTGACAAACTCCTGCCTGTTCAGCAGGGCCAACTCTCGTTCCTCGTACGATTCCACACCAAAATCGATCATGTCAGCGGGAAAGGCAACGTGATCAGTGTCAGCCACCATCAGCTCGGTGTGGATAACAGTGTATGTCCTCGCCGAGACTCAGACAATGGACGCTGAATATCAGAAACTTCCAAAGGGCCCGTCCTCACTACAGCTACAAGAACAAGGGATGACAACAAAAATCTGCTGCGACACGTCGGCAGGACAGAACAAGCCCTGTATGCCCTTGTCCCATTACTGTGGTCTTTTAAATCAGCTCCACGACCTCAGCCATCGCGGCATACGGCCCTCTCCACGTTTCGTGGCTGACTGCTTGTCTGCGCCTCCAGGCAGCGGGATTGTGGCACGTGGGCGCGCTCCAGCATCCACTGTCAACGCGCTAAAATCATTAGGGAGGTCAGTTATCCACTCGCAGCATTCCCTCAGTCCTCTGGTTAGTTAGAGCACGTCCACCTCGACCTCACAGGACCCTTTCTTCTGGCTGGACCTAACGCTATAGTGCTCACCGCCATCGTCTGGTACAAGCAATGGGCTGAGGCAAGGCCTCTCAAGGGAATCACTGCGGAATACGTCACCTCGGCCTTCTTCACCAGCTGAATTGCTCGTTTCGGCACCCCCCCTCCCCCCTGTGTAACCACCGACCAAAGACGACAGTTCGAGTCGCACCTATTCAGGCTCCTCGGGCTGACTGTCGGTTTTGGAATGGTAAAGACCACCAATTATCAACCCTGCACCAACGGAATGATCAAGCATTTCCATCGAGAGTTCAAGGCAGCCACTATTTGTCACCCGGAGTCAGCCTGGCTCGGCGCCATCCCAGCTGTCATCCTCGGTCTTCGGGACACCAAGCCGGATATCTACACTACACTAGCAGAGCTCATCTTCGAGGAGCCACGCTGTCTGCCAGGTGAATTTTTCGCAGCTCTACCACCCAGCACTACGACGTCAAACCCTACCGACTTCGTCACCTGGCTCCGACGCACTATCACCGCCTTACGCCCGTAGTGTGCAACCCACCAGAAGAAGCCTACACCTTTTGTGTTCAAGGAGCTGGCTCCGTGCACGCAAACTTTTCTCCGCGATGGCACCGTCTGTCGGCCTTTTCAGACACCCTGTGGAAGGCTCTACCTAGTCGTTCATCGAGACAAGAACTTCACTCTGCGCCTGAACGGGGACAATACCCGCACCTCCATTCACCGACTCAAGCTCGCATACATCACTGCGAACAAACCTGGCAGCACCTCTCCTTCCATGGGTATTCTTGCACAACCACCGACGACGCAGCCCATTCCTTTTATGACATGCTCTGTAAGGGTACGAGCACACTAGCGGGAAGCGTGCCGGTGCGGCATGACGCGCGTCTTCGCCGCCGAGCGGTGAAAAGCGGCACGCTGGCCACATCTCTGGGAGTCACGTGACACTAGTCTCGAGCGGTCTCGCAGCTCGCGAGATTTTGCGTGCTTTTTCGTCGTCTGTTCTGACAACGCCTCCAGTACTAGGAAGCGTTGGTTCTGAGCTCTCCGACTTTACGGTGCAATCGTGCGAACAATGGCAGGCGACGACGATCTCTGCGCAACGCTCAACGTTACCGTGATGGCGTGTCTGGTGTTGCTTCAGTGTCGCCGCTCTCGAAATGCGCCGCGAAGATATTGGGTCCATCCGCTTTGGAGGTACAGAGATACTGAAGGCATGAAACAGGTATCCTGCGTGCGCTGCAATATGAAACGGCACGTCATTGATCACTTACTTTTCCACATAGTGAGGTGTCTGCCTCAGCATGCTGTCAATAATTGAGAACAGGGGCCATTTAATTTTGCCATTATTGCCTGGCGCACCGCTCCGAGTGTCCGCCTCGACTCCCGACACGAGCTTCATCCACCTGCCTCTAATATTTTTAAACTTCAGCATGGCCTGTGTTCCTGCACAAGTTAGTGAATAAAACATACTATTGATTCGCGCTCAACATGCATGGAGCCACGCAATCGCCACTTACCTGTCAATCCAAACATAGATCCTATAAGATCCCATCTGTTCCTTTTTGCTTCCTTATCTTTGTAATCAGGCATCGTTTTGTCGTATAAGAAAGGGTAGAGTCTAATCTCCTCTAAATAGCGTTCGGTGTCTATGGTGCGTGCTTCAAAAAACGACGGCGTGAGAAAAATGACAGCCAAAAAAAAAGAAAACAAGCTCCGTGCGTTGCTATGGCGAATACCACGCACGTCGCTGATTGGCGCTTTGCTTGGGCGGCGGCGGCAGAAATAGCGCAAGGAGCGATTGAGTCGGCGGCAGGAATTCCTCGACGCTCGGCGGGAGAAACAGAGAAAAGCGGGGTCTCGCGAGCGGCGCGCGGCAGAGCGTGGCGCCGCTAGTGTGTTCTTGCCTCAAGTCTCGTACGTGCACTTCACGGGGAGGGGGGGGGGTGATGTGGCGACCACTTCTCACAGGCATGCGCATCATCCGTCTTGTAGCTGGTTAGTCCGACGTGACATGGTCACTTGCGGCAACACGCTTCCGATAATAATAGCCCCATCGCAGTGTCTCCGGAAGCTAAGTCAGCACTGATGGTTATAAAAACCAAGCTTTCAAGCTCGGTTTCATCTTTTGCTTGTCTGACCATTCAAGAGCAGTGTCAGCATGCTCGCCCCACTGCTGCTTCCATGTTAATAATCAGTTATTTCATGTTGAGCTGCGTCCTTCTGTCGACACGGTATCCCACAAAGTTATTGAAGGCAAAGCATGAAGAAGTCGCATTTCAGTTTTTATTGATCATTACGTACTGAGACGCTGTTACGCTTTCGAAAAGTATCTAATCTATTACGTGCAACGGTGGTCCGGGCGGGTACGAAGGTGCGTTTGCAGATTACGTTAAAGGTCAACATGGCACCTTTAGTGAAGTGACGTCCTATGGTCAGTTGTCTAGGTGGAGGTACCCGCTTTCTTATTCCAAGCTCACTCGGCTGCATTCGTCGGTTCTTCGGAAGCTACGGGCAGGTTCATTCCCGTCTCGTAGCACATTCAGCCACTTTGTCGAAGGCATAACTCCAGGATGCCCTAATGGTGAGGCCCTTAACTGCACACTAGCTTTCATGCTCTGGCAGTGCCCTGCGTTGCATGTCGCAAAGTTAAGCACAGAACAAGACTTGGAGAGGGCTCTTAAAGGCTCAGAGGTCTCAGTCCAATACTCGGCAGTCCAGGAGGTCTGCGAATGGGCGAAGGGCTACGGTCTTCCAGTCCCGGCGTGGACGCGGCCAGCAACAGAGTTGGACCCTTCATAGGGGGTGTCTGACCAGTTATTCAGGACCAAATAAAGTTCATTTCACTTCACTCTGATCTTTTACTTTCTGGCGTTCAATTAATGAAGCATGTAAATCAACAGATCCCATAAATGGTGCCGGAAATGGGGGACGAAAGACAACGCAAGACAAACACTTATTTTCTATGTCTCATGCCGAGTTCATGGTCTGTAGTTTAGTATTATTGACCTGTTAACCCAGTGGCGAATTCCGTTTAGATAGAATGAACCATAGAAAGTTTTTTTTGTGTAAACACAGAGGATACAGAGGGCAAAGTCATGTGCATGGAGATTTTTCTTATGAACCCAAATAGAGCCGTTTCCAGGCAGTGGGTCCACTAATATGGATGCGCAGTTAGCCCTTACGATAATTTAGCGTGATACAATGATTTACGAAATCTTGCGTCAAAATGATTGCGTGAATGAAAATAATTTTATTTATTGAAATTATCTTTTAAATATTGAAAACAGCTTTTCCTTTTGCGTTCGAAAATCGCAGTATTTGCTAGCGAGACGCCGCCATTCAGGGCTCCGTGAATTCATATATAGGCTAAGGTTCTCCAACAGGCCCTTTATGCGGAGCACATGAGCCGCCAGAATTTCATCACAATGCAAATGTGGACGCCGTGGTGTAGATTCAATCCCACCGCCTTCAGCCCAGCAGTGTAGCGCTATAAAAACTAACAGACGTAGCGTGTAGCACATGTTGCATGTCAGTAATTCGTAAAACAACAAAACAACATGAGGAATCGCTCTTGGGCTGGGTAGGGCTTGATTATATTCATCGTGTATATGTTGGCAGTTGCCAGCTGGCAACTCCTTTCCCCTCTTTCTTCTGTGTCCTTGTATTTCTGTGTATGCAAATCAAATAATAAAAATAATAATGGTGCAAACGTATAAAAACACCAAAACACACGTTACAAAGACGTTGCAATGCGAGTTTTCGTGTTTTTCTTGTGAGTTTTTGCAGTACATCCTTATTATAAACAACATAAGCAGCGATATTGCGAGAGAGTTAGACAAAACGGAATAGCGGTTGCAGCGCAAGCCTTTCGTACCTCGCCTTTGATGCACTTTCCAGCACTTTCCTGTACTTCCCAACACTTTCCTGCTTCCGCCGTGACCCCCCCCCCCACCCCTTTACATCAAGTTTACCCTAGTAGCGCAAATAGCCGTTCTTATTCTTAGCCAGAAGACTGACAATACTTAAGCAGAAACCGTATATAGGAAAAATTCAGCAGGATTTTAACAATATTTTATTAACGTGAATTGCAACGTAACTGAGCAAGCTGGATGTTTGCAAAAAAAGTCATGTCTCTTCATTTTCCTATACACAATAAACACAATAAAATCAGAATAAGATGACTAGGATGCACGGTACTGCAAAAACACTTATCAAATGTGAAGCATTTCTAAGTGAACTTCGGCGACTTTGAGCGTACCTGTTTTGCCGCCTACGACTTTTAGCTCTCCTGGCCGTTTCATTAATGGTATCAATACCAAACTCGGTATGGCATAACATGACTGTATCAAGAACATATTTGACTAGTGTTAAGATGAAAATCATGACATGTATATTATGAATGTCGTAATTTACATTTAATGGTCCTGCAGCTCTCGCGGTGGTTTCGTTCGCATGGCATGTTGCGAAACTGGTATGACGCGACCTGATTGCATGACGAACACAAGTGACTGACTCTAACATGAAAAACAAGACATCCGTGTCATGTAGCAACATGACTATATGCCACGCTCGTGATGCGCTCGTGGCCGTTTCACTAGCTTCACATACACCAAATTTGGTATTACGATACGTAAATGAATGACGAAGGTATTTGACTGGTGCAAACATGGTAATCATGAAATGCGTGTAGTGTAGCAACAGGACTACATGCCATGCTCACAATGCGCTGGCGGCAATTTTTCTAGCTTCACTTATACCAAATTAGCACGTAAAAAAGCCAAGGGGGCCGAAATTTCTGAAGCCCTCCACTGCGGCGTCTCTCGTAATCATATGGTGGTTTTGGGACGTTAAAACCCCACATATCATATCACTTACACCAAATTTGGTATCACGGGATGTTAATGAGTGACGAAAATATGAAACTGGTGCAAACATGAGAAACATGAGGTGCGTGTCATGTGACAACACGACTACATGCTACGCTCTAAATAAAGACAAAAAAAAGACTACATGCTACGCTCATGATGCACTCGCGGCTGTTTCGCTAGCTTCACACATGCAAAATTTTGTATTGCCTGACGTCAATGGATGACGAAGGTATGTGACTGGTACAAACAAGATAATCATGAGATCCGTGTCATGTGGGAACATGGCTACATATCACAGTAAAGGCGCCAATATATTTCGACGTGACGTTGTGCGCGTTATCGCCGGCGTTCATTTTGTCGCGTGACACCAGCGTTGCAACGTCAGGTGCCAGTCTGGCCATATACTCGCCGGTGCGCGCCGCGCTGCAATGCTTTGACGCGTGCGAGTTTCAGCGCGTCCGGCGTCCTTTCGTCATTAAAAGAGGGAGACGCAGTGTTGTTTGGGTAACGCATCAGCGCGAAAAGCCGCATGTCACATTTCGCGCTGGTTGCCACCGGGCCGCACCGACGGACGCTGGTCGCGCTGGTCGCGCCTGGCGTCAGACTATAGAGTGCTCGCGTTTTGCTAACGTAGCGTCGCTGTGCCCAGCGTTCACGCACGTCAACGCTACATAGGATTATATTGGGCCCTTCATGATGACCTCGAGGCCGTTTTGCAGCCCCACGTATATCAATTTTGGTGTTATGTGACGTCAATGAATGACGAAATATATGACTGGTGCAAACATGATAATCCTGACACGCATGTCATGGAAGAACATGACAACATACCACGCTAATATCATGCTCACGGTCGTTATGCTAGCTCCACATATACTAAATTTTCTGCCCTACACATAATAGTGCAGAAAGGTTCATTTACTCTGAATATTCATATCACTCAAGTGTCACTAATCTGAAAGACCAAGCCCAATTTCAGAATCTACAATTGCGACGCAAGGCCCCTAGACCAACCCTTTTTAGGGGCGAAGCTCCTTAAAGCGGCACCCGTTCGTCCCTCGTAGTCGTAGTCGTAGTCGTAGTGTGCTACCAGTCGTACGTTTAGACCTGCAAGGTGGTGCCAGTGGGTGATTTCTCGTGTGCGTTATTGAACAATAAAAAATTCGCAGTGTGCGCATTAACTAAAAGCCGAATTTATCTGTCTCTCATTCCCCATTAGCAGCCATTGGCATGTACATTGAGCACTATCTGACAAGAAAGGGTTGATACGTTATACTCGCTGGGCGTAACCTCCTTGGTTTTAGAAAGGTTTAGCGAGCATTGGGCCGCAGTACCATGAATACAGTGAACTAGTATATACCATGAAGTCGAGGTGGTTAAAGGTGGGAAGGAGACACGAAGTGCTAGCCGTAAGAAAATATGCGTGTTTCACCTCTCGTTTAGTCCTTGGAATGTCCGCTGGATGGCGATGCTTCTATATGGGGATTATATGATGAAAAGATGCGAGATGGTGGTACTTGGAGTGTTGAATAGATGGACGAACGGACACACAGACAGATGCATGGATGGATGCATGAACGGACGCAGGTGCGGATGCATGGACGAACGCAGGGACGGACGCACGAACAGACGCACGCACGGACGGGTGGATGGACGCATGGACGGTTACACAGACGTACGCAGGAACGGACGGAAGCAAGAACGAATGGACGGACGAAGGCTTCGTCCCACTCTCCATCATTCACTCCATGAATATGCTGCCATTTTTTTAACAAATGGCACTGTGTGTATATGCTCTTGTAATATTATAACTACATGGCCATGAGTGATCAATGCTCCCATCCGTGATGCCGTCCATCCGTTCGTCTGACTGTCTGCTTGTCCGTGTGTCTGTGCGTACTTCCGACCACCCGTCCACGAGTTTGTCGTACTCCGTCAACGTCTGTGCGTCCGTGCTTCCATGCGTCCATGCGTCCGTCCGTCTGTCTGCACGTTCGTCTGTGTGCCCACGCTTCCGTTCATCTGTCCGTCCGTGCGTGCATCCGTCTGCCCGTGCTTCCTTCCATCCATCCGCCCATTCATGCTTCGGTTCGTTCGTTCTTTCATCTGTGTGTTCATCCATGCGACCGTCTATGCATCCGTCATTTCGTCTGTGCTGTCGTCCATCCGTGCCTCTGTCCGCCCGTTCAACTGGACGCACGGATGGATGGACGCAAGGATGGATGGACAAACAAACAGACGGACAGCTAGGAACGCGCTAGCGTATTAGTACCTTCTAGCAGTGCCTTTGCCAGCTGTTGCGCGTGTACTGAAAGGGTGGTTACGCACATCGGATTGAACTTCGCCACAAGCTGCTTCGCATCTAACATTTCGAATTCGATAGGAGCAATCATACGCTAATTTAAATATTATCTAAGGGGAGAAGTTTCTTCAGGTGTGCGTCGTGCGTCTCCTATATGTAGTTACCATCTCTGTTTTAGTCCTTGCAATGTCCACTGGATGTATGTAGTAGTAGTATTCGCCGTCGTCGTAGTAGTAGTAGGTAGCCACCTCCATGGCCGGACTAGAGTAGCGGCACGTGCGCACTCTTTTGAATGAAGAAGGAAACTCGCGCACGTTAATCACAAAGAAAAAGATAGTTGTTTATGATGAAAGAACCGACAGAGACGAGTATCGGTGACTTGACCTCCCATAAATTTTGCCTGGAATCGGATGCTTACTAAGAAAAACTAGTAACAGAAGGGTGCACTTGGAACTTTATTTGCCCAGAAAAGGTTGCCATGTTAAACTCACTGGGCGTAACCTTCATTGTTTTTAGCAAGCTTTAATGAGGGTCGAGCCGCAGTGCCATGAACTATTGCGGCGGTGAAAGGTGGGAACTAGACACGAAGCGCAGGCTGACAGAGAGTGGACGCGCGCCGCTTCTCTAGGCCAACCGTGCCGCCTCTCGTTTAGTCCTTGGAATGTCCGCTGGATGGCGGTACTTTTATATGACGAATATACGATGAAAAGATGCGAGATGGCGATACTTGGAGTGTTCACTAGATGGATGGCCTAGTGGACAGACACACAGACGGACGGCTATGCGGACAAATGGACGAATGGATAGACAGACGAACAGACGACAAACGAACGGATGGACAGACAAACATGCACACAAACAGACGGGCAGACGAATGGATAGACATACAATGATACATACATACATACATACATACATACATACATACATACATACATACATACATACATACATACATACATACATACATACATACATACGGAAAGGCAGACAGGCAGACAAAAGTACAGAGAGAAGAACGCAGGCAGCGAATAATTCGCGGTTTATCGATAAATCCCTTCGAAGCTTTGCCTCAATCATCATCATTCACTCCATGGATATTCTGTGGTTTTTTTGTTATGTTGTACTGCGAAACAAGCAGATTTGTGGGCATCATGAATTTCGCAGCTTTATTATGTCATGCACGGGCTTATTCTGCACATCCCGTTCAGGCTTTCTACACGAAATACGACACATCTGTAACTTGTCTGGACCTCTACTCCTCCAACATGATCTCATGTGACTTTTGGCTGT
Source organism: Rhipicephalus microplus (assembly GCF_013339725.1). Classification (NCBI taxonomy): domain Eukaryota; kingdom Metazoa; phylum Arthropoda; class Arachnida; order Ixodida; family Ixodidae; genus Rhipicephalus; species Rhipicephalus microplus. Next base: position 235,013,760 of record NC_051167.1, on the reverse strand, counting down.
TGTCAAACTCAGTTCTATAACTAAGTTAGAAGCCGTTTGGACCAATGCGATAGTACTTCAGCTCAAGAAACTAATTGCTTATTTTCGAAAAAAAGTTGAAAAACTGTGCTATTGAAAAAGAGCTGAAGCCTGTATAACAGCTAAGCATGTACAGCTTTAAATTACTAGCAAATCTATGTTGTGGCGCAGTTGGGGTTGATCGCATTTTATCTTAGGGCTCTCCGTATCCTACTCTCATAAATATAGCACAGTCATCAGGGGTGTCACGGCAGCATTTGCGTTAACACGGACTTATTATTGTGTGACCCATGGGACGGCTTTATGCTCTCCCACCGTAGAGTACCAAGTACACAAAACAATTAACCACATTTTAGGGGTGAAGCTCCGTAGGCCGTGGGTCGTGCGTCTGCAATATATTGCCACCATTGATGAACGAGCCACTGTGGCTCATACGCGTTTTTGGGGACGAAGAAGAAGAGAACATCTTCGTTGCTCTGGTTCAAGTGAACTCCTGGCTGCAGGTCTTGTTTTGTTCGTGACATTACTGGTGGAGACGCTGGGTACGTGTACTTCGGCTATGTCGGCCATCGTGGAGACAGCTACATCTCCCAGAGCAAGAATCAGCCGCCGCCTGCGTGGATTACCCCCTGAATTTGGTCCCTTGGCATCGACACCGAGAAAGATGGCAACTGCGATGACAAGCCAGGCGGTCCAAACCAACGATGGCCATGATTCTCTTCTCGCCCATGTTTTTCACGTGCCACAGACACCAAAGCCGTTCCATGGAGACATCTTCGAGGACGTTGATGACTGGCTAGACCACTTTAATCGGGTTGCCAGTATCAACGAATGGGACGATGTTCGCAAGCTGCGCCGAGTTTATTTCTACTTGGAGGATTCTGCGAAGACGTGGTACGAGAACCACGAGGGCTCCTTTGCAACATGGCAAGAGTTTAGTCGACAGCTCCGTGACGCCTATCGCAACACCGAAAGGAAGGAGAGGGCCGAACAAGCCATATCCAGCAGAAACCAACGGCCGAACGAACGTGTATCCATGTTTGTCGAGGACATGCTTCGACTCTTCAAGCGCGCGGACCCTGCCATGCCTGAGGAAAAGAAGGTGCGCCATTTGATGCGCGGAGTAAAGGAACAGCTTTTCGCTGGGCTCGTGCGAAATCCACCGACGACAGTCGCCCAGTTCATCAGTGAGGCAGCTACGATGGAACGTACGCTGCAGCAGCGGTCGTCTCAATACGAACGCCAGATCCCGGCCGCCACATGCGCTATCGGCTCTGACAGCGAGAGACAGACCCTCGCAGACTTCATTCGAAGTATCGTTCGGGACGAATTGCGACAGCTGCAGGCAGTGGGATCCCATCCACCTGTGTCAGCCCTCGCGGATGTAATCAGACAAGAAGTCCGGCAGGCCGTCACACCCCTAGCCCTAATCGCACCGCCGATTCCCGAGGCCCCAGCCCTGACATACGCAGCGGCATTGCGATCCCCTGCGCCACCGGCTACAGATACTGCTATGCGGCCAAGGTACCAGGCTATGCAGCCATTTCACGACACTGCTTCAAGCCCACCTCTCGGCTCAAGGTTTTCGAGCCCGCCCACATATTCGCCGTCTATCTCAAGACAAAGTGGTAGCAAGGCAAGCATGTGGCGCACCTCGGATAACCGTCCGCTCTGCTATCACTGTGGCGAAGCGGGTCACGTATACCGGAACTGTCAATACCGGCAACTAGGTCTCCGCGGCTTCCACCCTGATGCTCGATGCCCGCGCTACGGTGAGCGCCCCCGCGAAATTGAAGCCTATCTCACGGGCCAACGTACTCCTTCGACTATTCGGTACCACCAGTCGAGATCACCATCGCCTCGCCGGTCTACGTCACCCAGTTTGCCCTCATCGTCTTCCGCTCCTTTCAGGAACCGGTCACCAAGTCCCCGCAGGGGAAACTAGGAACGGCGACTTCTGGGGGTGAAGTCGCGGCCCGGCGAACTGTAAAAGACCCTCCTTCGACGCAACGACCAGACGAGGGCGATTCCGGTTTTGCAGTGTTCTCCGACAGCAAAAAGATTGTTTTCTGCCGAAATTGCCGTCTTCGTCGACAATCATGCTGTTAACGCCCTCGTCGACACCGGTGCCGACTATTCCGTAATGAGCGCAACACTGGCATCTGAACTGAGGAAGGTTACCACGCCTTGGGAAGGACCTCAGTTGCGCAAGACAGGTGGCCATCTGGTGACGCCTACTGGTATGTGCACGGCACGCATTCGAATACGTACGTCAACATTTGCGGGCTCTTTCCTCGTATTGCGCGTGTGCTCCCGGCCAGTCATTCTAGGAATGGACTTCCTTCGTAAATACGGCGCCGTTATCGACCTCCGTGAATTACTTGTGTCGTTCGAGGATCCTTTTTGCGCTGCAACTGACACTACGCAATTCCGGAAAAGAGCGCTCCGTGTTACCGACGATTCTCTGACTCTCCCACCTCGAAGCAGCCTCTTTGTCAAAGTAGAATTGGGACAGGACCTGTCTGACGCGGTAATTGCAGAGGCCAATTTGTCTCTCCTTATTTCACAACAAATCTGTGTTGCCCGAGGAATTATTCAGCCTAGCAATAGGCATGCTCACCTGCTGGTCACGAACTTCAGCGACGAATATCGCCACCTAACGAGACACACTGCCATTGCATATTGTGAAGAACTTGCCGATGCCGATGGTCCATCTACGTTAGCTACATTTTCATCGAATGGGCACCCTGACGAGGCCTTCGTGAGCACTCTCGACGTAAACGAGAGACTACCTTTGGCTCAACGAGAAAGCCTTTTGCGTATACTCGGCTCATTTCAAGACTGCTTTGCCACTACGTCAAAAGTTAAACAGACACCACTTGCTCAACATCGTATCATCACGGAACCTACTGAGAGACCCATCCGACAACATGCCTATAGAGTGTCGCAAAAAGAGCAAGATGCTATACGTGACCAAGTCCAGCAGATGCTTCAGGACGACGTCATTCAGCCATCGACCAGTCCCTGGGCTTCGCCAGTTGTGTGAAGAAGGATGGTACGTTGCGTTTTTGCGTTGATTACCGTAAACTGAACAAGGTCACCAAAAAGGACGTTTATCCTCTACCCCGGATAGATGACTGGTTGGACCGTATACGCAACGCTAAATATTTTTCCTTCATGGATTCGCGTAGCGGCTACTGGCAAATCGCAGTGGACGAGCGCGACCGCGAAAAGACGGCGTTCATTACTCCCGACGGTCTGTACGAGTTTAAAGTGTTGCCTTTCGGTCTATGCTCAGTGCCAGCTACTTTTCAAAGAATGATGGATACGGTTCTCACGGGGCTCAAATGGCAATCATGTCTTGTTTACCTTGATGACGTCGTGGTCTTTGCAGACACGTTTGAACAACACGTCCAACGCCTTCGTGCAGTTCTTCAGGCAATTCGAACAGCGGGGTTGTCTCTCAAACCCGACAAATGTCATTTTGGATATGAAGAACTGAAGTTCCTTGGTCACGTTGTGAGCCATGCTGGCATCCGACCAGATCCCGAGAAAACCCGCGCCGTTGCCACCTTTCCCGTGCCCACAAATAAGCGCGACCTACGCCGATTTCTGGGGCTCTGTGCATATTACAGGCGCTTTGTCAAAAACTTCTCGAAGATTGCTGAACCCCTCAACAAGCTTACAAAAGACGGTGTCTCGTTTGTTTGGGGTCCCGATCAGTGCCATGCGTTCGACACCCTCCGAAACCTCCTCCAGGCTCCGCCTGTACTTGGTCATTTTGACGATAGCGCTGACACGGAATTACACACTGACGCCAGCAACGTTGGACTAGGAGCAGTATTAGTTCAGTGGCAAAATGGCGTCGAGCGCGTGATCGCTTATGCGAGCAGAACGTTATCCCCAGCGGAGAAAAACTATTCTGCAACCGAAAACGAATGCCTCGCTGTTGTCTGGGCCATAACAAAGTTCCGCCCATACTTGTATGGCCGCCCATTCAGGGTAGTTAGCGACCACCATTCCCTTTGTTGGCTCGCGAATATCAAAGATCCCTCAGGTCGTCTAGCACGATGGAGCCTTCGGCTACAAGATTTCGATGTCACCATCGTCCACAAATCTGGGCAGAAACACACCGACGCCGACTGTCTCTCACGTGCACCGGTCGAAAATGCCAACACTGACCTTGAAGACGACGACACTTTTCTTTCTGCCGTATCAGCGACCAGCTTAGCTGAGCAACAGCGTCACGACTCGGAGCTCATCCCGCTCATTGACTACCTGGAAGGACGCAATTCTCACCTTCCTCGAAGCTTTGCGCGCTCACTATCTTCCTTTTGTTTCCGTGATAGAGTGCTTTATAAAAAGAACTTTCATTCTACCCAAGCTATGTATCTGCTTGTTGTGCCAACTACGCTTCGTGGTGACATTTTACGTGCATGTCACGATCTAGAACTTCTATAGCGTTGCTTCTGCTTCATCGTCAAGTGACCAGCAGGCCAATAGCCGCTATTGGGATAGCGGCGTACGTTTCTTCTCCCACTTTGCTACACTACCGCGGGTGGTGCGCCTCGGGCGCCGAGTGGGGAGAAGTGGTTTTTTCTACATCAAGGAGAAGAGAACCTGATTTTACTGCTACCCTGCTTACCTCTCGGACGAAATAATGAGCAACACTCTTGCACAGTATGGTAAAATCAAAGGCATTACCTTCGCCACTGTGCCATCCCGCCAAAACAAGCTTAGTGGAGTCCATGTCGTGAAAATAGAAATGAGTAGGCCAGTACCCAACTTCGCCACCATTTCAGGCCACCGCGTCATGTTTGAATATCGCGGCATGCGACGAGTGTGTGCGAGATGCGGCGAGGTGGGTCACATGGTTACGGCATGTACCGCGTTGTACGCGTTGCGGCGCGTTCGGTCACGACACTGATGGGTGCGTTGCCGATTGTAAGCGTTGCGGGGTTCATCACGGGACGCGCGAGTGCTTTCGCAGGCGTTCGTACGCGTCCGCTGCCCGGGGTTTCATTACGACCTCAGACGCTGACCGGGCGAGTGGCCCTCCCGCTGCCAGCGCTGGGAGCGCGTCTTCGCGCTTGCAAGTGCTGTCACCTCGGAGCGGGACTGACACGCCCGGAAACCACCCCACCTCTTCGGACCGAGAAAGAACCTGTTGCTCTCCACGGTAATGACGCCTGCCATCGCCCGTTGCTCCTCGCATGCCTCATCTGACAGCTCTACCATAGCTTCGGTCTCCTCGACTGCTGAACACTCGTATGACACTATGTCACGTTTAACTTTTTCCTCGAGAAGCTGTGCGTAATCGTTGGGCGTGATCAGCGCGTCGGTGCCATCTAGCAGCTTATCTGTGATTGCACAAAGCACGGCCGACTGCACCACCTCGGACCTCACGTAAGGACTTCCTTCAGTAGCTATGAGCGGCACGTAAGCCAACTCAGCGGTTACCTGTTGCCCGAACGCTCCCATCAACTTTATCTGCAAACCCGTACCATCGTGCTGTGGTACCACTGCCTTTCTGATGACGCTCACCTCCGTTCCTGTGTCTACCACGGCGTTTAATGATCGACCTGAGCTCTTAAGCGTTACAGTTTCCAGTGAGGGTTGTTTCTGCTCTTTGCGCTGCCACAACCTGTCTGCCATTGCTATTTCTGACCCGAATGCAGAAGCCGTCACCCTCGCGACCACTGGACCGTTTTCTTGTCCTGCTGGCCTAGTGCTTTGCCTTGCACCTGAGCCCTTATTGGGGCAATTCCTGGCAATGTGGTCGGCACCCTTACACTCAAAGCATCGCCTTTTCCCTTTTCCGTCCATGGTCGTATCTACCGCTGTTTTAGCTTTCTTTTGCCACTCCTCTACATTGGCCTTCTTTTGTGCTGCCTTGCACTTTTTGCCGTCCTCGAATCTCTCCACGAGCCTAGCCACGCCACTGGGCAGCAAAAAGGACTCCTGTTGATTACAAATGACATGCGTTCTCACTTCCGGGCTCAAACATTCTTTCAAGCGATCCGCGACGACTAGCTGCTTGAGTTCCTCGAACGTGCCTACCTTTGAACTCTGGACATAATAGTCGAAATAATTCTTAAGGCGTACGGCAAACTGATCCCAGGACTCCCTTTCTCCTTTTTCCAATCCCGCAAACAGCCTCTTGTACTCCGCCGCCGAAAGCCTGAGACCCTCCAAAATGCTTGACTTTAGCTTAGCATAAGCTTTGCGCTCCTCTGCTGTAAGCCTGCACAGCAGCCCGCGTGCCCGTTCACTCAACTGTGGCAAAACTAGCCCGGCCCACCATTCGCTCGAAACTTCATACGACTCGAGCGTTGCCTCAACATCCTCGAACCACATTGGTGCAAGCGCCTCTTGGTTCGGCATTGGTGCCAGTACACCCTTTAACAAGCTTGCGAATTTCAGTCGCCTGTCTTCCTCTCACCTTCCGCCAAGCGCTACGCTGTCATCGCTCTCGTTGGACTTTGCCCCATTACGGGCTCGTAGCCGCTGGCTTTCCAGCATAAAACGCTGCTTCTCCGTTTCCGCCTCAGCAATTTTTAATTGAAGCTGGAGCAGCGCTAGCTGCTGTTCCGACGCCGTATCTGACGTGACACTACCATGACTCCCCGTGCCGCTGTCGGCGACTCCCAACGCCTGCAAGTTTCCTGCCCCGTCCCCGTTCATTTCCGAGTTGTCCCTTTCTCTGTCTCGCAAGTTGTAATGCTTTGTCATCGCCTGCACCCAACAGAAAATCAAGAGGTACCCGCCTGAAGTAGCCTTGCGGTGCGCTCTTCCTCCTCGGAATCCGGTGGACTAGCCTTGCTTCGTTGATCCCGCAGCGTGGTAGTCACTTGAAGGTGGTTGTCGTCAGTCTCGGCCGATGTCGCTCCCCGCTGTCCTCCTCAGTTCAGCCATGCAGATCCTGCTCGACTGCGCCAGTTACGTTCTGTTTGGTTCTTTCCACTCGCCTCTCGCTTGTTGAGTGACATTCGCTGCTGCCGCCAAGGAAGCCGAAGACGAGAACTTTTCATCTGCTGGCACCTTGAGGAAACGACCGCTCCGACATCATCTGGATATAGAGACGTTTATTCGTTTCTCTTCTCCCCTCACCGTCCCTGCACCCCTGGTTTTATCCTCTGTCTCCCCATTCAACCACTCTTACAGTCCAATCGTAACGCACCACTCGTACAGTCCAATCGGAACGCAGAAATGTGTCTCTCCTCGCCACAACCTCGAAGATTCACTGCCTCTTGCCCACTCATCGGTTCTCCGCAGTCGCTCGGGTTTCTTTCACACCGGTTCCCGGAATGGTCGACGACGGGTGTTGCCAGGTCATGGAAAAGCGCCTCCGAGTAAGATCCCGCGATGCCGGGTTGACAGGCCATCAATACAATTGGCCCCTGCGCCAATGCCGTCGCCTCCACTGATTCTGATTGTCCGGCGGACGCGTACGTGTACCTTCCACGTGTACCTTCCACGTGTACCGGTCACCTGCAGCCTGGCTTGGTCTCCTGTAAGGCGCCATAATTGAGCCCGACAGCGACACGGGAGTTGTCGCGTCCTTTGTGGCCAGCAGGCAGTCATCGTCCCGCATTCCGGTGGCCCTGCTTCCTTGTTGGCGAGGGGTCGCCGGCCGCTGGGTGGGTAACATAAGGTATTCGGGGAACGCACGAAGTTCGAGCCCAACACTGAGCAAGACAAGACAACCGAGGACCCCTTCCCCCCACTCCCGGCTCTACATACTAGCGGGGAACCAGTCTCGCCAGCGATAACACAGAAACGCGGCCCAGTACGGCGCGCCCGCTCGCGTTCGTGTATGCGCACAGGCGCAGAAGAAGCTGGCAGCGAAGCCCAGAGACACCATAGTAGGGAACCGAGACGCGCTTCACCCGCGAAATCGCAGGAACGCTGCCATGAGTGGCGATCTCGCACGCGTTCGCGAGGCGCTCAGGCGCTGAAGACGCTGGTAAAGAGTCCAAGCAACGCAAAAGCAGGGAGTCAAGCCTGCGCCGACCGGGCTCTGGCGTCCGTGGCCGTGATAGCGACGCCCCTCCTCTGGCCGCCAAGTCCCAGAAGTTAAGTAAAGGAGACGCGGGCAAGGGGGGACCGCCCCCCCCCCCCGCCCCCAGGCTTGAGTCGCATCTAAAGGAAGAGCTGCGTTCGTTTTGTCGGTGGGCGCTGGCCACGTCGGCCGTGTCGGGGGTCAGCGGGCAATCGTCGCGGCTGTCGCGTCAGGCGTCGGCGGACGCTGGTTGCGTCGACTGCGCCTGGCGCTGGCGGTGCAGGTGTTGTCGGGCGCGACTGGCGTCGCACTGCAGTGTGCCTGCTTTTGCGCTGGCATAGCGGTTCGCCGTGCGATGCGCCAGTGCGTCGGTGTATTTTCTAAGGTGTGTCAGCCCCTGCAGCACTCGCCACAGTGGGCAGCTTACTTGTGTCTGGTCGTCTCAGTCCCACCAGTAGGTACACCAAAGGCGGCCGACAAAGGCCCGTCCGCTAGCATTTTTCCTTTAACCTTTCCTCTCTTTTTTTTTGTTCTCTCCTTTTTCTACACATGATTACTCCTACCTTGAAATTTGTGACGTGGAACTTTCGAGGTTTTCGCGACCAACAGAAGCAGCACAACATTTTAAGTTTCACCCGAAGTCAGGGTATCGATATCCTTTTCATTCAAGAAAACAACTTTAGAACCCCAGTGGACGTAGCCGCCTTCCGGCGTGAACACCATCTTGATGCCTTCTTTTCGTTATTCTGTGCCAAGGCGTGCGGCAAGGGTGTTATTTTTGTATCCGGCCGGTTTCGCCGGAAGTCACACTGTATCTTTGGCGCTAACGGCCGCCTTGTCATGCTACACGTGTTTATAGATGAAGGAGGATACGTTTCCCTAATATTTGCGGTCCGGTAACAAGATCCGACGCCAACAACTTTTACAAAGACACTCATCAGCGCCTCTTGGATCCCCTGTCTCATGTTTTGGTGGGCGACTTCAACTGTGTGGTTGACTCCCAGAGAGACGTCAGAGGCCCAGGCCAAAGGGGGAGGGGGGGGTCGACCTACCGCGCGAAGGGATTGGTCAAAATCCTCCGCCACCTGAACTTGTCGGATGCTTGGGTACACTTGCATAACGATGTGTTCCAACCTACACGCGTCTCCCGCACTACAGCCAGCAGGCTGGATCGCGTTTATCTACCCAACATACTCCTACCCCTGGCGGAGTCCTGCGAAGTAATATCTCTCCCAACTTGCCTGGAAAAGAAAACGGGCCATCTCCCCGTTGCAGCTGTAGTGCGGGGTTCCCCAGAGTTGCGGTCCCCTATCGACGGCTGGCGCCTGGACCGCGCAATCCTACAGGACGCTGAAAGCGTTGAAATTTTGAAGGCACACCTTCGCGCATCCGTGGAGAGAGCAGGCACTGTTACCCCCACCATATGGGACAATTCGAAAGTAGAATGGAGACAGATGCTACAGGAGGAAGGGAAAGCACGGAAAAGACGTCTCACAAAACAAATGCAAGAAACCCTCCGACGTATCAAATCATCAGGGGCGGAGAGACGTCAACTTTCTGCACAAAAGACTACCTCACCTCTCTTGAAAGCAAATACAACCAGCTCCTACGTGCTCTAACCCGCCGGCCCTCCACTTCGATCAGTCAGTCCCAGAACTTGGCAGATGGCGACCTGAGGGACACGGATTAACCACAGCTTTTTACGTCCCCTTTTATGAAGTCGTGGGAGACGCTTTGCTCGCATTAACAAATGTTATCCTTAATGAGCGCAGAAAGCCTCCTTCTTTTGGAGCTGGCAGGATCATGCTCCTCTGTAAGGATGGCACCCCAGCAAACGAGCCGGCATCTTGGATGCCGATAACACTCTTGAATGTAGACTACAAGTTAGTAGCTTTCATCCTTAACAACATGATAAAAGGGTTACTACCGTCTATAATTTCGCCCCAACAAGCATGCGCGGTGCCGGAAAGGTCGTCCTTTGCCAACTTTACGATCATCCGAGATGTTTTTGAATATGTCTCTTCAAGAGGTGTGAGCAGTGCCTTTCTCTCCCTTGACCAGGCTAAGGCCTTCGACATGATTAGGCACCGTTACCTCTTTGAAGTTCTACAAGAGTTTGGCTTCTCACCGGAGTTTTGTAGCCTCATGAGACTGCTGTACGAGGACCTTACCTGCAAAGTGGTCGTCAATGGCTCTTCCGCACCTGAGTTTCATTATTCTAGAGAAATAAGACAGTGCTGTCCGCTCGGCCCTACCCTATTCGTCCTGTCCTGCGAACCGTTTATCTCGACGTTAGCGAGCCATCTAAAAATCCGCGACTTTCCGATGGCTGGCCAGGAGGAAGTGAGGTTACTGGCGTACGCAGATGACTTTTCATTGTTTGTTAGAGACACAAGACGTCTCGAACCATTTCAAACTTCTATCAGAGATTACGCCGAAGCTTCTGGCGCCGCAATAAACCCGGCTAAAAGTGAAGCGCTGTTGTTTGGCGCCTTCCCGAAAGAAGCCGTCGGGGAAATCGAGACGGTCCAAACCGTTAAGGTTCTTGGAATCTACTTCTCTACCGGAGGGGTAACCCCCAGCACTTGGCGGAGGGCCCTGGAAAAGGCGAAGCAGGCGGCAGCTCGCATTCAGCTATTGGACTTGTCCTTGAGAGAGAAGGCTATCGTGGCACGGAACGCAGTGTGCGCTTTTTCCTTTTATGCCAGCAGGATTGCACCCATGCCTATTAAAATGGCAAACCAGCTCAACCAGATGCTAAACTTCTTGTTGTGGAACAAAACCCCTCCACCTGTAAAACGGCTCCTTCTACAGCTTTCCGACAGCTGCGATGGCCTCGGGCTCCGCATGTAATTATGACCGGGAAAATTCTCGCCCTAAAAACTGCCCGTATGCTTTATCAGGCACCCGACTACATCGGCAGGAACCTGATAATGTACTGGGTGAGCACGAGTACCGGATTTCTGGATGAGCATAACTACACAGGCCCCCGTGCAGAAACACCGTCTTCGTTGTACAAGTCGGTGAACACAACCGCGAAAATCCTCGCAAAGAACTGCCAGACTCTGACGTCGACAAGGATGCACCCGCGAGAATAGTTGAGGAGATCACGCTGAAACAGCTGTCAGAATACAACAGACAGAGGATAACCAGCCTCGGCCTGCGAAAGAAGTCAAAGAGTCGACCGTGCCCTCTGGAGGCTCAGGACTTTGAGTGGAAGAGAAAATGGGAGGTATTACCAACCAGGCAGAGACTACACAAGCTGGGTATTGTGCCTAGTGCACGTTGCCTTAGCAGCATCTCAGAAGAAACTCAGAAACACGCTCTCTTCGAGTGCCCCACGGCGAAACCAGTTTGGCGTCCAGTCGCGTGAACTTTCGGTATCCGCCTCCTCCCGGCCCACAGAAGAAACACAGGTGCCTTCGCGCGACTGGTGGTGGTGTGCACACTGCTCTCTATATGGAAGAGGAGAAGCCTAGTCAAGGCCAGGGGCGTCCCTGTGAGGGCAGCGTATCCCACCGTCTCTAACATCAGACAGCTTTTGTGGCAGCACCTGTCGAAAGAATTGGAGGCCAGCGGCGAGGAAAACTTCCTTCGACGCTGGCATACAAAGTTCTTTTTTATAAGAAAGGGGCAATTGGCGTTTCCCCTCACCCCTTACTGACCCTCCCCCCTGATTCCCCGCGGCTTGCGAGGGTCACCATCAAGTGCCCCCCCCCCCTCCTCCCCTCCAAAACGCTCTGAAAGATACAGCTCATTGTGATTTTTTATATAAAAAAACTTCTTAATAGCTCAGCTACAGCTCCGGCACAACGCACGCGATCTGCCGCCTTGTAAGTCGATTTTGTATAATTCTGCAGCATGACAAAGCCGTATTGCCACTGTTATGTAACGGCGAGGCCCCGACTTCTGCGACGGTGTGGCTGTTGCATAAACCTACGTTTACGTCTTTTCATGTATACATGCACAGTTAAGAATATAGGGGGCTCATATTTGTCTGTATCAAGTGTGTGTATGTATGACTTGTATATATATATATATATATATATATATATATTTATGTGAGTTATTATTATTATTTCTCGTATATCGTATGTATGTAATTTTATTTAGTACACAAGTGCATGTTCGCCACTTGTATGAGCTGTAATTGTTTATTTTGAACATCTCTAAACCCACAAAGTACACACGTGCTTGTTTCTTGTATAAGTTAAATTGAAAGAGATATGTATCAGCACTCTTGTATAGAAGTTCAATAAATTCTCTTTGTATATTCCCCAGAAAGGGACGGCTTTTTGCTGTCCCATAGTAGAGTACCAGGTACTCTAAATTGTTGACAACCTTTTCCAAACACAAAACAGTGGCTGAAGTCCCAGCTGAAGTCCGAGACTTCACTTGGTTGAGAGAATGGCAGGCGTTACCAACAGCCGACCGCCTTGCGGCGTGGGGTGTGGCGCACTCCGCCTCATGTCATCAGTGCGGCCGAAACGAAACTCTAAATCATGTACATCACGAATGTCCTGTGGCACGTACTTTCTGGCGTTTGGTGGCCAGCATGTTTCAAGTGAGCATGTAAAGACAGTCGCGGCACAGAGACCTTTTTCTTGAGCTGATAATGTGTATTGGTGCTTTTGTATTGTGGAAGCGGAGGGGACTGGCATGCCTGCGGGGACGCCCTCAGAGGGCCATGCTTCCTCTGCTACATCGCTTAAGAACCATGATACTAACACACCTGAACGAACAGTTATTCATTCTGTGGGAGGAAGCTTTCCTCCTACGGTGGTCAACACGATTTATTCTTCCCAGAAGGAACAAAGTGTCCATGTTTTGCCTACTTTACTGAGAAGGTAGGCTACCATTTGTGATTTCACTGAACCTGTATTTAGCGTTGCATTAAGCAAATATTTATTCTTAAACGCATTTTTAAAGTGCTGTTTTTTTGTTCCTTTTCTTGAATTGTACGTACCCCTGAGCATAGTTTTCATTATGCACGTTAGAATTTCTGTTTACAGGTACAAACGATTCCTGATGTGCACTTGAATATGTATTAAGATATAGTAGCAATGTCTTGAGAATGAACAATGTAACACATAAATGTCTTTTGTGTATATAAGACTTTTCCAGAAATAAAATTCTCTTAAACACAAAACAGAGGCCCACGGGACGGCCTAGTGCTCTCCCTTAGTAGAGTACCAAGTACTCTAAATCGTTCCTCAGATTTTTCTGAACACTTATTCCAAACACAGAAAAGGACGGGGTTCTGCTCTACCAAAGTAAAGTACTACGCACTCCAAACTGTTAAGCAATTTCTCTAAACATACCTTATACTAGGACGGCTCACTGTTTAGCTATAGTAATCTGCGTGAAGTACCCTCAATCACCGACTAATAAATGCGCAGCATTTCTTTGCGAACATTGGTGACTTTGAGCGTATCTATCTATCTATCTATCTATCTATCTATCTATCTATCTATCTATCTATCTATCTATCTATCTATCTATCTATCTATCTATCTATCTATCTATCTATCTATCTATCTATCTATCTATCTATCTATCTATCTATCTATCTATCTATCTATCTATCTATCTATCTATCTATCTATCTATCTATCTATCTATCTATCTATCTATCTATCTATCTATCTATCTATCTATCTATCTAGTCGCCTACGACTTTAAGCTCTCCGGGCTCTTTGGATGATGGTATCGATACCAAACTTAGTGTGGCATAACATGACTGTATGACCAGCATATTTCCCTTGTCATAACACGAAAATCATGCTCTCTATGTCATGAATGTCATGATTTACATTTTATGGTCTTGCTGCTCTCGCGGCGCTTTCGTTCACATGACATGTTGCGAAACTGGTATGGTATGACATGATTGCATGGCGAGCACAAGCGACAGACCCTAACATAAAAAAAATTGACAGATTCCACGCAGATTTGGAATCGATGTTGTGCGAAGCAATCGTATGGAAGATGACTGTGTTGTATTTTTTTTACTTAGCAAAACTATAAGAAGTGGTACGAATTATATGTACAAATGCAAGCACAGACATACGCTGAACAGCGGCATAAGGTTTATATAACCAGTTGTACACAGTTGTCGAACGATTCAAGCAGCAACATGAATATTGCCACGCGGCTTTCTCAAGTTTTGTTATCGCCCATTAAACGTATCAGCGATGCCTTGCGCAACCACACCAATATACCAAGAACCATCGAGATTATCGTAAAACCTTACGATGCGTTTACGCGTACAACGCGAACATTACGGATTCTTCTGGAACATACGAGGCTGCTAGCGCTAACGCTGAAATATTCGCATGTGTAAATGACGACGCGCATCAACGCTAGTCGAAAGCCGACGCCCAGTTCGCCGCTATTAGTGTCAGTGTGTACTGCTGAGGTCTGGCCGTCATTTTGCCGGTCACAACTTCGGCCAAATAAAAAAATTCGGCAGATCCCACGTTTAAATTTTTATTAGGTGCGAATGCACTTTGTAAGCGACCCTGAATCCGCCGTCTGCGGAGCGCCTCCTCCTCTCCCCTAGCAACGGCGCGAGGAGTGGAGAGGAGCGTCTGTAGCAACGGCCAAGTGACGTCACACACCACGTGATTGCGCACGCCGCCTTTAGCTCCGTGGCTGCGCGCGCCCGCACAGCCACGACTTGCTCGAGATCGGCAAGTCGCCATAGGTATGGATCCATCGCAAGCATCAACCTCGACTGCGATACCTCCAACAACGTGTACAACGCAGTCGAATGCGAGCATTGCACGCGTCGCTGAAGATGTTGCGCAGATTGAAGATAAGGCAGCGCGGCGAAGGGCCCGTGATGCCGAGCGCAAGCGGGAAAGCGGGCAGCGGACATACACATCAATATAGTGCGAATTTACTCTCACATATACGCGTAAATTCACCAAGATTTCCCGAGAGGGTCTAATGGTTCCTGGGAATCGCAATGTGATCACACGGGAGAGTTTACGTTACATCACTGGTGAATGCCAACGGATATTAACTTTACTCATACATCACCCCGTGCATTTGCACCTAACCATGTTCACCCTCGAGGAAATGCTTGAAAGTTTTGATCGACACGTCATAACATGACGCTAATGTATATACAATTGTTGCACGCACATACATATGTTGAAGAATTGCAGATGTTTATGTATACAGTTTTTCGCTTTTGCGCAACGATGCCAACTGGCATATGCACATTAGTAACACCCGAAGCTGATATGAAGCGCTGATGCTCGCGAGGATGTAGCCCTGTACTCTGCTACATAAATCAATTTGAGCGCATGACAACTAACCGCAATTGACGTTAACCCGACGTGACTGCTGTATCAAAAGAGTACACATGTGATGTTTATGAAATTGGGTAGGCACAACTGAAACTACTACTGATATTTCACGAAGATTAGCGTCTGTTTGAAAAGAAGTTCCAGGACATGGCGTAGCGCTGTAGTAAGATGCCTCACTGCCACGCAGAATGCTTGGATTGGATTGGATAAACTTTTATTTGGTCCTCCAAAACACAGATCACTGTGCTGCGGGCAGCTCCCACGTGGGGACTGAGATACCAAGCTCCTCAGCCGCCTCGCGTGCTTGGTGGACAGCCCAGAGCTGATCTGCCAAGGATGAGCTGCGGGTGGTCGCCTCCCATCTGGCAGAGGTGATGTTCGATATATGAGCGAATTCGGTGCACTGCCAGAGCATGCTTTCTAATGAAGCTATTTCCCCACAATGTGGACAAAGATTACTTGGGTATAGGTCAGGGTACATGATGTGTAGCATTTTCAAAGTAGGGTACATCCGCGTTTGCAAAAGCCTTAATGTAAGTGCTTGGGGCCGGGTTAGATTTTGTGAGGTGGAGGGAAAATCCTTCTAGACAGGTAGAAATGTTTAGTGAGCTCGTTTTATGTTGTAAGGATTTCCCGGTTATCCCCTTCACCGGTAGAACGCATCCCCGGGGAGGCGTGGTTGGAGAGTTCTCGCGCCGCCCTCGTGTGCTGCTCATTCTTCATTGAGATTGGGAGGGGAATCGTTGATTTGCCCAAGGTGAGCTGGGAACCAACTCAGAAGATGATGCGTTATGTTCTTTGCCTTGCAGTATTCTCAGCGTTTGTTCAGAGACCGTCCCCTTGGCGACCGCCCGTAGTGCTTCCATGAAATACTGAGACGCCTTCAATTTCCGCAATGATTGGGTCTTTCGTCTTGACCGTCACTGAGTTGACGACATGGCCAGCCCCATCGACCACCACTGCCACAAACGCTTTCCCATTGGCGTAGGAAGCCGCGTCAACAAATACGACCCCTCGTTCCTCGTTTGAGACTTGACGAAGTATAGTCCTGGACCTCGCTACTCTTCTTCCGACGTTGTGTTCTGGATGCATGTTTCTTGGTATAGGAGACACCGTGATATTCTCCCTGATGTTGTTGGGGATATCATTGTAATTGTGCCTGATTGCCATTGGATGTTGGCCCAGCTCCTGCTGGAACGTTCTCCCCGACCTTGTGTTAGTTAACCTTGCAAACTGTGCTCTCTCCTTGCCTTCTGCTATTTCTTCGAGCGTGTTGTGAATGCCAAGCTCAAGCAGACGCTCGGTGCTGGTATGTATGGGTAGGCCCAGGACCTTCTTTATAACTTTCCTGAGGAGCACATTTAGTGTCTCGGACTCTGCTCTTGACCAGTTGTGCATTGCGGCCTTGTACGTGAAGTGGCTTAGAACAAACGCATGCATCAACCTGATGAGGTTGTCTTCCTTGATCCCATTTCTTTTGTTGGCCACTCTGCGTATGAGGTGCACCGCACTGTCTGTTTTCCAAGTTAACTTGGCTATAGATTTTCTGTTGGCGCCGCTAGACTCTATGGACCCTCTGGATGGCATCCCCTTGATTTGTATGGAGGTGGATGTCTATCTGGTTTAACGGCTTCCATCCCCTGGGCTTCGGTCCCCGGCGTGCAGTCCGATACAGTAAAAGTTCTGACTTACTCGAGGAGCACTTGAGCCCAGAAGGACTAAGGTACTCTTCTACGGTGTCAATCGCCTCTTGCAGGGTGCTCTCAATCTGCCCCTCGCTTCCACCTGTGCACCAGATGGTAATGTCATCTGCGTAGATGCTGTGCTTCAATCCTTCAATGCTCGATAATTTCTTTGACAGTCCAATTATGGCAATGTTGAACAGCATTGGTGAAATCACTGCCCCTTGTGGCGTGCCCCTTGCTTCTAGTTCGATTGCTGCGGTCTCGATATCTGCAATCTTCATCACGGCTTTCCGATCTGTAAGAAAGGACCATACGTAGTCATAGAAGGCTCTCCCTAGACTGAGCTTAGAAATTGCTTCGAGTATGAATGAGTGGTGGATGTTGTCAAACGCTTTTTCTAGATCTAGGCACAAAATGGCTCTCACGTCTCTGGTTTCATTGTCGATGACCTGGTGTTTGATAAGCTTCAATGCATCTTGTGTGGACAGCCCTGCCCTGAATCCAACCATATTGTGTGTATATATGTCGTTCTCTTCCAAGTACGTGTTTACCCTGTGCAGTATGGCATGTTCTGCAACTTTGCCGATGCATGATGTCAAGGATATTGGCCTCATGTTGTCCAAGGTAGGAGGCTTTCCTGGCTTAGGAATAAGGATCGTCCTGGCTAGCTTCCACTGCTCTGGCACCCTGCCTTCTTTCCATGCTGCATTGATCATATCCTTCAGGGTTTCAATTGAATCGTTATCAAGATTACGAAGGGCCTTGTTTGATATACCGTCCGGGCCAGGGGCCGGCCTGCCGTTGAGATCATGCAAGGCTCTTCTGATCTCCTCGATGTTAAAGTCGCTTTCAAGGCCTGAATTAAGCCTGCCCTGGTACTGTCTACTTGGTGGTGCCAATCTTATTTTGATTGGGAGGTACTTATGCACGAGCCGCTGCACAACTTGCTGCTCTGTAGTGCGCCCTATTTCTTTATGCAAAATTCGAGCGATAACATGCTTTTGATTTGTTTTGGTGGTGTTTTCGTTGAGGAGACGCTTTAACATATTCCATGTCTTGCCATTGCGCATGTGACCATCGACAGAGTTGCAGATTTCCTCCCATTG
Source organism: Rhipicephalus microplus (assembly GCF_013339725.1). Classification (NCBI taxonomy): domain Eukaryota; kingdom Metazoa; phylum Arthropoda; class Arachnida; order Ixodida; family Ixodidae; genus Rhipicephalus; species Rhipicephalus microplus. The sequence continues at coordinate 234,995,636 of NC_051167.1, read as the reverse complement.
CTGCCTGGATAGTGCGCGACAATGTTCCTCGACTGATCTGTTTACCTCAGCTATCTTCTTCCTCAGTCTTCGGTTCAGGCGCTGACCCTTCCAACGGTTCAGTAGTGCTTGCTTTGCCTCAGAAGATGAGCGAGCCGGCTATCCATTCTCTCAACCGGAAATTCTGTGGTAATGGTGGAGGAGACGGATTTGATGTCATATTTAATCTGTTTGACCCACTGCTCCAAGCCTTGTCTGGGGCCATCTTGTTCCCTTTCCATCCTTATCTTCCTGAACTTATCCCAGTCTGTGAAGTGGAATTCTCTCGGCTTTTTACGCTCCACGGAGAAGGTAGTGGCAAGAATGCAGTGGTCACTCCCTAGGTCTACAACAAGGTTCATCCACTGGGCCTTCTTGATGTTCCTTACAAATGTAAGGTCCGGGGTGGAATCCCTGCAGCAAGATGTACCAAGCCTTGTTGGTAGGCTGGGGTCTGTGATTAGGGTGAGATCAAGTTCACTGGCACTTCGCCAAAATCGATTTCCTTTCCCAGTGTTGTACTTGTAACCCCATGTATGATGAGGGGCATTGACATCACTTGCTATGACGAGTGGACATTCTTCGGCGATATTAGCAGCTTTCTTTAGAACCGTCTTGAACCCTTGCTTTTGTTCCTTTGGACTGCTGTATATATTAAGAATGAAAATGCTCTGACGGTTGCTGGTACCTGGCACGATCTCTACCATGACGTGTTCCAACCAGCCTGCTTCTATCTTGAGATCGTGGGTTACGTGCGTTAGTTTGTTGCATACGAAGGTGCAGACGCCCCTTCCGTCAGTATCCCCTATTACAGGCCGGAATCCAGGCAACGTTGCTTGCGGTGAAAGGGTTTCTTGTAATAATATAATATGAGGCTTTTCTTGGCTGCTCCTGATATACTGCTGTAGGGCTGCCTTCTTTTTGAGGTAACCTCTACAGTTCCATTGCCAGATACGAAATGCTTCACGTAGCGCTGCCATCATGGTTATTACGTGGGCGGCCAGAGCCTGATGCTGCACCTGTCGACAGGTTTGGTACCACTTATACTGGTGGCCGAAGGGGTTAGTTTGGTGCATGAGGAGGCCTTGCTGTATTGTGCATATATGCTTCGACCATTATAATGCGCAAAGTCATATGCTCTTCCAGTGCCACCACGCTTGACTGTAGCCTACCCATCTGCTCGCTAATATTGGTTACTACTTTGCTGAGCGTGTCAAGGACCTCCTTTATGTCTGACATGCTCGTTTGGTTGGCTTCCACGTGTTCTGCCATGACTGCCCTCTTTTTTGTGGTTCTCGAGTCCCCCACGTTTTCAGCCGCAGGGACATCGACTGGCTGAGGCATTGGCTTTGAAGACTGCGCGCTGGTTAGCTTAGTGAGAAGAATTTTAATTTCCTTAAACTCAGCTGATAGCCTCTCATTCGATTTCGTAAGTCTCGCGTTTTCTTGCTGTATCTGTGCAATTCTATCATGCTCTGGCAGCTTACCTGTCATCACCTCTGCCGCGCCGTTGCGCACTCGCTCAGCCCAGCTGCCTTTCGATGTAACTGCAGGCATCCTCCCCGGGTGTGAAGCCGTGATCTCGAACTGAACACCAGGCAGCTGGCCACTCGGGTGCCGCCCAGGCTGATCTCGACCCTAATGGTGACCTTGAGAACTCGAGCGCCCCCGTGATTGGGAGCAGGCCTTGGGTCTAGAACCTCTTCTGGAACGCGACCTCCCCCTGGAGTGGGGCCGCCTTTGCTGTTCTTCAGTAGTCTGGATGCTCTGGGTCCAGTAGGCTAGAATAAGCTGCTTGTCGTTGATGTCTGGACTAGATGTGATTGATGCGTTCCGGGCTTCTGCGGCTGCTCGCGATCTTTCCCAACGTCTGCGTCTGACGACGTATGGCACTAAGAACCTGTTCTTGGACTCTTTGTCTGCCGTGGGATGGTGACCGTCACACAGCCTGAAACTTGGATTGCACTGGTGCAGGCTATCTGGGTTCTTGATCTCGCAGCCTCTGCAGATGGTTTCAGCTGGGTTCGGACAGACGTCAGACCGATGTCCCAGCTTTCCACAGACGTAACTAATATCGATGTTCTTGCGATAAAGGGAGCACTGCAAAAGTGAAGGTCCATATCTCACGAATCTGGGCACCTTATGTCCTTCGAACGCTATGATGATTGTCCCGGTGTCCTTGATTCTCTTGGCCTGCAGCGCGAGCGGGTTGTTCGCGTTCACAATCTTTCGGGTCAAAATGTCCTGAGTATCGCTTACGGGGATCCCGCGAATCACCCCTTTACAAGTATCGTGGGGTGCCGTGGCGTACGCGCTAACCTCGAAAACTTTGCCTCCAATGTCAATTTGCTTGACCTTGAGGTATCTTGAAGCTCTCTCTTGGTCCGCAGTGCTCGCCACCATAATGTTCTGCTGCAAGTTGGAACAGATGATGTCCTGCAAGGCCTCCTCCTCTTTGATGCCGGCCGCCAGTACTATCACGTCTGCCACGGCTTCAGTGCAAATTTTCGAGATATTTATTCCTCCACGTGCCATAAGGTATGTAACTGCGCAAAAAACTGACGGAAACAAGAAGGAGAGAAAAAGCTTCTGCGCTTGTCTGTCCTTTTTCTCTCCTTCTTGTTTCCGTCAGTTTTTTGCGCAGTTACATACCTTATGGATCAGTACCAACTAGCCCAACTTACCATTCTTCTGATCCTCCACGTGGTCGTAGCACAACTTTTCTGAAGTCCTTGGGTAGTGGCGGCAAGCGTCCAGCTCGCACGATTGTATGCTTGGTATCATACCTACTACGACTGGTTCGATCGTCTCCCGCAACGCTAGCCTTGGTCGAACCCTTGGTAGCAGAAACGCTAACCGTGGATTGCTTATTCCTTGAGCGTCTCGTTTCGGCTTCCTTCCAACCCATGTCTTCCGTGCAATCCTCTGAAGAGATGTCCTCTCCATCTACTTGGTATTGCATTCTCAGTTGCAGATTCTGGAACGCGCAGAGTGTTGCGTCACGTTGGCGCCGGGTCGGCGCATGGGCGACAATCGCCTCCTTGGTTGGTAGGCTTAAATCCCCCGGTGGCGTTGCCGTGTAAAAATGCCCTAAAACGGTTTAAAAGTCCACTCACTAGCACAAAGATGGTATCTGCTGAGTTCTTGAGAACTTAGGCACACGATGGGACTGAAAACTCGGCGACAAATTCGTGAATACCACAGGAAAGCATTCTTGAAAGCAGGAGCCGATCTTCGCGCGTCCGCACTGGTCGGCACCGAGAGCGTCTCCACGCAGAATGCTTGGGTTCGATTCCAGCTGGGACCGTGGTATTTATTCTTTGCATTCGTCGGGTCGACGATACCGGTGTGGAGCATTTCTTAACGCTGACGTGTTAAAATTGCCCATGTGTGTTCTCGTCATTCCTGAGCAGATACTGTCAATCACTTGTGGCACATACCCGTCCATGGGTATGTGCCACTGTCGTGCGGGAAGTGTTTGACGACGTACGCGACGGGTTTGTGACATAATTCATGTCTTGACTAGTGCGTCATATTTGTCAAACCATCTTGCCCTCCCATTTAAGTTTTGGTTCACGCCAAGTTAAGGCGGTGCCCACAAGAGCCCCCAAACCTAAGCGGCTGGATGGATAGATAGATAGATAGATAGATAGATAGATAGATAGATAGATAGATATACGCGCTTAAAGTAACCGAAGTTCGGTAATAAATGCTTCACATTTAAAATCATGATATACGTGTCATGTAACAAATTGACTACATGTCACGCTCATGATGTGCTCGCGGCCATTTCGTTAGCGTCACTTATACAAACTTTAGTATTACGGTACATGAATGGATGACGAAGGTATCTGACTGGTGCAAAAATGATAATCTTGAGATGCGTGTCATGTAACAACATGGCTACATGCCCCGCTAGTGATGCGCTCACGGTCGTTTCGCTAGCTTCACTTATACCAAATTTGGTATAACAAAATGTTTATGAATGACGAAGGTATGAGACTGGTGCAAACATGATTAACATGACATGGGTGTCATGTAACAACATGACTACATGGCACGTTCATGATTCACTCGCGGCCGATTTGCTAGTTTCACATTTGCCAAACCTCGCATTACGTGACGTCAGTGGATCACCAAGGTATGATAATGGTGCAGACATGATAATCATGAGATGCGTGTCATGTGACAACATAATCACATGCCACAGTCAAAGCACCAATACACTTCGACGGGACACGGCGCGCGTACGCGCCGGCGTTTGTTGCGTCGCGTCACGCCAGCGTTGCCACGTTAGTCGCTGGTCCTGCCATATACTCGCAGGCGCCCGCCGCGCTGGGAATCGCTTTGACGCAAGTTCATTTCAGCGCGTACGGCGCCCCTCCATCACGAAAAGAGGCAGACGCCGTGCTGTGAAGGGTAACGTTGACGGTGTGGAATGCAGTATGTCGCATTTCGCAGCGCTTGTGGTTGGGCCACGCCGAGGGACGCTGGTCGCGCCGGTCGCACCTGGCGTCAGACTGGAGTTCTTACGTTTTGCTAACGTATATCGCCACTGTGGCCAGCGTACGCGTGCTTCAACGTTACGTTGGAGTATATTGGGCCCTTCATGATGAACTCGCGGCCGTTTCGCTAGCTCCACATATACCAAATGTTGTCTTACGTGACGTCAATGAATTGCAAACGTATATGACTGGTGCTAACAGGATAATTACGACACGCGTGTTATGTAAGAACAGGACAACATACCACGTTCATAGAGCACTCGCGACCATTTCACTATGTTTACATATATTAAATTTGGCATCACGTAATGTAAATAGACGACGAAGGTAAACGACACATCCAATCACGATAAATATGACACTGAAGTCGTGTATGGCATAATGTACCTCCACCCCGTAACGTTGTGGTGTTCCTAAAGTGTCATATCAACCTTCCTAATTCGTGCTTCGCATATCATCGATTCCCACTGAACGTGGGATCTGCCAAATATTTTGCGCCTGGGCTTACAATTCGACGCCGTAGTGTGTCGCACAAGTGGCAGGCGTTGCCGGCGAACGGAGGAGGCGGCTGCTGCGGGTGCTGCCACGAGCGTGAGGCAGGTGAGAGAGGAAGTGATGTCAACGCAAACTGCGACGGGAGCGTGACGTCAACGGACAAGTTCGGAGTGACCTACTTGGCACCGTCCAACACCTGCGGCGAGCAGAGTGTGTTGCAGCACGTTCCTTTGGACGTACGGAGGGACAGCGTTCGACAGGTTAGTCAAAGAGTTGCTTCGCATCTAAAGCGGTGAGAGTTAAACCTCGTTTTAGGAATTACAAAGCAGCCAAGTTGGTGTTTCTTCTTACAACCACAGCTGATTCAGAAAAAAAAAGTCTGTAGACCCCCTCTCCCCCACTAGGTACTTTTCTTTGTTTGCACTAACGGAACACCTTTTACTTTTAACCACATTATTCATCGCGCTACCCACCCACTTCCGGCATGCACAACTGCTTTCACCCTGCTGCTTTTTTCAAAACAGTAGAGAGGATGCGAAGCTCATGCACGTTAGCGCCAATAAAATGGGATACTACGACCAGGAAATGAAGTAAACGTTTTAAGCACTCATCTGAATACAGATTTCACAACGATGATTTCAGGTACTCTTTTTTTTCCGCCAGCAATCTGAGATTAGAATTGTTAATCAAGAGATGCTATGAAGTGCTTATAACACAAAGCTTTCATCTCGAAGATATTAAGTGATGTTTTATAGTTATTGTCTGCATGCAAGCTCTTTGCATTGCGCAATGATAATATGTTCAACTTCTCGCTATCTTGTTCACTGCTGGGATTTTGTACATCTCGTGTATTCTTGCGTACTTGTTGGGCCTTACACTGAGTGTGTTCAATGGCATACTTACGTGCTGTTTCTTTAATTGATTATTTCTTCGTGAGCTAAATTCTTTAGCAGGCTGTTCATGGCCGTATTGTATTGCTTGTAGCAGTTGTGTAGTTTTGACGAATGCGTACGTGCCGCTTAGTCGAAGTCAACTTGTTTTCGTTCTACTTAAGTTGTGTTTCTTGACAGCACAACTCTGGGCTGTCCAGCGTGCCGAGGAAGCCGCTTCGAGACAAGGTCTCGGAACCGCATCCGCGGTGGGTGCCCAGGCCCACTAAAAACGCCGGACTCGAATCGTCTGGATTCGACAAATAAAGTTTATGTTCTTCTTTGAGCATCTGCACACTGCTTAATACTGTTATCTCACCATCTTGCACACTGCTTAATACTGTTATCATTCAGTAGCGTTTTTATATTTATTCTAGACAACATATGTATTTTTTTCGTTTAACGGAACCTAAATAAGCGTCTATATGCATTTCAAAATGAAACGTACCATGTTTTGTGCAACATTATCAGATATTAGGCTAGCAGCATTTTCGAGTAAATAAATAAATAAATAAATTATTCATATATAGCCTTGAGGAAGACAAGTCCGTTTAGAGAAACGTCGACTAGAAACAACGCCTCTTTATGGAATTTTTTTTTCACCGCAAGCTTCAAGCTTACCCTTCCGGTTGTTTGTATGTACGTTTTATGTCCCTAAATTCGCATGCTATGGGGATACGCGGGAACAACGCCCAGTTCCTCACCGATAATATAGCCGGAGCTTCACAAACTCGCCATAATTCACTTCATAAAGATGCGCGGATTTTCGTGCGCGTGTCTCCATCACAGTTTTTATTTTAAAGAAGGTCTAAGATCGTTACATTCAAGCAAATTACGACTGCCATGCTAGATATACTACACTAAGTTTGTCAAACGCTGTGTGCAGAAGGCGTTCGCTGTCCCCGCTCCACAGCTGGGTGAAGAAGGTCTCCAAGGTATTCACGTCACACACATTTCGAAAAAAAGCAGTGCTACCTAATAACTTAGAGGTAGTAAATTGTTGGCACAACATTCGCTACCTATGTAGTAGTAACTGCAGGTAGTAAACCACAAATGTTCGTGACAACGATTTACTATCTGAAGGATAGTAAGCAGCTCTGCCTTTTCTTTAAGAGTGTAGTCTCTCTGCCCAATTCGAAGACACAAGTGCTAGAAGCATTCGAGAGTGCCATCACGGATGATGTTATTCTCGAGATGGCTGTATAATCCACTTAAATTAAATGGCAGCAGCTCCTCGAAGCTTGGTTGCTTACATTTGCTGCAGCACACGCGTGTTCCTTGTAATCATAAGCAGTCGTAGAAACACAACGGGTGTGCCTTGGCTACTAAGTCGCTCGGGCCTCAGAAGTTGGTCAGCAGTAAGGGCTTGGCGGTTCTTGACGACACCTATGCCAACCTGTCGTTCATGCGGTTTCGTCATTTCCTTGATTTATTTATGTAACGATTCACAGCTTAAGGCAGAGGGTTCTTAATAAAAAAAATGTCAGGAGAGCTCGTCTATGCTTCGTAGAATGTTGCAAATTGGCGTCACGCAGCAGCATTTCGCAAATTTTGTGCGAAAAGACAAAAGAAAAGCAATTTCAAAACATTCACTATACGTGCATAGCGATAAACAATTGAAACAAGGTTAGCATTCACAGAACTTCTTCAAGGGCACTCCAGGTTAGAAAGTGTAAAAAATATGAGCCCCATATAAAGTGTTTGCATCTCAGAGCTACAACATGCATTATTATAAAGACTTTTCACTAAACATATAAAACAGTTTAGAATAATTCCTAATAGGGGCCGCAATTATTAAGTGAGTATTTAACTCTGAATTTTTGTACCAGCCGAAAAGTGTACCTCTAAACGCATTTTGATAGTTCTTACATTTTGTTAGGCACACAGCTATCGTTTATTATTTAATAGTTTCATCAAAAAGGTGGGTGTAAATGACACACACTTCAGGCCATTGAATGAAGAGCTGTTTCTAAAAACTGTGAATGTGCAGAAATATGGTATGTGAGTGAGAAAGAAAATTTGCGCTAGATGTGTATTGTTCACTTGTCACCTGCTTATATCACAGAAGAGTACGAGGACAAAGAAGCCGACATCATGAATGATCATGCAGTCGACTTCTTTGATCTGCGTCCCCGATCCTCATTGCTCTAAGATCTGGTCAACAAGGCATGATGTCTGCGTAAGTTGTTAAAGAGTGCTTATCAGCGCAAACGACGCTACAGGAGGGGACAGGAGAAGAGACAAGACAGAGCGCTGAACGACCCCATGAGGCTCAAGCGAAGAAGTCAGAAAGAGTGCGGTGGAATCGCTCAGTGAGACCGTTAGTTTGGGGATGATAACTAGAGGCAGTCTTGTGAGTTGTGCTAGAAGCGCGAAGAAGTTCGTTCACTAGTTGTGAAAGGAAGGCCCTTCCACGGTCACTGAGCAATACACGTGGAGCACCATGACGCAGTATAATGGCTCGGAGGATGAAATCGGCAATTTCAGAAGCTGAACCGGTAGTGACGGATGCCGTCTCGGCGTAGCGCGTCAAATGGTCAACGGCTGTTACTATCCACCGGTTTCCAGCAGCACTGACTGGAAGGGGGCCATAAAGATCGATGCGAACAACTTCGAAGGGTGTGGCTGGGCACGGAAGAGGCTGTAGTGTACCGGCTGGAGCAGATGTGGGTAGTTTTCTAGATGACAGGTAGTGCAGGACCCAACGTACCGAGCTACACTAGTGGTAATACCTGGCCAATAAAACCGACTTCGAAGGCGATCGTAGGTTTTATGATAACCAAGGTTACCTGCCGTCGGATGGTCATGAAGTGCTCTGCGGACTTCGGACCGAAGCGATCGGGGTAGAACGGGAACCCAGCGCTGACCGTCAGGATGGTAAATTTTGCGGTACAGCACCGAGTTGTCCAGCTTAAACTGCGAGAGTTGGCGACGGAGCCTCGCATTGGGTGGACGGGAACTGCGAGTGAGGTAGCCTATAATACGTCGGCAGTATGGGTCAGCCAGCTGTCGAGAAGAAAATCGTGCGGGTCGTCCGAAGCAGCTGGTTCCATAGAGGCGAGAGAGAGGAAACCACCGTAGACGTGGTCTCCGAGGGCGTGTTGTGCAAAGGTGATTGCGGAAAACGCTGAGGGGGTAGCCGCTGGTATTGGGCACGAGAGAGAGCATCGGCGTCGCCATGACTTTCTGCCACACTGTATACCAGTTCAAAATCATATTCTTGTAGGCCGTAGAATCCACGGCCGAGGCCGTCCCGAGAAGTTCGTGAGTGTCGAAAGCCGACATAAAGCATGGTGGTCGGTCACGATGGTGAAATGGGCGGCCATGAAGATAGGGACAAAATTTCTGCACTGACCAAAACGATGGCGAAGCACTCCTTCTCGGTGATCGTGGTAGTTCCTCTCGGCTGCGGAGATGACGCGGCTGGCGTATGCAACGACTCGCTCATCAGCGAAGAGTTTCGCGCTGGAGGAGCACGGCTCCTAACCGTGGCCGCTAGCGTCTGTATGGAGGAAGGGTCGGTGCACCATCGTGAAAGTGAGAAAGTCAAGGATCGGTCGTGAGGGCACTCTCAATTTGTCGAAAGGCGATTCACATTCCTGAGACCACTGAAAGGGCGTACCAGAAGCAAGTAGCTTATGTAGTGGTGCGGCTATGGAGGCAAAGTTTTGTATGAATCGCCGAAAGTAAGAGGCGAGACCAAGGAAACTTCGCAAATCTTTCGGCTTGTCAGGGCGAGGGAATTGAAGCACCGCAGCAGTTTTCTCAGGGTCTGGACGAATTCCGTCCTTGCTCACAACATGACGAGGACCTTGATAGATCTGCTGGCGAAATGGCACTTCTTGGTGTTAATTTGAAGACCAGCGCCCGCAAGGCAAGTCAGGACCTCGTCCAAGCGTTGCAGATGTTGAGGAAACGTCGATGAAAATACAACAATGTCATCGAGGTAACATAGGCAAGTCTTCATTTCAGGTCACGCAGTATGGTGTCAATCAAGCGCTCAAACGTTGCGGGCGCATTGCATAGACCAAACGGCATAACATTGAATTCGTATAGGCCGTCCGGTTGCAAACGCAGTTTTTTCTTTGTCCTCTTCGTGCAGGGGATTTGCCATCAGCCGGAGACGCAAGTCGAGTCTGGAAAAAGAATCAGCACCTTGATAAAAGAATCGAGGTGGGCTGTCGTCGATGACGTGGCATGGGGTATACCGTCCTTCCTAGTGATCTGTAGCTGAGTGCTCGCACGGTAAATCACGACGTCCAAATCGTACGGAACCGTCTTTTTTTACGCACTCAAAACCACTGTGAGACGACCAAGGGACTGGTGAGGGTTCGGATTATCTGCCCGTTTGCAGCATATCGGGTCTACTTTTTGCTACAAATTATTTTTCGTTCGGCTAGGGAGATCGCGGGTACGGACGACGATGCACAATTGGATGTTCGTCGGTCTGAATACGATGTGCTGTAGCAGTTGTCTGACCCAGCTGGATGAATGAACGTCAAAAGAGTTTGCATGCTTTTGCAACAAATCAGCAGCTGCTGCTTCTGCGAGTCTGTCAAGTCCTTGTTGATGGCTGCTGTAAGGTCCGAGGAAGCAGCATGATCTCCAGGATGGACCTTTAGAGGAGGCAGGGGTAAGAGGCACGACGCACACAGGCTCAGATCGGCAAACGCAGGCAACAGTAGTGACCCGCGGCAGTAAAATTTTATCTGGTGTTGTGTTCGTAGCAGCGAGGACAGCTGATCCATCGTTGAAGCGAGCCACACCTGATGCGAGAGCTATGCCTTTATTAAGGCAACGGGGCGATGGAGTGACCAAAATGTCACCAGAGTCGACGTCGTTGGACAAAACTGCGGCTAATTGATGTTCGTTCGGGGGTAACTCGATGTCTACAGCAGCGATGAGTCGAAGTGGCCTGTAGGTTTCGTCACTAAGCAAGTGGTCTGTGTCAGTAAGATGGACGACACGTTGTGCACAACAAATAGCCGCGGAAGCAGACGAAAGAAAGTCCCAGCCTAAAATGAGTTCGTGGGAGCACGGGGATAGCACAGCGAATTGTATGTGATGAAGAATGTCGTCGATTAGCACACGGGCAGTACAGAGAGAGGAAGGGCGAATCATCGTTCCCTGAAGTAACCAGTGTTGGTCCATCATAAGGCGTCGTGACTTTTCGAAGACGTGTACACAAATCAGCACGAATAATAGAAAACCCAGCGCCAGTGTCCACCAAAGCATCAACGTCTACTCCCTCAACTGAGACTGCAATCATATTGTAAGGGCGCGCTGGAGGAATTGGAGTACTGTGTAGGAATGCAGTTTGTCCTCCAAAAACGCATTGCCTTAGTTTTCCGGACGCCGATCAGAAGCGAGGGAAGCAGGCTGAAGAGGAGAAGAGGGGCGACGGTAGGACGATGGTGAACGGCGTCTGGTTGATCGAAGACTACTGCGCAGTTCACCGGATGCTGGCGGAGATGGAGACCGACGCGGCGGTGACGAATAACGACGGCCCTGGTACAAGGCTCCTGCGATATAGTCTCGTTGGCGTATGTCGTACCCTCGGCGCTCATCTTGCTGGCGCTTGCGGCAAAGCGTGAAATGTGACCACGATAGCCGCAATAATAGCACGTAGGGCGAGTCGATCGATAAGGAGGGTGGTAGCTTGTGTAGATGCACCGGGAGGAGAGCAGTGAGAGGGACAGATGATGGCTCAGGCTGTGGTGACGCAAAGCTCGTGGGAAAGCTTCTGGGAAGTGCGGCAGCAAACCGACGCGTACGTTCGTGGTGGCGACGTCGAGCTGACGGTGCCTGATGGTGCGCCGACGGCATGCGAGAACTATGGGAGAGTACGATCGACAGTGGGCTGCAGGTGGGCATATGGGTCATGGACGTAAGCTCCTCCCTGATGACATCCCGCAATGACGGTTGAAGAAGGTTGAATGGTACATACTGAAGGTAGTGTGATCCCATTGATTCTAATTCTTCGCGTATTATCACCCTTATCGTTTCTCGTAGGTTTGGATCAGTCGTAATACGGGCCGCGTCACTGTCCGGTTGTAGGCGCATCGACTCAAGTTCTTCGAGGCGCTGACAGGGTTGTCGCAACGTCAGCATACGGTAGCCGGATTCTGGATTGCAAGGGCATTGAATGCGACGGTCCAATGCCCTTAAGAAGCTGGCGTACCTTGTCTGACTCTGTCATTTGGGTGTCAACCCGGCGGCAAAGTGAAAGGACATCCTCGATGTAGGATGTATACGACTCCCCGATGTGCTGTTTCCGAGTCGCAAGAGCTTTCCTTGCGAGAGCTGAACGGACAGCCCGGTGTGCCAAAGACATGGCGAAGCTGATCTTTGAAGGCTGACCAGTCGGGGATGTCCATGAAGTGGTTGAGGAACCCGTCTTCGCGACACCCGTGAGGTAGAATGACACGTAAGCGAGTTTGTAGGTGTTATCCCGCCGGTTAGCAGCGCCGACCCGTTCGAAATCGTTCCAGCCATTCCTCCACATCTTCCCAGCGCATACCAGCGAAGGGATGGGGCTCACGCTGGAGGCTGTTAATGACGTGAAAAGGCGCGGCACGCGGTGGCGGAGTGGGAACGGCTGCAGCACCGACCTGTTCTTGGTGCGACATATTTCCGGACACCTGGCCCAAGCGGCGACCTGAACGTAGCTCCAGGGGGTAGAGTGGTCGAGAGGATGGCGGGGGATCCAACAGCACGCTCCACCACGTATGGAGTCTTGGTTTGGAAGACCTTTATTAGGCCCGAAGAACCGGCAGCCGACAACTGAGATGATCGGACCAAGATGATGATGCTACGTGACAACGATGAGGATGCATGAGCAACACATGATAATGATGATAATGTACAGATAATGAGGATTGGTATACTAAATGCCCACAGTATGTACGTTTTATGTCCCTAAATTCGCATGCTATGGGGATACGCGGGGACAACGTCCAGTTTCTCATCGATAATATAGCTGGAGCTTCACAAACTCGCCATGATTCACTTCATAGAGATGCGCGGATTTTCATGCGCGTGTCTCAATCACAGTTTTTATTTTAAAGAAGGTCTAAGATCGTTACATTCAAGCAAATTACAACTGCCATGCTAGATATACTACACTAAGTTTGTCAAACGCTGTGTGCAGAATGCGTTCGCTGTCCCCACTCCACAGGTGGGTGAAGAACGTCTTCAAGGTATTCACGTCACACACATTTAGAAAAAAGGCAGTGCTACTTAATAACTTAGAGGTAGTAAATTGTTGGCACAACATTCGCTACCTAAGTAGTAGTAACTGCAGGTAGTAAACCACAGATGTTCGTGACAATAATTTACTATCTGAAGGATAGTTAGCAGCTCTGCCTTTTTTTAAAGAGTGCAGTCTCTCTGCCTGATTCGGAGACACAAGTGCAAGAAGCATTCGAGAGTGCCATCGCGGATGATGTTATTCTCGAGATGGCTGTAGAATCCACTCAAATAAAAGGACAGCAGCTCCTCAAAGCTGGGTTGCTTACATTTGCTGCAGCACACGCCTGTTAGTTGTAATCATAAGCAGTCGTAGAAACTCAACGGGTGTGCCGTGGCTACCAAGTCGCTCGGGCCTCAGAAGTTGGTCAGCAGTAAAGGCTTGGCGGATGTTGACGACACCTATGCCAACCTGTCGTTCATGCGGTTTTGTAATTTCCTCGATTTATTCATATAACGATTCTCAGCTTAAGGCAGAGGGTTCTTAATAAAAAAAAAGTCAAGAGAGCTAGTCTATGCTTCAAAGAATGTTGCAAATTGGCGTCACGCAGTAGCACTGCGCAAATTTTGTGCAAAAAGACAGAAGAAAAGCAATTTCAGAACATTCACTATACGTGCATAGCGATAAAAAATTGAAACAAGGTTAGCATTCACATAACTTCTTCAAGGGCACTCCAGGTTAGAAAGTGTAAAAAATATGAGCCTCATATAAAGTGTTTGCATCTCAGAGCTACAACATGCATTATTATAAAGACTTTTTACTAAACATATAAAACTGTTTAGAATAATTCCTAACAAATTGGGGCCGCAATTTCTGAGTGAGTATTTAACTCTGAATTTTCGTATCAGCTGAAAAGTGTACCTAGAAACGCATTCTGATAGTTCTTACATTTCGTTAGGCATACAGCTATCGTTTATTACTTCATAGTTTTATCAAAAAGGTGGGTGTAAATGACACATACTTAAGGCCATTGAATGAAAAGTTGTTCCTAAAAGCTGTGCATGTGCAGAAGCTTGGTATGTGAGCAAGAAAAATTTGCGCTAGATGTGTATTGTGCTCTTGTGACCTGCTTATATCACAAAAGAGTACGAGCACAAAGAAGCCGACATCATGAATGATCATGCAGTCAACATCTTTGATCGGCGTCCCGGATGCTCATTGCTCTAAAATCTGGTCAACAAGGCATGATGTCTGCGTAAGTTGTTAAAGAGTGCTTATCAGTGCAAACGACGCTACATGAGGGGACAGGAGAAGAGACGAGGCAGAGCGCTAAACGACAACATGAGGCTGGAGCGAAGAAGCCTGGAAAGAGCCCATTGTATTAGAAATGAAACTCAAGGGACAGTAGGAATGGGCGTGTTGGTATAACTTGATAGAGAGTGCTTACCAGCACAAACGACGGTACAGGAGGGGACAGGAGCAGGTAAGAACTCTTTACCATGTTGTATCAACACGTCCAATCCTACTGTCTCTTGCGTTTCATTTCTAATACAACGGGACCTTTCCTAAATTCTTCGCTCCAGCCTCATGTTGTCGTTCAGTGCTCTGTCTCGTCTCTTCTCCTGTCCCCTCCTGTACCATCGTTTGCACTGGTAAGCACAATTTATCATGTTATATCAACACGTCCAATCCTACTGTCTCTTGAGTTTCATTTTTAATAGAACGGGCCCTTTTCTGAGTTCTTCGCACCAGCCTCATGTTGTCGTTCAGCGCTGTGTCTCGTCTTTTCTCCTGTGCTCTCCTGTACCATCGTTTGCGCTGGTAAGCACTCTTTATCATGTTATACCAACACGCCCAATCCTGCTGTCTCTGACTAAGGGGCCATTAAAGCGTAAGGCTGTTGTTTGCACAACGGAAACCTTTTCTGAATTTGTGACGGTGGTACTGCACTATACCACGGCTGTGGGATGAATAAGCTCAAGCTTTTTTATCCAGTGGCCATGCCTATGCAAGCTAGAAATGAACTATTCAACTGTGTCATAAACACAGATTCAAAAGGCAAATGTTCTATTTTAGTAGAAAGGACATAATTATGACTGAGCAAAAGACTAAGAAAGCATCATCCCCGTTGTTTCCCTGTGGTTCAATACTCTGTTTGAGATCTTATCTCCAGCACTGTGGAGGGTACAGGACTTCTCAGCCAATATGAAGGGCGCTGCGTCTCACTATATTGGAAGATGCAGCGTTCTTGGTCTGGAAATGAAGCCTGAGCACTTCCCCGTTGCGTTAGTCTTACCTGGTGTGACTAAAAAAGCAGCCCATCGCGCTAATAACGACGAAACTTACTCGACGCTTTGGGCTGAGAGTAAGTTGAAACTAATCTATGGCTCATTTCACCATTTCTTTATTGCTGACAGTGCCGTGAGCCAGCAGCTGGGGCAAGTTCCGATCGCAGTGGGCTGTTGCTGATCAATAATTTACAAGTGGGATTTAACGTACCAGAAAAACCGTCGATTATGAGATACGCCGTAGTGGAGGGCATCGGAAATTCCGACCACCTGAGTTTTTCAACGTGCATCCAACTCAGAGCACGCGGGCCTACAGCATTTTTGCCTCCATCGAAAATGCAGCAGCTGAGCTGGGGGGCGGTTGCTTTTGTATGGGTGCTGTAATGTTGCTTTTTAACCAGAGTTACTGGTGGTGGTGGTGGTATCTTTATTTCTCACAGGAATTTCGTTGGTCACCGGTGGAACCAACTCATATAACATATACGTACAAAATAAAGACGAATAAAAATAAACGTACCACGTGTCGATGTACCGTAACAGGCACCGAATAAAAACGCCCATAGTGACCAACCCTGAAATTTTAGGGCATTTTCATTTGGGACTACATTTTGCTGTGCAAGCGGTTGGTTTTTTTACACCCCGTGCTTTTGGTAGTAGAAGTTTGTCTTTATTTCCTTTGTCAAAAAAAGATGGGGACGGGACTGAAAGCCCCACAAGTGGCATGACAAGGGTCCAGGCTCCCTGGTACATGGCAGTGCAGGGAACATTCATAGATAAAAGTGATCGAAGACTGAAAATGCTATAGATAATCAAAGTTGAAAATTATACAATAGGTAAAATAAGCACTAGCTACACTTTATCTAAAGAACATACATATGCACAAAAACACATTGCTTAACACAACAGATAATAAAAGTAGAGCGTAAATTGAATCTTGTGTGCTGTGTCATTCTGTGGGGATCTTGCTCATACAGTAACGCTTAATATCTTTATTATATGCGACAAAACATCCAAAGTCATCATTAAAAAGTAGATTGAATCGTTTCAGCACTGAGTAAATTCAATGACGGCGAACAACCGTATGCCGTAGGCGTTGGTACAGCCCACCGTTCTTTGAATCTGGTATCCTTGATAGACCTTTTTTTTTCAACATTGCTAAAGTGATAATGTGGTTTTTTTGCAGAAAACATTGGTACATGAATGTAAACTTGTAATCAAATAAAGTAAATACTGGCATGATGTTGTGTTTAGGAAAAACTTCAACCGCAGAATAAAGCAGAAGTACATTTCCTTTGTAACAGATAGCTCTCTTTTGGAACATGTGCCACTTTTTTTTTATTTCTGATACCAGTGGTACACCACACCACACTGCAATATTCAAAATGGGTAGCTACCGAAGAGTTATACCGAGGAATTTTAACTTTACGAGGAAGCATGTGTCACACTTTTGCTATGACATTACCAGCGCTAGACATTTTTGATCGTATGTATTCCGCATGTTCAATCCTGGTTAAATGTACTGAAAAAAATAACACCACAAATTTTTAGGCTAGTTACGTACTCTATAGTCATCATCTAGATGCACGAATAATGGTTGTGATACTCTTTGCCCTCTGGGTAGATATAAATTGCTTTTGTTTTCCCTGAATTTGTTACTGGGCGATTCATGTCCGCCCAAGTCTTAATATTTATTAAAACCTCATCGATTGTTTCTTGTAATACACCTTAAAATGTTCCTGCAATAAATACGATTGTATCGTTTGCGTACGTGACAAACTGTGCTTTATTTTTTATATGTACAATGTCGTTAACATATACAGGGTGTCCCACGTAACCTTACCAAAGTTTAAAAATATGCAGGCTTACGCAATAACGACGCTAGCAAATGCATTTTGCTCCCCGTTGCCCGGATTTCGTCAAATTATTTTTTCTGCTCTCAAATACTGTTCAATTCATCATCATCATCATCATCATTATCATCATCATCATCATCCTGACTACGTCCGCTGCAGGACAAAGACCTCTTCGAAGTTCCGTCAGTCAACTTGGTCCTGTGCTTGCTGCTGCCAGTTTACACCCGCAAACCCGCAAACTTTTTAATCTCATCTGCCCACCTAACCTTGTGTCTCCCCCTAAATCGCTTGCCGTCTCTGGGAATCCAGTTAGTTACTCTAATGACCAGCGGTTATCCTGTCTACGCGCTAAATGCCCGGCCCATTTCCATTTCCTCTCCTTGATTTCAACTATGAGATCCTTAACCCCGGTTTGTTCCCTGATCCACTCTGCTCTCTCCTTGTCTCTTGAGGTTATACTTACCATTTTTCTTTCAATTGCTTGCTGTGTCGTTCCCAATTCAAGCTGTACCCTCTTTGTAAGTCTCCAGGTTTCTGCTCTGTAGCTAAGTACGATGGTGCTGGCATTGCGATTAACACGTTTTGTATCGGCTACAAAACAATAACCACTATGACTGCTTATTGCTGTCATGAACCGCTGCAAGGGAAGCGTGTCGTTCATACGCGGAACGTTAGGGAGCACTAGAAGCATCGCGCGCACTGACGCGCGAGCGGGTTTGTCACGTGGTTTTTTTTCTAGTATTTTGCGGGCATTTGTAACTAGCAGAAAAACACTAATACTTAACAGATATAAAGTTTAAAACTGTATATTTAGTCGTTTCGCAAACCGATATACAACTCTCTCATTGAAATTCTTTATCCATTTTTGTTCCTTCAAAAGTTAGTGAATTAGGCAGATATAATTAAACAATACTTGAGAACACAAAAAATAGTCTGACTGACTCCAAGCAACGGTGAGCAACATGCATATGGTCGTGTCATAATTGCGTGTGCTGGCATATTTTTAAGCTCTGGCTAAAGTTACCTGGGACACCCCGTAAGTAAACTATAAGGGCCCCGGTACGCTTCCTTACGGGACTCCTTTTTTAACAGGCCATTTGGTAGTTTTTGCGGTGCTGTTGTCTACATATCGTACCCGGTGTGTAAGGTATCAGTGAATGAGATAATAGGTTGTTCCACGGACTTCATGTTTCTGGAGCTTTAAAAGAAGAATAGCGAAATATATTAGGTCAAATTCTTTCGAGAAGTCAATGTATACACCTATCATGAATCGCTTTTTATGTAATAATTATATAATAACTTCTTTTTGTGTAGTTAGTGCCGTTTCGGTGAAGCGATGTACCTAAACCCACGTTGAAAGTATTGCTTGCTGAAATACGACGTCAGACGAATGTGGATTATTTTTTCCCTACATTTTGAGAATATTGGTAGGATAGATATGGGACAGTAGTTTAAAATATTCTTATCGCCTTTTTATATTTTGGCACTACGCGTGCAACTTTAATCAGGTTAGAGAAAACACCACTCTACAAAATGACACTATAAATGTGAGTGACGACTTGAGGTTTGATGTCAAGGACATATTTTACGGGGAGAACTTAAATTCCATCAGCATCCTTAGTTTTGTTATTTTTCATTGTGTTCAGACAAGAAAAGACTTCTTGACAGCCAATTGGAGAAAAAACGTGAATTACGGCTTTTGTTCTGGATAATTGTATCACTGACATACGAAACCGTGGCAATACGATCTACGCAATCTGGTGGTGCAAACAAACAGTTAAAGGGATGTATGAGAATTTCCCCTGAGCTCTTTCGCCTCACTCAACGCCTCTTGCAAAAATTATGCCTGGAACGTGAGCCACGAACGCGCTACCCTACCCTCTGATTTACCCTCCTCTTTCGGTACGAAGGCAAGAATCTCCTGCGGCCGCCCTCTGCGAACACAGCAATGCTCTCACTGTTGCCTCCGTGCAGCCATGATGTCACGTGACAGAGCGGTACGGTTATGTCACGTAACTGAGCGGTACGGAGGCGAGCGGTCTCACGCGGTGGCCGGTCGCAACACAAGGCCGGATGCATGGCCTCCGAGATTGCCTGCTGGCAGGAGGCTTCCGATTGAAACGAAAGGGACGTTCCAGGTATAGTTTTTCTAGGAAGCATTGCCTTACGTAAGATGATGTCATGGATAGCTGGCACACTGCTTGAGCGAAGGAGCACGTTCAACTTGCGCCAAAAGATTCCGATGTACGCGTCTTTTCGTCACAAAGTAAATTCGTATAAGAACAGCCTTTTGCACCCTTTAGCATAGATTTAAGCCAACTCCTGTAAGTTTTGAATTCTGCTTGCAATAATGTATCTCTAGATTTCACAAATTTAGCGTACAGGGTATTTTTCTGTTTTATAATTTTAACAACTTACTAGTGACCCAAGGTTTACGATCCTTTTTAACCTTTCTTATTTTCTGAATAGGGAAGTTCGCTCTATACACAGAGGATAATTAATTTATGAAGTTGGAATAGGCGATGCCACTGTCATCTGATTCGCAAACAGGACGCCAGCTTTCTTCAATAATATTTCCTTAAAACGATTGTAGGTCCCGGCACGTTATTATCTGAATGCGGCATGCTTGCAAAAGCTTGCTTTTGGGAAGTTCGTTTTTTTACTAACATGACTATGTCATGATGACCACTAATTTTTGTATGAATCACATCAGCCATTATTAAAGTCGGAATAATATTTGTGACGAAAACATCCGCCAATGAGACACCATCTAGAGAAATACACGTAGGACTAGTTATCATTTTACAGGCACCACTGCAAGCCATTATCGAATAGAGTTATTTTTGCTGACCAGCAGGTGCAAGCAAGTTCACTTTATTATCACCACCGATAAAAATTCTAGGTTTCTCTAAATAAGAAGCAAGGAAACAAGAAGCAAGTCACCCGAGGGTGGCTTACAGCATACACAAAACAAACTACCACGACTTCTCATTATTAGCAGTTCGTAATCAGTGGCGCAATTCTCTACGCGTTCGATATCTGGACGGAGGCGTTCCGTTCACGCACAGTGGGAATCGGTGGTATGCGAAGCCCGAAGGGCAACTGTTGATATGTCATTTTAAATTCAGCACAACGTTACGAGGTGGAGATAAATGATGCTGTATGTGAGTTCCGTGTCATGATTATCATGTTTTGATGTGTCGTTTACCTTCATCATCTATTCACATCAAGTGATATCAATTTTAGTATATGAGAAGCTAAAGAAACGGCCTCGAGCACGCTATAAGCGTAGTATGTTGTCATGTTCTCACATGACATGCGAGTCACGATTATCATGTTTGCACCAGTCATATATTTCGTCATCTATTGACATCACGCAACACCAAATTCGGTATATGTGGAGCTTGCAAAACGACCGCGAGCGCATCATGAAAGTCGCAACCAGCGTCCGTCGGCGTGGCCTGACGGCAACCGGCGCGGAATGTGACATGCCGCATTTCACGCCGATGTGTTACCCAAACCACAGTGCGTCTCCCTCTTTTCGTGACGGAGGGACACCGGACGCGCTGAAACGCGCATGCGTCCAAGCAACGCAGTGCGGAGCACGACTGCGAGTCTTAGGCAGAACCGGTGCCTGGCATGGCAACGCCGGCACGACGCGAAGAAATAAAGCCGGCGAACACGCGCATCGCGTCACGTCGAGATGTATTTGCGCCATGACTGTGGGAAGTAGTCATGCTCTCACTTAGAACGCATCTCATGATTATCATGTTTGCACCAGTCACATACCTTTGTCATCCATTGGCGTCACGTAATACCAAATTTGGCATATGTGAAGCTAGCGAAACGGCCGCGAGCGCATCATCAGCGTAGCATGTAGTCATGTTGTTACATGACACGCATCTCATGTTTATGATGCCTGCACCAGTATCGTACCCTCGTAATCCATTTACTTCCCATATTACCAAATTTGGTATAAGTGAAGCTACCAAAACGTCCGCCATTACATTATGAGCATGGCATGTACCATGTTATATGACACGCATCTCATGATTACCATGTTTGCACCAGTCATATACCTTTGTCATCCATTTACGTCCCGTAATACCAAATTTGGTACAAGTGAAGCTAGCGAAACGGCCGCGAACGCATCATGAGCTTGGCATGTATTCATGTTGTTACATGACACGCATGTCATGTTTTCATGTTAGGGTCTGTCGCTTGTGTTCGCCATGCAATCGTGCCGCACCATACCAATTCTGCAACATGCCAAGTGAGCGAAACCACCGCAAGAGCTGAAGGACCATTAATTGTAAATCATAATATTCATAACATCAATATCACGATTTTCATGCTATGACTAGTCAAATATGTTTTTCATACCGGAATGTTATGCCATACCAAATTTGGTATCGATACCATTATCGAAACGGCTAGGAGAGCTAAAAGTGGTAGGCGGCTAGATAGATAGATAGATAGATAGATAGATAGATAGATAGATAGATAGATAGATAGATAGATAGATAGATAGATAGATAGATAGATAGATGGATAGATAGATAGATAGATAGTTAGATAGATAGATAGATAGATAGATAGATAGATAGATAGATAGATAGATAGATAGATAGATAGATAGATAGATAGATAGATAGAGAGATAGTTATATAGATAGATAGATAGATAGATAGATAGATAGATAGATAGATAGATAGATAGATAGATAGATAGATAGATAGATAGATGGATAGATAGATAGCTAGATAGATAGATAGATAGATAGATAGATAGATAGATAGATAGATAGATAGATAGATAGATACATAGACAGATAGATAGATAGATAGATAGATAGATAGATAGATGGATAGATAGATGAAGTAGAGATAGTTATATAGATAGATAGATAGATAGATAGATGGATAGATAGATAGATAGATAGATAGATAGATAGATAGATAGATAGATAGATAGATAGATAGATAGATAGATAGATAGATAGATAGATAGATAGATAGATAGATAGATAGATAGATAGATAGATGCGCTCGAAGTCGCCGAAGTTCGCTAAGAAATGCTTCGCATTTAAAAGTTGTAGTTCCGCATCGGCCGCGCGGACGAGGAGAAGCGAACAGCTAATATGGGATGGATGGATGGATGGTAAAACTTTATTTCGTCAGAAAGCAACTGAGGATGATTCCGTGTTAGATGGCCATCAACCCAAGGTTGGTGGCGACCTGTGTGGCCCACTCCACGACCCTTAACTGGACGACTGGGTCTGAGCTGGTCAACACGGCCTCCCAGTGCTCAAGAGAAGGATCACGCATAATATCCACCGGCGGCGGCACTATGCTACATTCCCAAAGTATGTGATCATATGTTGCCACAGCCTGACACCATTTGCATTGCGGCTTAATCTCCTCCGGGTACATTTTGTTCAACACGTAAGGGTTGGGAAAAGATCGCGTCTGCAGTTTTCTCCAGACGCATTCCTGCGCCTTAGTCAACCGCTTGTGTGGGGGCGGATAAAACCTCCGCTCTAGTTTATAATGATTCGTTATGTCATGAAAGGACACCAGCCCATCTCTCGCGGACCTCCCCGGAACTGGCGGCTCACCTACCCGGCTGACGAAACCTCGAGCATTCAGGTGAGCCGCCTCGTTCCCAGGGTTCCCAGAGTGTGCTGGTACCCAGACAATTTCTATTTCTCTCATTTCTCGTCCCGTGGCCCTATGCAGAAATCGTGCAGCGGTCGCCGATATTCTGCCCCTCGCCAGGTTTCGGATGGCTGTCTTTGAATCACTGAAAATCAAATCTGACTGCGAATTAGTTATAGCTAGCGCTATTGCCGCTTCCTCTGCAGTTTCCGAGGAGCGGGTTTTGACCAATCCAGAAGCGATCAAGCGCTCCCGCCTGTCCACCACCACAATCACAAAAGCGTCTTTGTCCTTATATTCCGCAACATCTGTATATACTGCCGCTTTGTACTCGCCGTACTCAACGTGTAAAGCCCTGGCTCTTGCCTGCCTGCGCTGCGTATGGTGAATCGGATGCATATTTTTGGGCAAAGGTTTTATGTACAGGGCCTTATGTAACTCTCGCCGCACCTGAATTTTAGTGTCCCCAGTGGGAGCCTCTGCTCCAATGCCAATCCTTTCCAATATAATCCTGCCCGCTTTGGTTGTCGAAAGCCTAGCGTGCTGCATCACCAGATGCGCCTCCCATAATTCATCCAGGGTGTTGTGTACCCCTAGTTTTAACAGCCTTTCTGTAGGCGCGTTGTTAGGCAACCCAAGCGCTGCTTTGTAAGCTTGCCGGATCATAGCCTCGACCTTACCTTTTTCTGCGGCATCCAACTTCATATAAGGTGTCGCGTAAGTAATCCTGCTGAGCACAAACGCCTGTACCAGCTTACAGAGTTCTTTTTCTTTAACCCCGCTTTTACGGTTAGCGATTCTTCTGATTAGCCTGACAGTAGCATTGACCGTGGTCTTAAGTTTTTCAAGGGCCACCCTATTCTTCCTGTTAGTTTGCAGATATAGGCCAAGAATTCTAATCGTTTGAGCTTCAGCTACCGGCCTACCCCCTACCTTTACCTCTAACGGCGGTGGCGGAATATAGTGTCTTGCATGTAGCCCTCTGCGTTTGTCCCGAACCACAAAGAGCTCGGACTTTGGCTGAGAGCATGAAAGTCCCGCCTCCCCTGCCAACTCTTCGACAATATTAACTGCCTGTTGCAGTGTTTCTTCCAGATGCGCGTCACTACCCCTGGTTACCCATAGAGTAATATCATCTGCATAAAATGTGTGTTTGAGTCCCGGTATCTCCTCCAGCCTCGGCGGTATTTTAATTAAGGCGATGTTAAACAGGAACGGTAACAAAACTGAACCCTGCGGCGTCCCTTTGCCTCCCAACGCGAATGAGTCTGATTTGATATCTCCTATTGAAATTTCTGCGGTTCGGCCCTCCAAGAATGATCTGATGTAGCGAAATGTCCTGACCCCTGGGCCAATTTCCGATAGGTTATTCAATATTGCCTCATGCGAAACATTGTCGAAAGCTTTATTCAGGTCAAGCCCCAATACAGCTTTGGTGCCCGTGCCATGCCCGGGATTGACTACATCATGTTTTAACTGTATCATGACATCCTGTGTGGACAAATTGGCCCTGAACCTATCATAGTTGGGGGAAAGATGGCCTTGTCTTCTGCATAATTCTGAAGCCTGTTGAGAACCACGTGCTCCATCAATTTGCCCACGCATGATGTCAGCGATATGGGGCGCAGGTTTTCCAAGCAGAGTTTCTTGCCTGGCTTCGGAATAAATATAATCTTAGCATGCTTCCATTGTGCTGGGATCTCCCCGGCCACCCAATACTCATTTATCAAGTCAGTGATAGCCCCGACCGATTTGAAATCTAGGTTTCTCAGCATTTTATTAGTAACTCCATCCGGACCTGCGGCAGACGTAGTACGCAGCTGCCCCATGGCAAACTCTACCTCCGCAATTGTGAACTCTTCATCTAGGTCTGAGTTTTCCACCCCCGAGTAGTGTGGTAAGCAACCGTCTACTCCATCAGTTATCTACCGATTCCGGAGTTCCTGTATAAACTCTCCAATTGTGCCTTCATATTGATGCATTAACCGAGTCATTTGCCCCCGTTGCGCCAATTTTGTTGCTGCCGGATCTAAAAGATGCCTTAACAGCTGCCATGTCTTTTTGCATCCAAACTGTCCATTCATGCGATCACAAATCTGACCCCACTGCTTGGCTTGCAACTCAATTGTATAATTTTCGATTTTACGTTCTAACTTGGCAGTCCTTCTGCGAAGGACGCCATTATGTTTTTGCTTCTTCCACCTTCTCAAGAGACTCGCGAGCGCTTCCCACATGTGTAATAGTCTCGAGTCAGCGGTAAACTCCTCCTGCTCGACTGGCACTTCTACCGTGGTATTACTTACATCCTCCTTGAGGGCCTGTACCCATGCATCCAGGTCATTAATTTTCCCGTTTACAGTGTCTGCTCTGTTTTTCCTAAATCTGTCCCAATCTGTAATTCTATGCCCCCTCACTTTGTCTTTATGCTTCGCAGCGCTAAACGTCGTGGAAAGGATATAGTGATCACTTCCTAGCGCTTGTCCCGTGTTAATCCACTTTGCATTACTGATGCCTCTAAAAAACGTAAGGTCTGGGGAGGTATCCATGCTTACGCTGTTGCCTATCCTCGTATGGTCTTGTGGATTGTTTAACAGCGTCCATCGCAGATCCCGGGCAACTTGCCAAAGCCGATTGCCCTTTGGGCTGGCTCGAATATAACCCCACTCCGGGTGAGGCGCATTGAAATCTCCTACCACTATAAGCGGAGCGCGAGCTGCTAACCGTTGAGTTTGAATCAGGAGTTGTGGCAAGCCCAATCCTTTATCTTTTGGAGAACTATACACATTAAGTAAAAACAGACTCTTCTCATACTTTCGTTTAGGCAAAATCTCAAGCAAGACATAGTCTTCCCTGCTGCTATCTACGGAATGCTGAATGGCAGTGATGTTGCGATGGACTAGCACGGCTGTGAAGACGCGTGATACGCCCCTTGAATCAGATCCTGGCGCTGTAAATGCCTCAAATCCAGGTAATTTTACTGAACCACTAGCCTCCTGTAAGGCTATTATGTCTGGTTTACTGTCCAGATTTTGTACGTGCAACTGCAGGTTACCCCGCTTTTGACGAAAGCCCCTGCAGTTCCACTGCCAAACCTCAATTTGCTGGCGAGGCGCCATGATGAGGCACCAGGTTGACTAATGGCACTTGGCCACCCACGGGAGGCAGTCTTGCCTCCAATAGAGTATGAAGCTGCTGAAACATGCCCATGACCTGGGTTTGGGAATCCTTAAATTCAGTGGAGAGCATGCCGAGACGCTCCTCTATTGTGTCTAATCTGGCTTCGATCTTTTCGACTCGAGCCTCCAACCTATCCTGTCTTTTCCCTTGTTTGCCTACTTTATCCGCAAGTGTTGTTACATCCGACTTAAGACTAATGACCTTAAAACAGGCTGTGGCATGTCTACTGGTGACGTTTCGGCTAATCGTTTTGCGCTTAGTTACCTCATCCCCCGGCAGTGGTCTCTTCACTGTCCCTCGATTCTCCACTTCCATAGCTGCACTCTCCTGTACGCGAGCAGACGCCTCTTGCGTCGCTTTCTGTAGGCCTTGCACTGCTGGTGCCTGTGTCCCCTGCCGTTGGTCGTTTCTAAGTGCGCGTTCCATCCTCTGCAATTCTGTTTTCCATTCTTTTAATTCAAGTCTCCCTGTCGCTGAACCAGCGCTGCTAACTCCCTCTCTCGAGCGGTTTCGTTCTGGGAGGCCGTGCCTGACAAGCTCACCTTTTTGTGGTTGTCGCGTGCGCAGCTGTTGGCACTGGATGCTCGTCCACCATCTTGGCCGCCCCCGCGCCCTGGCAATGGTGGGAAGGAACTCGACCGGTCCCTGCTTTTGCTTCTGCCTTCTTTACCCCTCGGTGACCGCTCCGTGGCCCTCGAGGAACGCTTATCGTTGCCAGCTTCGCTCTCTCTTTCGATGCTGTGCTGTCGGCCTGTCGGTGGCTTGCGAGCCAGGCGAAACTTGCAGTTCCGGCTCCCTGTGTGATGCGCACCATGGCACACGATGCAGACCGGCGTGCACGTAGGTGGCTCTCCTTCTGGCGGGGCAGGATGGTCCTTCCCGCAACGGTGACATAGGTTGGTCTTCGGACGATAGCAAACGTCCGCTCGATGTCCAACTCGTCTGCAGTTGTAGCAGGTGTCGACTAAATTTCTGTACGGGATCACAGCGTACAGACAGTTCCAGTAAGTAATCTGCCGGGGTATGTGTTTTCCCCCGAACGTAATCTGAATCACCTTTGACTTTCCCAGAGGTCTCGCGTCCAGAATGTCTACGCCTTCATTCTTCTTCAGGAATCCCGCCCGAACTTCTTCCACTGGGCATCCATCATAAGCATTATAAATCACTCCCCGCACGGAGTTCTCCAACGGCGCCACGAACGCCGAAACCGGCAGGTCACGATCACCCAGCTTGAGCGTCTTCACAGTCGCATATGCCCCACTGCGATTTATGCACGGTGTGCTCACCGTCAACGTGTTGTTTGTGCCATTAACCCGCACAATGTCTTCTTCCGCGGCAATCGCACTCGTTAGACGCGCTGCTGCTCTCAGTGCACATCCGAGTTCTCTCGCTGTCACAACACTCAAGTCCCAGTTCTGGGGCCTGTACACAATCTTGAAATCCGTGGCTGGCAACTTGAGAAACGGTCCGCGTTTCTTCCATACCGGCGCTTTCCCCCGCTTGTCTTGCTGCGCTCCGTGCGTCTTGCGCCCGTCGCTGCCGGCCTGCGTCTCGCAAGGCTTACTCTTGGCGTTGTCGCCATGCCGAGTCTTCTTAAATCGGTCCTGTGCCTTCAGCACTGGAGCCCACTCCCCGCTTCAAAATCTTCGGGTGTTATAGTCTCCCCTTCGACGTAGTACTCCATCTTCAGCCCAACAAGACCCACGGTCACCGGGCGCAAGTCAGACGCCGGGCGACGCGGCCCAGGCCAGGCTTGGCCTAGGAGATAGGCCTAGCCTTGCCACCGCGGGGTTGATAGGAAAATCTCGGAAACTCCAAAAACGGGGACAAACTTGCCTAAACGAGTGGTGTCCGTAAATACAGGGCAACCTCCTGCAGACGAGCCCACTGACAGTAAGTCCAGAAAAAAGCGCGTCCGCCGATAGTCGGTCACCGGGCCGGAGCTCATGCGAAACACGTCCGCACAGCGTCTCACTCCAGCCGCCTCCCAGCAAAAATCCCAATATGGGAATATTTCATCACGATTTCGACATCGCCTTGGGGACCAACTGAGGGAAATAGAAAGGTGACCCGCCCCGTGTGAAAAGCGACGCGTCGAGGTCTCTGGAGACGCGCGCCGTGTCTCTGACCGGCGCCTCCTCTTGGCCCGACATGCGAAGGACTCGCCCAGTGTCCGTGACGGACGCACCACGCAGTGTCTCTACAAGGAACGCAGGACGCTCGCAACACCACGAAGTGAATGATGATGAGTGGCGCGACGCTTGGAAGGGTTTCATCGGTAAATCGTGAATCCTCTATCCATCCGTCTCTCCGTCTGTCCGTCCGTCTGTCCGTCCGTCCGTCCATCCGTCTGTCTGTCTGTCTGTCTGTCTGTCTGTCTGTCTGTCTGTCTGGCTGTCCAATCGTCCGTCATTCTTTTTGTTTGTGTGTCAGTCCGTCGGCTTGTCTGTCTCTCTACGACAGCAGACATGGACAGTCAGACTACGACAATGCAGGAGGCATTGAGCAAAAGCGTAAGTTCATGAGGCCAGCTGAATTGTCACACACAGGTCCCGTTAATTCGGGAGGCGATCGCCGGGCTAATTCCAAGGGCCGAAGTATCGGCCCCCCAACCGCACCACGAAAGCGTGGACAATTTAGAGGTGGTCCTATTTGGCGCGCCAGTGGACGCCGGCTGTGGCCCAAAGAACAAGTCAGAGCCGAGAGTTGATAAACAAACAAAATTATATTCTCAATAATGGCAGATCAAAAAAACAACACACGAGTATGCACACTCCACAATAGTTTCATGCAATACGTCACCAATCAAACAACGTACTACACAGTACAATTGGCCACACTCGAAACAACGGACGCAGACAACAATACGCACTACAATGCAGTCACATGCATTGAACAACCAAGACACCTAAAGACTAAAGAGATGAGAAACCTATTCAGTCCAAAGTTCTTGGAACAAAAGTCTGGATGATACTCTTCCGAGAATCACTCACTCAAAGTCCAGCGTTGTCGTTCCGCGGCCCTCGAAGTTTCTCTTCCAGGAAACCTCACGTCTTCAATTGGCCACTCTCCAAGCTTCAAACTTCTTCGCCGGAAACACGTCGGCTTCACACACGCAGCTGTTGGCACGCGTCTTCGCTCGATAGCGGTAAACACACACTCTTGTCTGCAGCTCGAGTCGTCACCCCTCAGATGGAAATCATCTTCTTCTCCTGCTTTGTCTCTACGGACAAAACCTTCGCCGACTACACGGCGGAATACCCTACGCGCTCTGGCGCTAACTTCCGTCTTCTCCTGCTCTCTCATGTCGACTGCTCGATTAAATACCTTCCGCGCGACATTCCAGAAAGTTCTCGTCATTTCGTCGGCGCGATACGCAGCGAAGGCTGGGGAGGGGACGAGACTGTACGAGGGTCGTCCCCGACAGATGACTCAACCCGACGTGACCACCCCTCTCTCCTTCTAGAAATTTCCAGTGCTAGCTTGGCCGCCGATGTGGGGTGAGGAGGTTCGTCGGCGAAGCCACGCTTCCGAGAGGAAAGGGAGCGCCCGGAAGCCTTGGATGTTTTGTTTTCTTTTTTACTTTTGACCTCGCGGCCTCTCTCCCGCGCGTTATCGCAAGAATTTGGCGGCGCGCCTATTTTTAGCGCTCGTTCTGTGACACTGCCCCCCACATTAAGAATATTATCTCATAATATTCAAAACTACACAAACGAGCGCGAGCAGTCACCACACACTCTCAAAGACTGTAACATAGTCCGTCGCTCATGACACGTCACATTAACATTATATCACTCAATACGATTGGACATTACAATTCAATCTCACACATATGAAATATAACCGCAGGTACATGAGTACAACGCTTCATCACACATTCCAAACAATACAAACGTACAAAGTTCTGTCTTTACAACAATTTTACAACACTATACATCACAGCACAAACACTTCGACACTTGTGACACAGGATAACAGAACATTAACACAACATATGGCACTGAGCACTGCCAAACACATTTTGATTCGACCTCGACACCTATCCGGTGCATTCCGAGCGGCGCTTGCGCCCTTTCTTGCGGTGCTCGCTCGATCTCTTCTTGTGTTTCCACGTTCTTTTTCGGCGAGCCCTTTCCAACGACGATATCTGAGGCGGCGTCTCAGCCATCATTGTCACTTCCGACACTGCTAACGGGTCATGACGCTCAACCGATCCTGTCAGGTTATTCACCCGCTTTTTCATGTCTTGACATTTGGCCTGGCTTGCCAACTCCGTCTCCTTTACACTGTCGGTCGGTTGAGTTCGTGCCGCCGTGAGTCCAGTTGCTCGGCCCGTTAACTCAGTCAACACAATCAACTTCTCATTCACTGTCTCTTGCGCTGCGGCTTCACCTTGGGCTCTAGTGAGATCCGTCACGGGATGCTCCTCCACTGTATCTCGTGGCCGCTGTGTTGGCGAGGGCTCTATCTTCGGGTCTTCCCCGAAACGTTCTGGATCATTCGGCCCTCGCGCCCCGTCGATGTTTCCGATGACGAGGTCGTACAGGGGGGTCGTCATGCATAAAGCAGTAACCTTCCCGCTGAAGTACGGGGTTTCAACCTCAATTTCTGCTTCGAGAAGCATCCGAACCGTACGGTCAATTAGGCAAACCGGTTTCGTTCTGCCTGTCAACTCACTTTCCCGTACCAAATTTCTCCGCCCGATAACCGTGGAGCTACCCGTGTCTCTTAGAACCGTAATCTTCTTGCCCGCAACCTTTCCAGGCAGCGTTGGCATTCGCTTCGTAACACCGGTTCACTGTTTTGACATTACAGCACCAACAATAGAAATTTTCTCCCCATTCTTCAACTCTACGAATTCATCGGTGACGGCATTATTATCAGAATTCGGTGCCGCTTGCCCACAGGATACCTGGTGAGTTTGACTCACTCCGTTCCGACGAGCGACTGCTTTGTGCCCAGTCTGACCACACTTGAAACATTTTACAACCGTAGGGCTCGTTAAGATCGTTCGACAGTTTTTCGCGCGATGACCCAGTCGGTTACACAGAAAACATCGCAGAATGCTCTCTGGTGCACGCTTCTTTTCTTCGGGAGCCGATTTCTTCAGCTCCTCGGGACAATCCTTCTTGACCTTGGCCAAATTAGTGCCACCTTGCGCTTCCAAGAATTGATCAGCCAATTCGAGCATGCCTTCAAGTGACTCAGCCTTCCTCTTTTTCAAGTACAGCGACAGGCTTGGGTGGCAACTAGTAAGAAATTGTTCTCTAATTAGGAGCTCTCTAAGCTCATCGTACTCCTGCGCTGTCCCTGAAAGTTCAATCCATCTGTCGAAATAATGGCTAATTCGGGCGGCATACTGCGTAGGCGTCTCACCATCAGCTGGCTTTCCTGTCCGAAATCTGTCCCGAAATCCTTCCACGGTAAATCTAAATCGCTTCAGCAAAGCAGCTTTCACCTTTGCATAGTTGGCTGCATCGGTCGGCGTCAGCCTACCGTACACACTGAGTGCTTCACCACTCAAGCAAGTACTCAAAGCAGTTGCCCATTGATGTACCGGCCAATTCTGGCTCCTCGCAATCATCTCAAATCGGTGAAGGTACGCGTCAAGGTCGTCCTTCCTTTCATCAAACGCTACGAGCAGCTTGCTTGGGTTCAAGCGGAAGCCGTGATCTTCCCGTTCGCTGCTTTCAACTCTAGCTTGCACGGGAGTTTCGCTTCGCTGTTGCAAACGGAGCCGCTTGAGTTCCATCTCGTGCTGCCACTGCCGTTCCCTTTTAGCCTTCTCCGCTTCTCTTTCTTCTCTCAACTGTCGCTTCTTTGCCTCTCTTTCTTCTCTCGCCCTTTCGGCTGCCAACTTCTCTCTCTCCAACTCCAACTTCAATTTTCGCTCTCTTTCTTCCTTCGCCCTTTTAGTGGCCAGCCTTTCTCTCTCCAACTCAGCTGCTTTTTCTTGCTTGGCCCTCTCAGCTGCCAACCTCTCTCGTTTCAGCTCTGCTGCTTTTTCTTTCTTGGCTCTCTCTTCTGCCAACCTCTCTCTCTTTACCGCCTCTTTCTCCTTCTGGCTTACCCACTTCCGTAGTTCGGCGCCAGGAAGACCCATCTTTTCACCAAGAGCTACTAACTTTTCGAGATCCATTTTGTCTCGCAAATAAAACCTTGCCGCATGTAAAAGGTATCTGCCTAAATCACTCTATCGGAACACTCCCCTGCGCTCGCTAACGAGAACACTGAACAACACACAATATCGTTCCGATAGCAGTATCAACAACTCGAGGCTCTTTCTCACTACTTTGGACACACTGTGCACCAAAAGGTCCTCGTCGCGGACGCCAGATTAATTGTCAAACACAGGTCCCGTTAATTCGGGAGGTGATCGCCGGGCTAATTCCAGAGGCCGAAGTATCGGCCCCCCAACCGCACCACGAAAGCGTGGACAATTTAGAGGTGGTCCTATTTGGTGCGCCAGCCGACGCCGGCTGTGGCCCGAAGAACAAGTCAGCGCCGAGAGTTGATAAACAAACAAAATTATATTCTCAATAATGGCAGATCAAAAAACAATACACGAGTATGCACACTCCAAAATAGTTGCATACAATACGTCACCAATCAAACAACGTACTACACAGTACAATCGGCCACACTCGAAACAACGGACACAGACAACAATACGCACTACAATGCAGTCGCATGCATTGAACAACCAAGACACTTAAAGACTAAAGAGATAGGAAACCTATTCAGTCCAAAGTTCTTGTAACAAAAGTCCCGATGATACTCTTCCGAGAATCACTCACTCAAAGTCCAGCGTTGTTGTCGTTCCGCGGCCCTCGAAGTTTCTCTTCCAGGAAACCTCGCTAAAGTTTCTCTTCCAGGAAACCTCACGTTTCAATTGGCCAGTCTCCAAGCTTCAAACTTTTTCGCCGGAAACACGTCGGCTTCACACACGCAGCTGTTGCCACGCGTCTTCGGTCGATAGCGGTAAACACACACTCTTGCCTGCAGCTCGAGTCGTCACCCCTCAGGTGGAAATCATCTTCTTCTCCTGCTTTGTCTCTACGGACAAAACCTTCGCCGACTACACGGCGGAATACCCTACGCACTCTGGCGCTAACTTCCGTCTTCTCCTGCTCTCTCATGTCGGCTGCTCGATTAAATACCTTCCGCGCGACATTCCAGAAAGTTCTCGTCATTTCGTCGGCGCGATACGCAGCGAAGGCTGGGGAGGGGACGAGACTGTACGAGGGCCGTCCCCGACAGATGACTCAACCCGGCGTGACCACGCCTCTCTCCTTCTAGAAATTTCCAGTGCTTGCTCGGCCGCCGATGTGGGGTGAGGAGGTTCGTCGGCGAAGCCACGCTTCCGATAGGAGAGGGAGCGCCCGGGGAGCCTTGGATGTTTGTTTTCTTTTTTTCTTTTGACCTCGCGGCCTCTCTCCCGCGCGTTATCGCAAGAATTTGGCGGCGCGCCCATTTTGAGCGCTTGTTCTGTGACACATGACACGCATGTCATGTTTTCATGTTAGGGTCTGTCGCTTGTGTTCGCCATGCAATCGTGCCGCACCATACCAATTCTGTAACATGCCAAGTGAGCGAAACCACCGCAAGAGCTGAAGGACCATTAATTGTAAATCATGACAATAATAATAATAACAATAATAATAATAATAACAATAATGACAATAATAAGTAATATTCATGACATAAATATCATGATTTTCATGCTATGACTAGTCAACTATGTTTTCCATACCGTAATGTTATGCCATACCAAATTTGGTATTGATACCATTATCGAAACGGCTAGGAGAGCTAAAAGTGGTAGGCGGCTAGATAGATAGATAGATAGATAGATAGATAGATAGATAGATAGATAGATAGATAGATAGATAGATAGATAGATAGATAGATAGATAGATAGATAGATAGATAGATGCGCTCGAAGTTCGCTAAGAAATGCTTCGCATTTAAAAGTTGTAGGTCCGCATCGGTCGCGCGGACGAGGAGAAGCGAACAGCCAAAATGGGAATATTTCATCACGATTTCGACATCGCCTTGGGGACCAACTGAGGGAAATAGAAACGTGACCCGCCCCGTGTGAAAAGCGACGCGTCGAGCGTCTCTGGGAGACGCGCGCCGTGTCTCTGACCGGCGCCTCCTCTTGGCCCGACATGTGAAGGACTCGCCCAGGGTCTGTGACGGACGCACCACGCAGTGTCTCTACAAGGAACGCAGGTCGCTCGTAACACCACGAAGTGAATGATGATCAGTGGCGCGACGCTTGGAAGAGTTTCATCGGTAAATCGTGAATCCTCTATCCATTCGTCTCTCCGTCCGTCCGTCCGTCTGTCCGTCCGTCCGTCCGTCCGTCCGTCTGTCTGTCTGTCTGTCTGTCTGTCTGTCTGTCTGTCCAATCGTCCGTCATTCTTTTTGTTTGTGTGTCAGTTCGTCGGCTTGTCTGTCTGTCTACGACAGCAGACACAGACAGTCAGACTACGACAATGCAGAGGGCATTGAACAAAAGCTTAAGTTCATGAGGGCAGCTAACGCCATGTTCTCAAAGTACCAGGATACATCATGGTGCGAAATGCTCACATTTAAATCCAATCCATGCCGCCTCGCAGCAATTTCAATCCATTCGTTTCGAATGGTCTCTCCGACCATTCCTTGGACTCTGTCCCAGAAACGGATGATAACTGACACGTGGCAACTTGGCTCACGTGAAATAGAAGGTCACGGCATTCATCCCGGCTCTATTGGCCATTTGCGTGCGACTCGATGGAGCGGAACGCCTCCGTCGAAATTCGGCTCATGTGACTTAGAACATCACGGCATTCGTTACGGCTCCATTGGGCCAATCGCGTGCGACTCGATGGAGCGGAATGGCTCCGACCGAATATGGCTCACGTAACATATAGAACGTCACGGCATTCCCCATGGCTCAAATGTGCCAATGACGAGTGACTCGATGGATCAGAACACCTTCGTCCGGATTTGGAACGCGTGCAATAATGCACCACAGAGTTTGTATCTGTGAATTCTGGCACATGGTCAGCAAGAACGTCTTCCGTAATCAGAAGGGCAACGCCGCCACCGCACTTGCTCTAACGATTTTTATAATGACAATGATAATGAGGAGGAAAAAATTCAACGTTTTTCTTTGATACGATGTTTCTGTTAACATTGCAGGTGGGAAGTTCAATCCAAAATTTATAACATTGATGTCATTTCATCATTCCTATTCACAAGTGATCGCACGTTCTGGTGAAAGAACGTCATGGCTTACTTTTTCACAAGACTAAGCTGCTTTATTTCAGATGGTTTGAAGATCATAATTCAATCTAGTCTTTAAGTTGGTATTTTCAGTTTCGCTACAGAATTTTCCCCAAGTAATCAGCATGAGTGATAGCAACGACATGAGTTCCATCAGCTTTCCCACCAGGTATTGCGAAGGCGAGGCTACAGTTGTGAAACAGAGTATAGGCAGTTGCTAAGCATTGGGTGGTGCTAAGCTTTTTCCAAGTTGCTTCTAGATTATAGCTAGATTTATGGTATGTGGCACTAGACTCTTTATGAGTCGCTTCTCAGTGAAGTAAGGTTCAAGTTGCAAGTTGGAGCACAAATGCTCAGATAGGCAATGCAGATCGAAACTGGCGCTGAAACCGAGCATTTTCATCTGCCATAGATATGAAGCCACGTCGTCGTTCTCGCAGAGTTTCCATCGTTAAGGGTCCGTCGCGCAAGCGCCGTTGCTTCTCTCGTTCGCTAGTATTCTCTCGTGGTACGTACCGCTGAAGCACTTCATATAGAAACTTCAGCTAAGCCCTAACGATCAGTCCAGGCATCTATTATGGGCGTTAAGCTAATGGTTTGTTGAAAGTTCCCAAAATACGCTGGTTACATCTGTCTATACACCTTAGTTGGTGTTAGCCACCGTCGGTTGTCTTAATTTTTCATGGGCTGCAGTTAAGTAGGGGGATTCGGTCAATTTCTGTCAATTTCTGTGGCACGCCATCGTTCATGATTCGCATAATATTTGTGCCAAACGAACTTTTTGCGACCGGTTTAAAGAGTTCCGTGGTTAAAACACCAAGAAATACGACGTAGAAGAAGTGAAAAAAAAAGGTACATATCCACGGAGTGAATGATGGAGAGTGGGGTGAAGCATCCGTCCGTCCATTCGTTCTTGCTTCCGTCCGCCCATGCGTCCATCCGTCCATTCAGCCATCCGTGCGTCCATCCATGAATCTGTATGTGTGTCCGTTCGTTCATCTATTCAACACTCCAAGTACCACCATCTCGCATCTTTTCATCATATGGATGGATGGATGGATGGATGCTATGAGCGTCCCCTTTATAACGGGGTGGTGACAAGTATGCCACCAGGCTCGACAAAAAAAAAACCTTTTTTCCCTTTTTTTTATGTTGGCCTAATGCCTCTACTTCGATAAATTCTATCTTAATGGAAAAAAAGGTAAATTTTCAGCTTAAGTTCTCTGCCATTTACGGCACACTGTCCATATTTTATTTTTCCAATATTTATTTTTGTCCTTTCTCTCTAATTTTCTGCCACCAATACTCTAACCGTCTCTTACTTATTTCAATCGCGGGTGTGTTCAGCTTTCCATTGTTGTCCCTAAAACCCAAGGCTTCCTGTAGGCTCGTGCCCAAACGTACACCTGGGTGGATATCTCCACATTCAATCAGAACATGTTCCACCGTTTCCTTATCTTTCCCGCAGCATGTGCATTGTTCTTCTTCATTACTGAATCTTGCTTTATAACTACGCGTTCTAAGGCAACCCGATCTCGCTTCAAACAGTAAAGCACTTCCCCTTGAATTATCGTAAAATGCCTCCCTCCTTATTTCATTTTTGCCCTTTCGGTAGTTACTCAGAGCCGGTTTTTTCTCCATAGCTGCCATCCAGTAAATCCTCTCCGCCTCCCTGACTTTTCCCTTAACGCTCTTTGTTGACATATGGCTCACAATACCAGCCGTATATTTACTAGTGAGTCTTCTAGTTCTTTTTCTCCACTGTGTGTCCACGCTCTTCCTATACAAATAACGGAACACCTTCTCTGCCCATCTACTCTCCTTCATATTTCTTAGCCTTTCTTCGAACCTTATTTTGCTCTGCGCTTCCCTCGCCTCAAAACCTGCCCACCCCATATCGCCCTTTACAGCCTCGTTTGTCGTCTTCCCGTGAGCACCCAACGCGAGGCGTCCCACAGTCCTTTGATTTACATCCATTCCCGATTGCACCTCTGCCCTCATGCACACCACTGAGTTCCCAAAAGTAAGCCCTGGAACCATTACACCCTTCCACAGACCTCGAAGCACCTCATACCTATTGTATCCCCACAACGCTCTGTGCTTCATTATTGCCGCATTCCTCTTTCCTTTTGCTGCCGAGGCTTTTTCCTGTACCTCCATGTATCTACAACTCTCATTTACCCATACTCCAAGGTACTTGTATTCACTTACCCTCGGTATTTCTTGGCCTTGTATGGACACCGTCTGATCACAGGGATCATTGAATACCATCAATCCACACTTCGTTACACTGAATCCTAGTCCAAGAGCTTCACCTTCCCTTCCGCATATATTCGCCAGCTGCTGTATATCATCTCGACTGTCCGCAAATAAGACGATATCGTCCGCATAAAATAATTCGCATATTTGCATAAAATAATTCGCAATATATTTCGCATATGCACCGCCATCCAGCGGACATTTCAAGGACTAAACGAGAGGTGGCACACGTACACTTTCTTAAGGCTTGCGGTCCGTGTCTCCTTCCCACCTTTAACCGCCTCGAGTTTATGGTATGTACTAGTGCACTGCATTCATGGCACTGCGGGTCAACGCTTGCTAAACCTTTCTAAAACAAAGGTGGTTGCACCCAGCGAGTATAACGTAGCAACCCTTTGTTGTCAGATGGTGCTCAATGTACATGCCAATGGCTGCTAATGGGGAATGAGAGACAGGCGAATTCGGCTTTTACTTTCTTAAGCCTTGCGCTTCATATCCACTTCCCACCTTTAACCACCTCGAGTTCATGGTAAATACTAGTTCACTGTATTCATGGGACTGCAGCTCAACGCTCGCTAAACCTTTCTAAAACCAAGAAGGTTACACCCAGCGAGTATAACGTAGCAACCCTTTTTTGTCAGATAGGGCTCAATGTATATGCCAATGGCTGCTAATAAGGAATGAGAGACAGAATAATTCGGCTTTTAGTTAATGCGCACGCTGCGAATTTTTTATTGTTCAACAACGCACAGGAAAAATCTCCCACAGGCACCACCTTGCAGGTCGAAACGTGACTGGTTACACACTACTACTACAAATACTACGAGGGACAAAAGGGTGCCGCTTTAAGGAGCTTCTCCCCTAAAAGTATACAGAAGGGTGTTTTTCATGTAATCTTTATCGCTTGTGCTGCGTCTCATTTCAGAAGCTGCACGCCTTCAGGTCGCATAAAAACCGTTCTTGTCAAGCAATGTCGTAGTCCCTAGTGGAAGCACAAGTGCTAAACATGTGTCCGCAATATCGTCTACAAAGCGCACATAGCGCGGAAATGGTTAACAATAAGAAACAAAATAATGGGGCACAACAACTAAAAACAATGGAATTTGCCAACTCAACAACCAAACCATATGAAAAAACAAAAAGTTAACAGGAAGAAAATAAAATGCTCTTAACTAGAAGAAAAAAGGTCATGAGTCAACAGTCAATTAACACTGCTACTCCCCATCGTCAGTCTTTACTTTCGTGCTGTTTGCTTGACCCTGGTGGTCTTCTCTCCATATCATGTGTCAGGGCCATGGGACTGCTTTATCCCATAGTGGAGAAGCAAGTACTCTTAATCGTTAACCACTTTTTTCTTGACACAATGTGGGACCAGCTAGCCAACGAACAATTCTGTATTATCAAGCTTACTGAACAGGTTGAGGATTATTTGGATAATTTTCTACAAATATACACTGCGAAAAATAAGCTGCCAAGCAACTTAAACGCTCGACTTTGAGGTTTCAACCAGGTATTACACCTTTAGCCTTCAAAGCTTTATATGTGCTCTAATCTTATGATCAAATTGGTCATAGCACACTCCAGCAGCCCGGGTTTGTTCTACACGAACAAAATTGTTCTCTGGATGATCTGTGCTAGTTGCTTAATTTGTTGGGAACAAACATTTAGCAGTTTTTTTCTGCCCTCATGATATTCTTCCTGTTACACCTCGGCAGCGCAATTTTCCGCATCATATAAGAAAACTCTACTTCGAAATCATATCTAAAATTACTTTAGAGCCAGTCATTACGTTTTCGCAGGTACATGTAATACTTTTGCAGGACAAAGCTAAATATTTTTCAGAGATGCCTTGAAAGATCAGCGTATTTCCCCTAAATTTTAATAATATACCTACGAGGAATCGCATATAGTAACCACCATGCATGATACGTCGGTGCGTAGATAGCGCATAAAACAATTCAAGCATATTCAATTCTTCTTAAAACCCATAACACTGTTATATTTGAACGAGTACCAGAGCTACACTGCCGCATCTTCATTTCACGGGGGCTTAGTTTGAAGATGCACGAAGCAACTTTAGTGTGCTGTCAAGGGCTAAAAAGCCATAAAAAATTAGGTAAACCTCCAGCAGCCAATGTTGAAGCCCCGCCGCAAGAGCTTTTATTTTCAACACGCCAAAGCTGATGTCTTCTTTAGTGGCAAACTTCGCAAATTGATCAAATGAACCGAGAGCACATTGCGATTCTTTATATTTTTCCGGGATTCAAAAATGTGGATCTCGCTACGCGTGCAATGCATGAGCAAAATTTAAGCTTTCATGAAGCTAGTGCATCAAGTAATAAAAACGAAAGGCCCGCCGAGATAAATGTAATGCTGGGAGCAGAGTTGGAGAGGAAAGCTGGTGGTATTTCACGAAGTGGTCTTTGAGAAGTGACCCACAATGTGCTACGGCTTTTAAAGAAAAGTAAAAAGAAAAAATTGAGTACTTATGAAGCAGATTTTTTCAACCTAAAATTCCAACGCATGCTATATTGCCTTTTTAATGGATGAAGTCTAATAAAAAGCTATCATAAATCAAGATAAATTGGGAACAGCAGAAGTTTTCTGTTATAAAGAATCGTCTTCTAGATGTCTTAAGAGAGATCGGTGATAAGGGCTAGCCGCTGAAGTTCAAAATAATTTACGGTTGCTTATTTTTTGTGGTGATGAATATCATAACACGGAACGACTGAGACAAAGGAACAAAGCCAGTTTAAGAAATACACCTTTGCGGGCGAAGCTCCTTAAAGTGGCACCCGTTCGTCCCTAGTAGTCGTAGTCGTAGTCTTTAACCAGTCTTACGTTTGACCTGCAAGTTAGGTGGTGCTGGTGGGAGATTTCTCCTGTGCGTTGTTGAACAATAAACTATTCGCAGCGTGCGCGTTTATTAAAAGCCGAATTTTCCTGTCTCATTTCCATTAGCAGCCATTGGCATGTACATCGAGCACAATCTTACAAGAAAGGGTTGCTACGTTATACTCAATGGGCGAAACCTCCTTGGTTTTAGATAGGTTTAGCGAGCGTTGGCCGCAGTGCCATGAATACAGTGAACTAAGATATAGCATAAACTCGAGGTGGTTAAAGGTGCGAAGTAGACACGAAGTGCAAGCCGTAAGAAAGTGTAAGTGTGCCACCTTTCCTTTAGTCCTTGGAATGTCCGCTGGATGGCGGTGCTTCAATATGGGGAATATATGATGAAAAGATGCCATATGGTGGTACTTGGAGTGTTGAATAGATGGACCACGGACACACAGACAGATGCATGGATGGACACATGGATGGCTGCACCGACGGATGGACGCATGGACGGATGCAGGGGCGAATGCATGGACGAACGCAGGGACGGATGAACAGATGGACGTGTGGACGCACAAACAGACGCATGCATGGATGGGCGGATGGTCGCACGGACGGTCACGCAGACGGACACATGGACGGAAGCAAGAACGAATGAACGGACGGATGCTTCGCCCCCTCTTCAATATTCACTCGGTTAATATGATGCCATTGTTTTCACGTTATGTCTCAATTTTCAGCCATCTCACAGATCTAATACGCTGCACGTTGACTGTGGTGTTAACCACAGTCAAGGAGCAATCTTAGTTAAGCCGAATTGGTAGTTCAGGCACCGAGAATCTTTATCGTTTCTTTCCAAAAAGCGACAGCTTACGCTACCACATCAATCACTAACTTGAGCCCTTCAGTCACCCAAAGCCATCACGTTTAAAAAATTCACAGCATATCCAAGGAGTGAATGATGGTGGGTGTGGTGAGGCGTCTGTCTGTCTGTCTGTCTGTCTGTCTGTCTGTCTGTCTGTCTGTCTGTCTGTCTGTCTGTCTGTCTGTCTGTCTGTTCATCTGTCTGTCTGTCTGTCTGTCTGTCCATCCGTCCTTCCGTCCTTCCGTCCGTCCGCCCGCCGCCCATCCATTTGTCTGTCTCTCTGTCTGTCTGTCTGTCTGTCTGTCTGTTCATATGTCTGTCTGTTCGTCTGTCTGTCTGTCTGTCCATCCGTCCATCCGTCCTTGTGTCCATCCGCCCGCCGCCCGTCCGTCTGTCTGTCTGTCTGTCTGTCTGTCTGTCTGTCTGTCTGTCTGTCTGTCTGTCTGTCTGTCTGTCTGTCTGTCTGTCTGTCTGTCTGTCTGTCTGTGTAAGTCTATCCACTCGTCCACACCTATCACACTAGAACATGCATTAGAACAGGACCAGTTGAATATTTTCTAGGACAGACTTACCTATTTATGTGTGCTTTCTTGTGTCCGTATGTATTTATATTTAC
Source organism: Rhipicephalus microplus (assembly GCF_013339725.1). Lineage (NCBI taxonomy): Eukaryota > Metazoa > Arthropoda > Arachnida > Ixodida > Ixodidae > Rhipicephalus > Rhipicephalus microplus. The sequence continues at coordinate 234,953,677 of NC_051167.1, read as the reverse complement.
TCTTGTTTCATTGCATGTCTATTTCTTTTTTTCAAGAAAATGTTTGACATTTCTATATACGAAAAAAATACTACTTAGATTCATCTCGAGATATATCGCCCCTATCAACTCGAGCCACTCTTCAAAGTAGACAAGATGCATTAACACGCTACTTAGCAAGCACGGGTACAATTAGGATTTTTCCCCCTCGTTCAATAACCAAATGGAATAGTGTAACCGACTAGACACCCTTATACTGATTAATATTACTTGCTTGTATAGCGTTTCGCGAAACATATAACCTCTAATTACGTATTATTGCCCTTGTTTTGTTTGTTCATTTTTTTTCAGCATAGTTCACTGTTGTACCCTTTTATTGCCCTCCATGCTTGGGCTCCATTTGCGTAGTATTTGATAAATAGAAATAAAAAATACGAGAGTTTTTCGGCACTATAGCAGTCGTCAATCTTGTGAAGTTTTCATTCATGTCACCAATTTTTTCCCCTTTAGGATTTTTTTCAATACAGCCGTATTTACTTTGTTTGCCATTTTCCTTTGTGTATTTCTTTTGTGTCCACTCATCCGCATGTTCCGTCCGTCCGCAGTCTCCAATTCATCCAGCGTGTCCGTCCATTCATCCACCTGTCAGGTCTGTTCCGTCTGTCTGTCTGTTCGTTTCTTCGTCCATCCCTTCTGCCTGTTTATGTGCCTGTTTGTCCATCCGTCTGTCGGATGAATGGATGTATCCGGCTGTGCCCTTTATATCGGGTGGTGGTTCACGCCACATAGCCATAAAGGTAAGTATACTATCGCTATGTTTTTAAGGATTGAATTTCACTCGCGCCTCGAATTGTAGCCACCGATCAGTTAGCCTTCCTCCTGGTTATTTCTACCCGCTTTAAAGTCTATTTTGCCTTCTACTGTCCCTAAACTCCAATGATTTGAAACATTCGGCGCCATTATCTTCGACTATAGGGTGGAGCTCTTTACAGAACATTGTCGAATGTTCAGCCAGTTTCCTCCATCCTCTTCCACGCGCACTACATACCAGTGTTTGTGCCTTCGTATTTTGCTCGGTAACGTCTTGGTCCGCAAAACTCCCGTTCTAGCCACGAACCGCAGAGAACTACCCCGAGAATTATCGTAGATCTTTTCGCTTGCAATTTCCTGCTTGAAAGTTTTGTAGTTCTCTTGTGATGATTTCGCAAGCATTCCCATCTTCCACATGTCCCTCTTTGTTTCCTCCACCTACTTCTTCACCGATGCTTCCTTTTGGCTTCATATTCTGCCGATGTTTAAATATTTGCTTGACAATTTTCGAGTTCGCTTCCTCCATTTAGTATTATGTTCTTCATGTATAGGAAGCTGAAAATTTTCCTAGCCCAACGCTCCTCTCCCATTTTTTTTTCAATCGCTCCTCCAATTCTATCTTCCTGCTAGCTTTCCTGCACTTGAACAATGCCCACCCCATGTCATCCTGTACCCCCTAATTTGGGGTATTCCTGCGTGCTCCCAAAGCAAGTCTACCTATGCCATATTGTCAGGTTTCCAATCTTGTTTTAACCTCTCATTTCATGCACAAGACCACAATTCCAAGCGTCAAACACAGGACCATGACACCTTTCCAGATTCCTCTCACAACATCATGCTTATTGTAGTGCCATAGTGCCCTAACTTTTATTACAGTTGCATTCCTGCTAACCTTAGTCATTACGTATCTTTCATGCTTCCTTAGGTAGCCCCGTTATTTATGCGCATGCCCAAATATTTGTATTTATCCACTTCTAGCGTGACTTCTAGTATCTTATGTATACTGCCTTTGTAATCATTAAAATTATGCCTGCAGATTTTTTTCTGCTGAACATCAAATTTAACCGATCTCCTTCATTACCACATATGTCTATCAGTCTCTGCAGATCTTGTTTGTTGTCGGCTATTGATATTTTATCATCTGCATACATCAATGCTGGTAATGTTTGTTGATTGTGTTCTCCTTGCTTGGAAGAAGGGAGGCTGGAGCCGAGTCGAGTCTCCTCTAACTGGGTTTCTAGTCCTTGGAGGTACAGCAAAAATAACAAACGTGACAATGGACATCCCTGCCGAAGGCCGTGTTGTACCTCTACAGGTTCAGATACCTGTTCTTCCCATTTTATAACTACCCTGTTACTTTTGTAGATATCCTTTAGAAATTTGTTATTCCAATCTTCCAAATCTAGTGTGTCAAGTATTGCCCACAAGTCTTCTTCAATCACACTATCGTAAGCCTTCTTGATATCCAGAAATGTCAGTCATAGTGGCCTGTGTACTTTTTCGCTATTTCAATACACTGCATCGATGAAAACAGATTGTTAGTCCAACCTCCTTCAGTTTACGGAACCCATTTTGTAGTTCTCCCATCACCGCCTCATTATCCACCAATGTCTGTAGTTTTTACTATCTGCATCACCAGTTTGTAAAGTACTGATGTCACTGTTATAGTAAGGTAGTTGTCTACAACAGCTTTGTCCCTCTTTTCTAACAAATCATGCTCTTCTTGCTTAGTTTCCGCCAATTGGGGGCTTCACCATTCATTATTGCTTTGCTCGCTGCCTCTCTTAACGTTTGCTTAGAGTTTGGTCCTAGTTTCTTTATTGGCATCATGTCGATGGCACCAGGGCCTGTTGATGTCCTGTTAGGAACCATTTTTTCTACCCTTTCCCACTCTCGTTGTCCCAGTGCAGCCACTGTGGTAATTGGTCCATCCTCATCTGGTACGGTGAATGCAGCGCTTTCTTGGTGCTTAAATGTTTCTGTCATTATTGTTTTATACAATCATTTGCCTCATCTCCTTCTGGTCTGACTCCTTGAACTGCTGTTATAAACCTTTGTTCAATGTTTGTCTTAATACTCAGACAAATGAGATGGCGCCAAAACTTTGCAGCTGCTTTTCTATCCTTTTTGTTTACTTCCGATATCCATTGGTCTTACTTTCTCCCAATGTTTTCACTGATCAGATCGAACGCTTTCCTTCTGCAGCTTAAAAAGTTATCCCATGTTCTTTTGACATCATCTTGCGGTTGACTCCTCTGTTTAGCATACCTGTATTTCCTGAAGGCTTCCTGGCGTCTTACTATAGCTCTCTTAACTTCCTCATCTAACCAGCTTTTGGGTTTGTGTCTCCTTTTCCTCGGTTGATTTGACTCGCACCTTAGCAAGCTCTAACTCAAACAATCGAGTGGGATTTCTGTACGTCAACTGTAGTTAAATATTTTCGGTGATTATTTTCTCAATCTCTTAGCTGCTATTTCTACTTGCCTTTCTGCGTGGTTGCTCATGATGCCTTCTTTCCATTTTCTTTGCTCTTCCAAAACTCATCTTGATATGTTTGTGAACACTACCTACACTTCTAGACCCATCTTCATGTATGTCTATGACCTCTGTCACTCACACCTGCGCCACCTGCTGAGTGTGTCATACAACTAGGTGGTTACGAACGGGTCACAGACATGCATCGATAGACCCACGGCTTTAAGAGCTTCGTCCCTAAAAATTCGGCGCCCGCAAGTTCCCTCGGGGGGAACTCGAATAAACGCGTTGCCGAGTGGGAGAGGGGTATCGCAAGAATGTCAATGTTACGTCTATTCGAGTCAGGCTAAGTGTCAAGTGAAAGCCAAGTAAAGACGCCCTTGACTGAATTCCGAAAGGGCACTCCAGTGCTCGCGTTCGAGGGTGGCGAGACGAGGCACGAAATGAGCTGAGCATGCACAGTGCGGGTGTGGACGGCGCCGACGCTGAAGGGCGACACCGAGCGACTAACGCCCGTATTCACAAACGCTCCTCGACTTGACTTTCACCCTTCGATTGACAGAGTTGAGCACTTCTCGGCTGAAAATGACGCCGCGCTGCTCGAGAATCGCACCACATTTTCGCTCATATGCAGTGACTTGCCATGCGTAGAGAGGGCGCTTCCATCGGCTTTCTCAAGTGAAGATGAAGCGTTGAGTGAAGGGACGTTCTAGAATACGGTGGTAAGAATCCTCCACATTTAAAAAAGAAAGATCCAGGACAGAACGAGATTTGACACTAGGTCCACTCTGTGCCAATCAAGTATTCAACCACTCAACCACGCTGTTTTTTTAGGGGCGAAGCTCCTTAAAGCAGCACCCGTTCGTCCCTCGTAGTAGTGCGTAACATGTCTTACGCTTTGACCTGCAAGGTGATTTCTCCTGTGCGTTGTTGAACGAAAAAAATTCGCAGCGCGCGCGTTAACCAGAAACCGAATTCTCCTGTCTCTCATTCCCCCTTAGCAGCCATTGGCATGTACATTGAGTACTATCTGTCAAGAAAGGGTTGCTACGTTATACTCACTGGGCGAAACCTCCTTGGTTTTAGAAAGGTTTAGCGAGCGTTGGGCCGCAGTGCCACGAATACAGCGAATTAGTATATACCATGAACTCGAGGTGGTTAAAGGTGGGAAGTAGACACGTAGTGCAAGCCGTAAAAAAGTGTGCGTGTGCCACCTTTCGTTTAGTCCTTGGAATGTCTGCTGGTTGGCGGTGCTTCTTTATGCGCAATATATGATGAAAAGATACGAGATGGTGGTACTTGCAGTGTTGACTAGATGGACGAACGAACACACAGACAGATGCATAGACGAACGAATGGATGGCTGCACGGACGGATGGACGCATGGACGGACGCAGGGGCGGATGCATGAACGAACGCAGGGACGGACGCACGGATGGACGTGTGGACACACGAACAGACGCACGCACGAACGGGTGGTTGGACGCACGGATGGTCACACAAACGGATGCATGAACAGACGGAAGGAAGAACGATTGGACGGACGGATGCTTCGCCGCACTCTCCATCATTCACCCCGTGGATATGCTGCGATTTCTTTTTGTCTTTAATACCACTGAGCCACGCTGGTGCTGGAAACTCCTCCTTGCGCGAAACTCTTGTGAACGAAATACCGATACCGCTATCCAATGGAACACATTCCACTTCATTTCACTGGTATTCGCGCCATAGTCAACAAGTTAGAGCCCTCCTTTTGTGTCAACGAAATAAAGCGCAAATTTCTGAAGAACACTAATATTCTTCTGTCATACTAGAGCAAATTCTCTCCAAGTCACTTAAAATGGCGTTACTTCGAATGGATTGGAAAACTGGAAAGGTCATTCTGGTTCATTAATATGGTGATACGTCTAGCCGGCGTACTTATGGACCAGTATCAGCTCTATATCATGCAAAATAATGAAACATGTCGTACTGTACCCACCCTGTACTGTATAGTCCAAGTATCCTTTAGCGGGACGGCTCAGTGCTCTCCCATAGTTGAGTACATTGTACTCTAAATCGTTAACAACTCTTTCTAAACACATGTCATATACCCAAAGCTTGCACGTTTTCTTGGAGAGATTTTCAACTCGTTGCGGCTTGAATTTCGTAAAATATTTTTGTGCAATACTGATCTTCTACTGTTCACTTGGGGCTTGCATAATAATGCTGACTCTGGTTTTCTTAATCAGATTGTGTTCCTTATTATTGCTACGGGTTTTCACAAAGAAAACCACTGCCTGCTTTTGAACAAACTACAAATACTTAATATCGACGTTGACCCCACTTAAACGAATTGAAGCGCTCCTGGCTAACCGCGTTTAACTTGTTTCTGCAAAGGACACAGATTCACGTGCGATACATGTCTTATTCGGTGTGCCACAACGGTGCATACACGGACCTTTATTATTGCTAATCTACTTTAAAAAATTGCCTACTAACATTTTTTCAGAAATACATTTCTTTTGCAGACTTTTCATTCTGCAAAATGACTATAACACTGTGCATGAAAGGTGCCGCACTTCAAACACGGAATTAAACAGTAACTGACGGACTCGGCAAATTTCCTGTACTATGAAGGATCCTGCCTATGTAATAAATAACCAACTATTAAAATCAGTACCATCATATACTTAGGTATACGTGTAACCAACAACGTATCTTAGCACTAACACATATCACCACTAAAGCCAGCCGTCGTTGGGTTACCTTAGCAGATACTTTCATACATCACGATCCTCTGCTAAACTACTCTCATACATCACCTACGTCCACCGACAGCTTCAGTGCACGTCAGTGTTATGATACCCTCACCTTGTTACATGAGCCGAAAGCATAGAAGCAATACAAAACCGCGCTATTTATATCATCTCACGTAATTGCCATAAATCATCCTGCGTAACCACCATAAAAACATCATTACAACTTCCTTTTTAGGCATTAATATTCTCGTCTATGTCTATATCATAAAATGTTTTATCGTAACCCATATCTGTCTTCACTGCTCATGCATACCCGGACTTTCATATCAGTTTGTTCCGGTCATTGTGAGAAGGTTCATGTGCCCAAGACTAACACAATCACCCATCCATTGTCGTTTTTGCAAGACTGCTAGAGAATACAACCGGCTTCGTGGCGCTATAACAATCATTCAAGACTCCATACATTTTAAAAACGCCTTGTTATCTAATCAAACACCAACATGCAACCTCTGGGAATTTTTTTCGTACTAGTGCGAATCGCATTGTATATTTACTGTGTGTATTATTGGGGTTACACTTTTTAAGTTATGCACTATTGAAATTTAGTGTAAGCCTTGTGAGGTTCTGTATAATTTTTGCGTAATATTGGACTGATAAATGTACATATGATTGCCCCTTCCTCCCTTTTGCAATTTACTGTGCACCATGGGAATTAGATAAAATAAAACTAAGAAGCTTTTTGCCTGGGAGAAACTACGGTAACTTATGCTATGCGACTTCATAGAAGAGAAAAACAACGACCCGGGTTCCCACAATGTGAACTGTCTATCCAGGCGCACAACACGGCATAAATTGCATTACAAGTGGGTGGTTGAATGGTTCCAACCAATTAGAAAAAAGCTCATACACAATTATTCATTCTCATCAGCTACAGAATCAGTTAATAGAATTAGTGGATGTCATGCAAACGTACTTCAAATAATAGCCCTGAAAGTTTTCAACGGGCTCTAGAAATTGCACTCTGTTAGCTTTTGCTCTGACTGGGCATGGTGCGCTTTCAGCGCAGGCCTGGCATTTTTCATAGTTGCGCTAAGTAATGAAACACTGAACATTTCCACCCCAGTCGTTTTTCAAAACTGGGATACTTATGATGCTCTGATGATGTTTCCCCCCCTTTATACTTTCATCGACACTGCTTACAACTTCCCCTTGAACTGAAGTAGAGAGGTGCACTGGGTAAACTGGTACAGATTGACGGTAAGACTTACGGCGCTGAAGACAGGGAACAGAGAAGAAGACACAGGCGATGACTGTCATGTGTCTTCTTTTCTGTGTCTTGTTTTCAATGCACTGTCTCCCTGTAAGTCTTCCGCACGAAAACGTTTAGCGTGGGTAATATGACATGTACGTGTTATTCGTACATTCATAGCAATTTCACGCGTGCATCTGGTACTTTTGTCAAGTGTGCACTGTTAACCTAAATTAAATAATTCAGAATATTTGTAAAACGTATGAGAGTTTTTAAGTGGCAGTGCAATATGTAACTTAGTGCTCCTCTGGAGCTGTTGATATCCTAAACTGAGCACTCTAATAGTAAACGAAGCTGTGTATATTTGCTCATTTCAGTATGTTTACGTTATCCTTTGTTATTGAAGGAATGAAAGACGCACTATTAGCGTCAAATGAAACCAGAACAGCGGCAAGACTTTGCGACAGTGTAGTGCGTGCCGTCAAGTTATCACCATTGACAGGCGCGCGCAACCTGTCCGGCAGCTTTCCGCACATATGCGTGCCTGTTCGTAGTGATAAGTGGACAGTGTGCACTAAAGAATCGCGAAAGCTTGCCACTGTTCGGGTTTCGTTTGACGGGATAGTACAATGTTACCCATCTCTATAAAGATTGGTTTCTTAGTGATTAAAGTCGTTAGAGCAATAATATATTTCGGGTGAATTATGCAAAGTACCTTAGGAATGCGCTACTTACTGCCTTTCGATGACAGGCAGAGTTTTTAATCTAAACTTTCACTGGGAGATAGAAAAAGGCTTTTGATTAAAACCCACTTCTCCGGAAGAAGAAACTAAAAATAAAAGAAGAAGTCATCCTAAAATTAAAGGCCAAGTAGAACAGCAGCAAATCATGAAAAAACCATCATATTATCAGTTTATCTTCCCTGGGTGTCCGCCAGTGCATGAGGCCGTAATTGGTTGTAACGAAGGGCAGTGAATCATTGCTGCGAAATTATGTGCCAATGTTTTCACTTGCCGCCATAAATTTCTAAGAAACAACACATGTCTGGAAAGAACTGCACTTTAGAAAAGAAAAACGACTTCTTATATTCTGCGCAAAAGAAGAGTCTTTGTGTCGACATAGGTTTAATGAGGTACTGAGACTGCCAGATCAAGCATAGCTCGGTAGCTTGTTTTTTTTTTTGTGTGTGGTCTTATGACCTTTGAGTGAAACTTAGTCCAAAATGGCCGCTCCTCTGCTTATTTTTAACTAGTACGGCTTTTTTTGTTGCTCAAAGGGATGGAAATTGTTAAAAAACGTACAATAATAACGAGATGTTTTCCCTTAAAGGTACGTATCTTTCCAAGTAGCTCCACAGGGTAACTCATCACTCTAATTCTGCCTTTTCCTCCAAATCTTGTTTTAATCAACTATTAGGATTTGTTGAGCTAAATGGTAATGTAATTAACTCTTAGCTTTTTATTAAGCGAGAGAGTGAGAATAGAGGGAAAGCGAAGAGGTGAACCAGCGCTGAATCAGGTAGACTATCCTTCACTGGGAAAGGAGAAGTCGATGCGGTATTGTAGGGGACAGAAGAAAATAACTGTTTTAGCCGAATAAACAATTCAGCGCTTTATGTCACAAATGGAGAATGAGTCCACTATTCCTAAGAAAACGTAACAGTTCTTTCATCGCCTTTCGAAACTATGATGGCTAGGCCCATGGTGCCAAGATTTTTTCGACAATGTAAGCGCTTCCATCCAGGGGATTTAGTGGAACACTGAGATTAAACATCTCGTTTGAGTGAGCCGGGCAGTAACACAAAAGGTGCTCAGTCGTTTATGCGACAGATCAGCCATTTCAGGCGGCATTGTCTGTCATCTTAATCAATAATGATTAAGCGTTGGTGATTGCTTGTGATGCAGTTTCTTTGAGAGCCGAAGCTCCGTAAGGAATAGCCAAGTCTGGTGATGTTTACCGAAGTGCACACTCGTATCACATCACCTTCTAACCAGCTATGAAAGAACCAGATGCGCCATCTGTCTGGCCGTCCCTCAATGCACCCGTTCTTCAATTGGCTTCTGTAGTATCGTAAGGGCGAAGAATAAGACGATGCATGGCCAGAACAAGAAGGAACAACAATGTTCATTCACGAGGCTGCTGTCTTGGTTTTAATACCCTGGCCCGAGGCCGGAGCATGCGCCGTGGCGAGGGGTGGAGGCACGTGTTATCGGTATGTTCTTGGGCGCGTGCACCTGATAATCTACGATATATCACTTCCTCCCCTCTGAGCTAGAACCTATCCGGCGGCTTGCGGGCACGGGTGGAGCGTCGGAGTGGGAGTGGTTCTGCCGTGGACCTTGGACTTGCTGGCTCGATGCCACCGCCAGACGCTTCCTCACCAGGCTCGGACAGACCGGCCTGAAGGGCTTCGCTGCTAGTTGACTGGATGCCGCTGGATGAGAGTGGCAATTGCTCCATGGCCATTGGCGTTTCGCACGGTTCTTTCTTAACCGGTGTCGACGAGACGCGTGGTCGTACTTGATTGAGGTGTCTACGTTGCACCCCCCTTGGCGTGTTAACGGTTAACAATCGCTTGCCTTCGACTGTTGTCACGGTTCCGGGTAGCCACCTTTGACCTAGCTGATTGTACTGTCGACTCCACACCTCCCTTCCTGGTGCAAACTCTTTCTTTCCAGAGTTCGGGACTCCGTTGACGGTAGTCTCCCTCTTCGCCCCGTCTTCCTCTGCCAGGTAGGTGCTCAGGCGGGTCCGTGGTTGGAATCCAAAAAGCCTTTCCGCGGGCGACTGCTCCTCTCGGGTCGGTGTTGTCCTGTAACGCAACAAAAGTTTGGCAAGCCGACTTTGCAGCGTTCCCACCCGATTTTTCTTCAGGCCCTCCTTGATGGTGCGTACTGCCCGTTCCGCCAAACCGTTGGATTGCGGGTAGTATGGGGCCGTCGTTACGTGGCGCACCCCATTTTCTCGGAAGAACCGCGCTGTCTCTGCACTGGTGAACTGCGGACCTTTATCCGACACGACAGTCCGTGGTATGCCAAATCGCACGAAAATGCACCTAAGTGTGTCTACCGTAGTCGCTGCTGTCGCCGTCTTCAAGGGCACTGCTTCGATCCACTTAGTCTCGGCGTCGACGAGGACGAAGATCATATGCCCTTCCGCGGGACCAGCAAAATCCACGTGTAGGCGGTACTACCGTCTGTTGTTCTTTGGCCAGTTTGCCGGGACCTGCGCTGGGGGCATGGGCAAACACTGCACGCATTGGGGACACCGTTTTGCCAGCCTTTCAATTTCACCGTCTAGCCCTGGGTACCAGAAAATTGAGCGCGCGAGGTTCTTCATTGCCGTCATGCCTGGGTGCGTATCGTGCAACTCTTTCAAAACAAATTGCCGGGCAGCTTTAGGCAGAACCACACGGTGGCCCCAGTAAAGTATCCCGTTACTCACGGCCAATTCGTGTCTCCGTGCAAATTACGGTTGGTACTGCTGTTCCTCTGAACCGAGACGCCTTGACCAGCCTTGCAAGATCCAAGTCTTCACTTGCTGAAGTACGTCATCTTTGCTGGTGTGGTCTGAAATACTCTGCGCAGACAAAACAAAATCATCCATAGCCTGCGCATGCAGGACATATTCGGCTAGTTCATTTTCCCAGCCATTATCGCGAACCGGTAATGGCAACCGGCTTAGAGCGTCGGCATTTGCATTTAGCTCTCCTTTTCTGTATTCCAAGTCGTATTGATAAGCTGCTAAGAGCAGCGCCCAACGTTGAATGCGGGCCGCTGCCATTTGCGGAATGGGTTTATCTGGACCTAGCAAACCAGTCAGAGGCTTGTGATCGGTCACCAGAGTGAACTTGTTGCCAAACAAATAATCTCGAAATTTTACAACGCCGAAGACCAGCGCTAGTGCCTCCTTTTCCAATTGTGAATAATTACGTTCCGCCGACGTTAGCGTTCTCGAGCGGAACGCTATGGGATGATCCACTCCTTGTATGCGGTGCGACAAAACTGCGCCTATACCCTCGGCCGACGCATCACACTCAAGCCGCAAGGGTCTTTGGGGGTCGTAATGCACAAGAAAGTTCGCCCTTCTCATGGTGCGCTTGGTTTCTTGGAATGCTGTTCTCTGTGCGGGCCCCCAACACCACAGTGCTTTTTTAGACAAGAGTCGGTGTAACGGGGCCAAAGTGGACGATAAGTTCGGTAGAAATTTGGAATAGTATGTGACCAGTCCTAAGAATGATTTAAGCTGGCTTACCGAAGTCGGTGGCGGTGCCGCTAGCACTGCTTCCAAATTGTCCTGCAGTGGGTGGAGGCCTTTTGCATCGATTCGGTGCCCTAGAAATACCACTTCTTTCTCCCGGAAGTGGCACTTCTCCTTGTTCAGTGTTAGGCCGTTCGCCCGAAGTCGTTCGAACACTTGCCGCAGTATCATTGTGCCATACTCTTTTTCTGCTACAATAATGTCGTCCAGGTAACCCCTGGTATACCCTGCAACACGGCTTCTATGCGCCGCTGAAACAGCGCAGGCGCTGAGGCAATGCCAAAAGCCAAGCGGTTGTAGCCGAAGAGGCCTTTGTGTGTATTCAACACAGTTATCTTCTTAGCATCATTATCCAGGGGAAGCTGGTTGTATGCGTTTCGTAAGTCGAGTGTGCTGAACACTTCGCCTCCTGATAGCGCCGCAAAGATGTCGTCAATTTTCGGAAGCGGGTACTGCTCTGTTCTTGTCGCTGGATTAACTGTTAGCTTAAAGTCCCCACACAGCCGGATGTCTCCGTTCTTCTTTACTACGGGCACGACTGGTGTTGCCCATTCAGCCACGCTCACTGGGGACAGCACGCCCACTTCCACCAGTCGGTCAATTTCGGCGGAGACTTGCGCTCTCATGGCATACGGGACTGTCCGAGCCTTCAGAAATCGAGGTTGCGCACTTTCCTTGAGGTACAGCTTCACCGGTGGTCCCTTACAGCATCCGAGGCTCTCAAAGAGGTCCGGAAACTCGTCAAGAAGTGCGGTTAGCTGGCTGTCGGCGCGAACAACATTCACCGAAGACGACGTGCCTTCTACTAGCAACATGCCTGCTTTGCGAAATTCCTCTATCGTGTCCCTTCCGCACAAAAGGGGCCCTCGATGGTCCACTACTATCAGCGAACTGCTCACCGTTACTCGTCCAAGCTGTACCTGCATGTCTACCTTGCCAACGACCGGCAACGGTCCCAGGAAACATGAAAGGTGTAGTGGAGTTTTTTGCAGAGCCGGCCACCACTTGCGATGCTTCTTGTACAAGCTTTTGGGAATCACGCTTACTGGTTATCCAGTATCGACCATCATTCGCAGCCTACGGCCTTCCCACGTTAAGGTGCGCTCGATTGGCTGCACCAAGTGCCTATTGGCGGAACTGTGTGCAACGAGAGCATACAACCTCTCTTCTTCGCTTTCACATTCGGTTCCGTCGACAGCGAACGTTCCTGACCTGGGGGTGTGGGGTCTTTTGCAAGCCCTAGCAAGATGCCCTCTTTTACAACATTGATGGCAGATGGATCTGTGATGTCGACAGGACGCCGTTCCATGCGCCCCTTTGCATCTGTCGCATGAAAGGCTGCAATTCTTCCTCCACTGTCTGCCTTGTTGCTGTATCACGTTGACGCCGCCACCTTCGGTCCGGGCGTATGAAGTACGCATGCCCCGAGCGTCTTCGTTCGCTTTCTCAGAAGCTAAGGCGAATTCTTCGGCTTCTTCACGAGTCAAGTTCTTGCGGCCCAGCAAGCACCGGCGCGTTTCCTCATCCCGAATCCCACAAACGATTCGGTCCCGCCACATACGGTCCAGTGTCGCCCCGAAATTACAATTTACGGCCAGTCTTCTCAGTTCAGCAATGTAGTACCGGACGCTTTCTTGCTCATCTTGTTTTCGCATAAAGAAAGAATAGCTTGCTGCTATTTCGTTTGCCTGAGGGTTGAAATGTTCTTCCAAGCATTTCACAACGTCATCGTACGTCAAGGAGTTGATGGCGACCCCCGGCTGGTGCCCTTGCAATATCCGGACGACACTGTCGCTCAACGATGAAACCAGTAGGGCCCGGCGTTTCGCTACGTCGGTAATATCGTTGCCCTCAAAGTAGGCTTCCAACCGGACACGATACGTGCTCCAGCTACTCACGGCGTCGTCGAAGGCAGGGGGTCGGGATCCCATTCTTCTGGTCTCAGCGTCGGAGTGCAATTAACCGGATCCCATCCTCGTCGCCACTGTAGTATCGTAAGGGCGAAGAATAAGACGATGCATGGCCAGAACAAGAAGGAACAACAATGTTTATTCACGAGGCTGCTGTCTTGGTTTTAATACCCTGGCCCGAGGCCGGAGCATGCGCCGTGGCGAGGGGTGGAGGCACGTGTTATCGGTATGTTCTTCGGCGCGTGCACCTGATAATATACGATGTAGTGGTTAAACGGACGTTCGTCACTATGTTTGTTGATAGCGGACGAGAAAGCATTAACATGAACTTTTTATTTCATGGCATGGGTGGAACGGCTGACGACGCACGGATACGCTACCGTGTGCAGCGCCGTTGAGTCGGACGTCGCGGCCAACCCAGCAGTCAGGGTCGCAACTCCGGAGGTCCCGGATCAGGCCACGCCTCATGACGACCACACCCGGTAGGCCTCGTCCACGAACCTGCTCCCGGCCACTGCACTCAGGCAGGAGCCGTTCGGCAGGTCTCGGCCTTGGACCTTGAACAGACACACCGGAGCTCGACCTGGCCGACACGTACGGGTCTCACGTCCGGCTCAGGAACGCTGCCAGGAACTCGTCCTCTCGAGCGGCACACCGTTTCGTCTGCCTTCGTGGCCTCAACTCTCGAGCTGCAGTGGCGGAGATGCCTTGACCAGCGCGACCTCGGACCTCGTTTCCAAGCTCTTGATCACCTTCCGGGCGTAGCGGTTCCACGAGCGGGTTTTGGCCAGCACACTACAGCTGCGGTGCGGCAGCTCACTCACCGGCGTTCGTCGCCTTGGCCAGGGCACAGCCAGGTACCCTCGGGTGCACACCTCGTGAGCTCGCGGCCCACTTCCGAGGCTGGTGCGTCGCTCGGTACGGCTCGGCACCACTGGCGATCCTCGATTCAGCCAGCAACTCCCCTGGCACCTGGATCCTCGGCCACCCTGGACCTCGCCCGGCTCCGTGGTCCTCTGTGCACACGCCCGCGTCTCGCCTGGCAGAACATCTCGCTCGTCCCTTGCTGAAGTGCGACGCTCTCGTGACACCGGCGCTTGATGGCATGGGTTCGGCCACGGAGCAGTCAACCCGCATGGAGACGCGATGCTCCATGCGGGGCATGGCCAGCCCATCCAGCGAAGAGCGTGCGCCGAGACGCAATGCTCGACGCATCCGTGACCATTAGCCAGGCCACGTTCATCGCTGTGTCGAACGGCTGACCGTGGAGACGCCTCGCCGAGATCCGCGATGCCCTCGGCAAGGAAGAGAACAGCAGGCCAGGCCGCGCCCCGAGATGCAGTACTCGTGCCGGCAACGCCGCCCCAGCTGGTAGTTGGACGGCAGTAGCGTGGACGGCCGCGTTCCCTGGCCGGAACCTGGATCGCCTGCGTCCGACGCTTCGGCCTGCTGTCTCCCGTCTGCCGCTGCTTCGGCTCGTCCCCAGCCACAAAGCCCACTGCCACGTGATGGTCGCCCGTGGCCCAATCGTGGCACGCCACCTCTATGGGCCATCACTGGTCATGAGCTGATTGGCGCACAGTTGATTCGCAATCGCACGTGCCTTCTTCTTCTCTTCTTCATTTCTTGTTGTCGCCTTCGTGCCACCTGCTCTCCGCTCGTCTTCTTCAGTTCTGGTTTGATGCTCCTCGGCGTCTTCAAGTCCTTTCCTTACATACGATATATCAGCTTCTTGCCGGGTTTCAGAGCGAATGGTACTCCGCGCCCTAATAAACGTGGTTATTGTCACTGTGTTGGTGTTGTGCGTGGTGGGTGACGCGTTGTAGGTGTTATCAGAGTCATTCGGTGGAGAGAATTCCTCGGAATATTTTCAACAGTGATGTTAGTTCGAAGAAACCGTCTCGATGTCCAGGTTTTTCCACTGGATGTAGAACGCACCGAGAGTGACAACGACGACGAACGATAAGCTGCTAACTCACGAGCAGCAAGTTGCACTTCACGTCCCCTCGTGCGTTAATGTTTCTTCACGCCCGTAGGCCACATTCTTTATTGCATTTATTGTATAAGGTATAGAGCTCGCAATAAAAGCGTAGTTTTCTTGTGCATGGCAAGCAGCGCATTAACAGCATCAATTACGGTGGGCCGCATGTCACCATCACGCTCGAGGTCAACTACTGAAGCGAAATGTTTAGAGCAATAAAACGTGCAGTTACGAGCACAACCAACACCTCTCTGCTAACTTCTCCTGCACCTCCCCTGTACCGTCTGAACGACGCTGTTGTTCAACGAATTTTCATAATTTCAACGTTGCGAAAAGCGTACGCGTGTATTCGTATCAACATCATTGTTGCGATCGTGCTGATGAACCCTCAAGCACCCGTGTTCAGTGAATTGCTCACCGTTGAACTCCGATCATGGCTGTGACACGAGCGCTACTTAATGGGAGGCGAAATGCTTCCGTTCCGTTGAAGAAGCCACTCCATGATGCTTACAGCACAAGTAATGACGACCGCGTAATATGTTTGCAAAGCATCGCTACGTGAAACATTCGGTCCGGCGCAGCCGCGACGGCGGTCATGTGGTCTGGCCCTGATTCATGATGGCCTGGCCCTAATGTGCATACACTGGACACAAGTCAGTGTCAATCAAGTTGTCGGTGTGTTTATGGAGAAACCACGACGCATGAAAATTGAAGTGTGAAACGCTCTTTTCAACCAGGGTACATGCTCGTTTTTTTTTGTCTTTTGAATTGAACTTTAATATATAATAAAAACCAGTGGCAATGCCATTCTCTGAAGTTGCTTGCTAAAATCAATGTTAACGTTCTGACTATTTTGTGTCAGGGAAGCATCTGTGTTCTAGATCTTTGTTGTCCAATAAAACTGTTTTCCCGAATATGTGCGTTCATTGTTTAAAAATTCCAGCTATAAAATGAATCCCGTTTTTTCGCAGGCCTCTTGTTAAGACAGTGTGAGAATTTTGGCCGAGAATGCATCCGGCATTTTTTTTTGCTGCACACGCGTAAAAGGACTACCAGCTCCCTTGCACATCCCCACCTTTTTTTTCCTTCTTGTTTCTCGTGTTCCCGTTACTGAAATTATTTGGTTGGAAAGAACTCTTTCTGGTGCACACGCACTTGCTTCAATTTACTGCAGTGTCAGAATTTTCTTTCCATCGCTGATGAACTGACTTATTGCGCTATGTTCAACTTTTATCTTATTGTATTCTAATAATTAAGCACCCTCTTTAAACAAAGGCAACTTTTTTCCATTTGCCATCAAAACTTTTTCTTTAAAGCCACGGGATACTGCCTCCCCCCCCCCCAAAAAAAAACGTCCTGGCTACACACCTGCAACATCGATCCCCAAAGTACGTGTGATCTGCTCAATTAAGTTTATTTGTTTGCGTTGCATTTTATACTAATATTTCTGACATATAGTTTCACTGCTGATAAAAAAAATCCTATTATGCCTATTAAATTCCATGAAGAGCTAATGCTTGATAGCCCATACATATTGTGCCTTTATATATAAATGTACGAGTGTGTCGCCTTGCTGCAATAAGACAATACTTGTATTTCGCCCTTCATAGGGATCAGCTCTTCACACAGGTGTCACCTAGACAAAAAATTGTGCCTTCCTTCTTTTCATCCAGAAGCATGGCACTCAGTGTGCTTCTAGTTAAAAAAAGAATGCAAGTAATGACTGTTGCAAGTGCTCAAGTTGAGTTATATTTTTATTTATCAAATACTTTGGACGCGTATAGTCTAGGTAAGCAGGGCAAATACAATAGTACAACACTGATCATGTTGAAATCAAAAGAACAAACGAAACCAGAAAACTATTACAGAAATAGAGTCGATATGTTGGGCCAAGTGATATACAAACAAATTGATGATAATCAGCATTATGGTGTAGATTCAAATACGCAATCCCTATCGGTTATTGTACAATGGAAAAAAGAATTCCTAAATGTGTTCGTTCGCTCGAAGTAGGTTGTTAAGACATCTTGTCTACGGTGACGACTGATTCAGTAATAGGGGTGATAGATATAGAGATGAGTCTGATGGTGAATTCTTCATCTAAACTAGTTTAAGAAATTGCAGTCTGTGCTTCTGTCTTTTGATCTCGAGTGATTCAATGTGGTTAGCTTTCACAAGGTCTATGGGTGAATCCTGTCTTCAGAATTCGGCAAATATAAATGTAACTGCCTTTCGCTTCTTTTTTTCGAGGATATTGATATTGGTTTCAGCATAAGGTTATCAAACGATACATGCATATTCTTGTTTAACTGTGATGAAGGTGTTATAACATAGCCGTTTAACGTTGCATGGTGCTTTTTAAAGTTCGTACCTCAAGTGGCATAATTTTCTGAAGGCTGAGGTGCAAGTATTATGAACATGGTTCTTCCATGTTAACGCGTTGTTAAAGGGGACAACTAGACACTTCGGTTATTCCTGTAAATCTCAAGTTTTAGACACGTGTGTCATGCACCGAATAAAACTTTACACCACTGTTTGATAAGCTCATAAACCAGTTATTTGCAAATGCTTTATTGTAGCCTGCATGGTGTTCCGCCTGGTTGTGTTTTCTGGTACTGTAAGATTTCTCATTATTTGTCATATATCCTTGAAAAATAATAAATTACTGCTGCGGGAGGTTGGCAAACAATCTGATAGAATTTTCAAGTACCACGCAAATAGATGTTGAACATCCCGTCAATGGATTTTATCAAATTCTAATTAAAAAAGAGAGCCTTAAGCTTCTATATAGAGCCACAGGCATAAGACAAATTTTGTAGGGGCGAAGATCCTTGTAGCGGCACCAGTTTATCCGTCGTAGTCATAGTAGTAGTAGTCGTAGTGTAACCAGTCTTACATTTTGATCTCCAAGACGGTGCCGATGAGAGATTTCTTCTGTGCATTGTTGAACAATAAAAAATTCGCAGCGTGCGCGTTAACTAAAAGCCGAATTCTCCTGTCTCTCATTTCCCCCTAGCAGCCATTGGCATGTACATTGAGCACTATCTGACGAGAAAGGGTTGCTACGTTATACTCGCTGGGCATAACCACCTTGGTTTTAAAAATGTTTAGCGAGCGCTGGACCGCAGTGCCATCAATACAGTGAACTAGTATATACCATGAGCTCGAGGTGGTTAAAGGTGGGAAGTAGACACGGAGCGCAAGCCGTAAGAAAGTGTGCGTGTGCCACCTCTCGTTTAGTCCTTGGAATGTCCGCTAGATGGCGGTGCATATGCAGAATATAAAGGGAGCCTTCATGTGCGCGCACGCCTCCGTGTTTTAGGGTGGTGACAACTTCCGTCATAGTTGCTTACAACTGGCTAAACGGCCGCTATACTTGACGGGCCACCATGTTGGTTCCAGCGTTTTTTCGTCAATTTTGCCAAGTCAGGAACCGGGACATTCTCACACCCCGTCTCCAGATGGTCGTGCATTGCGGAACGCAGCATCCAGGGATTCTCACTCCAAGGCTCTTGTATAATATCATTTAGTGCGAGGATGGTGTCACAGCAGGTGCTAGATCCAGAGCGATGTGGTAGAAGCAGCTCATACCGAAGCTTGCACACCCACGCTGGTGGAGGTTTGAGGTGCAGAAGCGCTTGACCGCGAGAACCTAAATTGCGCTTGTTGCCATGGAAACCGGTACTGGCAACATTGTGCTTTAGCGGGCGGCGGAAAGTGGTGGGTCCAAGGCTGACACCACCCTAAAACGCGGAGACGTGCGCACAAGGAGGCTCCCTAGGAATATATGATGAAAAGATGCAAGATGGTGGTACTTGGAGTGTTGATTTGAAGGACGAACGGACACACAGACAGATGCATGGATGGACTCACGGATGGCTGCACAGACAGATGGACACATGGACAGAGGCAGGGGCGGATGCATGAACGAACGCAGGGACGGACGCACAGATGGACGTGCGGACGCATGAACAGACGCACGCACGGACGGGCGAATGGACGCACGGACGGTCACACAGACGGACGCATGGACGGACGGAAGCAAGAACGAATAGACGGACGGATACTTCGCCCCACTCTCCATCATTCACTTCGTGGATATGCTGTGTTTTTTTTTTGTAGATCGCGAGCAGTTCGCTACCAAAATAATATCAGGAAGACTACAGACTCGAGTAGCACGACCTTTCAATCTAGAACCAACATTCGGGGTAAAAAATGAGCACCTAAAGCAAAATGCATCATTGTCACTTGATTCGTCAGCTGCGACTCCATCGAGTAATCTTTGTTTCAGCACGACACATATGGTTTCGTTCCTTTTTGTCACTCCATTAGACGACATAGAAACAAAGAATGACAAGAGAAAACAAGCATGAATCAAAGAACAATCATAGTGTGGTTATCGATAAACAATTGATTTTTAAACCAAATACTTTTATGACAAGTTTTACATTCTAAAACAAGGAACACTTGTTTACGGTGGATCCTCTGGAACTGGTAACATATGATGTGATGACGAAAATGGAATGACACTTTTTAGCTTCTAAAGTGTCCTTTTGGCGGAAGCCTGCTGGCATTTGACTATGTTATGTTTCTCTTTTTGTGTGTGTGCGTATTTGATATCTGGAGAAAACACACTTTTCGGGCACTTCTCCCGGCCGCTCTCGGTGAATTTGCTTGGCGGGGTGGCTGCGCATTTCTTGTGAAAGACAGTGGCGCTAACTGTGGTCCACTATAACTGCAAGTACCATTTGTCAGCAAATATTCAATCTATGCTTATGCTGGCTTAAAGGTTCGTCGTCTTCATTAGAATTGCATTGCTTAGCTCAAAGTGGACCTCTAAATTCTAATCAAAATGTACCAGGACGCTAAAGTAGCAAAATGAAACCAGCAACATACGCGCGGGTCTGCTTTATGACTAGACATAAACAGCCGCGGATTTCCACACGATTGCGTTATGAAACAATCCATCAGGAATATGCTAAGAAATGTAACGCGAAATCTTTACGATTAGACACTCGGGACGGCTTCCTGCTCTCCCATAGTAGAGTACGAAGTGCTCTAAATCGTTGAACATTTTATCTAAACATACTTCAAAGGAACACTATTGTGCCCCCCCCCCCCCCTCCCAGTAGAGTGCTAAGTACTCTAAAGCGTTCAACACTTTTGCTACACACATGTAGGCTCACCTAGTATGAGGCCCACGAGATGGCTCTATGCTACACCACAGTAGAGCACTAAGTACTCGAAATCCATATCCACTTCTTTAAAAAACGGGAAAAAAAAGCAAGTGCAAACTGAACCAGTTATTTCCCGCTCCGCTATACACTTTACTTTAAAGCTTCATCTTCTTATTTGCCGTGGCAGCTTTTAGGGGCGAAGCTCCTAATGCCGTGGGAATGTTCATGAATGTCTCTTTGTGACTCGTTCGTAACCACCTAGTTGTATGACTCACTCAGCAGGTGCCGCTAGTGTGACAGGCTTACATACATACATACATACATACATACATACATACATACATACATACATACATACATACATACATACATACATACATACATACATACGGACGGACGGATGGACAGAAAAACGGACAGAGGCACGGACGAACTGACGGACAATCGGTGGAAGCGCGGACGGACTGACACAAGCACGGACAGGCAGATTTACAGATCGCGTAGATGGATCCCACCCACAGACGGACGGACAGAGCATGGCCACACGCCCGGTTCTGCACCGTTTTTTCTGTGCGGGCCCGGTTTTCAACCGGTGCAGATGCGGCGACAGCTTTGAGAGAGGAGGAGCCCACAAGCGCTCTAGATTGCTGATTGGATGAAAAAAAAAAAAAACGGTGGCCCATGATGTCATCACGCAAGTTGGAGACGGTCGTCAGACATGGTGCTAGGCTGAAGCGACGAAGCGAGTGGCAAGGCCTAGTCGGTAGCCGCGTAAAAGAAGCTTGCTTGTTTGGGCGTTTTGTAATTACCCCTACAGTTAATGAGCATCCACGCATATTTTCACCGAAAGGCAGCACGCCGGCGCAACCTGCTTGCTCTCGTCACTGGCTGGGATCGCCGATGCATGGCCGATGGAACCCGACGGAGAGTTGTGTTTACGCGAGGTTTGGAGACCGACGATTTCGTGTGTTTCGTGCCATCGTTCGCTTTGACGTGGAAACCGGAACGTCAACATCTGCAGGTGTCATCTCCGGATGACACATACTTGTCTTCAAAAGTGTTCGATCGCTGCAAGCAGCGCTTGTGATTTGTATGTGCGCCGTGTTCGTGGTTCATTCGTGAGTACTGGGTGAGGACACAATCTGCGGTGATTATCCTTATCACCGTCGTTGGACATGTTCTGCGGCGTGTTCGCTGCTTTGACGCGGGCAATATGATGTGGTGACCGCGTTGTGTCCGAAGTGCTCGATCGTGTCCCCAGTTGACAAAGTTTGCTCATGAGGTACCGGTCGGGGTATGAGCCTGCGATGTTCTGCAGCGGGGCTAGACGCAAAAGTTATTTGCGGTGTCTGTGTGCTCTGAAATGTGCCGTGAATAGGTGGTGTTAGTGGAGCTTTATTGTGTATCTGGCGTCTCGATACAGGAATCCCATCAAACTTGAATTTGCTGCCTAGCTCGCGTATGCTTTGTTACAAAGTTTTTTCCGCACTTGCACGCTTTGCTTTGAGGCAGTGTTGTATTAGATACGTGTAAGAAAGCTGGAGTCATAAATGACAACTTCAGGTAGCGTTTATGTCTAACGTGTGAAAAATAGTACACACAGAAAATTTCAAATAAGAGAAGTCTTGATACGAAAGTATTTTTGATGTTTCTTACTCACAGAAAAACCTTATCGATAGTCAAGTGAAAAAAAAAATGTTGTGGTTCCCTACAATTTTCCTTCTTATAATGGAAGGCTATATGGATATATGGAAAACAACAGTATAAATAACCAAAATTGTGTGTTCAATATAAAATCTGTTAATGTACAACTGTCACAACAACTTATGCCAAACTTTCATGGAAGTTATGATGATAGTTACAAAAGCCAACCGAGTTGCGAAATTGTTGATTTCCAGTACCTTGCAGATTGGCTTTTGCTCAATTTATTGTTATTGGTGTATCTTTTTGCCATGAACCTTTTATTTAATGCAAACAAAATTGACCCGTATTTACCAAACAGTTGTCTTGGAGCATTCTTCCAGTACGTTTTGATTACCAATTTTGTTTGCACCTGGTGCTGGATACCCTGTCGTAAAACTACTCATGCCAGTAAAATATTCCCATGAGCTATTTTGCACTGTCGCTGATAGCGTGAGAAAAGGGCTTTGACAATAGACGTCTTCAGGTGTGTTCGACTTGAAACATGACGCACACATGAAGTGACTGAGCATGACCTTAGGCCTAATCGCCATCTGTATAAAAGAAGCTAATACGGATGTTATTGTAATTTTAGTACGAGAGTTAATCAGCATTTAAGAAATTATTCATCAAAAACAGCAGAACAGTGCTAGGTTTTGGATGTAATATCGCCCATGGAAAGGCACAAAGTGTGCTTTGTATGTGAGTGTGAGGTGCTTTCAATTGTGTGTGTTTCATGTCATTAACTTCTCAAGTAATCCCATGCAGGTGAAATCTAGATAGGACTCATGCTCATTGAACACAAACGTGGAACGTATTGGTCTGCTGCGTAAGGTGTCCAGATTACACAGTGAAATGCATTAGTTTCATTGCCTCTTCATAGCTGTCTTGCACGTTTTATTATTTCTGAGCTATTTTGCTGTTCCTTTTGCTCTATGGTGAGGGCATAGCTTTCGAGGGGCCTCTAGTGTCCTTTGACGTATACCTGCAGTGGGTTGCAGCAGCTTTAGGTGTTGTTTTATGTGTTGTGCATCATGCAATGTATTTTTATTACTAATTAATCCACGCAAGTAATGGAGGACCCCAAACTAGACGATCGTTTCATAGAAGCTTTATACTTTCATTAGGTTCTGATTGTAAATAATGCAGCATCCGAACTTGTAAAGTATAATTGAAGCCTTTGTCAGATAAATCTAAGCCCAGTAAAGCAGCATGCATATCATCCTTGACATTATGCGCAAAAGGCATAGCATATTTATTACATACTCTAAAGGGATCTTGTGGATTATTCTCCTCGTGTTCTATAACACCAACCTGAAATAATACTATTATGGACACTATGGCAGGGAATACAGAAGTGCATGGCAAATAGCTTCGAACACGCTGTTGCATAGTTCATGGAAGCAGCTGATGAAAAACACAGGAAAGGGGGTAAAATCGAAGACTTCGTTCGTCAATAAAATGAGATTTCTGGACGAATAGACCTAGAAAGATCAAGCAGCGAGTCTCGAAACTGCCATTTATTCCAGTGAAAAAGCGCGAAGATTCTCGTGCCACACTTCATTCCTCGTTTTTTTTTGTTTTTTAGCGTGCGATACGTTATCTATTTTTAACAAAGAGCATCATGGTTCTAGTAAGCCTTGCCACTGCCGCCTTATTATAGCTGATACAAAACAGCAGCTGATTGTATCACTAGCTGCTTGTGAATATAATGTGATAATGAAGCACAGTGCAGCGACAGCCATTCCTATTCACCTATGTTCTCTCTCATACTGCTTACAATAATTCACTGGTGCTCTTGCTCTCTGCACCCATCGCAATGCAGGCAGCATCACAAGAATCAAAATTTTCCTCGTTCTTAGCAGCACAACACTTGGCCTGCTAAGCTACCCAGACACTCATGTTACAGTGATGAGTACAGCTGTCAAAGAGTCTGATACAGCAAACAATTATTCTAGGTTTTCATTAATGAGTCACTGAACATTCCAGCACTACTTAGGTGTTTGGTTATGTACTGCGCTATTTCATTCATGCTCGTAATCGGTATCGCCCCTTTTCCAACCACACTTCTTGCCGGAAACAATAAAAAATACTAATTTATTTTATTTCCATATTTGAGTCTTGTGTCTTTATACAACAAGCAAATTTTTTTGTGAATGTGCAGAGGATTGATTACACTTCACTGCACCACAGAAAGTGCTTTAAGGTCTCCAGCCATCAGTGCAGAAAATTTTGAACTAAATTTTTTGGAATAACGTCCAGAGACAAGCGAGCCAGTGAATAAAGCCTGTGGGGGTTTGTTTGCATCTACCAGCATCCACTGCTGGTAGACGTTAAACAGCTGTGATAATTTTATACATAAAATTTAGAGAAAAAAGGCTATTCTGTGTAGTTAGAGCCACACTCTCAGCAGAAGTGAAATTCGTCATTTCACATCGCTCAGGCAAGCATGCGTTTTGTTATGCCTCTTTTTCTAAACAGAGCTGCAGCTATTTTTATTTCACAGTTGCCATATTTTATTCCTATCTTTATAAAATGCAAGCTTTGAGTGTATTTCTGTTGCACGATTTGAGCGCACTCCCTCTACTATCTGCTTGAAAAGTTAGTTACCTGTGTAGTTCAAGTACATCTTTTGGTGACGAGCCACTACTAAGTGGCTTAATTTGTGTGAGCTGACCGGTCTATACACTACTTGTAGGAGTGTTTTAATTTGAATTTTGGGCACCTTCATTTTTGATATGTGGACGTCAGTTTGAACTGGACGATATGCATGTGTGGGGTTTTTTTGTTCAGATTAGAACATTTCGCACAAAAAAATCATAAGTTCTCAGTTCTTGCAGGTACGTAATAGTACAGGCATTGGTGAGAGCAGATGACTAGTGAACAATTATTTGTTGAGGACTGTGAAGTTGATTATATTGTTTTACATATGTTTGTGTTCTGGTAGAAAGCTAAGTGTGTGTAAGAATTCAATGAGGTCATGCGAATAGCTGAACTACTATTCATATTTAGAACTGAATCAGGTGTGTTCAGATGATCAGTCACAAAGAGCCCAATCTAGACAGTCATTCAATGGAAGTTTGTACTTTTATTAGATACTGTTTACAAACAATGCAGCAGCCGAACTCGTAAAATATAAATGAAGCCTTTGTTGGACAACTGTGGGCCCTATGTTTTCTGTTTTCAACAAAGGGCACCATGGTACAGTAAAAGCTCGGTAATTCGGATTTTACGGGACCGAAAAAACTGTCCGAATTAACCGAATGCCGAATTAACGAATGAACAGGGAAAACAACACTTAAAATCAAGCTGCAGAAGCATACCTTTATTTGTTGAAGTATTTTGTAATTGTCGTCTGCGTTTTTGCGCAGATTCCGGCTGACATCACAATTTTTCTTAACTGTTCCAAAGGGCCAACAGCACGCAAGCTGTTGGGAGTGTTCAGGCAAGCATTGTAATCCACCGGAGCAAAACTTCTTCGAGCTGGGGATGAGCTGCGGTTCGCGACCACTTTCTAGAGGCATGAAACTTCTCGCTTTCGAAGGCTTGTCGAATCTGTTGTTCATTTTTCACGTACGTTCCCAACGTGCTCTGCTTCACGTTGCACTTGGTCATAACCTGCTGTCGCGATTCGCCGTTCTTCAGTGCTTTCAAAATTTCCACTTTAGTCGCCAAGTTCTTCGCGTCGTAGTTGTGCCGCTTTTTCGGCGTTGCCATCACTGTAGCGCACGATGTTGGTGGCATGCAAATACGGTCACAATGGAAGAAAAAGAGAACTCCGCAAGAAGAGATGGTTCCGACACGACAACACAAGGGAAAATGGCGTCGGAGGCGCTGAGTGGAGAAGAAAGAAGACGCCGACGTTCGGTGACGCTACGATCGCCCGCACTAGTTGATGATGATGGCGATGCCACTCAGGTTTCGGTTTCACTCCAGTGGTGCCAGCACTGCTTTATCACACTTTTGTGTAGCAGCAGCCCCCAGCATTTGTCCGAATTAAGCGATGCGGAGCCGAATTCCTACGAAATAACGAAGGTTTGGTCCCATAGATTAAATGCACTTTGGCCGGTACCAATGGAGCCGTCCGAATTATTCGAATTTCCAAATTAACGGGTGCCAAATTAACGAGCTTTTAGACTACTACAAAGCGTTGCCACTGCCACCTTGCTAGTGCTGATTGTATCACTAGCTGGGTGTGAATTTATTGTGATAATAAAGCATAGTGCAACAACAGCCAATTCTGTGTTCATCCACTCGTGTTCTCTCACACTGCTCACAATAGTACACTGGTGCTCTTGCTCTCTGCCCCCATTGAAATGCAGGCACCATCACTAGGAATTAAACCCGTTTCCTTATGCTCAGCAGCACAACACTTTGCCTGCTAAGCTACCATGACACCAACGTTACAGTGATGACTACAGTTGTAAAGAGACGGATATAGCAATTATTCTAGGTTTTCATTATTGAGTCACTGTACATTCCAGGACTACTGAGGTGATTGGTTATGTACCGTGCTACTATTACCATGCTTGTAATCGGTATTGCCCCCTTTTCACCCACACTTTTTGCCAGAAGGAATACAAAAATACTGATTTTTTCTTATCTCCATATTTGATTCCACATGTATTTATACAACAAGCAAAATGTTTTTTGTGAATATGCAGAAGATTGATTTCACTGCAGCACAGAAAGTGCCTCAACGGCTCCAGCCTTCGGCACAGAACATGTCCAGCTGAAATTTTAAATAATAATGCGCAGGGACAAGCGAGCCAGTTAATAAAGCCTGGGGGGGGGGGGGGGGGGAGTGTTTACATCTACCAGCATCCACTGCTAGTAGAGATTAAAAAGCAATGTTAATCTTAATCATGAAATCTTGAAAAAAGAACGCCATTTTATGTAGTTGCAGCCACACTCTTAGCAGAAGTGAAATTCGTCATTGCACAAAGCTCTGGCAAACATGCATTTTCTTTTTCTAAACAGAGCTGCAGCTATTTTGAATTACAGTTGCCAGAATCCAGTCCTATCTCTATCAAAATGCATGCTTTGAGTATATTTTAAAATTTTTTAGTGCACTGTTTGTTCAAACCACGAAAAAACTGGGATAACTTTTTTGGAGTATCTTAAATGCGCCGTGCCTAAGCACTTATTTCAGTGTAATGAGGCCTACTTTCTTTCCTGAGAAGAGGTATAACTGTCGATAAGCTCAGCTCACCATTTTTAGTTAGGGTGAGTGTTGAAATGATGGACACAATTTAAGAATGTTGCAATACATGAAGGTGTGGTTTGCTACGAGGGAAAAAGTGCGACAGTAAGGTTTTAGTAGAACACAATAACAGTAAAAACAAAAAATAAATACATGTGTTACTACCTCTCTGAAAAGATATTGCCCAAGTGCTGCAAGCAATGTGAAACTGTGAAAGCATTCATATAAATTAAAAAAGCTGATGAGAAACGGACGCCTCATAGTCCGTAAGCACACACGGTAAGGTTTAAGCTGCAATACATAGACGACTTCAGCCATGTGTAGTGCCACTACAATTGCATCATGCCATGAAGCTGAATTTCATAGCTCATTGCACCAAATTGTTGGAGTAAATTATGGACCTAAAGTATCACTGCACAAGCTTCTGAGTAAGCTCATGTTGGTATTCCTGCGCTCACATAGTGCCCTGTTATTCGCTGCTAAGTTCACGTGTGATCAAATTTCTCAACATTCATTGTTCTGAAAACAGATTTTCATCACAGTCCTTTCTGTATTACAGGATGAAAGTAAATTTGATTGAATTTGCTTTATGCTCACTCTCACTTGAGAGTACTCACTCACAATCATACTCGTGTCTACTTACTCTCCACGGACTCATACTGACTCATGTCTTTCAAATGAGTGTAATTGAGCGTACTGACCAGTTAGTATACCAAGCTATGCTGTGAAAAAACAAATTCTAATTTAGACAACAGCTCCAGCAGTCTGAAGTGCCAATATGATGCATAGCCATGTATTTTTTTTTTGTTAGACTCATATTCAAATTTCAGTGCAATTTAAAGAGGTCGATAACTTCATGCTCCGGGGCTTGTCTCTTTCTACTACAGTTGTTGACTAAAGAAAAAAGCGATGGCTTTTGTTCCTGTTCGCCACGTTAATACCAAAAAAACCCAGCTGACCAAGGTTTAGCCAAATTTTTGGTGCTTTCATGCTGTGAATCAATAGAAAAACTGCTCATTGAAGTTGTGGAAGCTACATGTCACTCATATTTTGTTTACCCGGAACTACCTGGAGTTAATGCCATGGCAGAATATTTATGTATTTTGTGAGCATTCACTACTGTAATCAAGTATGTGTGCATATTTTGTGTTACCATTTGGGTGCTACATGATTTTTTTGTTTTTTGTTTTTTCAAAATGGTGAAGTAACGTTCAGACCATTTATTATGTTACACAAGCAATGTGTTTGGATTTGTAAGGCTGAGATTGTAGGCACTGTTACACTTCGTGCAGTCCATATGTTATTGCTGCTGGAACCCTCTTGCTGCAATACCCTCAGGCGAAATGCAGGCAATGAATTAAGGAATTAGTTAGTAAATACTAGTGCTGTCAGCACTGTGGCTTCATAACATGCACTATACTGCATTTCTACTCATTCAGTGAAGTACTCGCAGAGAGTTGTGCTAGTTTGGCTGACAAAGCAGGATTGAGTGTACCTAAGGGGGGGAGGGGGACAATGTAAGTGAGGTATAGCCAATGGGAACTGATCTCCAATATGGATTCAGTACGAGACTCAGTGAAACACTCCAGCGGCCCTCCATCTTAATGTGACTACTCTTCAATGCCTTAGGTATGATAAAATTGAACCTCACGCACGCCACCTGATCTAGGAGCAAGAATGTATGTGGACCTCATCCCATGTCACATGAACTCGTTCATTTACACAAAATAGCAACAAGCCTGAACAGTTCCCTGCGCAGAAGCCAGTACGATGCAAACATCTTCTTAACTCATACAGTTAGTGAGACAATAACTCCAACTACTAGTGCACGCAGCGTCTGGCAAGAATCGTCTTGCGATCATTTAACAAGAGACCCAACATATGGCCATGGGAGACGTGGCTTTGAATTCTGTAACTGGAAATCAATTGGCAACCGTTAAGCTGCAATGGCCAACTGGGCCCTGCAAAAGGTGCTCGATGCATGGCTCAACTCAAGAATTTTTTTCGGGCGGTGTTTATGTGGTGAACAGCTAACTTTAGCCACAGTAGTTGATGTGAAGCCGTGTATATACTTTAGTGCAACCCAAAACGTTCAAGCATGAAGAAGCTGTGGAGAGTGTCAGAACCCGCACAACTCTTCCCTTGCCCTGGCTCCTTCCATAGTAACCGAGCAGTCTATTTCAGTAATGTTGTTTATCATTCTCCTACATGTAGTCTCGAATCGCAGAGGTTAAGTTATTTTGGCTGAATACTCACAGATGGATCTGAAGGGAAACTATATTTACATTGGTGACACAGCCAATCCTCATATCATTTCAAAATTTCACAATCAGTGTGTCATATGGAGTTGCACAATTTGTTTATCGACATCTAGTAAGTCAGTTGCTGTTTACTTTTCACTGAATCAAGTGCAGTAATTAAAAACAGAAGATCGGGTAAAAGCTTGCACCAACCAATGCAAGAGCAATACAGGGATATGTATCAGCAAAAGCTAATAACTATACTAGCAGAAGGGGAAGTAGTTTATGAGGTAACTACACAAGCAAAATACCAATCATCAATATGTAAATTTGTACAAAAGATAGAATTACCACATATAGTGTTGCAATCGTATGCATAAAAACACCAAGGGAAGACATAATGACATCGTAGTTGTATGCTTGGTGAAAGTATGATGCAGAAAAAAAAACAATTGAAATAACATGTATAATTGTAAAAACCATATAATTAAAGAGGTATTTGTTGAATGTGTGGACTTCAATTCGTCATTGTTCATATGCAATAATAGTGGCTGGACTTGATAGTTTAGTTAGATGTGATGACCATCAGATTATTTTATTCAGACGCAGTTTGTGTTCAAGTGCTGGTTCGTTGTGGCATTCAAGCTTGCATTGCCCTTCATGAAATCATTCAGGTGCTGCTGCATTATTTTTGCAAAATTTCCAGTTTAACTTACGCAGGATAATAAAAACCGGAAAATTGTGAGGCTAAGGAAAGGTACAGAGGACCTAAATTGTACCGTTGTAAATGTATAATTGTGATATGTATGTGCATAAAGCAAAGTGGATGGAACGACAACTTGCCCCCAACCGTGACTGAACCTGCCACCTTTGGATAATGCGGGTAATGCTATAAAACTTGAGTTACGGTAGAGCATGAGGTGCATCATTTGAAGGTTGCAGGTTTGGTGCTTGTCGGTGGAACTTGTCTTTCGTCCACTTTGTTGTTATGCATATCTATATCACAATGGCTACAATACACTCAAAACAATACAATCAACTATTCCCATACCTTTATCGGCTTACTTATCTTCTGGTTTTCATTAAGGTCGAGTTAAACAGAAAAACGAGCCCTTCGAATTCCATTGTTTTATTGATTACATAGTTGGCTTGTGTAAAAATCAATTAAATGGGCAATTCGTCACCTCCCTTCGTGTTTTCAGCTCACATTTAGTATCGCATCAATCGACATCTGTTACAATGGGCACTTTGCAAAGAGCTATGTATATGTGGGCTGGTAATAAACATGAACAGTTTCATCACACTCTGACCTTGGTGTCAAATAATTGTTGCTAGTATGGCTCTTGATTGGATCATGGCTGACTCTAAGTGCTTTTAATCACCATTCAGGCTACAATTGCTTGAAAAATAAATAGGAAACACTTGAGAAAGTAGATGTTATGTCGTTCATCTTTCATTCCTTATTCGCTGTACACTGTCATATGATTGCTGTCTTTTCTTGTGTCATTTAGGGTGAATATTTCTAGGTAAAGGAGGCATAGAAACAATGTCTGTGTGCATTGTAGGAATATATGCCTTCATGCTGCCTCACGCTGCGTACTTTTCCTTATGTTAAGTGTATTGTCACGTGGGTCCTGCGAGAAAGACGAAGGTGGCAGTGCATAGGCGATCTGCACGCTTTTATGTAGAACGCAACAAGAAGAAAGACGAGGAACTCTCTGGGACGTGGTAAATAAAAAGACCGACCCGCTGCTGCTTTCTCAACTTCTTAAAATACGACCTCTTTCTTCACGTCGCGACAATATGAATGTGTGCCTGCCCACTGGTCTGTGTAAGAGTCGTGATATTGCACAACCTGCAATTATCTCCCCTCACATTCCCAGTTTGGTAGGATGAGGAATCCAGCACAGGTAAAGAAAAAAAATTGGCGAATTGAGAAAAATGTAAAAAAACGGGATAGATCGATATTTAGAAGTGCTGGGTATTTTTAGCACAAATGTCACAAAGCTGCAATTAACAAACAATTAAAACTTACAAGCGAAAATCTACTTCAGCTCAAAACTGCTATGTTAGCCTTCAGATAGAATGTCACAAGGTAAGCGGGGGGGGGGGGGGGGTTCGGACGTCGTGCGGGGGCGCGCGCATGAGGCCCGGCTGCAGTAGGTTGCCGAGCCCTGCTTTGTGACAGTGTCACATCGTGCCAGCGCTGCGCACTTCATTAGAGCGGCCCGCGGCGCTGCTCTAACGGAGTAGCGTTTCGGGGGGGGGGGGGGGGGATTGAGATTTGTGTCTGTCTGTCTCGACCTACATGTCTGTAACCTCGAGATTGATGGCTGATGGTCGTCAGCGTGCCTACTTGAATAATCTGGTTTGGAACGTGTGCGGGAACGTCGTGTTCTAACAAGCTGAAGCGCGGGCACGTTCAAGCACGGCGATGTCACGCAGGACGCACCTAGTGCAGATGGGCTGATCGCATGCTAGATACGGCAGCTTAAGCGAATATCAACAATCACGCAGGTTAAGGCCCATCTGTAGAGTTTCTAGCGTCCACGGCCGCAACCATGCAACTCATGCCGCTGGAGAACAGAACGTAACAGTGCACGTACTTCGTTTAAATTGAACCCGCAAAGGCAAAAGTGCATTCGTGCGGCCCCACCGTGAACAGCCTCCGTCTCCAGACCCAGCTACGGACGGACGGATGGGCGCTTCGGCCCGCTCATCTTCATTTTTTCCATCAATGCTCTGCGAGGTTTTTTTTTGTTTGTTTGCTCTGTGGATGCCAAAACAATAGTTTTCTATTCGCAGGATAGTATAGAGGATAATACAAGTATTGCGGAACATCATAGCCAAGAAAGAGCGCGTATGGATTTTTCTTGAGCAACACAAGCACACTCTATAGTATTTTCCCGGATTTTTCTTGTACTTCGGAAAAGTTGATATCCGAGTAGCAGCACCCTCTCTTTGCAGTTTCTGCGTTCAAGTTCTGCCTCTGCTGAAGTGAGCTTGGTAAGATAGAAAATGGAGAGGTAGAAATCCAATCACAACATATGAGAGATTGCCTCTTTAGGAGCACCGTTGCCGCAGTTCGATTTCCTGTTCACTGTGGCGCGAAAATCCGCGGACTTCGAACGGCTCAAATTGAGTTCGCATATCGTACGTTGAGGTGTGGCTGTTTGATTCTACTTATTTTTACAGTCCTGGCTTATAACTTCATCGACAACGCTTCTTTTTTGGTTTTTGGAGCACTGGTGGAACTCGAATCTGAAGTAAGAACATTGGTGCTCTTTTTTTCCTTAGGAAGGAACGCTCTTCCGTAAAATTCCTAGCGGTATTACTGTTGCTGACTCTCGCGATCTGAAAACAAAAGTTTCCAAGTCGCTAATTTAGGTTCATGCTCGTTTTTATTGTTCTCATGCACTTTACTTCCAACTATAAAGTACTGATAAATGGTCGTTGCTTGGCGTTCATAATTTGTGGCAATAGTTACGTTAAATTACTCGCCCTCTTCACAAAAAAAAAAAACTGCGCCGAGTAAGCACAGACCACGAGGTACGTATTGGCATCATGTCCGCCGTAGCCGCTACAAGTATTCACATGGACCGAAATTAACGCTATACCAAGTGAAAAAAACCCTCGAGATACATATCGAAAACATGCAATTGTACGTACAAGAAAACCTGGGTCAAACGACCACAGCACGTACGGTTTTCGGGGTGATGCGAATTTCGCTTTAGTCTCGGCAAATGCCTATTAGCCGTAAATGTATTAATATGCCATCGCTGCGAGCCGATTGTCGATCTCCGACGTTTTAAACGAACGCACCCTACGCCTCAGGTACGAAGAGATACTGTATGCACTGTGTTCGACGCGCCAACCACGTGTGAGTGCGGAAACGAAAGCGGCACATGCGAGCCGCACAACCAATTCGTCAGAATCCCGGTGTAAAAAAAACTTGTTAAGGTATATAATTAAGCTTCAGAGCTGACTCACGGCCTTCGAGATGGCGTGAGCCAGTATTTGATGCTCTATCCCCTTCCGTCACGATTTATGATGCTCTGTGAGAAACGTGTCAAATGGCGTCGCAGAATTCCTAGGCCCGCAGTATAACATTCCAAGCAACAAAATGAAGGAATGCGTAATTGTGTCGGGTGAGTTTTGGTAATCAAAGGAATGAGTGTGTAGCTAAGTGTTTAAAGTTTCGGCCACCAGTGAGCTTCACTAATTGCATGAAAAGAATCCCTTATTAGGCTCGAAATAGATACACAGTTTGTTTTTTGGATGCATTGTTGCGAGCGAAGAAAAAAAAGTACTTTTCACGTTGGTCTTAGAATCCGTCACGTCGAACAATCCTCGAACGTGGTAGAACATCCAACAAAGTCGTCCTCTTTAGAAACACACAACATAATGATGTTTAATAATCGCCTGCCCCACCGCGGTGGTCTAGTGGCTAAGGTACTCAGCTGCTGACCCCCAGGTCACGGGATAGAATCCCGGCTGCGGGAGCTGCATTTCCGATGGAGGCGGAAATGTTGTGGGCCCGTGTGCTCAGATTTGGGTGCACGTCAAAGAACCCCAGGTGGTCGAAATTTCCGGAGCCCTCCACTACGGCGTCTCTCATAATCATATGGTGGTTTTGGGACGTTAAACGCCACAAATAAATAATTTAAATAATTGCCAGTTGTCCACCCAGAAGGCCTTTCCGAATGTGCACATTAAGTTTCAAGTCACTTGATCAAACACACGGTGCGTGACGTGCCATTGAGCTGTGTGTCTCCGTTTGTACAAACCGTGACCGAAAGGGCTATTGTGCCTCCATGTGACTTCTCGTTTTGTTTACAGAGTGGATCGATGTCATGCTCTCATTTTTTAAGGTGTTGATGTGGGCTGCCATAGTTGTGTTGTGATTTTCGCGTGCCTTCCTTGTGCAACGCATCCTATAATAGGAGGATGAGGACCGAACTAAGGCCTATATTATCTTGGCCTCACGACGTCCAATCGCATGAAACATGAGGTCACAGTTCTGCTGGCACAGCCATAAATCTCCTAAAAAAACATCTCCAATACCTCCGCGATCTAAAAATCATAACATGGTACCATGTTTCTGATTTTTTTGTCTTTATTCCTTACGTCGAAGCACCTCGTTTC
Organism: Rhipicephalus microplus; assembly: GCF_013339725.1. Classification (NCBI taxonomy): domain Eukaryota; kingdom Metazoa; phylum Arthropoda; class Arachnida; order Ixodida; family Ixodidae; genus Rhipicephalus; species Rhipicephalus microplus. The sequence continues at coordinate 234,918,827 of NC_051167.1, read as the reverse complement.
TTGCATGAGCTGCTGAAGTTCAGTGTGGTGCAAAAAAAAGCGCGCTAAAATTTTGAAGGGGCTACTGCTGTTCCAGGACCACAATGCACCGGGTTAATTAGTTAATTGTTGCGTTGTGAGATTCGCATGGTGTTCCGATAGAAGAACCACACCCCTCGGCTGCTGTGTAGGAACCGATTGGTTATTGCAAAACGGCACCTGTTCGCGGAATGCGTGATTCATGCGCTGCGTCCCTCCCGTAGGGAAACCCGTCACCCTATATCCCTTTCGCTCCGGCCACCAGGCGGAGTGAGCGAGCCGGTGATTGCGACTCCAGGAATAGCGGTTCGCCCATTTGACGAGAACGGCACTGAATTGCTTGTAGAACATCCCATGCCTTGCCTCTTAGATGGAGTTACCATAGCGATCTGGTAGTTAGCGATGACTTTGCGGGCATGATTCCTTTGTCGTGTCCAGCTGGGTCCCTGCTACTTGTGGCTCTGGCTCATCGCTAGGCTGAAGCTTGGTGACACAAGTGAGTCTGCTGGTAGATCCAGCAAGTATGGATCCGGCACAGTGGCTTTCCGAGTTCTTTCGCCTTCCTTTCTGTGCCCGCTTGGCATGCGGTGTACCGGCTGGCTTAGGTCGACACCGAATTTTATCTGGTATAGGTGCCTTCTAAACGTTCCCGTTCCACATTTATTCATGCAAGATCTGGGCCCGAGCTTATCTATCATATTTGCCTTCCATTCATGAAGAGCTGTCTTTAAAATTACGGATGAATACGGCTTGCCCTACAGAAATTTCTCTCAGGGAGCTATATCCATGGTGTTCGAGGGTGTTTTCTCAGACGGCTGGGGCTGGAGTTGTGTGAGTGCAGTGAGTATGTCGCGCCCGAACATTAGAGTGACTGGTGTTTTTCTCGTTGCCCTTGACACAGTGCTGTGTTGTTGGGCAGGAACCGTGCCAGCCTGAATGCAAATGCTCCTGTTTGGTTCTTGGCTAACACCTGTCTTTTTGGAACACCATCCTCCCTGCTTGGCCGTAAGTGGAGGGATGGTATTGGGTGCTCGCGACATGTGTAACCCCGTTTTTTTAAAAAAATACATAGAATTTTGAGCCAGCAAAAGACGGGCCATTGCACTGGAAAAATATCGATTAAAAAGGGTGTCTTCTTGTCCCACAACAATTATCGTCATTAGGCTAGCATGTGCTTCCTTTCTTGACAACTCGGTGCTGGCCACTTTCCTATCGAGAATGCAATGTAACCCTGATAATGGGCATGTCGATCGGGACCGGAATGTACCGGGTGCGGGGTGATAGCGCAAGGATGGAACGCAATATAGATGACGATTATTGTTGGGGGACAAAAAGACATCCTTTTTACTCGCTCTTTTCTTTAGAGTGTGTCCGTCAGGAGCTTTTTGGGGAGCCCAACCGTTGCGAAAAGGTTTCGCATTTCCTCGATCATTGTGGCACCTTGAATGATGCGCATGCAACGCACTTTCAGCCATTTGGTGTACGCATCGATCACCACTACCAACATTTTCCCCTCCACATGGCCAGCAAAATCCGCATTGACGGTATGCCAAGGGGTCGTTGCGCGCTTCCGCTGACGTGTAGGTGCTTTGCCTGAGGCCTTTTGGTGCAACAATCTAATGCAAAATTATCCGAAAAAAGAAGTAACGGAGCCCATTAGGCGTGCGATGAACAGATAGACCGTTGAGGAGCAACCACAGAGGGAAGCGGCCGCGAGCACACCACTTAGTCTCCAAACACGCTTCAAAGGGATGAACCGCCCGGTAAATGCAGGCAGTGCTCCTCTTCCCCGTCCTCCTTCTTTCATGGCTCAGCCTTTCCCCGTATTTTGCCGGCGACGGTTCGCGTTGCGTCGTGCTCGGAGAGCTCGACCATGGCCGCCTGGATTCGACGATGTAAGAATTACAACGTGGTGCTTTTGTGTACACTTGGATGAGCGTGGGTTGCTGATTTTGCGTTTCGCTGCACCCATGAAGTCTGGAGCAAGTCTCGAGACGTCACCACGCCGCGCTGTATATCTCTGGCTTCAAGATAGTAACGACCAACACACGACAGCAACAGTTGGGAAGGCCAATATGGCGGCCGAGAAGGCAGCAGGCCTATCGGATATATATATTTCAGTCCGACTCAGGGCATAAAAACAGCACTGGATTCTAAGGCAAGTAGGTATCATTCTTTATTTTACTCTACTTGTCGCATGTGCGATACGGATCGCGCTTGCCTGCAACGGGCTCGGTCATGTTGTATATCGCACGCACGAAATGCATCGCGAAGGTCAGCTTCGGCGTTTGCAGTTCGACTGTGTTTTCCGACCACCTGGAAATTAGCCGCCATTGCCGTCGGCCTCCCGCACGCTCGCTCATCGAGTGCTCGCCTGTCTTCACCGCCGCGTTGAGCTCCGGGTTGACGATATTGGGCTGAGACCTCGTCGCTGTGTTAGAAGTCGTCGAAAATACGTTGCAGGTCCTCGTAACGAGCTTGGTTGTAGTATGTCGCGTGCTGTAAGCGCACCAGCACGGGCTCGCGGGGCTTTCGCTAGCACCGGAACTCAGTGAAAATTGGTCGCCATTACAGTTGACCTTCCCGTCAGTCGGTCGCAAGCAGCTAGGCGCCATCTGTTGGCCGCGGCGGCGGACTCACGTTTGCGCGCTGCACTCGCTTGAGTTTGTGAAAAAGGGTCGTGTTACCGTCGATTTCTTTGGCGCTAGCTCCGAACCTGCTCAGCGCTGTTCATGGTGGCGGCCAAGCGTACGCTCGCTCTCCTGTTCGAAGTTCGCCGGCGGCAGACACTCCGCGTGCAGTGCCATGTTTGGTTTCGCGTTGGCTTGCTCAAGCTGAACGACGTCGCTCGCTTAGGACTCGCCGGATCGTTAGTGGCATGGTGGTTCCCGGAGGTTCGCTGCGGCCGCCTCTCCTAAGCTGTTGTGCTACGGAGATCGAAATGAGTCTTTGACGACGTGTGACATCACGGTGAAACTGTTAGCATCTCGCATATGTTTTTATTTCACCTTGCACATATTTCTCATATCAATTCGTATTCATCCTCTGCCACGTGTGACTCACTATTTTACACACTTATTGTGCAGCCGTTGACACACACCGTGCTGAAGACTGTGTGCGCTGGCGTCTGCGATGCCTCTTATCCATCTCTTTCGTCAGAGCAGCTTCAGAAGGATTGTGCGAGATGTGAAAGTAAAGTTTTTTGCGTGTCGTATTTATACGCATGTTTTTATATAAACTTGCACGTACTTGTCATACGCGTGCATCGTCATTTTCTGTCACGTGTGTTAGGCATTCTTACTATCTTATTGTACGTGCAGCCGTGGGAACACAACAGGCAGAAGGCTGCGTGCGCTGGCGTCTGCAATGCCTGTCATCTATTGCTTCCGTCGGAGGAGCTCCACAAGGAGTGAACACGATGTGACAACGAGATTGCACTTGCACACTTCACCATGAATTCACTTAAAAGAGTGGAGAAACTTTATGCGTATGTAAAAAAAATACAGATTTCGATGTCCCACTATTGTCTTTCGTTAGTTGCCATGACTGCGAAAGCAGTTACACATAGGTAGCTAACTATTTTTCGCGTGTTCTTTTCTGCGCTATTTGTTGCTCACTGTGCAAAAAAAAAAACAGGCGAAAAAACTATTAGGCCTGGCGGAAAGTATACCAAAACAATGTTTGAACTGGGGATAAAATGTTTATCCGACTGGAGTATTTGAGTGGATTAGCCATTCTTCCGGCGAGGTGCAACTGTGAGAAATAACGGTTGCACGGTAAGGTGTAAATGTGGGGATTAACAGTTGCCCTATAAGTTGCAAATGTGAGGACTAAATGTACGTCCTTTGAGGTGAATCGTGGGACTAACGGTTACTCACTAAGGTTTAAATGTGAGGACTAAAGGTTAGTCCGTGTAGGTCGTCTGTGGGGACTAACTGTTATACGCGGTGTCGTTATTACTGGTTGTGGCAGCCCCATTAGTCCCCGAAAGGACGAACCACACACCCTTTTAGCACCCTCTTGCCTTAGAGTGTAGCCACATGTTACACAGTTTCTTGCCACTTCTTCAATGTCGCTGTCAATACCTGGCCACCAAAAGTAACTTCTAGTCCCGGATTTTATTGCAACTACTCTTCTGTCATTCTGGTATGCCAGGCCCCATACACTCTTTCTTGCTTTGAGGGGAATCACCACCCTGCAGCCCTTAGTGAGGCAGCCCTCCTTAATGGAGAGTTGGGCCTCGATTTTTCTGTATGCTGCAAACTCCTCATTGGCTAGCTTGCGCAGTAACCACTTCTGACCACTTCTTTTACACGAGACAATAATGAGTTTTTTTTTGGTCATTTCAAGCAGCTAGCTGTCTTGGCGGTAGTTCAATGCTTGGCGTGGAAACCAAAATCAGCAAATCTCTTGGCAAATAAAGTTCACCAAAGGGCGTTTGTAGCGGAAGCCTGCAGAGAGCGTCCGCATTTCAGTGTCTTTGGCCTTGTCTGTACACCAATTTGCAATTATAGGTGGCTAGCTTCAGACACCAGTTTGTCATTCTGGGCGATAGTACCGACGGCCCTTGTTTCTTTTCGGTCACGATTCCTATAAGTGGTTGGTCTATTAAGTGGTTGATGTACTTGGGGAAATGGCTGACACCGTAAACAATGACCAAGCATTTTGGTGAAGCTGAGAAAAGTTAATTTCCGCGCTTCCCAATGAACACGAAGTGAATCCAATGGGTACCTCTCAGCCAAGAGCATCTTCCTGAGCCAGCACTGCCCCAATAGCGTACAGTGACGCGCCTTCGGACAAGAGTAGGTGTTTGGTTTTATCGTAATGCACAAGCACTGTGCAAGTGTGGACCATGTGTTTGAGCTCCTTAAAGGTGGTTTCAGTACTCCGCTTCCCACTTCCCGTGCGCATTTTTCTCTAGCAATTTATACAGCTTCGCTGCGACATGTGCTCTTGTTCTTTAGGAAGTGGTTTTAGAGCGACATTAGCCAATGAAACGCTTAAAGAGATGTTCTGTTAGTTAATTTGGGTGCCCAAAGTATGGCCTCAATTTTGCTATCAGTGGCGTGCACCCCGTTGGCATCTATTTGGTGCCCAAGAGCTCCACTAAGGTGATGCCGAAGTGGCACTTGTCTGTCCTTAGGCGTAGACCTTTCTAACTTAACTTTGTTAAAACCTGTTGCAGACGATCTTCATGCTCACAAGCATCTTTACTGCTGGTAACGATATCGTCAAGGTATACAATCCCCCCCCCCCCCGGAATGCCGGCCAGTGTTACCTCCATCATTTATACTCCGAACGGAAGCCGATTCACTTTAAAGCGTCCTTTGGCCTTGTTCACTGTGAGGAGCGCTGCTGTTTCGTGGTCGACATTCAGCTGCCTACCGGCAGCTGAAAGTCGACGGCGTCGAACGTTGTCGACTTTCGAACGTCAAAAAAATTGTTCGTCGAACAACTGCACGTCGAAATTGTACGTCGAACAAAAACGAACGTCGAAAAAATTGTTCCACCCCGCAAGTTCGGGAATACCTCTGATTTAGTTGGAAGAAGGTGTGAGGTCTTCTTCGTCGCTGCGTTAACAGTGCTCCTGTAGTCATCACACACATGAAACGTTCTATCAATTTTTTCCGAACGAGAAGCAGTGGTGACGCCCAGTTGGAATGTTGTATCAGTGAGAGGATGAGATGATGTTGCAGAAGGTCAAGTTCATCTTCCATGGGCACCTGCAGGGCAAGAGGCACAGGATAAGCCTTGAAAAATCTAGGGCTGGCGTCTTTTTTCAATTGCAGATGAATCTAAGGGGCCTGTTTAGCCATCAATACCTCTGTCGGTCGAAGGGTCAAAAACGAGGATGATGTGACGTGAATCATAGGCAGTCGTATGTTGATTGTGAAATAGGTATTGTATATTTGGTATCATTGTCCTGTAGGGCTCCTCTGCATAGGAAGACGGGAAGATATGTCAACACTAGGTTCCAAGGACATAAGAGATCATTTGACACAAAAGATAGTTCACACTTGCCCAAACATTGTAGCTCGTGTGGTTGCAACCTTTTTTTTTTGTGGTGCTATTGTTTTATCAAAACTCCCAGATTGGACCTCCGGAGAGCTAATAGAGGCGTTTCACATGAGGAGAACTGGAAAGAAATTGGTAAGGCAACCCTCCATCACCTTAACAGAAAAAGAAATTTCATACCTCATCAGCACTCTGCAGATCTGATCTGAGGCACGTGTTTCGTTTTAGAGCCCCATTTTTTGCTGTTTCACCTGCCAGGTCATGTAACAGAAGGAATACATATTTACATAGTTTTCTTTCGAATAAACTTTAGTTGCGAGTAGGCGCTCTGGGACGGTGCAATTTCCTTTCATAGTGTCCGTGTCTGTATGCACATCCTCATTCAGTTAAAAGATAAACGAATACAGACTATCTCAGTTTTCCGTGCTACTGCAATATTCACTTCGTGGAGATCATGTGACACCATTTTTATTGACATGCAATCAAACGTAACTAGCTACTATGACGACACGAATACAAGCTCACGGCGTAAGGAGTTTCACCTCTAAAAATTCAGCCCATTCTACGTACCTGGGAAATCGATGTTATGCGAAGCATGGGCATGGAAGGTGACTGTGTTAGAAATATTTTTTGAACGAAATCTTACACAATAGCGCCCCAAATATATCGAAATGCACACAAAGGCATATGTTAAACGGCTGTATACGTTTTATATAACCAGCTGCTTACGCTTGTGTAACGATGTATACATCAACAGGGATATTAGCAACAAGATAATTATTAAGCGGATATGAAAGGCTGGCGCTTGGGAGGATGAGGTTGTACTACATAAATTGATTTCAGCGCATGGCACCTCACTACAATTGATGTTTACGCGACATGATGGCTCGGTCATAGAAAAAATTAGATAATGTTTATAAAATTGGATAGGTGGCACGACAACCACATATGGCGTTTCGTGAACATTAGTGTCTAAATAAAAAGTAGTTGCCAGAACAGGCCTGGCTATCTGGTCGAACACTTGATTGCCACGCAGGATGCACGAGTTTGATTCTTCTTGTGACCATGAAATTTATTCCCTGCATTTGTCGCGTCAGGGCTGCTGACGTCGGGTTTTACTTAAGATGGCGGTGCTAAAGTTACTCTTGTCTGTCCTCCTTGTTCCTGGGTAACTATAAACTGTCCACCACATTCAGCACATATCCGTATACCTGATACACATACCTGCCTATGGATATGTGCCAAATGTCTGGCGGAAAGGGTTTGTCTTCGCTCGCATCAGTATTGCGACATTCGTGTCAATGCCAGTGAGTCCAATCTGTCAAACCATGTTACCCTTCCATACAAGTTTTGGTTTACCACAAGTCAAGGGGGACCACTAGAGCACCCAGACGTAGGAGACAGACAGACAGACAGACAGACAGACAGACAGACAGACAGACAGACAGACAGACAACATACATACATACATACATACATACATACATACACACATACATACATACATACATACATACATACATACATACATACATACATACATACATACATACATACATACATACATACATATAGACAGACTGGCAGATAGATAGTAGATAGATAGGTAGATAGATTGATAGATAGATAAATAGATAGATAGATACATAGATACACAGATAGATAGATAAATAGATAGATAGATAGATAGACAGATAGATAGATAGATGTTGAATGTACCTGCAGTACGCAAAGAAATGGTTCGCATTTATAATGGTAAGGCTGGTTGCAGCATGCACTGGGTGGCCACTTGAGACCTCTTTAATACTGAGTATCATTCAATCATGGCGGCACTGATGTGGATACCGCATATGCTTTTGCGACCTAAGGAGACCAGTATGTGCTTTTTTTCTAGGAAAGAGGGCAGTGTCATTTCTTTCGCCAACGATAGTGGCTCAGCTTTTCTTTTTTTGTGCGAGGATGGTTTGGATTGAAAACCTCTCCGTTGATACTGTCACGTGCGGGATCGGTAGCGGGGCTGCGGAGGAATTAACAGCACTGCAGGATGGCAATCCCAATGAGTGCGCGATTGGGTGTGCCGTACAAGATTGCATATCTGACAGGTCAGTAATAAAGACGTTAAGCGTTTCTCGCCGCAAATGATTTTTAGATACGCAGTATTCCTTGCTCGGGTCTATGTCCCGTGACGTCGGTGGTCGCACTCGCACTCCGCATGTGCAACTTTCCTGCTTCCTTATTTCCAGCAGCTGCGCGTTACTCTCTCTACTTCTCTCCTATTACCGGTTTGCGCTTATGCGTTCTCCCTTCTGCTCTCGCAGCGCATGCACTACTCTCCTCCTCTAGCCTCCTCTCTTTAAAGTGTGAATATAAAGTGGATGCGCATGCTCACCCCTCCCCCTTATCTCCTACGCTCCGCCCCTGTAACCCTCGCGAGGCCGATGCAGGCAGTTTCTGCTAGCGAGTTTCTTGATTTAAAAATGTGCAGGATATCCGCGGAGTGAATGATGATGAGTGGGGCGAAGATTCTAAAAGTTTTATTGGCAAACCGTGAACTATCCACTGGACGCGTCCGTCCATTCGTCTGTCTGTCTGTCTGTCTGTCTGTCTGTCTGTCTGTCTGTCTGTCTGTCTGTCTGTCTGTCTGTCTGTCTGTCTGTCTGTCTGTCGGTCGGTCGGTCGGTCGGTCGGTCGGTCGGTCGGTCGGTGGGTCGGTCGGTCGGTCGGTCGGTCGGTCGGTCGGTCGGTCGGTCGGTTAATCGGTCGATCCATCCGTCCGTCAGTCCGTCTAACTCTCTGCCTGTGTTTATGTCTGTATGTCTGTGCGTCTATTCGTCCGTCTTGCAGTCTGTCTGCCTGTTCTTCCATTTGTCCATCCTTCTGTCCACATGTCCCTCTTTCTGTATGTCTGTGCGTCCATCTGTTCATCTAGTGACCACTCCAAGTACCACCATATCCCGTCTTTTCATAATACATTTATCGTATTCAATACCGCCATCCAGCCGAAATACCTATGACTAAAACGAGAGGGGGCTTCTGAGACGCACGACACACACCTCAAGGATGTTTTCACCTAAAAGACCGAATGCTCGCGGTGCTCGAGCGTTCGCTGGCTCTTGACCTCTAAGGTAGTGCTCTTGGAAGGTTTTCCTGTGCGTTTTTGAAGAACAAAAGTTGGAAGCTTGCGCGTAAAGTGAAACCAGACTGCATATCTCTCTCAGTTCAGTCGGAGTCGTCTTTAAGTGCCCATTAGCACCAATTGGAGTGATCCAGCAGGAAACATCGATTCATCATTGCGTGTTCTGCGCCTCGCCAGTTTTTTCTTTTGTACAACGCTGCAGTGAGCACTAGCGTGAACGCCACCACCATTGAAGCGTTAGCGCCCTCTGCTTCGAATCTACAGGTGGTCCCCTTTAGCGGATTGTGGTGTAATTTTTTCTTTTGCCTAGATCTATACCGTGTTCATTATGAAAATGCAGAGAAGCCAACCGATTTGCTACAGCAGCAAACCCTGGGCAACTGTGGTGAAAGGCGCAAGAGAAAGTCCCATGACCCAGTATTCCGCGCCATGTATCCACGAGTGACCTAACGAAGCAGCAGAGACAGCCGATATAATGAACGTTCGTTGCATTTAGTTGTAGCATATCTTCTAGCGTTCCATGTTGCACAACAGCAATGCTAACTAGTTCACTAAGGATATCGAACAAATGAGTTTAATATGACTAAAACAGGTGAATATGTCACGATTGAAGCAAATCGCTAAAACAGTGGTGCATACGAAATGCAGTCAGTGTTCACTATTCCAATTAGATTCAGAAGTCGTTTCTGTTAAAGAAGTTCTCGAATAATAGACCTTCCATATAATATCAAATATAGTCATCAAATATAATGACACCTACATCTAAAATATATATTGCTGAATCTCTATAAAATGGCTGCTGAAATGCTTATGAGATGATGTAGTGGTTTGAGCTTACAAATATCTGAAAGAAACACCCTAATTCTTCGTAGCTTCCAGAGCTGGCGTAAGCTTCATATATGCAATTTCAAACGAGTAGTGGTGTTGACGAAGTCATCTGAGTCCTACGTCTCTTCAAATGAGGATGACTCTGTGCATGATGAGAGTGTTTATTTTTTTGTACTTCTTGCGCAAAATGTCTGCTACAGCTACGTTACGTAGGATTGTAACAGGCGGGGAAGCCTTGTTCAGCTCTGCTAAGCTTTTTATTACAATCCTCTCTGCTCGGTGAAGTAGTAAAGAAATGACAAGAATTATAAGAAATGAACGTTCATTCTATCTCAGCTTTGACTCTAGAAAGCTTAGCCGAGTGAGTGTAGACCTCTGTAGTTACCTCACAAAATTCAAAAGAGCCATTCAATGATATGGCAAACTTGGTGAAGTCAGTTACCTTACAGGTCGAAAACTACTCGGGACTATAGGTAAGTGTCCTAGTCATACAGAGGATAGCTTGTTTCAAGAAGGTGTGATATGTGCCTTCCTGTTTTCTGCCCGTCTTCATATCTTTTTCTATCAACTTGATTTCAATTGAGGTATGAAGTTTGTTCAATTACACAAAGGGCTACTAAAATTATTAAAGAGCAACAGCCTGAATTCGAAGTTGGTTACAACTTTGGCAAAGATGTATGATTTCGCTGTTTTAAACATCAGGTTAGGAAACTGCCTCAAGGGTTTGAAACCTACGTAATAATTTCAGGGTTAATAAAAGATTGTTTAAAGCTTACCTGTGAAGTTCCAGTGCTGCTTGCAATTATTGCGGCAGCGATGAAACACTTGAGCACGTTCTCTGTCACTGCTCTTGTTATAGCGTGCGAAGACGGCAGCTAGCTGCTGCGTTAGCTCACCCTGACGACAGACCTTTGTGGGAGCAATTAGTTCTTGAAAGGCGACATGATATCTCTTCGCACAGAAAATCAGTCAAGGGCTTACTGAACTTTTTGCGTGGTAGTGGCCTATTGAATAGGCTATAGCACCCCTGCTCACAATTCTTTTTCTTTTTCGCTCGTATATTTCGCTCTTCGCTTTCTTTCCAATGTTTTTTCCCCAATTCTCCTTACTCTCAGTGCAGGGCAGCAAACCGGATACTCTAATTTCTGGGTAACCTCCCTGCCTTTCCCTCTTTTTATTCTCTTTCTCTCTCTTCACTAGATAGTTCAGGCTAATCGATTAATTGCGGGAAATTCGCACGTTCACAGATAGGAAATGAGCCTTGCAAGTAGAACAATTATAGAATCTACGTGCAAAGCCTGTACGCATCAAGCAGTTTTGAATCTTCCCTTTTCCTACCACAGCCATAACGAAATAGGCCCATCTTTGTAGGCATAGTAGTCAAACCTCTCCGATGCCGCAGGCTAAGCATGGACGCTCGCGCCGCTAAATTCAGCAAAGTCCGCGGTGCATGAGCGCCCTGAAAGCCCTTGAAATATTCAAGCAATACGCATGGCTAATAAATGATACTTGCACTTCTAGGCAAAGCACATTCCTGTTCGTTCTCCACGGAGCCCTGAATAATGATCATGTGTATATTGCTCGGCTATTACGTGCAATTTCAAGCTCTTTTTCTGCATGAGAAATGCATAAAGAAAAAAAATGCCTTAAAGAATCACATTGTAAATACCTTTAGGGCGACTAATTCAGGTTACCCTGCATTTACTAGGTACCCACTAAGTCATATTTGTTATTGTCTTGCTAAGTGTTGAAGTATGCACCACATTATGAGCTATTATTTGGAGTCTAGTGAGCTCCTCACTACGCGTCTTTTAGAAAATACGAGCGCTTGCGTAGCTGCATTAGACACCTGATATGTCGCTGATATTAATGAAGAATTATGTCCGCAGTGGTGGTGTACCGGTTACAGCGCTTGACGGCTTATCGGAAGGTCGACATTTCGATCTATGGCACGGTGGTGGAATGCTTGAGGCTGGTTTACTGTGTCATGTGAATGCACGCTGAAGAACACCAGAAGGTCAATATTTCCGGAATCTTCCACTATGGCATACATCACAATGATATTGTATTTTCGAGGGCAACATGACAGTGCTCATGAAGTGTTCAATTCTGCCGTAGTTAGTGAGACCATTTTGTGTGCCCATTCACTACATAATTCCCAATGCTTGGTGTGATTCAGATCTACCACGCCACCATATCGCACCTGTAAGCGAGTTTCCTGACTCGGCATGAACACTTTACATGGTCTTTTCTTCGAAGACATTTGGTCTAGTGACATGAAGGTAGGGTGCTTAACTAACACAGAGAGGGCCTGGTTTCGATTCCCGCCAGAGCACCATTCTTTTCTCGCGTTGCGCGACAGCTGCGACGCACACGGATGGCGGTGGACAAAACTGCCACCACAATCAACTCTTGGGGGCTCGCGGCAGCTTACTCTGTAAAGCACAGAAAGTAACAGCTCGCAGTGCGAGCCCCAGCGCCTGAGTAAAGATTTGGGGACGCTGATACATTGCGCATCGATCTACCACGACGTGCCAATATTCAGCCAAATCATGGCCCTATGTTTTCTTGATATCGCGCTGGTTCTGTCATTTTTTTTGCCGACACAACTGAGCCACAAATAAATCCACTGTGCTCCAACAGAATGAGCAAAGCTGGTTGGGTCAGTCGGCTAATCGATGAACGCTTGCAATCATACTGTCGTGATTTGGTGGCAGCGTGAAACCTCGACCGCGGCTAATTAAGAGTTCGCAGCTGGTGCACTGCCCCTCAAATCATTATTTCGGGCGGAAGGATGGGAATGGGGGGGGGGTTAGAAAAAGTGGGTAACGATTTAGAGCACTTGGTACTCTATACTATGGGAGAGCTTAAAGCCGTCCCCAAGAATAGCAGATGGTTATTTTCGCGACGTCAGGAATGTTTCGGTGAATAGGAAGCAAATATGTGCATCCGCAATAATTACTGTGGGCACATCCTTGCGATTTCTTTTTCTTGTATGCGTGAGCACTTGGATTCCTCGTTACTTTATATTCACTCAAGGAAGCTTTCACTTTATTGTATCTGAAATGGCCAATCTTTACCGTGCGCCTTGCCTCCAGACAATCTCGCTGCAATAATGCTCTTTATCTAATGCCCTAATTAACTGCTGGCCATGCTGCCATAACGAGCAATGCAGTTTACTCAATCAGCGCAAGTGCCGCAACGAGCTTGTGCTTAAATATTTCTACAATGTGTACTGAGCACGCCCTTATATGGAAAGAACCTTCCCGCAGGTTCGGTCAATTATGTAAGCGCTTTGCAAGGTAATGCTCATTTTACACTTCATGAGGCCATAGGTAAATCGAGAATATTTTCCATTGTTGCTATTATGCGCAAGTTGTTTGCTTCTGATTCAAAGTTTAAGAGCCATATCTGTAGCTAGATGACGCAAAGGTTTCAATGTAAACCCAACTGTTGTAGCGTGTAGCAAATTCTCGGACAACAAGCAGGCTATAGCGATATTACACCGATGGCTTGTTTCGGAGACGTGCACACAAAAATAAAGAGGTCTTCTCAAAAGAGCGGAGCAGCAGTCTTAATGTTGATATAAATTATTTAGCAGCATAGTAGTCTGACTACCGTTTTCGGCTATACGGCAAGAGTCAGATTGACTGGGGGTGGATGTGGCCATTCAATTCTCTTTTATTCATGCTCCATGAAAATAGTCATCGTGTCGGTCGTTTCTTCGTATTTTGTTCTACAAAACAGCCTGGTAACTGCTGGACCTTGAAGTCCACCACATGGTTCCAAAACTCAGGATCTTCTAAGTAACGACCACTTCGATTCGAGGTATGATGCTGCGATACATTAGGCTTTGATAAAAAGTTCCCGGCTGCGAATTTACTCAGAAAATGGCTACTCCGACGACGCAAGTGCTGCTGAATGACTATCGCTGCTGCTGAATGACTATCGCACAAAAAGCGGGAGGCCTCCCAAGAGCACAAAAGCTGATGTCATCCCTGGTCAGCTTTCGCATAACAAAATAAACGTGATCCATGGCCACGTAACGAAGATCGATGGGAGGATATCAGGCGCGATGGCTCACAACCTGATCCACGATAAACGTGAACAATTACATGGACGAGATTCTTACGATAGCTTTGCGACTTGAAAAACTATGCATGCCTAGCCTCACACCCGGCGATGAGCCAAGCTTCCGTCGGCATCACGTTGAGGGCACTGCAACAAGAGCTGCAGACTATTCGATGGCAATCGACAGCGATGTGATCTTTTTTGTGTTCAGCTCCAGAAGGCAGTGTGCGAGCAAAGAATGACGAGCTCAGCGCTTCATAGAAGTACAACTGTTTGAGCTCGTTTATCACTGAAGTGGCCACTGCAGTTATATTCGGACTCCCGGCAACTCAAAAAACGTTCGAGAGTGAGATTACCATCATCCAAGAACACAAGCGAAGCCTCTTAGACCTAAGGGTGGCCTCGTCGTCGTCTATAAAACCCGACTTCGTGAACTGTTTGATGAAGCACAAGTCCCTGCGAGAAATCTGAAAGGGTTTGGAACAACTCCTCCACATACTGCTTAATGCTTCGGCAAAATTCTCTTGCGAGCCTTTCCATCCTACTGGGTGCTAACTTATGATGAACTTCACAAGCTGATGGCAATAGTCACTGTGGTGCCAACAGTGCTAACGTAAAGAAAGCTTGAGGAATGAAATGGTAGAAGACGAGAAAGAACTGATAACACTTCTAGAGTATTACGATTATCAACTTCAGTGCTGCGAAAGTTTGTAAATATATGCGTCCCCGAAAACGCAGGAAGCCGGACAGCAAACTGAAAAGATATTGTTACGAATTAGGCACCGTATATGTCATCAACAGCAGCTCTACAAAGTGCGCTGAGGAAGCCCCACTCATGCCTGTTTTGCAAGCCAATGAAACATTGTGCCAAAGTCTACTACGTCGAAAGACATTCGGCAGCCAACAAGCAGATTATCACTACCACCGTTCGATGTTTCCTTCTTGCGAAGCAAGGTCCCTTATATTCAAGAGACCATAGATGCAAGAGACCATAGATGAAAACGAAAACGCTGCAGGTGCTCTCTACAGCATGTAGCATTCACATGTGATCCGGACTTCCCAAAGAAGGCAAAGAAGCTTCAGCGTCAGCAGTTAACTTTCTATCCGAACGAGCGAGCTCTATTATTGTACTGCCTTCTTCGACAGCCAGAATAGCAGGGACGACGTCTTCAATACACTACAGGGTACCTATACACAGAGGGAATGAGCTCACCTTCATCACCATCGAATCCCTTTGCCAACTTCGCTATTAGCTGTTGCAATAAAAACTCTGATCGTTGGAGTATTCGGAGGTCACAAGACAGAGAACAATTAGCCCACCTAAAGTAGTAATTTAATAAAACTGGTCCTAATCAGCTTTTTCTATGAGCCATTTGGGAACCTGTGAAGGACATTCGTTTAATACTGGTGTGCTCAGTACAAAAGGTAAGGTGTCACTTCCGAAAGGGTTTTTTATGATTTTCCATAGGAGTAGGAATAAAGATGATGGAGATGCAATGCAATACTAGTCTATTGACGAGTGAGTATTGTTAGCGAGATCGTAATATATTGGCTCTTTTCTATTTATCAGACAAGCACTTCATGAAAACAGGAAGTGTTCTATGAGACGACCTCGTGCATCACATCGACCGTCACCCCATAAACTGCTGTGTGCATTCAGGTCCCCTAGGACCAGATAATGTTCTGGTAACTCATCTATTAAAGACGGGCAATTTGTGTTTTTCCAAGTGGTGTTGCGACGGTATGTATAGAGAGTAGATGGTGACAAGCTTATTCAATAGAACTGCTTGAACAGCCACTAGCACTAGGGATGTTAGTAGCGGTACATGAGTAAATGCTACTCCTTGAGTAACAATAATAGCTACACCATCAGACGATGCTACAGCAACATCTCTGTCCTTTTCGAAGATAACGTATTGACGCAAAAAGTTTGCATTCTTCTATTTAGGTGTGTTTCCTGTACACAAAAACTTTTGGAGAATGTTTGTGTAGAAGTTTTTGGACATTGTCGAGGTTTCGAAGTAGTCGCCTGAAGTTCGATTGTATAATTTGTGTGTCCCTTTTGGGAGTAAAGAAGTGCTGGGTGTACGAAATGAGTGTGACTGCTGTCTCAAAAGAGAAATGACTTATTTTACAGGGCCTTTGGGAGGCCCTGTGATTACTGTTTTGTCTTCTTTGGAGCGGTCGAACAGACCTCACCACTCCTTTGGCGCAGTCTGCGCCGACGCACTGGAGGTGTCCATCGACTCGGCAGAGGCTCCAGACAGCGCTGGTCTCAGAGTAGGCTTCGTCACGACGGATGGAGCCTTCGTCTCCACCAGGCCAAAGGCCGAGGCGACCTCTTTAGTTGTTGTGGTGCCCTGGCTGCTGCCAGTGTTTCCAGGGGCCTTTGGTTGGGCCGGGTTCAGGGATGGTGTAGCAGGCGAGGCTTCTCCCACTGTGTGGGCTTGTGGCGTTTGCTTCGGCCCGCCAGGCATGGTCCGAGGCATCACCGAAAACCATAGTAGCGGCATCCCCCTCGTACCACTTTGGAGTGCGTTGTGTTGCCGGCATAATGCGGGGAAACAAGCTGTCTCGCTTCGCGGAAGCTGATGTTTAGTTTGAATTTAGTGGTGATGAATTCTTTTTTTTTCTTCCAGGCCACGCAGAACTTAGAATATGCCGGATGGTCGCCATTACAGTTGGCACATTGCAGTTGGCTTTGACAGTCGACCTCAGCCGAATGTCCTCTGGTGCCGCATTTAGCGCATGTAAGCTGCTCTCGGCAGCTGTGAGTGCCATGCCGAAGCGCTGGCTCTTGAAGCAACGCCAGCGGCTCGAAATGTAAGACCTCACTTGTAGTTTGAGGTAGCCTGTTGGTATTTCAGTAGGAAGTGTTGTGGAACCAAAAGTAAGTATATTGGTGGGAGTTTCTTGTTTCTCTTTTCGTATTTTTGTGCACTGTACGTCGATTACATCCTCATCTCTCCAACCTTCGAGCAGTTCGTCATCGGATAGTTCCATTAGGTCACCGCCCGATACGACATCCTTTACAGTGTTTATTGTATGATGTGGGGTTATGGTGATTAGATGGTCACCAAATGCAGTCAAGTTGCATTGTCTTTAGTATTGTACATGATCTTTCAATTCAAGGAGCAGGTCACCACTGGCAGTCTTGTTGGCCTTGTAGCCCGTGTCCAGGGTTTCCATGAGACACTTTGATACGAGGAAGAGTGATATATTCCTCGATTTCTTTTCTGTACTCTGCTGTTGAATACTATTGATACGAAGTGTCACTACCAGGAAAAACAAGGGAAGCGCGGGTAGAGAAGGAAGATGACATTGCCTCTACTGTGATCACTCTCTCAGTGTCCATTAAAACCCCCTTAAGTTACCTAACCTACCTAACAATTTGGTGGAAGGTGCTGGGTAGGGCGAACCCAAAGACAGGAGCTTCACTACCAAGGACTTCGTCGTAGTTGCCACCTCGCCAGACTCCCAGCTTCACCAATTGTAATGACCCAAGAGCAGCCATCCAACGCTTCGAGGTCAACTCCGACGGGTTCCGTGCCGTACTACAGAGTTCGACTAATCTTCGGCGGGACCTCAGGAAAAGAAGTCGATGTGTGGCTCAAGAACTACAAATGGGTGACCAGAAGCAATGGCTGGGACTCGAACGAACCGCTCAATCATGTTGTATTCTCGTTAACTGACACCTGCCTTCATCTGGTACGAGAATTATGGGGACATGTTCTCGACTTGGGGACGTTCTGTTGAAGAAGTGCAGAAGTGCTTCGGTGATTATTACGCAAACGACAAACGCGCAAAGCAGACGTTGTTTCATAGGGCACAGCTTCCAGGAGAAACATGTACGACGTACACAGAAAAAAATTTTGAAGCTGTACAAGATTTTGAATGCAAGGACGTCTGAAGAAGACAAGGTTGGACAGGTTCTCAAGGGTATAGCCGAACACGTGTACGATTTCTTAATTGGGAAAGACTGCCTGAACTCCGTGTTCGACGTGGTGAAGCACTGGCGTACCTTTCAATCCTTCAAGATGCGACAAATTTCTCCAAAATTCGGCCGCTTGTCCAACGTCTCCACTGTGGCTAGTATAGAACAGTGCCACCTAACGACCTTGCTATGACTAAACGGTAGATCATCAGAGAAGAGCTGCTTCGATGTCAGCAGACCTATCATCACCCCAGCGATTTTCAAGATGCGTAGGCAAGCGAACCAGAACGCGTGCGCTCACCTGTTTCTCTTCCATCATGGCAACCATTGATCAACGCAGCAGACGCTAATGAATATCAAGTCACACGGCACGCTGGATTCCCACGTCCACCACCTCCAAATTACGAACGTAGTTTTCGCCCACCTGGTTACCTAACATCGCCTGCCTATGGTGCCCCTGAAGAGTGGCACCACTATGCCATGCTTTGCGAGAGGAGTCGTTACTCTAAGCAGCCACGTGCCCCTCGACCAATTCCGGTGTGCTATAACTGTGGCGTCCCAGTTCACATCACATGTTTTTGTGATCACCGCCCATATCAGCTACCAACCTTTCGACCATCCGCTCTCCACGCCATGCAGACCACGCGCACCTACCGGGTCACGTTTACCCTCGCCGGCCTGTTATCGAAGTTTGACGCCACCACCAGCTCCTCAATCGCCGTCGCCACGGCGACGCACATGGACACCGCCGCCGTAAAACTAGTCGGTGCGCCCAGTGGGGGCGAGGCCGCGAGAACACAGGCGCTATCTATAGATATACCCCCCGTCAGCATTTATGTTGAAGAACAGAGTTCATGTAGTTGTCGATGGAGTGGCTACTATGGCACTTGTGGATACAGGCGTGACAGTGTCAGCGATGAGTGTAAATTTTCAATACCTGCTAGAACCTAAAGTGATGTTTTGCCTGAACCGTGGTGTGACATTTCGTGGTGTAAGTGGTGGCGCGTTGTCTCTGGTGGGATATTGTACTGTGGACGTCTCGCCGTGTGGCAAGGTGTTTTGCACAAAGTTTGTGGTCATACCATGATCTACACATGACGTTATCTTAGGTATCGACTTCTTGTGTGAGTGTGGGGAAACTGTAGGCTGCAGAAGTGGGCCCATTTCCATACACGGTATTTTCCCAACGGCGCTCTTTAAAAATTCCTGTCCTGGATGAATGCATCTTTTTCGTCACCATGGACACAGTCGTTCCTGCATTTTCTGCTTTGTGTGTTTTTGTGACATGTCCCAATACTACTGTGGTACGTTTGACGCCACACTCGAACCGATTCCCCTGGCATGCCTGAAAAAGAACATTCTCATTCCCCGTTGTATAGTGTCAGTCGTTGATAGACGGGCAGGTGTGTGGACAATGAACAGTTCCATGGAGCCTGCAGTTTTTCCAGGTGGCATGGAACTTGCAGTATTTAGGACCCGAATAATCTATGACGCTGGTAGCGCTTGTTGATGCTACAAGCTACAAGCAAAAATGAACATCTAGGCTCACAAGGTTCAGAGGATGCCCAATTGCTACAAATGGTCAGCAAGTCACTTGATCACTTCTCGACGTTCTAAGAACTCAAAAGCGTTCGATTTTTCCTAAAAGCAGCCAAAGGCCCTTAATTCCAGCGTCCCGGATACGTCATCACATCCACACCGAGTCGACGCATCCCATTAGGCAGAGACCTCACCGAGTGGCACCATCACAGCGCAAGATCATCAACGAGCAAGTCCAAGAGATGCTGGAAAATGGAATAATACAGAATCGACAAGTCCGTGGGCTGCTCCCGTCAATCTAGTGAAGAAGAAGGATGGTACGTGGAGATTTTGCGTTGACTACCGCCGACTGAATTCTGTTACCAAGAAAGACATCTATCCACTTCCGCGCATCGATGACGCTCTAGACTGCCTGCATTCCGCGTCCCACTTTTCATCTGTTGACCTGAGATCAGGTTACTGGCAAATTTCGATGCACGCAGCTGACAAAGAAAAGACGGCATTCGTTAAGACCGACGGACTTAACGAGTTCAAAATTATGTAATTCGGATTTATTGATTCTATGTTGCGTGGTTTAAAATGGCATATATGCATGCTGGTACCTTGACGATGTCGTATTTTTGTACGTACGTTTGAGGAGCACAACACTCACCTAGTCCTCGTGCTCAAATGCATTGAAAGAGCTGGCCTTGTATTGAATTAAAAAAATGCCACTTTGGCGAGCGACAGGCATTGGTGTTGGGACATCTCGTCGATAAAGATAGCATTAGACCTGACCCACAAAAGACAGTGGCATTTGAATTGTTCAAGCGTCCTAAATCTGTGAAAGAACTGCGTAGCTTCATCGGAATCTGTTTGTATTTCCGCCAGTTTGTTCCCAGAATTCCGGGTGTAGTTCCCCCCTGATGAGCCTTCTACGCAAGAACAGCCCGTTTCAGTGGACCTCCGAGTGTGATGCCGCTTTTCACAAGCTGAAGTGTTTGTTAACTTCGCAGCCAATACTTAACACTTCAATCCTTCGTCGCCCACGGAAATTCACACAGATGCAAGTGGCATCGGTAACGGTGCCGTTCTCGTTCAGCGTTCTGGCAAGAAGGAACACGTTGTGGCGTACGCAAGTCGTTCTTTAAGCAACCCTTAACGCAACTACACAGTAACCGAACAGGAATGCCTAGCGGAAGTCTTTGCCATGCAACGATTTCACTCATACATCTATGGTCGCCCGTTCACTATCGTCACAGATTATCATTTCCTGTGTGGGCTGGTCAGCCTTCTCTTATTTTATTCACCCTAATGGCCCGAAAGCATTACATGGGAGAGGCAAGAGAGGTTTTTACGGAACATTTCACATAAAAACAAAATAGCGGTGTTCAATCAGTAGTGCATATAAACATGCATGTGCAGCTGATCAAAACTATGCAAGAGAACAAAAAAAACTCACGAAAAAATTGATCTGCTAAACAACATACGTTAAATTTATCCATAAATACGGAAAAATCACTAAAAGAAAAAAACGTTAACAAAGAGCACTTGCGGAACAAAGATCATAAACAATTTACATACAAATGTGAACAAGGCAGGCAGAAAATAGAAGTATTTACAAAAAATCAATACAGTGATTCGGGCATATATGTACTAGTACGTTAATGATTTTTGTTATGGAGTGGAATACCCTTTCATGAAGTTAAAATGTCTCAGAATTTGTAAGAGCGTGGTTGATCTTCTCAATGAATTGTGTGGCGATAAGAACTGTTTAAGCATTTATGAATATTTGTCAGCTTTTATTTCTTCAGCATTAGATCTCGGCAATTGATTCCACTCCTGGATACCCAAATAAAAATAGGAAAAAAGATATTGAAGAAGAAGTTGTCACAGAGAACAGCCTCTGCTTCGAGCTCTGTGAGTTTCCTAATTCTTTTGCCAAGATTTTTCAATAATCGACACACCCCGGAGGGGCGTTCCCCCTTAGAATGGGGTATCATAACCCCATCCAGCAACCGGGACCGGGCCGACCACATCATAGTGCGTCTGACGCAAGTTCTCACCTCGGCCCAAGCGTGGCCCACGTTGACAATTCTGAATTACTCGCCCGTTGAAGATATGGCTTCGGACAGCGACTACGTGGTCGTACCAAGCCGAAGCCTGAAGAGGAAAATCAGCCGGACATCGCCGACTGGCCGGCAAGCACAGACAAAGGCGAGTAGCATGCGGTCGTACACCATTTCGTTTGTGCCGACATTGAGACGGACACCTTGAACTCTCTAAATAGGCAGACCCTGTCAGAGAACTTTGAGCTCATCGCTCCAGGGAAAGTCGTAGAAATACGCATAAATACCCGAAAGAACATAATGTCCGTGGAAGTCACTACGAAGGCCTTATTGAACACGTTGAAAGCGATTGTTCGATTAGGAAACATTCCGGTTCGCGCATTCTCCGCGTACGACGAAGAAACGACAACAGGAGTTATATACGATGTGGATGAGGAGATAACAGACTCGAGTCTCGAGACACTGCTGTCATTGTCGACTCCCGTGCTTGGCTTCCACCGCTTTGAACGCACGCGATGTGTTAAAGTAGTGTTTCAGTCGAAGAGTTACCCACACATGTAAAAGTTGGATACGTAAGGCACTCGGTACGTCCTTACGTACCAAAACCTCTGCAATGTCATAAATGCTTGAAATTTGGGTTGAAGTTTGCAAGGGTGCAGTAACCTGCAAGCATTGTGGTGGCCTTCATGATGGTGATAACTGCAATGCTGTGGCCAAATGCCCAAACTGCTCAGGCGCCCACGACGCAACATCAAAGGAATGTCCCAAAATGAGGAATGAAATTAGTATCTTGAAGAAGATGGTTCGAGACCACTCCACTCACAGAGAAGCTGCAAGGTGTTGCAAAGCTGCCACCCCTGTTGGGACGCGCACCTCCGACGACGTTACGAAGGGCGCCTCGAAATCTCACCACTGCAACCACTGTTTACGAAAGACGGCGACGCCAACACGGCCCCGAAGGCGCCGCTGCTTCGAACTCCGCAGGGAAGGTCACCAGCCATTTGGTAGCGTAGGTTTCTCAGCTCTCGACTGCTTCTGCGCAGAGCTGATAACGAGCGGACGAGACGACGGTGAGTTAAACAAGGTTTATGTACAGCATATACACAGAGGCGTTGCAAATTTGGCACTGGGGCCGACAGAGACTCGAAGAGCCGAGCTCTCCCCTCTAACACATAGGTCTGCTCTCAAATGGGTCCGCTGTCAAAGGGGTCTGCTCTCGACGCGCCGCAGGGCTTCTTTTATATGCCCCGGGTCCAACCCAAATGTGCAACCCGAAGCGCCGCTGGTCGCGAGGTCAGAATCCTCCAATGAGGTCGCCGCTGGGCCGCGTCCTTCTTTCTCATCGAATCTGGAGAGGCTGCGCTGCAGGTGGCTGCACCCAAGGACGAGTGACGTCTCCGCGCATTGCGTCAGCCGCCAGACAGGAAGACGCCAGTTGTTTAATCGACGGGCTCGCGGCTGAGATGACTCACTGCACGTGCGCGCCAGAAAGGCGCCGTGGCGTGATGATGCCGTTGAGTTGTTGATCGCGTCACGCTGGCTGGCGGGCTGGCCTTGACACAGATTGCCTTTTTCAGAGGCATGGCCGTTCACTGTGGACTCGCAGGCATAACAGCACCCCCGCCACCAGACAATGCGCCGGAAAGACGAGCTGCTTCCACGTGGCTCGGATGTCAGGCGTGCTCGTTCGCCAGGTCCTTCCAGGTTCGCCTCCAGGGCCATGGGGAGAATGCAGCTCCAGGCTCCGTTCCGGGAACACATCCCATTCTTGAGGACGGATGCCAGCTCCACTTGCTTGTCGCGACAACTTGTCGACCAGCTTCGCTCGTCTCACGATCTTTGGTTTCAGCACTTGTCGGTGGTTCTGCATATTGCCAAGAACGGTTCGACAACAGACAACACATGACACAAGCAAGTGCCCTCGCTCACTCGACAGAAAACCAGACAAAGTATAGTACAACATATACATAGCTACGTGTCTATCGGAATTTCGTTCCCTCTACATCAAGAGGCACATGTGGGACACAAGACTCTTAAAATGACAACTCAAATTTTCACACGTACAATGACTTAACGAATTAGAATAGAACATAAAGTTGGCTCCTTGAGCTCATTCTGGACGAGAGCACTCAGCTGAGACCGTGATTAGTACAAAATTTTGCCCCGAATCGCCAGCGAGAAACCGAAAGGTGGAGAAGGTACTAGCTAGAACGCACTGCTCAATGCACCTGCATTAGCATTTGCTTTCCTTTTTTTTGTAGCGAACGTCAAAGTTGAGCTGTTGGAGCATCATGCTCCATCTCAGTAACCGGCCACTTTTAGGCGACGATACCTATGCGGTACCAACAGCTGCTCATACTTGCGACGTTGCACGGGGGAACAACGATACGGTTTGCTAGGGATTGGCTCCTCACAAGTTAGCTCGATATCGTGTTCGATCACCGTCGTGCCTCCTGGACGGTCCGAAAACACGTATACAAACTTGAAAACAATCCTTTTCTGGTCCTCCTCCTGGACTTCACTTAACCTTGGCTCTAGGTTCAACTGCTCCAAGATTACCTCCGATTCCCTTTCGATTACATCACTAGAACTCAAAATTTCTGCTCCCTCTTCTTTGAAGCATTCAACAGCAGATTTACGACCGCTTGGCGTTGAACGTATGGTTTCATCAAGTTGTAAATTTTGTTCGGCCGCCTTCGTAATTTGACCTCATAATTCGTATCGGAAAGCTTGGATATTACTTTGGCGGGCCCTTCCCAATGAACCTCAAGATTGTTCCTTTTGGACGGCTGCAGAAGCTTTACCTGACCTCCTACTTCGAAAGCGCGCTTCTTCGCCGATTTGTCATAGTACTCTTTCGACAACACTTGAGAAACTTTCATGTGGCTTACCACTTGCGCTTTAATCGGGAGGTCCTCACGCTGCTCTAGAATGAGCGTCTCCCGATCAAACCTCGACAGCTCACTCCAACTTTCCGCTACAGGCGAGAGCGTTGCAACCCTCTCGCTCTGATTGAATGGCGCCATGTCGTCTCCCCTTTCTATGGAAACCACGCCAGTCGCTTCGGCAACGGGCCGCTCACGTGACTGCTCACATGACTCACGCGGAAAATTTTCTCACTGAGGTTCCGTCAACCCGCCGACAAGGTCACTCAGATCTGCTGCTTTTGAACTTGTTTCGCCACATAGAACAAGATCAAGCGCCTGCGAAAGCTTCCGCGCTTGCGATCGCGTGAGGGCCATGTACGCTAAGTTGGGGAAGAACGACTTACGCTGCTCTTTGAGAAGCTGCTCTGAGTTGTTGGAGAAAAGATAAGGAAAACGATCGGGAAGCGCGGCAGACACAGCCGCTTCGGTGCGAAGCTTACCGAACGGGCCTTCAATGACAACCGTGGCGATTGGTAAGCAAGCACTCTGCTCCTAGGTGACTTGCCTGATCCACGCGCATTCTCCTGTAAAGTCATCCGGAGACACCAATGAAGGATGGACAACATCCATGGTTGCTGCTGAGTCGCGAAGTACTCGACACTTTTTCCCATTCAGACTAATTTCATGGATATGGGGCTCCAACAACCGCATGTTCTTTTCCGATTCTCGGACTGTTGCAAAAGCAAACTTTTGGTTACAGTTTATCGCGATGTGCCCTTCCTTTTTGCAGTTGTAGCAGATTAGCGGCTTCCGCTTGTTTTCCGATTCTAGGATAGGTGCCACTTTTGCTGACAGTTTATCGCGATGTGCCCTTCCTTTTTGCAGTTGTAGCAGATTAGTGGCTCCCGTGATTCAAACGCCCGTGTGGTATCAGTGCGTTGTTTAGGAACCTCACTCGATTTCTCCGCTTCTGTTTGCCCTTCCCCTACACTGTCCTTCGTAAAAGACGGGTCCTTCTTGAAATTACGGTGCGGAGTGGGTTTTCATTGATCAGGTTTCTTTGAAAAGCCCTCTTCTCTTTCATCCTTTTCCACGCGCACTGCCCTGCTATGCAACTTTCGGCGAGTATAATACTCCTCCGCTAACTCTCCTGTCTTGTTTAGCTGTACTTCACCAATTTTGTCCTGCAGCCAAAGTTTGACATCCTCCTCAATGCAGCGGTAGAATTGCTCCAATGCAACGCATTCCACCTCTTTATCGCGGTCGTCATAAACACCTTCGCCCTTGAGCCATTCAATTAAATCGGCTTTAAGACGAAACGCGAAGTCAACGAGTGACTCATTACCCTTTTTAGCATACCGGAACCTTTGCCTAAAAGCCTCGGGTGACAACTTATAACGTCTCAAGAACACTTCCTTAACCTCGTCATAGCTCTCAAACGCTTCCCTCGACAAGCAAGTTATCGTGTCGGACACTCCACCGGGAAGAAGAATTAACAGGTTCTGCGCCCAAAGAGACCGCTCCAAAGCGTTTCGCTCACAGACGTGTTCAAACTTGACGAGATACTTCGCCATGTCCTCGCCTACTACGAACGGTGGCAGTTGGTCCCGAATTCTATAACCGCTGACCTGAACTGTTGGAGAAGCTACGCTAGGCGCCTGCGAACACTGTAGGATTGCCAATTCTACTCGTCTCAACTCGAGGCGCTTCTGTCTCTCGGCCTCCTCGCACTCGCTACGTTCGCGCCTTTCAGCTTCTTAGAGTTCGCGAACTTCTCGCCTTTCAGCCTCCTCGTGGCGTGCTTTGATATCCACCCAGGCCTCATCTACTTCCTCAGCCGACACTCCCTCATCCTTCATGATCTCAAGGATCACTTGCTTTCGTTTCGTGCGGCCCAAAGTGATGCCGAGTTCCTCACAAATTTTGATGAGTTCCTTCCCTTTAAGGTTCACCATAGTTCACACTAGCCTCTTGCTGTTTGCCCCTGTTAAGAATCTACTTGCCGTACGCGCTATAAGTCTACTAGTAAGACGCGCAAGCAATTTTGACACTCCCGTGTTTACACCCTCCGCATTAACTTTGGTTTCAAAGCGCTTCGACTTGGCTTGAAACAATCAAAGCTCACTCTAATGCTTCACACAGCCCTTCTCTAAACTACTACAACCTGAGCTAGAGTAGTCTGGTGAACTGAGGGGAAAACATCAGGCACTCACCGCATCGATGTCGCTGACGCCGGCCGATCCCGCAGCTGCCAACCACTGTTGCGAAGCTGCCACCACTGCTGCGACGCGCACCTCCGACGACGTTACGAAGGGCGCCTCGAAATGTCACCGCTGCAACCACTGTTTACGAAAGACGACGACGCCAACACGGTCCCGAAGGCGCCGCTGCTTCGAACTCCACAGGGAAGGTCACCAGCCGTTCGGTAGCGTAGGTTTCTCAGCTCGCGACTGCTTGTGCGCAAAGCTGATGGACGAGCGAATGAGACGACGGTGAGTTAAACAAGGTTTATGTACAGCATATATACAGAGGCGTTACAAATTCGGCACTGGGGCCGACAGAGACTCGAAGAGCCGAGCTCTCCTCTAACACATAGGTCTGCTCTCAAATGGGTCCGCTGTCAAAGGGGTCTGCTCTCGACGCGCCGCAGGGCTTCTTTTATATGCCCCGGGTCCAACCCAAATGTGCAACCCGAAGCGCCGCTGGTCGCAAGGTCAGAATCCTCCAATGAGGTCGCCGCTGGGCCGCGTCCTTCTTTCTCATCGAATCTGGAGAGGCTGCGCTGCAGGTGGCTGCACCCAAGGACGAGTGACGTCGCCGCGCATTGCGTCAGCCGCCAGACAGGAAGACGCCGGTTGTTTACTCGACGGGCTCGCGGCTGTGATGACTCACTACACGTGCGCGCCAAAAAGGTGCCGTGGCGTGATGATGCCGTTGAGTTGTTGATCGCGTCACGCCGGCTCGCGGTCTGGCCTTGACACAGATTGCCTTTTTCAGAGGCATGGACGTTCGATGTGGACTCGCAGGCATAACAAAGGGCTGTACGGCGCCGTAAACATCGTTCGTGACACCGACGCAAACGAAGCAGCAGTGCTCATAGCTTATCGAATTCGACACACAAAACCGTGCCCTCACCACCTCTTAGCCTACTTTTGTCGGCCAGAAAGAAGGATACAGATGCTCAAATGCCAATACAGTTCACGCAAGTACAATGTAACCAGTCATTGGCTCTCCACACGTCGGAGACTCAGTGACCTTCACTGCCGTCAAGAGCTACGATAGCGCCATCATGACATGGTGCCCCGTACCCCCAGTGAAGAAAACAAGAAGATGGACAACGCAGATGTCAAGGCTATGCTTAAAAATTTGATGGGTTCGATGCGTAAAATTCTCAGCAGCCGAAACTCTCCCGCTGATAAGGCGGCTGTGCAGCTACTTGAGGTTTCGGAGCCTCTTCTACTGGTTCTTCAGTAAGCGAACATGGCACTGATGGTCGAAGAACACATGCGCCAGTCGCTTGTTATGCAAATGAATGCTCGTGGCCTACGTGGCCGTCTGTCAGACTTCAGACAATGGGTTTTTAAATATAAATTTCCTGTTATCGTTATACGTGAATCGAATATGGTTTCAACTTTTCGTATATCTGGATATATCCAGATTTGGTCCCACAGTGATCAACGTACGAGCAAATTTTTCATTCATATATGCCGTGATTTGACGTTCTTGAGACATGAATCGCGTCGCATACCAGCAATGATTACGTGAGCCTAACTACAACCCATAAAAAGTGGACATTCTCCGTAATAGGAGGATACATACACCCAAGCGCACAGATGGACTGCTTCCACCTGGGGACCATTCTTCAAGCAGCACAAAGGCCACACATTGTGATCGGCGATTTTAATGCACATCACTCTCTCTGGGGTAGCACTACAATAAATTATCGGGGAAAGGATTTAGCCAATTTTATATTCAACTATAAACTAAGCGTACTCAACGACATATCACCTACATTTGTTCGTGGCACGTCCTACAGCAGCTGCCTCGAGCTCTGTTTTGTTTCCAGAAGCCTTCCGTCTTCCGCATGTTGGTGCACAGGTTTGGACACTCGCGGCAGTGACCACCTTCGACCTATGTTCAGTTCAGGTGGTTTCGCCGCACACACACACGCTACATCCGTCAAACCGACTGGACAGTGTTCAAGGCATCTGTCAAGTGTGGCTGTGAGCACGCGACTGATCCATCCGAGGTAGAGAACATCATGGCTTCTTCACTGCGTGACACAACCAAACAGGTTAACCTACCTATGCAGAGATCAGCAGTTGACTCCTAATACGAGCCCCTTCATGCCATCCATCGCCGTGCCGAACGCCGATACAGACGAACGAAGTCGCCTTCAGACCTTTCCGCCTGTCGTCGAGCTCAACGACATGTTCTTCGGTATCTTGACAAGATTGACAGGCAACGTTGGAGAAATTTCTGTGGATCTCTGGACTCCAGGCAACCTCTATCTAGAAGATCTGGCGGGTGGTACGAAGTTTGCAGACAACTCCCCAACAACGTCAATCATTTCAAGCTGTTGCTCTACATCAGGGACAGACAGAAGTTGAGATAGCCAGTGACTACTGTAGCCTCATCGTGGACACCACTGATGGTATCGCCACTAATGAGCTTCTTACTACAATTGCGCCTCCATCGTCTGACGAGCGCCTTGATGTACGTTTTACAATACATGAGCTTGACGCTGCGCTTTCTGCTTCCCGCCGATCATCGGCACCAGGATCTGACGGAATCACGTATGCTGCACTCAACCATCTTAATACAGAAGTACGACGTATCCTGTTATCTCAATATAACACCTCATGGGAGTCAGGAGAAGTCCCAGCTAATTGGAAATGCAGTCGCATTATTGCTTTGCTTAAGCCGGGGAGGTGTCCTTATGCACTTTCCTCCTACAGACCAATCGCGTTAGCCCGCTGCGTCAGAAAAGTGATGGAAAGAATGGTATTGTCATGATTAGAGTGGCTTCTAGAGAGCAACAACTCCTTTCCTGCATTTATGAACGTTTCAGAAGAGGCCGATCTGCCATTGATGGTGTGGTCGACTTGATCACCAGCGTTGAGGAGGAAAGCAGCCGACACAGACTAGTGGCGGCGGTCTTCATAGACATTACGGGTGCGTACAATAATGTGCTGCATTATGCGATCCTTGACGCACTGGGAGATTTCGACATCGGTGGACGACTGTACGCTAGGATTTTTAGGTACCTTAGGGACTGCACCATTTACATGACGACAAATAACGGAGACACCGATCGATATGAGGTTCATCCAAGCAGGAGTTCTCAGTCCGATCCTATTCAATGTCACGATCATCGGCCTGGCAGCAGAACTTCCCAGCACGGTAAAGATCAGTGCATACGCTGATGACATATGCATATGGGCATCCGGAACTACTCGTCCGCAATTGCGAGCTCGACTACAGCGTGCAGTGACGATCACATACAAGTATCTACGACGTCAGGGGCTCACTCTTTCAATCGACAAATGCGCAGTGCTTGCGTTCACGCGCAAGCATATGTCGCAATACCCGATATTTATTAATGGGATAGCGATATCTGGTGTAACGCACCACAAGTTCCTTGGGGTTGTCGTACACAAAGATATATCGTGGACGAGGCATGTCGCAGTACTTAAATCTAAATTGAAGAGCTTTGCTCTCGTTCTTCGCCACGTAGCTGGAGCAAGATGGGGCCCATCAGAATCATCGCTACTTCAATTGTACAATGCTCTATTTGTGGGATACATTCGATACAGCATGCCGGTGCTCTCCAATATGAGACCTAGTTGTGTGACGACGCTAGAGAGTGTTCAAGCTCAATGCTTACGAAGATGCTTGGGTCTACCACGCTGTACTTCAACAAATAGGACAATCGCAGAGGCTCGGGCTTGTCCCATCAGTGTATACATGCTCTGCGAGCCACTTAGAGTTCACCTCCGATTACTCAGCAGACACAGACAGCACCCACTGTCAGTACTACCCGCCACTCACCCAGATTGCTGTTTCTCAAGAGTAATATCGTGGCATGAAAATATTATACCATCAAGGTTTCTCCGCCAAATGCCCCTGGAGTGCCTTCATGGGTCCTGCCTAAACCACCTGTTTCCTTTACGGTACCTCGAATTACAAAGAATTCACTCATTTCTTCTGTTAGCCTCAGACAACTGACCCTATATCAAATTTATACAACGTACAGTGATTCTCTGCACGTGTACACCGATGGATCCACCACGCTAAACACCTCCGCCGCAGCCTTTGTCGTCCCGGACATGGATATCGCTCGACGATTCAAAGTGGACCATAAAACCACATCAACTGCCACAGAGCTTGCCGCTATCCGGGAGGCAGTAAGATTTATCTCCGGAGAGCGACCTCGAGCCTGGACGATTTTCTGTGATGCCAAACCCGCTTTGCAAACCATTTGTTGCATCATGAAGCAAGGTCCGTATTACAGCTTGGCAATAGAAATCGCAGAACTTATTCAGGTTGCTTCAACAAATGGTCATCTTATAACTTTCCAGTGTATTCCCGCTCATTGCGGCGTGATGGGAAACGATGAGGCAGACGCTCAAGCTAAAAATGCCTTAAGCAGTGCCCCTGAAGTACGTATTGCGTTCTCACGAGCTGACACGAACGCCCTGCTTCGCTGCGTGATGCGCAGCTACACATTTCAGCACTGGACCAAACCGGAAAGGCGACACCAGCGACTTCACAAATGGGACCTGGAAATGAGGTTCCGCATGCCCCCTAAATTGAAACGGCAACTCACAAGTATGATCCACCGCATTCGTCTTGGTGTAGCGTACACCAGACGTTACGCACATATCATCGGTCGGAGTGACACCGGTCCTAATTGTGAACACTGTGATGTGCCAGAAACGTGTCAGCACATATTTTGTGTCTGCCCAGCGTACGCACCTGAACGAACACACTGATTTCTTCTACTTAGCTATATCGCAGTAGGTCATTAACTGATGAGACCATGTTGGGCCCTTGGCCAGACACCAACAGTGCAACTGCGGTCACAAGAACAGTTATAACCTTTTTGGAAACAACTAGAGTATGTGCGCGGCTATAAAATGTGTCTCAGCTAGAAAGAACACTACATACTCACCTCTCTATCTCACCATTGTCATCCATTATACTTTCTTTTCCCCTTTCCCTTCCCCCAGTGTAGAGTAGCAGGCTAGAGCAAGCTATCGCTCAGGCCGACCCCTCTGTCTTTCTGTAAATAAACTTACCTTCCCCTCCTTACCTAAGATAGGAAAAACGAAGTAGATCAGTAAGAACGAATGGTTGACGAACTTTAAACGAATGATCCAAGCGTGGAAAGTTTGAATTTCGTGACCCATCCGGCCGCCTCGCACGATGGGCCATTCGTTTGCAAGAATATGTTTTCACCATTTCATACAAGACTGACCATCTAAATGCTGATGCGAATTGCCTCTCCAGGATGCCACTCCGACGACAGATTGTGAAACCGACAACTTTGACCACCTTATCGCGTCTCTGTCGTCTGGCTTTCCTGGTGCCGTGACTTTCGCCGCTGAGCAGCGTAATGAACCAAGCTTGAAATCTCTTTTCCGTGGAGCAAGAAAGTCAATAATCGAAGGCCGATTTTGCGTCCGAAATGGTCTTCTTTACCAGAGAAACTTGTCCCCGACAGGCGCCCGATTTCTGCTGGTTGTTCCTGCATCCCTCCAATCGTCTGCTCTGCGTCTCACGCATGATGACCCCACCTCTTGTCATCTAATAACCACACGAACACTTAGTCGCACGAAAGAGCGGTTATATGGGCCGAAAATGAGCAATCAATTCAAAACTACGTGGCCAGCTGTATGCAATGTCAGAGCCACAAGCGGCCAACTCAGGTCCAGTCGGTCAACTCAGCCCCTAAAGCCTGCCGGTCCCCCTTTTGAAAAGGTCGGCATTGATCTCATAGGACCATTTCCACGCTCCTCAAAAGGTAATCGGTGGATTACCTGACGATGCGCCGACTACCTGACGCGTTACTGCGAGAAGGCTGCCTTCTCCTCCGTCACGGCAGTGCAGGTTTCGGAGTTCGTGTTGCATTCAGTCATCCTCCGACACGGGCCACCTCACGCGATGATAAGTGACCATGTACGACAATTTACCGCTTATATTGTGGAATCAATACTTCGTTGTGTGCCTCCAAGTTCCGACACTCTACTGCGTATCATCCCCAAACTGATGGCCTGACCGAGCGCACAAACCGAACGTGCCTCAACATGTTGTCAATGTACGTCACCTCCGACCACAAAAACTGGGATGAAGTATTACCATTCTTCACGTACACCTTCAACACGGTGAAACACGAAACGACTGGCTACAGCCCTTTCTATCTGCTCTACGCTCACTCACCTCGACATATGCTAAACACTATCGTTCCTTTTGTCGTCCATTACGATTAACCAATTGCAAAAACTTTGTGTCGTGCGGAAGAGACACGTGGACTTGCCTACTGACGAACACTGACAGCGTAAGAGTTCCCCAAAACGCGCTACGGCAGTCAACACTGCCATGTATCTTATGCCCCCGGTGATCTAGTGGGGGTGTGGACCCCAATACGCAGACGTGGCTTGAGCCAAAAGCTACTGGCACACTACGCTGATTCGTTCATGAGACTTCATCGTTTCAGTGAGGTCAACTACGAAATTCCACGTATCACCACTAGTGGCCGACATTCATGCAAGACAGAGGTGATGCATGTTGCTCGCCTGAGGCTGTTTACACGAAGGATACAAGAATGACTCACCCAGAGGGCTTCGTCTGAGACAGGAGGAATGATGTGTTCCTACCAGGAAAAACAAGGGAAGCGCGGGTAGCGAAGGCAGACGACGTTGATTGATTGATATGTGGGCTTTAGCGTCCTAAAACCACCATATGATTATGAGAAACGCCGTAGTGCAGCGCTCCGGAAATTTTGACAACCTGGGGTTCTTTAACGTGCACCCAAATCTGAGCACACGGGCCTACAACATTTCTGCTCCATCGGAAATGCAGCCGCAGCAGCCGGGATTCGAACCCGAGACCTGCGGGTCGGCAGCCGAGTACCTTAGGCACTAGACCACCGTGGCGGGGCAAGGAAGACGACGTTGCTTCTACTGTGAGCGCGGTCTCAGTGCTCATTAAAAAACCCATTAGGTTACCTCACTTTGCGCAATATATGATATTTCAGAAAGTAGTCTTTCTTCCTGGGCAGCAGTTCAAAGATTGCATTCGCTCCGCCACCTCATCGAGGGGCAATCAGTTTGGAAAGAGTTAGAGGATCCCATGAAATATGTTATTATTCGGCGGCCATGCCAGCCGCCCACCACGAAGCCCTACGAGGGGACGCTACGAGACACGTTAGAAACGTAGGCTCCAGCTGTACATGGTCCATATAATCTAATATATCTACATAAGGTTGGATATATACACCAGGTTAAAGCTTGCCACCCGGAAAAAAAAACGAAGTAAATGGAAGACAAGAGAGGACAGGAAAGAATGAAAATGAGAAAAGGCGAATATTTGAGAAGAGAGTGAGACAGGAAAAGGCGGATGCCGATTTTCCCAGGGTGGATCAGCCCAGAGGTGCTGTCTACGTGAAGCTGGGGCCAAAGGGGTGAGTTGCCTCTGACGGGGGGCCTTAAAGGTCCAATGACCCAGCGTCGACTCAACGCCCAGGATCTACTTTTACCCGAACACGGCAATGCCAAGCACGGTTAGGAATGGGAAGGAGTTCACCCCCCCCCGCCCCATTAGCTCGGGTCCATGGTGTCGCTATGCACCAAACGCCTACTTGGGCAGACGCCTCTGCGGGGGGGGGGGGCAGTTATTTTATTGTTTGAAGGGATTACACCAGGCTATTGCCACAGGAGGTTTGCTCTGCAGTGTGTGCATGCATAATGGACACAAAAAAATTACCTTGTTAGCCCATTTATGCTACTATTTCTTGTTCCGAGACTATCTGATTGCCTGACTGCCAGCTTGTGCAGCATTTTCATACAACATTACGATTTGTTTTGTATCTTACTGAAACTCCATTGAATGCTTGCAATACAAGGCCAACTAACTTGAACATCCTGCCACTAGGTTCATGGCCAATCCACCGCCTGTAGGCGAGTGCCACCAATGCAAGAGGAACAACAACAACGAATCACCTTCTTCGAGTAGTTCAGTTTTCACGTCAAAGTTCTACGAATCACAGCACGCTGGATCAAATGTAAGAAAAGTGAACACGAGAGCCGACGTCAACGCACGGGCTTTCGACTGAAGAGCTTAACAAGGCTGAATGTGACCTGATACGTCTCAAACTAGGGACGGTTCATTGACTAGCGCACGTGCCTCGAGAAAGGAAGGCCTATCTATGTACTAACCCAGGTTAAGTTAAACTGCTCGTTTTCTTCGACTAAGGCAAACGGACTTGTGGTCCTTTTCTAGTTCTCCTCTTTTTCCGAGTAAATCAAAAGTCAATAACATTCAGATGCTTTACTAACGGGCCACATTTCTGCATAACATTGCTCTTTTCTACATATGTGAAGGGTAAGATTTGAAATCCACGTTGTGCGTAGTACTTCTGAGCATCAGATTTGTTTAGCGATTGCGGTGCTACGTAATTCATGCTATGGATGTTCTTATTACTGACAGTGACGAAGCGGAAAACATCCGCTGCCACTGTTCGACGGAGCAGCTGACGCACACATGCGCAGTTAGCTTTAATGCGATGGTTGGTGTGGTCCGTGCACGGTATTCTCTCTATCGTTCGGTATTCTTTCCAGCATTTTTTAAATCGTTTCTGTTAGTACCTGCAGTTGCTGTAAGTATAGTCGATGTACTGCTGTATGGTGCCACAGGAACTATCATACCGGCGAAGACATTGATTTCTCGAAGTTCCACGCTGATGGCAGGTAGATTATTTTTGCCACTGCGCGCATATTTGTTATACTTTGTTGGTGATTTTAATCTCAGACCTTGTTACCACTATCAGTGCTGTGGATTTGTGTACTACGTACATTTACACTGATCCTGCACGTGTTCGAAGGCTTGCGCTTTTCTCGAATTTCGCTGCACCGCGAGTTCCTTGCCAAAAACCCCACCTCCATGTGTCTGTTCTCAGCTTGACCGCACGATGGCGTAATGCAATAGAAGGGGGGAGGGGGGGGTGTTAAGCCGCGCTCGAAGAATGCAAGAGCTGCAATTCGAAACTGTCACTGAAGCACCCCATGCTGACTTTTATGACTGTTGTGTGATTATAGTTCTTAGAAACGAGACACACTTTTCTGATCGGTTAGCCTCCGAGAACGAAGGCGTGCCGTTTGCGAAATCTTGTAATGCTCGATAAAATGATACGTTTTTTTGCATTGAAACATGATTGCTTGTTTCATATTAATAAATTTAATTGTTCCCCGTACTCACTCGGAAATTGTTTTTACTGGTGCCAGCTGGCAATGAATGTTATTTGGTTCCATGTAACCTTTGTACACACATTTGGGCGCTCGTTAAAGGACTCCAGGTGGTCGAAATTTCCGGAGCCCTCCGCTACGGCGTCTCTCATACTCATATGGTGGTTTTGGGACGGTAAACCCCACAAATCAATATATCAATCAGCCATTGTACACACAGGTACTGTGTCGCGAAAGGGTGCTTTGGTGTGCTGCTTGGCCTATCGACGCGTGAAAAACAATCGAGCAAAAGGTAACAAAACAGCCCCAACCCTGCATGAGTCTTGGTGTATAGCAATGTCTCGGTGTAAAGATAGCAATAGAATAATCAGCCTAGGCAACTGCGTAGTCGCATACGCACTAGGTTCGAAATAAAAAGGGTGGCTGTTTTTTTCCTACCTAAAAAAATCAATTTTGCTTTCCGATTCCTCGTTTCGCATCATCACCTCTTGGGTTCCCTCGGTCGTTCTATGCGCTACCACTGGTTATCTTTCGTACCGCAGTCAAACCTACAGTTTATCGTTCACTAAATTTGTTCTTTATTCTATAGCGCTGCTAGATAACATAGCCGTTCCGTTCATAACGCCTGGTGCCGCCAAAGGGGGACGCGTTTTCTTCAACCGTCTCTTGACGGTTCTGTAGCCAGCCGCCGCAGAAAGCAGGCCACGCGCTCGCGCGTTCTTTTTTATAAAAATTGAGAGTGTGCCATCGAGTCACGAAGAGAGCGGATTCTTTATCGTGTAAAGCCTCGTGGAGTGTGGTACTATCCAATAATTTCAAATCACATTCACGTTTTTCAATGTCAGTTACATCACCCGCTTCACCATGTGAGCACTGAGGAAGAGCATGCATACAAAAGCAGCGTCCATTCATACTAGCGCCTTATGACATAAGTTTGTGAGGGTTTCAGCTGTGACGAATACAGGAGGAAGCAGTCGCGGGATGGCGTGCGTAGCCTTTCTGCAGATTTAGGCAATTTTATTTAATTGAAATATTCTGTCCGGTTATTATACAAATAAATAAAAAACAAAAATAAATTCAAAAGCACCGAGTAACAGTCTCAGTGCACGCGCTATGTTTGCTGTATGGCCGTGCCTACGCTATAAATTTGCCTCAATGCATTTTCTGAAGGCTGCCCAAAAATACCGACTTCCTGGCACAACCTAAAGGTGTGTTAATGACAAATTTAAACACAACATACTAAATAACGTGGTACCACAGCTGCGAAAAAGTCAACAAGCTGCTCGCCACGAGCGACTCTACATCAGAGTGCTAGAAGCGACTGCCAATGCTTTGCTTATTTCATGATTCAGAGACAGAGAGATGCAAAGAACTTAGTCGGCGTGTGTACATTGCTGACTTGCTACACTTCGTCGTGAAGAGGAATGGGGACTGAAAGACCAGAAGAGAGAGAGAACCAAATCAAAACGTAAAAAAAGAAGTTAATATACAGATATTTTCTTGTCTTTTTGGCGGGGTCGCGTGCTGACAGAATGACTTATTACGAGTTTTGAAGGTGCCACTACAGTTTGTGTAGCTGACCGATATTGTCTAAATACGCGAATAAAAGTTTCATCGCATGCCTCTGTTGCGTTGCGGTAGACATAACGTGTCTCCTAATAAACGTCAGCCAAGTCTAATCACCGCATGCGTTTCCCACGTTACAGCTCATAGTTTCACGTGACCGTATACCCGGGCTCACGTGCCCAGCGAATGCCACCTAGAAAATATTTTCAGACCTGGTCACTGCCACCGTAACGTCAGATGCTGTGCCCGAGCTAGCGCGTACGCGAGGCTGTGAGTACATCGCTACCTTCGTCTCCCGTAAAAAAAAAGATAAAGCGTTTGGGCCGAGTTTCCTGTGCTCAAAAGTTTTATTGTGCCTTTTGCGTCAGAAAATGCGCTGGTTTAGGTAATTTATTACGCTTGAGAGTGTTTGCACACTTATCTGTGGGGCATTTCTTCTGCGAAAAAGTGAAAGCGCTTGTGCGCTATTGAACGTGTGGTCAATCTATAAAAGCAAAATTTCGTAGGTAAAAAATGTCACGAAATAGTTGAGGTAAACTTTATTCATTATTTACATTTTACACACACACGCTCGCATCCACGCAATATCTAGAACACGTAGATCAACTGTACTTACTGATTTGCAATACTTATGCAGTTTTGTTTCCATTCTTTCGAACATCTGTCTTCACAGACACGAAGGTATGAAGAAGAGTGTGTGCAGCTGCCACATATATAACAAATATAAGCACAATATACTCAATAAATTGGTACCACAGCTGCGAAAATGTCAACAAGCTACTCGCCACGAGTGACTCTACATCATAGTGCTAGAAGCGACTGCCATTGCTTTACTTATTTTATGATTCATAGAGAGAGCGAGAGCAGCAGAGAATTTAGTCGGCGTGTGTACATCGCTGACTTTCTACACTTCAGCCCTATATCATGGCGATGATCATTGCAAAAGAAAACAAAATCTTTCATTGCAAAAAAATCTCTTGTGACCGACACAAGCAGCGGCGTTTGCTTTTTCGCCCTGGGCCCTCCTCGCAGTGGTGCGTAGTCGCTCATATAACTGAGGGCCTGTGAGAAATGTTATTACTGGGTCTAGATGTAGCCACCGATGGCGCATCTGCTGCGCTGCCAGTTTTTGGCTTAGTATATTTAGTAGTGGTTCTTGAATATTCTAGCTTAAAGTAGAGCTCCCGCCCATGAAAACCATTTAAGAAGCTTTACCATAGGAGTCTACAGGAATATAAATTTCAAGCAAACATATCAAGCTAAAGTGTGGACAATACTGGTGAAATGTATTATACCACAATTAACTGCTAGGAACACCAGCAAGACTATACTATGCGAAAACGGATCCACTAAGCCATGCAACAGCATTTTTTTTTTCATTTTTCGTAACCCAAAAAAACAAGAAGAAAAAACGGAGGTAACACAAGAAGTCCGTGGCACTAATCGCCAATAGCAAATTGATTACCGACTCTGAAAGAAAACCATGTACTGCCAGGTGCGTTCATTATTTAAGGCCAAAGCTCATGCCAGCAAGTCGGAACAACACATGACACCCTTATTTTACAACAAGAACGCACCATGGCGGAGATGGTGCCTTTGAAACAACTTAAAAATAGCTAGTAGGAACACACGTACCTTCGGGTCCCGAAGAAAACGAATGTCGACGTCCTACTGACGAACGAAATGCTCCCAGTTTGTTTTTGGTTGTCCTAATTGACAATGACCTATTAACCCTTCAATCCGGTCTTACGCTATTTCTGTTTGGTGTAAAACATGGGTAATGGAACTCAACACTATCAAATGCGAGTGCCTTCGCGTATCTAGAGTTAACCGTATATTGCCCACTTACTATCTGAACGATGCTCCACTAGAATCTGTCAGCACTTACAAATATCTCGGAATACATATTACTACCGACCTCACTTGGTCCGTGCATACCACGTAAGTAATTAATAACGCTAATCGCATGCTCGGCTACGTACGTCGAAATTTCTCACAGGCTCCTTCAACACTGAAACTAACTCTCTACAAGACGCTTATCCACTCCAAACTGGTGCATGCTGCATCAATTTGGGATCCTAACCAAGAAAATCTAATACACTCACTTGAAATGGTTCAAAATACCTCTGTATGTTTTATACTCGCTAACTACAACCGGACTGCCAGCATAAGCACTGTGAAATCCAGCCTCGGATTACCTTCCTTATCATCTTGTAGGAAAATCCTTCGCCTTTGTCTTTTCCATAAGCTTTTCTATCACAGCCAGCTACGAAACGAACTCATTCTGCCTCCTCGGTACATTTCAGCTCGCATAAATCATGTGCGTAAAGTCGGCTTCCCGTCCTGCAGAACTAACTCCTTTTCCCAGTCATTCATACCGCGTACATCACGGGAATGGAACCACCTACCCGCACTGACGGCAACTATCTCGGACCACCAACTTTTTAAAACTGCTTTAGCTAACATTGTATAACGTGTATTTGCTCTGATTTATATTATGTTTGTAACTATTGTAACCCACTCCCCTCTCCAATGCCTCTGGCCCTGAGGGTACCTAAATAAATAAATAAATAAATAAATATAACTGAGGGCCTGTGAGAAATGTTATTACTGGGTCTAGATGCAGCCGCCGATGGCGCTTCTACTGCGCTGCCAGTTTTTGGATTAGTATATTTAGTAGTGGTTCTTGAATATTCTAGCTTAAAGTAGAGCTCCCGCCTTTGAAAACCATTTGAGGCGCTTTACCTTAAGGGTCTACACGAATCTAAATTTAAAGCAAACATATTAGGCTAAAGTGTGGACGATACTGGCGAAATGTATTATACCACATTAAACTGCTAGGAACACCGACAAAAATATACTATGCGAAAACCGATCCACTAAGCCATGCAACAGCAGCTTTTTTTTTCATTTTTGTAACCAAAAAAAAAAAACAGGTGTAACAGAAGAAATCCGGGGCACTAATCGCCAATAGCAAATTGATTACCGAATCTTAAAGAAAAACATGTACGGCCAGGTGCGTTTATTATTTAAGGCCAAAGCTTATGCAAACAAGTCGGAACAACACATGACACCCTTATTTTACAACAAGAACGCACCATGGCGGAGATGGTGTCTTTGAAACAACTTAAAAATAGCTAGTAGGAACACACGTACCTTCGGGTCACGAAGAAAACGAATGCCGACGTCCTACTGACGAACGAAATGCTCCCAGTTTGTTTTTTGGTTGTCCTTAGGAAGCGAGAACACTCGGAATTTTGGTCCCATTGCCGCGACAATAGGCCATGCAGCATGGCTCAACCGTTCGGATTTGCAGCCGTGCACATTGCGAATGTCCCATGCACAAAGCGCATCACATATTCACGCTGCAGTTCACGGACACAGAATCTTCTCGACTCTCCAACAAGCACGCAAGGGGTGCTGTGCAGGATAATACGAGCTTCTCGGGCAGCCGAGTTAGCTCCGAGTTCGCTCTGCGGTGGCCATGGCAAGAAGGCAGCGCAGAGCACGTTAGCAGCGTGAACGAAAATGGCTGCAGCAATGCGCTTGGTGCTGAAAACGCATGTGTATACGCATGTGGGACTTTAGGGAGTTTTAGAATACCGTTTGCAAGCACTGCGGGCGTAACGGGCGCCATATAAGATTTAGAATGGCGTTTGCCCTACTGCAATCCGCAACGCACGATCGCAGCAACACTGTAGCCTCGAAACCAGCGCTTGTGGGCCACATGCGGGCCGCCATTACCGCCCGTAGCGTCGAAACCAGCGCTTGTGGGCCACATGCGGGCCACCATCGCCACACGCAATTTCGGATTTTTTGCGTGCAGTCCACGAACACGAACCCCGACTCGCGTTACGACGCATGCGCGGAGGCAACGACCGCACTGCAAGGGCTCACGGTGCGCTATTCTAAAGCTCCCTATTTGCGGCGGTTATAAAAAAAAACACCGCGTGCGAACACGCAGAGCCATGACTCAGTCAAGTCATGACTCAGTCATTTCACGAGCAGTCCAGGCAGCAACGAGGCTGAACGACAGCTAAAAATTTACCTTACTTTACGCAGAACGCTGGTGGTGGAAGCAGACAAGGTCTTCGGAAGCGATCAGCGCTACTAGGAATCAAGTGGGCGGAACCGAGAACAACGCCCCCTGAATTACCGTGACGTCACAGCTCTGCTATAAAACCACCGCTCCAGCGAGGATCAGCCGTCATTTCACGAGCAGTCCAGGCAGCAACGAGGCTGAACGACAGCTAAACATTTACCTTACTTTACGCAGAACGCTGGTGGTGGAAGCAGACAAGGTCTTCGGAAGCGATCAGCGCTACTAGGAATCAAGTGGGCGGAACCGGGAACAACGCCCCCTGAATTACCGTGACGTCACAGCTCTGCTATAAAACCACCGCCCCAGCGAGGATCAGCCGTCATTTCACGAGCCGTCCAGGCAGCAACGAGGCTGAACGACAGCTAAACATTTACCTTACTTTACGCAGAACGCTGGTGGTGGAAGCAGACAAGGTCTTCGGAAGCGATCAGCGCTACTAGGAATCAAGTGGGCATAACCGGGAACAACGCCCCCTGAATTACCGTGACGTCACAGCTCCGCTATAAAACCACTGCTCCAGCAAGGATCAGCCGTCATTTCACGAGCAGTCCAGGCAGCAACGAGGCTGAACGACAGCTAAAGATTTACCTTACTTTACGCAGAACGCTGGTGGTGGAAGCAGACAAGGTCTTCGGAAGCGATCAGCGCTACTAGGAATCAAGTGGGCGGAACCGGGAACAACGCCCCCTTAATTACCGTGACGTCACAGCTCTGCTATAAAACCACCGCTCTAGCGAGGATCAGCCATCATTTCACGAGCAGTCCAGGCAGCAACGAGGCTGAACGACAGCTAAAAATTTACCTTACTTTACGCAGGTACGTGAACGACTTGTACTTTGGCTTCTTAGTTCCTGGACTGCTCAGTGAATGACGGGTGTTATGGGTAATAAGCCGCCCACTACTGTGAAGGAACTAGCTAAGGCCTTGTCAGAGTTTTCTGCTAGAATTGATGCCAAACATGATGAGCTAAAGAAAGACATCGCAAAAGTTATTGAAGGCGAACTACAAACTCTTAGACAGTCAATCAACTTTATGAATGAGCACTTTAAGCAATTCAGGGTAGAACTTGACGAAACAAAGAAAGAGCTTGCTGTGGTGCGAGCAGAAAATCATGCGATTAAAAGCGAAAACAGTCGCCTCGCCAAGGATATTAAGGAAATAAAACAGGAACTCACTGCTCAGCAACAATACAATAGACAGAATAACCTAGAAATTCCTGTGATGGAGGGAGAAAACTTGATCTCCACAATGCAACAGCTTGCCAGCTACCTGAAAGTTGAAGTCAAAGAAACAGATATAGACGTCGTGCACCGAGTGCCATCAAGGAACGCGTCAACACCTAACATCATAGTTAGGTTTCTTTCGAGAGCTATGAAAGATAATGATCTGAGGAATGCTAAGAAGCAACGACTTAACACGACAGCTTTAGGTTTTCAGGGCATCGCATCTCCAGTATACATAAATGAGCACTTGTGTCCGGCAAACAAGGAATTGCTAACAGCCGCACTAAAGACAAAGCGGGAAAAAAACTGGAAGTACACCTGGGTAACTGGTGGAAAGATTTTGATGAGGAAGGCGGATAATTCACGTGTGCTTCACGTCACATGTGCTGAGGATCTTTCCAAAGTTGTTTGAGGATTGCCTGCTTGTTTCTGTAA
The DNA here is from genome assembly GCF_013339725.1 of Rhipicephalus microplus. Lineage (NCBI taxonomy): Eukaryota > Metazoa > Arthropoda > Arachnida > Ixodida > Ixodidae > Rhipicephalus > Rhipicephalus microplus. The sequence continues at coordinate 234,875,580 of NC_051167.1, read as the reverse complement.
ACCCGGAGTTTCCTATATTTTTAAATGGCGTTTTCTTTTTCTGAGGCTGAAAACATATGGCTGCAGCAGGATCATTTCGCAGTCTTACATTGTAATATTCGCAGCATAAAGAAGAATTTAGATCATCTGCTTTCGTACTTATCACAGCACTCGTTTAAATATGATGTCATCGCTATAACTTAAACTTGGCTTCGAGAAAGCGAATCAGTTCATCTACCCGGCTACGTCATGCTTTCGCAACCTAGAAACAGTGCTACACGAGGAGGGGGCGTGGCGCTATTTATCAAAGACTGTTTTAGTTTCGTTCACCTTAGCAATAGCTCATGCTGAAGTTCATCGGCAGAAACTTTTTATTCATTTTCAAAATGGTGTTATCATCGGTGTAATATATCGTCCACCTAATTCCAGTGTGGCTGACTTCATTACTGTGATGGAAAGTACCATGATACCCATTGTGGCCTCTAAAGCACCTTTTATTGTCTGCGGTGATATTAACATAGACGTGTCTGGAGATACATGTGATGATTACGTGTTTTTGCTACAATCAGTTAATCTGAGAAATGTTATTTCATCACCCACTCGCATAACAGACCACTCGGAGTCGATTATTAATCACGTGTTGTGTAACGCTGACCTAGATGTATCAGCAGGCGTATACGCTGTTGCTATTGCGGATCACAATCCCACCTTTCTATTTTTACCCCAGAAACACATTTGTGCTCCTGACGTACCTGCCATTAAACGTACAACACGTGTCGACTATAATGCCGTGCAAAAACTACTACAAGGTACGAATTTTGATGCCCTCTATGATGAAGACGTGGACGTCGAGTGTGATAACATTGTAAAATGCATTGTGGATGTCATTGAATGATCAACGCGTAGCTGTTCGCGCCGAAATTATGACCATGCCATATGTCCATGGATGAATAGAAATATACCTGAGGTTTTGAAGCTGAAAGATTTTTACTACGTCAAATGGAAAAAAAAAACAGAAGCAATGAATACTACCATCAAAATTTTAAGCTTTACAGAAATAAGTCAGTAACAATGATAAGAAAATCCAAGAAGTGCTACTATACCAACCTAGTGAAAGAAAATGATGGTAACACGAAGAAGATATGGCAGATTGTTAAAGACGTCACTGGCATGGGTAGCAAAGAACGCATTATACCTGATAATCCAACTCGTGAAGTAGCTGACAACTTTAACGATTACTTTACTAATATTGGTCTCAGCCTTTCGAGGAATTTCCCTGCTCATATGCCGAATTTAAATGCACCCTGTACTGTTACCAATAATTTCGATCTATGTGATGTAACTGAGGATGACATCCGACAAGTAATTAATAAGTTACCAGGGAACAAGGCAGCTGGTCATGACGCCATATCATCAAGGATTATAAAGGAGAATATTGATGTTTTGTGTGGTCCCTTATGCCATATATTTAATCATGCATTTTCCTCTAAAACATATCCTAGTATACTAAAGACCGCCAAAGTAATACCAGTGTACAAATCTGGTGATCGGAATCTTCCGGACAGCTACAGACCAATATCTGTCCTGAGTAGTATTAACACTACGCTTGAAAAACTAATTTCGTCGCAATTAAGGCGCTTCCTGGGTGAACAGAATATACTTTGTCCCCAGCAACACGGCTATGTTGCAAACAGGTCCACTTCAACTGCTGTTTCGATGCTTACGCAATATATTAATTCCGCGCTACATGAAAACAACATAGCAATAGCAGTATTTTTAGACATACGAAAGGCATTTGATGCTATTAGTCATTCCATTTTACTGGAAAAAGTGCATTCCTATGGGATAAAAGGTAACTCGCTTGATTTTTTTTTCTAGTCATTTATCGGCACGCAAACAAAAGGTAGTCATTGGTGACATCAAGTCATCTTACGGTTATATTAAATGCGGGGTGCCACAGGGTTCAGTTTTGGGCCCTATATTGTTCTCTCTTTATATTAATGATGTCCCGCGATCCCTACAGAGGTCAAGGGCACTGATGTACGCAGACGACACTGTTTTAGTTTTCACAGGACACTCCTTAGCAGATTTACAAAATGACGCGATGATCAATTTATCGAACATTTCGGAATGGTTTGCCAGGAATCAGCTGGCTGTTAACTGTACTAAAACAAAGTACATGGTGTTTCACTCTCGTAGGAAACATATTGACGCTGAATCTTTTAACCTAACAATAAACAACGCTCCTATGCAACAAGTTCCTTGTTTTAAATGTTTAGGCGTCACTTTTGATGAACATTTACCCTGGCATGAGCAAGTGCAGAGTGTGTGCGCAAAAGTAGCCTATGGCTGCTATTCTCTAATGAAAGCTCGCAAATATTTTCCGCAAGCTATACTTCGCACACTCTACTTTTCATTGTGTCATTGTCATAGGTTAATGTCTGGAATCGTGGGTGTGACGTACAACAGTTATCTAAAAACTCTTGAACGACTTCAAAAGCGTACACTGAAAATCATAAGCCAAGGTGAATCAGTAAGCAATATTTTCCAATCACAACGCATTCTCTCGGTTTCAATGTTGCGTGACTACAAAATTGCCGTTTTAGTAAATAACATAATTAATAGAAATTCACCTTTGCCTGCTGATCTTTTTTCAATTCCTAAACGCAATACGCGACATGCTTCGAATGGTAATTTCAATCTGCCTAAATGTTTTAATGCTTACGGAGAAAGACTGTTACAGTTTAATTGAACAAAAATATGGAACACGGTTCCCCTAGAGATTAAAACGGCACGTAATTTCAGCTTGGCATGTAAATCATTTTTTCTGTGGAGTCAAGACATGTAAGCATGTGTGTGTTTGATTCGATTTTCATTGTATTTTTTTCTGCAGGAAAAAATGTATTACTGTGTTATCTGTATTATATGATTGTTTTTTTTGTTTTTTGTTTTTTTGTTGTTACCTCAGAGCTGACCTGTACACTTTTTTATGTTGCACATTGTATTGGACCGTCCACTAGCCACTTTAGGCTATCGGTCCAAATAATCCCTGTAATTACATATATCTATTCATGAAAATAAAGTTTCATTGATTGATTGATTGATTGATTGATTGATTGATTGATTGATTGATTGAACAATATAGCAGTGCAGTGACGTCAGCGTGATTGTCGCGCTATCTTTTAGGAGCGAAGCTCCTCAGACCGTGGGTCATACCCTCCTCTAAATGTAGTATGTAGCCTCCTCTAGTTTATTGCATTCTCAACAGATGGCGCTGCGTGTGTATTCACTTGGGAATAATATACCTCGACGGTCTAAGTGGTTTTCACAGCATATTCGCTGAGTGAATGATGATGAGCAGGCCTAAGCGGCCCTCCGTCAATCCTTGTGTCCAACAGTCCGTGCGTACATCCGTTCGTCCGCCCATCCGTGTGTCCATACGTCCGTCCATGCGTGCATACGTGAGCGCTTGCTTCCATCCGACTATGCTTTGGTCCGTCAATCTGTCCGTGGGTTCGTGCTTCTTCCATTCGTTGTTGGTTATGTCCGTGTGCCTGTGCTCTGTCCGTGTGTCCATCGTTCAATGAGTCGGGATGAACGAACAGGCAGACGCAGGAACAGACGGACGAGAGCCAGAACGGAAGGATAGATGGATGGACGCTTCGCCCCACTCATCACCGTTGACATCGTGGATTTGCTGCGATTATTTGCCAGTTCAACAAGTGCCTCCCAGAGGCGTGTTCGGGGGCCTTTGTCCTCTCTCAGAGAGGTTTTTTTCTTCCACCTGCAGAACGAAAATTTCCACTCTCGAAGGAAGCCAGGGTGCACAGGCAGCCCTTTCGTGCTACTCGTTTCACTTCTATCCAATATTTGAGATAAATATAAGTACAGCTGGTCACCAGGCGCACTCGCATCATCGCGGCTACGCATCTGGGACTAGATACGTTGCTAGTGCGGTAAAATTGAATGCGAGACATCGTACTCACGTGATATCACTTTTACTTCTGCATGCGCGTGCGCATAGTCTGGGTGATAACGCCAATAGGTTGATAGGGCCGCTCGACGCGAGCACTGCTCCTCAAGGAGAGCAAATGTGGTGAGAGTACTAAATGTTCACTGCGGGCGTCTGTCATTCAAATTGATTTACGCTTGAACTCGGACAAAACTCGCTGATCCTGAGGACACCCGAGTCAACTTATGTCTGTGATGGCACCGGTTTGACTGTCAGCCGTTTTATGCGTTGAACGCCAAGCAGGAGTTTCTTTGCATATAAAATAATTTGGTGATCTTGCATTACTTCTGCAAGACTGGAGCCATGGAGGAGCTTGGTATAACCTACCTTCTTGCAGCTTTTTAAGTTGGTCGTCCATTCATGTGCTTAGTCGGCTTCGATGGTAAAGGCCCCATCAGCCTTCTCTTCATTTTATTTGTACCAATGACTAAAGCTTAAGAACCAGTAGACGTAGCCGTTCGGTCTTCAAAAAATAGATAAGGTTTCTAATAAAAGGCAATTATTTTGGTCACAATTAGCAAGGCGATGACCAGTATGGAGCTAATAGACGTAATCCTGATTATCATGTTACTGACAGACAGACAGACACAGAACTTTATTGATGTCCTGATGAACGCTACCTCAAAGACGTAGAACAGCGGGCCCCTCCCACATTGAAACGGGTAGGCCCAGCCTCGGCACCATGTCGTGGACCTTCTGGACAGCCCTGAGTTTATGTGCAAATTCTGAGCTCCAGAAATGCCTAGTAATGTACAGGGGAAGTTATTAGTACCAATGGAATGCAAATAGAAAGAACGAAAAGTGGATAAAAAATAACCAGCCGTGAGCAGGAATCGAACCTACGACCTTCCAATAACGCGTTCGATGCTCTAACCACTAGCTACCACAGCGGCCTTCCCTCCATCCACTTTTTTGGGTTTATATGTGAATTTAGATCTAGGAGTGACAGTTAGCGCCATCTATAAGCCAAGCGACGAGCGTGAAAACACTCTTGTATGCGCATGTTTGGCGTCACGTAGCACGTGAACCTATTATGAGCGGGCAGCTGATTAATAGTCCCTCGTATACAACCTAATGGCACCAAGTCTGCCAGTACGGGACCCTCGTTTAATGAAGTAAGAGAAAGAAGTGTATATCTAAGGGTTCGTTTTTTCTGTGTTTTAACACACTATTAATGAGATCTAACAGACAGTAATGTCAAGTAATGTACAGGTTAAGTAATCAGAACCAATGGAATGTAAATAGGAAGAAAGAAAAGTGGATGAAAAAATAACTGTCACTCATACTGTCACTCCTACTGTCACTCCGGCTGTCACTCCTACTTCTAAATTCACATATAAACCAAAAAAAGTGGATGGAGGGAAGGACGCTGTGGTAGCTCAGTGGTTAGAGCATCGAACGCGTCATTCGAAGGTCGTAGGTTCGATTCCTTCTCACGGCTGGTTATTTTTCATCCACTTTTCTTTCGTCCTATTTACATTCCATTGGTTCTAATAACTTCCCCTGTTCATTACTTGGCATTACTGTCTGTTAGATCTCATTAATATATATATGTATATATATATATATATATATATATATATATATATATATATATATATATTCCCTGCTCTACCTGCCGTGTCAAATGCGCACCCATCGCCAAGTCCTTTGCTGCGGCTTCCAGTCGACACCTTCGTGCCCGCCTCTACCCAGTCTTCCACCCTTCCTTCCACTCCAGCGCCTGCGTCAATGACCTCTTCCAGACTTCCTTCCGGTTCTACTCTGAACTCTTCCCGTGTATCTGTTGGTACACCAACATTTGGGTCTCTTGGTGCACACCGTCAATCCTCTTCGCTTCCTGGCCCTTCTAGTTGTGCCCCTCCCGCGAGGACCAACAAGCGTCTTCGACGTCCTTCTGACTCTGGTTCTCCAAGCCCCCCACCTGTCCGACCTAACCTGACCTCCTCTCCACCTAGTGGCCATCGGGCCACCGCTTCTCCCCCAAGCGCTGCATCCTCTGGTTTTCTTGGCAACCCATTCGTTCAGTGCAGAAACTCTGATGCCACTACGTTACAGCCCGAATGACTACATGTTAGCAATGGTACGTATTCTGCCTCCAATAATACCTATTTTTTTGCGCACTAGAAAGGTAGTTGAAAAAACGATACGATCAGAGTTGCATGTTGCCGCATTGAATGCTTACGTGTCAGAATCAGTGGTTCCTAAAGGTCTCATGATTGTGCATCATCCAGCCGTTAAATTGTCGCCCACTCACCAAGCAAAATGGGACGATGCACTAAAGAATGCGTCCTTGAATTTGACCCGTATCATCCTAAATCACTATGAACACTCAGCAAAATCTTTGTCGAACACTGTACGACAACTACTTTCCCAATCAAGGTTATCATCAGAACAAGTAATACTTCTCGATGAGTATCGGCTTAAGAAACGAGAGGAGATTGTCAAGATTAAGATGAGCAAACTTGCGCGTGATAATGTACCTATACCGGCCTCTCTGACGACTGTCGCGTCACGGGCTACGTCAAGAACTTCCTGTAGAACATCCGAGCATGATAACATAGTAAACCTTTCCAATCACTGTTTGTCAGATGACGAGAAGTCTGTATTATCACGTGGCCTCAATTTTTGCCCCGCTTCCGGTGGGTATAACGAATTTCAGTTCCTACAAGATTTAGACAACTTCGCCCGCAACATGAGGCTTCGAGAATTTTTCTATAATATGCCTACGTCGAGTAACTCTACTGCTCCTTTGTTTTCGAATAAGCGATGGACACCTCCAATTCAACGCGAGAAATGCCTAGATCTTTACATTGAAGCGGTCCAGCGAGATCTACTCGAAGCATATCAAAAACAACAACCATTTAAGAGCAACATTTCTATTAAGGAAAAGGAGGCAATAAAGAGCTTGGCTAACAATACCGACATTGTCATCAAGCAAGCAGACAAAGGAGGCGCCATTGTTCTTATGAATCGAGTTGACTATATTTCAGAGGCTTACAGACAGTTACGAAATGACACCTTCTACAGACGCTTGGAAATGGACCCCACTAACGATTTTAAATGTGTCATCAAAAAAGAATTAGAACAACTCGTGGCAGATAAAAAGTTAACAGTCAAGGACCTATCTTTCTTGCTCCCGCTAAGTCCTTCAGCAGGAAGGTTTTATCTACTACCCAAAATTCATAAGACAGGCAACCCCGGCAGACCAATAGTTTCGGCTATCGGTTCCGTAACTGAGAAGATTTCCAGTTTTGTTGACACCCTCATTAGCCATATTCCGCAAACTTACCCGTCCTACATCAAAGACTCAGGCCAATTCTTGAGCGACATTGCCGATTTAATTATTCCTGAAGGATCCCTCTTGGTTACTCTGGATGTTTGTTCCCTATATACAAACATTCCACACAAGGACGGAATCGAAGCTGTTCGTCAGGAATACGAGCGTTCGGCCTCCGACCATTCTATAGATGGCGCAACATTAGCAACATTATTGAAATTAATTCTTCAATACAATAACTTTGAATTCAACGATGACCATTTCGTACAAGTGAACGGGACTTCCATGGGGACTAAAATTGGCCCCAATTACGCTAATATCTTCATGGGTGTGCTGGAGAAAGAATTCTTGAGTAGTCAAACATTAACGCCACTTTTTTATAAAAGGTACATTGACGACATCTTCCTGATTTGGGAACACGGGGAGCATGCATTACTTTCATTTATAACAGCGTTCAACAATGTTCACAGTTCCATATCATTCTCCCATTCATTCTCGGACAAGCGCGCAGATTTTCTTGACATTACTGTTTTTTTGCGGAACGGCAGACTAAGCACCACGCTTTTCAAGAAGCCCACAGACAGGCACCAATATCTTCATTTTCACAGTAGTCATTTAAAGCACTGGAAGACCAGCATTCCATACAGTCAGGCACTCCGTTTCAAACGCGTTTGTACACATGAGTCTGATTATCACCAGAACTGCACTTCCCTGAGGGAATCTTTAGTTAAACAGAATTATCCTGTCCGTCTCGTAGAAGACGCTTTCAAAAAGGCTGACCTCGTCGAACGCAAGACCTTATTAAAGGCACCGAAAAAGACTGCCACCTCACGCCTAACCAACCTGGTCCTCACTCATTCAGCTTCGGCTCCCAGAGTAAACTGTATTCTTCAAAAGCATCATAATATCCTCTTGCAAAGCCAACGTCTCCGAACAATCTTCCCGATTCCACCTAAAGTAATCTACAGACGCTCTAAAAATTTACACGACTTAGTCACATCCTCTAAAGTTACTAAACCGCAATATTCGGGTTGCCATCCATGCAATAAATCACGCTGCAAAATTTGTGCACATATGACAACATCACTTTCAGCTCAGAGTACCGCCTCCGGTTTCAGTCTTAAAATAAAGGGTAACTTTTGCTGTTACACATCGAACGTAATCTATCTTCTGGAGTGCTCTGTATGTGGTATGCAATACATTGGACAAACCGAGACCAGCTTTCGTCTACGTTTTAATAATCATAAAGCACACGCGATTTCCCTTCCTAACTTACCGTTATCGAAACACGTTGCGCTTCCAGGTCATTCCTTCAGCAAGATAAAAGCTACAATTCTAGAGTCAGGCTTTAGCTCCCATCGTGACAGAGAAGTCCGGGAATCATATCTCATCCACAAATTCAGTACCATTGCTTTCGGTCTCAACGAAAATCCCGGCACCTTAACGTTCTTGCGCCAGTAATATGTCATGCGCATTGATCACCTTTTATTATTATATCCTTGAAAATTGTCCGTAACAGTGTAGGTGCTGTTTTTCACGTGTTAATCTTCTGTTATCGGTGTTTTTTTCGTCACCACATGAGCTGTCAATTGCTGTTGAATCTTCTTGTTACGCGAGTATGTTACTGACGAACAGTATGTTGATACATTTTGAACGCATTTTTTCCACGTGTATTGATTGTACCTATCTACAATCCATGTGACCAACTGGCATATAAGTGGTTACCATTGCTGTGTTTTGTTTCATTCTGACGAAGGCCGGGCCCACGGTCGAAACGTCAAGTAAAAAATCTTTTCACTTGTGAGTCAAACTCCTTTATTCTCCTATTATTCCCGGATCCGGCGACAAACGCTCCTCCAATGTCTCTTACTCTGGATTCCGGTCGACCCACAGTGAAAAGAATATCATGGATGTTTCCAAGATGCCAGGTTTCCACAATCGTGTTGGGTGATTCGCAGACCAAGTATTTGCATCAACATTTCGATCCCGTTGTTCCCGGCACACCTGCATTTGTTTCGTTGTGCGGTGCTCTCATTGATGACGTTCACAACTTGCTCGACTTCATCCCGGATACGGCACAGACTGTGATTATCCATGTCGGCACAAATGACCTTGCGTCCTCTTCAGGTCGCTTCGCCTTCAAAAAGTACTGCTCGCTACTAGAAGCGGTGATTGCACAGCACCCTAATGTCAGGCGCATTTACGTAAGCCTTATTCTTCCACGTTCCGAAAGTCGTCGAAGAAAGTTTAGGAATAGAGCATTCATTCGCCGTTGCAATCGAGAAGCATGTCACTTGAATTTTTTGCTACGCAACCATTGCCGATTCTCCCGACAAGTGTTCTTCATTGATCATGGGTTGGAATGGCTTCCCCCCAGCCGCACACTATGCATGGATGGATTACATCCAAGTTTTGAAGGAGTCGCTTTAATCGCCAGCCATATTCGCAGGCTGTGCGGTCCTTTTCCTAGAAGCACGCCCTCTTCATGGCGCGATTCCTCTTCGGTTGACGCTTTACCAAATGCCGATTTCACTTCCGCATTCCCTGCTCTACCTGCCGTGTCAAATGCGCACCCATCGCCAAGTCCTTTGCTGCGGCTTCCAGTCGACACCTTCGTGCCCGCCTCTACCCAGTCTTCCACCCTTCCTTCCACTCCAGCGCCTGCGTCAATGACCTCTTCCAGACTTCCTTCCGGTTCTACTCTGAACTCTTCCCGTGTATCTGTTGGTACACCAACATTTGGGTCTCTTGGTGCACACCGTCAATCCTCTTCGCTTCCTGGCCCTTCTAGTTGTGCCCCTCCCGCGAGGACCAACAAGCGTCTTCGACGTCCTTCTGACTCTGGTTCTCCAAGCCCCCCACCTGTCCGACCTAACCTGACCTCCTCTCCACCTAGTGGCCATCGGGCCACCGCTTCTCCCCCAAGCGCTGCATCCTCTGGTTTTCTTGGCAACCCATTCGTTCAGTGCAGAAACTCTGATGCCACTACGTTACAGCCCGAATGACTACATGTTAGCAATGGTACGTATTCTGCCTCCAATAATACCTATTTTTTGCGCACTAGAAAGGTAGTTGAAAAAACGATACGATCAGAGTTGCATGTTGCCGCATTGAATGCTTACGTGTCAGAATCAGTGGTTCCTAAAGGTCTCATGATTGTGCATCATCCAGCCGTTAAATTGTCGCCCACTCACCAAGCAAAATGGGACGATGCACTAAAGAATGCGTCCTTGAATTTGACCCGTATCATCCTAAATCACTATGAACACTCAGCAAAATCTTCGTCGAACACTGTACGACAACTACTTTCCCAATCAAGGTTATCATCAGAACAAGTAATACTTCTCGATGAGTATCGGCTTAAGAAACGAGAGGAGATTGTCAAGATTAAGATGAGCAAACTTGCGCGTGATAATGTACCTATACCGGCCTCTCTGACGACTGTCGCGTCACGGGCTACGTCAAGAACTTCCTGTAGAACATCCGAGCATGATAACATAGTAAACCTTTCCAATCACTGTTTGTCAGATGACGAGAAGTCTGTATTATCACGTGGCCTCAATTTTTGCCCCGCTTCCGGTGGGTATAACGAATTTCAGTTCCTACAAGATTTAGACAACTTCGCCCGCAACATGAGGCTTCGAGAATTTTTCTATAATATGCCTACGTCGAGTAACTCTACTGCTCCTTTGTTTTCGAATAAGCGATGGACACCTCCAATTCAACGCGAGAAATGCCTAGATCTTTACATTGAAGCGGTCCAGCGAGATCTACTCGAAGCATATCAAAAACAACAACCATTTAAGAGCAACATTTCTATTAAGGAAAAGGAGGCAATAAAGAGCTTGGCTAACAATACCGACATTGTCATCAAGCAAGCAGACAAAGGAGGCGCCATTGTTCTTATGAATCGAGTTGACTATATTTCAGAGGCTTACAGACAGTTACGAAATGACACCTTCTACAGACGCTTGGAAATGGACCCCACTAACGATTTTAAATGTGTCATCAAAAAAGAATTAGAACAACTCGTGGCAGATAAAAAGTTAACAGTCAAGGACCTATCTTTCTTGCTCCCGCTAAGTCCTTCAGCAGGAAGGTTTTATCTACTACCCAAAATTCATAAGACAGGCAACCCCGGCAGACCAATAGTTTCGGCTATCGGTTCCGTAACTGAGAAGATTTCCAGTTTTGTTGACACCCTCATTAGCCATATTCCGCAAACTTACCCGTCCTACATCAAAGACTCAGGCCAATTCTTGAGCGACATTGCCGATTTAATTATTCCTGAAGGATCCCTCTTGGTTACTCTGGATGTTTGTTCCCTATATACAAACATTCCACACAAGGACGGAATCGAAGCTGTTCGTCAGGAATACGAGCGTTCGGCCTCCGACCATTCTATAGATGGCGCAACATTAGCAACATTATTGAAATTAATTCTTCAATACAATAACTTTGAATTCAACGATGACCATTTCGTACAAGTGAACGGGACTTCCATGGGGACTAAAATTGGCCCCAATTACGCTAATATCTTCATGGGTGTGCTGGAGAAAGAATTCTTGAGTAGTCAAACATTAACGCCACTTTTTTATAAAAGGTACATTGACGACATCTTCCTGATTTGGGAACACGGGGAGCATGCATTACTTTCATTTATAACAGCGTTCAACAATGTTCACAGTTCCATATCATTCTCCCATTCATTCTCGGACAAGCGCGCAGATTTTCTTGACATTACTGTTTTTTTGCGGAACGGCAGACTAAGCACCACGCTTTTCAAGAAGCCCACAGACAGGCACCAATATCTTCATTTTCACAGTAGTCATTTAAAGCACTGGAAGACCAGCATTCCATACAGTCAGGCACTCCGTTTCAAACGCGTTTGTACACATGAGTCTGATTATCACCAGAACTGCACTTCCCTGAGGGAATCTTTAGTTAAACAGAATTATCCTGTCCGTCTCGTAGAAGACGCTTTCAAAAAGGCTGACCTCGTCGAACGCAAGACCTTATTAAAGGCACCGAAAAAGACTGCCACCTCACGCCTAACCAACCTGGTCCTCACTCATTCAGCTTCGGCTCCCAGAGTAAACTGTATTCTTCAAAAGCATCATAATATCCTCTTGCAAAGCCAACGTCTCCGAACAATCTTCCCGATTCCACCTAAAGTAATCTACAGACGCTCTAAAAATTTACACGACTTAGTCACATCCTCTAAAGTTACTAAACCGCAATATTCGGGTTGCCATCCATGCAATAAATCACGCTGCAAAATTTGTGCACATATGACAACATCACTTTCAGCTCAGAGTACCGCCTCCGGTTTCAGTCTTAAAATAAAGGGTAACTTTTGCTGTTACACATCGAACGTAATCTATCTTCTGGAGTGCTCTGTATGTGGTATGCAATACATTGGACAAACCGAGACCAGCTTTCGTCTACGTTTTAATAATCATAAAGCACACGCGATTTCCCTTCCTAACTTACCGTTATCGAAACACGTTGCGCTTCCAGGTCATTCCTTCAGCAAGATAAAAGCTACAATTCTAGAGTCAGGCTTTAGCTCCCATCGTGACAGAGAAGTCCGGGAATCATATCTCATCCACAAATTCAGTACCATTGCTTTCGGTCTCAACGAAAATCCCGGCACCTTAACGTTCTTGCGCCAGTAATATGTCATGCGCATTGATCACCTTTTATTATTATATCCTTGAAAATTGTCCGTAACAGTGTAGGTGCTGTTTTTCACGTGTTAATCTTCTGTTATCGGTGTTTTTTTCGTCACCACATGAGCTGTCAATTGCTGTTGAATCTTCTTGTTACGCGAGTATGTTACTGACGAACAGTATGTTGATACATTTTGAACGCATTTTTTCCACGTGTATTGATTGTACCTATCTACAATCCATGTGACCAACTGGCATATAAGTGGTTACCATTGCTGTGTTTTGTTTCATTCTGACGAAGGCCGGGCCCACGGTCGAAACGTCAAGTAAAAAATCTTTTCACTTGTGAGTCAAACTCCTTTTATTCTCCTATATATATATATATATATATATATATATAGTGAGGAACCTGTTTATTCAGCCAGGCTCGAGCTAAATCACGCTTGTGATGATCTTTACAGATGAAGAAGATGTACAGGTGATGATGTTATCACAGAGAATAAAGAATCATTCGCTTGTCGCGCTCACACTAATTCCCCCGCGTGGTGAAAGCAGCCGCCTGGTTGCTTGACAGTATTATGAAATGCGTCGCGCATAAGGCTTTATACGAGATACGTGCACTATCTCTGTTCCTCGGCAACGATGATCAGGATTAGCGCTAAGAGGAGAAACGCGGTAATTGACAGGATATGTCTGTTCGACCACCGTGTACGGCCCAATGAAGCGACTGAAGAATTTGTCGCATAGGCCGGAGACGCGTAGTGGAGTCCATATTAAGAACTTCGTCACTAGGGGAAAAACTCACAACACGGCGAGACAAGTCGTAGCGAGATTTTCGAGTGTCTTGAGATAGGCCGGCGTTAGTTAACACGGGCCTGGTAATGGCAGTGTTCGAGACGAGATAGGAATTCTTCAGAGAAAGGAGCCGTTGAGAGTGCAGGGGCCGAAAGGAAAGAGACATCCAGAGCAAAACTCGGCGAGCGACCATGGACGAGAAAAAATGGAGAAAAACCGGTAGTGCGTTGAGCAGCCGTATTATAGGCGAATGTCACGAAGGGTAGAATTGCATCCCAGTTCGTGCGGTTGTTGTGAATGTACATGGCGATCATGTCCGATAGGGTCCGATGAAACCGTTCAGTCAATCCATTGGTCTGCGGGTGGTAGCTAGAAGTGGTCTTGTGAACAGTGTTCGAGGCACGCAAAACTTGCTCGACAATGGAAGAGAGAAAGACTTTGCCACGATCACTGAGGAGAATGCGTGGAGCTCGCAAAAAGATGTGGCGAAGAAAGAAATCGGCGATCTCAGTGGCAGTCCCAGATGGTATGGAAGCTGTTTCTGCGTAGCGGGTATGGTGGTCGACGGCCGTGACAATCCAGCGATTCCTATTCGATGATATAGGAAGAGGGCCATTCAAGCCGATTACGACTTTAAAACGCGAGGCGGGACAAAGAAGAAGTTGCATTAAGCCAGCCGGAGCAGTTGCCGGTCGTTTTCGCCGTTGGAAATGGACACGGGAGGCGACGTACTTAGCGACGGCTGAAGAGAGGCCAGGCTAAAAACAACGACTTCGTATTTTGTCGAAAGCCTTGTGATAGCCTAGATGAGCGGTGGTTGGATCATCATAAAAAGCTTTCAGAACATCACGTTGCAGAGAACGTGAGATGACGGGTACCCACTTGTTGCCATCGATGTGGTAAATGTAGTGACATAAAGCATAACCGACAAGCTTAAGTTTATGTTGTCGACGGAGTCTGGTGTTTGGAGGAGTAGTAGAGCCGGGCAAGTGGTCAACAATGGTGCGGCAGTATGGGTCGACACGTTGTTGTGAAACAAGGAGGGATAGGGCGGCAGGTGATGAACTTAGCGCTGCGATCGGAGAGGTGCTGTCGTTTTGGAGTATCGACGGTGAGTGGCCTCCGCTGGGCAAAGGACAGTGCGGTAGAGCATCAGCATCTTGATGCTTCTTCCCAGATCTGTAGGCGACATTGAAATCATACTACTGCAAGCGAAGCGCCCAGTGACCGAGGCGACCCGATAAGTTTTTAGTGATGAAAGTCAGCATAGGGCGTTATGGTCGGTCACGATGGTAAAATGACGGCCGTGAAGACATGGTCGGAATCTTTGCAATGCCCAAACAACAGCAAGGCACTCCTACTCAGTGATAGTGTACTTCTTTTCTGGAGCAGTAAGAGCACGACTTGCGTAAGCAACGACGCGTTCACGTGAGTTTTTGTCACGCTGCAAGAGTACCGCACCAAGACCGTGAGTACTTGCGTCGGTGTGTAGGATGGTGGGTACGGTGGAATCGAAGCGGCACAGTACCGGATCCGACGTGAGGGCTTGCTTCAATGCCGCGAAAGCGCTTTCGCAGTCTTCGGACCAAATGAAGGGGACGTTCTTTGCGAGGAGTTAATGGAGCAGAGACGCAAGTTCCGCGAAACCACGTATGAAACACCGGAAGTAAGAAGATAACCCAAGAAAGCTGCGCAGGCCTTTTTGAGGTAGTGGACGAGGAAAAACGAGGACAGCGGCAAGCTTCTCGGGGTCGGGCCCAATTCCTTCTTTGCTGACAAGGTGGCCGAGAACCTTGATTGTCTTGCTAGCAAAGGTACATTTCTTTGTGTTAAGCGGTAGACCGGCTTTTGCAAGGCATGTGAGGACTTCGTCAAGACGTTGTAGATGCTGCGAGAACGTGGATGAAAACACTACTATGTCATCGAGATAGCACAGACACGTTTTCCATTTCAAACCACGCAATACGCCGTCTATGATGCGTTCGAAGGTGGCGGGCGCATTACAGTGTCCAAAAGGCATCACATTAAACTCGTACAACCCATTTGGCGTTGAAAAGGCGGTCTTCTCTTTATCAGACTCCGAAATTGGTATCTGCCAGTAGCCTGACCTAGGGTCGAGGGTAGAAAAATACTCTGCGCCCTGTAATGAATCCAGTGTATTGTCGATTTGAGGGAGGAGATAAACATCCTTGCGCGTTATTTTGTTTAGCGCACGGTAATCGACGCAGAAACGCACTGTCCCATCTTCCTTTTGAACGAGAACAACTGGGGATGACCAGGGACTTGAGGAAGGACGTATGATATTGCGTCGTAGCATGTCTGAGACGTTTTCCTCGATGATCTTGCGTTCTGCCTGAGACACGCGATATGGATGCCGATGCACAATACGAGAGCCGTCAGTCTGGATGCTGTGAGTAGCGGTGGTAGTCATGCTGAGGGCGCGCGAGTTCACGTCAAATAGAGAACGGTGTCTATTTAACAGGGCGAGCAAGTGTTCAGTTTGAGCAGGTGTTAAGTCAGTGCTTATGGTTGCCGACACAGGTGCGGAAGAGGCATTGAATGGCAGTGATTGTGACATTCGGACATCGTTGTGGTTGTTGTTCGGAAGAGTGACAATCGCAACAGGCTCACTGTCGACCACGCAAGATACTGTTGAGCCACAGGGGAGCAGTACACACTCGGGCGTTTGATTTATGGCGGCTAGGTACGTAGACCCATTGAAGAAGCGAATAAGCCCTGGTGTGATCACAATGCCCCTACGTAGAATATCGTCTTAAGGGAGAATTAGTGCGTCACCATCCACAATGTCGGTGCAATTAACACTTATAATTTCTTCAATGTATGGCCGAAGTACATAATCTGACGTGGTGACAAGGCGAATGCGTCCATTTTGTTCAATAGGAGAAGAGTCAGTGGCATTCAGATGCAGGAGGCGCTGATGACAAGATATGTAAGCGGACGCAGAATACAAGAAATCCCACCCCAGAATGAGAGCGTGGGTGCACTCACGAAATACCGCGAAAACAATGTGATGACGAATGCCTTTTATGCAGACATGAACGGTACACTGTGCAAGTAGACGAATGAGAGCGTTGGTCACCGCACGTATAGGTGGGCCGCCATAAGGCGTGGTGACTTTTCGAAGGCGGGAACAAAAATCAGCACGAATAATCGAAACGGCAGCGCCAGTGTCTACAAGAGCCTCAACACGTACACCTTCTACAAACACTACTATCAAATTCGATGGCCGCTCTGGAGGAATTGTTAGCTGTCCGGTGGATGCAGTTTCCCCTCCTAAACGTGCATTGGGGAGTTTTCCGCGTGGGCGTTCGTGGAACTGGAGGTGGGCCGCAGAGGTGACACTGAACGGCGACCTGGTGAAGGCGACCTGCGGCGAGACGTACGGGAATTCCCAGACATGTCCGTATGGAGGTAGGAGATGTTGAACGGTAATAGGATGATCGGGAGGGTGGTCGTAGGTAGTTCATCGTTGAACGGAAGCTTCGATTTTCTTCAGGAGCGTAGCCGCGTTGCTCGTCTTGTTGGCGCCTTCGACAAAACCGTGCGATATGTCCTCGATAGCCGCAGTAGTATCAGATTGGTCGAGGTGGCAGATGAGGTGCGTAGTAAGGTGGTGCACGCACTGGTGGTGATAACGATGCCACAGGCGTATGGTCTGCTGTTGTAGGCACAGAAACGGTGGGTGCGGCAGAGGGCGTGGTAACTTCGGCGTACGTGCGCGTCTGGCACACGCAGGGTCCGTTGGAACACGTAGGACGCGATGCGGGGCCGATCTCTTGTTTAATCAGTTCTCGCAAGCCATCTTTTTCAGAAGGGAAAGTAACTTCCGCAGCACAGGAAGAGCAGCGCCCGTGAAGCTCTTCACGAACGATGTCACGAATAAGCGCACGCAAGTCGAGGGGTGCAGGCAAACGAATGTCGGTGGCATCGTAGCAAAGGCGAAGAGACTGAGGTTCGTCAAGTCGCTGACAGATGGTTATCACGTCCTGGGTGGTGGCAGGATTTTGTGTGGCGAGGGCGTTAAAGGCGACGGTGTTAATGCCTTTAATAATGTGGCGTATTTGGTCGTTTTGAGACATGCCGGTGTTATCGCGCTTGCAGAGTGCAAGGACATCCTCAATATAAGAGGTGAAAGAATCACCCGGCAGCTGCGTGCGTTCAGCGAGCTTCTTAATTGCTGCCTCAGTGTGAACTGCAGGGGCACCAAATATCTGACGAATTTGCTGCTCGAAAGTGTACCAGTCGGGAAGATCGGGGTGGTGGTTCCAGAACCAAGTTTTCGCAACATCAGACAAGTAAAATGGGACGCTGCGCAACTTCTGCGGATTGTCACACCTGTTCAAATCGCTGACAAGGTCGTAGTTCTTGATCCAGTCTTCGACATCATCGCCTCGGAGACCGGAAAACACAGATGGATCACGCAGGCGAATGTTGTTGGGCGGAGCGGGTGGCGGTGGCTGCAGTAGAATGGTGACGTTGGATGGGCCAGGGTTTTCTTGCGCCGCCATGGCAGGGGGTTGGATGCGACGACGCGAGCGGAGCTCCAGCGAGAACGGGCGAGAGGACTTCAGGGAACGAAAAGCACCTCCACCACTTGTGAGGAACCGGTTTATACAGCCAGGCTCGAGCTAAATCACGCTAGTGATGATCTTTACAGATAAGGAAGATGTACAGGTGATGATGTTATCAAAGAAAATAAAAAGTCATTCGCTTGTCGCGCTCACAATATATATATATATATATATATATATATATATATATATATATATATATATATATATATATATATACTGTAGCGATGCTCAGGCAGACAGGTTAAAAAAAACAAGCGTCTTTATTAGGGCGAACTTGTGCCCACGATTCTAAAGACTATGGTCTTCAAGTCCGAGTAGCCGAGTGGCACAGATCCAACTATTAGATTCGGAGCATCTTATACTCGCGCCTTGTAGTGCGCCGTCCGCGTCGTCCGCACCGTCCACACCGCTTCTCGAACATTCGACAGCTGACGCGCGCGCATGCGCCGTCGCGCCGTCGCCCACTCTTCCACCATCTGTGCATCCCTTCCTCCTCTACACACCGCGCGCGCTTCACCAAAGCCACCTAGAACAGGTTAAGGCCTGCGCACTCCCTCCGTGACGTCACGCACCTTGCCCGAGTGGGCCATGCCTCGCGAAAAAGTTTGTCTGCTAGCCGTCCAGACTCTACTCACTTCCATGCACTAGATGTGTGTGGGGTTGCCTTCCACAAGTCGCAGAGTGCTAATCACATATATGTACTTTTCTGCCAAGCGTGCAGATATAAATTTGAGGGCAAGTTATGTCAAACTAAGACATGCTAAAAGAAGCTTTGATTATTGTGCCCGAAAGCCGTAGCGTTAGAAGTGTGCCAGGATATGGTATGGCGCATTTCGATTTTTTTGAATAAAAAGAAATAAAATACGATCCAATATATTTCATGGAGACGACATCATTTATTTATTCTAACGTGAATCTTCAAGACGTTAAAGGTAGCTTAATTGAGCGTTTTCCGTTTCCTCTTCAGTGTTGTGCCCTTCTTTACCGCCGTTAACTTGTCGGTTTTCATTTGGACGTAGTTTTTCAGTAAGGTGTTGGTGGCTGCCCACAAGATGTTGTGAAGCACTGTCTCCGGATGGTGTCCTTTGAAACAAATGCCCAAATCTTCATTGTCGATTAAAAGGTACTTCACCACACTGAGAAGAAGCTGCCTTGGGTGCCCTGCTGCATGAAACCGGGCGGTGTTCTCTTTCGAGGTCAGCTTTTCAAGCACGATTTGTGTGTGCAGAACAGCACTTATTACTACTGGTTGGGGAAATTTTAGGGCCCCTCTTGTGAGGCCTTCGATTAGCATATCATCAACCATTGGTATATCCCTACCTTGTCTCGTGATGTTGGCCGCACAATCTTCACAGGGAATTTTCCTGAGAGTGGCGTGGGCGCAGTAACCTGCAATATACCTACACTATTGCAGGCAAGCTTTCCTTTTTTGAGTTCACGTCCTCTTCAGTCAACTTGATGCCATATTTTTCTATCACCTTGGCTGCATCAAACACAATACTGCTAGGTTGGGACAGTTCTCTCATATCTGGAAAAACCAGCGAGTTCTGAAGCCTCAGTTTTGCTTCTGATTCAAATATTTGTTGGACGAAAATATGGTAGTTGGATCCACATAGCCGACGGTAACGACTAAACCTCTCCTCGAGGCTGTCTGTCTGAAACTTTGCAAGCAAGACATATTCAAAACCTAGCTCCTCCAGGCAATACCGACTGACTTCGATCAAGGAGTACGACGTGAGACGTAGCGCCGGGTGCGTCTCCATGGTTAACAGTCCTGCACGGCCAGGGCCAATCTTCAAGTTTTCCCAAGTGTCAAGCCAGTCCACAAATGCATTAAGAAACTGCAGCTGCATGTCCTCCCTACTTCTTACGGGTGCTTGAAGAGGATTTCTTAGGTGCTTCCCTTTCGATGGTGTCTTAGTGTTCACAACGCACCATCACTTGTGTATTAATTCAATAAATTCAGCAGTTTCTCGGGCACAACTCAAACCAAGCTTTGCACCATAAGTTTTTAGTGCTTCTGCAATAAATGGACTGATCACTTTCAGTGCTAGCTTCACGTTTTGTCTTTCGATGTTAGAGGGGTTCAAAGCCTTATAAGTAAGTCCGTATCCAAGCTTCGAGAGATTGTGTTGCTCGGAAGCGTACAGTTCACGAAGTGTCTCAAATGTTGCTTTCTTCACTTGCACCTGTGATGTCGTACTTGAAAATTCGGGATAAAAAATGGAACAGCCTTCATTTTTCTGGTTAAACCAGTTGTTAAGGATGCACTTTATTAAATGCATGGTATCGACAACAACAAATAGCGGGCTTGAATTGTCTGCTGGATGTGGGTAAACACTGTCTATTGTGTTGTTTTTTGAAAAAAAATGACATTACTTTTCGGTTCACAGCGTTGTTATCAGTGATAACGGCAATTACTGTAAGTCCCGCTTCTTCAAGACCCAAAATTACTTTTTTCAGCATGTCGTGCAAATGACTGGCTTCAATGCTGAAAACAGGAAGGATGTGTACCACATCTTTGTGCGCAGAAAGCAATGAATTTGTCATGAACACGTGTGTTGTTTTTGCCGCTTCAGAGGAATTCGATGCCGTCCCTGTTAATGAGCCACCCCTATACTCAAAATATTGCTGGATGTGGATTTCATCTAACATGAGCGTTACGACTCTTTCGTGTGGCTTTAGAAGGCTCACTTTTTTGTAATGTACTGCAAAAAGCCTTCATCGCTTTGTTCGTTTCCAGGACTTGCACTGTACTTGCTGCACAGCCTTAATATTGTGGAAGGATGAGGTAACATGAATTTCCCAGTGTTGCGAACGAATTTGTATGCGTTAGGAGAGATCGTATGAAAAATGCTAGCTAATATAAGAATATCTGAAGAATATCTCATAGCTCCTCGCTCTTTAGGAAGGCGCAACTGTTCCTTCAGAAACTCGAACGCTTCTACTTTCTCTTCTGGTAAGAGGTCACCATCACACAGGTCATCAAGAATAGAAAAAATAATGTGGGAGCAAGCTTTCAATTTTTCTTTTTTTTTCGCAGACGTCTGGAGCATTGAAATGCTCCACACTTTCAAGAATAGTGTACAAGCTCCGAATGTCCTCTAGTTTTTCAGGAATGGGAACATCAGCAATGTGCAGCTTCATCTTTTTCCAGTAGGCAGAAATGTGCAATTCATCGGAAACAACCACAGAACGTTCCACCTCCGGAGGTAGTGTGTTACTCTGAATATGCAGAAACATAACTGCAGCTTCCGTGCTGCTCACTATCTAATAGTCGGACAACTTAAGTTGTGAGAGTTGTGACACGTGCTGCTCGAAAGATGCCACTCTATTCTTGCGTTCCTCCTCTTCGTGCGAAACAAGCGACAACTGAAGGCCCTTTTGTAGCTGGTCTGCCTCACGGTGCTTCCGTTTTGTGTCAGGCTCCTTGCGAACGGGAGCACAGTCGGATAGATAAGCGGGGCTGTTCGGAAACATCATCGGCACTGCATCTTCGGTTAGTCGAGTAAGGCTCATTGGAACTTCTATAGTCTTTCCGTTGCCATCCGTGTAAGTGGTGGTAGTCCTCAAATACTCTGCTTTGAAATGAAGTTCGCAGACCTGCGATATGCAAAAGCAAAAATAATGTTTTAAAATATTTTAGAAACATTTTATATATGTTTTTTTGCCTGATTACATTCTAGAACGTTATATTTAGCAAGGATTGAAATCTAGAGTGACGCTGCTCCGTAATGCACTGCACTAGCACAGATCTGTGACACAGAATTCGCTTTATGTGAAGGTTTATCGGTAAAAATTTTAAATGCTTACCTTCGGATCACGCAGAGTGTCGATGTCGACGTCCTCGCGACGAATAGCGCGTTTCCATTTTATCCTGCGGTCGTATTTAGGGAAGGAGAACAAGCTGACCTTCGGTCCACCGTCATAATTTCCACGACAGTTCGGTACGCAGCAGCGGCCCATCCTCTGAACTTCCTGGTAATTTCACGCGAACAAACTTCACTGCTTGGACTCCAAATAACACAGCCAGGGCCAGAACTTGCACATATCTCTGAAGAACGTCCACCAGCACTATTTCAAAATTCTTGTGCAGCGTAGAACCTCGCTTTGCCAGGGTCAAACAAGTTCTAACAGGCTCGCCCTAACGAAGGGAGTCACTGAGCCTGCATTCCCCAACCGGTCCTCACAATGCCCACCAGTTCGTCGGGCTAGGTGCGCTGACGTCAGACAAGGAAACGAAGGGAGTGAAGGGGCCTTGCAAATTCTAGGAGGCGCTGGCTTCACTCCTCCACCATCTGTGCACCCTTCCTCCTCTACACACCGCGTTCGACATCTACAATTCTCCTGATTCTCCAGTGGACGCGGATGTGGCGTCGCGCTTCGAGAACATTCAACAGCTGACAGTGCATGCGCCGTCGTGCTGTATATATACTCAAGGTCGGCGCTCGCTCGCTCAGTTGCCGCTCGTTGGTTGGTTTGTACGGCGCGTCGACGTCCAAGGTCGCGGTGAAATGAATTCCAACGAATCCACAAACACAATGATCGACGTCCCTTCGACCAGCGCCGCCCTTTCGCATACGTGTGTACGTGTTCACTCATTTAACACCCCCTCCTACAACCACGTTAACCAATTTAGCCATCGACCCAAGTAAGTCGCAATTTAACACCCCATTTCACAACCACGTTAACCAATTTAGCCATCGACCCAAGTAAGTCGCACTTTAACACCCCGTTAACCAATTATATGGTCCGCATCCTCCTCAGTGTTCCCCAGAGGGAAGCTGCGGGCAATTTCTTCCTCTTCCTCGTTGCCGGAGCGTGCGAACGCGTGGCGCATGCCAGCCGGGTCTTGCTGGTGCTGGTGCCACGATGATTGTGGCGGGCTACTTGAACGTGCGAACCTGTCGCTGCATTACCCCCCTCCTCAGACGCATCGTCCCGATGCTTAAGGCAGTGAAAAGATACATGCGCACTCTCACTCGTTTTTCTACGATCTGTCATGAT
Organism: Rhipicephalus microplus; assembly: GCF_013339725.1. Classification (NCBI taxonomy): domain Eukaryota; kingdom Metazoa; phylum Arthropoda; class Arachnida; order Ixodida; family Ixodidae; genus Rhipicephalus; species Rhipicephalus microplus. The sequence continues at coordinate 234,852,240 of NC_051167.1, read as the reverse complement.
AGGGCTTCATGCGGACTACGTGTACCACTTACGTGGGATTGTGGCGTCTTGAACTCACGTGTACAGTGGATCTGACTTCATAAGTGACGTCGCTTATACGGTTGAATACTTCATAAGGGCCGAAGTATCGGCGAAGAAGCTTTTCAGAGAGTCCACGGCGGCGCACTGGTATCCACGTCCACACTTTGTCGCCGGGAGGATAAAGTGCGTCACTGTATCGCTTGTTGTACCAACTAGAATCGACGTGCTGTTGGTGGCGTATTCGGTATCTTGCCATTTGCCGTGCTTCTTCGGCTCTTTGCAAGAAGTCATCTAAAGTCAGGTGGCTAGCTGTTTTCGTCCTGTAGTGGTAACATGGCATCCAGCGGGGTGGTCACTCTTCGACCGAATACTAGTTCGAAAGGGGCAACGGGGGTTGTTTCTTGAACGGCTGTATTATACGTGAATGTTACGTAGGGTAATATTTCATCGCATTGTTTATGTTCAACAATGACATACATTGATAGCATGTCGGTCAGAGTTCTGTTGAGGCGTTCGGCTAAGCCATTTGACTGAGGGTGATACGCCATTGTTCTTCTGTGATCGGTATTTGTCATGCGCATCAGGCATTGAATTAGGTCTGCAGTAAATGCGGTGCACCGATCCGTAATAACGACGATGGGCGCACCATGTCTGAGCACTATGTTGTTAAAAAGAACTTGGCGACTTCAGCAGCTGTCGCACTGTATAGAGAGTCAGTCTAAGCATAACGCGTGAGATAGCCTGTGGCTACGACTATCCATTTCTTGCCTGCACACAATGTCGGGAGAGGTCCTAGGAAGTCCATGCCGACTTGTTGGAATCTGGAATCTGGGCATCTGGAGGGTCTATTGGCTAGAGAAGGCCGGCTGGTTTTACGGGTGGAGTTTTGTGCTGTTGACATTGATGACAAGTTTTCACGTAGCGCTGCACTGATGCGAGCAACTTAGGCCATTAGTATTTCAGGCGAATTCCGGCGAATGTTCGGCTCACACTTATGTGTCCAGATGTTGGCTCGACGTGGCATGCTTGCAGAATTTCCTCTCGCATGGCTGTGGGCACGACTAGTAAAAACGTTTCACCATTAGGTTCGTAGTTCCTCCTGTAAAGAACACTTCCTCGAAGGCAGAACGCGGAGAGCCCTCTGGAGAATATGCGAGGGATTTGAACGTCGAGACCTGGAGGTGTTGTATAAGCGCCAGCGAATCCGGGTCATCTCGTTGTAGTTGAGCGATTTCGGATGCATCGACAACGCCTAGAAACGGGAAGTCTTCCTCTTAAGGTACACTTGGATCGATGGGAGAGCGTGACAGGCAGTCAGCATCGCTGTGTTTCCTTCCAGATTTGTACACGACCGTAATGTCATACTCCTGAAGCCTAAGGCTACATCTTGCTAGTTGACATGACGGGTCCTTGAGATTTGCCAGCCAGCAAGAGCATGGTGGTCACTGACAGCCCTCTGAACTGGTCTCATAAAGGTAGGGGGGAAACTTGTTTATGCACAGATGACTGCGAGGCACTCTTTTTCAGTTGCAGAGTAGTTGCTCAGCTTGATAGTTTGCGGCTGCATAGGCTCACAATTTACTGAGATTTTGCCACTGAGACAAGGATGGTGCGAGGCGACATCTGCTGGCATCAGTTTGCGACTTCAGTGTCGGGACTCCTGTCTCATCAAAAGGGCACGTATTTGTTGAACCCTGTAGTCGTTTTCTAATTCGTGAAAAGCTTGTCTGTTGTTCGCTTTATCAGTGAAGGGCCGTGTCTTTTGCCAAGTTTGTAAGAGGTTTAGGAACGTTTTCCACGAATCGCATCTAGTAGGCCACATAAACCCAAAAATCGACGCACGACTTTTGTATCTGGGTTTAGGAACCCTGAAACAGCGGCTGTCTCTTGGGATCACGAACGAAACACCTCGGAACTAATGACATGTACAAGGATCCGCAGCTTTCGAGGCGAAGTGGCATTTTTATGTTTATTTGTCATTTGCTGGCAGGATGGCTTCCAATATGTGGTAGGCGTATTCGCTCTAGATGTTTGTCAAAGTTTCAGGAATTACCACCACGTCATACAATACACTAGGCATGACCTGCTTTCCATCGGGAGACAGTGTCCATAATTCGATGGACACGTCGCTGGTGCGGCAAAGAGGCCGAATGGAAGCGCTTTAAATTCTCACCGTCGGGCCACTGGAAGTTACGAATGCGTTTCTTCAACGTATCGCTCGTCGACCTCTATTTGGCAATATTCGCTTTCAGGTCTAAGGAGGAGAAAAAACTTGCTGGACGCAACCGATCTAGGTATCGTCGATGGTATGCAAGGGGGTAGGACGCTCGTTTATTTACCACTGTTCAGTTTTCTGTAGTCGACAAAGAATCTAAGTGTGTTGTCTTGTCTTTCATAACGAGCATACGGGGGACGCAACGACTATTCGAAGGCTGGATGACATCATCCGAAAGCTTCTCTTCCACTGCTTCGTGATAATTCCCGTTCTTTCTGTGACACCCAAATCGGATGCTGGCATGTAGGAATCGTGGTGTCTGCGTTATAATTTTGTGTTTTAGATGACGCGCGCGCGGACCTTCGAGGCAATTGGAAAGCAACAGAGAATTCTTTACAAGGCGTAATCTATTTCTTTGACTGTCCGGAAGGTTTGTGGCTGACAACACCGGAATGTGGTCGATGTTGTTGTTGCAGGCCATGGTCGAGTAGTAGTTGAAGTCGTTAAAGCTGGATAGTTCGTCGCCATACAAAATTGTAGAGAAGCCTCGGAACTCAAATGGGTTGAACTCTCAAGTGCTTTCTAGTAGGTCTACCCAAAAAGGACGCCGCTCGCGCGGAGAGTTCGTGCTTGGCCGTTACTGTCACCATTGTGTATGCTCGCTGTATGCCCTAACACTATATATATATATATATATATATATATATATATATGTATATATATATATATATATATATATATATATATATATATATATATATATATATAAGCAGTCTCGTTAGTCTCGAAATTGTAGCACGTGATGTTTAAAATTAATGAAGTTTAAATTCACGTCAAGACGAAACGTAGATTACTGAGAAATATTTCTAGATATCACAGCTCTTGTGGCTGCACACACTTAATCGACCCATTGACCTTCCTGAACAATCAAACTTGCAAATGACGCCCGCAGGAGCGTCTGTGTAAGCAGGTGCTTGGTGTGTAGTGACACCATGGACCCAGGTAACGGTGGGGTTTCGACTCTCTCCCGCGCATAGCCGTGCGTGGTTGAGCCGTGTCCGGGGAAAAAGTGATCCTTGGGGCTGAGCCGACGCCGGGCAATCGGACCTTTAAGGCCCCGCGGCTGAGGCAACACACGCCTTTGGCCCCAACTTTACGTAAACACCACCCCTGGGCTGACCTACCCAGGGGAAATCGGTAGTCGCCTTTTCCTTCCTATTACTCTTTACATCTTCGTCTTTTTCTTCACTTCAAATCTATCCTGTCTTCTCCTCTTTTCTATTTACTTCATTATCTCCTGGCGGCTAGGGTTAACCCTGTGTGGCTATCGCGCCTAGGATGAATCATATTCGGTTATAGCAATGGCGTACTGCTGGCGTAGTTCAGACTTGTCCACATGTTATGGCACGTCCCCTTGTTGGGATCCGTAGTGGGTGGCAGGTACAGCTGCCGAAGAAACCAAAACTTTCATGCGACTGTTGAACCCCCCACCCCTCCCCATAACCGATCATGCTTTCAAGATGGTACGCACCGATGTAGCATCTTTTTCTTCACCAAAACGTAGCAACCTTCCCGAAATTCCATGTCCTTCATTATGAACAGCCTTGAACAAAAACCAGAGCAATCACACCTTTTTTGTGGTCAAGTGCCTAAAAGATATCATTGGAACTTTGTAAAGCTACACAGATGGGAAGAGGGGATATTCTAGTTGAACAGAAAAGAGTTCGACAAACTTGCACACCTCGTTGCTTTTGGCAATATCCCTATGTCAGTAGGTGTAGACTGTACATTGTACACAGGGAAGGGCGTAGTATCCGATGAAGACTTGATGACCCTAACAATAGATAAACTCCTTAATGAATACAAGGACCAAGGCATAACACATGTGCAGCGCATCAAACTCAGACGCAACAACACAGAAATTTCAACAAAACACCTAATACACACTTTCGATTCAACCATTCTACCTCAGACAATTGAAACTGGCTATGTAAACCTACCTGTGCGTGCATAAATTGCGAATCCAAGACGTTGTTTCAAATGCTAGCAATTCGGACACGGATATCAGACGCGCCGAGGTCAGCTGATTTGATTTAAGTGCGACACAACTGATCACGGTATACCGATGAATGCAAACACGATTAGGTTCTCTGTGCAAACTGCGACGGTAGTCATCCTGCGTACTCTAGAGCATGCCCAGCCTGGAAGAGAGAAAAGGAAATTGCCACTATAACAGTTCAGGAAAATATCCCATTTCGTGAAGCACGACAACGGGCCCTACGTTCATTTTTTGCTCTAAGAACATCTTTCGCTGAAGTGGTGCAACGAGGGGTGGCACCATAATGGCCTTTGGTGGACACCTGGCCCACGCCTAGCGTGCCCAGGTTGAAGCCCCTCGCCCCTATAGTGGGAGCAGCCAGTGCTGCCCGCCTACAATCAACTGGTCCACACAGATTGTCTTTACAAGACCTGGTAGCAGCCAGGGCCACGAAGAGACTAAGAGGGCCCTATCAAACCCTGACTCGGTGGACACAAAGACTTAGTCAGTTGACGCGAAGTCTAAGCGGCAAACAGATCGCTCTGCGGGGCGGGTGTTCAGTGTCTCACAGTAGGCAATGGACACCACTTCTAGCCAAATGGCGAAGATAGCGCCAATAAAGTGGCGACATTTTGTCGACCACCCCAAAAAAGACAAAACACCAATTACAGGGCCTCACAAAGGTCCTGCAAAGTAGTCTGCTCCTTTTCGACACACAGTTCTTATAGTACACGCAGCACCACCTTATGTCCAATGTGGATCCACAAATACTACAACGAAACAGAAGAGGTCTTCTTAAGAACCTCGATGACATACAAGAACTCCTCTATGAATTCAATCCAAAACTGCTGTGGAGACACATGAGACACATTTAAAGTCCACACATACCAACTTTCTCCGTCACTACGTCACTTTTCGAAAGAATCGCAATGATGCCGTGGTGTCATCAGGTGGTGTGGATATTACAGTAAATAAAATTGTGGCGTGTTTTCATTTACCACTTCAAACTCCCCTTGAGGCGAACGCCATCAGAGCCGTTCTTTCAAATAGACTCAATACTATTTGTTCACTGTATATACCACCTCATCATCAGCTCCATAAACAGGACGTATAATTATTAAAGATGAGCTCCCAGAGCCCTATTTGCTTCTTGTTAATTTTAATGCACACAATGTTCTTTGGGGAAATTATCGCTGGGATGCTCGAGGGCATCTTATCGAACAGCTGCTTTTTTTTCTAAGCTATGCTATTTTAATACGAAGGAGCCCACGCATTTTAGCCTCGCAAACAATTCATACTCGTCCACATACCTTAGCATTTCATCATCACTTTTAACCCATTTTAAATTGAAGTTTCCTAAACACCCTTACGGAAGTGATCATTACCAGATCATCCTGAGTGCGGCAAACCAGAATAAGCTTCTTCTTTGCGCCCCTCGGTGGAAGCTTGATTCGGTCGACTGAAAACGGTTCCGAAGTGTTGCGCACGTGACGTGGGTTGAAATGTCCGGTCTGACAATAGAAGATCCCGTGAAGTATTTTACAGTTCTTTTGGTGGATGCTGCTTCTCAATGTATTCCAGAAGCGTGTAGCTCCGGCTCCAACCAACGTGTTCCCTGGTGGAAAAATGAATGTCGAAAAGCGTGAAACACACAAAAGAAAGCGTGGCGGTTTTTGCAAGACTCCGTAACAATTGAGAAGTTCACAAATTTCAAGAACGTAAAACCTAAAGCAACGAAGACACGCCGGCAGGCTCGAAGAGAGAGCTGGCAAAAGTTGTTGTCAGAGACAAACTCGTATATAAATTTATTTATTAGTTACATTTATTTGTTACATACTACCCGCCTTCGACGAGACGAGAAACACACCCACTTCATTTGAATTATATGCAGGGCAATATGCTGGAGGACCAAGTAAACTTCTTAGGCACCCATTTCAAACATGTGTCCAGCTCATTGCATTACTCTAAACGTTTTCAGCGCTAGAAAGCAATATAGAGGGACAAAAACTAGAACGAAGGTGCACAAAATACGAAATATACAATAAACGCTTTTGCTTAGCTGAGTTGCAGGCATCGTTAAATTGCTGCAACAAATCATCCCCAGGTCCAGACCGTGAAGCATATGGAATGTTGGTGCACCAGCTCTCGAAACACAGAAAACTCTCCTATCACTTTACAATGTCATATCGTGCAATTCCTTCCCGTGAAAAAAAAGCCATTGTGCTTCCTATCTTGAAGCAAGGCAAGGATCCGTTCTCTGTTTCGAGCTACAGATTGATAGCTTTGACAAGCTGCCTCTGTAAGCTTTCCGAGAAAATGGTAAGCCGTCGATTAACACATTTCATGAAATCAAAGTGCCTGTTTGATCTGCACCAGTGTGGCTTTTGAGAGTGACGGTCCACTACTGAACATCTCGTAAGGATTGAAACACCCTATAAAGACGCTTTAATTCACAAGCAATTCTTCCTCTCCGTGTTTTTAGATACGAAGAAAGCATACAACACCACGTGGTTATTTGGAATACTGAGAGACCTCTCAGAACTAGATATTCGCGGTGAAATTCTGAACTTTCTTGGAAGCTGCTTGTCTAATCAAACTTTCCATGTCAAACTGGGCAGTTTCGTCACGACCGTTTGTCCAGAAAACTGGAGTACCACAAGGCGATGTGCTTAGCTGCACACGTTTTATAATAAAAATGAATTGCCTGCGTCTATGTATCCAACGACTATATTTTACTCGACATACGTAGACGATATCCAGATAGGCTTAAAGTCGTGCAACCTTGCAATATGCGAGAGGCAGGTTCAGCTTGATCTGAATAAGCTGTCCAAATGGGCAGACAAAAATGGATTCTTCCTTAACCCTCGAAAGAGCACCTGCGTCCTGTTTTCTAGAAGGAGAGGCCTACATTCAGATCCAAATATTGACCTGCCCGGCCATCGACCTCCAGTAAAAACAGAACATAAATTCTTAGGAGTCATACTAGACATGAAACTAACATTTGTATCGCACATCCAATATATAAAAACCAGTGGATGAAACAAAAATATCCGAAAGGTTTTATCACGCACAAATCAGGGCAGTGAAAGAAAATGCCTCATGTGTCTTTACAAGAACCTTACGTGCATAAACTATGAGGCTATAGTCTACCAGTCCACTACATCAAGCGCTTTGAAGATGTTGGATCCAGTCCACCATCTGGGCATCCGATTTTCCACAGGAGCCTTCAGGACAACTCCAATAGAAAGCCTTTACGTAGAAGAAAACGAATGGTCGTTGAAGTTGCAAAGATCTCATTTATCGTTCATGTACTTCCTAAAAGTTAGTGCAAAGAACAAACATCCAGCATATTATGCTGTAAACGATTTGTCCAGCTCTTCCTTGTTCCATAACCATCCTGCTATGAATGAGCCATACCCTCCGCATGTAAGAGCTCTGGCTGAGAAAATGAGCGTCCTACTCTTTGAATACCAGCTTATGGCTCCTGTTGAACAGCTCCCGCCGTGAGAATGGCACCTCAAAAACTGTGACATGCCTTTTATAGAACTTATAAAGCATGCCCCTGCCCACATATTGTCACACACTTTCTTGAGCTTCAGCATAACTATTCTTGTCCCGAAGTCTTCAGAGACGCATCGAAGTTTCACGATGGCTTGTCAAATGCAGCAGTCAGCCCATACCTGTCAGCGGCTTGCATATTGCATTAAAATACAAGCATATTCACGGCAGAAGCATACGCAATATTAGTGGCTGTTGAGCAGATTAAAGAATCAAACATACCTAAGGAAGTTATATACATGAACTCTTTCAGCGTTGTGAAAGCACTGAAAACTATAACAAACACAAAAATCCTCTAATAAGGCGTCTCTATTCGCTGTTATGCACAGTTTACTCGCCCCAGAGGAATGTTGTGGTGTGTTGGGTGCCTCAGCACCGAGATACCGAGAGCAAATAGCTGACCGGCAAGCCACATCTGTCCTTACAGACGGCGCTCAAACATCCAGGGAGATCCCTGCACTGAACCTAAAACTCTTTCTGAAGAAAACACTCAAGTCATAGTGGCAATATCTATGGGACAGTCAAACAGAAAATAAGTGCACCTGGTCAAGCGAGAGCTAGGTAACTGGCCACCAACATTAAAAACATGTCGCCCAGAAGTCACACTCTGCAGATTAAGAATAGGGCACACTTACACTACCCACGTACACCTTTTGTCTGGGGGTGACTTGCCTAGCTGCGATAGATGTGGTGAGGCCCTGACAGTGTTGCATATTCTTATGCAATCTGCAGAACTAAAGCCATATATAAAAAAGAATTTTGGGGTTTTAAAGTAATGGAGAATGCTTTCTTTTATATGACTTTAGTTCCGCACATCGTATAAGGATTCCCCATTACTTTACAAGTTCCAAATTACTTTCCATCCTTTAATGTTTATAGCCAAAAAACCTCTTGTTAAACACGAGTCACTTCTAGAGCTTTTAAAACATGTGCATACTTTCAATGTCATCTGTCCTGGTAATCCGTAGCACGGCCTCTTAAGAGAGACTTTTGTTGCGAGACGCACTCTATAGAAAGCACCGGCCTCCCGGCCCTTAGTCGCAAGGGAATTGGCTAGGCATGCGTGCTCGTCGATTGGTCTTACAGTGCTACTTATATGACCTACCAGCACTCATTTTCATTGTACTCACTCATGTCGATCTCATGATTTTAAATACTATTGATTTTACGCACGTTATTACGCAGATTTTTAAGTCTTCATACAGCCACCCAACACCATCATCGTTCACAAGGCATATTTTGTTCTGGCGCTCTTTGGCCATCAGTGGCCATAAAGCACTATTCATCATCAAACTTGCAAATGCCAATGCACGACACATCAATGCGATAGTATTCTGAAGGGCCGCCAAAACCCAATGCAAAACTTCACGCTCCCTTTCTATCGCAATCACTAAAACCTTTTGTTAAAATGGGCCAACTCTAAAAATCCACCTGCAACTAACCAGTACGCAATAAAATTGTCATTGTGAACTGTTCACTTAAAAAACTTAGGTTATCGGGCAACTTCTGAAGACGCCTTATTTTTCCCAAAGCTTCAAAAAGCAGAAAATCTTCAATGCAAGATTTATTCAAACAAATATTTGTTCGTCATATAATTTCTTTTTGTGGTAACTATAAGATTGTTTTTTATTTTTACGGGCTGTGAAAAAGGTGTGCAATGTTATTCCGAAAATTCCGTGCGTCAAGGCTGAAGGGCTCTTGAACATGCTGCCTACAAAGTAGCGATGTTACACATGAAAAAAAAGTACGCACGGACTGCAGGCGACAAAAAGTGATGCTCGCGTGTTTCATATGCAATACTTTGTTGTCCAACAAAAAATATAAAAATAAAAATATGGCCATCTCACTCTACTACAATTGTCAGTAGCAAAAAGGCAACAATGCTTGACTAATTCAAATTCTATATATAATTTATATTCATTGGCCCATTTCGCTTTAATGGTGCAATATACAAGATACTTTGAAAAAAAAAACGGAAGCTGCATTGCAGCCATCTTCGTGTTTCAGAATCAATGCATGCCTCGCTTTGTGCGACCCATATCAATCATTCACAACATGTTTCAGGGCACTAAAGTTGCCGTAGACCCTTAGTAACATGATAATAGTTGTGGTTTCTAGGGTTTTTTGTGAAGCCGGGCTTGATCCCGGCCGTGACAGTCGCATTAACGATCGAGGTGAATTGTTTGAAGCCCGTGCACTGACATCGCATGAGCCTCAGTAAATGGTCCAAAAAACACGAGATGGTCCAAATTGTCGGAGCCCTCCATTACGGCATCTCTCATAATCATACGGTGGTTTTGGGGCGTAAAACTATTTATACTTTTACCACAAGGCTATTCTTTGGAGCGAGTGAGTAAAGCCGTTATGAAAAATGTCCGATGGTATTTGGCAAAGTGGGCTTACAAACATTCCATACTAGGTGACAGCCTCAAGTTCTTTGACGCAGGTGACTTCCTGGAGCCCCCAAAAGTTAGGTCATGGCAGTCATTGGCAAATCAATCTTACTGAATTCGTCAAGGCAAAATTTCACTAGTGTATAAATTTCTTGAAGAAGATTATTTATTTGACTGCAAACTATTAGGCTCTGCAGCTTCTCCATTAAAGATTTTTTGTTTTAAAAACTTTATATAATGGTAAATGGCTGTTTATGTAAGAAGCTAGCTTTATTGAAATCATTCCTTCCCGGACAAAACGACAACTGACAGTTGGAAATCGGATGCATTTTCGTAGAATGGTCATAGATTTTTTGTAGTCGAGCTTACATACAAAGTTTACGCAACGAGGCAAATCTTTGGAACACTTGTAGTACTGCTACTTGTAAAATAAACACTCATTTCTGTGGCACAGAGGAATAAATGTTCAACTTGCCTATTCAGATGGGGCAACTTTTATTCCCCAGCCGGCATGATGAAGTAGCAGGCGGGAGCGGCCAGAAAAGTGACCAGAATGACTGAAATGAATAAAAAAGCACCGCTTAACGTTCAGAGTCTCGCTAGTGCAGTTCTGTCGCGTGGTTCAGAGAAGCGCGGGAAGAGCGATGGTGATAGTGTCGCCGGAACCTCCGGGTTCACATATCTTCATGTTTCGGTACAGTGCTACAGTCGCGCCCATCCGTATAATAAAAAAAATGAGTAATACGACTCGAGCTGGTGCTGAGCGAGTGGAGATTAGAATGTGCGGAAACTCGCTTTAACGCTTCGGTGACGTCGCGAAGTCTTTGTGCTTTTGGTTTTCGTGTTCGCTGTCAGTGTTGCCAACTAAAAGAAGCCCGTACACATTGACGTCCAGTAATCCTGTCAGCTCGGGGCTTGCGCGGTTTTCCCGCTAACCATAACTACTTGTTTTGTAGAGCCTTTGATTCCCCGTGAGCAGCGCTTAGCTTGACCAGCAAGTAACAAGAAAAAAAAGTGTGCAGTATCTCTGCCCAAATATTATTGACAAGTCGGGCTTACGCACCCCGTGGAAGAGCTTATCAGGACGTCTTGGTTGGCTACTTGGTCCATTTTACGAAGAAAAAACTCCGGTTCTAGGCGGGGAAAATTGCGTGAAAGACCGCTCACATGAACACCGACTGTCGATCAAGATAACAGAAATGACCAGTTTGCCTGCTCACTGCGCAGCCTGTGGATGTAAAGCACGATTTCAACAGACTATGATAGTGGGACGTAGCAAAAGCACATGTGCCCGTGAGGTTTTGGAAGCGTTCGTCTTCTATATTAAAAGTGATAAATGTAAAATTGACGTCTCGATACCGTTCTACGGTGCAAAAGTGTCCTTTTTGAAGAGTAAGGTGCGTAACATATGATGTTTCTCGGCACGGCTGCGCAGATGCGTTTGGTTTTCCCGTTTAACCAACGCCGCCACCAGATATTATAATGTTCTTTACCTGCCTGCTCTACAGTCAACAAATACAGTAGCTAGTCTGCAATCAATCTGTTTAGTGTTCCTTCTTTGTGGTTTCTTTTCTTTTTTAGCGCAAGTTTTTTCTGCATGAAAGAGCAGCGACAAGTATTGTTCCGCTCTCTATCAGGACAACTAAATTATAAGTAAGCAGCTGCTGCTGACGTCAAAGCAATGGTTTTGTGCTACGAAAATTTATATATCAAAGAACCTGCATTTTTATTTTGCGACTGAAGGCGTCGGACCATGTCAGTGCACTATGACAGCAAAATCATGTGAGGATAAAACATTTATTATTATAAAAAATGAAAATAATCAGCGTCACTGTGCGCGCAACCTCAAGCCATCAACGTTCTGTTCGGCTGCTCCATTTGCACGGTACATTAGCAACGAAGTTCACCACACCTTCAGAGACGACCACTATTGCCCTGTGGAACAAAATGCAACTCAGGGAAAACAAACCCTTTGGCCGCCTTTACAAGCCCGGTTTCACACCAGGCGGACGCCTGAGTTTCCCGCCTGGTTCGTACCGATAACCTAGACGCCGCTACTGTCATCGCTTATACGGATGCCAGTGTGAGCGAGATGCTCCTGGAAAAAGAAAAAAAATGGCAGATCCCACGTACAGTGAGAATCGATGATATGCGGAGCACGAATGAGGAAGGTTGATATGTCACTTTTAAATAAGAAAACGTTACGGGGCAGAGATAAATTATGCCGTACATGACTTCCATATCATGATTATCATGTCTGAACGTCTCATTTACCTTCGTCGTCTATTCATCTCCCCTGATGCCAAATTTGGCATATGTGAAGCTAGCGAAACGGCCGCGAGCGCACCAAGAACGTAGCATGTAGTCATAATGTTACATGACACAGATGTCATGTTTATCATGTTTACACCAGTATCCTACCTTCGTCATCCATTCACGTCCCGTAATACCAAATTTGGTATAAGAGAAGCTAGCGAAACTGCCACTAGCGCATCATGAATGTGGCATGTAGTAATGTTGTTACATGACACTCATGTCATTATTACGCTTGGACTTGTCATTTACCTATGTCGTCCGTTCGCGTCACGTAATGCCGAATTTGGTACAAGTGAAGCTAGCAAAACGGCCGCGAGCGAATCAAGAGCGTAGCATGTAATCATGTTGTTACATGACACGCATCTTATAATTATCATGTTTGCACCAGTCTTGACCTTTGTCATTCATACACATCCTGTGAAAGCAAACTTGGTATATGTGTAGCAAGAGAAATGGCCACGAGTGCATCATTAGTGTGGCATGAAGTCATGTTACATGCCACGCATCTCATGATTATCCTGTTTGCATCAGTCACACACCTTCGTCATCTATTGTAATGCCAAAATTGGTATATGCGAAGCTAGTCACACGGCCACTGGCGCATCATGAGCGGGGCATGTAGTCATGTTGTTACATGACACGCATGTCATGATTTTCCGGTTAGGGTCTGTCGCTTGTGTTCGCCATGCAGTCATGTCATACCATACCAGTTTTGCCACATGTCATGTGAACGAAATGATCGCAAGAGCAGCAAGACTATGAAAAGTCAATCATGACATTCATGACATACATATCATGATTTTCATGTTATGACTAGTCGCTTATGCTCGAAATACAGTCATGTTATGCCATACCAAGTTTGGTATCGATACCATTATCCAAACGGCCAGGAGAGCTGAAAGTCGTAGGCGGGTAGATAGATAGATAGATAGATAGATAGATAGATAGATAAATAGATAGACAGATAGATAGATAGATAGATAGATAGATAGATAGATAGATAGACAGACAGACAGACAGACAGACAGACAGACAGACATACAGAGAGATAGATAGATAGATTGATAGACAGATAGATAAATAGTTAGATAGATAGATAGACTGATAGATAGATAGATAGATAGATAGATAGATAGATAGATAGATAGATAGATAGATAGATAGATAGATAGATAGATACGCTCAAAGCTTGCGATGTGTGCTAAGAAATGCTTCGCATTTAAAAGCTTTCGACGTAGCACGGGAGCTCTTATGCCTTCGTGTGGATCAGACCTCTATGGTGGTTTAGCCCGCTAACAGGAGGTTGCCTTGCGGACGATTCGTGTCAGGGTTGCGCTGTTAGGGGCGCAAAAGTACCGATGCCCGTCTGGCACATCATGTCCATTTTGAGAAGCCTCAATCCAAGATGTAACTGCCTGACACTTACTGTGGACTTGCAGTGGTCTACATTTAAGTCGTCGTCGTCAACTCCGTGCAACAGGTCCCAGGCCTCTCCAACCACCCGACTTTGACCACTGACTTCGTGGACCACACCACTGTTCTCTACTGGCCTTTATACATGAAGCAAACTGGAATGTCTATTTTTGAATTAAAACTAAATATGGCTAAAGGCAGACTTTCTAAATAAAAAAATTAAGAGGAGAATGCTCGCTATTATCCGCGATAGTAGTGCACTCTACTCACCACAATGAAGGACGTCTTAGATGTATTAACATTGGACGTCATGAACTATGGATGATTACTCTTTGACGATTTTTCAGCTTGTACTTTATAAAGAACATAGTTTTAACTGTTGGAGAATATAAAGCAGTGCGCTTATTATAAGAATAGTACTGAAGAAGCGCACAAGACTTCCCCCATGCTTTGTGCTGCCACTCCGAGAAATAATGAGGTCACAAATTCTAAAGCAATTATTACAGCCATAATTGACCATAAGGCGCCCCGTTAAAAGAATGTCCTACAAAGCATTACACTACGATTGACGCTGATTGTGAGCCCATTGTTCGAAAATTGACAATCTTTTCCGTTCACATCGTGAGCTGACAATGCGAATGCGTTTTTTTTTGAAGCACATATTTGCAACAATACATTTCCTGAACAATGCTTGTTCAGTTCTTGCCACTGCTCGTTACTTCTACTCGTTATTTTCCACGCTGCTCGTTATTTTCTACACTGGTGGGCATGTTTCTAATTTGTCATTGCTAGGAGTATTAAAACACGGACTAGCACATCTAAGACATGTCTGGTACTTGTATTCCCATATCGTATAAACGTGCATGGAACATCTAAGAAGCAAAGAAAACAATTACACATCGTTGCTAAAGGTAATAAAGGCCAGGAGGTTAATAAGACGCAAGTAGAGCTCGCTACACAGCACTGGCTAAATTGTATATACCGAATAAAAAATTCAGGACGAGAAACACGAACTGCAATGTCCGTCAAACGCCGAGAAGAGGTCTCGCCTCCAGATACTCTACTGCAATATGTGGCTCTATTTCATACCATGGCATCCAAGATCTCAATCTTCCAATCCAGCTTGATTTCAACATTTTATCGGAGTACGAGAAAAAATTACAGTGCTAAATTTCGAATGGCGAACAATGTCGAAGCACGTGTTCTCCAACTCCTATATTTCCGCATGAGCTGCGTTCACTGAAAGGCTCCACCAATAACGTAATATAAAATCAAGTGGAATAACACTCCGTGCTAATGGTCTACAGGAATCTCAACAGCACGCTGTACGCAGAAGACACGGCAGCTAAAAAGGCGTACCATCGCCGGAAGCCGCGATGGTAAAGGAAACGTCTGCCTTTTTTCTAGCTCAAGCTGGAGACAATTGTTACTGATAAGCACACTTTTTGTCGAGGAAAATTCGTCAACGGATGACTGAAAGTTAGAGGTGCATATCCTTCTCCATAGTATATTTCTTTTCAGATGAAGAGAATAACACCTTGATTATTTTTTTCCCAGTTCCGCTGCCCAATATGTACAAACCACTATGGTACAAATCCTATTGAGCGCGTAAAAATGATGTTTTTCCGGCTTGTGATATATATGCTTCAATTTAGAGTGCTCGTGAGGAGAGAGAAAAAAAAGTGCTGAAACGCAAGAGAACGAAAGAACACCAACAACAACTGTGCTTAGGGCTTTCGGTAGAAGAAAATTAGCTAGGAAAGCTCACGCACGCAATGTTCGTGCGACTCCATTACTGACCGCCTTCTGTTCTCACTACATAGGCGCGTGTGATAAGCGCACATGTTGAGTGTATGCATCAGGCCCAAAAATGACAGAAAAACTACAGACTCAACGTCATTATATGCAGAACAGAAGACGCGGAGTTTAAACGTGAAAACAAAGAAAGCCACTGTCACTACTAACCCATCGTATGTCTGTTGTTTATGGCATGTAATTAAGGGCACTGCCGACGTATTTGGTGTTGTTTTAAAAAGCTGGCAATCCGCATGGAGCATTATTTTTAGAATCCCCAAGGAGGCTGCTCTGACTTTGGAAAGTTGTGGCTCAAGAGAGTAATAAGACGTTTGAAGGGAAAGGCAGTTTTGCCTGAGTGGAAGTGTAGTGATTGTTGGGAAAATGAATTGTAGCGCCTGTACGTTTTGTGACAGTTTTTACATTGGCCAACATGAGCATGCATGAGAGAGGAGCCTGTGAGAACATGGCTGCTGAAAGGAGCATATCCAGTCATGTGATAAAAATATACATGTGTTGATTGGATACCATCGCGAAGAGTAAAAATATGACTGAATGAAACAATTCAGTACAGGCCTGCAGTGATACTTATTCCGGGTGGGCCTCAGTTACTGCCTACCCGTCAACCGCATGTGCGAAGAATATAAAATTGATGAATATGTGACACTCCAGTTGACACAGGGAAACAATCGAATTAGTTACCAAGAAGCTCGTGGGCATATTTCATATAGTTAGCCACCTGCCGCCGTTACAAAATAAAAATTGCTACTATGCATTACATTGAGTATCTACTTACTGAATTTTCTAGCTTTTATGAAATGACAAACAGTTGTAAGGCACAGTTTGGGAATCATTCAAAAGAAGTGAGTTATGTGTGTAAGCTAATATTTTTTTACGATCATTGTTGATTCCTTTTACGTACAAAAACCTTGGTATGCGTAATGGAACGCCGGGATACGAATATTTTGATCACACATGAACCTAATGTGCATCCAAATGATAGTACATGGTTCTCGTACCTTTTACATTCGTTGAAATTGAAATGGACTTTTTGCAACATCATCATCAGGCTGGCTGCGTCCACTGCAGGACAAAGGCCTCTCCCATGTTTCACCAGTTAACCCGGTCCTGTGCTTGCTGCTGCCAATTTATACCCGCAAACTTCTTAATCTCATCTGCCCACCTAACCTTCTGTCTCCCCCTAACCCGCTTGCCTTCTCTGGGAATCCAGTCAGTTACCCTTAATGACCAGCGGTTATCCTGTCTACGCGCTACATGCCCGGCCCATGTCCATTTCCTCTTCTTGATTTCAGCTATGATATCCTTAACCCCCGATTGTTCCCTAATCCACTCTGCTCTCTTTTTGTCTCTTAAGGTTACACCTGCCATTTTCCTTTCCATCGCTCGCTGCGTCGTCCTCAACTTAAGCTGAACCCTCTTTGTAAGTCTCCAGGTTTCTGCTCCGTAGCTAAGTACCGGCAAGATACAGCTGTTATATACCTTCCTCTTGAGGGATAACTATAAATTTCGCAACATAAATGCCACTTTTGAAAAAAGAAATCTTCATGCACATTCTCTAAAAATCCCATAAACGTACAATTAACACGTGAGATCACGCCTTTACGAGCTAAGTTTTTTGGTTGCTGCACCAGCGTGCCCCCCTGACCCCTCCACTTTTCAGAAAAATGGCCGAGAAGATTTCTTTCTGCTTGCACGGCCATCGAATGCGATGGAGATCGCCGACTCACTTAGTCTGCTTCAGCCGCGTTTGTCCCTGTTATGCAGGTTTCGTGTTCAGTAAATAATTTCACAGGAGGGAAGGCCTCGGACCGGGAAAAGGAGGAGCCATTTTCTAAGCAACACATGAAACATAACTTTATGACACCCGTAAGAAAAGAATAAGCGATCGCAAAAAAAAAGACGGAGTTAACAGACGCGTTATAAGTACCGCGAATGGCGATGCATTAGCTACGATGTTCCGAAGAACGCTCAAAGAAAAGTTCAACGTCACTCGTTTTGGCGATGCCTGTGGTGGCTAGGCAGCGTAGCCGTTGGTGCGGAGACGTTGGCGTGCGGGTTCGTTGACGGCGAGGACGCTTGCAGAATGGTTAAAGAGGAGAGTCAGCGCAGAGGTTGTAGAAAGCTGCACCCTGAGACACAGCAAGCCGACGACCTTCGCGCACACGTATTGAGCGTAGAGTGTGCCGGTGGGCACCCGTGCCCGTCCGGTGGTGGGCAACTGCCAGAAGAGTCAGCGGCTTGGACAAGTTGTTTGGACCCCTCGTGACTCCGACGCTGCCGGGCCCCTCGTAGTCGACAGCACAAACCCTAGCACCAGTGTCATGTCACTCTGGTTCTTGTTTTAAATTTGAAGCATTTCTTAGTGAACTTCGATGACTTTGAGCGTATCTATCTATCTATCTATCTATCTATCTATCTATCTATCTATCTATCTATCTATCTATCTATCTATCTATCTATCTATCTATCTATCTATATAGCCGCTTACGTTTGGGTGCTCTCGTGGTCACCCCCTTAACTTGGCATGAACCAAAATCAGCATGGCAAGCTAAGATGGTTTGACGAATATGTCGTGCTGGTCAAGATATCAATAACGTCAAAATCGCGTTGCGTACGTCATGAAACACTTCCCGCCAGACATTGGCACATACCCATGGGCAGGCATGTGCCGCTGGTATGCGGCTATGTGCCACAGGTGATTGACACTTATTAACTACCAAGGAACGACAAGAACACAGATGGCAAATTTTAACGCGCTAGCGTTAAGAAATACCACGCATCGATAGCCTCAACCCAACGAATGCAAATAATAAATGTAAGGGTCCCAGGTGGAGTCGAACCGAAGCATTCTGCGTGGCAATGAAGCATTTCACCACAGAGCTACGCCAGGTCTCGGAACTACTTTTCAAATAGAGGCTAATCTTCGAAAATCGTCGATAGTGGTTGCAGTTCTGCGTACTAAAATATATAAACATTACATATGTTCTCCTTTGATAAAGCTGTCACGTCGGGCTAACGTAAATTGTAGTTATTTGTCATGCGCTGAAGTTGATTTATGTATCAGTGTCCAGGACCAGCATCCTCGCGATCATCAGCGCTTCATATCAGTTTCTGGTGTTGCTAATATGCATGTTTCTGTTGGAATCGTTGTGCAGGTGCAAACAACTGATTATTTAAACATCTGCAACTCCTCAACATAAGCCTATGCTTGTAACATGTGTAGATATATTTAGCGTCATTTCATGACGTGTCGCTCAAGAAAAAATTGCAACACGGTCACCTTCCTTCCACATGCTTCGCATAACGTCGATTGCCAGGTACGTGGGATCTGCCGAATTTTTTTTGATCACCTATTGACTGTGGCGCATATCCACTATTGTGGATTGGCCAAGAATTGAGTGGTTTTAAATATGATTGTTCAGATTTAGAATAATGGAGATATAATAAAATGATTACCGGTAACATAGGAAAGTGTGGTGCTTGATCTAACGCATCCAAATATTTACATAAAGAAACGAATTTATTCTTAAGATACAACAATAATCTGATTTATATACGTATATAATTTTGTAGACGTGTTAGGATAACTTTACAGATTATTTAGTCTCTTGTTCTTGTATACCTTTACTTGTGGCTCATACGTACTGCAGATATCGGCCAATATTGAGTGGCCTTATAAAGTATTGTTCGTTTTTATAGTGAAAGAACTTATAAAATGAAAACGTAAGAATTTTTAGAACAAAATTTTGATGATCACTGATCTGTATTAACTATAAAACTTTTGCAATACTAATAGATAAAAACTTAGATCAAAACCTAACTTAAAGAAAGAGAGAAGTCATGCGTATGTCGACACAGAAGGATAATAAGATTAGTTTGTTAGTCTTCTGGTTTGATCCAGAAAATTTCGCACTGCCTCACAAACTTTCGCACTGGTAAGCCCAGCAATGGAGGCTCCAAAACACAAAACTCGTGGGCATGGATAAATTCATTCCAATGGTACGTAAAATACTTTTTAACTTGGATCTACGAGCTGTAGTAAATCGTCTACGTGTCAGAAAGTAATGATCCTTGGTTTCTGGCACGCCACTAAACGCGCACATTGGAGTAAGAGCTCAACCAGACCTCTGTTGGTAGAAATTTAATTTCAGCACCCCACAGCGCAGCCTCGCAATTGCGACTTCTAGGTTACGTGTGTCACAAGAGGATTATGGCCAGAGATATATTAAGTGCCGATATTCTGTCAACATTGGGAGTTGACAACCTGCAGAGCTTTCCATAACGGTACGCCTGCGAAATCACGCAGCCTTTACATAAGCGAATGGTGAAAAACAAGGTAAAATTGGCCCACTTATTGATGACCTCGCTAAAGATTTGGTTATTTAGTTTAAGAACAACCCTTTATGACCCAACATCCAAACTAATCCAACTTTTCTCAAATGCAGGGATAATAATGCACTAAACGCCTTTATTATGTGTGATTCAAAGCCAACAGAAAGTGCACCGCAAAGATACAGAGAATGTGTAATTATGACAGCCTATCAAATTTCCGCGGTAAACAATCGTAAGGCGAGTACCACTTCTAGAAACTCAGCCACCAAAACAGGTATGAAATCAGGTAGTCGGGGCGAATAGGACCCATCCAAGTTCAGGCTGAATATACCAACAGCTGACTTTTTGTCACACTGTGATGCATCTGTAGCAATCATTACAATTGGTTTCACTCTGTGCAAGTGTTTTTGCAATAAACCATCCAGAGTGTGATTGAGGAGTAACTTTGCATTATTAGGAAAAATGGCGTCAAATTGAATATCCACATGGGGTGAATTATCGCGTTAGCCTTTTCTCGCTGACACGTACATTCAGCGGGTCCAGTAAACATTGTACAAATATAAATTATGGGGTGAAAAACCATGACCATCTAACACAAAATAAAAACGTCTGAACGGTCAAGGTACGAAACCGGCACGAAAGAGAAGGAACTCTCGATTCCAGGTATAAAACGCAGTTAGAAATGGTTTTAGGGAGACCAAGGCATAAGCGTTACGATTCTCTTTCTAAAAGAATGAGAGACTGGAATGTGGAGGCTGGAGCACCAGAGAGAAGTAGGCATCCGAATTAACGAACAGGACGAACATACATTTGATATATCAGTACTAGTGTATCTCTTCTCTTGCCTCTTCGGTAGTTGCTTATCCTACGTAACATGCCGACGGCTCGTGCACCCTTTACAGCTATGTATCCAGTATGTTGGCGCCATTTCAGAGATGCATCATCATTACCCTAAGATATTTAATAGATTACACCTGTGGTATGTCCTCAGAATGATAACACAATGAGATCTGCACGGGGTATTTCAAGGGGATGACAAGAAGGGCACCTTTATTGGGATTGAGTAAGAAGCGATTGTCATCAAGCTTTTTCTCCAAGGTGTTAAGATAAGACTGGAAGCGGTCGTATAACTTCTGAATAGTGTCTGCCGTTGCAAAGAAGGCAATATCGTCTGCATACAAGTTGTTATGTCCTGGTTACGTGGAATGGTGCTCATTCACACAATAAATAACACCGAGGACAGCATTGAGCATTGCGGTACTCCTCTCGTTTGTGTGTGCATAGACAATGAAAAGCCACCTTAGAAACAATAAACCTTGCTGTCCAAAAAGAATTTGTGAATCCGCGTTACTACGTATTCCCGAAAATTGAGGGATTCTAGTCGATCTATCACAATACCATGTTTTACAGTATCATATGCTTTAGCGATATCCAAAGCACCAAACGCTGCATATTTGTTGTCTCATCAGGCTAACTGTATACGACTTTCTAAAACATGAGCATTCCACATGGAACACCCAGCCCAGAACCCGATTTGACATGAGCTTAGAATTGACCTTGTGTCCATAAATCCTTTGATTAGAATATGGATAATTCTCTCAATGATTTTCACCACATTTGATGAAAAAGCACTTGGCCTTATGTTGTGCAATATGTACAATATGTACCTGCTGTGTTGTTTCTTCAGCAACAGTATAATTTTAGCTAGTTTCCATTTTTGCGGTATCCATGACTTCTTCAATGAATAATCCACAATATATAAAAGAACTTTCGGCGATTCTTGAAGTAAAACTCTAACAAGTAATTTGTAATTCCATCCGGTACTGAGGCAGTCGTTGATAAACAAAGTACAGTTTTAGTCAATTCAGACAGAAATTTCTGTAAATTCGTGCATGGATACCTTCAAGTTGCAAACAGTCAAAAGGTCTGTACTAAAGCGACGTTCTACCCCTTCCGATATCTCTTCCAGCGATGCGTTCATTTCTTGCGGCGTCAAGATACATAATTCTAAAGGTAAAGTTATTGGCAATGCCTTACTTGACCACATATACGCGAACAAAGCACGCTTATTGTTTAATTTGAAAAGATAATGGAAATGTCGAGTGTGATATTTATATTTCGCGCGTTTAAGAGCACGCCTAAATACGCCGGCAAAAAAAAAACAGATAGTCCTTCCAATTTGTTGCGCATTGATTATGCAGAAGCTTCTTCCAAGCGGCTTTCAATCTTCTTAGAAGTGTTCTTCTGTAATCGCACGTACGCTCATCAGTCCACCAACGAGAGGATAGCCGTCTAATCGATGGAATAACGAACTATGAATTTTCCCGACATCCCTCTAGTAGGAGGCCGACCTTAGATGCAATTGCCTGACCATTGCCACTTGGGAATTTTGCCATGGCCAAACGCAGACAGGTTTGAAATTTTTTATGGTTCACATATACTCGAGGTTGCTGCTCTAGAGTTGTTATTGGACATCCAATGCCAAAAACTGCCGGATGGTGGTCACTTTTAGTTGCAGAGTCAACAACGGACCACGACAAAATATTAATCGCACTGATACAAAACGTCAAATCCAACACTGATTGAGTCTGACCTCAAAAAAATGTTACACGTCCTGCATTTATACACGAGAAGTTTTTGTCATTGGTCCACTCCCACAGCCGTCTACCACAAAGTTCTGTCTTTCTCCGCCAAGACAAATGATGAGAATGAAAGTCACCTGTGAGCATCGTCTCTTTTTGACAGGCTGCCAAAGCGCTGCTAAGGTGATTGGTACTTTGTACACCAGTGGGGTAATAACAATTTATGATTGAAAAAGTATGGGATCCTGGAAGATACAAATCTACTGCTATTATTTACCTATCGGGGTCCGACACACAAAAAACAATTTTCGCCCTATCACATAATTTATTTGATACTAGTATTATTAAACCACCGCCACGTGTTTGACGATATAATTGAAAAAAATGAAATCCTGTAAAATAATAATTTTTATCAGCTGTAAGGCAAGCTTATTGTAGAACTATATTATCGTGGTTAAGTTGCTTAAAGAGGTAATAAAGTAGGTTGAGGCTGAGAATGTAGCACGGCAGTTCCACTGAAGTACTTTTAGCCGAACCATGGTGCTGAGCGCACCGCAGAGGCCCATGCCTTGTCCTTCTTGGTATCTTCTTTTTTGCAATCAATAACTCTTTTTGTTTTTGACTTTAGGTCCGCAGAGACAGCCGATCGTATACGTTCATTAGCTAGAATGTGAATTTTCATATCTGTAGCATTACTAGTGATTTGTTGAGGCGTACAACGGTTTGACTGAACCTGTGGGACAGGTTGCTCAGCATTATGTATACACTCAGACAGTTTACCCAGCACTATGATATGCAGCTGAATGGCGTCAATGGTGCCTGATTGTCGAGGAACTGTAGGAGCCTGAGCTTGCACTCCTTGCGTCAACTGAATTGAAAGGATTTGCGCTGAACAAGTCATTGAGGTTTGATATTGTCAGGTAAGAGTGAGGGTAGCCCGAAGACAGGAGACCGGGAGGCTCGTAGAAATAGAAGGAGATCCGTTTATTTGGCGGACTTGCGCCCACTAAAGGAAAGCAGACACATCGGCTGAGCGGGTGGCGAACAGTGTGTTCGACGGCCGTCGGGGAACAGAATGACCCACTGGATTGCAAGGCGCGTTCACCATCCGAGATACAGTCGCTAAAGCATCTGGCGCTATTCCGTTATCAACAAATGGTCGACTTGCGGGCCACGATCTTCGCAGATGAATCGCGGTGCATCCTGGACCACGATAAGGCCGCGTGCCGGCGGTATCTGCATGCGCAACCCTATGCGCAATACGCTTCGCGGCAATATTAACTTATTCATTGCTCTAGCCGTTGCCTTTTCGACGGCAGATTCAATGGCTTTTGAGAGGTTGTAGTCTAGACTAGAAATGTCACGTACTGTGACACCAGAATAGCCGAAGACCCTGTCTTTAACTATATCGATAGCTTCCCTTCGCGAACAGTGACGGTGGTCTATAATCTCTAGGATTTGTATTTTCTGCGAGCGAGCAGAGCATTAGGAATGGTCTGCGGAGTGACCCTCTTCCGAAAGGCAGTTCCTATTGGCCATACGGAGGGTTCGTGAGCCTGATGAAATTTCCATTTGTAGGCATCAGTGCAACCGGAATGATTTTGACCTAACAGTGAAAGCATAATTCTATCAGCAATTCATTACGTGACAGCGACGCCAACCAGGCGAATCATGCCAGGCGAGGAAAATTGGTCGACATCGGCACAGCAGATCAGGGTGAAATCCAAAGAAAAAAATCAATTAGAGACATTAAAATAAAATTCAGTACTAATATCACCCAATACTTAGCCAACAACCCCGCAGAGGCCACACAGGCACACACTCCGGGTCTCACTTCTCGCGTTCTAGCCCGTCATTATTCTCCGTCTTCGTGCCAGATTTCGCTTGGGTTTTTTTTTCGATTTGTCTCGTCTGCTCACCACGTGCCGTGCCCCGCCAACGTCGACCTTCTTTTCCTTGTCCACGTGTCCGTTGTGTGGTGCCACTTTCGCGTTACACCACTGCTTCTGCGCCACTCACGACACCACCACAGCATCTCACCGCGACCACCAGACACATTAACAGCGCCACACTGTTGCACTACACTCATCACAATCCTCAGCGCTTGGGAGCTTTTGCACGCGCATATACATGCAATGCAGGAGGGAATATTATCGATTTGGGCTCTACACAAAAAATAACGGAGACAGTGAAGGTCAGTGGCTAGTCTCTACAGAACTGCTACTGAGATAGAAAAAAGAAGATGGTGTGCGCGAGCCGTCTTAGCCAAAAACATAGGAAGGCATGTCAGGTTGTCATCGCCTAGGCGACACGACACGTGTAATGCTTTAGCAACTTTGTTGCTTTAATGTTCTCCCTTTTGCGTAATACATAATCACTATAGAAACACACAACTCTCGAGGATTGTTCAGTACAACACAGAAAGAAGGAACGTACCGAATTAAGGGTTACGTGCCGTTGACCTTACGACAATGTAGAAGCCTTAGAAACTTTTTCGCGGTATCCGCGATGTACGAAACAGATGCATCGTATTTTCCATTTTTGTGGGGTCGCATCGCATATTAGGAAAGGCCTGGCTGCCCGACTTTGCATATCACGCGAACCACAGTTGCGTGCACAGCGCGTGATGTTGCGCAGCAAGCACGGATACGACACACGCCATCAGCGTAATGCGTTCCAGAAACTTATCAGCATCTGCGATATTTTCGCCCGCAATCTGTTGTTTATGCAGAGCGGGCCACGTTCATGCAAAATACGTGCTTACTTTGCGGTTAGTGGCAAAAACAGAAAAACGAAAAAGAATAAAGCGAGAAACCATGGAATCTGCGAAGAGCTCTCTGTACATTGCATATTGCATGGACGCGTGAGCGTTTCGTTTAGCCGCAAGCTGGCGTGAGCAGTAGCGGCTTAGTCTCACAAAGAGGTGACGTTGCTGCGCTTTGCACACAAGCATGCTGGACATCGTTTTCCACTTTCGCAAATGCTAGAGTGGCGTGCTTTTTCTCTAATTAAACGGCGGTTTCCTCACCATTCAATCAGTTATGCCAAAAGAAGGGCTGTTGCATGCCTCCGTTGACGTCAATAATTCACCAGAACAAATACGAACTAAATGACTGAAGTTTTCGGATATTGCATAGCAAACATATAGACTATTAGGAATAAACGTGTGCTCGGAAAAAGGCAGGGCGAAGGGTGTCTTCCTCAGTCATCTAAGATGGTGGATGCGCAAAATCTGCCCTATACATTGGCCTATTCGAAAGTGGGATGCTGGGCGAGCCTTCGCCTCATTCATAGGCAACCCTACACACGCGTATGCTAATCAGAAAGTTATGTGCAGTCTCCTAGTCCAGCTCAGACACATTTCATGGGTATTGCCGGTTCCCGCTTTATTACCTGCAAGTGCACTAAGGGAATTTTCGGCAGTCATGCAGCAAGTTTATGTGTTCTGGGTCGGGCTTGTACGATCATAATCATCATCATTATTAACTATAATCATGATGACCATCATCAATTTCAAACCACCGCGCTGCTCATTTCACGCAGCTCGTGCTGAGGCTCGAGGCGTGAGGGAACGAGCTCACGCACCTGGAAGTCTAGACGCTACAGGTGCCGCCTGTATGGTTGGCCTTCGAAAATAAAGTGGTGAGACAATGACACGGCTATGTAGGCTGCCTCACGTTTGCTATCGTTTCTCGCCTTTTGCAAGAGTGGTGACGTGAAGAACACTCCCTTCGCCGAGCGGCCGCTGCCATGCTTCCCGGTAACGAAGATTTTCCACCCGGAATACCCCTGAGTATGGTTAATGCAGATTGGTGCTACTTTCGCGCTGAATGGCGTCAAGGCTCAGCCGATGACGTACGTCAATCTGCTTAAAGTGCTCCAATTCGAGCTTTGTCATCCCACTGGGGCGTCTAGCTCCAGTTCGCAGCCCTACAATAACATCTGCGCTGCTGCGGTTGCCTGCTACAACCACACGTGCCGCCCGCTTCCGAGGACCCGCGATTTCTTCTCTTCCCCGGCCTTGTAGCGAACGTTAGAAACTAGCCCACCGTCTTCTCCTAATCACGACCCTACTTCCCCAGCTACGACTTCTCATACCTCAGATCCGGCCGCAGGTGCATTCATTCGTCCACACCCATGCACCACAGTTAGCAGGTGCATGGATGTGAACTATGCAACTCCCCGCCCAGAGGTGCATTGTTTCGAAACCCCTGTACAAATATCCATCACGTGTGCCTGCCACCCACGTACCTGTGACGTCATTGACAGCGCACGGCACCTCGATGTCGTCAAATTCCACTATATCGGTTTAGCTCGCTCTTTCCAAAAGCGTCCTTTCGCCACCACCCTCGCTCACTGGTCAACTACAGAGCGGCCGACCAAAGTGCATATCCAGATATCCTCTGGCTCCCGACGATCGCTTCACGTGGCCACTTTTGATTGCTCACAAAACCTTCCGTTTTGTGACATAAATTTTGTTGTATATGTGATCCCATATTCTTCTTTTCAGGTATATTGAACTAGAATATGGTCTAGTGGCGCGACCGGCTGGGCTCCAGCGTCAGCTTTCACTCAGATGTCGCCAGGTGGCGCCTCTGCCAGGTGGAGCCACCCTGTGACATCTGAGTCGCCAGGTGGCGATTCAGATGTCGCCAGGTGGCGACCTCTGAAACTCTGCGCCATCATTCCTACAGTTCAGGATGATGGCGCAGGGTTTTTCAAAGCACTGGGGTTCAGGGACCAGGAGGGCAAAATAGACTTTAAGCAAGAAGACTTAACTAGAAGGAGGTTATCTGATGGGTGGCTAAAGTCAAGGCACGAGTGAAAATTAAACTCTTCGCTGCAAAGTACGAATCCTCAAACTCACTTTTTAAGGAAAAAAATAAGTAGAGTTTTGAGTTCATTAAGTATTACGGCTTGGTGGCGCTAGCCACCGCTCGATCTAAAGGGTACAGCCATATCCATCCATCCATCCATCCATCCATCCATCCATCCATCCATCCAGCCGCTGCTACGGGGGCTTTGGCAGGGGTGTCCCCTGTCACCCTTATTATTCATGATGTACCTACAAAGGTTAGAGGCCAAATTAGAGGGAAGTGGACTGGGCTTCAATCGTTCTTTCGTCAAACGAACTCATTTAACCGGCACTACCAGCAATGATGTACGCAGATGATAAAGTGCTTATGGCCGACAACAAGGAAGATTTGCAGAGATTGGTGGACATCTCGGTAATGAGGGAGGTAGGTTATATTTCAGATTCAGTAAAGAAAAATCAGCAGTCATGATTTTTAATGACAATGAAGGCAGTGAGCTTAGAATACAGGAGGTCACGCTAGAGATAACAGATAAATACAAAGATCTGGGCGTATGGATAAGCAATGGGGCCGTGTACCTAAGAGAACACAAAATATACGTGACGACAAAAGGTGACAGGAATGCAGCGGTAATGAAAAACAGGGCACTGTGGAATTGCAATAGGTATGAAGTTGTCAGAGGAATATGGAAAGGGGTCATGGTTCCTGGTATGACGTTCGGTAATGCGGTCTTGTGCATGAGATCAGAAGTTCAAGCGAAATTGGAGATTAATCAACGTGGAATAGGTAGGCTTGCCTTAGGAGCTCACGGGAATACACCAAATCAGGGAGTACAAGGTGACATGGGATGGACATCATTTGAGGGCAGGGAAGCTAGCAGCAAGATAAACTTTGAGAAGTGATTGAGAGAAATGGGGGAGGAGCGTTGGGCTAGGGAGGTATTCAGCTACTTGTACATGAAGAATGTCAATACAAATTGGAGGAAACGAACCAGAAAATTGACTGGTAAATACTTAAAAACAGCATGGGGCCAAACCAAGAAAAATTCTCGGTTAAGAAGAAGATGAAGGAAACTGAGACCGATATGTGGAGAATCGGCATGATTAAGAAGTCCGCACTAGAGGTCTATCGAACGTTTAAGCAGGAAATTGCAAAGGAAAGGATCTATGTTAATACTCGGGGTAGTTCTCTACTGTTTGAGACCAGGACGGAAGTATTGCGAATTAAGACATATCGGGCCAAATACGAAGGAGTAGACACGGTATGCAGTGCGTGTGGAGACAAAAAAAGAAACTGCC
Organism: Rhipicephalus microplus; assembly: GCF_013339725.1. NCBI lineage: Eukaryota > Metazoa > Arthropoda > Arachnida > Ixodida > Ixodidae > Rhipicephalus > Rhipicephalus microplus. Next base: position 234,823,445 of record NC_051167.1, on the reverse strand, counting down.
GAACACTTGACAATGTTCTGTAAAGGGATTGGCCCTATAGTTCGGGATGATGGCACAGAGTTTTTCAAAGCAGTTGGGTTTAGGGAGAGGGAGGGCAAAATAGACTTTAAGTGAATGGAATTATCTAGAAGGATGGTATATGATTGGCGGCTAAAGTCAAGGCACAATTGAAAATTAAACGCTTCACTGCAAAGTACGAATCCTCAACCTCACTTTTTAAAAGAAAAAAAATAAAATTTAGTTTTTGGTTCATTAAGTATTACGGCTTGGTGGCGCTAGCCACCACCTGATCTGAAGGGTACAGCCATATCCATCCATCCATCCATCCATCCATCCATCCATCCATCCATCCATCATCCATCCATCCATCCATCCATCCATCCATCCATCCATCCATCCATCCATCCATCCATCCATCCATCCATCCATTCATGCAGATAAACCTAAAAGCGAGCTAAACCGGAAAGAGCGAGCTAAACTGAACTGTCATGATGGATGGACGTGTTTTTTGAGCGCTCCCGATCGACGGCAAAGATAAGGGGTTTTGCATGTTTTGAGCTTGTCTTTATAATTATAAGGTAGTAGTTGAAATCTTTGTAGCACTTATTTTATTGTACGGCTTTTTGGGGGTCAGTCACCAGGTATTACTAATTAGTGCGGGTGTGTGTGTTTGAAATTTTTTCTTTCTTTTGTTCTTTTTTTCTTTTGCCACCCCGTGGGGGAGGTGCGCGTACATTGAACGCGCAAATTTTTGTAGTAGAGCTTAGACTTTCTTTTTTTCGTAGGGCAGGGCTCGACTTTTGTAATTATCGAGTTAGATAAGCCATACGGACATTTGGTGTCAGAAAGGCATGGTTAAATAGAGTTTAAAGTGTTCAGTATGTGGGGTGGGTTTGAAAGTCTACTCAAGTGTAGAAGCGGACGGAGAAGAGGCTGACGTGAAGTGTAGGCAATGTGAGGTCGAGGAAAAAATGGAGAAAACTATGGTTGCCCAGAGTGAACTGCTAATGAGAATCACCGAGCTCGAGACGGCGTTGGCGACAGAGCAAGAGAAAACGAGGGCAATAGGAGAAAGGCTGAAGTCCGCTGACAAAGCACTAGCCAAGGTGAACAGAGGAGTGGCCTACAGAAAGAACCGTAGGAAACCGGCAACCAGAACGGCGGAGAAGAAAGAGCAAGCAAGTTTGAAAAAAAAAACAGGTTCAGCCGGTTCAATTGGCGCAAGGCCCAACTTCAGCGAAGAAGTGGTGGGGCTGGTAGGGGACAAAGCAGCCGGCGTCACAGGTGCAAGTAAACCCCAGGTGCACGATGCTCCAGCTGAAAAGTCAGAGCATGTGATAATCACCGGGGACTCGAATTTAAATTGATGCACAAAAACCATCAAAGAGAGGGTAAGACGTGAAGGAGGGTTGCAGTAGGGGCGTTCCCAGGACGCAAGCTTGAAGCAGTCATGTGGCAAGCGAGCGCTAAACTCAAAAGTACAGCTGATAGACGAAACCTTTTGATAATTTTAGGCGGTTTAAACGACGTCTTAAATGAAGATACAGCAGGACTAGCTACCACACTGGCGAAAGGCGTCGATAGCATGCGCGCCACTTCTCCTCAGGTACTGGTAGTAATGTGCACGATACCAGAGGTACCTGTGTGTGATAGCAACCTGCAAAGAGCGGTTGTTAACGCAAACCAAGAGATATGGTGGATGAGTCGAGAGTGATTTTGAGGTGGTGAAAATAAACAGAAAGATTCATAGGTGGGGTGGTTTTCAACGAGACAGAATTCACTTGGATGGGCGGCTAGGTCATGAGGTGGGTTGGCGACTTGCAGGACGCGCAATAGCTTTCTTGGGGGCAAGCAGGCCTTTCGGGGTGCAGGTTAGCTAGTAACGAAGAAAACAACCTGGGAGACTTGTTGACAGGTGGTATGGATAAATACGATTCCAAAGTGGCACCAATATCTAAGATAGATACAGTCCGGGGCAGAAATAGACGTAGCCACGAGCGCCAGGCCAATTCAGACATGGGGTATATTAACAAGCAGGGTGGTAGGAACAGGCTGAAGTGGGAAAAGATAGAAGAACAGCTAAGGGAGGAGAGGCCGATGGTATACGGTTTTGTAGAAACACATCTCAGGGACATGGAACAACCTCCGAAGAATCCGAACTACGTGTGGGAATATTGTAACAGAACATAAGGCAGCAAAAAGGGGGTGGTATTGGGGCATTTATTCATAAATGTACAGACTGGCAAAGGGTCAAGCAAGAGTGCAAGGAACGTTCATGGCTAAAAGGGAAAGTAGCAGGGCAAATGACACTCCTTGGTTTTGTGTACTTGTGGACGGGAGCAAAGGCCAGAGAGGAAAACCAGGCAATGGTAGAGTGTATATCAAAGGACATTCAGGAGTTAGGAGGAGAGTGCGAGATAATTATACTAGGAGATATGAATGCGCACATAGAAGATATAGATAGGTATACCGACCCGACAGGCTAAATGATCATGGACATGTGTGACAGGCTTGATTTGATCATTTGCAACACTACTGAGAAGTGTAAAGTGCAAATAACATGCGAGGTAGGAAGGCTGCGGTCGACGATAGATTACGCACTGATGTCACATCGGATGTATGATAAGCTCAGGGGAAGGCACATAGATGAAGGTGGCTCCAGAAGTCTGGGTAATAATCACAAACGTATCAAGCTTAGTTTTGGAAGAGCAGTGAAAGTGGGAAGGAGAAAGATGAGCAACTACAGGAAAATTTTCATTCAGAAAGGCAAATTGAAATAGCCACTAAACAAATTGAGAAAGTAATCATTGAGGATAATAAAACAGTGTGGACATACACGAATCAAATTAGACTGTTTGAGCGAGAGCTTGCAAAGAGACGTGACAAGTCACCCCGGAAAAGAAGACAAAAACACAAACATTGGTGGGATGAGGAAGTTAAGAGAGCCATAGGCAAACGTCAGGAAGCCTTTATGGAACACAGACATGCTAAGCAGCGGGGTGAACCGACAGATGATGTTGGAAAAAAAAAGGGAAATCTTTCTAAGCTGTAGAAGGGATGCTTCCCTTCTTATCAATGAAGAGATCAGAAGAGATTTCAGTGTCTGGAAAAAGCACATAAAAATATAAAAAAGCAGCTGCGAAATTTTGGAACCATCTCAGCTCCCTAAGAAAGGAGACGAGCCTAGAGCAGAGGTTTACAACTACAGCTCAAGGTGCTAGGCTAGAAGTGGACGAAGCAATTTAATATATAAAAACAAGGGTGACAGAAAAAATTCAACAAAGAAGTGCTTCATGGACAACAATAGACAAGGATGAAAAAAGTGGCACAATGGCTCCATTTTCACAACAAGAGTGGGAAGGGGCCGAGAAAAGGGTTCCTAGAAGTACATCAACAGGCCCAGATGGCATTCCAATTGTGCTAATAAAGACATTAGGTCCGAAGTCTAAGCAGGCTTTGAGAGAGGCAGTGAGCAAAATAATAATCGATGGCGAAGTTCCCGATGGATGAAAACTTTGCAGGATGAGTAGGATCTATAAAGGAAAGGGGGACAAAGTTGACATAAACAACTACCGTCCTATAACAGTGACTTCAGTGGTCTACAGGCTGGCGGTGCAGATTATAAATGAAAGCCTGCAGGCATGGATAGATGATGAGGGGGTGCGAGGGTAACTGCAGAATGGGTTTCAGAAACACAGGAGGTTGGAAGACAATCTGTTCTCACTAACGCAGTGCATCGAAATAGCAGAAAAAGAACACATGTCCCTGTGGCTAGTATTTTTGGATATAAAGGGAGCGTACGATAGCGTGGTGCAAGAGGAATTGTGGAGAATACTGGATACAGTAGGCGCGGAAGATGTAGTCACTAATCTTTTAAAGGATATCTATAAAGGTAACAAGGTAGTTAAAAATTGGGAAAACAGGTATCCAAGCCTGCATAGGTAAAACGGGGGCTTAGGCAGGGGTGTCTCCTGTCACCCTTATTATTCATACTGTCGCTACAAGTATTAGATGCCAAATTAGAGAGCAGTGGACTGGGCTTCAAACTTTCCTTCGTCAAACAAGAAAAACTAATTGAACAGGCACTTCCATCATTGATGTATGCAGATTATATAGTGCTGATGGCCGACAACAAGGAAGATTTGCAGAGATTGGTGGACATCTGCGGTAATGATGGAGATAAATTAGATTTCAGACTCAGTAGGAAAAAATCAGCAGTCATGATTTTAATGACAATGAAGGTAGTGAGCTTAGAATACAGGAGGTCACGCTAGAGATAACAGATAAATACAAAGATCTGGGCGTATGGATAAGCAATGGGGCCGTGTACCTAAGGGAACACGAAATATACGTGACGACTAAAGGTAACAGGAATGCAGCGGTAATGAAAAACAGGGCACAGTGGAATTACAATAGGTACGTTGTTCTGAGAGGAATATTGAAAGGGGTCGTGGTTCTTGGTCTGGCGTTCGGCAAGGCGGTCTTGTGCATGAGATCAGAAGTTCAAGCAAGATTAGAAATTAAGCAACGTGGAATAGGTAGGCTTGCTTTAGGAGCTCGCGAGATACACCAAATCAGGGAGTGCAAGGTGATATGGGATGGACATTATTAGAGGGCAGGGAAGCTAGCAGCAAGATAAAATTTGAGAAGCGATTTAGAGAAATGGGGGAGGAGCGTTGGGCTAGGAAGGTATTAAGCTATTTGTACATAAAGAATGTCGATACAAAATGGAGGAAATGTACCAGAAAATTGACTAGTAAATACCTAGAAAACAGCAGGGGGCCAAAACAAAAAGAATTATCGGTTGAGAAGAGGGTGCAGGAAGCTGAGACCGATATGTGGAGAATCGGCATAATTAAGAAGTCCGCAGTAGAGATCGATCGAACTTTTAATAAGGAAATTGTGATGGAGAGGATCTATGATAATACTCGGGGTAGTTCTCTACTGTTTGAGGCCACGACGGGAGTACTGCGAACCAAGACATATCGGGTCAAATACGAAGGGGTAGACACGGTAAGCAGTGCGTGTGGAGAGGAAGAAGAAACTGCCGAACACTTGACAATGTTCTGTAAAGGGCTTGACACTATCGTTCAGGATGATGGCGCAGAGTTTTTCAAAGCAGTGGGGTTTAGGGACAGGGAGGGCAAAATAGACTCTGAGCGGGTGGAATTTACTAGAAGGATGTTATATGATTGGCGGCTTAAGTCAAGGCACAAGTGAAAATTAAACCCTTCATCCAAGAAACCCCTCATCCAAGTCAAGGATCGAGTGAAAATTAAACCCTCCATGCGTCCGTCCGTCCGTTCGTGCGTCCATCCATCCATCCATCCATCCATCCATCCATCCATCCATCCATCCATCCATCCATCCATCCATCCATCCATCCATCCATCCATCCATCCATCCATCCATCCATCCATGCCAGCTTTGGCTGCGCTGTCGGGCCGTCGTGTACTCCTGCAGAGCTGCGGATGTGGTTACTTTTAATGCGCGTGTGTTTCTGGTTCATGCAAGCGTAAAATTACGAGGTTGGTTACTTTGTGGACAAACTGGCAAAAGCGTTGGCACGACATAAGGGAGCAGTGACGTTTTTCCTTGGGGAATGCGCACTTCCCTGCCGTTTATCACGTAAACAAATTCGCGCAGGATCTATCTTGGCTCGAAATGATGTTCGCACACCACTGAAGGTTCGGTCAGAGGCTTGTTAGCCCTCCAGACGTTGCGTTCTCACTTTCTGCGGTGATCGTCATCCCCGGAAGCTGCAAACAGTGAGGCTTCGGAGCGCCCCGGTTACCGATTGTGCAACCCGGAGAAAAGCAATGAGAATCTGTTCTTCGTTTCGGCATGTCTCGATCTACAATTGGTGCTTGATATCTCACAAAGTACAGACTCCACGCCGGTACTGGCGAGAGAATCCAGCAGATTGCACCGGCACACTTGCAGTAGAGTTGTTGTTGGAACTGAAAATGCAATATACGGCCTCCAAAAGACGCTCATAAGCTCCACTCTCTTAGGCGGTACGCGTACCACAAGAATACTTCTTAAGAAGCACGCATATGAGCCAGAGGAATAAAAAGTGCGTTTCGTGTGCACTAGCATTTCCTTCTGGCCATCGCTGGCCGTTTCATCTATATCACTTGGGATTAAAATTACTTCGAACATCTGCGAATGACGAGAACATGACAGCATTACGCTTCGTGTTTATGACAGTGGCCTTAACGCGTACTTCAAAACGTTCACATGGGGTAAAAGTGACACGTAATCACGCAGTGCTAGATATAACACAATAGACGAAACGAAAAAAAAGCAGCATATTTGCTTTTTCGTGTTTTGTTTGGCTGACGCTGTTTCTTAGCAAAGCCCATATCTATGCCTTCCGCACGCCTTGGTCAGTTGAAAATACAGATACATATACTTGCAGCCCAGATTCACGGTTTCCGCAGAAATGTGGACACAACACTTTCTTGGCACAGCAGCTGCTGGCAGTCTGGTCACTAAGCAACGAACACGAGCACAACCACAAGCACCAAACATCACAACTGTGAAGAGCCCGACGGCACACAGAGAACGATGAAAAATTTGTTGTTTCTCGTCAAAGCGCAGTAGTGCTGTAGGGACTGCAACGCCGATGAGAATGCGCTGCCGAATGCCGGCGTAGGTTGCATTGTGTGCCACCACAGCGCGCAGCGCAACTAGCGTGGTCCACCCGTTGATATATGTCGTAAAGCTTCCAGGACTTGACGAAGTTTTTTCAGGTGGCAGTGGCTCAACACACCAAATTCACACACGTACTCACGCACACGCACTGATTGACCCTCGCACTGCCCGCGTAATCCAGAGAAGACGCCGCCGGCGCGCGCTCGCTTCGCACACATGATATGAAAAGGCACAGTGGCACCGCGAGAAATCCTAGCGGCTGTCCGTTTTGTTTTGAACCGCCGAGACAGCAGCCGACTGCGTGTCGTGCCACTAGACTAAATTCCAGTGCACTATAATTACGGGTTAACTTCAAAGGAGGCAGCGGGGGGGGGATAATCAGTAGTTTAATCATTATCGCAAGTCATCACAGCATCATCATTTTCTAACTACTACGCCGCGTTTCTCGCGCAAGTTGTGCTGAGAACTCTAAGCCCAATCCAGAGAACGAGCTGACTCACCTGGTGGTCATGACGCTGCTGCCGCCGCCGCCACTACGCTTCGCCTTCCGAAATAATGTGTCGAGACGAAGGCATGTTCACGTGAACCGTTGTCACGTTGTCTCTCGCAAAAAGGTTATTGTTCATCAAAACAATGTATTCATGAGCCTCTTCCATTCCCATTCTGTAAGGCAGTGTGACGAATTTTCGGGTCAAACTCGCGTTTTCTTCCTCGGCTAGCTGCTCTGTTTATTGCTAAAATCGCCTAGGTGCTGGACAGTGTTGACTTAACTGCTGGTGACTTTATGCAAATGAGGCAATCCATTGTTATGAAAATAACGATGGTTGTTGCAATCTCGATGAAGTTATTCTTTTTGTCTATCGTATTATACACTCTTATTTCACATCTGCGAGGACATTTAATTGCAGTCGTGATGTTTAGAAGAGAGAACACGTGAGAGTGCCCGTTCTGCACCGAGTGGCATATGTGAAAAACCAAAGCAGAAAGCATAGCATGTGGTTCTGTTGGCCTTAATTCTTGATAATCGTCTTTGTCTCGGAGTTTAAGCTAATAACAATCGTTTTGACAACTATCCTTGCTGGCATGGCTTCCAAACTGATCGGGCCAAGCGAAAGGCCTAAGATATCTTGTAGTTAGATGTGAAGGCAATATACAGATGAAATCGCTTTGTCTTCAATTTTATTTTACGTCTCACCGCTGCACTGAGCCATATGTAGGCTTTCAGACTACCTTCTAGGTGCTCGCGTGTTCTGTTTCTTTGAGCTGACGCCTTTAAATTTTTCATGCTAGTAAACACTTACTCTACATTGAGTCGAGCTTGCTGTTAGTGGATACACGGGTAAATCCTAGTCAACATATATGCTCGTCCACTCTTAGGTCGAACGGGGGCTCAGCGTGACAATGTTCACTGAGCCCCAGTACATTCGTCGCACGCGATCACACATCTGAAGTTAATTAGGCACACAGATAACGCGCCACTTTCGCCGTATATCACGGCAAAGCAAAAGCTACCCTTTCGAGTGTGGTAGCCGTACAGCGCCAAGCACCCCTGTTGCCTGTGCGCCCTCGCTCTTCAAAACGCGAAAGACGACAAACTTTAGAGCGCGTCAACCCAAGCCCTTTGCGCCATCTTGCTACTGGAGGCGAAAATGCGCTGAAGTTGCACCGCTCTGCGGAGCGCCAAAGGGTATAAAGTGTATTTAATTGTGCTGCAGCTAGCAGTCTTGACAACGTAAAATCCGTAGCCTTCTGGTTTGCGCCACGCATTTAGGAGCGAGAGGTCGCTGGTTTAACTCTCCGAACCGAAACCTATTCTAGTTCTTTTTTCTTTGTAAAGTGAGTACAATATTTTGAGTGTCGTATCCGTGACGGAAATACATCAGCGCAGCCATGGTGGAGCCCAGCAGAAAACACTTTCATGTTAAACGTTCCACGGCCTGTGATTGAGCGTATGCCCTCTCGGATAACGTAATGATGACAAGCACCCGGTGCACTATCAGCTCACCTACCGCGTCAAATGAACAAGACCCCACAAACAGGTCCTATATCTCTTACACAATTTCTTTCTCAAGCTGCTCCGTGTTGATGAACGACTTGGGGTGGTAAAGTATCGCTGTATCTTCTCAGACAAGAGAAGTAATGCAGCTTGACACTTAGCAGTACCAATAGCAGTTTTCATGGTGACGACGAAGTTCAAGCGTGGCCCCAGAGATTCGCTTTACAGAAGCCATGTTCAATGTGCCTGGGTACCAGTGATATACTCTGGCTTGCTACCACGCAGAGTCGCCCTAGACAAAGTTACGTTCCTCGCATTTCGCTTGGTATTAGCGCGTGACGGCTCGTCCTCGAACAGAGTCGTCTCTCGTCCTAATTTGCGACACTTTAAAGTTCATATCGAATAGCAGTGTTGATTGTGTGTCATGTTTGCACGAGGTTCACAGCATATTGTGTCCACTTATATGGTGAAAACTTCAGCTACCACAGTGGTTTATTCACGATCATGAGCATTAGTCGTCTCGATGAAAATGAGCTCTTAGAGGTTAAAATGGACATATACAACCACGTACAACAATGCTGTTTTTGTCAAACACCAATAGACATTCTAAAAGTGCTCATAATACTACACAGTGGGTCAGCACCGATTTTTGGATGACACGTACCACTTACGAGTTATACCGATTCGTATAGTGAATGCAACTGTAATGTTTTTAAATCACATTTTGTGGACTGCTTACCACAATTCATTCTAGAGCATCTGGTAATCTAAGTTATCGAAAATGCCTCGGTACACAGAACTAACGCAAAAAATAGGCTCAGGTGATAGTGCGTGCTTCTCGAAAGACACTCCAAGCACTCAGGTTCTCTGCCGATTCCATTGCTGTTTTATGTTACATGCTATATTCCAATAGCCTAGACATCTCTGCTAGTTCTGAAAGCTCAGATCTGGTTACCGAGATGCTGTTTATGGTTTGATTCCTCATACTTCAACCTAATTTTTTCAAATTCCGGGTTCACTTGAATATGACACTTATATATTTTACTTAATTCACATTTGATTATTCAGAATTTACATTAACTTCGCACTTGACACATGTTGCAGAATATCTGATTATTTTAATTAACCGTATGCTTGACATGCGAACTCTAAGTGCTTTTCACACCATTGGTGTATTTCTGTGCCATTTACTACTTTACTAAGAATGTCATTTTTGCATCTACATTTACACAACGAAAAGCACCCGAAATGCGTGCGTCTATAGGCTTGGAAATATTTGCTAACACACAGCTACCACGAGTGAAGGCAATGAAATGGTAGCGGAAATCAGCCAGGCAAGAATGTACTGAAATGCTTTGCCATACAGAACAACACAAAGTGGCCATAAATTAACACTGACACCTCAAACGAAGCGCTGTAAAGAAAAAAAAACTGTGTCTATCGAGTCTTGTCAACATCACACTGCCTCAGATGCATGACACCCGGTTGAAGTAACACTTTCAAAGCGAAACGCTTTGACAAAAAACTTCTGGTAGAAGCTGCTTAAGCCGTGGGTCATTCGTCCGCGATGTATGTAGTAGTAGTAGTAGTAGTAGTAGTAGTAGTAGTAGTAGTAGTAGTAGTAGTAGTAGTAGTAGTAGGTAGCCAGCTTGACGACCGAACTAAAGAAGTGGCACGCGCACACTCTTTTGAATTGAGGAGGAAACTTGCGCACGTTTCCCATAAATAAAAGAATAATTGTTTCTGCTGAACTAACTTACAGAGACGTGTATCGGTGACTTACTCCAATCGAATTCGCCTTGAATTTGATGCTTACTAAAGAGAACTAGTAACAAAAGGACGCACTTTGAGCACTACTTGACCAGAAAAGGCTGCCACTCGCTGGGCGTAACTTCCTTGGTTTTAGTAAGATTTAGCTAGATTAGGCCATAGCGCCATGAACTACACTCCATTACACACATCAGGTGCAACGGCGTGAAAGCAATGCAAGAAGCTCGGCCAGCAAAACGTATAACTCCTCGTGTTTCCTGGTCGCTCACGTTAAACCTAATTAATGCCAGTGCACGCTCGCGTTTCTTCGTGCTCCCCTTTGGCGCGACTGGCGCACACAAGAAAGCGGGGTGAGCACAACAGAAAGCGTGTTCCGAATTACCCTGTGATGTCCTATCCTGCACTGAGACTGACAGTCCAGTTGGCCGCCATCGTGACGTACCCATAGTAGAGAGCCTGTATGTGACGTCACGTGAAAACTAAGCTATCATAATCATCATAAGCCAGACTACGTCCACTGCAGCACAAATGCCTCTTCCATAATGTGCCAGTTAACGCGGTCCTGTGCTTGCTGCTGCCAATTTATACCCGCAAACTTCTTAATCTCAACTGGCCACCTAACCTTCTGTCTCCCCCTAGCCCACTTGCCTTCTCCGGGAATCCAGTTAGTTCCCCTAATGACCAGCGGTTATCCTGTCTACGCACTAAATGCCTGGCCCATGTTCATATACTCTTCTTGATTTCAGCTATATCTTTAACCCCCGTTTGTTCCCTAATCCACTCTGCTCTCTTCTTGTCTCTCAAGGTTACACCTGCCATTTTTCTTTCCATTGCTCGCTGCGTCGTCCTCAATTTAAGCTGAACCCTCTTTGTAAATCTCCAGGTTTCTGCTCCTTAGCTAAGTGCCGGCAAGATACAGCTATTATATACCTTCCTTTTGAGGGATAGCGGCAATCTACCTGTCATAATTTGAGAGTGCTTGCCAAATGTGCTCCACTCCAAGCTTATTCTTCTAGTTACTTCAATCTCGTGGTTTGGCTCCGTGGTTATTACCTGCCCTAAGTAGACATAGTCTTTTACAACTTGAAGTGCACTATTACCTATCTCGAAGTGCTGCTCTTTTCCGAGGTTGTTGTACATTACTTTCGTTTTCTGCAAATTAATTTTAAGACCCACCTTTCTGCTCTTCTTGTCTAACTCCGTAATCATGAGTTGCAATTCGTGCCCTGAGTTACTCAGTAATGCAATGTCATCAGAGAAGCGCCGGTTAATAAGGTACTCTCCATTAACTGTTATCCCTAACTGTTCCCATTCTAGGCTTCTGAAAACCTCCTGTAAGCACGCGGTAAATATTATTGGGGAGATTGTGTCGCCCTGCCTTACACCCTTCTTGACTGGTATTCTGTTGCTTTCTTTATGAACCACTACGGTAGCTGTTGATCCCCTGTAGATTTCTTCCAGGATGTTTATATATACTTCATCGACGCCCTGATTCCGCAGTGTCGGCATGACGGCTGATATTTCTACTGAATCAAACGCCTTCTCGTAAGCTATGAAGGCTATGTATAGTGGTTGGTTATATTCTGAGCATTTTTCTATTATCTCATTGATAGTGAATGTGGTCGATTGTTGAGTAGCCTGTTCGAAATCCTGCTTGTTCCTTTGGCTGATTGAATTCTAATGTTTTCTTTACTCTGTTAGCAATTACCTTTGTAAATAGCTTGTATACTACAGAGAGCAAGCTGTTCGGCCTTTAATTCTTCAAGTCCTTGTCATCTCCTTTCTTATTTATTATAATGATGATAGCGTTCTTCCAGGACTCTGGTACTCTTCCCGTCAGAAGACACCTCGCAAACAAGGCGGCTAGTTTTTCTAACACAATATGTCCTCCATCTTTCAGCAGATCTGATGTTACCCGATCCTCATCAGCAGCTTTGCCTCTTTGCATGCTCCCCAAAGCTTTTCTGACTTCTTCTATCATTACTGGTGGGGTGTCAACAGAGCAATATAGCCACTTATTAGCAAACGTTCAACGGCGTTTTGTTTATAAGCCAAATAATATTTGCAATGACTTCTGACCTTAATAACAAACAAAAATTAAATTTTGGGGGGTAAGAACATCAAGCTACTTTTTGTAGCGAACACATCAACTGCAAGAAATCTCGCTAGCTTCCACAACGTTGCACATGACGTGTGAAACAGAGTATAGTGACGGTGAAAGGTAGGAACTAGACCCGAAGCGCAGTCCGTAAGAGAGTGCGCGCGTGCCGGTCCTCTTGGCCGGCTGTGCCACCTCTCGTTTATTTCTTGAAATGGTTGGTAGTATATTTATATGATGAATATGTGATGAAAAGATGCGAGATGTCGGTACTAGGAGTGTTCGCTAGATGGACGGATGAATAGACAGACACCCGTACGGATGGATGGACAGACAAACAGATGAAGAAACGCACAGTTGGACACATGAATGGACGGATGGATGGATGAACGTCTGGATGGACGTATGGAAACGAGTGGGCACACGCACAGATGAACGGACGAACAGACGGACGCATGGTAGGATCGACGGACGAACGCAGGGACGGACGCATGAACGGATGCACTGACAGACGGGAAGAGGCACGTAGGGTCGCAATAACAGAGCCTGGATGGACGGAAGCAAGAACGAATGGACGAATGGAAGCGCGGACGGGCTGACGGACTCTTCACCCCACTCATTCTCGTGCACTGCATGGAATGCTGCGTTTTTTCAATATATATGTTTTTTATATACAGGACATGACCAGAACATTGTCGAGGCAAACGTTTATTGAGTTTGATGAAAACTGATAGAGTTCTTTAAAGCGAATCGAGGAGCTTCACTAAACGCACGAAACGTCAAGCAGACGATAGTTATAGCGCGAAAACAGAACGACGAGCAAGGAACTGTTCTGTTCTCGCAATGTAATTATCGTCATGTAATACCCACTAGCCCAAACCGCCACACGTCGAGCAGAAGCAGGGGACTGCGAGAGAAGATATTCGTAAGGACATCGACATTTGAAAGCACTCGATCTGTCTATTTGAAGTGTTCTCAAGTTTTTATTGCTGTCGGCATAGATCGTAAATGATGGGCTATTGGAATAGCGCAACCTTCTATACACACTACCAATTAATTCATGAGCTGTGGACATGGATAACAATAAGACTGAAATGGCTTGAAACAGCTGAAATATGAATGCCCGAATGCTGAACAGCGATTTTTAGACCTTCAAAATTGCTCTTGTCTTTCTTTGAGCGGCTCTGTATTTGATGTTCTGGTGGCATCAGAACGTACGACAGTACCTTGAGTTTAGTTATATCGATGACTACTTTCGAATGAACGCAGAATGGCTGGATCTAGTTAAGGTGCTCCTGTGAGCTCAGTGCGGTATCATTTCCTCACGCCTAGTTAGCTACTGGGAACTATGTGAGCTAAAAAAGGGGGTAGATCTGTGACTGCATGTCACTAGCGATAATTGTCGCTTTTTGTTGTGTTAGGTGAAGCAACACTATAAGAGACACTTTTAAAAAACAAAGAAAATGAGGGAAAAGTGTTTTTATTGTCTTGACCATGCACCAATTGCACAGAACGTGGTCTGTCGTTAGATATAGCTTCCTTTATTGCTTTAGATTTGTCTTGACTGCTTCGAATATTACTGCAGTGAAATTCCTTTCAAGTTCCAGTAAAATGTAGAAATCGTTAATAAAGTTAACATACAAAAGCAGGTCATGCTGAGAATGCGTGAAAATACTAAACACCAAACAAAATGTCAGGCTACATAGTAGGTGTAAGCATCCACACTTCAAATGAGTGAGAATGGGCTGAAGTCAAGTAAAGGTTCACTTTATTTGGGCAAATATTACACCAAAAATCAGCGACTAAATTTGTGCGAGCCGTAATGTCAAAGAACAAAACGTTGCTCTCGCTTCAGCTCATGGCGTACAGTATGAACGTTGCGTAAAGTAGCTCAATTGTGCCTAAAATAAATCACAAACCTACACCCGGAGCCTTATACTACGTCCTTCCTCGTAATCATATTGTAACGGTGTCGTGACGCTGACGAAGAAAGAAACGGCTTGTCTCAAATAAAACCATTTTCGGCCAAACTTCGGCAGATTACAGCAATGCGCACTGGCTGCAGTGACAGCGGCGAAGAGAGCTTCGGCCGTCGATCAACTGACAGACGGTCGAAGCGCGTCGGCATTCATACATGCGCCGTCGAATATTCCAGTGCTGTCACTAGCGACCACGTCAGTTTCAGAATAATCAGTAATGTTTGCGTTCTCTGCGTAATCTGAACAATCTACGACAGCTCTGAAGCTTCTAGAACACAGCAGGCGTGGTTGTTCGGAGAGTTACAGTGTAATGTGGCAATAACAAAACTTGAGAAAGGATTCTGGCACTGCCCCTCTCTGAAAAAAGGGCAACGTCCCTATGCTTGAACAAAAAAAGAAAGTAAATATAATATTAGGCACAAGCAAGCAAATACAGTAAGAAAATATATTCCTCATATCCACTGACACGCATGATACGGCTTGAGGCACACGACAAGAACGACTTCAGGTCATGCACAGTGCCGTTGAGAGATCGTTATGCCATCTGGGCCAACCTCATAGTCGAGTGGGCCGAGACGTCAAACTGCTCTGTACGGGCCGAAAGTGGTGGTGAAAAACTTGATTTCTCTAAAGACCAAAAAGTAAAGTATTATATAAACAATTAAAAGCAGCGTTGTGGGCGGCCTTCAGGCAGCTGGATGTAGCGTCCAGGTAGTGCCTAGCCGCGACGTCCTCCGTCCAAGTTACAAGCCAAAGTACCTTCGCAAAAAATTTACTGAGCCCACGCCAACGTATGGGCATCCATACGCAGACAGGGTCTCCGGGCTGCTATTGCACGATGCTTTGTCAAAGATTGTAACGGTGTCTTTCGTTCGTCTGCTGATTTTTGATGAGCAGGCGGGTAAGTTGACGAGCTCCTTCAGTACGCTGAAGGTAGACGCTGGCTTGGAAGTTTTTTCAACGTTAAGAAGCATGGAATCCTTCAAGGTTCCTTCCGTAGACCAGCTTGTATGGCGTAATCGGCGTCGTCTCTTGCACAGCGGTGTTGTATGGAAAGGGCACGTATGGAAGAATGGCGTCCCACGTCTTGTGTTTGGCGTCGACGTACATGGCTAGCATATCGGCGATGGTGTTACTTAAATGTTCGGTCTGGCCATGGGTTTGTGGATGATACGTGGTTGTACGGTGGTCGCTCGTATTGCTGTATCTCAGGATCACCTGAGTCAGGTCAGCAGTAAACGTCATACCTCTGTCGGGGATGAGCACCTCCGGGACGTGATGTCGAAGAACAATGTTCTCAACGAAGAACATAGCTATATCAGCGGCACTGCCTTTGGGCAGTGGCGCTAAATGCCTGTTTCTCTTGCTTCTGCGAAGTTGCTGAGGTAGTGAGTAGCTACGACGATCCAGTTATTTCCGCAAGCTGACGTTTGAAACAGTCCCAGGAAGTTCATCTCAATCTGCAGGAACGCTCGCCAGGCAGGGTCGACTGGCTGGAAAAAGCCTGCTGGTGTTGTGGGCAGTGTCTTTCGCCGCTGACAGTATCGAAATCTCCTCACGTAATGAGTGACGTCAGTGGTAAGGCGTGGACATAGTACATTTCTTGTATCCTCGTGATGTTGCGGCAAACACCAAGGTGTCCTACTGTCAGACCATCCTACAGGGACTGGAGAAGTTCTGATCGCAGAGCTGTAGGCGCGTGCAGTTATGCTCTTATGTAAAGGCTAGAAACCTTGGTGCTTTGAGGGAAAAAAGATTATGATGGATTGGTGCTGTGAGTGCTGACAAAAGAAATCAAAGATGAAAGAATAGTGGCGTGATTTGTTAGGAGAAGCCAGTAAGCGAGGATATATCATGTGTACTGCGTACTTCGACGCTCAAAGCAACCCTTTCCTGCCTGCTCTAACTAACGGATAAACGGAGCCAGGCACACTGGAGGGGTGCACAAGACTTCAGAACAAAGAGTTCGTCTGGAGCCAAACACGTGGTTCAAACCCTGTTGCTGAAGCACCAACCGGAAAAGTCCTAAAAGGACACTTAGCCTAGGCTTCCGTTCCAGGAGACGTGAACACCACGGTGTTAAGAACGAAAAGGCGTCCCTGCAGCCACCGCAGGACAATGCAACGCTTCGGTAAATCCCCAAAACGAGGGGAAATTACAACACATGATGTAAATCAATACGAACCGAAAGTGAGTGAAAGTGCGCAGAGGCCCACCAGTGTCGAGTTTCCGCACCGAAAGCAGGGGCGCAATGGACGCTTTCATCCCGCCGTACTCGTGGCACGCGTCCTGCTCTGTGAGGATTCACCTCTCCTACAGTTTTCTCACTCCACCGAACATCTCCGTCATTTACCGGTTTATCGTCTTATCCGCCTGGCGGGAAACGAGAGATGAGCTTAGTAGGGATTTGTCAGTTATTTCGGCTGGCCTAAGAACGGTATCAGCTACCTGATAAACCATGCTTACTCATTTGTTTTGCCCAGAGTACATCGCGGTTGACAGTAAGTTGAAGATGGGCTTTCTAGAGATATTTGCCGCAAACGTAAATTCATAAAAAGTAACACTGGGCACGCTGGTTAAGGTTCAGTAAAAAAGCGTCACAGAAGGCAAAACCACAGAATATTTCAAGATAAAGTGTTAAATTTAATGACTTCACTTTTTCAATGACCTTCACATGTTGTGGTCTTCTTTTTAATAAGCTCCGGCCATCTGCGCGTCTTTGCAAATTAGGAAAAGAAGTTCTCTAATAATACATTCCTTGAAATTCTCTGTCGCTGCAGTTCAAATACAGTCGGCAAGTCCCCGTGAGCACACGTAGAACCGATGCGCGCATTCAATGTACATAAACGACTACTGCTTTCTTTTGTTGTCCTCTATTCGCTTTATATTCCCCTTACTGCTCTCATTTCTTCTCCAGCTCAGGGTAACGAGCAACTCGAGGTCTGAGTAACGTCTTTACCTTTACTTCGGATAACACCACGCCAAATGGCCCAGCCAATTCTGAAACAAGAAAATTGCCGTCGACAACGAGACTCTGGAATTGTTTTGATGTTTAAAAGTGTAATGGCAAATTTTTTGAGCTAAGCAAAACAACTTATCTGCATTCGATTGTGGTATGAATTGATTTTTAATGGGGGCACCAGACAGAGTATAAACGGAGAGTCAGCGTGGTGTAAAATGTACATTTGTCTAAGGCATGAATGAATTGTGAAGTTTGAAAGCTGTATAAAAAGCAGACAAATATTTTACCATAAAATATATTTGCCGCAGAGTACGTTTTAATTAATGAGATATTTACATTTTATGGAGTCTAAAAAGTATATAAAACGTACTTCATCAGACAATCTTGGAGGCGTACACTACAAAAATGGCAACAATTTTTTAGACTTCAACCAATTCGAACAAGCCGCAATGCGTGAGAGATAAATAAAACTTGGATGCGGCGCGATAAAACAATATTATCAAAAAACGTTTTCTATATTCATCCGAACATGGAGATTGGGCGACATGGACGCCTACTTTTTACTGGCACATCAAACGAGAAGTTCGCCGCAGATTAGAAAGAAAGGAGCAATAGACTATTCGATTTGAGCAAGCCTACAGAGAGGCGCAATATCGAGAAACAGCAAATATGGATAGACAAAAGGCAGCGGTGACCGAAATCGATATAGAAAGATAACAATCGTGAGGCATATATAGGCCGTAAAATTACCTCACTGCGTTTAATAAACGTTTCACGGGTCTTGCTACGTCACGTTGCATCGGACGCACTGTGTTCCATCTTCAGACGCACTATCTGCAATGTATCAAGAAGCAGTTAGTACCAGCAAAAGTTTCACAAAACCAGTGTGGAGCCAGTTGTGACAACATTATATGTTTTCAATCAGCGTATGGCTTTGATGAGCTCGTAGTGCAAATCAAATGTCCATCATGTTTTGTGTGAACGTCCACAGCAGTCGTTCTAGGACAATTAGGGGTTTCTAAAAAGAAGCCGTGTTTGCAAACATGACTGGGTAACATGCTGAAGCATTACGTAGCAGCAGAACTCTACATGTAGTGCTTTGTTGGAGAACCATTATTTTAGTTTAGTATCTTCCAGCCAATTCGTTTCCTAATAAGACCAACAACAATCATTCTTCTGTATATTCCTGTTGTGTAGAGATAGCTACAAGCCATGGAAGGTAAGTTTAATGCATTATATTTGTGGATCTAAACTAAAAACAATAATTAATTGTGAGAAATGGTGAATTATTAAGATAGTTAATCACGATTTTGCTACTATTGCTAAGAAATTTCCCGTTTCTGATATTTGGTATTAAAACAGCTACATTGGATATACCACCCGGCTCCTGTTATCAAACATTGCACCTGGTTCACTATTACAAAAGTACACCCAACCTACATATCCATTTTCCTTCCAAAGCGAGAGAATTAGGAGGTGGTGCGAATAATCCCGAAATTCCCGGGTTTTCTCGTGTACTTTCTGATGGGTTATCACGGAAGTATAAATGCTCATGTGACACGTGGCTGATCGAGGAAGCTATCACGTGGTCCTTAACCAACACATTATCGCAGCTGTTGAAAATTTGACCTTGCAGGCAAATATGCATGTGCGAACAATGTACGAGCACTTTATCTAGTCTACATAGCCATCTGCTATTGAGAATTAAACTGATGGCCATCAAACTAAATTTTTGATACAAACACTTGGATGCGCACTTGGCGCTTAGTCTCGCGAAAGTGAGCAGCTTGCCTACACTAACTAACACATAAAAGTGAAGATCTTAGTATGTTCCAGTTCCGTTTCTGAGTACAACACTAAACGGGCACGACTCCACGTCAAACAAGTGAGTAAAGTTGACCTTATAGACTGAACGTTAGTGAAGTAACAAATGCTCGCCGTGGTAGTCTAGTGGTTATAAAGTACTCGGCTGCTGACTCGCAGGTCGTGGGATATAATCCCGGCTGCGCCGGCTGCATTGTCGGTGGAGGCAAAAATGCTGTAGGCCCGTGTGCTCAGATTATGGTGCAGGTTAAACAATCCCAGGTGGTCGAAGAAAGTGCCAAAAGTGTACCCGGAGCAGCCGTGTTCTCTTGCACCACTGTATTGTGGAATTACGTGAGATCTAGTTTGCACGAGTTGAATGCCAGCCTCTCTTCTTATATCAACGCCGTCGCTATGCACGAGCGTTGTAGTGCTCATCTACTGTGGCCGCGCCGCAGGAAACTTGGTTACTTAGCAAGCGCATGTTTACTACAATTATTATTGCTTTTAAAAATGCTAGCCTTGCTTCATAAAACATTCGAATATATTGCCAACGCATTCATTGCTTCGTCCTTATGGCGAAACTGACTTTCTTATCTTTATGTCTGTTTATAATACCCTTTTATCAGTCTGATTGTCCAAGTTTTCAAACTTGTGGACAGTTTCGCAGTTGTGTCCATTGGCTGCAATATATTGGCCTAACAAGCATGTTATGTCTACTTTAGAAATGACGTGGCTTTCCGAGGTTGTGAGCCATTTACCTCCCTCTGCGTGATTTCAGCTTTGTTCGCTGTCTTTGTGTTTTCAGCGTCTGCTCGTAGGTTTGTAAACTCGCAGCTCTGATTTCTCTGCGGAGCAGATGAGGCCTGCACAATCTAAAAGACCTGTTCGTTTTTATTACTGCGGCCAAAGGCTGGCCCTTCCATGATGGTGTCAGGTGCTGCCGTGCCTACGCAGCGTTGAGGAACAAGTGGACGCAGGCGCGAGGAAAAAGAGCGCGTGAGCCATCGAATAAAACAATTGGGTTTCGTAGCTCAATGCAGCAGCACCATTCTTGTTCTCTCTCTCCGTCCCAGTGGTGACTGCGTACTAAGGCATGACCTTGCAGAAGATTTCACGCACACTCGCGCAAAACCAAATC
Organism: Rhipicephalus microplus; assembly: GCF_013339725.1. NCBI lineage: Eukaryota > Metazoa > Arthropoda > Arachnida > Ixodida > Ixodidae > Rhipicephalus > Rhipicephalus microplus. The sequence continues at coordinate 234,803,039 of NC_051167.1, read as the reverse complement.
GTCTCTGACCCACCTATTAGAATGGCGCCACAAAAAGAATAAATGACTATCGTGCCCTGCGTTCTGTTAGCACCGAAAATTTTTGAATTTCGGCCAAAAAGTTCGGCCAACTGGGCCCTGGAGATGCAGGCTGACTTCAACCTGCGTAACATCATCTTGCAGCAAAAAGACGTACGCCATCACGGAAGCCATGCTTCCTCATGCTCTGTGATGTTTTGTACGTTCTCGTGGACAACAGGCAGACTACCTACTTCGAGGTTTCGTGCTAGCCATATCACATCAGGCATTGCCACATCACTTGCTTCCTGCCGTGCTAAAGATTAGCTTTGAATCTCCAGCGATCACAACTATGCCGCTGAAACAAGCCAACAAGCGTTGTCAGATTCCACCAGGTTTTGGCGCAGCACTCAGCATCAGGTACTTCGCAGCTTCGCAGGTAACCACGCAGACAGTGCACGACATGGTATCAAACGCCACACCCAACACGACCCTGTGCACCTCCGTTTCATGAATAAGTGTCGACAAATGCAGCTGCTTTATGTACCACACTATCTGTAGCCAGTACCGTAGTTCATCTACCCCCGCAACTCTGTCAAGCAGCACCGACATCGTCATGTGATGTGTCAACGTCAGCGGCCCCCCAAAAAAACTCGCCCTAAACAGGTGTTCTCGCTTCGTCAAGTAAACAGACAACCATGTTCTCAGACATCACCATGCCACTTGAGAATTTTCGACGCTCACAGCGGGCGTCCTTCAGCCTATAAGTGTGACGACTCCTCCAGCGCATCTGCTGCGCACACACTTTGCGTCCCGTCACCGCGCCGACGCTGCAGACTGTCACCGCTCATGCTCGGACGATGTCCATTGAGACGATTTTTTTGCCGCATCTCTGGCACCGTGCTTTGTGCATGACTGGGTGGTGGTTTGCAACGTAAACACAAACGTGAGCGCCACGTGCATGCGAGCACAAGTGAACGATTTGATAGCGGACATCACCAAATGAAGAGCGCAGTGAAACTGCAGGTGACAGCTGCCTCCCACTGTCTCTAAGGTACCAGCTTGCACACGTCCATCAGGATCTTAACCAGTACTCTTCGGAACTATCAGTCCAGACCTCCCGAAACAAGTTGAGTAGGCTTTCGCCACTTTGCATTTTCTAACAGGACTGTCACAAGGGCATATTGGAACGGCGACTCCATCTAGACGGTGGAGGGCCCTCTCGCCTACTGCAGTGCCTATGCAGCGATGATGAAGAAGCGGATGTAGGCGGAAGGTGGAGGAGCTTGCAAGCCATCGATTAAAACACTCTGTTTTTGTAGCTCAATGTAGCAGCATCATTCGTACTCTGCTTCTCCGCTACATTGACATTTTCATGCTTACGCACACAAACACAACCCAAAGCGTGTGGTAAGCTTTGTTCAAAGCCACACTGTGGAAGTTTTGACACACTTATATGTTCCAGAGAGTTATTCACTAGCACACAGTCATGTGGGTGAATGCCTCAAGATTCTCATCTCGACTGGTAGGTAAGAAGCACGAGTCTCGCTACAGATACGGGTGCGGTCCAGATTGGCGTTCGCAAATCCCTACATTACGTGAGCACCCCTTGTTGGCTTGGTGGACTCCTAGAATGGCTCCTATGATGGTTGATGGATGGGGCGCACACGTCGCAATCCAGTCTTTCTGAAGTTGACCGTATGCTCCCATTTCCGGAGGAGCAAGCCCTTCTACAGAAGGGTCGTTAGCTTACACGTTTGCACGGCTGCAATGGTCAACATAAGGAAATATTCACCTGCTTGCGTATGCTCCGTGAGTTCCGATGCTCGACTGTTTTCGGGGCTTACAGGGACTTATACCAGCCCACTTGGTACTCTGTTTCTATACACTTTAAGAGTATTATTCTACGCTCTGGTTTTACGAGGTTCACACCTAAAGAATTTTCGTTTGAAAGATGTGGTAGTTGAAAAATCGTGATGGACAGTGCTGGTCCTCTATATACCGGTGCGTAGTATTTACACCTCCAGCTTTTCTGCTTGAGGTTTTGGCAGCTCATTTCTAGCGGCACACCTTTGTGCATCGGAAATTTCACAATTTCGCTATCACAATGTTTCTTTAAGGAGCGAGGCGTTACCAAATGACGCTAAACATATGTATGGATGTGGTACGCACAGACACATGCTAAGCAGCAACATGTTTACTGTTCCGTAACGAGGACAACAGAAACATGGGCATTAGCAACATCAGAAGCACTAAGATGATACACTATGCTTGTGCCAGCGAAGGTGGTGGTCCAGAACATTGCTAGACACATGAGCTTTAGGAATGGCTATTCACTACAATGGTCGCTAACACGACGTGACGGGTGTTTGGTATAAGTTTGTATGCAATGTTTACAAAAATGTATTGGGGTAGAACAGTTGACTGCCCCACAAAATTCAGGGGTTCAATTGCTGTTTGGACCAGGATATTTATTCTATTCAGTGGCTAGGTAAACACTGCTGATGCCAACATTTAGGGCGGATCCTCTTTGGGCTGACCTAGTTGGCGTCCATCATGCCACACAAAACTTAAATTGAATCTGAACACCTATAGTATGTGAAGAAGAAGATGTACCTGCAGCAAGCAGCATCGCCAAGGCCCGGCTCTCTCGGCTCGTGCTTCGGTTCATTGCTATGCCGATCGCTGGACGGTTCTTCACGCTGTCTCGTCGCTGTCTTTAACGGCTCATAAACCTCCTCACATTTGGTGGAAGGTGCTGTTAATCCCCGTTGCTAGACCCTGGAGCTGCGAAGCCGCACGCTACCGCCTGTCATGACTACCAACGCCACTACATCGACGCCTTCGCTCCAGTTCAACTGCCCTGGCCATCCTACGCTACGGGAGCCGAAGGTCTTCAGCGGTGCGGATGGGACCGACGTCGAAGACTGGCTTGAGCACTACGAACTGGTGAGCGCCAACAATAAGGGGGATGAAACGGACAAGCTGGGCCACGTGATATTTTATCTCACTGGCGTCGCCGAATTGTGGATTAATAACCACAAACACAACATCCCCACATGAAGCGTCTTCAAGACGTCATGTGCAGAAGTGTTCGGTCAGCCGGCTGTCCGCAAGCAGAGGGCAGAACAGCGCTTGCGCGTCCGCTCTCAGCAGACTGGCGAGACCTTTACCAGCTATATTGAGGACGTCGTCGACCTTTGTCGACGTGTGAATGACACCATGCCCGAATCTGACAAGGTCAAAAACATCCTGAAGGGCATCGACGACGGCGCATTTCAAATGCTCTTGGCAAGAAATCCGAGCACAGTTTCCGAAGTCGTCAGCTCGTGTCAGAGCTACGACGAGTTAAAGAAGCAACGCACTCTGACTCGGCAGCCTCAGCATGGTGGTGAGTCACTGTCCAGTTTCGACACCCTGCCGGAGAATTCACCGCTGCTTCAGCAAGTTCGAGCCTTCGTCCGTGAGGAAGTCGCCCGTCAACTTTCCCTAGTGCCCTTCACTCACGAGACCACCACCCGTCTACCTGCCCCGCTTCGCACTGCTATTTCGGAAGAGGATGCCCAAGCTGTTCCTCTTGCACAACGCGAGCCGCCTCTATCCAGCCTTGTCCACTGCCAGCGTGCCGCGCAGCCGGTAGGCCCTCCTGTCGCCTATCCGCCAGCCGTGCAGCCTGTGGCCGCGCCCCTAACGTATGCAGCGCAGCCTGTGGCTCCTCCTGTTGCCTGCTCGCAAGTGATGCAGCCTGTAGCAGCGCCGTTCACATAGTCGGACGCTGTGCGTAGGCTTCCGCAACCACCCTACACCTCGCGCTCACAGCCCGCACACCCGGCTGCTTATACTGCACATTGGGTGGCACCACCAGTAGCCAATTCTTGGAGGACGCCCGATAACCGACCGATATGCTACGCCTGCTTTACTCCCGGACACGTTGCCCGCTACTGCCGCCGTCGACCTCAGACGTTCGGCGACTATGTCCCATCGTCGCAACCCGGCAGCCAACCCTTCGCGCAATACGGGCCGGTCTCGTCACCTCGCTATGCCCCTCCTAACGACCCCGACTTCGTAACGCCGCGCGCACCCTCTCCTCGTTGGCGATCGCCCTCCCCCATGCGTCGCCGGCCCAGACCTTCTGACCAGGAAAACTAAGCACCGCAGTTCAAGAGGCAAGAACTGCGCCATTTTCGCACTGTCTAAGCCCTCGCCCCTCTCCTGCTAACGTGGTCGCAGTAACTGTTGAAGGTTATTCTACTTTCGCCCTTGTAGACACCGGCGCCGCTGTTTCTGTTATTGCCGCTAATGTCTGCCGTGTATTACGTAAAGTCATGAAGCCGCTTTCAGGCCTGTCACTCCACACCGCAAGTGCACAGCAAGTAACGCCTCTCGCAGCCTGCACTGCAAGTGTCCATTGAAGGCATTGTTTACACCGTGGAGTTTATTGTCCTCGCTGTCTGTTCGCATGATGTCATCCTCGGATGGGACTCCCTATCCCGCCATAATGCCGTCATCGACTGCGCACGCGCTGAAGTTGACTTTTCACCCTTTTGTGATGTCCCATTACTTGACGCTCTTTATCAGCCGCCGAAGTTGTTCGTGCGTGAAGACACCGATATTCCACCTGAAAACTTCGCACTTGTTCCAGTTTCATGCAAAGCCTACACTGACGCTACAGTCTTTTTTATGCCTTCCGATATCTTCACGAGTCGTCGAGCTCTGCCGCTGCCTTTCGCAACGGTTGACCTCGCCGCCGGAAGAAGCAATATGTTCATACTCAACCCGCTTTCCACACCTGTCACTTTGCTTGCGGGGCAATGTCTCGGCCACGTGCAAGATCTCGACCCTTCGTCTTAGGTTGATGTCCTGGATGACTACTGCGACCACCCAAAATCACTGTCGGCCCTCGAGGAGTCGTTCAAGGATACGTTTTCCAGTGCCATCGCCGACACCCTCACTCCCACTGAACATGCCGACCTGCTTGATCTTCTGCAAGAGTTCCGGAATTCCTTCGATGTGTCCCAACCTCAACTAGGCCACACGTCGCAAGTCAAGCATCATGTTGACACCGGCCTACACCAGACACTGCGTCAAAGACCATACCGTGTCTCCACTGAAGAGCGCCGTGTCATCAACGATCAAGTCGAAGATATGCTTCGTAGAGACGTCATTCGACCATCTCACAGTCCCTGGGCGTCTCCTGTCGTCCTGGTGCGTAAGAAAGACAGATATATCCGATTTTGCATAGACTATCGTCGTTTGAATAGGATAACCCGCATGGACGTATATCCTTTGCCGCGCATTGATGACGCCATTGACACCCTTCACGGAGCGGAATTCTTCTCGTCGCTGGATTTGCGGTCTGGCTACTGGCAAGTTCCAATGGCTGAAGCCGATCACCAAAAAACTGCATTTATTACACCTGACGGACTATACGAGTTTAACGTCATGCCCTTTGGGCTTTGTAACGCGCCCGCCACGTTTGAACGACTTATGGATAATACGCTACGTGGCCTCAAGTGGAATATGTGCCTCTGCTACCTCGACGATGTCGTGGTTTTCTCGCACGACTTTCCTACGCACCTCCTTCGTCTCAGGCAGGTTTTGACTTGTCTGACCAATGCTGGCCTGCAGCTCAACCTGAAAAAATGCCGCTTCGCTGCACGCGAGCTCGTCATCCTAGGTCACATCGTGTCGAAGCACGGCGTATTACCTGACCCAGCAAAACGTCGAGCAGTCGCAGAATTTCCAAAGCCGACGACCAAGAAGGAACCTCGCAGTTTTGTAGGCCTATGCTCATATTTCCGGCGCTTTGTTCGCAATTTTGCATTTATCATGTCACCATTAACCCAGCTTCTTCGCGGTGACGTGAACCTCTCCTCCTGGTTCCCTGCATGTGACGTTGCCTTCACTACTCTGCGCCGTCTGCTCACCTCGCCACCTATTCTTCGCCACTTCGACCCGACGGCTCCTACCGAAGTGCACACCGACGCCAGCGGCGTCGAGCTAGATGCTGTCCTCGGCCCAACGAAAACCCGGCTATTCAGAATACGTTGTAGCCTACGCTAGCCGCACTCTGACGAAAGCCGAAACTAATTACAGCGTGACAGAAAAAGAGTGTTTGGCTTTGGTGTGGGCGCTTGGAAAGTTCCTGCCGTACTTATACGGCCGCCCGTTCGATCTAGTAACTGATCACCACGCGCTTTGCTCGCTCTCCACGCTGAAAGGCCCTTCTGGCCGCCTTGCGCGATGGGCACTCCGCATCCAGTAGTACGACATTCGCGTCGTATACCGCTGTGGACGCATACACTCTGACGCTGACGTCCTGTCCCGCTCACCTTTGCCACCAAATCCGACTTGCGGAAACACGTGCCTCCAGTACTTGTCATCGTTAAATCTTGACTCAATTGCCACCGAACAACGTCGTGACCCGTGGATCGCATCTCTTCTTGAATATCTATCCGGTACGCCCAACCTTCCGGTATCTGGATCCCTCCGACGTCAAGCTTTTCATTTTGCCATCCGCGATCAACTTCTCCATCGATGCAACTACTCTCCTGATGGCCGCCGGTGGCTACTGGTCATTCCACGCACTTTGCGATCGCAGGTATGCGCTTCTCTTCACGACGATCCACAATGTGGCCACGCCGGGGTGTTCAAAACATATGAACGCCTTCGCCATCGCTATTACTGGCGCGGCATGTACAATTTCGTACGCAAATTTGTGCAGTGCTGTCCTGACTGCCAGCGATGCAAATCAACACCGCGACGTGCTACTGGTGAATTGCAGCCACTTCCATGCCCTGCCAAGCCTTTTGATCGCGTTGGCGTTGACCTCTACGGCCCCCTTCCATTGACATCAGATGGCAATCGGTGGATTATAGTGGCGGTCGACCATCTAACACGCTACGCCGAAACAGCCGCTTTACCGAGCGCTACCGCTCAGGATGTCGCCTCTTTCATTTTACGTCAATTTATCCTTCGACATGGCGAACCTCGAGAGCTCCTTAGTGACAGAGGCCGCGCTTTTCTCTCCGAGGTCGTCGAAGCTCTGCTTTCGGAATGCCACGTCATTCATCGGAAAACGACAGCATACCACCCGCAGACTAATGGGCTAACGGAATGGTTAAACCGCACGCTGGGTGATATGCTCTCAATGTACGTGGCATCTAATCATAGCAACTGGGACCGTGTTCTCCCATACGTGACATTTGCATACAATACTGCGATACAAACAACCACGGGATTTTCACCTTTCTTTCTTCTTTATGGACGTGACCCTTCCCATACAATTGATACTCTACTTCCCTACCGTCTTGATGCTTCCGAATGTCCACCTATCTCCGATGCTGCTCCACAAGCCGAAGAGTGCCGCCAGCTCGCCCGTGCGTTCACCTCGGACGAGCTGCAACGCCAGAAAGAAAACCGTTGCACTTCTCTTCCGGATCCCAACTATGCCCCAGGGTCTCTCTTGTGGCTTGCCATCCCATACCAAACTCCGGGACTTTCATCGAAACTTGTCCCCCGGTACGAGGGGCCTTACACCGTTTTAGAGAAAACCTCTCCGGTTAATTACCTAATTGAGCCAGTTTCCCGATCGGATGAAATGCGTCGGCGTGCACGTGACATCGTCCATGTTTCCCGCCTAAAACCGTATCATGAGCCTCTCCCTGAAACTTCTTAGGTCGCCAGGATGGCTCTTTTTTCAGCGGGGGCGATTGTGAAGAAGAAGATGTACCTGCAGCAAGCAGCATCGCCAACGCCCGGCTCTCTCGGCTCGTGCTTCGGTTCGTTGCTGTGCCGATCGCTGGACGGTTCTTCACGCTGTCTCGTCGCTGTCTTTAACGGCTCATAAACCTCCTCACAAGTATAAGAAATTGGTAGATCCCACGTGCAGTGGAAATAGATGATATACGAAGCACGAATGAGGAAGGTTTAATTGTCACATTAAAATCAGTACAACGTTACGAGGTGGACGTAGATTACGCCGTAAATTACTTTCATGTCATGATTATCAAGTTTGCGCCTGGCATTTGCGTTCGTCGTCCATTAACGTCAGGTAATACCAAACTTGGCATATGTGAAGCAATCAAAACAGCCCCAAGCGCATCATGAGCATGGTATGTAGTAATGTTCTTACATGAGACGAATGTCATAATTATGTTTGCACCAGTCACATATCATCGTCACCTATTCACGTCACGTAATACAAAATTGGGTGTATGTGAAGACAGCGAAACGACTGCGAGCGCATCATGAGCATGGCATGTAGTCATAATCCTAAATTACACGCATGTCATGATTATTATGTTTGCACCAGTGATATGTCTTCATCATCCAATAAAGTCCCGTAATACCAAATTTGGTGCATATGAAGCTTGCGAATTGACTACGAGCGCATCAAGAGCGTGACATGTAGTCATGTTCTTAAATGAAAAGCATGTCATGATTTCCACGTGAGGGCTCGACAAGTATGTTCGCCATGCAGTCATGTCATGCCATATCATGCCATACCAGTTTTCCGATATGTCATGTCAACAAAACAACCGCAAAAACAGCAAGACCATCACATGTAAATGACGACATTCTTGACTACGTTGTCATCATTTTCATGTTACGACAAGTCACTTACACTCGTCATACAGTCATGTTATGCCATACCAATTTTGGTATTGATACCATTATCGAGACGGACAGGAGAGCTAAAAGTCGCAGGCTGCTAGAGATAGATAGATAGATAGATAGATGGATAGATAGATAGATAGATAGATAGGTAGCTAGATAGATAGATAGATAGATACCAAGGTTGCTTGTAGCACGAAAGAGATGTTTCGCGTTTGCACAAATAAAGAAAAAAATCTATATTCTCGGGTGATAGGCTAAAATAATTGAGATTACGCATACATATTTTCGTTTGTGTTCTACATAAATTGAACCCAACGAAATTGACCAGTTTATTTATCAAATATACGTGGTTGACAGCGCTTTCGCACGGTTTTTGTTGCTCCAATAAGCGTACGAACAGGTAATCATTTAACGCGCAGATTTCTTCGATTCATTTTATTTATTTATTTTATTTTGTTATTTACAGATACTGCTGTCTCATCTTTGAGACATTGCAGGAGTGGTTAAAATAAGCGAGCAAAACAGCAGAAAAAAAACATAATATTACGTAATTAGACACCTGTTCAACACACAATAAATAATCTAACAAAAGGAACAATAGGAAAAACAAAAACATAAAATTACATAATTGGGCACCTGTATAACAAACAGCGCATGCGGTAGTCCTTTCAAAGTAGTGTCCAGATTAGTCCAAGTGTCAACTGTGCACGGAAAAAAAGAGTATTTATAACAATCAATAAAACATCTGAATTTGACAATGTTCAAAGGATTGTATCGGCGAGTCACATGAGTAGGATGATTGGTGAACGAAATGGGCGTGGCTATGCGGACGGAATTGTGCACAATGTTATGTAGCACGGTAAGCCGATCACACAGACGTCTGTGTTTTAAACGGTTTAACAATGAAGCGTGGTAGTGCTCTGAAGGAAAGAAATCACGGTCATAACGGCTAAAAATGAATCTTATCTCTTTTCGCTGGATGGCCTCAAGTTTATTTATGTCAATCGTGGTGACCACAAAACAGACGCATATTTAAGAAGAGGCCTTACCAGTGATTTCAAGGCTATAAGCTTGCATTCTTTTGTGGCACCCTTTAGCTTTCTGCGTAAGTAACCTAATTTCTTAAGCGATTTTGCAGAAATAAGGTCTCTGTGTTTGTGCCACTTCATGTTTGAAGAAAATACAAAAACAACCTATTTAAAATCCTGAACTTTTTCTAGTGTGTGATTGGAGTCACCATATTTAAATTGCAATGACTCCTTTTTAATTGTAAAAGTTATTGTTACGGTTTTCTGAAAATTAAGCTCCATTTGCCAAGTTCTACTTCATTCGCAAAAGGAAGAAAACACATCATTCAACAAAACTTGGTCAGTGACGCTACGTATATTGCAATTCAATACACAGTCATCGGCGTATAGGCGGAGCCTAACTGGAGTGTTAATGACAACCTGAGTGACATCGGTAATGTAAATTATGAATAAACGGGGTCCCAAGACAGAGCCTTGTGGAACACCTGAGAAATGTGAGCTTGTGACGACTGTTCGTGGCTGTAGCGAACAAACTCACTCCTCAGGTGCAAATAATCCGTAATCCGATCAATTTGTCACCATATGGGCCTGTAAGAAGGTTACGAAGTTTGAGCAGAAGCTTTTTATGACATACCTTGTCAAAAGCTTTGCAGTATTCAATAAAAATGGCATCGACTCGTTCGTGGTTATTAAGTGTTTAGGCGATGTCCTGTGTAAATTCGATCAATGATGTGACAGTGGAAAAAGTGCTGCGGAAACCATGCTGAAGCTGTGAAAGGATATTGTTGTCAGTTAGGTATTGAATAATGTGCTTGTGAATGATGTGCTCGAGTAGCTTGCAGCACGTGGATAATAATGAAATTGGTCTGTAGTTAGAAATGATTTTCTTCTTACCCGATTTGAAAATAGGAACAACAATAGCAATTTTCCAAATTCGCGGGACCTGCCCGGAGTCAAGCGTTTTCTTGAACATAATTATGAGGTATCATGCCCAACATCCAGAATACCTTTTTAAAAAGCGTTAGGGATACCTTCCAAACCGGCACTTTTAGTAATATCTATGTTTAGTAGGAGATTACGAACTCCAGAGCAACCTAACTCAATATCCGAAATAGCTACCGATACAGAGGGTGTGACAAAAGAAAGAACATTGCCGTTATCGGCGATGTAAACAGACTTAAAATCACTATTGAAGGCCTCCGAGATCGTCTGAACATCTGAACATATTTCGTTTTCAATAATGAATGAGCAAGTCCTTTTGGAGGGTGGTTTATTTGTCTTCCAAAATTTGGTCGGATTTTTCCTATTAAACGTGTACAGCGTGTTATTGTTATTGAAATCTCTAGCTTCATGCATTTTTTTGCGTTGCCTTTAACGTACACAAAGTGAATTGGTGGTTTGGGTTGGAGCGGCATCGGCGACGTAGTCGCTTTATATGCGGTGAATGAACTGTACTATATCTCGAATATACCATGGGTGTTTGGGATTGCGCTTCACGCATTTGTTTGGCATGAATTTGGATATGCAGTCGGACACAATCGTGCTAAAATATTCCAACAACATATTTACACTACAACTGTTGCCGGAAAAGAGAAAATTTGCATAAGAATCTGCTAGCAGGGAAAGTACGCCTTCATCGTTGTCACGTGAGAAATCAGTAATAACGTTGTATTCTGGTTGCTTAAGTTGGTAGTGAATAGAAAATTGAACAAAGACTGCATTGTGATCCAAGATACCCTCTACAACCTCGCAATCCGCGTCATCATTCAATAGGTCAGCTGTAAAGAAAACAAGGTTCAGGATTGAACCACCTCTGGTGGGACTTTGAACAACTTGAGTAAAATCATGGGATACAGCGAAGTCAATGAACGAATTACAGAGAACTTTGCCACGGCCGGTCGTGGTGAAGGACTCCCAGTTAATGTGGGGTGCATTGAAGTCCCCGCATGTGATCCGTTTGCCGTCAAGAAGTCTCTGCTTAATCATATGGTCCGTGATAGCCAATATGCAAAGTCATCTTCATTTGGTGGCCGGTAAACAGCTCCAATAATTACAAACACACTGCATACGCTGATATTACACCAGACAGACTCTGTTTCGAGGAGATCAGGCAGTGTTGTATATTGAATGTCATTTTTGATAAAGAGCGCAACGCCACCACCTCGACCACTCGACCTCTTGTTTCACATAACCGAGTAACCAGATGGAGGTATTCGTTTTCATGGGTGGATTCATTAAGCCAGGTTTCGGTGACGCATATAGTTGACGAATTATGACACTGTACTTGGCAACTGAAGTCAATCAACGTATTTACAAGGCTACGGGCGTTAAAACGTAGAAGCGTTAGGTTTTCTGATTCATTGTGTCTGGTGTCAGTTCATTGCTTTCTTTGCCTTTTTTTGTCTTATCTCTGCTATCGTGCACCGAGATTCTCTCGTCACGCGCGTCATCCCAAGTGAACAGTTTGTCACCAATCCTTATTTTGTTAGAGATTAACTTGACCTTCTGACCCGCCCTCCAAAGTTCCGCAGTGCTTTCCCGTAGTTTCTCGCGTGCTTGCCTTGTAGTAGGGGAGTAGTCTTCCGATACAACGTAGATATTGCCTTTTAGTCTAAAGCAATGTTTTAGTATGTATATTTTCTCACGGTGATCGAATAGTTTGATAATAACCGGTCGATGCTCGTTAGCTTGATTCCAACCCAATCTGTGAATTTTTTCTGCCGAAATAACTTATATACCTAATTTATCAGTGAATACTTTCTTCAACACAAGCTGCGACAGTTCTTTATACGTTTCTCTTGGTTTTTCAGCTATACAAAAATAATTAGATTGCTACGCCTGCTGTATTCTTCTAGGTCAACAAGCTTTCTTTCTAAAACTGTAACTCGTAAATCTAGGTCATGCATCAAATTCTTGATTTCATTTATCGCAGACGCAGCTTCGTCAATTTTCTTAAATTGGACCTCAATATCCCCCAGCCTTTGCCGAATATTTTTCTGGCCCTCAAGCAGCTCAGCTAGAACCTGCTGAGTGGTAGGCCCTGGATTAGGCTGGACATCACCAAATTGCATGAGTAGCGACAAGACGAAGTCACAGGCCGGAAAGTACATTTTAGTAAGTCTACGTGGGCACGCCAGCTGGACAAGGCAAAGGTCATTGGTTTTAATTGTGGAGGCATTGTTACTAACCTGCATGAAAAACAGGAGTGGATTTTACATGGTGCTCGCTGGATGCCTGCCGACGCGCCCAATGAAGAAACTCGATGATAATGGGACGTTTATATCTTAGCTCGTTGTTATTGACGAGGTTGCACACGGGTGTCCCCAGTCAGGGCCCAGGCTTAGAAATTCCTCTGCGCAGTCTACATGGATGGCTCGTGGAACAGGCGTGGATACCGTGTTTGCTGTGCTGGCTTCGGTAGTCGAGGCGATCAGGGCGAGCTGCATGAAAAACAGGAGTAGACTTGACATGGTGCTCGCTGGATGCCAGCCGATGCACAACCATTGCCTGTATGCATAGGTCGGCGAACTGACTCATGAATCCACTCACTCGGACTCACTCAGACTCAGACTGAGATTGAGCCGTGTGTCTAAGTCTTATTGAGTGCCGGTTAGTAATGTTTTCGGGAGTCTAAAGCGCAAAATATATTTCTTAAGTCCGATTGAGTTCCACTTTCTTTTGCCGACCCAAGCCTGCATGACAGTGATGAAAGAAGGGTTTAGGTATTTGATTGGATAAGGTTCTTTTTTCAAAGGCCTTAAGTTATTCTCGCTAATACGACAGAGAGCCACAAGCGAATATATTTGATAACTTTCTATTCGTGACGAGAACCTCGCGCTGCACACAAGCTTCCTCTTTGCCTCTTCTTACGCAACGGCAAGCTCATGTACTATGCCTCGTAACAATATCATTAATTCATGTAGCGATAGTCCACGTGAATAAACTGTATGTACGTAAATTTCGAAAGTCCTAGCGTAGACTTCCCAAAAGTATTTCTAAGCTGAACTATTTGAAAAGCAGAAGAAGCATACTTTGCCTTATTCTCCACTGTGCTCATTTTTATGCCTTCTCATACCCAAAAAATGTTTAATGAATATAAAAGATAGCATGTTATGGTCTCTAATGGCTAAGCGACCATAAAACTTGGGCAGACTGGCAAGCTAGGAACTCGGATCAAAAGACCTCCCAGCATTCACTTTTTTCTCGGACAACCTGCAGTTGGGAGCACTTTCTCACCAAAGAAAAAGATGTTAAATAGACCGTCAGCCTTAACTTGCCTTCACTCAGAATATGTAACCAATTATGCAGTCGACTGGTTCGACACATAGAATTTGATGCACCATTGTGCCCCAACTAAGCTCTCATAGATAAGTATACAGAGAAAATTTAGCACATGAACATTCCAGTACTGTCATTCATAGAACAGGCTCCATCAGCCCCCTGTAGCCTTCTGGATGTTACCATTGCCTAAAAAATGGGGGTAGCCTACTATGTACTGTCTTGTTGTATTCATTATAAGGTGTTAGTAGCGCCTGTGCTGTATGTCGCCGTTTGTGTAATTAGCGCTATGCTATCATGGTTTCGCGAATACTTCCGACGTAGTGCAAAGGATGTCACTCAGAAGAAACGCTGGATTTCCAGCCTGCAACCGAAATATCTCTGAATTCACGTCTGGTGTTCCCTGCCTCCTTTCACTTCCTGCCCTCAATTCACTTGCGATTCCCATTCACGTTCTCTTAATTCATTTTCAGTTTTTCGTATTTCGCACACACTTCCCACATTCTGAACATGCAGCCCAAAGAAAGTTTCTTGGAATGAATCATTGACATGCAAGACATTCTTTTAAAGGTAGTGGCTGGAACAATTCTTGGAAAAAAAAACGTGCTTGTCCCCTGCACTATAAGAAATGGTATAACACGAAAGTAGAGCGTCCCTTCACAGAGATAAAAGAGTGTTTTTGCGCATTGATATATGAGAGCTGCTTGTACAAACCATATTATTGTAATGCAGTTAGCACCGTTTGACGTGAATGCACCCAGTTGACAAAAAAAGCTGTACATTTCAATCATGGTGACCAACGCCGCTGACCACAATTTAAGTACTGCGGTAGCTGAACTTGTTAATGTATACCTAGGTGCAGCATGTAGTGAACTCCCCGCAATGACGCCATCAGCGCGCACACAAAAAGGCCACAGCGTCGCCGCAAGACCGAAGCAACAAATGCGATAGCTAGAAACTGGAATCTGATGCTAAGAACTGTGAGATGCTAAAAACACCTACCACGCGTGTTCAAGCACAAAGGAAGCACGAAAAGAACACGCCCGGGATTAATGCGAACTAACAACCACTTGATACTGTAAACTGGCTGCTCAAACATGAAAAACTGCGCTCAAAAAACGCTTGCGTATATAGGAAAAGCTCGAGCGAAGAATTGCCACAGATGTTACTTTTTTATGTTTGAGAAGCGCACTTCTTTCGCGAACGCAGCCTCGGCAACGAGTGAGGTGACCATCGTGCCCACTCGTCTGTGCCGAGCACACCTTGCGGTGAGACAACAAGAAGCTCAAACCACCTCCATCATGCGATAAGTATGCCCGCACGGACGACCATGCCCTGTAGGGCAAAGTGGGGGTGTCATAGTTAGGAGGCACACGCGCAGTGCAATGAGCGGGGCGACGACCTTACAAGCGCGGCCTTCATGCCCGTTGCGCGATCTCGGCAAACAGGCCACGAGGCCACTGAAAGCCGTGGACCAGAGACGGTAAATAGTGTATAACAATATCTCACCGTTGTCATTGTGAAGGAAGCAAGTTTTGTGGCCGAGTGGTATTACGCCTTGTGCGGCAGAGTGAGGAGCTTTTTGTTTGATTACGAGCGACGAAACACCTTTTCGTGGTTTTTTGTGTGTCAGTGAATATTTTACCGCGTAATATTCCCACTTGCGTTTATGTTGGTGCCCGCTTCTTAGCGCAGAACCGCCCTTAGTTTATTATCCACAGTGAGCCTTCGGTAGGGCGTCGTGTCGTCACTCGCGCGCTGGATGTGCTTTTGATAAGCAGTGAGACCACGTGAGAAACTGATGCGTATCGGCGAAGAGAGGACGGACATTCCTTCTGCTGACGCTAAACTGCACAGACAGTTTCGACGCCACTGGAAGTTTTTCACGATACTCTTTTATGGGCACAATTTCACTCAGATAAAGTTTATCTGTTTTCGGGTCTCCTTGTCTCCGTGCTTACGGGCCACGACCGCCACATAAGTGGGACAATATCAATGACGAGAATACGTCATTCGTCTTGGCCGACCCAACCATATGCACTTTCACAATAAGAAGGATGCATAGGGCATGTACAAGCATTGAATAAAAGAACGTGCTATTGTTCACAACTAATCAGTGGATATACATACCAAAAAAAACATACGATTATCAGAAATGTTGTCGTTGAGGGAAATAAAAATTTCGACTATTTTGGGTTGTTTACCTTGTAATGATATGAAGTGTTGGTAGTATTGGCTGCTACAGCATTTATTTGAGGAAAAACCTCGCAAAACGAACGGGCAGAGCCAGTACACAGACGATGACGATGATGATGTCACAGAACGGCCATGAGGACAAAAAGACAAGCGGATGATGGGGATTATGATCATGCAGGAATAAGAACGATGTAAGTAACAAACGCCTACACTATGCCCCCCCCCCCCCCCCCCCTTAGAAGCGGACACCTGGGCCGCCGTAAGTCAAAGTGACGGGGAACGTCGCGTGAAAGGTTTCATGCGAAAAACGTGGACAATCTCGGTGCTGCGGTAACGGCGGTCGGTAGGGGCGACACATGGTGTCACACGATAATTGACCGGCTGATTGATTGATAGATTGATTGATATGTGAGGTTTAACGTCCCAAAACCACCATATGATTATGAGAGACGCCGTAGTGGAGGGCTCCGGAAAGTTCGACCCCCTCGGGTTCTTTTACGTGCACTCAAATCTGAGCACACGGGCCTACAACATTTCCGCCTCCATCAGAAATACATGCGCCGTAGTCGGGATTCGGATAATTGACCGGCGAAGTCCGTTCTAAAGCTATGTATAGACCCATGAAGCGTGTTTGGAATTTGTGACTTAGACCAAGAGTGCGAATAGGTGTCAAAAGCAGCACCTCGTCACCAGGTTGGAAACACAACGCGATGGGATGCGTCATAGATGATCCTCCACTCATGCTTTCTCACTTCAGTATTGATGCGAGCCTGATGGCGAGACTTGGCTAGGCGGGAAATGTATTCTTCGCTCGAAGACTGACATGAATTGCCATGGCTGTAAAAGAAGGAGACGTCGAGAAAGCTAGCCGGGGTGCGTCCGTACACGAAGTAAAACGGTGAGTAGCAAGTTGTTCGCTGAACGGTGGTGTTGTAGGCGAAGGTCAGGAATGGTAAAAGAGTATCCCAGTTTTCGTGGTCGGGTCGGACGTAAACGGTTATCACGTCGGCAACTGTTCGATGAAATCTTTCTGTGAGACCATTTGTCTGAGGATGGTAGCTTGATGATGTCTTGTGAGCAGTTCCAGAAGTGCGCAGTACTTCATTTACCATTTGTGACAGGTACACTTTGCCATGGTCACTAAGCAGTACAAGAGAGGCCCCATGACGCAGGATTATTGCGTGAAGAATAAAGTCTGCAAATTTCACAGCTGAGCTCGTAATAACAGAGGAAGTCTCAGCGTAGCGTGTAAGGTGGGCCACGGTAGTCACTATCCATGATTTTCCAGAAGATTTGACGGGGAGAGGCCCGTAAAGGTCGACACCTATATTTTCGAACGGCATTGAAGGGCACGGAAGTGGATGTAAAGGTCCAGCATGTGCAGACGTACGGAGTTTACGACGCAGGCATGGGTAGCAGGAACTGACGTACCACTCTACGCTAGAAGAAAGGCCAGGCCAGTAATAACGACATCGAATGCGGTCAAGAGTTTTTTTAAGAACCAAGATGACCAGCAGTCAAGTCATCGTGGAAGGCTTCGAGCATCTTAAGTCGAAGAGAGCCTGGCAGTACAGGAACACGGCGCTTACCGTCAGGATGGTCTAATGTGGCGCTAGAGAACCCCATTGTCCAGAATAAAGTGCAGGAGTTGACGACAAAGTTGCGCGTTTGATGGATGAGAAGCTCCCGAAAAATGGTCCATATCATGCGTCTGCCATATGAATTGGACCGCTGGCGGGAAAAAAATGTTGGCTCGTCGTCCGAAAAGGGTTGCTGTATTGATGTGAGCGTATGAACTTTGGTAGATGTGGCGGTTGAGTTTTCACCAACGCTGATATGGGTAGTTGGAAGTGGACAACGAGATAAAGAGTTGGCGTCTTGATGTTTTCTACCTGACTTGGAAGGTATGTAAAGTCGTACTCTTGTAAGCGTAGTATCTACTCACCCAAGCGTCCGCACAAGTTCTTTAGTGTAGAAAGCCACCATAAGGCGTAGTGGTCCGTAGCGATTGTGAAGTGACGGCCGTGGAGATAGGGACGGAACTTCTGCACTCACCAAACCACAGCCAAACACTCTTGCTCAGTTATCGTGTAGTTCTTTTAAGCAGTGGAGTACGTGACTAGCATATTCAATCATTCATTCATTCATTCATTCATTCATTCATCCATTCATTCATTCATTCATTCATTCATTCCAACAAGTCTTTTACAACCACTTGGGGGGTCCCTCAGGCGAAAAGCGGTTGAAAAACCACTTGAGAGTGCCTGAGGCCCCACGTAAATGGCAGGAGTTTTGAAAATAAAGGTCTTAAAAAACTTTTGCTGTAATATAAGTAGGCAGTTAGAACACAAAACTATACGAATATTCTACAAATACAACAGTAGAACGAATAGACACAAACCAAATTAATAACTATGTATCTGCACTCATGAATACAATGAACAGTATCAAAATAAACATGACAGAGACTGAAAAAAATGAGATAATTCCAGTAATGATAACATAGCATGATAAAAAGAAACCTACTAGGCCAGGGTGAAGAAATATTCTCACATTTCTCTTTTTGTGAACATCAAAAAGTTTGGCTCATCATTTATATATTTAATAAGTAGAGATGGTAATGTATATCTAAGCGACTGGAGAAATAATTCCTGCGAGAACGAGGAACGAGCCAGTTGTCAATGCTTCGGGTTCGTGAATCCGTATGTTGTGAATCCGAAAACTTATATTTGATAAGTCTTTAAGAAATGTTCGGAAGTGTTTTTTTTTTGCAAAGAAGTAGTTGTTAATGAGTCGTAAATTGTACATGTGTTGCATGCTGATTATTTTGTAGCGGTGGAACGAAGTACCAGCGGATGTACTGCATGGGACATTTGAAAAATGTAGCGCACTGCCCTTTTTTTGCAATGAATGAATAGTTTTTACGTTGCCTAAGGTTGTGGTGCCCCAGACAATAAGGCAGTAGTTTATGTGCGAGGAAAACAAAGCATGGTAAATTTGCACTTTAGCTTTTTCCGGAAGAAAGTGCCGACATCGTGACAGCACTCCAGCAGCCTGCGATAATGATTTAGTCAATGATTCCACATGACATGACGATGTCATATGAGCGGAAAAAGTTACACCTAGAACTTTATGTTTCTCCGGTACTTCTACGGGTTTTCCCTCAAGCGTTAACGATTGGTGAAGATTAGTTTCCGTGTCTCTGGATCTGAAAAAGACGGCTGTCGTTTTTTTTTCGCATTTATTCGCAGGCCATTAGTAGGAGCCCACCACAGTACATCTGATATAATGCTTTGGGCTTTCGCAATCATCTCTGCTGAATTTTTCCCGAAACAAAAAGACCGGTGTCATCCACGTACAGTAAAAACTCAGCATCGTTATTTATGTCGACAATATCGTTTAAGTAGATATTGAAGAGCATTGGCCCTAATATGCTTCCTTGAGGCACACCGCAAAAAATGGTTTTATACAAAAAAACAGTTAGCGATAGAAATACAATGTTTCTTCTTGGACAAATATGAACAAAATAAGGAATTAACTACACCACGTACCCAATAGCCGTCTAACTTGCCGAGTAAAATGTGATGAATAAGGGTATCGAATGCCTTGCTATAGTCAATGAAGACACCCAACGTATGCTTTTTTTTCTTCAATTTTTTAGATTATCAGTTATTTTTGGGTTAACAACATTGTCTGTGTGGATTTGCCACGCTGAAAACCATGGTGATTTTTTTGAAAGTATATTGTGCATGTTAAGAAAACTACTCAGGTGGCAGAAAATTATTTTCTCTAATGCCTTTGAATATCACCTGTCACTGCAAAAGATCACCTGTCACTCCAAAACGACCCCGACGTAATTAATGGTTGGTGTAGTGCATGGCTGATGACACTAAATGTCTCAAAATGCAAAGTAATGTCGTTCACACGTAAACCTAGCATATCCGAATTCTCTTACAGTATTAATCATTCCATTCTATCGACTGCAACACAATATCGGTACTTGGGCGTAATACTGACACCTAATCTATCCTGGTCCGACCACATTACGGCAATCTCTGCCAGCGCCTCGAAATCACTAGGTTTCTTGACACGTAACTTGAAAGCTGCACCATCAGGCATTCGCAAATTATCTTACTTGACACTGGTTCGCCCTCAACTAGAATATGCCTGTTCGATTTGGTCTCCCCATCAAAAATACTTAATTGACTCATTGGAAAGAATCCAGAATAGAGCAAGCCGTTTCATTGCCAATAACTACAGTCCGCATTCTAGTATATCACAAATCAGACAGGAACTTTCACTCCCACTCTTGAACATTCGTCGCGACATTGCCCTGCTGTCATTCTTTCAAAAAATTACCCATTCTTTCCGAATCACCGTTACTGCTCTGCAAAAACCATATCTCACTTCACGTAGACTACACAATCATCTTAGCTATTCCCGTGTATACGGCTCAACAAACGCGTTCAATCAGTCCGCACTTCCACGTGCTATGCGTCTGTGGAACAGTTTGCCTGACGACATTGCATCCCAGACAAACTTTGACACATTCCGTCATATCTTATCAAGCCACTTCACATGCCTCAGCAAGTAGATGCCGTATCATAATTCATTGATCCGTATTGGTTCATTTTTGTGATTGTCACATTCATGTGCGCGAGGATTCTGCCTTGTGGCAGCTGCATGCGCAGGAAATACAGTGTTTCGCCCACGATTACTATGCGTGTATCTTTCGTACATGTTGAACTTTTGTACATGTTGGTGCTTTTTGTTTGACTTATTATTTTCGAATTGTTTCTTTTGTATTTGGTTTAGTTTGAGATGTATATAAGTATTGCGCCCCTTACTAAATTGTTTCTTTTGTACTTTTTTTTTCATTTTGAGGTGTCTATATGTATTCCCCCCTTGCTTAATTGTCTGTCTTGTATATTTTTTTCTAGTTTATTTGTATATATGTATAGCCCCCCTTACTCAATGCCCCCCATGGGGCCTGTAAGGTACTTTGAAATAAATAAATAAATAAATAAATAGAGGTATAATTGAAATTGGTCCGTAAGATTAGCATCATTACATCTCCATTTTTATATATGACGGATACTTTTGACATTTTCATGAGCTTTGGGAAGCAACCAGACTGGAGAACTAGATTAAACAGGTAAGCTAAACAAGGAGCAAGGAGGCCAATTACGTGCTTAATCGCTTGAACCTGAAATCCGTCGACTTCAATAGTTTTGCTGTTTTTTAAAGATATGAATGTGCGCACTATTTACCAACAACTTTCTCTAGGAAGAACTTTCTCTGGGAAAGACTTGTCGCGTTGTAGAAGAACAGCTCCTATACCAAAGCCGCTGGCCTCGGTATAAAGGATAGTCGGTGCGGCTTCGTCAAAGTGGCAGAGGAAAGGTTCAGACGTGAGGGCCCCCTTCAACAGGTGTAATGTCGTTTGACACTCTTGAGACCACTGAAAGGGGAAGTTGGAAGCAAGTATACCTGTTGTAATGGAGCAACTATAGAGGCGAAGGTCTGGACACCGGCAAAAAAAGGAGGCGAGGCCGAGGAAACTGCGAAGCTGCTTTGGTTTTTGGGACACGGAAAGTGAAAGACCACAGAAATCTTGTCAGGGTCGGGCCGAATGCCATCTTTGCTAACGAAGTGTCCTAATACCTTGATAGGTTTGCTAGCGAAAGAGCATTTCTTGGTGTTTATTTGGAGCCTGGTGCTGCCAAGGCACGTCAGAACTTGGTCCAATCGTTCATGATGCTCAAAAAATGTTGACGAAAAGATGATGTCGTCCAGGTAGCAAAGGCAACTTTTCCCTTTCAGCCCACGTAGCACGGCACCTATCATGCGCTCAAAAGTCGCGGGTGCGTTCCAGAACCCGAAAGGCATCACGTTGAATTCGTATAGCCCGTCGGGGGTTGATAATGCCGTTTTCTCCTTATCGTCTTCATGCATGGAAATATGCCAGTACCCAGAACGCAAGTTGATGCTTGAGAAGAATTCCGCGCCTTCTAGAGAATCAAGGGAGTCGTCAATGCGTGGTATAGGGTACACGTCCTTGCGTGTGACCCCATTGAGCTCCCGGTAGTCCAAGCAAAAATGCACAGAGCTATTCTTATTACGGACCAAAACAATAGATTACCAAGGGCTAGATGGGGGACGGATGTCTTCCCGTTTAAGCATGTCTGCAACGTTTTCTTCGATAATTTTTTTTTTCAGCTAGAGACACGCGGTAGGGTCGGCTGTTTACGATAGATGTCCCAACTGTTTGAATTCAATGTGCTGTAGTAGTAGTGCGGCCCAGCTCAGACGAGCAAATATCGAAAGAATTTGCGTGTTTCTGTAACAATGCGAGCAGCTGCTGCGCCTGTGAACTTGTCAAGTCGTTGTTGATAGCGGTGGTAAAGGCGGAGGAAGAAACATGCTCACCGTGGGAAGGGTCTTTGAATGCGATAGCTTGAAGTGACATGACAAATACATGCTTGAAGTCGGCAACACGGGCCACAGCAGTGCCCTATGGCAGTAAAATCTTCTCCAGAGTAGAGTTTATGGCGGTGACAAGTGCAGAGCCATTGCAAAAACGAACGACACCGGACGGACACCGGACGACACCGGACGGACAAACGAACGACACCGCACGAACGCAAAGTGGTGACGGGGAGACCGTGAATGATGTCGTTGGACGCAATGCTGACAATTTGTTCTTGTAGTGGCGGCAGTTCGATGTCTTTCGCAGCGACCAGACGAAGTGGCTTCTGATTGTCGTCGCCTAGCATGTAGTCGGTGTCAGTAAGGTGAACGACGCGTTGTCCCCAACAAACAGTCGCGGAAGCAGATGATAGAAAATTCCGCCCTGAAATGAGTTGATGAAAGCAGCGGGACAGGACAGCAAACGGGACATGGTGGTGGATGCCGTCGATGAAAACACGCACAGTGCAAAACGCGGAAGTGCGAATGACGTTTCCCTGGGCAGCAGCTAACGTGGGACCATCGTAAGGCGTCATTACTTTTTTAAATGTTCACACAAATCAGCACGTATCACAGACAATGTCGCACCTGGGTCCACCAAAGCATCCACTCGCACTCCTTCCACTTCCACAGAAAGCATGTTACAGCCCCGCCGCGGTGGTCTAGTGGCTAAGGTACTCGGCTGCTGACCCGCATGGCGCGGGTTCGAATCCCGGCTGCGGCGGCTGCATTTCCGATGGAGGCGGAAATGTTGTAGGCCCGTCTGCTCAGATTTGGGTGCACGTTAAAGAATCCCAGGTGGTCGAAATTTCCGGAGCCCTCCACTACGGCGTCTCTCATAATCATGAAGTGGTCTTGGGACGTTAAACCCCACATATCAATCAATCAGAAAGCATGTTACACGGGCCTGATGGAGGAATTTCAATTCTAATTTCGAATGCAGCTTTTCTTCCACAAAATGCACCATGTAGTTTCCCGAATGAGTATCAGAGGACAATGAGGCGGGCCGAAGTGGAGAAGTGGGATGGCGGAAGGGCGAAGGCAGAGCGGCGTCTCAAGTTTCGTCTGTTCCGTGGGGCAGTCGATTCCGGAGAAGATGGAGACCGGTGCAGGGAAGACGAATAACGCCGACCTTGATAAGAGGATAAGGATAATTCTGTTCGCACAATCGTTCCGACGCTTTCTGGCTCTTTTGGCAGAAACGAGGTATGTAGCCGCGATAGCCACAGTGGTAGCAGACAGGGCGGGACGAGCACCAGGGTGGGGAGTAGAACGCATTCGGGGCACCTGGAGATAGCGTGGTCAGGTGGGCTGAAGAAGGGTCAGGGGGCACCAAGTGGTAGTTCACCGGGAGAGCGGCAGCAACCGACGCGTAGGATGGCAGCGCCAATGCCGTGTGTGCGTCGCTAGGAGGCATGGCAGGAACTTGAGGGTAGGTGGATATGAGGGAGAAGCAGGTAGCTGTGCGGGCGCAGGGCCGGTCAGAGATGTAGGTTCCTCCCTGGTGATGTCACGCAAGGGCACTCCCGAAGAAGGTGTAGGACGCGGTGTAGAAGGTGTGAAGCCCAGAGGCCGCAATTCTTCGCATATAAGGTCCCGGATGAGGTCACACAGATGCCCATGAGACGTGGAGTGGTGGTCGCCAGTGTCCGGTTGGAAACGAACGGAGTCCAGTGCATCAAGGCACTGGCATGTCGTGACGACATCAGCGATGGGAGCTGGGCTTTGCACAGCGAGGGCATTAAAGGCAACAGGTCCAACGTCTTTCAGTATGTGGCGCACTTTGTCCGATTCCAGCATGGATTGATTGACAGGACGGCATAGTGCGAGGACATACTCGATGTATGAAGTGTACGATTCACCGGGACGTTGTCGGCGAGTATCGAGTGTCCTCTTCGCGACGGCGGATTGAATGTCCGGTGTTCCAAAAACGTGTCGTAGCTGCTGCTGGAAGGTAGCTCAGTCAAATAAGTCAATGACGTGCTTAAAATACCATGCCTTCGTGACTCCGGTCAGGTCAGTTTAAAAGGGACATAACGCAGTTTGGTCCCACTGATTAGCGGCACTTACATGGTCCTAGTAATCCAGCCAGTCTTCCACGTCTTCTCCACAAAGACCAGCGAAGAGCGGTGGTTCCCGCTGATGTCCGTGTATGTAAATGGGAAGGGCAGCTTGCGGCAGTGCATGGTTGATGAAATCAGTGCCGGCAGGTTCGGTCTGCGACATTCTGCCTGACAGTGGGTACAAGCGGTGGCCTGAACAAAGCTCCCGGGGGTAGAGTGTAGAGTTGGCTGCGGGAGGACAGAGGACCAAAAATCCACCTCCACCGCGTATGAAGTCTTGGTAGTCATGGTTGCGAAAGCGTTTAATAAACGAAAGGCCCCGCAAAACGAACAGGCAGAGCCAGTACACAGACGATGACGATGATGATGCTACAGAATGGCCATGAGAACAAAGTGACAAGCAGATGATGGTGATTATGATCATGCAAGAATGAGAAAGATGTAAGTAACAAACGCCCACAATATATACCTACAAAAGCTTCTTGCACTTACATTTCATCGAATTGAGACTGCCTGGAACGATGCCATGGCTTCAAAGACGAAGCGACCACAGAGCTTTCCGGAGCGTAGATGCAAAGCGGGCTAGAAGCGGTCACCGCTTTCCTACATAGATGCTAACCAATGTGTGTTCTAGTTTTAAATGAAGTGAGACATAACGGCAGCTATCTCTATGAAGGCAAGCTTCATTACTGTGATAAGCACCATTCAGTGCGAGATTGAGTGACAACTTTCTTTCCCGCGTGATGTAATAATAAATGTATGATGCCCACATATTCATCAATATTCACGTCCAATAAGCTGTTTGCGAGTTGCGGAACTCCTCTAAAGGGGCCCCAATCTTCTTGGAGCCCATTACCGAGATACTGATTTGCTTCAAACCAACGTTATACTAGCCAGAGTTGTTAACTTTTCCTAGCCAGTAATTGAATTATAAAATATGCAGCCATTGTTACTATTAGGCATTGAGCATTAGGAGATGAGCATATCAGAACTGCGCAATCTTCGGCTACTCCCTTTATTCCCATTTGTGTAGTCGAGACGACACAAAGTAAAGTGAAATTTGTTGATCGTGCACGATAGTCATGCGAGACAAGGCAAAATGGGCGTGTGACTGCATAACATACAAGGTTAGAGAAAAATTTACAACCGACCTATCTCTCCTGGTTGAATCACTCGAAAGCTAATTTCCTCATAAGGCCAGGTTAATAGACTGCTGGTATCACTAACAGTGCAACGTATGACGGGACGTAGCAGAATAAAATAACGCGCTTGTTTTTTCTATTTACAAGCACTATTTAAATATTTAACAATTTTCCATGCGTTTAAAACATGCTAATATGTGTTATACGCCGCCAACGCCACGGCCTCAATTATCGCAAGCCCGCGGTACTTCCAAAGAACACCTCCGCATGCTTTCCTTTTAATTGACACATGAACATCCATATTTCTTGGGCTGCCCTCCACAACTGGATCATCCTCGCTTAAACCAATAACAATGCTAGGCTGCCAGAACGTGTAGTCTTACAGGCGGTGGCTTTCTCGCACTTCCAGTTCTTTTTCTTTCGCCGCCGGAGCTTTATTCTTATATATTCCTTCGTGCAAAAATAGTCACTATTTAAAACCAAGCAATAGTGACCGACGGCTGTGTACTTTTTTGTTTTTGACTTCAGTGGTCGTTAGAACCGTAACTCTCTTCCTAATGAAAACGAATGACAAAAACACCTAAGTTCCCTTGTTTTTGTTCGCATATTTTTACGCAAATTTTCATCCGCGATGCAATAAGAACTGGCCCAACGCATGGTTATTCTCAGCTCTCTAATGCAAAAGTTAAAAAACCTTCTAAACAGTCTTGTCTGCGATGTTAAAAAAAAGAAAAAAAGACGCGTTGTTTTGCTTGTAGCTCTTCGCGCGATTTTCTTTTTCCCTGTTGTAGAATTTCGTGCACCCTCTCAGTCATCTTAGTATCTTATTGTGTGTCTTGCGAAAAGCTCCTTCAACAGAGGTGCGAGAGGAACTGCGTTGGTACAATGGTGTTTCCTTTTTAACACCCATAGCAGATTACCGCCGAATAAGTAGTTAAACGGCACTTGATTTGGAGCCAAGCCAGGAGGGTCCGTTTAACCAGCAGGGAAAGCCATTGGCTGGTACTCATTGTGCTTACTTATTAGGCTTTTTCATGATGGGAGTGTTTGCATATAATTTTTATCGTCTTACTTGCGCTTGCTTTTACGCGTTTAAGGAAACGATCTTCTACTGTGTATTGTGCAGTATGTGCAATGAGCAGATATTTATTCATTTTCACGACGTTCACAGACTTGAACAAAATTCTTCAAAACTAATTACTGTGGCCTTTCTGGAGTTTGAGTGAATGACTCCCAGATTCGGGAGGAACAAGTCGTCGCGATTGATCGCCCATATCGTGCTACTAGGAAACCGCTGAACTCTGTTGCAATAAAAAGTTGTTTGAAACCATATTTTTGCGAACATTGAGGAATGTTCAATCTTACAGGCCACTCTGGAGAATGTTGAGTGTTACCATTTCGTTTCGCGCTTCCCCTGTAGCTACTCTAGTACACCCACTTTATGTATGATTGCTCTTGCTAGATTTTGCATGCTGTATGATTACTAGCTAAGCCTATTCCTTTCAATTGAACTTGACGTGTTTTAGTGAAATACAAAGTCAGCAATTTCTACGACCAAAATATGTGAACGAGAACCATCCTATCGAAGCATTGAGCCTATGATCAATTTAAAGAGAAATGAAAATAAAAATCTAAGCCGCTAAAATCGTCCTTATTGGTTTTTATGTACAAGCTTCACTGATATTCGACACTAGGCATACGCTTAAATACGTGCGGTTACTGAACGTGCGAGGAGAACCAACTATACCCGTCTCAAACCAGTGAATTCTCGTCTGTAAACACAAGGAAAAAATAAAAGCACGCAAAGCGAGTATGGGTAATCACGAAAAATATCTGCATCGTGTTCGTTCTGATTCTTTGTTAGGAGTCACCACTGCACGCTAGAAATCACCAGGTTGCCTAAGTTTTCACAGCCCTGTGCTGATACGCGTACTATATACATATGATTGTTTTGACAAGCTAATCCTAAGAAATTAACATTGTTGCGTGAAAGCACTTAGTGCACGATATATTTAATAGAAAATGTGTGTGACGCTTCCGCAGACCAAGCGCGTTCTTCTGTATTCGCTGCAACGAGTAGGTAAAAACCACGCTTAGTGTCCTGAAGCAATGACACGATTTGCGGGCATTGCAAATGATAAATTTATTGTTTACTTTGTATGCAGTGTTAACAATTTGCTCGTTGTGGAGTCAGCCAACTTTTATGCCACATTTTGCTTTATTTTAAAGCTTTCGTTACTAATCATTAGTTTCCCAGCCAGATCGCAACAGACATTATCTCAACATGTCAACACAGATTCACTAAGCTTGCAAATTCTACGTTCTGCGAGCAACCT
Source organism: Rhipicephalus microplus (assembly GCF_013339725.1). Classification (NCBI taxonomy): domain Eukaryota; kingdom Metazoa; phylum Arthropoda; class Arachnida; order Ixodida; family Ixodidae; genus Rhipicephalus; species Rhipicephalus microplus. Next base: position 234,774,912 of record NC_051167.1, on the reverse strand, counting down.
AAATCACACAAATCTCCGTCGGAGTCCTTGGAGATGATGCTAACATCTTTGTTAAGATGTTCCATTTCCGTATGGCCGATCTTCCGCTGGTACATTGTAAATTAGTCTCACCGTGACGCCAAACCACCATGAAGCACTAAGGGGAGCCACGGCCTGAATAAACAAACCGAAACTGTCTGTTTAATGTAGCGGCTTTAAATACACATGCGATGCATTCCCAGGAACAACAGCACTCTTTTTAGTGTCATTGAAACCCCTGTTTTTAATTAGAGCAGAAATATCAGCATACTTACAGTTCGAGCTAGTATTCCTTTAGTATATCGCTTCATAATTACGTAGAAAGGTCACTATGCGTTCGAGATGAGTCTTATGTACATTTCAAAAAACTTCGAATCGATCCCAGTGGCATCTTATAAGTAAGGGCTTTTGACATCGAGATACATGAGGCTCAAGATAGGTATAAAGCCAGCACAAGAAAAATCCTATCGAGGTTTTTTTAACACTCTTTTAGCTTTAGCACACAGGTGAGGGATACCAAGCAGACATGATTTATAACGCCTACACCTGCGTAGAGTGTCTAATCTGTCGCTTTCCTAGTTAACTTCCCTACGCATTTCATCCATCGCAAAAGCAGAGCACTATGTGGGTCCCCGTCATTGCACATGAACAAGACCTAACAATATGCTTACATTCTAACTTGTCATTGATATGTAATATACGTGATTACGACAAGACTCAAATGTAAAATTTACAGATCATTGAGAAGCATTTTGTTTTAAAGCTGTCATAATTTCTTTTCAATATTTCAGCCAACATGTTTCGCTCTTTTTTTTCTGAATTGACATTGCCTTTGCAAAAAGGCTGCGCAGACATTAGAAATATTTCAATTACTCCGTAGGACATATCACCACAGCTTCATTCTTTCTGATATTGTGACGTTTTGCTAAGGATGCCAATTTTGAATATGGAAATATGAGAAAGTATGAACGCATGAAACCCACGGCATGTCATGGAGCTAACGTCCCGACTGGCTGTCCTGTGCTCTTCAAGCCTGCAACAACACCTATTCTATTCTCACGCCACGAAGAAGGACACTCCGCTGGTCGTAACGTCGGCTGCAGCGAGAGCACGTGTTGAAGGACTACGCATCACTTCAAGCTTTTATCTTCTCTGAAATTCTGATTGATTTAAATTTTCGTTGCAAACAGAATCATTAAAATGGCTTTTATATCGTAGCTCCCACAACGCCAGAAGGAAGTGACGCTTTATTGCCGCGTCTGATCAATAGTTCATAAAATTGAATAATGGATGCGTGTCAGCCTGTCGCCAGTAGGCAGTCTGGAAACTTACAACATTGAGCAACACCATTGCGGCGATCGTTGTCGTCGCTACGACACTCATTCGCAACTCGCATATTGCCCAACGACGCGTGCTGGACGTTGGTCACGACCAAAGAATTGTCTGGCGATATCCGAGGCTGTTGAGAATACAAGAACATATAACCCAGAATTCAAAAGCCATCAACTCTACTTCTTGCGAGTACTGCTACCCCGATAAAACAGTAAACCGAATGCTAAAAGCACGGCTTGGGTTCTTGTATTTAGGGTCGCACACTTGTTGTGATTATAGTTACGTGAAATTAAAAGACCAAACCCGACTCTCGTGCCACCACTGGCGTAGCAGAAGTGCGAATAAATTAGATTGCAAGAAAGGAGGCCATTCACAGATGATTTTTTTTCGTTCTATGGAGACCAATCAAGAACTTCTGTTTTAAAACTGCACTGAATCGTTCCCATTTGTCGAAGGCGCACTGAATGCAAGAGTTTTAGCTTTACCACTGGGGACCGCTGCCTTCTGACCTGACATAGAAGAGTATCCATGCTCCGCCATCTGGCTTCATTTTTGCTCTCCGCACGTAGTGTTGGACATACCAAAACATGACATCTCTTTGTCAAATAATGTTCGACCATATTACAGAATTTGAAGCTAACATTTCGTTGCGTTAATGGAGAGGACACGTCAACAACTTGCTGCACGTTAAGTAAACGTTAAGAACATAATTTATAATATCAAGAAAGCCCAGTGTTTATTGAGCTTATGTGAAACAAACGAGATATGGAATGCGTGATGGCACAGTTTGGAGTTCCCATATAAACCGGCAGGTAATGCCACGGGGCCAATGATGATGCGGCTTCGTTAGGATCAGTAACGATGCAGAGATCTCCTCACATCCTTCGTTCTGCTAGAAACAGAAAGAGCCGGCAATACCTATTCGTTTGGCCGCGGCACACCGCCACCCAGTCTCCGTATTGGGCAATGGTAATCGTACACGCCAGTGAAGGTCCATGGTTACTGCGGTTGACTGACGTCCAGATCCGCGTCCAGTCACTGTACTCGAGCTCGTTTTCTTCTGCTCGCTTTGCTTGTACATGGTAGTACTAATCGCCCCTTTGTAGCATATTAGCAATTGTTGTGTGCAGATCATAAGTTAACTGACAGTGAGCATGATGTGAAAGGAGAATTCAAAAATTACAGCATATCCACGGAGTGAATGGTGAATGGGGGAATCTTCGGAGGGTTTTATCGGTAAATCGGGAATCTATCCAAGATCGACCCTGAATTTCGTGTGAAATTCACCGAACGGCGAGCGAAAAGTCGCCAATGGTCGCCATAATTATTTGGAATATTACACATCCTACAAATTTTTGCTGTTGATAGTACTGTATCAGGAAGTACGCCTTCCTTCACTACTTTGTCGATACCGCATATTAACAGTAAAAACATTTTTTTTAATTTTATGGCTTACCGTCAAGAAGATCTCAATATGCCTTTATCTCTTACCAAGACGCTTTCAGACTGATCGATTGGTCACGGTTTCTTACACCCCCGTTAATGTTTAAAAAATCTAGAAAGCATATATGTGCACATCAGAGAAAAATTGAAGCTAATGGATTGAATTGTAGTATTAAAATAGAATACGCTGAAATTTCTTTCCCAGAAGCCCAGTTGTAGCTTATCACTGATTTAAAAAACAGATTATTTGGTTATTTGGTACATGCAGAAACAAATATTATAATAGCCGGAGATGCTTCTCTGAAATATGGAAAGACAGGCATGGGAAGTGTATCTAATTTGCTTGACTGGTCCTTCCCAAAGAGGCTACTTGATTGTAACGCGATAGCGTTTAAGAGCTCGTAGTTGTAGAATTTCTACCGTTGCCGTCGGCCCCGTTGGTTGTGAACGAAAAATCGTCTGTGAGGAAAAAACCTCGTTACAGAGATCGCCGCGGGAAGCCACTACTTGTCCACGCGTGCGGGCGTGATCACACTGACAAAGCTGCGCATTCAAAGAAAAAAGAAGAAAAAGTGATTAAGGTCCCGAGGCGTTGTTGATGTAGTTTCTTTGCCCCTGCCTACCCTTCCCGATAAGCTTCCAGCGTTTTCGTCAGGACGAGAGTGGAGAGAATGCAGCATGTGATATATATATCTCTGTAACTACACTCGCACTGCACGGACTCTTAAATTTTTAGTGGGGTTGAGTTCGTGAGTAAATAACTTCTCGTGAATTAAGTCCATGGTTACTTGATAGAGTGTTTCAGCGTCCCTTTAACGCATTTTCTTCGATAGGTGTCACGACGAAAACGAGCCCATTCAGCGATTTGTAGGCGCGTTCGGGAGGCCTCACAGTACGTCGAAAAACACCGGCATAGTGCAGCCATCGCCGTTAACAAAAGACAGGAACTTTCAAACAGCTCTAAAAATTGGTATTTATGTCCATCTAGCGGAAAACGTATCATGCCTTTCCAGAGGCGTTTATCAAGCAAACAGCAAACGCTAGATAATGTGGTGCCATCTGTGAGGCATTGTCAGAGTCTTTATGGCCACCGAGATGGCAAGCATGTGGCGTGTATCTAGGACCCATGCGACTCTTGCTTTCTCTAAAACCTGCATGTGCCATTCGCGAGAGCGCACTGGTACAATGTACTCTGTGCGTGTGTGTGTGTGTGTGTGTGTGTATGTGTGTTTGTGTGTGTGTGTGTGTCTGTGTGTGTGTGTGTGTGTGTGCGTGTAACAAAACATAATAATAAGTGTGCACTTAGTGGTTGAAGGCAGAACAAGGGGTCGGATTGAAGCATAAGGGTTTCCCAATTTTACTCGAGTTTTTGAAACTAAGCTCGTGGCGGTTATATTAGCCGTTCAAAAAGTTTCGTTAAGATAAAACAGTGCATCATAATGACAAATCCCTTTTAGTTTGCGCAGCTCTTACAGCTTCTCAAAACTGTCGAACTCTAGGGACACTCCAAGCGTTATTACCGCGGCAGTTTAAACGTCTAAAGTTACTGTGGGTCCCAGGTCACTGCGGATTACGATTGAATGAGCTGACCGATTCTTCAGCAAGAGAAATGATTGACAGCTCAATATTATTCGTACTTCCAGAAGTAGAATAGATAATTGCGATCAGGTATAGAAAATCAGCAATTCGTACAGATATGACAGCAAATATAACGACATGTACAAAATATAATACTACGTGCCAGTGATGTCTGCGTCTACTTTTCCGAGTCTGTCTCCTTCTCGTAACACAATAACCACATCAAGTCTCCATAACCACCTCATTGGAGTCAGTCCAGAAAACTCGAAGTTTTGATTACTAGATTTCGATGCCATGTCCTCCCACTGAATCTATATCTACACAGAGCTAGTCAGGTGGCGTCACACCTCTGTGCATTCAGCGAAGAAATAGAAACCATGCAACATTATTTTTTAATACATCACCGACACTATTTATTTAGAAAAAAAATTCCTAGTTATTCCATTTTGAAGATAGGTATTAGGTTGACAGTAGAAACTCTGCTAAGCGTTGGTGCCTCCGTTTTTGGTACATTGCTTCAGGGACGTAATCGATTCGGTTCGCGATTTTTTTCAGCCACCCAAACTTATCCAACTGTAAAGCTCTACTCTAGTAAATACTGTTGTTCAAAGTTGATACGTGTTTTAACACATAGATTCTGAATGGTTGGGTGAAGAAAAAGCCACTGGCTGGCCATTTCAAAATCTCAGAATTTTACTTTTTTGTATCTTCTCCCTTTCTCTCTCTCTTTCTTTCTCTATTATTTTTTACACCTTTTGTATCTTATTTCGTTGATTAACATTGTTGTAGTGCTCATTGAAATAAAGAAATACGCTATGATTTTTCGGCAAATACCCCACAGTGAGTATGAACCACTTATTAAAGAATTCAAATTTGTTCTCGAACTGCTCGCGACGCTCGTGGTATCTTCGCTTCGTCTACGATCGGAAGCCAGCTGCTAGAACCAGTGCTCCAGGAAGCTCACCTAGTTCGTCGGAACCCAATCGAATTCAGGTAATTTCAACCATTTTATTTTGCAAGCGCATGAGGGGGACGAAACAGAAGCCGAAGTACTCTTTCGGCTTTGAATCGATCAGCAGAGGCCAGGACAACAAGACTTCCAATAAGGAAACCGAACTGCTAGATCTTTTTGTTCAGTTCTGGATGCAACAGGAATCTCACCACGGTAAGCGACAATATACCGAGGTTCAGAACGCAAGTCATGGACTCAATTCCAAGTGCCACTCAAAAGATAAGAACACCACAACTTCGCGGACGATGTCAAACAGAAAGTGCAAGCAACTGGGTGCAGAAAAATGCAATATCAGCTCGTCGAAGTCAGCCGAAAGAGAAGATGAGTTCAAAGCCGACGAAGTTTTTGATCACGAGACTCGAAGGCCGAAGCTCACCAAGCAAGGTGTAGTAGACATCATGACACAGCTACGAGATAATTTACGGAAGAATGGTTCCCCTGAAGAGCATGACCTGCGGAAAGCCCTCAGTATTTACGAAGTTCAGATGATTCTTGGCATGCATGGCACGATCACAGCTTTGTTGGACAGCTCCCCTCTATTTGAAGTCATGTATGAATATTTGTACACGTTCGTGTACTGCAACTGCAACGAATACGAAGACGACCATCTGGCTGAAACTTTTACCGAGTTTCTTAGCGACGCGATCTTTCAGGACGCGATAGCTGGTGATGGCGTGAATCAAGATAAATGTGTACTTTCATCGGACAGCAGTGTCTGCGTCTCAGCCGGAGGTGGTGGAGACAATGAACCAGCTATGTGCAGAACAAAGAATGTCTCAAGCGAGATTTCATCACTGCGCCTGATCCATTCCCGGGCGCTGCAGGTCATGCAGCAAACATGCGATGCCAAGGTGCAGACTCAATGTTTCCAGCCTGCTTGGATTACCGAGTTGAAATCCGGTCTGGAGAAACGCGATGAAAAAATTACACAGCTAAAGCACAGCCCCAATGTCATGCCACAATGTCAAGCCCATAAACCACAGGAGATTTACGATAACATCCGCATGGTAGAACGAACTTCACCGCCACCAGATCTAGTGCCACCATGGACAACAACAAAAGTTATAATTTGAGCACATCTAAGAAGGATAAGAAAAGCCGAAGCACACATGAGCCAGGAGCACAGGCAAGTTTGCGAGAGTCAGAACCAAAGCCACTTTCCAATCCGTCACTACCACATCAGCCTAAAGCCGAGCAGAAGCCACCCGTGCTTCCTGATCGCCAAACGCCATCGCGTATATCCCTGTTACGTGGAGAATCACCACTACGTCATCGCCAAATACTCGAGAAGAAACGTGGCTTTCCTAATAGTCTTATTCTTAAGCCAAGGCTCACGCCACGTCGGAGACATTCTCCACTTCCACTCAAGACCGAGAAGAATTGTGGCCGACCAACTGAAAGAACTCTGCAGCCAGTCTACCCGCGGCGTCAATCAACACAATCCAGGGCTGAAGAGAGATCTTGTTCCATTCCCATTGGTCAAAACACTCTGCTAAACCCCCAACCACGTCCACGATCACTGCCAGAGTCTCGACAAAAAACACTGAAAACGTTTCGGCCATTTCCTATTAAACCAAGGCCGCATCCAGCGTCTACGCGGCGTCGAGGGCTACCACCGCTTCCTCCCATGGCTGGAGAGAAGCCACGGGGAAAACCAATTACGTCAACAACCCAGCCATTGTCCTCCTGCCTTCAGGAATAGCCCGAATCTCGACGCACGGCAGAGAAAATAGAGTGTGCGCTCTTTTTTGCATCAACATCCCTCCCAGTGCCTTCGTTGCATCGGGGACACTAGATAAAGCCCTCCATACAGGACACCATGTGAGCCGTGCTGGCCCGTAGTGATTTCTATGAAAATATTAAACAGCCGGTGTAAGTTAAAGAAGCTGAACACCGAAAAATTCGGCACATTCCACGTACCTGGGAATCGACATAATGCGAAGCATGCGGAGGGAAGGTGACCGTGTTGCAATTTCTTTATTGAGCGACACGTCATGAAGTGACGCTAAATAAAGGTACAAATGTTGTACGCACAGACAGATGTTGAAGAGTTGATTTTTATATAACCAGTTGTTTGCTCTTGTGCCGAAGCTTCACCCCATTTATCATTATTCACTCCGCGGATATGCTGTGCGGTGGGTAATACATACATGTATACATACAGGTGCCGATCAACCCACGCTTTAAGAAGCCTCTCCCCTAAAAACATGTATTAGTAAAGTAAGAGTGGTGGTACAGGGTAGGATGACGAATGTCTCATCTCGGCTCTGTGCTGGTGGCATGTGAAAGAAGAATAATATGTGGAGTTTGACGTCCCGAAAACACCTTATGATTATGAGAGACGTTGTAGTAGAAGGCTCCGGAAATTCGACCACCTGGTATTCTTTAACCTGCACCCGAATATGAGCACACGGGACTGCAGCATTTTCGCCTCCATTGAAAATCCAACACCCACAGCCGGGAATCGATCCCGCGACCTGCGAGTCAGCAGCCGAGTACCTTGGCCACTAGACCAATGTGGCTGGGATTTCGATCACACGATAAAATTGCCCTTGTATGTTCTCGTCGTTCCTCGGTAGACACTAAGTGTGGACATCACCTGCGGCCGCTGTCTGGCGCAAAGTGTTTGACGATGTACGCGACGGGATTTCGACGTTATTCATGTCTTGACGAGTGCGTCATATTCGCCGAACCATCTTACCCTTCCATGTAACTGCGGTTCATGCCAAGTTAAAGGGGTTTCCACGAGAGCACCCAAACGTAAGTAGATAGATAGATAGATAGATAGATAGATAGATGGATAGATGGATAGATAGATAGATAGATTGATAGATAGATAGATACATAGATAGATAGATAGATAGATAGACAGATGCTCTCAAAGTCATCGACGTTCCCTAAGAAATGCTGAGGATTTAAAACTTTCCGTTGATGGCTATTTGGGTGCGGCTTACCAAAAAGCAACTTTCAAATGAGAAGAATATTTTCAGCAAACCAAAGGCAGTTTGAAAGCTCCTATATCTAGCCGCTTATGTCTTAGTTCTCTCCTGGTCCGATCCTCCCCTTGCTGTTTGCCAGAATCGACAATGAAAGGTATGAACATATGACGAACCAGGCCGACATATCACGACGGTGAAAAAGACGACATGCCTATCTTGTGCGGCCTTAAACCACATCCCACAAACCTTTAACTTCCTGTCGATCCTGCAACCTGGTTCTTAGCCGGATCCCCCTTTGTGGATGTGCGCCAATATTACAAAGATCATCGTCATCTTCATCGTCCAGCATACATGTGCAGCACATACCCGATAACCACGGACCGTGGAATGCGCATATGCGCCTCTGTCTATGTCAACAGAAGAACGGCAAAAACTGGGCACTGGAAATTTTACCGTGACTGTTTTTCGGAGCCTGCGTCGAAAAAAATCCAGTATCAGCGTCGGTGTCGTTGGCGGGAGGGGGGGGATATCCTGATAGGTGCGAGTAACAAAAAAAACTTCGGCGGTGCCCACGCCTCAATCAGCTGGTTAAATAAAGTTTGCTCACTTACTCACTCATCCCATATGCCTGAGAATCGACGTTATGCGAAGCATGCGGACGAAAGGTGACCGTGTTTCGATTTTTTTATTGAGCGATACGTTATGAAATGACGCTAAATATACGTACATATGTTACACGCCTAGACATATGTTTGAGGGTTGCAGATGTTTATATAACCAGCTGTTTAGCACTTGCCAAACGATGCTAACTGAAACATGCGTATTAGCACCACCAGAAGCTTATATGAAGCGCTGATCTTCGCGAGATAGCTGGCTTTGGACACTGTTACATAAATCGACTTCACCGCATGGCAACTACTTCAAATTGACGTTAACCCAACGTGACCACTATATCAAAGGAGTACACATGTAATGTTTATAAACTTGTGTAGGTAGCACTGCAACCACTATTGACGTTTCACCAAAGGGCTTCCGAGACATGGCGTAGCTCTGTGGTATAATGGTTCTTGGCGCGCAGAATGCTTGGGTTCGATTCCAGCGGGGACCCTAACATTATTCTTAGTATTCGTTAGGCCGACACTGCCGAAGTTCTTGACGCTCACGCGTTAAAAGTGCCCATGTGTGTTCTCGTCGTTCTAGGGTAAATGTATTAATTACCTGTGGCACATACGCGCATACCAGTGGCACATACCCGCCCCTGGGTATGTGCCACTTTCTAGCGAGAAGTGTTTGATGACGTACGAGACGGGATTGTGACATTGTTTATGCCTTGACCGGTGCGTCCTATTCATCAATCTATGTAACCCTTCCATGCTAATTTTGGTTCACGCGAAGTTAAGGGGGTGAGCACGAGAGCACCCAAACGTAAGCGGCTAGATAGATAGATTCTCTCCAAGTCGCCGAATTTCGCGAAGAAATGCTTCGCATTTAAAATCACCATTTTAGCAGGAACTCAAGCATTCGGCACCGTAGTCAAATATTCTACCACGAACACTGCCAGAGGTTCACAATATACTTAGGAAAAGGACCATAACATCAGCGGTGGTTGCAGTGCTGACTACCCTCATTCATAACAGTGTAATAAACGTTACATAAGCAGTCCGTGTGTAAGCAAGTCATAAAGTTAGGTATTGTACTTTAGCGCAAATGCTAGTGGACTGTCCATATATTCGCAAAGTTTTCCTATAGAGCATGTTATAGGAGGAGGTTGGTGGTATATGAAAGAATGCAATGATCTCAAAAACTAAGAAATGACCGGAAATGATATTATGAAACGCGAGGAAGAAAACGAGAGTTAAAGCATCCACTGGCTGCGAAACCTGACGAGTGGTTGATCACCCTTTGAATAAAAGCCGTTGTCTGTACAAATTAACTATTTAAGCATGTCAAGACGAATTATCGCGAATTAGTCTAACGCGTATATCCAAAGTCTTAAAGTCGAAGGGAAACAACGGCGAAAAGAAGTGATGATGAAGATTACACGTGACCCATCATGACATTATATAAGGCTTCTATTGCGTGGTCATTTGTCGCAAATCTGCGAAGGAAGCTATAAAGTAGCTAACGCAGTCGAAACTCAATTTTTACTTTTTACAAGCCGACTTCACGAATTTGTTTATCTAATTCAGGAATTTTTGATCCCCGACAGATACTCATAGCCTTCGATGTTGTCATTAACTGACATTGATTGACGAAGGGGTCATGACACTTTACTCGTTTTGACGACGTCTTCTCGCAAATAAATTAGCTAAAGTGTTCTAATTTCTTTCAAATTTCTCTATGGCTTTTTTTGGGACGTGCATCGCAACACTATTTGTTTTCAACATCTATTCACTTTAGTCACGACCCTAAAATTACACTGATGACCCTACAGGCAACAGTCGGTAGCGCTTTTACGTGTCAAATTATGCTGAGCGATCGCCGCACTCCTTTACGAAGTTTTGTTATCGCTCCATTACACCTTGGAGTACTGCCTTGCGAAAACCTGGCTAATGGACTAAGAACCACCGCGATAATCTTAGAACCTTCTGATGCAATTACGTGCGCAATGCGAAGATTACATATTGTTCTGGAACATACGTGGCTGCTAGCGATAACGCTGGAGTATTCGACGGCAGATGTATAAATGCCGACGCACATGACTGCTTGTCAGTTGATCGACGGCCGACGCTCTGTTTGCCCGTCTCTGTGCCTATGGTATCAGTGTATATCGCTGTATACAATCGGAGTTTCCAATTACCTGCCACAAGTTAGGCCAAAGAAGCAGTTTTATTTTGGAGAAGCGATCTCAGCCTTCGTCAGCGTGACTCCGTGACACATTTTTGGTTTTTTGTCCTTGCAAATACTCCCACAAAAGAGGGGGGTTTCTTTCGTCATTTATGGTTCATGCGTCCGATGTGACTGATCTTCTCCTTGGAAATTTTCTTGCTCTGCTGCTCTCACATTAGCGGCGTCGGTTATCCCTGCTCGTAATTGTCAGCAGCTTATGATTGCTTCACCAGACTATCTACCTCGCCTGTATCACCCGTACATTAGAGGAAATCCTGCTATAGCTGCCCCCGCGGACCTTTCATGCACGCACGCGTTTATTAGAGGCAAAGAAAACAGCGAGAAAAGTTTCGGATGATGCTACGTTACAATTCGAGACTTCGAAGGACCAAGATAATATCATTCTCGTTTTCATTAACTTAGCGATTTAACGAAATAATGCGAGCATCCTCATTCCTTCGTTAATTCGAGTTTTAACTCTTATAATATTCAGTACTTTTGTCGATGCCAGTACGGCCACATATTGTGCAAGAACTACAATCTAAATAAAACAACAAAATGTGCATTCCCTAATCTCTAAATCAGTAAAATTAGTTGTTTTAGACATTTGTATGCATTAGATATACAACTTTTATGTCATTCCTTCTATTTATTTATTCCTTCTGTGGCCAGTCCGCCGGAGTAGATGTGAGCCATACATGTAGGACATCATCATCATCTTCTGCTACTTATCCTTCTTCTGGAACTGCTCAGAATCGTCACAGTATTTTCGCTTAGTCTACAATGGGAAGCTACGATCGTAGACTTTGAAGTAGACTTCCGATTGTAGACGAAACCTACGATCGGAAGCATCTGAGCCACCGCTCCGGGAAATTCACCTAGTTCGTTTGAACATTCAGGCCTTGTCAACCGACATTGTTCTAAAGCGCAAGCGAGGAACTAAACGGAACCCGAAGCAATATTTCGGCTTTAAATTGGCCAGTAAAGGCCCTGGCAACACGTCCTCTAACATAGAAACCTAACTGCAAAAAGTTTGAGTTAATTTCGGTATGTAACAGAAAGCTTATTATAATCAACGACCGTCTACCGATATCGGAAACACTAGCAATGACATGATTGCCAGTGCCCTTCAAAAGACAAAATTGTCACTACTATGCGGACGAAGCTGAACAATAGGTGCAAGTCACCAGGTGGAGATTTCGACGGAGCCCATCGATATGAGCTGAAGGTGAAAAGGATTTTATAACTGACGAAGTCTTGGAGCACGACACTTCAAAGTCGAAGGTCAGCGAGAAAATTGCCGTAGATATCACGACGCAGCTACCAAACCTCTTGCGGAAGAATGGACCCTCCGAAAAACATGACCTGCGGAAAGCCCTTCGAATTTAACAAAATATATTTAACAACATGAAATGATCATGACTTTAATGAAGCGCTCCCTAAGATTCGAATTTCTATTGCGTTTCATGATTTCAAAATAGAAATATTGTCACGTGACGACGTGCCAAACTAGGAAGAAGAGGAAGACGTGAAAAAAGTGAAAAAAGATTTAACGCTAACCAGTCCACCTCATCATGGTCTGCGATCAACTGGACCACAAGTAGCGACCACATGCCTATATATTTCGGGGTAGTATGTCCAGTAACCTCCAGCATTAGATCATTGGTTACGCATGTAAACTTCAGTACATTTGAGAAATCATAACGAGGCGCTTTATCTAACCGAACATAAGATAGGGAACCAGATCCTATCAGAATAGGCGACATTTTAATATACTCGTACAATAATTCTAAGTTCACTATTGAAAGATTTAACCCTTCTACCAACCTGTGGTGGAAGTAGGCGGCCGCTATTTTTAAGATAACTGTTGCTAATGTGATGGACAAATATGAAAGTGAACGATCCGACTTCCTTTCAAAGCCTGTCAATGGAAAAGCACTATTTCGCTTTCTGATAAACAAGAAACTTTCTCCGGTACTGAAAACCGTAGAAGCCGTAGTATCATCACCAGGTGAACTGAAGGCCTTTCTCGAAGATATTGCTCAGGGCCTGAAAAGTCGCTTCACGATTGTTCTCTTATACCAAGCCCAGTCTCCCCATATGGGTGAGGGTTTTGAAGAGGTCAGAGCTGCATGCCTAGCAAATGTAGTAAACACACTACCCCATTATGCTCCTGATTTTCATGGCCTGATGACGTCGGGGATAAAATCAATACACAAATTTTACCTACTTGGCCTACTCCAAATTGGTAATCGCTTAAAAAGAAGTTCTCGGATTCCACGCGACTGAAAAATGGCAAAAGTGATTCTATAATTAAAAAAAAAGGAAGGCAGTGGGTTTATCTTAGATCATATTAGGCCCGCAGCACTTACATCCAATCGATAGTAAAACTCGTCAAATGAATTTTATATATTCGTGTACATCACTGGATGTCGAAAAAAATGACACTGAGCCCATGTCGAATTGAATTCAGACATGTTTGCTTTATTTGGTGTGCCCACGTTTATCTCCAAACTAGAACTCAGCTTGCTCGATACCAGAAACAATAAGCATCTGAAACTGCTGAACTCGCTTCCAAATATAGGACTGCCTCAATACTTTCTGGCCTTGATGCATGCTTTCTTAAGTAATAGAGAATTTTACTGCTCGCAGTCTGGTGTCAATTCTTCAAAATATAGACAAACGGGGGGTCTACCGTAAGGGTCAGTACTATCACCCTTATAATTAAATGTACTACTGTGTACCATTCCCATACAGCCAGATGTACAGGTCTATGTGTATGCCGATGACATCGCATTTTTTGCTGCGTAGGCGGACATTCACACAATTCACCTAATTCTGCAGACATACATAAATAGTCTAGAAACGTTACTAGAGGATATAACTTACCAGTCAATATTAACAAAAGTGCAATCGCAGTTTTCGCACAAAATGCCCCAGGCAAATTTCACTCGTGCACCAACAAGATGTCGTACTACAGGTCAAGTAAATTAGGTATTCAAAGGTAACCTACACCGGAACACTCAACTGGAGTCTTCTCATAGAAAACATGGCTGCTACAGGAGCACATATCGTAGAAGGAGCGGGAATCGAGGCACTCTAGTCGTCGGGTTGCTGCGTAGGCTCAGAAAATTATCATTGTACAAATTGAATGTCCGATGCTGGTGCGATTCTACACTTCTTCCACGCATTATTACCTGTGTGATAAGTGCTCCTCGCAGTACAAAACACTCTTGCAGTTGTTTTTTTGTCTATCTAAACAGCGTAGAAGACGTGTTTTCAGTGCGAAGTCTTAGATTAGATTTCCGCTCAAACTGAATATTCATAATTATTTATTTGTACCGCTCTCCAGTTCTGGCTCTTGTGAGATACTTAGTTTCGCAAAGAATACTCAGCCATCAATGAAATCATGCGCTGCTCTATAACATGTGGCTGATGTAATATTTAGAGGAATATTCCTCGTTTACATTAGGGACACCGTTTCCAAGACAACTACTCGCTGTTTGAGGTTTCGATAATAATAATAATAATAATAATAATAATAATAATAATAATAATAATAATAATAATAATAATAATAATAATAATAATAATAATAATAATAATAATAATAATAATAATAATAATAATAATAATAATAATAATAATATTAATATCTTTATTATTATAAATAGTATTATTATCATTATTGTTATTATTATTATTATTATTATTATTATTATTATTATTATTATTATTATATTATTATTATTGTTATTATTATTATTATTATTATTATTATTATTATTATTAATATTGTGATGGTTGTTGTTGTTGTTGTTGTTGCTGCTGCTGTTGTTGTTGTTGTTGCCACCGCCGCCGTCGTCGTCGTCGTCATCATCATTGGTACAGCACAGAGAACAGGCTTGTCGAAGCCAGATGGTGCCTTGATTGATTAGGCCTGGCATATCGGCAAACGAAAGATGGCATACAAAAAAAAGAGCTTGTTACGTAAAATGATCAGGGAAAGAAGACATGTAACGCTTTTTCATTACAGGTAAACACAATATAATACAAGCATCAAACTAACGGAAGCATTACTACCTAAACAGGAGAATGTTGAGATAAGGATTGAACAATCTTTCAACAGATTATACCCGGCACAAAAGAGGGTAGAAAGGTAGTCATGCGATAATTGTGCAGCAATAAATGCATTTCTGGGAATTTCGTAAATTCGTTTCGTTGCTACAGAAAAAAAAACGCTGTCGGGTGGGGAGGTCATTAAAAACAGCAGGAACCGAGACCTTTTTTGTAGCTTTGCCATATCGTGTTTTGACAAATGGTACAGAAAAGCGGGAAGTTTATCTCAAGATATGAAGGGAAATGCACCTTTAGTTTTGATCTCAAAGTTCTAGTAGTGCCGTAAAATACCACGGTTTGAATGAATGACGCTTTAATAGATGACAGGCGAAGTAAAGAAAACAAATTTGCAATGTCTTTAAAGTACAATTGTAAACAATGAATTTCAACATATTTTTTTTTTCAAAATACTATCAACCCTACACTGCCATCGGTAAGAACAGAAAGCGAATAGTGTGATGCCATAATGCAGGAAACTGTACGCAAGAGCAAGCATAATGGTCGCTTCAATATTGGTGGGCGCTACTGATCTAATATTAAAAAATAACCATGCGATTTTGCGTTGTCTGCCACATATGTAAGCATAATGATCAGTCCAAGACATGCCACAATCAACCACAAACATATTTTACAGAATTGACATATTTAATGGGAGTACACTGAAAGCTATCACAGGCATGAAGAAATAGGGGCGACATTCTCACTATTGCTTTCAATGAATTTTTGAAGCAAATTAGTTTCGTTGTTTTTCTGATTAATCACTAAACAATCATTAGCGAACCATGCCGCAGCCTCATGAACACCGTGTTGTAGTAGTGACATTGCTTTATTGTAACAGACGTGTTTGGTTAGAAAAGAGTGTCGTCTGCGTACTGGAATATGCGGCATTTCAGAACAGGAATAGTAAAATCATTTATGAATAAACGAATAAAAGAGCAGATGAAATACATCCCTGTGGTACACCAGCAAGCCTTTTGCTGAAAGTGATCTGATTGTCTATTTGAACTACCTGGAAGCCGCCAGAAATATAATTTTTAAGAAAGCCGTAGAACGGACCTCTGAAGACAAGAAAGTATTTTTTTTTTTCAAGTAGGGTAGAGTGGTTTAATGTGTCGAATGCTTTAGAAATATCCTAAATTAAACACAGGAAAACATATTATGTTCTAAAGCACCATGCAGTTCATCGGAAAATTTTTCAAAAAGATCAATGGCACCTCCACCTGGGACAAAACCAAATTGGCGATTGAAGATAAGCGAATTTTTTTCTAGAAACAAAGTCATGCATTACAATAAGAATTTCTCAGCTGTTTGGGATAAAATAGGCGAAACATATATAGGTCGATAACTGTCAACACTATTTTTAGTTCCGCCCTTTTAAACGGGCTTTATATCTCGGCTGCGGCGGCTGCATTTCCGATGGAGGCGGAAATGTTGTTGGCCCGTGTGCTCAGATTTGGGTGCACGTTAAACAACCCCAGGTGGTCGAAATTTCCTGAGCCCTCCACTACGGCGTCTCTCATAATCATATGGCGGTTTTGGGACGTTAAACTTACAAATCAATCAATCATTAAAGGGGCTTTACAATTGCTGTTTGAAATCTCGCGGTAGAGAAGTTGTTTCCAAGAATTCATTAAGCTTGAAGAGCAAGATCTCCGAAAATGCGTCCTAATGCTGCTGCAGCAAAGATACATAGATACCATTAGTATACCTGCTGGTTTGTGCTGTTTGAATCCAGAAACTATTCAAACGAGTTCGTCTTTTCCTGAAGATGGAAGGAAGGCAGAGGCATGTATTGGTTTATTTAAACCATTGTGGCCTGCCGGCGCTGATGATACCCCACTACGCACTTTTGCAAAGTTACGATTGAATGTATCGGCTATATTTATTTATTTATTTATTAGAATACCCTCAGGGCCCGTAGGGCATTACAGAGTGGGTGGGTACAACATATATAACACACAAGAAAAAAGACAAAATAAAGAAACAAGTATCAGATGCGCAAATCAGGAAGGCAACATAAGTCAACTAAAAATGTATAAGAATTCAAGCACATACAAGACAAAGATAGATAATGGAAACTGCGTATAGTTACAAGCATTGCTGAGAAATTGCAGTCTTGAATAACAAAGGGTCTGTTATTGATACAACGGAAGAGGGAAGGTGGTTCCAATCGGCGGCTGTTTTCGGTAAGAAGGCTGCTGAAAAGAATTTGGTGCGGCAAAACGGAATGGCAACCTTATGCTGATGATCAATGCGCGATGAGTAGTATGACGGTTGTGAAATGAGGTCTCGCTTCATTGATGGATTGTGAAAAAATATCTTATGAAAAAATATGTGCAGGATCACTAGTAAACGCACCACTAGGTTTAGCATCACTGCTTCCATTCTGAACCTGATAGTGAAAATGTCGTCGTTTTGCCGATCGGGTGTGGGTAACCACTTCATTCCTTGAAATTCCGTAATCGATACCGTGTTGTGCATTATCTGGGGAGCGTCTAATTTGTTGCAAAGCAAATATTTCACAGTAACTGCTTCAAAAATATCTGGGAACAGCCAGCTGTGACTTCGTCTCTGCTTAGCCCTTCCAATACGAGTACACGAGTGTTGCAGACTACGTATTTTCGTGCAAAACCTATCATATCACCAGCAGATCTAGTAGCAATAAAAGAAGACAAATCAAACTGTTTATTATTGACTCTAATAATAATAATAATAATGTAATAATAATAATAATAATAATAATAATAATAATAATAATAATAATAATAATAATAATAATAATAATAATAATAATAATCATAGTGTATTCAACGTGCCCAGGAACAAATATAACGTATTTGTGCAGGCGCACGCATAAATAAAATAAGAAAAAATAAAATGCAGTCTACAGAAAAAAATTTAGAAAGTGCACACGCATAGATGAAAAAAAAATTGGCGCGAAATGGGAAGAATATTAGACAAGACGAAAATCTTGGAATGGCAGTGAAAAATGAAGGGGAATATACACAACTATGTTGAAGATCTCCTGGAAAGCGGATAGAGGAACAATCTGCACATTGCAAAAAACTTCCTCATGACAGTGCAAAGCTGAAGTAAAAACAATGACAGTTGTCTGTGAAAAACATCAAGCTCATAAAAGTTTTTATTATATAGACTGTAAACTCTTTGAGCAGTATAGTGTTGAAAGAAGTTGGCAGGTACAACAAATGGTCGATGATCTCTGATTAACTTACGCGGAATCCAAAAAATTACCTAACTGAGAAGCAAAGGACAGATTATCATACCGTGAACTAGTTTGTAAAGACATAAGAAGTCAGCGTGATTTCGTCGGCAGTGATGTGATGGCAATGATAATAACATGGCAGTGCTGGAACGAGATCCAGAGGCTTTCTACCTGAAAAACATGGTTGTACATACCTATGAATTTTTCGTGGACTCACTCCATCGCGTAACTGCCAGATTTAGTGGATAATAATAATGAAGTGAAGAATAAGGAACGCTATAGTGGGTCATCATCTCCTGTGACATAGCAGGTCAGTCTGTACCACGCTTTGCTCGAGGGCGCTGCTCATTCACTTGCTATATCCATTTACTGGAGTCATTGCCCAAGCTACAAGGCCATCCCTACGCCAGAATTTAATAAAATTTTGAACAGAAACAACAGCAATACAACAATCATATGAGAGTAATGCACTTGCTAATATTCGTATAATTACTTTCACCACGATAGTAATAATAATATTAACATATGTTTCTTTTGTACTGGGTGACAGGCTTTATACCCTGAAGTCATTATGATAACCACATGTTCAGAGCGGGGGAATGAGTGAATAAACTCTCATTGGGCTCCCAAAAAACGGGTGAAATAATCGTGGTATTAGCCAGGTGCGCGTTTTAATCAGATGTTCTGGCGCCCGATAGCAATGTACGCTTGTGCCATGCATTATCACTGCAATATTTCTTGTTGTATTGGGAAGCAGTGTACGCGTGGGTTTCCAAGCAGAGGAAGTTACTTTCATTATGTTCAGAAGCGGACGCCAGACAGTGTTGTAGAACACCCGCTTGCTACGCAAACGATGCGGGTTCAATCTTCCTTCGGACTTTGAATGTTTTTAAATTTTATTGCATCTTTCTCGAATTTTCGGTCACGCACAAGATGACTTTTCGCTCACGATCAATGACGCCAACACGAGGATTTCTGCGAAATGAGCTATTTAACACTATCTCGACAATAGGTCTTGCAAGGTAGCTTTTAAGAAATATTACCGCGTCAAAATCTCCCCACGCTGTTCTTGAGCAAGGTGAGCCGAGAAACAATTACACTAGTAAAAGCATGGAAACCCGACAAGCGATATATCTTCAAACTCGCTTATGCGCGTTCTTTGTTCTGAATAAAAGTGTCTGAAATAGCCGGGTCTCGAGCAAAGACCTGATATGCCGCTATGCAGACCACATCAAAATTTCTGGAGCCCTTCACTACGGCGTCTCTCAAAATCACATGGTGGTTTTAGTACATTAAAATCCACATATATATCAATATGCTGACCTCTTAGCCATTGAAACAAGGAGGTGTGTCTTACGGTAGTGTATACATCCAATTAGAATCTGAGGTTTTACACCCCAAAACCACGACATGTATATGAGGGATGCCATTGTGTAGGACTCCGTAAATTTCTTTTATCTGGTGCTCTTTAACATGCACTGACATAGCACAGTATATATACGCGCTTCCAATATTCTGCCTCCATCGAAATATGGCCTCGGTGGCCCGGGTCGAACACGTGGCTTTCGGGTCAGTACCCGAGGGCTGTAACCAATACATCACAGCAGCAGACGGTCGCATATTCGGTAGCAGCGGACGGTTGCCCAATACGGTCAGAATGAAATGAATTTATTGGTTTCATTACAATTCCACGAACAGTTAGCGCAAAGGGGAAGACAACCTGCATAACATGTCATGCACGTAATGAAATACAATATTTCGGATGGCTTTTGTTATGTGCTCTGAAAACATAAAGAGCGTTATTTCAAATAGAGCATCTTACGATAAAAAAAAAAAAACAAATCCCTTGCTATATTACGCCAACGAATATTAGCAACCCGATGCCTAATTCTGCATGTTCTCAAAGAGTCTTCGCCATCAAATACACTAATATTTTATTGAAATTAGCCTTTGCAGATTACAAAAACAGCAGCGACAAAACAACGTGCTAACTTTCTTCGAGGAAGCTCTCCCGCCGACTATGCAACCAGACGAAATATATTGAAACTGATTACAAAGGCAGCACTCCCTTTCAAAATAAGAGTTTTTCAAGCACAGCTAAGTGATTTGTATGCACTAATTAATCAATAAAAAAACACTTGATTCACAATCGAGCAACCAACCAACCGCTCGTCGTAGTACTTGCGCTTATCAGTCAGCGATCACTGTTCGCTCTTGCTCGTGATTGTCGACATCGGGCGGAGAAAGAGGAATAAACTTTATTATAAGAGACCAGCAGGTTTATAGGTGGCTGGGCCTAGGCCTCTCATGAGTGGTCATCAAGGGCTTGCCTCGACGCCGCCTCACGGGCGTGTTGAGCTGCTTTTTTTAAAATGTTTGGCCACTTTGTCTGCCAAGCGGCATACGTTATCGCGCCAGTTTTTAAAGTTGAAACTCTGTACGCCACTAAGTGTGAAAACCGGCGAAGTAAAAGCGATGTCTAGAATTCCTGGGTACGTTGCACAAGTTTCGCCAAACGAAGTCTGCACTCTACATATGTGGGGCTTGTTTAGTTATAAAACATGATAAATATGTATAGCCCCGTGCCGTTCAGTACCACCCATAACCAATCATTATATTGAAGTTTTTTAATACAAGTCGGATCAGCCGCTTCACCATGAGAGCACAAAGAAAGGGCTTGCCAACACCAGCAGCGTCCTTAAATTCTATTGCCTCAGAACAAAAGTTTGTGATGATTTCGGCTGTATCAAATTCAGGGCTAAGCATTCGCTACAACAATGGAGCAGCGTGCAAACCCTTGCTGCAGATTTAGATAATTTCAGTGCAGTGGACTTATGATAATCGAGACAGTCCATCACAACACAACGGAAATAAATTTGAAAGTACAGCGTGCCTGTCGCAATGTCTGCCCCACGCTTTCTGTGTGGTCTTGGTTACGCTACACAATAGGCTCAGTGCATTTTCTGAAGGTTGCCTAAAGAAACCGACTTTTTGGTCAGTCCAAAAATGTGTTAATAACAAATGTGAAGTCTACATATCAAATTAGGGGGTACTACAGGAGTGAAGAATTCGACAGTCTATACAGGAAAGCTGGTTCTGTGGTCAGAACTAGAGCTGTGCGCCACCGCCGCCCACGCCGAACCCCCCCCCCCCCCCCCCCCGTCGCACAATAATTTGTAGCGTGCCGTCGTTTGTCTTATTCTCACTCGAGCGGGCATAAACTACATCCCTTCTCCTTCTTTTCTGCAGTTCTAGAATTTATGAGAGCGGCATTTGCAGTGTCTTGGGTGCTCTCTAGTTTCTGTGTATGCATGGTAGAGGAGAACGAATTGAAGAAATGAAAAGCAGAGAGGTCAACCAGATGCACGTCTGGTTTGCTACCAAGCACTGGGGGAAGGGCTAAGGGTATAAAAGAGAAGAAAGAGAGAAGTGAAGGACAACGCTTGGGTACAAGTGACCTTGTCGATTGCACGTTTATAAGCGGTCGCGTAGTCCGGTCATCTTTAGAAAGTCTAGCTATTCCCGCGTCGCTTTGCTGGCCTGCGACGCGTAGATCCATTAACCGAGGATCTTCTCTTCAAAAAAAGGTCTACTGTCTAGTGTCTCTAGCATTTCACGTAGCAAGTTGCGTTCACTCGCAAAACGATCACACGAACACAGTAGATGTTTCATTGTCTCGTCAGTGTCGCACGATTCATATCGGCCTCGTGAAAGCTACTCCTTCGCCTTCATGAAAGCTACTCCTATTCAGATGCGGCACAGTAAAGTTGAATCCCAGCGGGAGAGATTCGGTGGGGCTTGAAGCTTTCTCGATGGGTCCAATTTAGGTGGGTGGTGTTCCCGACACTGGGGTCACTCAGCCAAGTTTCCGACGTAGTGCTAGCGATCGAGCGCAGGCTCCTTGCAGCGTCGGTGTTTGACAAGGGTACGTTCTCTGGGCGTCGGCGAGGATGGATTGGACAGCATCATCAGCAAGGTCGTTACCGACAATGTCACGATGTCCCGCTAGCCACTGGAACACCCTGTCATCTCCTTTCGAAAAAAGATCGTGAAGCACATCTCTTATTTCACTCACTAGTGGTTGATGCACCCTTTATAGTAAAGCTGATTGCAAGCTCTGATGGGATGCCTTAGAGTCGCAGAACGCAGCCCATTTTCGAGGCCGGGCTTCCGCGATATGAAGTATAGCAGCGCGTTAGGTGGCAAGTTCTGCTGCTGTGGATGTTGTCCTATGGGACAGTTTGAACTTCATAGTGACTTGGTACGCCGGGATGACAACAGCACCTGTGGAGCTGTCAGCCGAGACTGACACATCGTTCTAAATGTGGGTACTTCGGCCGTATTTTTCGTTGAGTAGCGACAATGTCGCCTGTCTCAGGGACACTGTTGAATGACGGCTCTTGTTCGTCATTCCTGGAATAGTGAGACACACCGGTGGTTGTTGTAGGCACCACGGAGGTGACTGTGGTCTTGTTGCTGGAGTAAAAACCAGTGGAAGGCATTCTCTGAGAGCAGAAATTATCTTTGAAAACATCACTTGTGGTCTCTAAAGTGGTAACAGTGCGACATGGTGTCTAGAAAGTCGGCAGAGGTGTCTTAAGTGGGCTCCTAAATTGTCAGTGATAATATTTAAATCGGATGCTCTCTTGCGATCATAATTCTCCTGTAGGTTGAGGTGCAGCATGGCGATCCCAAGCACACGTGTAATGTTTGTCCTTGCAGACTTTCGAGCGTGCGGATGTTTGTCTTGCATTTACTTGCCAGTAACAGCAAGCTGTAGCGGAAAAATCCCAAAAACAATGCCTGTAGAGCTGTAACATTGACCTTATAGTTGTGCCCCAAGATTTTCCGCAGAGGAACCGCGTTCTATTGACAATGGAAGTTAGCCTTCTCCTCGGGTGATTGCAGTGGGCACTCCACGAAAGGTCCCTGTCAACAATCACACCCAAGAAGCGATGGTTTTCCTGGTAAGAAATATTTTGTTCATTGAAGGAAACGGTGTACTGTGTCATGGCTCTGCGAGTAAACGCCACCAGTGCACATGTCTCCGTTGAGACGGAAAGACCTTGTTTGCGGAGATACGTGCATGTCAGAGTGGCAGGTTGCTGGACTCTTGCACCTACACGCAGACGAGCTACAGCCGAAGACCATAAACAAATATCGTCAAAACATATGGATATTTGGATAGTACAGGGCGAAATTTCATGCATGCCTATTATTACGAGGTTAAATAAAGTGGGGTTTAATACGGCGCCCTAAGGGACGCCACGGTAGGTATATTAATTGGCGGTAGGTCCATCTTCAGTTTGTACAAAAAGGACCTTCTCGTCAAATAATACTGGATACATTGGAACATCTGACCACCAAGTCCGACAGCCTCCAACAAGTCTAGGATGGCTTCATGTGATTGATTGATATGTGGGGTTTAACGTCCCAAAACCACTATATGATTATGAGAGACGCCGTAGTGGAGGGCTCCGGAAATTTAGACCACCTGGGGTTCTTTAACGTGCACCCAAATCTGAGCACACGGGCCTACAACATTTCCGCCTCCATCGGAAATGCAGCCGCCGCAGCCGGGATTCGAACCCGCGCCCTGCGGGTCAGCAGCCGAGTACCTTAGCCACTAGACCACCGCGGCGGGGCATTCATGTGTTGCGTTATCATATGCCCCTTTGACATCGAGAAAGAGTGCAATTAATATGCACTTGAGGCTCTTTTGTTGCTGGATAATTGTTGTGAGATCAATCACATTGCCAAGAGAAGACCTACCTCACTGAAAACCCGTCATGCAGTTTGAATACACGTTGCAGCGCTCGAGATACAGTTCTAGGCGTGTAAGTATAATCCTTCCTATGGCTTTTCCAACGCAACTTGTGAGGGTAATAGGGCGAAATGATGTGAAACCAAATGGTGACATTCCTGGTTTGAGTAGGGGCACAAGTGGACTTATCTTCTACTATTGGGGAATAATTACCGCCTGCCATGAGTCGTTGGAATAGCATAACAGCTGTTTCCTGGCCTCCTGTTGAAGGTAGGCTAGAGCGGCGAAAATGATGCCATCGGGTCCTGGTGAAGATGATCGTCGCGAAACCACCAAAGATGCGTCAAGTGCTTCTATAGTGAAAACACTGTTCACTTCGGAGATGCGGGGCTCAGGCAAAACACTCTTAATGGCGCAAGCCGACGTGGCGGGTACACCAGTGATTCGCATACAAAACGCATTTGCCACTTCAATTTCGGAGCAGCCTAAATGTAGGGCTAAAGCCAGGAAAGAATGTCTTTGTAAATGAGTCGAGCACAGGCCACGATTAGTGCTCCAGATGTGTGACAACCGTTTTCGGGGATCCAGTGACTGACAGAATAATTTCCAGAGTTCCTGTTGAAGCCTGTCTAAACGTCGTTGAACCTTTTGTGTATGCATCGTGCTAACCTAAAGCCACCTATTGCTTTCGTCCGCCTGTATCTCCTTTCCTCCCTTCGGCGAAGCGCACACAGTTTTTCCAGTTAAACGTCGAAATTTGAACGCTTGCCGCTGAAGGAGAGGAAACAGGAAGCTTCCCTCATTGCCTCTTTGATGACATCCTCCATGTTCTGCTCAGGGTCTTCACGGCATGCATTTTCCACGAGTTGCTGAAATTCGCACCAATCAATTCTTCGTATTGTGGTCATAGGAGAGGAGTTAGTAAGGCCCCTTATTCGCATATAGGTTGCACTTTGGTCACTCCCATGCGTTTCGATGTCTCAAAACCACTGTACTTGCGACCGGAAGTTTCTGGATACCAGAGTCAAATCGAGGCAACTGCTGTACGTATAAGAACTCGCAGGCATGTAGGACTGCCATCATTCAAGAAAATTAGGTAATGCTTTGAGGCGAATGACACGAGGTTTCTTCCTTTAGCGTTTATTGTCAAATTACCCCAGATTTCGTGATGTGCGTTGAACTCTCCACTTATTTATAACCCATGGGCCCATAATTGCTGTCAGTCGGTCTTGTCCAAACCGTTCAGATGGTGACATGCAGACACCAATTATTGTGAATGACACTTTCTGCTTTTTAACACGGAAGCAGACATATTGATTGTCATCATGAGGTAGAACTGCGTGATGCACATGTGTGAAATGCGTGCGAATGTAAACAACCTTCTTGCTGCATTCCTTGCACGTCAAAGAAACGAAAGTTTCATGCCTTGACAGTTTAAGAGGTTTTTCTACGTTTGATTCACGTATAACAATTAGAGGAATACGATTCATAAATATGTACTGACGGAATGATGAGATGCGAAATCTCAGGCCTCTCGCGTTCACCTGCAGTATCGATGCTCGTCGAACCTCGTTGGGGCAAGCATCGCATTACATGGCGAGCACAAGCGACAAACCGTAACATGAAAATCATGAGATGCGTGCCATGTAACAACATGACTACATGCCACGCTTATGATGCGCTCTAGGCCATTTCGCTAGCGTCACTTATACCAAATATGGTATGACGGTACGTGAATGGATGACGAAGGTATCTGACTGGTGCAAACATGATAATCATGAGATGCGTGTCATGTAACAACATGACTACATGCCACGCTCATGATGCGCTGGCCGCCATTTGGCTAGCTTCAACTAGAATAAATTACGGGACTTGAGTGAATTACGAAGGTATGAGACTGCTGCAAACATGATAAACAAGTGATGCGTGTCATGTAACAACATGATTGATTATATGCTACGCTCATGATGCGCTTGCGGCCGTTTGTTTCGCTAGCTTCACAGATACCCAATTTGGCATTACGTGACGCGAAAAGACGACATACATAAATGACACATCCAAACATGATAATCACGACACGCGTGTCATGTAAAAACATGACTACATGCCACACTCATTATGTGCTCGCGGTCATTTCGCTAGCTTCACAAATGCCAAATTTGGTATCACGTGAGATCAATGGATGACGAAGGTATGTGAGTTGTGCGAACATGATAACCATAAGAAGCATGTCATGTGAGAACATGACTACGTGCCACAGTCAAGGCGTCGATACACTTCGACGTGTCCCAGCGCGCGTGCGCGCGGGCGTTGGTTTCGTAGCGTCACACTGGCGTTGCCACGCCAGGCGCCGGTCCTGCCATATACTCACAGGCACGCGCCGCACGGCGTTGCTTTGACGCATGCGCGTTCCAGCGCATCAGGCGTCCCTCCATTTCGAAAAGAGGCAGACGTAGTGCTGTCAAGGTAACGCATCTGCGCCAAATGCAGCATGTCGCATTTCGCCCCGGATGCCGTCGGGCTACGCCAATCGACGCTGGTCGCGCCGGTTGTGCCTGGCGTCAGACTATAGGCTGCTTGCGGTTTGTTAACGTAGCGTCGCTGTTCTTAGCGTGCGCACGCGTCAACGTTACGTTGGAATATATGGGCTCTTCATGATGCACTCGAGGCCGTTTCGCTAGCTCCACATATACCAAATTTGGTGTTACAAGACTTCACTCGATGATGAAAGCATATGACCGGTGCACACATGATAATCATGAGACTCCTGTCATGCAAGAACGTGACAAGATACCACGCTCATAGCGTGGTTGCGGCCGTTTCGCTAGCTCCACATATATTAAATTTGTCATCGCGGGTCGCGAATAGATGACGAAGTTGAACGACACATCGAAACATGCTAATCATGAGACGGAAGTCGTGTACGGCATAATTTACTTCCACTTCGTACCGTTGTGCTGAGTTTGTGCCTCGTACCGTTGTGATGAACCTTTCTTATTCGTGCTTCGCATATCATCGATTCCCCCTGTGCGTGGGGATTTTTGCAGTTTCCAGAGATTCAAGAATGAACACCTTTTTCTCTCTAGAGGAACTCCAAGCGGCTTTGATGGCATGCAAACGATCTTCATCGCCTGGTCCGGATGGGATTACGTACATGGCTCTTTGCAACCTCGGTGAAGCAGCTCGACGGGCCCTTCAATCAGTGTACAACGACTCATGGAGCAGCGGATTAGTTCCCCATTCGTTGAAATCCAGCCGCCTTGTCCCTGTGCTTAAACCAGGTAAATCTCCTCTGGACTTGACCTCTTATCACCCCATCGCGCTTACCAGCTGTTTCGGGAAAGTGATGGAGAGGATGGTTTTGACTCGCCTAGAGTGACACCTAGAGCATCACGATGCTATGACGGGCTTTCGGCGTGGGCGGTCTGCAATTGATTGATTTGTGCGGTTTAACGTCCCAAAACCACCAAATGATTATGAGAGACGCCGTAGTGGAGGGCTCCGGAAATTTTGACCACCTGGGGTTCTTTAACGTGCACCCCAATCTGGGCTCACGGGCCTCGACATTTCCGCCTCCATCGGAAATGCAGCCGCCGCAGCCGGGATTTGAACCCGCGACCTGCGGGTCAGCAGCTGAGTACCTTAGCCACTAGACCACCGCGGCGGGGCATGGCGGTCCGCAATTGATAATGTTATTGACTTGGTCTCGTCTGCTCAGCTTCAAAAAAGACTGAAACGTTTATCTGCGGCGTTGTTCTTTGATGTGAAAGGTGCATACGATAACGTATCACATGAAGCCATTGTTGATGTCATAGAAAATGTTGGATTAGGGGGTCGGGTTTACCATTGGGTCGACAGCTATTTGAAAGGCAGAACTTTCTTTGTACAGACGGAGACTGGCACAAAAACGCATCATTGCATCCGTCGTGGTGTGCCTCAAGGTGGTGTTAGCCCCACACTTTTTAATCTAGCACTCCTCGGCCTGATTGACACACTTCCAAAATCCGTTCATCTATCAACATATGCAGATGTCATCTGCATCTAGGCGTCAGGCGTAACGCGCCTTAATTTGCGTGCCCAGCTTCAGAGAGTTGCTACACTAGCGACAAAGTACCTTGAAGAACGGGTACTAGAGCTGTCATCAGAGAAGTGCTCGCTATAGCACTCACGCATAAGGCGATGAGCACATATGTTATTAAAATCAGCAGACACATGATCAACTACTTGAAGACCCACGGATTCCTCGGAGTCATAGTTGATCTCGACCTTTCCTGGAGCCCTCACATCGCCCACATGAAAGCTAAACTCACCATGATCACCCACGTGCTGAGGTTTCTTGCTGGCAAACGTGGGGTGCATCGGTACGAGCGATGCTTCAACTCTACACTGTTCTGTTCCTGGGTTATATGCGATACAGCTTACCCGCGCTTTGCGGGATCCGAAGAACAAATTTGCACGTCCTCCAGTCGACCCAAACCCAAGCACTGAGAACTTGCCTTGATCTCCTGATATGCGCGTCTACAGTAGCGACAGTCATCATTGCGCGTGATTACCCAGTCAACGCCTACATCCGCGTAGACGCTTTGAGAATTCACCTTAGACATTTGGTTCGGCTACCATCACATCACCTTGCCTCACTTCGAACTTCTAGGCCTCACTCAGCGTTCAGCGCAACAGTAGCTCAGCATTGCGCAGTGCTTTCATTGCACTTCACGCATGCAGTACGGGCGCCGATACTATTATGGTGCCTACACCCACTCAAAGCCCTGTTTACAATTCCTGGCATCCAAAATAAGAAAACGTCGTCGCATCTCGCCCTAAAACAGGCCACATTACTCTTCCTGCAAGAGAAGCACAAAGAATGCTTTTACATTTACACGGATGCCTCGGTGTCTTCAGTAAGCTCAGCAGGAGCGGTGCTCATTCCCGCGAGGCATATCACAATTCAATTCATGACATCGCAATTGACACCGTCGACAGCTGCAGAACTCGCCGCCATACGTGTAGCTCTGGAGTTTACAGTTGAAGAACCTTCGCGAACTTGGTCTATCTTTGCGTACTTGAAGCCAGCTCTTCAATGTCTTATGCCACTTTGTCGCCATGGACCTAATGAACAGTTAGTAGCTGAAATAAGGCTTCTTCAACACACAGCAATCGAGAAAAGCACAGCATAGTGTATCAATGGATACCAGGTCATTGCGGTATATAGGGCAATGACCACGCAGATGAGGCCGCTAGATCTGCACACGACAGTACCCAATACACAGCCATCCCGTTCTCAAGAACCAACGCAGCTACAAGACTTCGTTCGATTGCACGTGACCTCACATTAGTACAGTGGAACTCAACAGACTTCACAAACGCGCGCCTGCATAACTTGGATCCCGATCTGCAGCTTCGTCTTCCCCCAAAGATATCTCGAGCTGAGGAGACTCTTCTATGCCACCTGTGGCTTGGAGTGGCCTTCACGAACGCATACTCTTATCTCATCGGGATGGCCAGCTCTCCTACATGCACTTACTGCAGTTGCGAAGAAACCATCGCGCACCTTCTGTGTGAGTGCACCTATTTCAACGTGCAAAGACAAGAACTCACTGCAGCTCTGGATAGACTAGACAATCGGCTTTTGTCGGAACAAAGAATTCTGGGTCATTGGCCAAGCCCATCTTCAGCCCAGAAGGCTTTGAAAGCTTTGCTGCGCTTTTTGCGGACAACTGGCCTCAGAGACAGAATATGGTGTCTTATACTCTTTGATGTTGCCTTTCCTGTGTCGCAATTGTTTTTGTAATTTCTCCCTCTCTTTGCTACATTTCTTTTTAACATCTTTCAATCCCCTCACCCCTTTCCCCAGCACAGGGTAGCCAGCCGGTCTAAGAAGTGGCTAACCTTCCCGTCTTTTCGCTTAAACTTTCTTCCTCCTCCTCTTCCTTCCCACTGTGCATGAGATCTGTCAATTTTTTTACTTCTTCATTGAGCGTCGTATGTTGTGGTCTTCTTTTTATTAGGCTCCAGCCATCTGGGAGTCTTTGCAAAATAGGAGAAGTAGTTCTCTAATAATGGAGGAGTGACTGACGTTTGCCTGCTCTGAGGGTTTGGCCAAGAGTTCAATAGTCGTGATTGATTTTGTTTATTCTTTTTTTCGTAAGCGTTTATATAGTGTCCTTATTGATTAGCGAGTGTATTTTCAGATAGTACGACTAGGCAGATGTCGTTTTCTTCACCTGTACCAGGGGCTTTCCTCTTATCTGCTTCCCTTTCTTCGCAGAAATCGCCAGTGGACTTGTTTTTACGCAATGACATCTCATCCGTTCCTGTGGCATTGGTCCCAAGCAACGATGGTATCATACGGATGAAGAATCCAAAAATTATTCAGACGGAGTTGAGAGCTGCCACAACTCACTACCAAAGCATCACAGAGGTCAGGCAGTTCGGTAAGGGTGGCATTCTTTGCTTCTCGTCTGACCAGCTCTGTGTTCGAGACCTACTAGAATGCTCGGTATTCGCTACCAACCCGGTGAGCGCATTCATTCCACCTCACCTAGCTTGCGTCAAAGGCCTCGTTCGGGGTGTCGATGTCAACTTGACCCCAACTGAGATATTAGATATGTTCTCAGAAGCAGGTGTGATAGCTATCTATAGATGTAGTCGAGTTGTGGACAAGAACAAGGTCCCAACGGAGTCCGTGATTGCTACATTTGCCGGGTCGAATCGCCCAACCGAAATCAAAGCGTGGCCTTCAATATACAGAGTGGAGCCACTATCACCTCGTCCCATACAGTGTATTAAGTGTTGGCGTTATGGGCACACAGTGAAAGGGTGCAGGTCAGTACCTAGATGCAGAGTTTGTGGTTAGACGCACAACTCAAGCGACTGTAAAAGTAATGAAGAAAAGTGCTGTCTTTGCCATGAAGCACACTGTGCTGATAACCCAAACTGCTCAGCCAAGGCACGTGAAATCCAAATACTTGAAATTGTAGACAGAAGGCGATGCTCCCGAAAGGATGCCATTGCTGAAATCCAAGCCCGAACTCAAGGATATGCCGGAGCAGCTGCCCGCCATAACATAGCCATGGAAGCATCCTTTTTCCTATCAATCGCGGACATGATCGAGAAGGCTGTGGATAAGGCGATGCAACGCCTTGCTACCACCCTATGTGAGTCGCTGTCGCACATTGTGAATAACCAAATCGCACAAGTCTAGGGAGCACAGATAGATATAAGTACGGCTGTAAAAGATGCTGGGTCTGCACACCCGAGGAGTGAGGCAGATATGAGATAACTCCACCAGGTGCACAGCCTGCAGAGCCCTCTGGAGAAGGCGTTCAGAGACAAAGCGAGGTTGCACAGGAAGCTTCTCAGGACACACTATGGACATAGATCTCATATGCCTAAAGCGTTCTAGATCCCCTGCATCGAAAAAACCTAGCTCGCCGAAACATGTAAAAAGCAAGAAATACCAGAAAGACAACCTTTCGAAAACCGATTTTCTAAAAGAAAGTATTTTAGATAAGGTGATTGCCGAAACCATTTTAACGAAATCATAGGGTCTCTTAAAATTATACATTGGAATTGCTGATCTCTTCACTCAGCCATAACAGATCTGTTATACCTGTCTTCCAAATTCGATCTGGCTATTATTGCATTACAAGAAACTTGGCTATCCACACATCATGTATTTCACCTACCCAACTTCCAAAGGTGGAGGTTTAGCTTTCTTTATAAACAATAAAATTACTTTAAAAGTCAAAAACTCATACAATTGTATGTCTTCTGAATGCGAAATTTTCGCGTTAGATATTACCTTGCCAGGATACTTGCCTTTCTCGCTAATAAACGTCTACTTTCCTGTAGGCGTTCAAGACACGAGACTGTTAGATATGGCTGCTAATTCAGGCTGTAAAGAAAAAATTATAGTTGGTGACTTCAACTCTCACCATACCTGCTGGGGTTTTAGAAAAGATCAGTGTGGACAACGGTTGTGGGACTGGTCGGTAGACAACAACTTATGTCGCCTTAACGCTAGAACTCCCACACTTATTCGAGGTCATTCACGCTCCGCTTTAGATTTAAGTTTTGTAAGCTCGGCCATTGCCAGTACATCGTGGACAGCCCTTGATTGCGCCTCCAACAGTGACCACTTTCCAATAATGTTCGAGATCGCTTGCCCCGTCAAACCATCATGCTTCCATGCCCGAACCTATATAAATTATGCAAAATTTCAACACGACCTAAAAACTGCTTTAGACGCTCCTTCTCAGGATGGAGATGACACTAAAGCTATGAAAAGAAGTGCAGTAATTAAAAGGGCATACAAAAAAAAAATTGCCCGCAGCTTCCCTCGGGGGAACACTGAGGAGGATGCGGAGCATATAATTGGTTAACGGGGTGTTAGAGTGCGACTTACTTTGGTTGATGGCTAAATTGGTTAACGTGGTTGTGAAATGGGGTGTTAAATTGCGACTTACTTGGGTCGATGGCTAAATTGGTTAACGTGGTTGTAGGAGGGGGTGTTAAATGAGTGAACACGTACACACGTATGCGAAAGGGCGGCGCTGGTCGAAGGGACGTCGATCATTGTGTTTGTGGATTCGTTGGAATTCATTTCACCGCGACCTTGGACGTCGACGCGCCGTACAAACCAACCGACGAGCGGCAACTGAGCGAGCGAGCGCCGACCTTGAGTATATATACAGCGCGACGGCGCATGCACTGTCAGCTGTTGAATGTTCTCGAAGCGCGACGCCACATGCGCGTCCACTGGAGAATCAGGAGAATTGTAGATGTCGAACGCGGTGTGTAGAGGAGGAAGGGATGCACAGATGGTGGAAGAGTGGGCGACGGCGCGACGGCGCATGCGCGCGCGTCAGCTGTCGAATGTTCGAGAAGCGGTGCGGACGGCGCGGACGGCGCACTACAAGGCGCGAGTATAAGATGCTTCCGCATCTAAAACGCTGAATTCACTGTTAAATCGGCGAAGAGAATACCCTATAGGCCCTGGTGGAATTCCAACTGTTCACGAGATCACAGACGAAGACAGGCAGCTTGGAAGAAGCTAATACATAATCAGTCCCCTAAGAACTGGTCAGATTATAAATTTCTTGCCGCTGTATTTAAACACACGGTGGCCCAAGCTAAAGAAGATTATGATAAAAGACATTTCGATTTTCTCTCAAAATCCAAAAATAAGAAAGCTTTATTTCAATATATGCGATCTCGCAAAATCCTGCCGTCTACATTAAATACTGGTTCTGAAAAACTATCATTGGAAGAAACGAAGAACTCCTTAGAGTCAATTGGCAGAGGTCTAGAAATTAGATTTTTTCGATTATGGCTTTCAACTGGCAAAAGTCATAAAATACATTCTAAAATACATGACATTTCTAAAGTAAATTATGGAGCAAAGTACATAACTTATGCAGATGATACAACTATTTTCTTTCTCAGCAATTCTTACGAAACTCTTCAAAATAACATTAACATAGCTCTGCGCGACTTACACAAGTGGAGCGTAATCAATTCTCTTGAAATCAACACAGCCAAAACAAAAGCTATTATCTTCACACCCCGACAATCACCTGTAGCACCCACTCTGAATCTTACCACAGGAAATTCACGTATCGAGATTGTTGACTCAGTAAAATCACTTGGTGTATTTCTTCAAAAGCATCTATCATGGGACATTCATATAAATCATGTTGTTACACAGGTAGCAAAGGTAGTAGGAATTCTGGCGAAATTCAAATTCCACTTGCCAACAGCTGTCAAGCTTCATATTTTAAATGCACTATTTCTTTCTCGCTTAAATTATTGCTGTCTAGTCTGGGGCACAACAACGTTAACAAACCTGAACCACCTGTTTGTTTTACAAAAGAAAGCACTTCGCCACATTGCATGCGTGCAAAAAACTGCGCACACAAAAGCCCTGTTTATAAAATATAACATCACGTCCATACACAATTTGTATCCATTAAATCTAGCCAGAAAATATAAGCACAATAAAGACGGACTACTTCGTACATTTTCTGAGTTGACACCACTCACAAGGTCATATAATTCACGAAATGATGATATCTGGAAAATACCTTTTTCACGCATAATGATAACAAAACAAATGCTTCGTCATACGCTTCCAAAGTTGTTAAATGAACTCCATTATTGTAAAATCATTTTAGAGACAACTGGGAACAGTGCAATCAAAGCATTTTTTGCCGCCAAGGATTGATGCTCTTTCTTTTTTGTAAAAAAGTATAGATTCTGTTCAACAAGTTTTTCAAGTTTAAACTGTTTTCTCTTCTTTTTGACTTTTTTCAGTTATTTTTTTTTGCATGAAGAAATGCTGATTGCGATCTCATGATTATGTGAATGATTTACCATTAGATAGTGTGCACATTTTTGTATTGTATAGTGTTTGTTGTAAATATTGTAATACTGTGTTAGTATAAGTATTGTATTATATCAGTACTGCATAATCACTTCCATGCTCTCGCTGTATGCCATGTAAAACGGGGGCTCGAGGCTTCTCAAGTGGATAAATCCACTTTTTCTCGAGCCCTCCTGTTCCACAACACACACTTGTGTACGAAATAAAGTTTTGATTTGATTTGAAAAGTCTAGCATAAGCACTGACTTCGAAAACGTAACGCTGTCTGAAGTATCAAAAGTCATTCGAGATCTACCATCGTCAGCTCCTGGTCCAGATAGAATCACAGTTCCTATGATTAAAATTTTATTCATGCTATCCCCCGGCGACGTCCTCAATCTTATAAACTACTCTTTAAAGAATGCCTGGATACCGTATGACTGGAAAATATCTAAGGTAATCCCATTAATAAAAAACAAGGATTAGGTTTTACCATAGAAAACATCAGACCCATCTCGCTAACTTCGAACATGGTAAAACTCATAGAGAGGGTTCTAAAGGGCCGAATAAACTCCTGGATGACGAATAAGGTCATAATAAAGCCCAATCAAATTGGTTTTCGTTGTGAACGCTCAATTTGGTGCGCCCATGCGGATTTAGAGAGTCGAATACAGCTTGCTCGTAAAAGGAAACAGCACGCCGCATTAGTAACTCTCGACATAGCTAAAGCGTACGACAGTGTCGAGCACTCTATTCTACTGACCACCTTGCAGAGTCTAAAGTTTCCTCAGTATATTACTGAGTGGATAGCAGAATTACTAAAATCAAGGGAATTGTATTGCGTGAAGGATGGCTATTGTTCGCATAAATTCAAACAGAAACGTGGTGTTCCCCAAGGGTCCGTCCTATCTCCAGCATTATTCAATATACTGATGAGCTCTATTCCAATTGTTCAGGATGTCAGTGTCTACATTTATGCAGATGAGATGGCGTTCTTCGCTGCAGAGAGCGACATTTACTCACTACATCAAAAACTGCAAAGATATATTATTACACTAGAAATTTGGTTGCAATTCATTTCATTGTCATTGAACATCAATAAAAGTGCGCTCTTGGTGTTTCCTATAGCAGATACAGTTTCAATTTCTGTATTGTATAATCGGGAACCTATTCCACAAGTTGATTCAGTCAAGTACTTAGGAATGATTTATAATGAAAAGCAAAATTGGAGCCCACACATTGAATATATAACAGCAAAGGCACAACGGGCGTTAGGTTTATTACGCAGGTTAAGCAACAGAAAGTACGGGCTGCGCAGACACACGATGTTAATGATATATAAAATGTATGTGCGACCAATATTGGAATTTGGGTGTGTATTATTCTCGGGGCCCGCTGGTTATAAAATTAAACCGCTAGTAATGTTAGATCGAGAAGCCCTGCGAATATGCCTGGGACTTCCCAGGTTCGTGGCGAATAATGTATTGTATCAAGAAGCACGATTGCCAACACTTCTCTGTCGATTCCGCATTCTAACGGTTCAAACCTTCTTAAAGTTCTACAGTTTACTGGCGCGAAGATCAGAGTACGCATTTATCAGCGACCCTGACTCTTTCGTTCTTGCACATTAGCCTCGATTTCATACCCCTCAGATAATTTTCGTTAAAAAGAAACTGGATTGCATAAATGTAGACATTAGCACAGTAATTGAAACTGATTCCTCAACCATCAACATTAGAATATAGTATGATAAAATCTTCCCCCCACAAGCCAAGTTGCAATCTCTTAGATTTTTGACCACTTCATTAAACGATTACTTGGTACATGCAGAAATAAAAAATGTAATAGCTACAGATGCTTCTGTCAACAATGAAAAGGCAGGCGTAGGAATTGCGTCTGATTTCCTCGGCTGGTCTTTTTCAGTAAGGCTTCCAGATTTCACTCCTATATTTGAAGCCGAGCTAATAGCTATTATTTTAGCTTTTCGTAAAATTCCTACGACCGAGACCAGTGCAATCATCCTAACAGACTCACTTTCGGTGTGTGCAGCTCTGACAACCTCTGAACAATCTCGTGCCCTAGCAGCGTTCCACACATTAGCACCGCCACATTTAAAACTCCTCAAATTAGTGTGGGTCCCAGGTCACTGCGGAATACAATTAAATGAATTGGCAGATGCTTTGGCACGAGCATCACTCGATGGACCAGTAATTTCAGTTCTTCCCGAGTTAGAATACTTATCAGGGGTTAGATATAGAAAATTCGCTATTTTTACAGATAGTTTAGAAAATATCACACAATGGACAGATTATCAGCACCTCAAATTTCCATGGAAAGCCCAGTGGAGTCCGTCAAAAAAACTTGAAATTATAATCTCCAGATTCCGGTGCCGTGTCCCCCCATTAAATTTTTATTTACACAGAGGTGGTCTGACACTTTCCCCCCTTAGTCCGTTCTGCGAAGAATCAGAAACTATTGAACATTATTTTGGCTCATGTCGTAACTATGTATTAATTAAGAAACGACTTTTAGATACTTCATTTGCGAAGCCAGGTTTAAATTTAACCACAGGAAATGTTCTTAGTTTTGGTGCCTCTGTTTTGGGAAATTGCCACAGAGATGCATTCGATGCGGTGTGTAATTTTATTGAAGACTCTAAACGTTTTTCAACATAAAGCCCACGTTAACAGATACCTTCCCCCCCCCAAAAAAAACGGGTCGAAAAGTAATTTTCAATTCTGGATAAATCCGTGACATACCAAATTAATCGGGTTTGGCAAAACCAGCTGTCTCGTCGGCTCCTAAAATCAAGTTGTAGCTATTAGTGTCTACTTTGTTGTTGATTATTTTTTCTCACTATCTAAATCTTTGGTTTCTTTCTTTTTTTTTAACATACTGTCTTCACTATACAATTCCCCCAACCCCCCCCCCCCCCCCTTTTTTTTTTTGTTGTAAGCAATAATGCAGTTATCGTCCATATGAGAATATATGTTCTCTTGGCCAATCCCCCAGAGTGGGTACGAGCCATGGATCAGAGGATACAAAACAAAACAAAACAATGTAATCCAAAGAATCTTTTGTTGCTGCAGTTCAAATGAAGTCGGCAAGTCCCCGTGAGCACACGTAGAACCAATGCGCGCATTCGAAGCACATAAACGACTACTGCTTTTTTTCTGGGCTTCATTCGCTTTTTATTCCCATTACTGCTCTCGTTTGTTTCTCCAGATCAGGGTAACGAACAACTCGATGTCTGCGTAGCATCTTTACTTTTACTTCAGAACACACCATGCCAAATGGCCGACCTAATTTGCAAACGAGAATATTTCTGCCAACAAGAACATTCCAGAATTGTTTTGTTGTTTAAAAATTGTAATGACGAAATTTGTGAGATAAGCAGAACAACTTATCTGCATTTGATTGTGGTATAATATGATTTTCAATGGGGGCACCAGACAGAGTAAATGGAGCGTCGGAGTGGTGTAAAATGTAGATTTTTCTAAGCCATGATTGGATTGTGTAGTTTGAAAGTTGTATAAAGTGGGAGACAAATATTTTTACCATGAAGTTTATCTGCCGAAGTGTACGTTTTAATTACTCAGATATTTACACAGGTCGATATATTGTGGGGTTTAAGAAATAGACAAAGCGTACTTCATCATACAGTCTTGCAGGCGTACACCACAAAAATTGCCATATTTTATTAGACTTCAGCCACTTCAAACGAGCCGCAATGCGTGATAAATAAATCTAGGGTCTGGCGTGATAAAAAATAACATCAAAATAAGTTTTCTATAGTCAACCTAACGTGGAGGTTAGGCGACATGGGCGCCTAATTTTTACAGACACTTCAAGCGAGAAGTCCGCCATACATTAGAAAAAAAGGAGCTATAGACTATTTATTTTAACGAGCCTACAGAGGCGGAATGTATAGAAATAGCAAATGCGGAGTCCCTAAAGGCAGCGATGACAGAAATCAATAAAGAAAGATGGCAGTTGTGAGGCACATATTGACCGTAAACTTACTTCACTGCGTTTATTAGATGTTTCACTGGTCTTCTACGTCACATTGCGTCGGGCGCACTCTGTTCTATCTTCGGACGCACTACCTGGAATGCATTTAAAATGACTTAGTTGCAGCAAATTATCACAATAGCAGTGCGGAGCCAATTGTGACAACATTACATGTTATAATCATCTGGTGGCTTCGATGAGGGCGTAGTGCAACCTCAAATGTCCATCATGTTTAGTGTGAAAGTCAACAACAGTCGTTCAAGAACAAGTAAGGGTTACTAAAGAGAGGCCGTCTTTCCAAACATGGCTTGGTAACACTCTAAAGCACTACCTCCAGCAGAACTCCACATGTAGAGCTTTCTAGGAGAACCATTATTTTAGTTTACTTTTTTCCAACCACTTTGGTTCCTAGTAAGACCAACAACAATGATTCTTCTGTATATTCCTGTTGTGTAGAAACAGCTATACAAGTCATTGAAGGTACGTTTCATGCATTATATTTGTGGAGCTAAACTAAAACAAAATATAGAATAGTGAGAAATGATGAATTATTAAAATAGGTTATGAAGACTTTGCTACAATTTCTAAGAAACTTCCCGTTTCTCATATTTGGTAATAAAACACCTACATTGGATATACCACCCGGCTCCTGTTATCAAACATTGCCCCTGGTTCATTCTTACAAAAGTACATCCAACCTACATAACCATCTTCCTTCCAAAGCGAGAGAATTGGGAGGTGGTGCGAATAACTCCTAGATTCACGGATACTCTCTTGTACTTTCTGATGGTTTAACAGTGCAGTAAAATGCTCACGCGACACATGGCTGACCGAGGAAGCTATTACGCGGTCGCTAACCAACACATTATCGAGGCTCTTGAAAATTTTACCCTTCAGGCAAATATGCACGTACGAGCAATTTACGAGCATGTTATCTAGTCTACCTAGCCATCTGATATTAAGAAATAAACTGATGGCATTCAAACTAAGTTTTGGATAGAAACACTTTGATGCGCACTTGGCGCTTAGTGTCGCGAAAGTGAGCAGCTCGCCTACACTAACACATAGAAGTGAAGATCTTAGTTTGTTCCAGTTTCGTTTATGAGTGCAACACTAAACGGGCACGACTGAATGTCAAACATGAGAGTAAAGTTGATGTTGTAGACCTAATGTTAGTGAAGTAACAAACACTCGCCGTGGTGGTCTAGTGGCTAAGGTACTCGGCTGCTGACTCACAGGTCACGGGATATAATCGCGGTGCGCCGGCTGCATTGTCGGTGGAGGAAAAAATTCTGTAGGCCCGTGTGCTGAGATTTGGGTGCAGGTTAAACAATCCCAGGTGGTCGAAAAAAGTGCCAAAAGTGTACCTGGAGCGGCCATGTTCTCTTACATCACCGTATTGTAGAATTACGTGAGATCAAGTTTACATGAGTTGATTGCCAACCTCTGTTCTTATATGAACGCCGTCGCTGCGCACGAGCCTTGTTGTGTTTATCTACTGTTCCGCCCCGCAAGAAACTTGTTTTTTTAGCAAGCGCATAGATGCTACTAATATTATTACTCCTAAATATGCTAGCCTTGCTTCGTAAATCATTCGAATATGTTGCTATCGCATTCATTGCTTAGTCCTTTCGGCGAAACGGACTTTCTTACCATTATTTATGTTTGTAATTTCTTTTAGTAGTCTGACTGTCTGAAATACCGCGTTTTCAAACTTGTGGGAAGTTTCGCAGTTGTGTTCATTGGCTGCAACATATAAGCCTAGCAAGCATAATATGTCTACTTTATAAATGACGTGGCTTTCCGAGGTTGTGAGCCATATACATATCCCTGCGTGATTTCAGCTTTGTTCGCTGTCTTTGTGTTCTGAACCTCCGCGCGTAGGTTTGTGAACTCGTAGCTCCGATTTCTCAGTGGAGCAGATGAGGACTGCGCACTCTAAGAGACCTGTTCGTTTTTATTACTGCGGCCCAAGGCAGGCCCCTCCATGATGGTGTCATGTCCTGCTGTGCCTACGCTGCGATGTAAAAGAAATGGACGTAGGCGCGAGGAAGAGGAGCGCGTGGGCCACCGAATAAAACAGTTTGTTTTCGTAGCTCAATGCAGCAGCATCATTCTTGTTGTCTCTTTCCGTCACAGTAGTGACCGCGGACCAAGGCACGACCTTGCAGAAGATTTCACGGACACTCACGCTAACCAACTTGTCTCTGACCCACCTAGTAGCATGGCGCCACAAAAAGATGAAACGACTATGGTACCCTGCGTACGGTTAGCACAGAAAATTTCCGAATTTCGGCCAAGAAGTTCAGCCAACTGGCACCTGAAGATGCAGGCTGGCTTCAACCTGCGTAACATCATCTCGCAGCAGAAAGACGTAAGCCATCACGGAAGCTTTGCTTCCTCGTGCTCTGTGATGTTTTGTGCGTTCTCCTGGACAACAGGCAGATTACCTACTTAGAGGTTTCGTACTAGCCCTATCACACCGGGCAGTTCCGCGTCACTTGCTTCCTGCCGTGCTAAACGTTAGATTTGAATCTCCAGCGATCACAACTATGCCGCTGAAACAAGCCAACAAGCGTTGTCAGATTCTACCAGGTTTTGGCGCAGCACTCAGCAACAGGTACTTCGCAGCTTCGCAGGTAACCACGCAGACAGTGCATGACATGGTATCAAACGCCACACCCAACACGACCCTGTGCACCCCCGTTTCACGAATAAGTGTCCACAAACGCCAGCTGCTTTATGTACCACACTATCTGTAGCCAGTACCATAGTTAATCTACCACCGCAACTCTGTTAAGCAGCACCAACATCGCCATGTGATGTGTCAACGTCAGCGGCCGTAAAAAAAACTTGCCTAAACAGGTGTTTCCGCTTCTTCAAGTAAACAGACAACCATGTTCTCTGACGTCACCATGCCACTTGAGAATGCTCGACGCTCACAGCGGGCGTCCTCCAGCTTATAGGTGTGACGACTCCTGCAGCGCATCTGCTGCACACACACTCTGCGTCCCGT
This sequence comes from Rhipicephalus microplus, assembly GCF_013339725.1. NCBI lineage: Eukaryota > Metazoa > Arthropoda > Arachnida > Ixodida > Ixodidae > Rhipicephalus > Rhipicephalus microplus. The sequence goes on along the minus strand of NC_051167.1, from coordinate 234,733,268 downwards.
GACCACGCCGAAGCTGCAGACTGTGACCGCTCATGCTCGGACGATGTCCATTGAGACGATTTTTTTGCCGCATCTCTGGCACCGTGTTTTGTGCACGACTGGGTGGCGGTTTGCCAAATAAACACAAACGTGAGCGCTGCCTCCATGCGAGCACAAATGAACCATTTGATACCGCACGTTTCCAAATGCAGAGCGCAGGGAAGCTGCAGGTGACAGCTGCCTCCCGCTTTCTCTAAGGTACCTGCTTGCACACGTCAATCAGGATCTTAACTCGTACACTTCGCAACTATCAGTCTCTACCTCCCAAAAAAGTTGAGCACGCTTTCGCCACACTGCCTTCTCTAACAGGACAGTGACTCCATCTAGATGGCAGAGGGCCCTTTCGCTTGCTCCAGTGCCTATGCAGCAATAATGAAGAAGCGGATGTAGGCGGGAGCAGGAGGAGCGTGCGAGCCATCAATTATAACACTCTGTTTTTGTAGCTCAATGTAGCAGCATCATCCGTACTCTGCTTCTCCGCTACAATGACATTTTCGTGCTGACGCACACAAACACGGCCCGGAAGCGCGTGGTAAGCTTTCTTCAAAGCCACACTATAGAGGCTTCGACACGTTTATATGTTCCTGCAAGGTATTCACTAGCACCCAGTCCTGTGGGCGAGTGTCTCAAAATTCTCATCTCAAGACTGGTAGGTAGCAAGCGCGAGTCTCGCTATAGATACGGGTGTGGTTCAGGTTCACGTTCGCAAAACGCTACATTACGTGAGCACCCCTTGTTGGCTTGGTGCACTCCTAGCGTGACTCCTAAGATAGTTGATGGACGGCGAGCACACGTTGCAATCCGGTCGTTTTGGCATTGACCCTATGCTCCCATTTACGGAGCAGCAAGCCCTTCTACAGAAGGGTCGTTAGCTTACACGTTTGCAAAGCTACAATGGTCAACATAAGAAAATATTCGCCTGCTTGCGTACGTTGTGTGAGTTCCGATGCTCGACTGTTTTCGGGGCGCACAGGAATTTATACCAGCCCACTCGCTTTACTCTGTTTCTAGACACTTTAAAAATTTTATTCTACGCTCTGGCTCCACGAGGTTAACACCTAAACAATTGTGGTGTGAAAGCTGTGGGAGTTGAATTATCGTGATAGAAACTGCTGGTCCTTTGTATACCGGTACGTAGTATTTATGGCTCCAGCTTTTCTGGTAGAGTTTTCGGCAGCAGAATTCTAGCGGCATGCCTTTGTGCGTGCGACATTCCACATTTTTGCTACCGCAGTGTTTCTTTATTGAGCGAAGTGTTACCAAATGACGCTAAACATATGTTCGAATGTGGTACGCACAAACACATGCTATGCGGTAGCAGGCTTACTGTTTCGTAACAAGCACAACAGAAACATGGGCATTAGCAACACCAGAAGCTTGGGCCAACGAGGATGGCGGCCTGGACAATGCTAGACACATGAGCGTTAGGGGATGGCTATTCATTACAATTGTCGCTAACATGACGTGACGGGTGTTTGATAGGAGTTCGTATGCTAAGTTTATAAAAATGTGTTTGGGTAGAACAGCTGACTGCCCCGCAGATAGCATGGGTTCAATTGCTGTTGGGACCGGCATACGTATTCTATGCGTTGGCTCGGTCAACACTGCCGAGGCCAACATTTAGTGGCGGATATTCTTTGAGCTGACCTAGTTGGCGTCCACCACGCCACACAAAACCCAAATTGAAACTGAACACCTACAGTACTAGAAATTGGTGGATTCCACGTACAGTGGAAATCGATGATATGCGAAGCATGAATGAGGAAGGTTGAATTGTCACAATAAAATCCGTACAACGTTACGAGGCAGACGTAAATTATGCCATACATAACTTTCATGTCATGATTATGGCGTTTGTGCCTGGCATTTGTGTTCGTCATCCATTAACGTTACATAATACCAAACTTGGTATATGCGAAGCTAGCGAAACGGAAGCGAGCGCCCTATGAGCGTAGGATGTAGTCATGCTTTACATGAGACGCATGCCATGATTATGACGTTCGTACGTGTCATCTACCTTCGTCATGCGTTTGCTGCACGTCATACCAAATTTGGTATATGTGAAGCTATCGAAACGGTCCAAGCGCATAATGAGCATGGTATGTTGTCATCTTCTTACATGAGATGCATGTCATAATAATCATGTTCGCACGAGGCACACATCGTCGTCACCTATTGACCTGACGTAATACCAAATTGGGTGTATGTGAAGCTAGCAAAATGACCGAGAGCACATCATGAGCGTGGCATGTAGTCATTTCCTTGAATTTTATCTGTTTTGTGATTGTCACTTCGTACGCAATGGTGGGATCAGGTACTATGCATCGTTACAATATCATCAATTCATGTAGCGACAGTGCACGTGAATAAACTCTATGCACATCAATTTCGGAAGTCCCAGCATAAACTTCCCGAAAGTATTTCTAAGCTGAATTTGTTGAATAGTAGAAAAAAAATACTTTGCCTTATGCTCCACTGGGCTCACTTTTTATACCTTCTCATCTCAAAAAAGTTTTATGAATATAAAAGATAGCATGTTAACTTATCTAATAACTAAGCGCCCACAAAACATGAGCAGACTGGCACGCTAGGAACTGAGATCAAGGGACCTGCCAGCATTCGCTTTCTTTCACTAACAAACTGCAGTTAGGAGCATTTTCTTAACAAATAAAAAGATGTTAAATAGACTTTCAGCCTGAGGTTGCCTTCACTCAGAATAAGTAACCACTCATGCAGTAGAATAATGCATCGCATAGCAATTGATGCACCATTATGCCCCAAATGAGCTCTCATTGATAAATATACAGAGAAAAGTATATTTTGCAGAGGTGAATGAGTGTTTTTGTGCATTGATGTATGAGAGCTGCTTGTACAATGCATATTATTGTATTGCAGTTATGGCACCGTTTGACGTGAATGCACCCAGTTGCAATTGCAGCTGTACATTTGAATTTTGGCAACCAACGCCCTGATCAGAATTTAAGTATTTTGGTAGCTGATGTTGTATACGTATACCGGGATGCAGCATGTAGTGATCCCCGCGCAACGACGTCATCAGTTCGCACAGAAAAAAAGCCACAGTGTCGCCACAAGGCCGAAGCAACAAATGCGATAGCTAGAAACTGAAATATCACGCTAAGAACTGTGAGCAGCTATAAACTTCCAACCCGCGTGTTCAAGCACAAAGAAAGCACGAAAAGAACACGCAGAGGATGAGCACAATCTAACAACCACTCTATACCGTAAACTCGCTGCTCAAATATGAAAAACTGCGCATGAAAAAAAAATTTGCCCCGTATATGCATGTTAATCTACAAATGTCGTCAAAAGATGTAGCGTGTGGAGAGAGGGAACAAAACAATTATTTGATGTTCTCCGGAAGAAAATCGGTGAATGGTATTTCGGAGGCAGTGCGATCGAGTGCCTCGAGCGTGCAGCGCAGGTGAACGAGCGCAGCAAGTGACGTCACACGTTATACATGAGCGCTATCTGGCAGTTATCCTGGAAAACGGGGTGCGTGTCAGGCGCGCCTATTTTTATAGCACTCTAAGGCAAAATTACCCGAACAAAGAGTAACGGAGCCCAGAAGGCGCGCGCGATGAACGGATAGACGGTTGAGGAGCAACCGCAGAGGGAAACATGCCACGCGAAACCCCTTAGTCTCCAAAGTGATGTACCTTCTGGGCATTGTAGGCAGCGCGAAAAACGTTGCCAAGGTGACCACCCCTCCTTCTCCACAGAACTCATGTCCTTCTCCTCCTCTGCAGGCTCAGTTTTTCCCCATATTTTTCCGGTGACAGTTCGCGTTGCATGGCGCTCAGAGAGCTCGACCACAGCCGCCTGGATTCAATGCTCTAAGAATTACGACGTGGTGCTTGTGTGTACGCTTGGATGAGCGTGAGCGGCTGCTTGTGCGTTTCGCATATTGCCTCCTTTCACTTCCTGCCAATAAATTCTTTTGCGATTCCCATTTACGCTTTCCTAAATTGTTTTCGGTTTCTCGTCTTTCGCACATACTTCCCACATTCTGAACTTGCATCCCAAATAAAGTTTCTTAGAATCAATCGTTGAAATGCAAGACAATCTTTTAAATGTAGTGGCTAGAACAAGTCCTGAAAAAAGAAACCATGCTTGGCCCCTGCACTATAGGAAATGATATAACACGAAAGTGGAGTATCCTTTCATAGAAATAAACGAGCGTTTTCGTGCATTGATATATGAGAGCTGCTTGTACAATACATATTATTGTATTGCAGTTATGACACCGTTTGATGTGAATGCACCCAGTTCCAATTGCAGCTGTACATTTCAATCTTGGCAACCAACGCCCTGATCACAATTTAAGTATTGCGGTAGCTGAAGTTGTGAACGTGAACCGGGATGCAGCATGTAGTGAACCCCAGGCAATGACGCCATCAGGGCGCACACAAAAAAGCCACAGTGTCGCCACAAGGTCGAAGCAACAAATGCGATAGCTAGAAACTGAAATATCACGTAAAGAACTGTGAGCAGCTAGAAACTTCCTACCGTCGTGTGCAAGCACAGAGAAAGCACGAAAAGAACATGCCCAGGATGAGCGCGATCTAAGAACCACTCGATACTGTAAACTCGCTACTCAAACTTGAAAAACTGCGCGTGAAAGAAAAATTGGTCCCATTTCTGTATGTTAACTACAAATGTTGTGGAAAGATCTAGCGTGTGGAGAGAGTGAACAAAACAATTATTGGATGTTCTGCGCAAGAAAATCGGTGAATGGTATTCTGGAAGCTCTGCGTCCGAGTGCCTCAAGCGTGCAGCGCAGGCGAACAAGCGCATCTAGTCACGTCACACGTTAGACATGAGCGTTATCTGGCAGTTATCCTGGAAAACGGGGCACGCGCCGTGCGCGCCCGTCTCTATAACACCCTATCCCCGTATTCAGAAACCCTCCTCGACTCGAAATCGATCCTTCGCTTGACTGAGTTGAGCACTGCGCCGCTGCTCGACTGAAATTGACGCTGCGCTTCTCAAGAATCGTTGCAGAATATTGCCGATATACAGTGCGTTCGTCCACCAAGAGAAGGCGCTCCCATCGGCTTTTTCAAGTCGAGAGCTCTTGAGTGAAGGAGCGGTTGTGAATACGGGGGTAAGGCAAAATTACCTGAACAAAGAGTAACGGAGCCCAATAGGCGCGCGCGATGAACGGATAGACTGTGAGGAGCAACCACAGAGGGAAACGTGCCACGCGAAACCCCTTGATCTCCAAAGGGATGAACCGCCTGGGCATTGCAGGCAGCCCGAAAAGCGTTGTCAAGGTGACGCCCTCCTTCTCCACAGAACAGATGTCCTTCTCCTCTTCTGCATGCTCACTCTTTCCCCGTATTTCGCCGGTGACGGTTCGCGTTGCGTCGCGCTCAGAGAGTTCGACCACGGGCGCCTGGATTAGACGATCTAAGAATTACGACGTGATGCTTGTGTGTACGCTTGGATGAGCGTGGGCTGCTGCTTTTGCGTTTCGCTGCACCCATGAAGTCTGGAGCAAGTCTCGAGATGTTACCACGCCGCGTTGTATATCTCTGGCTTCAAGGTAGTAACGACCAACACACGACAACAACAGTTGGGAAGGCCAATATGGCGGCCGTGAAGGCAGCAGGCCTATCGGATATATACTTCAGTCTGACTCGGGGCAGAAAACAGTGCTGGATTCTAAGGCAAGTTGGTTATCATTCTTTGTTCTACTCTACTTGCCGCATGTGCGGTACAGATCGCGCTTGCCGGCAACGGGCTCAGTCACGTTGTATATCGCACGCACGAAATGCATCGCGAAGGTCAGCTTCGGCGTCTGCAGTTCGCCTGTGCTTTGCGACCACCTGGAAATTAGCCGCCATTGCCGTCGGCCTCCCGCACGCTCGCTCATCGAGTACTCGCCTGTCTTCGCCGCGGCGATGAGCTCCGGGCTGATGATATTGAGATGAGACCTCGTCTCTGTGTTGGGAGTCGCCGAAAACCCGTTGTGGGTTCTCGTAAAGAGCTTGGTTGTAGTATGCCGTGCGCTGTAAGTGCACTAGCATGGGCTGGCGGGGCTTTGGCTAGCGTCGGAACTCGCTGAAAATTGGTCGTCATTACAGTTGGCTTTCCCGTCAGTTGGTCGCAAGCAGCTCGGAGCTGTCTGCTGGCCACGGTGGTAGACTCGCGTTTGCGCGCTGCACTCGCTCGAGTTTGTGGAAAAGGGCCGCATTACCGTCGATTTCTTCGGCGCTAGATCTAAACCAGCTCGGCGCTAATCCTGGCAGTGGGCAAGCGTAGGCTCGCTCTCCTGTTCGAAGTTCGTTGGCGGCAGACACTCCGCGTGCAACGCCATGTTTGGTCTCGCGTTCGCTTGCTCGAGCTGAACGACGTCGCTCGATTAGGACTCGCCGACAATATGTTCGTCCTCCGTAGTATGTAAGAAGTATAACAATTTGACCTCCAAGGTGGTGCCGGTGAGAGACTTCTTCTGTGCGTTGTTGAACACTAAATAATAGTGCTCAATGTACATGTCAATGGCTGCTAATGGGTAATGAGAGACAGGAGCATTCCACTTTTAGTTAACGCGCAGGCTGCGATCACCATTAGCAGCCATTGGCATGTACATTGAGCACTATCTGACAAGAAAGGGTTGCTACGTTATACTCGCTGGGTGTAACCTCCTTAGCTTTAGCAAGGTTTAGTGAGCGTTGAGCCGCAGTGCCATGAATACAATGAACTTGTATATACCATGAATGAACTCGAAGTGGTTAAAAATGGGAAGTAGATACGAATCGCAAGCCGTAAGAAAGTAAAAGCCGAATTCTCCGCCTCTCATTTCCCATTAGCAGCCATTGGCATGTACATTGAGCACTATCTGACTAAAAAAGTTTGCTACGTCATACTCGCTGGGCGTAACCTCCTTGGTTTTCGAAAGGTCTAGCGAGCGTTCGGCCGCAGTGCCATGAATACAGTGAGTTAGTATATACTATGAACTCGAGGTGGTTAAGGGTGGGAAGTGGACCCAAAGCGCAAGCCGTAAGAAAGTGTGCGTGTGCCACCTCTCGTTTAGTCCTTGGAATGTCCGCTGGATGGCGGTGCTTCTATATGGGGAATATATGATGAAAAGATGCGAGATGGTGATACTTGGAGAGCTGAATAGATGGACGAATGGACACATAGACAGATGAATGGATGGACGCATGAACGGACGCAGGGGCGGCTGCATGGACGAACGCAGGGAAGGACGCATGAACAGACGCACGCACGGAAGGGGCTGATGGATGCATGGACGGTCACACTGACGGACGCATGGACGGGCGGAAGCAAGAACAAATGCATGGACGAATTCTTCGCCCCACTCTCCATCATTCACTCCGTGGATATGCTGCCATTTTTTTAGCGGCACAGCGGTTTGCGGAGTTATGACTGCGGCCGCCGCTCCGAAGCTATTGCGCTAATGGGATCGAAATGAGTCTTTGACGATGTCTGACATCACGGTGAAATTATTAGCGTGTCATATCTCACGTATGTGTTCATTTCACCTTGCACGTATTTCTCATATGCATTTGTATTCATCTCCTGTCACGTAGGACTCATTATTTTACATAATTATTGTGCAGCCGTGGGCACACACCGTGCTGAAGACTGTGTGCGCTGGCGTCTGCGATGCCTGTCATCCATCTCTTTCGTCCGAGCAGCTTCAGAAGGAATGTGCGAGATGTGAAGGCAAAGTTATTTGTGTGTCATCTTTTAACGCTCGTTTTAATATTAACGTGCACGTACTCGTCATACTCGTCATATGCGTGCATCTTCATCGTCTGTCACGTGTGTCTAACTATTTTTACTATATTATTGTACGTGCAGCCATGGGAACACAACAGGGAGAAGGTTGCGTGCGCTGGCGTTTGCAAAGCCTGTCATCTATCGCTTCACTCGAAGGAGCTCCCCAAGAAGTGAACAAGATTTGACAACGAGACTGGACTCGTACACTTCACCTTGAATTCACTTAATAGAATGGAGAAACTTCATGTGTATGCAGAAAAATAAAAGATTTTGATGTCTCACTATTGTCGTTCTTTGTTGCCGTGACTGCGAGAGCAGTTACACATAGGTGGAAACTACCTTCTTGTCTGTTCTTTTCTACGCAATTTCTTGATGACTGCGCATAAAAACAGGCGAAAAAAGTATTAGGCCTCGCGGAAAATCAACAAAAACAATGTTTGAACTGAGGAAAAAACGTTCATCCTATTGGAGCATTTGAATGGATCAACCATTCATGTCATGGATGGATCTTGAATGAGCGGATCAACCTTGCTGTTCGTCGGGCAAGGTGCAATTGTGAGGACTAACGGTTGCCCGGTAAGGTGTAAATGTGGGGATTAACAGTTGCTCTATAAGGTGCAAATGTGAGGACTAAACGTTAGCCTTGTGAGTTGGACTGTGGGACTAACGGTTACTCACTGAGGTGTAAATGTGAAGACTAAATGGGTGTCCCTTGAGCTCATCTGTGGGGACTAACTCTTAGACCTGGTGCTGTAAGTCCTTAAAGGGATTAATGGATGTGGCAGTCCCATTAGTCCCCAAAAGGACAAACCACACACCCTTTTAGCTTGGAGTGTAATGTGATAAGGTGTATAATGCAAGGCAACAGGAGGTGCCACAAACGTCTCGCCTTAGCAAAGCGTGAGAAACAGTCGCATTTTTATGCAAGTGTTGCATGGTAAGTGCAGCGTTATAAGCGCTACGGTCTTTGAAATTACTTATGTATGCCTTTTTTAGTAAAAGACCCACAAGCAGTATATATGCGTGTTGTTATGGTGCCCCAGACATGTGCAATAATTGCTGTTTAATTGGCAATTGCACAAGTATGAACGCTAAATCTTAAGCAACATTGGTGGGTGCTGCGAATGCGGTCGGCCGTTTCAAAAACCTGATGCCCTTAAGAATGGACAAACAGACAAATGTACAGACAGACAAAACCGTAATGTGCAGACAGACAAAACGTTTGAGCCACGCAATTCTTTCGTGAACTCGGCCGCGACAACGAGCGAGGCGACTATCGTGCCCACTGTATGTACCGAGCACACCTTGCGGTGAGACCACAAGACGCTCAGACCATCTCCGTCATGAGATAAGCATGCGCGCATGGGCGACCATGCCTTGTAGGGCCATGTAAGGGAGCTATAGGTAGGAGGCACACGCGCAGTGCAATGAGCAGGCCGACGACCTTACAAGCGCACCCTTCTTGCCCATTGCGCGTTCTTGGCTAACAGGCCACGAGGCCACCGAACGCCGTGGACCTGTGAAGGTAAAGGTTGTATAACAATATCTCACCATTATCTGTGTTATGAAAGAAAATTTTGTGGCCGAGTTGTATCACTCGCCTAGCCGCAGAGTGAGGGGCCATGCGTTTGACTACCGGTGACGAAACACTTTTTCCTAGTTTCTTTTGTGTCAGTGAATAATCAACACCATAATATTGTCACGTGCGTTTATGTTGGTGCCCACTTCTTTGCGCAGAACCTCCCTCAGCTTATGTACAGCGGGGCGTCGGTAGGGCGTCGTTTTGTCACTCACGCACTGGGTGTGCTTTTGATAAGCAATGGGACCACGTGAGAAACTGATGCGCATCGGCGAAGAGAAGACGAACATTGCTTCCGCTGGCGCTGAACCGCACAGGCTGTTCCAACGCCGCCAGCAGTTTTTTCACGCAATTCTTTTAAGGGCACACGTTCACTCAGATCAAGTTTATCTGTTTCAGAGTCTCCTCGTCTCCGTGCTTACGGGCCGTGACCGCCACATAAGTGTGACAATATAAATGACGAGAACACGTGTTTAGTCTTGGTGGACCCCACCATAAGCCCTTTCACAATAAGAACGATGCATATGGCACGTACAAACATTTAATGAAAGAACGTGCTATTGGTCACAACTAATCAATGGATATACATTCCAAAAACAAACTTATGATTATCAGAAATGTTGTCGAGGGCATTGAAAATTTCGACAATTTGGGTTTTTTACCTTGTAATGATATATACATACAAAAGCTTCTTTTATTTCCATTTCATCGAATTGCAACCGCCTGAAACGATGCCACTTCTTCAGAGACGAAGAGACCCCGGACCTTCTCAGAGCGTAGATTCAAAGCGGGCTAGAGGCGGTCGCCGCTTTTCCACATGAATGCTAACCCATGTGTGTTCTTGTTTTTAATGAAGTGAGACATAACAGTAACTATCTCTACGAAGACAAGCTTCATTTATAATATAAGCACCATTCAATGCAAAAATGAGATACCATTCCTGCGTGATTTATTTATAAATATCTGATACCCGCAAATTTATCAATATTCGCGTCCCATACGCTGTTTGCGGGGTGCGGAACTCCTCTAAAGGGGCTCTAAACTCTTCCTAGCCAGTAATTGGTTTATAAAATATGCGGACATTGTAACTATTAGTCATTGAGCATATTAGAACTTCGCACTCTTCGGCTTCTTTCTTTCTCCCGATCCTGCAGTCGAGAGCACACAAAGTAAAGTGAAACTTGTTGATCATGCACGATAGCCACGCGAGACAAGGCAAAACGGGCGTGCGACTGCTTGGCATAACAAGTTAGAGGATAATTTACAACCCATATATCTCTTTTGTGTGAATCACTCGAAAGCTGATTTGCACCTGAGGCCAGGTTAACAGACTGCTGGTACAACTAAGAGTGCAACGTATGACGTGACGTGGCAGAAAAAAGTACGCGCTTGTTCTTTCCATCTACATGCCCTATTCAAAGGTTTAACAATTTTCCAGGCACCTAAAACATGCGAGTAAGTGTTATACGCCGCAAACGCCCTGGCCTCATTCATCGCAAGCCCGTGGTACTTCCGAAGAACACCTCCACATGATTTTCTTTTTGATGAGACATGAACGTCCATCTTTCTTGGGCTGCTCTCCGACACTGGCTCATCCTTGCTTAAACCATTACCAATGCTAGGCTGCCAGAACGTGTAGTCTTACAGGCGGTGGCTTTCTCGCGCTTCCTGTTCTCTTTTCTTCGGCCGCCTGAATTTTCCTCTCATATTTCTTCATGCGAAAATACTCGCTGTTGAAAACGAAGCCACTGTGACAGACGGCAGTGTGCTTTTTTGTTTTTTGCTTCAGTGGCCAGTGAAACCGTAAATCCTTCCTTAATGAGAAAAAATGACACAAACACCGGAGTTTCCTTTTTTTTGTTCGAATTTTTTTACGCAAATTCCTATCCACAATGCAATAACAACTGGCCGAACTCTCGGTTATTCTCAGCCCTTTAATGCAAAAGTTGAGAAAATTTTCAAAACGGTCTTGCCTGCGATAAAAAAAAAATGAGAACTGGACGCGTTGTTTTGCTTGTAGCTTTACGCGCGATTTTTGTCTTCCCTGTTGTAGGATTTCGTGCACCCTCTCATTCGTTTTAGTGTCTTAATGCGTGTCTTGCGATAAGCTCCTTGAACAGAGGTGCGAGAGGAACTGCGTTGGTACAATGGTGTTTTTTTTAACACCCATAGCAGATTGCCGCCGAATAAGTAGTTAAGCGGCACTTGATTCGGAGCCAAGCCAGACGGGTCCGCTTAACCATCCGGGAAAGCCATTGGCTGGTACTTATTGTGCTTACTTATTAGGCTTTTTTGTGATGGGAGTGTTTGTATCTATTTTTTATCATTTTACTTGTGCTTGCTTTTATGTGTTTAAGGAAACGCTCTTCTACTGTGTATTTTGCAGTATGTGCAATAAGCGGATATGTATTCATTTTCACGGCGTTCATAAATTTGAACAAAACCCTTCAAGACTAATTACTGCAGCCTATCTCGAGTTGGAGTGAATGGGTCCCGAATTCTGGAGAAACGAGTTGTCGCTATTGATCGCAGATATAGGGCTAAAGGAAACCGCTAATTTCAGTTGCAATAAAAAGTTGTTTGAAGCGATATTTTGGCAAATATTTAAAAAATGTTCACTCTTACAGGCCCTTGTGCAGACTATTGACTGTTAACATTTCGTTTCGCGCTTCCTTAGCAACTACTCCAGTACACCCACTTGATGTATGACTTCTCTTGCTAGATTTTGCACGCTGCATGATTACTAGCTAAGCCTATTCCTTTTCTTTTAAAATGGGTGTGGTTTTAGTGAAAAACAAAGTCATCAATTTCTAGGACCTTACAGCAAACGTCGTACGCCATTGAGCAAAAATGGCAGCAAAATATGTGAACGAGAACAATTCTATCGAAGTGTTGACCCTATGATCAATTTAAGCAAAAACAAAATAAAAGTCTAAGCCGCTAAAATTTTACGTATTGGTATTTATGTACAAGCTTCACTGATATTCGACACTGAGCATACACTCATGTATGGGCTGTTACTAAACGGGGGGGGGGGGGGCAACGTTACTCGTCTCAAACCAGTGAATTTTCATCTTTTGACACAATGCATGTAAAAACAAAAGCATGCAAAGCGAGACTCTGTAATCACGAGGGATATCTGCATCATTTTCTTGCTGATACTTTGTTAGGAGTCACCACTGCACGCTAAAAATCACAAGGTTGCCTAAGATTCCGGTGCCCTGCAGTATACGCATGTTATAACTATGATTGTTTTGACACGTTAAACATCCGAAATTAACATTGTTGCGTGAAAGCACTTAGTGAACGGTATATTTAACAGAAAATGCGTACGACGCTTCCACAGTCTTAGCGTGTTCTGCTGTATTCGCTGCAATGAGTAGGTAAGAACCCGCGCTTAGTGTCCTGAAGCAATGACACAATTTTCATGCATCGCCAACGATAAATTTCTCGTTTCCTTTGTATGCAGTGTTAACAATGCACATTGTTGAGTAAGCCAACTTTGATACCATACTTTTCCTTATTCTAAAGCTCTCGTCACTGATCATTAGTGACCCAGCCAGGTCGCAACAGACCTTATCTCGACAAGTCAACATAGAGTCACTGAGTTTGCAAACTCTGCGTTCTGCGAGCAGCTTGCATCACACATATCTCTGTCGCGGTCCTCTAGGATTATTCTAGCATCTTTAATAACGTGTTCCATCTACGTATGGCCGATCTTACATAAGTACATCGCAAATTAGTCTGCCCGTCACGCCAACCCACCATGACACACTAAGGGGAGCCACAGCCTGAATACCAAAACCAAAGGTGTCTGTATAAATTAGCGGCTTTAAATATATATCTGATGCATTCCCACGCACAACAGCGCGCTTTAAGCGGTCAAGCTTTCAGGGGTGCAGCCTTTAGGGGACGCGCTCGTCCCTCGTCATATTCGTAATGTGTAACCAGTCTTACGCTTTGACCTGCAAGGTGGTGCCGGTGGGAGATTTCTCCCGTTCGTTGTTGAACAATAAGAAATTCACAGCGTGCGCGTTAACTAAAACCGAATTATCCTGTCTCTCATTCCCGATTAGCAGCCATTGGCATGTACATTGAGCACAATCTGACAAGAAGGGGTTGTAAGGTTATACTCGCTTGGCGTAACCTCATTGGTTTGAGAAAGGTTTTGCCAGAGTTGGGCCGAAGTGCCATGAATACAGTAAACTAGTATATACCATGAAATCGAGGTGGTTAAAGGTGGGAAGTATACAAAAAGTGCAAGCCGTAAGAAAGTGTGCGTATGCCACTTGTCGTTTAGTCCCTAGAATGTGCGGAATATATGATGAAGAGATGCGAGATAGTGGTACTATTAGTATTGACTAGATGGACGAAATGACGCACCGACAGATGCATGGACGGACGCATGGATGGCTACACGGACGAATGGACGCATGAATGAACGCAGGGGCGGATGCATGGACGAACGCAGGGACGGACGCACGGATGGAAGTGCGGACGCACGAACGGACGCACGCACGTATGAGCGGATGGGCCCACGGACGGTCACACAAACAGACGCATGGACGGACGGAAGCAAGAACAAATCGACGGACGGATGCTTCGCCCCACTCTCCATTATTCACCCCGTGGATATGCTGCCATTTTTAGGGGCGAAGCTCCCTAAAGCAGCACCAATTTAGTCGGTGTTGGCAGCACCAGTTCGCCCTCGTAGTCGTAGTCGTAGTGTGTAACAAGTGTTACATTTTGACCTTCAAGGTTGTGCTGGCGGGAGATTTCTCCTTTGTTTTGTTGAACAATGAAAAGTTCGCGGCGTGCGCGTTAACTAAAAGCCGAATGCTCGATCTTGTCTCTCATCTTCCATTAGCAGCCATTGTCATATTCCAGTAGGAAACGTTAGTAGAAGTAGGAGTGTTAAAAGCTGACTTCTGCTGTCTCCCATTCGAGGTAGCAGCCATTGTTTACCTACAAGATAGTGCCTGGTGAGACTTCTCCTTTGTGTGATAGAACAATAAAGAAATTTTTGTTCAAAACACATAAGATTGATAAAATAAGCCAACGAAAGACGCCAGATGTTTTTAAAATCAAAATGAAAAGACGCCAGATGTTCCTAAAGCAAAACGAAAAGAATACGCCAGCTGCCTAACGAAAGACACCAGGTGTTTTTTATCGGGCGAATCAACAGAACAAAATTTCACAGTATTACTTCCAGGAGCTTCGCCCAATCTCATCATCATTCACCTCGTGGATCTGCCGTCAATTTCTTTAGGGTCATCATAACCCCTGTTCTTAAGCAGAAAAGAACTCTCACCCTATTTAAAGTGCGTGCCATCATTCCTTTATTACCGCTTACGAATTACCTTAAGAGTCACTATGCGTTCGAGACTTGTCTTATGTACACTTCAAGAAACTTTGAATCAGTCCCAATGGCATCTTGTAAGTAAGGGCTTTTGACATTGAGATACATGAGGCCCAAGCTAGGCATAAACCCAGCACAAGGAAAATCCTATCGAGGTTTTCTTGACACTCTTTCAGCTTTAGGACACAGATGAGGGCTACCAGGTTAGACTAAGCCTTGCTTATGGCGTAATTTTAGGGACGGCTTTAGGCTCTCCCGTAGTCGAGTACTAAGTACTCGAAATCGTTAACCATTTTTTTCTAAACACCAGACAGACATGCTTTATAACACTTAGTTCATTGTAGAGTGTCCAATCTGTTGCTTTTCTAGTTAGCTCCTCTCTGCGCATTTCATTCATCGCAAAAGCAGAGCACTATGTGGGTCATCGTCATTGCACATGAACCAGACCTAGCAATACGCTTACATTCTAACTTCCTATTGATATGTAATGCACGTGGTTACGGCGAGACTGAAATGTAAAATTTGCAGACGATTGAGAACCATTTTATTTTAAAGCTGTAGTAATGGTTTCTCGTTATTCAGACAAAATGTTTTGCTCTTTTTTTTACTTGACGTTAATTGTCTTTGCAAAAAGGGCGCACGGACTTTGGAAAGTATTTCAATTACTCCGTAGGACATATCCCCACAGCTTCATTCTTTCTCATATCGTGATGCTTTGCTAGAGATGCCAATTTTGAATATGGAAATATGAGAAATTATGAACGTATGAAAGACATGGCATGTCGTGCAGCTTACGTCCCGACTGGCTGTCCTGTGCTCTTCAATGCTGCAACATCATCTATTCTATTCTTACGCCTCGAAGAAGGACACTCGGCTGGTCGTAACGTCAGCTCCAGCGAGAGCACGTGTTGAAGGACTACCTTTCATGTCAAGCTTTTGTCTTCTCCGAAATTCTGATTGGTTTAATTTTTCGTTGCAAACAGAATCATTAAAATATCTTTCTTATCGTATCTCCTATATCGCCAGAAGGAAGTCGCGCTTAATTGACGCATCTGACCAATGGTTCATAAAATTGAATAATGAATGCGTGTCTACCTGTTGCCGCCAGGCAGTATGGAAACCTACAATATTGAGCAACACCATTGCGGAGGTGGTTCTCGCCACCACGATACTCATTCGCAACTCGTATACTGCCCAACGACGCCTGCTGCACGTTGGTCACGACCGAAGAATGGTCTGGCGATATCTTAGGCCGTTCAGATGACAAGAATGCATCATCCAGAATTCAAAAGCCATCATGTTTTTACTTCTTGCGAGTACTGCTACCCCGATAAAACAGTGAACCAAATGCCGAAAGCATGGCTTGGGGTTCTGTATTTAGGGTGGCACACTTGTTGTGATCATAGTTACGTGAAATTTAAAGACCAAACCCGTCTCTCGTGCCACAAATTGCATAGCAGACGTGCGAATGATTTAGATTGCAAGGAAGGAGACCATTCACGGATGAGTTTTTAGATGCGGAGCATCTAATACTCGAGGCTTGTAGTGCGGCGCTGTCCGCAAGCTTCCTCCTCCTTCTTCCACCATCTGTGCATCCCTTCCTCCTCTACACACCGCGCGCGCTTCACTCCTCCACCATCTGTGCACCCTTCCTCCGCTACACACCGCGTGCGCTTCTCCTCTTCACGAACATTCGCTAGCTGTATAATGTAGCGCGCATGCGCCGTCACGCTTCGAGAACATCGGCAGCTGACGCGCGCGCATGCGCCGTCGCGCTTCGAGAACATCGGCAGCTGACGCGCGCGCATGCGCCGTTGCGCTTCTTCCCCTTCTCGAACATTCGACAGCTGACGCGCGCCTGCACCGTCACGCACCATCTGTGCCGCGCGCGCTTCTCCCCTTCGAGAACATTCTATAATTCTCCTGATTCTCCAGTGGACGCGCATGATTCTCCAGTGGACGCGCAGTGGACGCGCCGTCGCGCTTCGAGAACATTCAACAGCTGACAGTGCATGCGCCGTCGCGCTGTATATATACTCAGGGTCGGCGCTCGCTCGCTCAGTTGCCGCTCGTCGGTTGGTTTGTACGGCGCATCGACGTCCAAGGTCGCGGTGAAATGAATTCCAACGAATCCACAAACACAATGATCGACGTCCCTTCGACCAGCGCCGCACTTTCGCATACGTGTGTACGTGTTCACTCATTTAACACCCCCTCCTACAACCACGTTAACCAATTTAGCCATCGACCCAAGTAAGTAGCAATTCAACACTCCATTTCACAACCACGTTAACCAATTTAGCCATCGATCCAAGTAAGTCGCACTTTAACACCCCATTAACCAATTATATGCTCCGCATCCTCCTCAGTGTTCCCCCGAGGGAAGCTGCGGGCAATCTTTTTTTTATGCAGCTGCATTCTGACCTGACATAGAAGAGTATCCAAGCTCCTCCAACTCGCTTCATTTTTGCTCTCCGCACATAGTGATGGATATATAAAAATATGATATTCCTTTGTCAAATGATGTTCGTCTATACTACAGAATTTAAAGCTAACTTTTTTTGGCGTTAATAGAGAGGACACGTCAACAACTTGCTGTATGGTAAGTACACGTTAAAAACATGCTTTGTAATATCAAAAAAGCCCAGTGTTTATTGAGCTTATGTGAAACGAAATAGATATGTGTAGGTCATGGCACAGTACGGAGTTCCCATATAAACCGGAAGTTAATGCCACTGGGCCAATGTTGATGCGGCTTCGTTATGATCAATAACGATGCAGAGCTCTCCTCACATCCTTCGTTCTGCCAGAAGCAAAAAGAGCCGGCCAATACTCATTAGTTCGGCCGCAGCACACCACCGCCCAGTTCCCGTATCGCGCCAATGGTAATCGTATACGCCAATGAAGGTTTATCGTTACTGCGGTTGATGTATAGATTTGCGTCCAATCGCTGTACTCGAGCTCGTTTTCTTCTGTACGCTTTGCCTGTAAACGGTAGTATTGATCGCGCCTTCGTAGCAATTTGTTGTGTGCAGAAGAACGGAAGCTAACTGGTAGTGAGCATGTTGTTAAATGATAATTACAACATCACAGCATATCCGCGGAGTGAATGATGAAGGGGGAAATCGTCGGAGGGTACTATCCATAAACCATGAATCCATCCAAAATCGACTGTGACTTTCGACTGAAATTCACCGAACGGCGAGTGAAAAGTCGCCAAAGGTTGCCATAAATATCCAGAATATTTGACAACCCACAAATTTTTGCTGTTGATAGTACTGTATCAGGAAGCGCGCCTTCCTACACTACTTTGTCGATTCCGCATATTAACAGTGAAAGCATTCTTGAAATTTTATGGCTTACCGCCAAGGAGGTCTCAATATGCCTTTATCTCTGACCCAGACGATTTATTTCTTGTCAATTGGCCACGGTTTCATACACCCCGGATACTGATTTTTTTAATGTAACTAGAAAGCATATATGTGGACATCAGAAACGAATTGAAGCTAATGGCTTGATTTGTAGTAATAAAATAGAATATGGTGACATTTATCTCCCGAAAGCTAAGTTCTAGTTTATCAGATATTTAAAAAACAGAAAAATTGTTATTTGGTACATGCAGAAACAAATATTATAATAGCCAAAGATGCTTCTCTGAACAATGAAAAGGCAGGCATGGGAAGTGTATCTGCATTGCTTGACTGGTCCTTCTCGAAGAGGCTGCCTCGTTGTAACTCAATAGCGTTAGAGAGCTCGCGTTGTCGAATTTCCACCGTTGCCGTCAGCCCCGTTGGTTGTGAATGAAAAATTGCCTGTGAGCAAAAAAGCTCGTTACAGAGATCGCCGCGGGAAGCCACTACTTGTCTTCGCGTGCACGCTGATCACACTGGCAAAGCCGCGCATGCAAATAAAAAAGAAGAAAAAACTGCTCAAGGCCATGAGGTGCGTTCGATGTAGTTTCTTTGCCCCAGTCACCCCTTCCCGATAAGCTTCCAGTGTTTTCGTTGGGACGAGAGTGGAGAGAATACAATTGCACCATGTGACATATCTCTGTAACTACACTCGTACTGGACGGATTCTTAAAATTTTGGAGGAGTTGAATTCGTGAATAAATAAGCTCTTCTAGTGAATTATTTCCATTGTTACTTGAAAGAGTTTTTCAGGGTTTCTTTAACGCATTTTGTTCGACAGGTGTTACGACGAAAACGAGCCCATTCGGTGATTTGTAGGCACATTTGGAGGGCCTCAAGCTACGTCGAAAAAGACCGGGATAGTGCAGCCATCACCGCTAACAAGACACAGGAACTTTTTCCAAGGCGTTTGATTGTGTAGGCTATACTAAATTAATTGGAAAATTGGAAAACGTGATTGGCAAAGGCGCAATATCGGCTTGGGTAAAAGACTTCCTCTCGAACAGGTCCCAGTTTGTTGTCTTCGAAAACACACCCTCTGAGACCGTACCTGTGACATCTGGGGTTCCGCAGGGGTCAGTCCTGGGACCGTTATTATTCTTAATTTTTATTAACGACATAACTTCTAATATCGAGTGCAACATCAAGTTATTTGCAGATGACTGCATTATTTACAGGGAAATTAATAGCTATACGGACCACCTAATGCTTACCACGTTGCTTGGTAAAATAACGAAATGGTGTTCTGACTGGCAAATGACAATAAACATTAAAAAATCCGTTACCATGACTGTTTCAACAAAAAAACAGCCTTCTATGTTTACATACTTCATTAATGACATACCCGTAAGTAAGGTTTGGCAACACAAATATTTAGGAATTACGCTTACGTCCGATCTTAGATGGGATTCACACATCACAAATATTACCGCCACCGCGTTGCGCAAACTGTGCTTCTTAAAACGGTGCCTAAAGACGTCCCCCACTCCTACCAAGCTGTTAGCTTATAGAACGTTTGTAAGACCGCTTCTGGAATATGCAAGCACGATATGGTTTCAGCACTCGACTACCCTCATGAAAAAGATTGAAAGTGTCCAACGAAAGGCTATAAGGTTCATCTACAATAAATATAAACGGACTGACTCTCCCACTAACCTTTTGGCTGATTCAGGAATAAAAAGTTTGTCAGTTAGAGCGAGGCACGCTCGCCTGAAATTCTTGTTCCAGCTAATTCATAACAGTTACAAGATTGATACGCATAAATACATATCTTTTTCTCAGACGCGCCCTACACGTCACAAACACGACCGCACCATAACCGAATATTCCTGCAGTAACGACACGTTTATGTACTCTTTCTTTCCCATGGCAATAAGCGAGTAGAATAAACTCGACCCCGTGATAACAAGCACTGACTCGTTATCTAAGTTCGTCGAAATGCTAGATTATTCAGTGTAGAAACTACACTTATTGTTGCGCTAACCGAACAGCACACGTGTAGCATTTCCAGCTTACAAATATGTTTATTTCTTGTGTATTTCGTTGCTGCAGCCTTGTATTGCAACTATTCTTACTTTTTTGATGGACTTGTTTCTTTGGTTTATTTCTTCTTCTCGTTACTACAGCTTGTAATATAGGCGTGTTTATGCGTAAAGTTGTGCAATTATTTTGTCTTTGTGTGCATACGTTCTTTTTTGTTCTTCCTCATGAATCAAGCCTGCATATTCACAAGTTTCTTGTACACACATTTGTATGCCCTCCTGCTATGCTCTCGGATGAGAGTGGCAGTATTGTAAATAAATAAATAAATAACAGCTCTAAAGATGCACATTTATGTCCATCTAGCGGAAAATGTATCAAGACTTTCCAGGGGCGTGGATCAAGCAAACAGCAAAAGCTAGATAATGTGCTGCCATCTGTGAGGCATTGTCAAAGTCTTTATGGCCTCCGAGATGGCAAGTGTGTGGCGTGTATCTAGGAGGCCTTGCGACTCTTGCTTTAGTATAAAAACCTGTATGCGCCATTCGCGAGAGCGCACTGGTACAATGTACTCTGTGCGGGTGCGTGTGTGCGTGCGTGTGTGTGTGTGTGTCTGTGTGTGTGTAACGAAACATATTAATAAGTGTGCACTTAGCGGCTGAAGGGCGAACTAGGGGTCGGGTTTCGCTACACAATTCCACTCTAATAGGCGGAGCTTGAGGGTCCCCCAGTTTTCCTCCAGTTTTTGAAACTGAGCTCGTGGCGGCTATTCGTCAAATAAAACAGTGCATCGTATGAACAAATCCCTTTTAGTGTGCGCAGCTCTTACAGATTCTGAAAAATGTCGAACTTTAGGGACATTCCGAGCATCATTACTGCCGCAGTTGAAACATCTAAAGTTACTGTGGGTCCCAGGTCACTGCGGATTACGACTGAATGAGCTGACCGATTGTATAGCAAGAGCAATGCTTGATAGCTCAATAATATTCGTATTTCCGGAAGTAGAATAGATAACTGCGATCAGGTATAGAAGATCAGCGATTCGCACAGATATGACAGAAAATATAACTGCATGTACAAAATAATGCCGCGTGCCAGCGATGTCTACGTCTACTCTTCCGAGTCTGTCTCCTTCTCGTAACAAAGTAACCACCTCAAGTCTCTATAACGACCTCATTGGAGTCAGTCTAGAAAACTCGAAGTTTTGATTACTAGATTTCGATGCCATGTCCTCCCACTGAATCTATATCTACACAGAGCTAGTCAGGTGGCGTCACCCCTCTGTGCATTCTGCGAAGAAATAGAAACCATGCAACATTAGTTTTTATAACATCACCGATACTCTTTAATTAGAAAAAAATTCCTAGTTATTCCATTTTGGAGATAGGTAATAAGTTGACAGTAAAAACTCTGCTAAGCTTTGATGCCTTTGTTTTGGTACATTGCTTCAGGGACGTAATCGATTCGGTTCACGATTTTTTTCAGGCACCCAAACTTATCCAACTGTAAAGCTCTACTCTAGTAAATACTGTTGTTCAACATTGATACGTGTTTTAACACATAGATTCTGAATGGTTGGGTGAAGAAAAAGCCGCTGGCTCGCCATTTCAAAATCTCAGAATTTCACTTTCTTGTTTCTTCTCCCTTTCTCTTTCTCTCTCTCTCTCTCTCTCTATGATTTTTCCTACACCATTTGTATCATATTTCGTTCATTAACATTGTTATCGTGCTCATAGAAATAAAAAAGTATACGCTACGATATCTTGGCAAATACCCAACAGTGGGTATGACCCACTTATTAAAGGAATCAAATGTGTTCTCGAACTGTTCGCGACGCTCGTGGTAATTTCGCTTCGTCTACGATCGGAAGCCCGCTGCTAGAACCAGTGCTCCAGGAAGCTCACCTAGTTCGTCGGAACCAGATCCAATTCAGGTAATTTCAACCGTTATTTTTCCCAAGCGCAAGAGGGGGACGAAACAGAAGCCGAAGTACTCTTTCAGCTTTGAATCGACCAGCAGAGGCTCCGACAACAAGCCTTCCAACAAGGAAACCGAAGTGCTAGAGGTTCTTCTTCATTTCCGGATGCATCAGGAATCTCACCACGGTAAGCGGCAATCTACCGAGGTTCGGAACGTAAGTCATAGACTTGATTACAAGTGCCACTCAAAAGATATGAACACCACAACTCCGCGGACGACGTCAAACAGCAAGTGTAAGCGACTGGGTGCAGGTAAATCCAATATCAGGTCGTCGAAGTCAACCGAAGGAGAAGATGGGTTCAAAGCCGATGAAGTTTTTGATCACAAAACTCGAAGGCCGAAGCTCACCAAGCAAGGTGTAGTAGGCATCATGACACAGCTACGAGATTTTTTGCGGAATAATCGTTCTTGTGAAGAGCATGACTTGCGGAAAGCCCTTAGTATTTCCGAAGTTCAGATGATTCTTGACATGCATGGCACGATCACAGCGTTATTGGACTGCTCCCCACTATTTGAAGTCATCTATGAATATTTGTACACGTTTGTGTACTGCAACTGCACTGATGTCGAAGACGACCGTCTGACTGAAACTTTTACCGAGTTCCTTAGCGACGGCATCTTTCAGGACGCGATAGCTGGTGATGGCGTGCGTCAAGGAAAAGTGTAATTTCATCGGACAGCAGTGTCTGCGTCTCAGCCGGAGATAGTGGAGACAATGGACCGGCTATGTGCACAACAAAGAATGCCTCAAGCCAGATTTCATCACTGCGCCTGCTCCATTCCCGTGCGCTGCAGGTCATGCAGCAAACATGCGATGCCAAGGTGCAAACACAAAGATTCCAGCCTGCTCGGATAACCGAGTTGAAATCCGGTCTGGAGAAACGCGATTAAAAAATTACGCTGCTCAAGCGCTGGCTCAATGTCATTTCAGAAAGTCAAGCCCATAAACCACAGCAGATTTACGATAAGATCCGCATGGCCGAACAAACCTTACCACCACCAGATCTAGTGCCCCCACGGACAAGCGCAAAAGTTAATAACTTGACCACATCTAAGAAGGATAAAAAAAGCCGAAGCACACATAAGCCAGGAGCACAGGCAAGTTCGCGAGAGCCAGAAGCGCGGCCATTTTCGAATCCCTCACTACCACATCAGCCTAAAGCCGAGCGGAAGCCACCCGTGCTTCCAGTTCGCCGAACGCCATCGCTTATATCCCTGTCACGTGGAAAATCAGCACTGCGTCATCTCCAAATAATCGAGAAGTAATATGGCTGTCCTAATGGTTCGAGGCCTCGGCCTAGGCTCACTCAACGTCGGAGACATCCTCCACCTCCACCCGAAACCAAGAAGAATCGTGCCGGCCAACTCAAACAACTCCGCAGCCAGTCTACCCGCGGCGTCGATCACACGATCCAAGGCTGAAGAGAGACCATGTTCAATTCCCATCGGTCAAAATACTGCTAAACCCCCAACCACGTCCACGATCACCACCACAGTCTCGACAAAAAACACTGAAAAAGTTTCGGGCATTTCCTAATATATCAAGGCCGCAGCCAGCGTCGACGTGGCGTCGAAGGCTACCACCGCTTCCTCCCATGGCCGGAGAGAAGCCACGGGGACCGCCCATTGCGTCAACAACCCAGCCATTGTTTTCTTGCCATCAGGAATTATCCGCATCTCAACGCAAGGCAGAGAAAAAAAACGTGCGCTTTCCATTGCTTCAACATCCCTCCCAGTGCCTCCGTTGCATCGGGATCACCCGCACATCGACCCAAAGCTGATGAGCAGACATTTTCCACTCCAACTCATCAAAAAATTCTGCTAAAGCCCCAACCACATTGACGGTCGCCATCGAACTTTCGACAAAGGCCCAGGAGAACATCCGTACGTTTCCTATCGAGCAGACCCCCCAGCTAGCGCCAACGCGGCGTCGAACACCACTATAGCTTCCACGCAAGACCGAAGGGAAGCCACGGGCAGAGCCCATTGGGTCTACACCCTAGCCATTGTTTCCTTCGCATTGGGAATCACCTGTATCTCGACCGAAGGAAGAGTAAAAACAACGTACGAATCCCATCAGCCCGAAACCGTGGCGCATTCCTCCGATTGACAAGAGCTTGACGAAGTCAGCGGAGTGGCATACAGTGCCAGAGTGCCCTGGTGGAAGCGGGCATGAAAAGCAGTTGGCCGCTGCACGCTGGGACGTAGAGCCAAGGGAGTCCAGCCAAAGCGCACCAGCTGCAAAAAGCAAGGCTGAAGATCAGGTCTCGAGACTGGTGCGGATTTGAAAAACAAGGAAGCCTGAATACACCGAACGAGACATACGCACCCGCATGGACCGCTTGCGCCGTTCCCTAGGAGGCTTCTCTCACAAGACCTTCAACGACACAGTAGAAACGGTGCTAACTCATACGGAATCCGAAGAAAACAAATGATATGTGAAGGTCGATGCTGCTTACTCCAGGGGTGGAAAGTTCTGAGCAGCAGTTCATCGCACTGCAAGTCTCCTCTCGTATTTCACTTGAACTCGGTTATTCTTAATTCTCCCAATGTAAATACAGCTATCTTTCTTTCTTTCGTTACATCCGTGTGCGTTTTCTGTTTTACTTACTGGTATGCCAACATGTGTTAGTGTAAATCAGTGACCAGTAAATTGGGAAGTCATAGCTTACGTTAGCTACGCGACCATTACTGAGTACCGCGTAGGTAACATCTGTCACTTCAGGCAATCAGGATAAGCGCTGAATTCCTTATGTGTATCGTCGCTCATGCGAAAAAAAATAAATAGAAAAAATGCGGCTTATTTTCCATGAGTTCAATGAAGGTTTTCATTTAGGCACTTTTTCGTCGCTAATAACTTAGGCACGGGTCCCACTCACGAATACCGTTAGTGATCGGACTTTGCACCAGCAGAGGCGGAAAAAAAGTGGCTATTGTAGGAATAAAAGTTACTTGTGCAGCAAGCCTGTTCTCGCTGAAAATTCTCGACACTAGATAAGTCTTCCATACAGGACACCATGTGAGCCGTACCAGCCCATAGTGATTTCCATGAAAATATTAAACAGCCTGTGTAAGTTTAAGAAGCTGAACATCAAAAAATTCGGCGGATCCCACGTACCTAAAAATCGACATTACGTGAAGCATGCGCAGGGAAGGTGAATGTGTTGCATTTTTTTTTATTGAGCGACACGTCATGAAATGACGCTAAATATAGGTGCGAATGTTCTACACACAGACATAAGTTGAAGAGTTGATGTTTATATAACCAGTTGTTTGCTCTTGCGCCGAAGCTTCACCACATTCATCAATATTCACTCCGTGGATATGCTGTGCGGTGGTTACTACATACATGCATACATACAGGTGCCGACCAACCTACGCCTTGAGGAGCCTAGCCCCTAAAGACATTCATTAGTTGTTGTGTCCTCGCGGTTTCTGTGTGTGTGTGCGTGCGCACCTGCTGACGCCTCAGCTGGCCGCCTGCACCACATCGGACTTTTGCTACTACCACGTTCGCATCGTTATCTGGCTAACACTACGCTGCCCATAAATACGTTATACACTTTTGAATAAACGTTATTTTCATTCTGCTGACTACGTTGACACATTGCTGGTCTGGCGCTGCTATGCGCACACCATGGCTATGCTACAGTGGCGACGAGGATGTTCACCACCCATGCAGTGAAAGACGACCCTGAACCTGACACTACAAAAAATCGAGCAACCAAGGCGATCATGGCTCACCACCAGCTTCCGGACTTCGAAGAGAGCAAAGATAAGTGGACGCCATACCTTATCAAAGTCGAAGTATACTTTGAAGCGAATGCCATTCAAGACTCGACTAAGAAAAGAGCATTGCTGGTTGCTGCCTTAAGCACGCAAAGGATACAAGTGCTGGCAGGGAAGGTGGCTCCACGCAAGCCGAACGCGCTGACTTATGAAGAAGTCGTGGCAGTGTTGAGTGAGCACTACGACCCAAAGCGACACGAAATCACAGAAAGTTACAAGTTTTTCAGTCGGTGTCAAGCGGAGGGTGAGCCCATTAATGAATTCCTGGTCGACATTCGCCGAATAGCTTATAATTGCAATTTTAGCAGTGTATTAAATCGCATGCTACGAGATCGCATTGTGTGTGGTGTCCGGTCAAGTGCACTACAGAAGCAGCTACTTGCGAAGCGGGAATTAACATTAGAAGACGCTGAAGCGATGGTCCTTTCAGCTGAAGCTGCAGATAGTGGCGTGAAAAACATGAACGGATCTGGATTGACACCAGTGTTAAAAGTACAAGCGTATCAGCAGAAAACACCGCAAGACGAGAGACGGAGGGCTACACGTCAAGAATGCTCAAGGTGCGGTAGTGCAAAGCACAATGAGAGCGGTTGCACCTGGTCTAACGCTCGCTGTTATCGCTGTGGAGGACGCGGTCACGTTGGAAATGCCGAAGCCGCGGTCCTCACGAGCAAGGAACAGCAAGCAAAGCACAAACCAACATTCTCACGGGGACGGAAGGTTCGACAGACGACGAACACGAAGCAGCGCACATCTGGGCCTTGGCCTCGGAACGGAAGAGTTGTCTGGTGCCACCAATTCGCCAAACGTTCTCTTGGTGTGGTGTGCAGCTTACCATGGAAGTTGATACTGGGTCGCCCGTTTGTGTTATCCAACGTTAACTGTACGAGAAGCACCGCGACCAATGGCCGAAACTGAGACCATCCAGTGTGAAATTATCCTGCTACACAGGACGACTGCCAGTGCTTGGGGAGCTTGCGCTCAGTGTTTCTCATAAGGGAGTGATGGCGGAGTGTGCGCTGACCATGTTAGACTGTGCGGGACCAAGCCTCTGTGGTCGAGATTTAATTCAGCTGCTGAACGGCGCTGGTGCTCCGGTGGTTCGCGTTGAGGAGACTCTGAGCCCACAGAACAAACGGGCAAGTTCAGTGTAAATAGCATGTTCAACGACTTCAACGACGTGTTTTCCGAGGAACTGGGGCTCATCACAGGCCCTCCGGTCAGTCTGCACCTAAAAGAAGGCGCCGTACCTAAGTTCTGTAAGTCCAGACCCATTTCATATGCGCTACGCGACCGCGTGTCACTTGAACTTGATCGGTTAGTGTCCTTAGGCGTGTTATCACCGGTGGCACACTCGGAATGGGCGTCACCTATAGTCGTAGTTCTTAAGAAAGACGGCGCAGTGAGAATCTGCGGTGATTTCAAGGTCACAGTGAATCCCGCATGCGCCACTGAACAATATCCCTTGCCTATCATTGAAGATATGTTTGCGCAACTACACGATGGGGATTGTTTCAGCACACTGGATTTACGGGACGCATGCAATCAAGTGGCACTGGATGAGTCGGCAAAAAAAATTTGCGTCATTAACACACCAAAAGGGCTTTTTTGCTACAACCGACTGCCTTTCCGAATAGCCTCTGCACCCGCGATATTCCAAAGAAAAATGAATAAGGTTGTAGCTGGTCTGGTGGGTGCACAAGCTTACCTTGACGACGTGCTCATTTCTGAAAAATCAAGCGACAGTGGTGAAAGGCTGAAAAACGTTTTGGAGCGGTTTCGAGAGAGAGGCGTAAAGTTGAGACACGAAAAGTGTAAGCTGCGCAGCCCAGCAGTTACCTATCTCGGGCATCGCATCGATCGCAATAGGCTTCATCCGACAGAGAAAAACCTCGATGCTATCATGCAGGCGCAGAGCCCCCGTAATGTCGGCGAACTGCGGTCTTTTTTGGGAATGATCACGTTCTACGCGAGGATTCTGCCTAACATGTCGACCACACTTTTTCCTTTGTATCAGCTGCTGGAAAAGAATGCGCGCTGGCACTGGGAGCAGCCTCAAGAGCTTGCGTTTAAGGTTGCTAAGCAAAGCCTCAAAGCAGCCAAGGTTCTCGTCCATTTCGACCCTTCGAAGGAACTAAAACTTGAGTGCGACGCGTCGCCATACGGAGTGGGCGCGGTCTTGTTTCACACGATAGGAAACGTCCACAGGCCGATCGGCTTTCGCTCGCGTACGTTAACACAGGCGGAGCACAACTATTCACAGCTCGAGCGAGAGGCACTGGCACTGGTATTTGGCGTACCTAAATTCCGCGACTACCTTCTAGGTCGGGAATTTACCTTGGTGACTGACCACCAACCGTTGCTGGGCCTGTTGAGGTCAGACAGGCAGACGCCCACAATGGCCGCTGCCCGGATCCAACGTTGGGCGCTTCAGCTGGGGGCCTACCGGTACCAGCTGCAGTACGCCCCAGGACGACAGATGCTGAATGCTGATGCCTTAAGCCGCCTGCCGATGCAAACTACGGAAACTGACGAAGACGGTGAGCCACCCGAATATGAACTCTCGCTAAAGCAGCTGAACAACGGTGTCGTGACAACGCGTGAGATGAAGGCTTTCACCGCTTCGGATCCTGTCCTGGCAGAAGTCAAACGGTACATATTACATGGGTGGCCCAGACACGCCAACAGGCTGGCAAGGGACATACTGCCATTTTGTGACCGTAAGCTAGAGCTATCCGTTGCACATGACGTTGTTTATTGGGGCAATAGGGTCATAATACCAGCCGAAGCAAGAGTGCAAGTGCTGCAGCTTTTACATGAGACTCACCAGGGTTCGCCGGCAATGAAATCTGTCGCACGCTCTTTGTTTTGGTGGCCAGGCCTAGACAGAAATATTGAAGAGGTGTCTACTCAGTGCCAGAACTGTGTTCCAAATTTGCCGATGCCAACCGCGGCGCCCGTTGTCAAGTGGCCGGAAACCGGCGAAAGGTGGTCCCGCATTCACATTGACTACGTGGGGCCGATCGGCGGAAAAATGATACTCGTCATAGTTGACGCCCACACGAAATGGCTCAAAACCGTACCTCTGTCACAAGCTTCAACGGAAACCACCATTAACTGCTTACGTGCCATTTTCAGCAGGTTTGGGGTACCACGCACAATCGTGTCCGACAACGGGACTCAGTTTTCCAGCCATGATTTTGAGGAATTCGTAGCAAACAACAACATAGTGCACCTCCGATGTGCGCCCTACCACATCCAGTCTAATGGTGCAGCGGAAAGGGCAGTGCGTACTATAAAAAATGGCCTTCGAAAAATGAGGAGAGGAAAGCTAGAGGAGAATCTGATACGCTTGCTGTTTAACTATCGGAGGACGCCACAAAAGTGCGGTAAATCCCCAGCAGAGCTGCTCTTGGGTTACCAAATACGCTCACGGCTGGACACATATTTTCCTCCAGTCCTTACAGGATCGAAAGAAGACCAAGAGGACTCGCTGCCGCTAACAGGAAGTGACGTATACGCCCGCAATTATGGTGCGGGGAGCAAATGAACGCCTGGCAATGTGAAGGCGACGTCTGGAGCGAGAATGGTGACCGTGAACACTCCGGACGGTGTCGTCCAGCGGCATGTTGATCAACTTCGCCCGCGACAGGACTCGCCACCAGTAACAACTGCCACAAGTCCCAGTGAGTCAGACCAAGCAACGAAACCATTGCCCCCGGAAGCGGTAAGCTCGAATGCAGGCATGTCTTCTCGGCTCGTCCCAAATGATGCTGGTTCTGCACAACGTGCATCACCGAAGATCACGGCCGTCCCGATGAGTACCGGTGTCGCCCAACAAGCCCTCAGGCGTTCAACAAGAGAACGCAAGACAGTACAACGCTTTCAATTCTAAGGGGGAAGAAATGTTGTGTCTTCGCGGTTTCTGTGTGTGTGTGCGCGCGCACCTGTTGACGCCTCAGCTGGCCGCCTGCACCACATCGGACTTTTGCTACTACCACGTGCGCATCGTTATCTGGCTAACACTACGCTGCCTATAAATACGTTATACACTTTTGAATAGACGTTCTTTTCATTCTGCTGACTACGTTGACACATTGCTGGTCCGGCGCTGCTATGCGCACACCATGGCTATGCTACATTAGTAAAAACAACAACAGTGGTGGTACAGGGTAGTATGACAAATGTCTCATCTTGGCTCTGTGCTGGTGGCATGTGAAATGAGATTGATATGTGGGGTTTAACGTCCCAAAACGACCTTATGATTATGAGAGACGCCGTAGTAGAAGGTTGCGGAAATTCGACCACCTGGGATTTTATAACTTACACCCGAATATGAGCACAAGGGACTGCAGCATTAACGCCTCCATTGAAAATGCAACCGCCGCCGCCGGGAATCAACCCCGCGATCTGCGAGTCGGCCGCCGAGTACCTAGGCCGCTAGACCACCCCGGCTGGGATTTCTTAACGCTCGCGCGTTCAAATTGCCCTTGAGTGTTCTCGTCGTTTCTGGGTAGATACTAAGTGTCCATTACATGTGGCCACTGTCTGGCACAAAGTGTTTGACGACGTACGCGACGGGATTTTGACGTTATTGATGTCTTGACCAGGGTGTCATATTCGCCGAACCATCTTACCCGTTGATGTAACTTTGGTTCGTGGCAAGTTAAGGGGGTGACCACGAGAGCACTCAAACGTAAGTAGATAGATAGATAGATAGATAGATAGATAGATACTCTCGAAGTCATCGACGTTCCCTGAGAACTGCTGAGGATTTAAATCTTTCTGTTGATGGCTAATTGGATGCGGCTTTTCTTAAAGCAACTTTCAAATCAGAAGCATATTTTCCGCAAACCAAAGGCAGTTTGATAGCTCCTATATCTAGCCACTTATGTCTTAGTTCTCTCCTGGTCCCATCCTCCCCTTGCAGTTTTCCAGAATCGGCAATGAAAGGTATGAACATATGACGAACCAGGCCGACATATGACGGTGAAAAAGATGACATGCCTATCTCGTGTGGCATGAAACCGCTTCCCGCAAACCTTCAACTTCCTGTCAAACCTGCCGCCCGGTTTTTAGCTTCATCCCCCTTTGTGGGTGTGCGCCAGTATTATAAGGATCATCGTCATCATCATCATCCCGCAAACATGTACGGCACATACCCGATAACTACGGACCATGGAATCCGCATATGCGCCACTGTCTGTGTCAACAGAAGAACGAGAAAAAATGGGCACTGGAAATTTCACCGCGACTGTGTTGCGGAGCCTATGTCGAAAAAATGCAGTGTATGCGGCGGTGTCTTCGTGCGGGGGGTAAAATATCCTGATAGGTGCGAGTAATAAAGAAATTCGGCAGATCCCATATGCCTGGGAATCGACGGTATGCGAAGAATGCGGACGAAAGGTGACCGTGTTTCCATTTTTTATGGAGCGATACGTCATGAAATGACGCTAAATATACGTACAATAGTTACACGCCTAGACATATGTTGATGCAGATGTTTATACAACCAGCTGTTTTGCACCTGCCCAACTATGTCGACTGGAACATGCGCATGAGCAACACCAGAAGCTTATATGAAGCGCTGATGTTCGCTAGATAGCACGCTCTGGACACTGATACATAAATCAACTTCAGCGCAAGGCAACTACTCTGAAATGATGTTAACCGGATGTGACGACTATATCAAAGGAGTACACATGTAATGTTTATAAGCTTGAGTAAGTAGCACTGTAACCACTATTGATGTTTTATCAAAGTAATTCCGAGACATGGCGTAGCTCTGTGGTAAAATAGTTCTTGCCACGCAGAATGCTTGCGTTCGATTCCAGCGGGGACCCTGGCATTTATTTGCATTCGTTAGGCCGACACTGCCGATGTCGGATATTTCTTAACGCTCACGCGTTAAAAGTGCTCATGTGTGTTGTCATCGTTCCTGGGTATATATCAAGTATTATTCAACTTTGGCACATACGCGCATAGCAGTTGCACATACCCGCCCCTGGGTATGTGCCATTGCCTGGCGGGAAGTGTTTGACAACGTACGAGACGAGATGGTGACATTGTTTATGTCTGGACCGGTGCGTCCTATTCGTCAATCTATGATTCCCTCCCAAGCTAATTTTGGTTCAAGCCAAGTTAAGGGGGTGACCACGAGAGCCCCCAATCGTAAGTGGCTAGATAGATAGATAAATAGATAGATAGATAGATAGATAGATAGATAGATAGATAGATAGATAGATAGATAGATAGATAGATAGATAGATACGCTCATAGTCGGCGAAGTCAATAAGAAATGCTTCGCATTTAAAATCACAATTTTAGCAGGAACTTGAGCATTCGGCGCCGTGTGTCAAATATTCTACCACAGAACACTGCCAGAGGTTCACATTATACTTAAGAAAAGGACCATAACTTCAGTGGAGGTGTCAGCGCTGACTATCCTCGTTTATAACAGTGCAATAAACGTTACATATGCAGTCCGTGTCTGAGCAAGTCATATAGTTAGGTATTATACTTTAGCGCAAATGCAAGTGGACTGTCCACATATTAGCAAGGTTTTTGTATATAGCGTGTTGTGGGAGGAGGGTGGTGGTATATGAGAGAAAGCAATGATCTCAAAAACTGAGACATGACTGGAATACGAAGTGCGAAACGCAACATCCTTGTTACAATGAAACGAGGAAGAAAATGAGAGTTAGAACATCCACTGGCTGCAAAGCCCGACGAGTTGTTCATCAACTTTTTAATAAAAGCCGGTGTCTGCACAGGATAACTATTTAGGCACGTCGAGGTGAATCACCGAGAATTAGTCTAACGCGTACGTCCATAGTCTTGAAGTCGAAGGGAAACAACTGCGAAAAGAAGTGATAAGAAAGATTACATGTGACCCATTAAGACACTATATAGGGCTTATATTGCATGGTCATATTTCACAAGCCTGCGAAGGAAGCAATAAAATAGCTAACACAGTCAAAACTCAATTTTATTTTTTAAAAGCCGGCTTCACGAATTTGTTTATCTGATTCAGGAATTTTCCGTCCCCGACAGGTACTCGTAGCCTTCGATGTTGTCATTAACTGACATTGATTGACGAAGGGGTCATGGCACTTTTCTCGTTTTGACGACGTCTTTCCGCAAATAAATTAGCTAAAGTGTTCTGATTCCTTTCAAATTTCCCTATGGCTTTTTTTTTTGGGGACGTGCATCGCAACACTATTTCTTTTCAACATCTACTCACTTTAGTCACGACCCTAACTTTACACTGACGACCCTGCAGGCAACAGTCGGTAGTGCTTTTACGTGTCAAATTATGCTGAGCGATCGCCACACTCCTTTACCAAGTCTTGTTATCGCTCCATTACATCTTGAAGTACTGCCTTGCGAAAACCGTGCTAATGGACTAAGAACCACCGCGATAATCTTAGAACCTTCTGATGCAATTACGTGCGCAATGCGAAGATTACATATTGTTCTAGAACATACGTGGCTGCTAGCGATAACGCTGGAATATTCGACCGCAGATGTATAAATGCCGACGCACATGACTGCTTGTCAGTTGATTGACGGCCGACGCTCTGTTCGCCCCTTTCAGTGCCAATGGTGCCAGTGTATATCGCTGTATACTATCTGACTTTCTCATTACCGGCCTCAAGTTCGGCCGAAGAAGCAGTTTCATTTTGGAGAAACCATCTCAGCTTTCGTCAGCGTCACCACGTGGTACATTTTTGGTTTGTTGTCCTTGAAAATGCTCCCACAGAAACACGGGGGTTGCTTTCGTCATTTAAACGGCCAGTAAACAAGCTTCGAAACGCGCAGAAAAAGCTCGCTTTTTTTCTGCGCCTGACGAACCTTCTTCCACGCGCAGTGACGTCAATTCGGCGATCGGGAACGTGACGCAGCACACAGCTCGTCGATTGGTCTAAACCAGGTATCAACCAAATAAAAGTTTATCCAATCTAATCCAATAAACAAACAGTAATCAACTCAACGTCACCGATTTACGAGTTGACGTCACTGTGCGTGCAAGGAGTTTGGTCAGGCGTACGCAAGAATCGCGAGCTTGTTTAGAAGGTGTAAAAAAAGTCGGAGCTTGTTGACTGGCCCTTAAATGGTTCATGCGTGCGATGTTACTGATCCTCTCCTTGGAACTTTCTTGCTCTGCCTGCTCTCACGCTAGCGGCGTCCGTTAACCCTGCTCGTGAATGTCAGCAGCTTGTGATTGCTTCCCCTAGCCATCTACCTCGCCTGTATAACCCGTACATTAGAGGAATTCATGCTCTAGCTGCCCAAGCGGATTTTTCACGCACGCAAGCGTTTATTAGAGGATTTCAGATGACGCTGCGTTACAATTTGAGACATGATTGATAGATATGTGGGATTTAACGTCCCAAAACCACCATATGATTATGAGAGACGCCGTAGTGGAGGGCTCCAGAAATTTCGACCACCTGGGGTTCTTTAACGTGCCCCAAATCTGAGCACACGGGCCTACAACATTTCCGCCTCCATCGGAAATGCAGCCACCGCAGCCGGGATTTGAACCCACGACCTGCGGGTCAGCAGCCGAGTACCTTAGCCACTAGACCACCGCGGCGGGGCCAATTTGAGACTTCGAAGGACCAGAATATCATTCTCGTTTTTAAGAACTTCCCGATTTAACGAGGGAATGCGAGCATCCTCACCCCTTCGATAAATCGAGTTTTAATTCTTAAAATATTCAGTACTTTTGTCGACGCCAGTACGGCCACACAGTGTGCAAGAATCAAAGTCTAAGAAAAGCAAACTAATGTGCATTTCCTAATCTCTAAATTAGTAAAATTAGTTTAATTAGGCATTTGTATTCCTTAGATATACAATTATTACGTCATTCCTTTTATTTACATATTGCTTTTTTGGTCAATCCGCCAGAGTAGATGTGAGCCATACATGTAGGCCATCATCATCATCATCTTGTTGCTCTTCTTCACGAACTGTTCAAAACGCTCGCAGTATTTTCGCTTCGTCAACCTGAGCCAGCGCTCCCGGAAATTCACCTAGTTCGTTTGAAAATTCAGGCCATGTCAACCGACATTGTTCTAAAGCGCGAGAAAAGGACAAAACGGAACCTAAATCAATATTTCGGCTTGAAATCGGCCAGTATAAGTGTTGGCAACACGTCCTTTAACATAGAAACCAACCTGCGAAAACTTCTTGTTCATTTTAGGATGCAACAGGAAACTTATCCTAATCATCCACCGTCTACCGATATCGGAAACAATAGCAATGACATGACTGCCAGTGCTCTTCAAAAGGTAAAGATGTCACTACTATGCCGACGAAGCTGAACAATAGGTGCAAGTGACCGGGCGCACATAAATGTATTATGAGCCCGTCGAAATCTGCTGAAGGTGAAACTGATTTTATAGACAACGAAGTCTTAGACCACGGCACTCCAAAGCCGAAGCTCTGCGAGAAAAATGCGTTTGACATCATGACGCAGCTACGAAATCTCTTGCGAGAGAATGGACTCTCCGAAAAACATGCATGACCTGCGGAAAGCCCTCAGTATTTAACAAAAAGATACTTAACAAGCATGAAATGACCATGGCTTTCTTGAAGCGCTCTCTAGTATTTGAATTTATGTTGTGTTTTATGATTTCAAAATATTATTATTGTTACGTGACTACGTGCCAGACTAAGAAGAAGAGGAAGAAGTGAAGAGAGTGAAAAAAGATATAACCCTAACGTCCACCTCATGAGGGTCTGCGAATAACTCGGCCACAAGCAGCAACAATATGCCCATTTTGTTCGAGGTAGTATGTCCGGTAACCACCTGGATAAGATCATTGGTTACGCATGTAAACTTCAGTACATTTGAGAAATCATTACGAGGCGCTTTATCTAACTGAACTCAAGATAGGGACCCAGACACCATCATAATAAGCGACATTTTAAAATACTCGTAGAATCATTGTAAGTTCACTATTGAAAGCTTTAACCCCTCTACCAAGCTGTGGTGGAAGTATGGGGCCACTATTTTTAAGAGAACTGTTGTTAATGCGAAGGACAAATTTGACAACAAACGATTGGAGTTCCTTTCAAAGCCCGTCAATATAAAGTACTATTTCAGTTTCTGAGAAACAAGAAACTTCCTCCGGTACTGAAAAATGTAGAATCCGTAGTATCATTAGCAGGTGAGCTGAAGGCTTTTTTGAAGATATTGCTGAGGGCCTGAAAAGTCGCTCGACGATTGTTCTCTTATACCAAGCCCAGTCCTCCCATATGGGTGAGGATTTTAAGAGATCAGAGCTGCATGCCTAGCAAATGTAGTAAGAACACTACCCCATTCTGCTCCTAGTTCTGATGGCACGAATACGTCCGTGATGAAATCAGTACATGAAATCTGCCCACTTGGCCTAGTACAAATTCTTAATCGTTTAATTAGAAGTTCTGGGATTCTACGCGACTGGAGAATGGCACAAGTGATTCGATTAATTAAAAAAGCAAGGCGCTGGGCTTATTGTTAGATAATATCAGGCCCACAGCACTAACATTCAATTTATATTAAATATCATTGAAAAAACTTCATATATTTGTATAGATCACTGGACGTCGAAGAAAATGACACAGAGCCTCTGCCGAATTGAATTCAGACATGGTTGCTATATTTGGTGTGCTTAAGTTAATCTCGAAAGTAGAATTCAGCAGAATATCAGAAACAATATTACGCTATGGTAACAATAAATATTACGAAAGCTTGTGATAGCGTGGAGCGTGCGAAACTCTTGAATTCGCTTAGAATTTAGGATTTCCTCAATACTTTGTGGCCTGAATTCATGCTTTCTTAAGTGATAGAGAATTTCACTGCTCGCTGTCTGGTGTCAATTCTTCAAAATATAGGCAAACGGGGGGTTTACCGCAAGGGCCAGTACTATCACCCTTATTATTTAATGTACTCATGTGTAGCCTTCCCATACAGCAAGATGTACAGGTCTATGTGTATGTACAGGTCTATGTGTATCGCATTTTTCGCTGCGTCGGCGGACATTCACACACTTCAGCTAACTCTGCAGACATACATGAATTGTCTAGAAACGTTGCTAGAGGATATAACTTGTCAATAAATTTTAACAAAAGTGCAATCGTAGTTTTCGCACAAATGGCTCCAGTGCAAATTTCACTACTGCACCAACAAGATGTCGCACTTCAGGTCAAGTCAATTAGATACTTAGAGGTAACCTACACCGAAATACTCAACTGGAGTCCCCACATAGAAAACATTACTGCTGCGGGAGCACGTGTCGTAGAAGGAGCGGGCATTGAGGCACTCTAGTAGTAGAGTTGCAGCGTAGGCTCAGTAATTGTCATTGTGCTATTCGAATGTGCGATGCTTGCGTGATTATACACTTCTGCCACGCAATATTACCAGTATGATGGGGGCTCCTCACACTACAAAACATTATTATAGTTTTGTTTTTATCGAAACAGCGTAGAACGAACGTTTTAAGTGCGAAGTCCTAGATTAGATTTCCGCTCAAGCCGAATATTCTTATTTATTTACTTGTACCTATCACCAGTTTGGCCCTTGGGAGACACTTACTTTCGCCAAGAATACTCAGCCATCAATGAAATCATGGGCTGCTTTAAAATGGGTGGTTGCTGTAATTTCCACAGTAATATTCCTCGTTCACATTAGTGAAGCCTTTGCTAGGACAACTACTCGCTGTTTGTGGTTCCGAGAATAATATAATTACAACAATATTTATTATTAATGTTGTTGTTGTTGTTGTCGTCGTCGTCGTCATCGTCATCGTGAGTACAACACAGATAATAGGCTTCTCGAAGCGATATGGTGCCTTGGATGGCTAGGCCCAGCATATCGGCAAACAAGAGATGACATACATATTATAGAGCTTGGTACATAAAATGATCAAGGAAAGAAGACATGTAACTCTTTTACATTACAGTTAAACAGAATATAATACAAGCACCAACTAACGAAAGCAATATTACCTAAACAGAAGAATGTTGAGATAAGGATAGAACAATCTTTCAGCAGAATATACCCGACACAAAAGAGGGTAGGAGGACAGTCATGCGATAATTGTGCAACAATAAAGGAATTTATGGCATTTCGTAAATTGCGTTTGCTCGTTACAGAAAAAAAAAACACTGTCGGGGAGGTCATTAACAACGGCAGGAACCTAGAGCATTGTAATAGCTTTGCCATGTCGTGTTATGACAAATGGTACAGGAATGCGGAAAATTTTTCTCAATATAAGAAGGGCAATGCACTCTTTCTTGAACTCAGTTTCAGAACTGCCATAAAGTACCACGGTTTGATTAAATGATGCTTCGAAAGAAGGTAGGCGATGTAAAGAAAATAAACTTGCATTGTCTATTACATTACGAATGTAAACAATGAATTTCAACATGTTTTTCAAATATTACCAACCCTACACTGCCATGGGTAAGATCATGGGTAAGAGGCCATAATGCAGGACACTGTACGCAAGAGGAAGCATAATGGTCGCTTGAATGGGCGCTACGGCCCCACCGCGTTGGTCTAGTGGCTAAGGTACTCGGCTGCTGACCCGCAGGTCGCGGGTTCGAATCCCGGCTGTTTCGGCTGCATTTGCGATGGAGGCGGAAATGTTGTATGCCCGTGTGCTCAGATTTGGGTGCACGTTGAAGAACCCCCGGTGGTCGAAATTTCCGGAGCCCTCCACTACGGCGTCTCTCATAATCATATGGTGGTTTTGGGACGTTAATCCCCACATATCAATCAATCAATGAATGAGCGCTACGGATCTAATATTAAAAAGCAACCATGTGGTTTTTCGTTGTCTGCCACATGTGTAAGCATAATAATCAGTTCAAGACATGTCACAAACACACCAACATATTTTACAGAATTAACATATTGAATTGGAGTATACACCTACAGGAAGCGCTATCGTTGGCATGAAGAAATAAATACGCGATTCTGACTATTGCTTGCAATGAATTTTAAATGCGAAGAATTTCTTAGAGAACTTCGGCGACCTTCAGCGTATCTATCTATCTATCTATCTATCTATCTATCTATCTATCTATCTATCTATCTATCTATCTATCTATCTATCTATCTATCTATCTATCTATCTATCTATCTATCTATCTATCTATCTATCTATCTATCTATCTATCTATCTATCTATCTAGCCTCCTACGGCTTCTAGCTCTCCTGGCCGTTTCGACAATGGTATCGATACTAAAGTTAGTATGGCTTAACATGACTGTATAAAGAACATATTAGACTAGTCACAACATGAAAACCATGAAACGTATGTCATGAATGTCATGACTTACATGTCATAGTCCTTGCAGCGGTTGCGGTAGATTCGTTCAAATGACATGTTGGAAAACTGGTAAAGTATGACATGATTGTATGGCGAACACAAGCGACAGACCCGAACATGAAAAATCATGACATCCGTGTCATATCACAACATGACTACATGCCACGCTCATATGCGCTGGTGGCCATTTCGCTAGCGTCACATATACCAAGTTTGGTACTACGGGACATGAATTAATGAAGAAGGTATGATACTGGACGCAAAGCTGATAAACATGAGAATCGTGTCATATAACAACTTGACTACATGCTACGCCCATGATGCGTTTGTGGCCGTTTCACTAGTTTCACATGTATCAAACTCGCTATTACGCGACGCTAACAGATGACCAACGTAAATGACACATCCAAACATGATAATCAACACATGCGTGTCATGTAACAATATGACTACATGCCACTTTTGTGATGTGCTCGCGGCCGTTTCGCTAGCTTCACATATGCCAAATTTGGTATTACGTGACGCCAATGAATGATGAAGGTATGTGACTGGTGCAAACATGATGATCATGAGATGCGTGTCATGTGAGAACATGACTACATGCCACAGTCAAGGCACCAACCCATTTCGACGTGACGTGGTGCGCCTGCTCGCCGGCGTTCATTTCATCGCGGCACGCCAGCTTTACCATGCTAGGCGCCGATCCTCCCATATACTCGCAGGCACGCGTCGCGCTGCGTTGGTTTGACGCATGCGCGTTTCAGCGCGTCCGGCGTCCCTTCGACAAGAAAAGAGGGAGATGAAGTGTTGTTTGTGTAACGCAACGGCGGGAAATACAGCATGTCGCAATTCGCACCGGTTGCCGTCGGGCCGCCCCGACGGACGCTGGTCGTGCCTGGAGTGAGACTACAGAGTGCTCGCGTTTTGCTAAGGTAGCGTCACCATGTCCAGTGTGCGCGCGCGTCCACGCTACATTGGAGTATATAGGGCCCTTCCCGACGCGCTCGCGGCCGTTTTGCTAGCTCCACATATGCCAAATTTGGTGTTACGTGACGTCAATGGATGACGAAATACATGACTGGTGCAAACATGATAATCCTGACACGCGTATAATGTTGCATTTCCGATGAAGGCGGAAATGTTGTAGGCCCGTGTGCTCAGATTTGGGTGCACGTTAAAGAACCCCAGGTGGTCTAAATTTCCGTAGCCCTCCACTACGACGTCTCTCATAATAATATGGTGGTTTTGGGACGTTAAACCCCAGATATCAATCAATCAATCAAATCAACACGCGTATAATGTGAGAAGATAACAACATACCACGCTCATATCGTATTCATGGCCGTTTCGCTAACTTCACATATACTAAATTATTTTGGTATTACTTGTCGTCCATAGATGACGAAGGTAAACTACACATCCAAACATAATAATCATGACACGGAAGTCATGGACGGCATCATTTACCTCCACCTCGTAACATTGTGCTGATTATAAAGTGACATATCTACATTTCTCATTCGTGCTTCGCATAACATCGATTCCCACTGTACGTGGGATCTGCCAGTTTTTTTCTGCTTAATCACTAAACAATCATTAGCGAACCACGACGCAGCCTCATGAACACCGTCTTGTAGTAGTGACATCGCTTTATTGTAACAGACGTGTTTGGTTGAAAGATCAGTGTCGTCTGCGTACTGAAATACGCGGCATTTTGGAACAGCAGTAGTAAAATTATTTAAGCATAAATAAATAAAAGAACAGATACAGTAGATCTCTGAGGTGCACCAGCTTTAAAAGCAAGCCTGTCTGAAAGTTATCCGATTGTCTATCTGAATTACCTGGAAGAGGTCAGAAATATAATTTTTAAGAAAGTCGTAGAATCTACCCTTGAGGCCACAAAAGTATATTTTTTAAAGCAGGATAAAGTGATTTACGGTGTCGAATGCTTTGGAAATACCGAAAATAATGCACAAGCAAACAAATAATTTTCTAAGGCATCATGCAGTTCATCGGAAAAGTCTTCAAGTATATCAATGGCAGCTCTACCTGCGACAAAACCAAATAAGCGACTCTTTTCTAGAAACAAAGTCATGCATTAAAATAAGAATTTCTCAACTGCTTGGAATCAAAGAGGCAGAACATATATAGGTCGATAACTCTCAGCACTATCTTTTGGTCCGCTTTTGTAAAGAGGCTTTCAAATTGCTGTTGTTAAATCTGGTGGTAGAGAAGCTGTCTCCAAGAATCCATTAGGCATGAAGAGCAAGATATCTGATAATGGGTCCTAATTCCGCTGCAGCAAAGATACAGAGATACAATTATTACCTGCTAGTTTGTGCTGTTTGAAACCAGAGAATATTGAAACGAGTTCGGCTTTTTTTAAAGTTGGGAGGAAGACAGAGGCAGGTATTGATTTATTTAAACCGGAGTGGCCTACTGGCGCTGATGAGACCCCACCAGACACTTATACAAAGTGGCGAATAAATATATCGGCTGTATGTGCAGGATCACTAGTAAACGCATCAGTAGGTTTATCATCCCTGCTTCCTTTAGCACAAAGGCGGTTCATAAAAGGCCTTTCCCGCGCCGGGTTTCTGGCAGATAACTGAACCTGATAGGTAAAATATCGTTGTTTTGCCGATCGGATGAGGGCAACCACTTCATTCCTTGCATTTCTGTAGTTGATACCGAGTTCTGCATTAACTGGGGAGCATTTAAACTGTTTCCATCTCTCTAAAAATTGCTTCAAAAATATCTGGGGACAGCCAGCTGGGACTTCGTCTCTGCTTG
Source organism: Rhipicephalus microplus (assembly GCF_013339725.1). Classification (NCBI taxonomy): domain Eukaryota; kingdom Metazoa; phylum Arthropoda; class Arachnida; order Ixodida; family Ixodidae; genus Rhipicephalus; species Rhipicephalus microplus. The sequence goes on along the minus strand of NC_051167.1, from coordinate 234,691,244 downwards.
GCCCTTCTAATACGAGTACAAGAGTGTCGCAGACTTCGTATTTTCGTGCAAAACCTATCATATATTCACCAGCAGATCCAATAGCAATAAAAGAAGACAAATTAAACTATTGTATAGTGACTCCAATAATAATAATAATAATAATAATAATAATAATAATAATAATAATAATAATAATAATAATAATAATAATAATAATAATAATAATAATAATAATATTAACAATAATAATAATAACAATATTATTATTATTATTATTATTATTATTATTATTATTATTATTATTATTATTATTATTATTATTATTATTATTATTATTATTATTATTATTATTATTATTATTATTATTATTATTATTATTATTATTATTATTATCACATATGTGCCTTTCGTACTGGGTGACAGGCTTTAAACTATGAAGTCATTATGATAACCACATGTTCAGAGCGGGTGAATGAGTGAATAAACTTTTATTGGGCCCAGCAAAACGTGTGAATTGATTGATTGGTATGTGAGGTTGAACGTCTCAAAACCACCCCATGATTATGAAAGACGCCTTATGGCTCCGGAATTTTCGACCACTTGGGGTACTTCAACGTGCATCCAAATCTGAGCACACCAGCCTACAATATTTCTGCCTCCTTCAGAAATGCAGCCGCCGCAGCTTCGCTTCAGCAGCCGAGTACCTTAGCCACTAGACCACCACAGCGGGGCTACGCGTGAATTGTAGTAATAGTCAGGTGCGCGTTTTAGTCATTTGTTCTGACGCCCGATAGCAATGTGCGCTTGTGCCACGCATTATCACTGCAATATTTATGATTGTATTTCCAAGCAGCGGACGCGTGTGTTTCCAAGTAGAGGAAGTTATTTTCACTATTTTCAGACGTGGATGCCAGACAGTGTTGTAGAACACCCGCTTACTACACAAATGATCTGCATTTTATGTTCTCTCGGACTATATATGTTTTATATTTTATTGCATATTTCTCAAATTTTCCGTCACGCACAAGACAATTTTTCACTCACAACCAACGACGCCAACACGAGAATTTCTGCAAAACAACCTCTTTAATACTGCCTAGACAATAGGTCTTACAAGGTAGCTTTTAAGAAACATTACCGCGTCAAAATCTCCCCACGCTGTCCTTGAGCAAGGTGAGCGAAGAAACAATTACACTAGTAGAATCATGGAAACCCGACTAGTGATATACCTTCAAACTTACTTATGCGCGTTCTTCATTGTAAATAAAAGTGGCCGAAATAGCCGGGTCTCGAACGAAGAGATGATATGCCGCAATGCAGACCACATCAAAATTTTCGGAGCCCTTCACTACGGCGTCTCTCATAATCGTATGGTGGTTTCAGGACGTTGAACCCTACATATCAATCAATGTGCATGCAGACTGCTTAGCCATGGAAACAAAGATGTGTGTTATATGGTTGTGTACACCCAATTAGCAACCGAGGTTTTACGCCCCGAAACCCTGACATGATTATGAGGGATGCCATCGTGTAGGGCTCCGTAAATTTCTGTCATCTGGTGCTCTTTATCATGCAATGACATAGCACAGTATATATACGTGCTTCCATCATTCTGCCTCCATCGAAATATGGCCTCGGCGGCCGGGCTCGAACACGCGGCTTTCGGGTCAGTACCCGAGGGCTGTAACCACTACATCACAGCAGCCGACGGTCGCATATTGGGTAGCAGCGGACGGTTGCCCATTACGGTCGTAATGAAACGACTATAACTGGTTCATTTACACTTCCACGAACAGTTAGTGCAAAGAGGAAGATGACCTGTATAACATCTTATGCACGTAATAAAATACACTATTTCGGATGGCTTTTGTTATGTGCTCCAGAAACATAAAGAGCGTTATTTAAATTAAAGCGTCTTATTCATAATGCTGATATTTGGAAGATAATAAAGCAGTTTCGTTTCTGTAATAATTTCGGCCTTTTATTCTGCTTCTTTTTGAACTCTCAAAAAGATTGTCACAGGGAGAGAATATGGCACGGCATGTTGCCTTCACGCTAGAGTGGACAAAAACAAATAATTGACTCCGGCGGTCCGGATACTACAGTCAATTAATGACAACGAGGATGGCGGTGAGCTTTGAGGAGCGACGGCGTCGGCGTCGTCGTCCTCGTATCTCAAAACTGAAAATGCAAATGCCTTCCTTCTGTGGACCCCGGCTCACACCACCTCCCCGCTCGCAGATAACAAGGCGGCTTACACCACGGCTCGAGATCTCACTCACCGAGCCGCAGCTGAATCGGTGGCCGCCTTCACATCCGAGAGTAGGGTGATGGCACTATCCATACAACAACAACTGGAATGGTCGTGGGGTGATTGCCTGACAACATTCAACGACATTACACAACATTACAGACTTAAGAGACACAAATACCCACCACCACAAAACAAATCAGACAAAAGACAGGCTGTAACTCTGAGGTTATTACAGACAGATACGTACCCCAGCCCAGCCCTCCTACGCCTGTGTTAAGCTCCCCTATACCCTATACCCAACAGACGCGTGTAAAGCGTGCGAGGAAAAGGCCACACTGCGGCACATGCTCTGAGAGGGTGCTGAAAAAGTTAACGTCACTGCCCTGCCGCCACTGCCTTCGCGACGCATGTAAGGCAGGGATGAACTCCCAGGCAAATCGCTGCTGCCACCTCCACGGGAGGCGGCCTCCGCTGCAGCTGCGCTCACTGTTGCCGTTCGGCAGCGTCAGCTGCGCTGCCGCTGGGAGGTGGCACTCACCAGCGACGAGTAAAGTCCCTGGATATTTTTAAGGGGCTTTAGCGACGAGCTGGCCGACCAGCTTTGGCCCATCCAGCAGCTGAAGATGCCGCCCTGGTGCAAGGACTTCAAGCGGTCGCCTGAGACACCCCCATCATATTCGACTGAGAGTGGGAAGGAACAGAGGTTAATCCCCTCTTCCCTCACCTCGTCCGGTAAAACTGCCGGACTTTATTTAAATAAAGTTTATTCATTCATTCACTTGCTATGTGACGCCAACAAACATTAGCAACCTGAGGCTTGTTTCTGCATATTCTTATGGAGTCATCGCCATCGAATAGGCTAATATTTTCTTGAAATTAGCGTTTCAGATTACAAAAACAGCAGCGACAAAAGAACGTGCTAATTTTCTTTGAGAAACCTGTTCCGCCGACTATACAAACAGACAAAATATATTGAAACTGATTACAAGAAGGGTAGCAATCCCTTTCAAAATAAGAGTTTTTCAAGCACAGCCAAGTGACTTGCGTGCACGAACTCATTAAAAAAAAGCACTTGAGTTATAATCGAGCAACCAACCGACCACTCGTCGTACGACTTGTGCTTATCAGTCAGCCATCACGGTTCGCTCTTGCTCGTGATAGTCGACATCGAACTGGCTTTTTAAATACTTGGCCACTTAGTCTGCCGCGCGGCATACGTTATCGCGCCAGTTTTGAAAGATGCAGCTCTGTACACCACGTGGCGTGAAAACCGGAGAACTAAAAGCGATGTCTCGAATTCCTGGTTATGTTTTACAAATTTTGCCAAAAAAAGTCAGCACTCTACATATGTGGGGCTTGTTCAGTTACAAAACTTGCTAAATATGTATAGCCCTGTGCCGTACAGTATACCACTCATAAACAATCATTGTATTTACGTTTTTAATGCCAGTCGGATCAGCCGCTTCACCATGAGAGCACAGAGAAAATGGGCATACCAACACCTTAAGTGACCTGGAATGCTATTGCCTCAGAATAAAAGTTTGTGGTGATTTCAGTTGTAGAAAATTCTGGGGGAAGCAGTCACTACTACAAAGAAACAGCGTGCAAAGGTTTCCTGCAGATTTAGATAGTTTCGTTGCAGTGGAATCACGTTCTGGTAATCGAGACAGTCGATTACAACACAACGGAAATAAATTGGAAAGTACTGCGTGCCTGTGGCAATGCCTGACCCACGCTTTCTGTGTGGTCTTGATGACGCTACAAATTAGGCTCAGTGCATTTTCTGAAGCTTGCCTACAGAAACCGACTTCTTGGCCAGCCTAAAAATGTGTTAATAACAAATTTAAAATCTACATATCAAATTAGGGGGTACTGCAGCAGTGAAGAATTCGACAATCTATACAGGAAAGCTGGTTCTGGGGTCAGAACTAGAGCTGTGCGCCACCGCCGCTGCCACCCGCATTTGCTCACGCCGATCGCGCTGCACCGAAGTTCCGAAAGGGACCACGCCGCCACCGCCGCCGCACAATACTTTGCGGCGCGCAGCCGTTTGTCCTATACTCACGTGAGCGGGCGTAAACTACATCCCTTCTCCTTTTTAGAATTTCTGAAGGTGGCATTTGCAGTGTCTTGACTGCTCTCTAGTTACCGTGTATGCATGGTAGAGGAGGAAGAAGTGAAGAAATGAAAGGCAGGGAGGTCAACAAGACGCACGTCTGGTTTGCTACCCTGCAATGGTAGAAGGGCTGAGGGGATTGAAAGAGAAGAAAGAGAGAAGTGAAGGACAACGTGTGGGTACATGTGATCATGTCCGTTGCACACTTATAAACAGTCGCATAGTACGGTTATCTTTAGAAAACCTAGCAATGCCCACGTCGGTTTGCTGGCCTGCGACGCGTAGAGCCGTGAGCCGAGGATCTTCTCTCCGGAAAAACTGTTTACTATCTAGTGTCTCTAACGTTTCGCGTAGGAAGTCGCGTTCGCTCGCAAAACGATGACACGAACACATTAGATGTTTTATTGTCTAGTCAGTGTCGCACGATTCACATCAGGAGCTATCTGCTATTCCTATACGAAAGGAGTACGCCTTCGTGAAAGCTACTCCTAACCACCGGCGGCACAAAGAAGTGGCATCCCGGCGGGAGAGATCTGACGGAACTTCAAGCTTTTTCGATGGGTCCAATTTGTGTAGGTGGCAGTTCCCGACAGTGGGGTCACTCAGCCAAGTTTCCGACATAGTGTTAGCGAACGAGTAAAGGCCCCTTGCAGCGTCTGTTCTCGACAAATACATTGGGGTTGTCTGGGCGTCCGCCTGAACGAATCGGGCAGCATCATTAGCTAGGTAGTTCCCGACAATGCCACAATGCCCCGGAAACCACTGCGGCACCACGTCATGCCCTTTCGATAAAACATCTTGAAACACTTCTCTTATTTCATTCACTAGTTGTTTATGCACCCTATGTTGTAAAGCTGATTGCAAGCTCTGAAGGGATGCCTTATAGTCGCAAAACACAGCCCATTTTTGAGGCCAGGCTCCCGCGATATAAAGTATAGCAGCACGTAAGGCGACAAGTTCCGCTGCTGTGGATGTCCTATGGGACAGTTTGAACTTTATAGTGACCTGATACTTCGGGATGACAACTGCACCTGTGAAGCTGTCAGCCGAGACTGATCCATCGGTGTAAATGTGGGTCATTTGGCCGTATTTTTCTTTGAGTAGCGACAATGTCGCCTGTCACAGGACCACTGTGGAATGAGGGCTCTTGTTCATTATTCCCGGAATAATGAGGCACACAGGTGGTTGTTGTAGGCAGCATGTAGGTGACTGTGGTCCTGTTGCTGGAGTTAAGCCTGATGGAAGGCATTCTCTATGAGCAGAAATAATCTTTGAAAACATTGGTTGTGGTCTCTGAAGTGGTAACACAGCAACACATTGACCCAGAACTTGGAAAAAGTGTCTTATGTGGGCTCCGAAATTGTCAGTGGAGATGTATGTTTGAATCGGATCCTCTCTTGCGATCATAATTGTCCCGCAGGTTGAGGTGCAGCTTGGCAATCATAAGCCCACGCGTAGTGTTTGTCTTTGCAGACTTTCGCAGGCGTGGGTGTTCGTCTTGCATGTACTTGCCAGTAACGGCAAGCTGTCGCGCGAAACTCCCAGAAACAGTGCTCTGTGTAGCTGCATCATTGACCTTATCGACGCGCCCCAAGTTTTTCCGCAAAGGAACCGCATTATATGGACAATGGAAGTTAGCCTTCTCTTCAGGTAATTGCAGTGGGCACTCCACGAAAGGTCCCTGTCAATAATCACACCCAGGAAGCGATGGTTCTTCTGGTATGAAATATTTTGTCCATTGATGGTAACGGGGTATTGTGTCATGGCTCTGCAGGTAAACGCAACCAATGCACATTTCTCCGTTGAGACGGAAAGACCTTGCTTGCGGAGATATGAGCATGTCAAGGTGGCAGCCTGCTGGACTCTTGCACGTACTTGTAGACGAGTTACAGCCGAAGTCCATAGACAAATATCGTCAGCATATATGGATGTGAGGATGGTACTTGGCAAAGTTTCACGAAGTCCTACCATCACGAGGTTAAATAAAGTGGGACTTAATACGGCGCCCTGAGGGACGCCACGGGAGGTATAGTAATTGGTGGTAGGTCCATCTGAGGTTTGTACAAAAAAGGACCTTCTCGTCAAATATTTCTGAATCCATTGGAACATCTGACCACCGATTCCAACAGCTTCAACGAGTCTAGGATGGCTTTATGTGTTACGTTATCATAAGCCCCTTTGACGTCGAGGAAGAGTGCCAGTGGTATGCGCTTGAGGCTCTTCTGTTGCTTGATAAATGTTGTGAGATCAATCACGTTGTCAAGAGATGACCTACCTGACCGAAAACCCATCATGCAGTTTGGGTGCACATTTTAGCGCTCGAAATACCGTTCTAGGCATGTAAGTATTATCCTCTCCATGACTTTCCCAAAGCAACTTGCGAGGGCAATAGGGCGAAATGATGTCAAATCGAATGGTAACTTTCCTGGTTTGAGTAGTGGCACAAGCCGATTATCTTCCACTCCTGTGGAATAATTCCCGCCTGCCATGAGTGGTTGTAATAGCATAACAGCTGTCTCCTGGCCTCCTGTTGAAGGTTGGCTAGAGTGGCGTGGTTGATGCCATCGGGTCCTGGTGATGATGATCGTCGGGAAATCACCAAAGATGCGTCAAGTGCTTCTATAGTGAAAACATTTTCCACTTCGGAGATGTGGGGCTCAGGCAAAACACTCTTAATGGCGCAAGCCGACGTGGCGGATACACCAGTGATTCGCGTACAAAACTCATTCGTCAATTCAATTTCAGTGCAGCCTAAATGTAGGGCTAAAGCTGTGAAAGGATATCTTTGTTAATGAGTCGAGCACAGGTCACGAATAGTGCTCCAGATGCGTGACAACGGTTTTCGAGGATCCAATGACTCGCAGCCTTATTTCAAGAGTTCCTGTTCAAGTCTGTCTAAACGTCATTGGACTTTTTGTGTATGCATCGAGCTACTCTGAAGTCACCTGTTGCTTTCTACTGTCTGTATTTCCTTTCCTCCCTTCGGTGAAGCGCCCACAGTTTTACCAGTTCAATGTCAAAATTTGAACTTTTGCCGCTGAAGGGGAGGAGACAGGAAGCTTCCTTCATTGCCTCTTTGATGACATCCTCCAAGTTCTGGTTTGGGTCTTCACGGCATTTATTTTTCACGAGTCGCTGAAATTCGCACCAATCAATTCTTCGTATTGTGGTCCTAGGAGTACAATTAGTAAGGCCCCTTATTCGCATATAAGTTGGAGTGTGGTCACTCCCATGCGTTTAGATGTCTGAGAACCACTGCACTTGCGAGCAGAAGTTTCAGGATAGCAGAGTCAAATCGAGGCAACTGCTGTACGTAAAACCCCGCAGGTAAGTAGGACTGCCATCATTTGATAAGCATAGGTCGGGCTTGGGGCGAATGACACGAGGTTTCTTTTTTTATCATTGATTGTCGAACTACCCCAGATTAAGCGATGTGCGTTGAAGTCTCCAGTTGTAACCCACGGGCCCATATTTCTGTCAGTATGTATCTCAGTAGGTTTTGTTCAAACCGACCGGATGTTGATATGTAGACACCAGTCAGCATGAATGACACTTTATCTTTTTAAACATGTAATCAGACATATTGATTTTCGTCATGTGGTTGATTTGCGTGATGCACATATGTGAAATCCGTATGAATGTAAACAACCACCTTGCTGCATTCCTCGCACGTTGAAGAAACGGAAAATTCATACCCGGGTTTCATACCGATAGTTTAAGTGGTTTTTCCACGTTTGGTTCACTTATAACAATTACAGAAATACGATTCACGAATATGTACTGAAGGAATGATGAGATGCGAGATCTCAGGCCTCTCGCGTTACGCTGCAGTATCGACGCTCTTCAGACCTCGTTGCGGATGGACAGGATTGATCGAGCCATGGTTGCCACTGGAGAATTGCAAATACAGGGCTTAGGACATCCAGTATTTGTAGTGCACTCTGAGCGCGTGGAGATTTGAGACCGCTGCGCAGCTTTCGCATGACATCCAGCAGTGTTCGGATCATTCTGATGACTTCTACGTCCTCCTCAGGCAGCTTGTCAGCGGCTGGCTGAAGAGATGTGATTGTCGATGGGCACTTGGAATTTGCAGGTGGCTGTGTTTTCGGCAATGAAGGCCAAACTTATTTAGGTGCAGCATTGCTGTTTGTCGGTTAGTTGGCTGCACTGGTCACCTCTGGTCTGGCAGGTTAGGGCACTGGAAGTGAAGGGCGGTGAAGTGGCGCTGTCAATGCAGCGTCTGCGGCATTCTCCGACAAACTGCGGCAACAATGACGCCTCTTTCGAACGGTCCTGACAGCCTCTTGATGCGAAGAATTGTCTCTGACCATCTGTTTCACTACCGCTATTTCTCTTTGAATTTGCAGGCACTCTTTTGACGAAGCTGCATGTGACCCTTTTCCATTCGAGCGTTTGAGTGTAGCTGCTTTGCAGTCATCTGCAGAATGGAGGTGCCCGCAACACAGTGATCTGTGTTTTGGAGGACCAAATAAAAGTTTATCCAATCCAATCCAATCTGCAGAATGCGTTTCCGCGCAACGAGGACACACTGTCTCATTTTCGCATACGCTTCTGATGTGGCCCAGCTTAATTTAGTTATGACACTGTAAGGGCTTTGGTACGAAAGGTCACACAGAATGCCGAAAATGTCCCATCTTCACGTGCGAAGGAAGAGAGTTGCCCTTGAACATGAACTTCAAGCAACGTGAGTTTCCCAAACGGACAACTTTTGCGGTGACGCTGGCTTCGTTTGCTGGTTTGACCAGAACATCAAAGTCGGAGCTGGAAATGGCAGTATCCACATTGTAGATGACTCCAGTGACGACGTTAGAGCTCACAAGAATGTAGGAGCGAACTTTCATTCCACACAGCTCATTGACGTTGTGCAGTGTATTAAGCGCAGCATCATGTGAAACTTCGCCAATACGTTTTTGCGCGTGTTCACTCTGATGTCTTTCATCTCGTTTGGCACGAGTCCTTCCAGCATTACCGAAACAGATTGCCTGTTGAGGCGCTTCATGTTACCGTCCGGTACCTCATGAACAAACCAGATAGTGTTTGTCACGGGTCTCCTTTGCACTCTGTATTTCAACGTACGAAGATGTTTTGGCGTTCTGCCTCTTCGCTCTATGGGTCAGCACCACCCCGAAGTTGTAGTCCTCAGAGGGCCCTTCTCTGCTCCTTGAGTAGACACGAGTGCCCTCGCTGTCTTAGTCGCTGTATAGTCCCGTACGCTTCCCGGATGCTGCCACCGCCAACGCCGCCGTACTTGGTGGACGTCCGTGGAGTTACACGTCCCTCATCGACGGACACGGATGTGATGTTCGCGAAGTTCACTTATAATTAGGTGAAAAAAAGGGAAAACCTACTGAAACATCGTTTTACCAAGCAAACACTTTGTCGTCCATATAACGATATAGCAGCTTGGGAAGATACACAGTCAAGCGTGCTGTTCTCTCTTGGGGCTTTCTGTTCTTCTGGCGCCCTTCGGGATGCCCGAAGATTGACTCACGTGACATGATTAGGGCACATATTCGAGAATGGTCCATATACAAGAAATATCAGTTGGAAATTGTTTTCTACCATGCTTTGCATTACATTGACCACCCAACTCCAAGTCATTTTTGAGTATATCGGGAATAATAATCACGAGGAACTTTAGATTTCGCAGCATTTTGTGAGTTGCTAACTACGCAAGCGGAAATAAGAAGAGTGTAGCCGAGAAGTTCAAAATCCTGATAGGCCCAACGCTTGGCGCTCACATTGCACACATGCTTTACAAACACATAAATGTTGAAGAGCCGGTAGTGCAGTAAAATTGATAACTGGACGAAAAGAAAAAGCTCCGAATTGTATTTTTTCTCAATACACAAATTATTTAACGCGAAGGGAACGTAGCTCTACATAACAAAGGCCAGTCCGCTGTGATGGTTTCTGTGTATTTTTTTATTTCGAAAAGTAATATATGGACACTCTGTACCAGCTTTCATCAACCCTGTAATGTTGCATACAAAGACCAAATAAATTGCTTTTTTACGCACACTGTATGCTGTTACGGTGGATAAAATCTTGCGCGTGCTATAGCGAGGAACACTGCTGAACCATAGACGAAACAAGCTGGCCATCTGCTCATCTCCGCCCCACGGAGGGCACATGCGATAACATCTCTCCGCGTACGATGCCTACCATCGATTGCTCTTCAACCGGAAAGGAAGCAGTGTATGGACCAAGAAGTATGAAAGGATACTAAAATAGGGGGCTGCATGGCTTGATCTGGAACACTATATTTTTATTATAAGGGTATAGTTGCGAGACCTAGTATGCGTTAGCGCGTTCTCTATTTCATAATGTATCAGAGAACGGCTCGCTTGTCTTTCTGCGTTCTATGACACCACTGTACAAGTCCTCCCTTTTTTGCCGGAGCAGCCACATTCTCATACACTAGCATTTTGCAGTTTCGCAATGTCACATGAAAAAGTTTGCTGCAGCCTAAGTTCGTTATGGGGCTTTGGTCTTGTATTGTACGGTGTAAATTGGGAAGTCGTAGAAGTGTTTTACGACCATAATACTGTTTAGGTCGCCTAAAACATTGTGTGTTCTCCCTGAAGACCTATTATCAACACTGTTTTGAATATTCCTAAAGTTGATGACATATCCGTACTGGACTTTTTAACCTCATATTTTCAAAACTTTGAATGTTGTAGCAAGCTTTTTCATTTACATACGCTTCCTCTTAAGCTTTGTGATACTGCCTATAAGAGTATGTGCCAAAAATATATTAAACGGGACCCAATACACCCAAGGCACCATAAAGATATAATTCATCTCCCTCGTCGCATAAAGCGCTAACGTTGGAATTGTCATTCCAAGTGTAATTATAATGCCTCTAGAGTTAATGCAGTGAAAAGTCAATAGAAGCTAAAATCAAGAGGCTAAGAACCAGGGTTGCCACTGACATTTCAGTGAAATTCGTCAAATGACGAGCAAAAAGTCTCCAAAAGTTGCCAATTTTTTTTCAAGTTTCGCCAAAAATGTCGCCACTTAGCATATGTTGCGGGCCTAGTAATAAACATTGCTAATTATGTATAGCCCCCAGTAGTACAGTAACACCCATAACCACCAAATCATACGGACGTTTTTCAATCCAAGTGGAATCACCCAATTTACTATAGGAGAGCTCACTGGGCTTGGATTTGGCCTTAGATTTCTATCACCAGCTTCACCATGGGAGCATTTGGAAAGGGCATGGATACACCAGCAGCGTCCGCGAAGGTTAGCGCCTAAAAAAAGCTTGTGATGGTTTCGGTTGTATTGAATACAGGGAAAAACAGTCGCTACACTAGGAGAGGGGTGGCGTGCGTAGCCTTTCTGCAGGTTTGGAAAATCTCATTGCAGTGAGAATATGTGTCTAATTATTGAACAACTTAATCGCAAAACAACCGAAATATATTCTAAAGAACTGCGTAGCCGCAGCTATGCCCGCACCCGGTTTCTGTGCAGTCATGCTTACGCTACACATTCGCCTCAATGGGGTTTCTGAGCGCTGCTCAAGAAAGGAGAGAGAGAGAGAGAGAAAGAAGTAGTGACCAAAGGCAGGTTAATCAAGCTTGGCTCAGGCCTCCAAAGGGCTGAACGCAGTATACTTCTTCAATTCCTACTAATAAAGACGTCGTGTCCACGAATTCTTCGGGACTTGCCCCCTCAGGGACGATGACATAGAAAGCTAGCGCCTTCTTTGGGGGCTGGCTTGCCATGACCAGCGTCCGCCAGCCCAGGGATGCCCTGAGACGCTAGCAAAGATGACGAGCCAACAGGAGCAGGCAACAACGAAGAAAACTTATTCTGATACACAACAACAAGTCCACATGACACGTTATATTTCTAATTACTGCGTACCCTGTGTTTAGAGAAATTTATTCTCATGAACAGTTGATATCAATCACAACCCGACAGAACATTGGGACAGAACACAAAAAGCACAGGCACAGCTAAAATTTTTGCAAAAAGCTACGTTTACATATGTACATAACATGGTAAACAAAGACCACACGAAGAAAACGTAAATATGTCTATGCTAGGTATTTACAGGGTATGTACGTAATAATTCTGCCAGCACTAAATAAACATCAACGTACCATAACCAGGCAGGCCTAAGAACAAGCTTCACACATCTCTCAGACACGAACACAAACGGGCAGGACCAGTGTCGAAGCAATTCCTCCTCCCCGAGAAAGCAGAGCTCCTGCGACATAACAGGTAGGTCTGTGTATGGTCGCTCCAAAATCGGAAAGAGAGCGTAACGGTGACGATGTCCTGCAACCGCCTCGCATCGATTGCGACAAGACAGTAAACACCAACACTGATTGAGAAGACAGGGGAAGCGGCCTCGAGAACAACGCTCAGAAGAAATGAAGCAATTTACCCCGAGGCCACGAAATCCAGCACGCACGGCTGTCCAGAAAAACTTGACCAAGGACGCATAGCCTCAAAACATGTTGATTTGTTTCCCGTGGGGAGCAGTTAGGGACATGTTGCTGGTCGGACCTTTCTCTATCTTTCGAGGCGGTCAATGGTAGGAAGAACACCACACGAAGAAGCCACTGAAGTCTCGGAGGTGGCTGGCAGAAATGATGCTGTCAGCGCGCTCCAATGACACACGACTAGAGTGGGTGTGGCGTGCCGGAAAGAACTAACGGGAGCAACAAAGTGGTTGTTTTGTCAATGATAGAATTGTCCTACACTTTCATCCCAGGAGACGTCGACTGGATATGGCGAAGAAACGCGACAGCTGTCGCATAAAACTCAAGGAAGTGTTACTGATTGTGGGCCCTGATTAGGATGCACATTAGACTTTAAATACCGAAAAGTGAGTGCCCAGAGAATAATATGTGAGTTTTCGCGCAGGGAGATTCCTGTCCTCGTACTAAGCGCAACAGGAAGCGCAGGGCCAGTAGCCGGCAGCGTATGGACACCGAAGGGAAAGAAGCCTCCCGCGGAACGCTTTTTTCCTAACGCCCGCACGAGACACCAACTCAGTGCCACCAGACAGAAGCAAAGAACACAAAGCAGACTGCGATGATCATACACTAGGTAAAAGCGGTTGCACCACGTGACAAAGGTATCAAATGCGACCGCAGAATACAGTCTGTGCAAGGTACCTCCTCTCAAAGCGGGAATAGTGGAAATCCCGTGCGTCCTGAATTTTATTTTTTGCTTCGTCGAGGGTATTTAACCAAACGTAGTTACAGAAGCCATAGTGGTCGTACAAAATACTTATAAATCGAAGTGATGAAGGCAGCTAAAGAGGTGAAGAGGATCTAAGTGTGGAGATTGGACATCCGATGAACAAATACCGGGATTCAGAAAAGATAAGTGCTGCACCTGAAATGACACCTCACTGAAATATAAACACAGGCTCTGTGAAAGACTATCTTTTTCGAAGAGCAAGACCCTGGACACGTGAATCCGCTTCTGGCTCAAGGCTTAGTGCAAGAAGAACTGGCAAACAAGGATACTCCTAGCTGAACACTGTGATACGCTCATCGCGACCTAATTTGAGCGTTTATAGTCAAACACTGGAGGAGCACAGCTGTTACAGGGTGAGCGCAAGTTAATTAGGACCACTAACAAAGGTTATGCACGCGTCTTTTGGTACTTCATCAGTTGATTATGTGTGCATGTTTATACAGCTCATAACTGTTTATCAACTATCATTGCAAGATATGATAACTTCGCATTTAGATGCAACAAGGGTACATTTTAGACAAGGCCGACGACGGGGTACTGCCTCTTGCTGTTCTAGAGAAACAACAACCCGGATGACGAATCTGCATCTATTCCAGGAGCACTGACATCAACTTTACGGATCTTACGGTGGAGTGCAATCCGGTGTGTGGCGTGACCACCCGCACTGCGCCTGCGCAACAGCTGGTCCTAGCCCTCAGACAGCGCGCTCACGCTCTTGCGCGTTCCCGCTTCTGGAAGGGCCTGGTTAAGACTTTGTGCCCTCTCCCCCTTACACTCCCTGCAACCATGTGATCATGTCGAAGAACGCGATTGTGCAGATGCGCGATGCACCAACGCATTCTGCGCTTGTTGTCATGCTCAACGTTTTTTTTATAATTATTATATATAATCTTGAAGTTTTAGGGGCGAAGCTCCTTATGGCGTGCCTTGTGCGTCCCTCGTAGTACGTAACCACCAGTGGCACATACCCGAAATAGCGGTTCTTACGGTTTTGACCTCCAAGGTGGTTCCGGTGAGAGACTTCTTCTGTGCGTTGCTAAACAATAAAAGATAGTGCTCAATGCACATGTTAATGGCTGCTAAGGGGGAATGAGAGACAGGAGCATTCGGCCTTTAGGTAACGCGCATGCTGCTATCCCCAATAGCAGCTATTGGCATGTACATTGAGCACGCGCTGACAAGAAAGGGTTGCTATGTTATACTCGCTGGGTGTAACCTCCTTGGTTTTAGAAAGGTTTAGCGAGCGTTGGGCCATATAGCCAAGAATACAGTGAACTAGTATATACCATGAACTCGAGGTGGTTAAAGGTGGAAAGTAAACCAGAACCGCAAGCCGTAAGACAGTGTGCATGTGCCACCTCCCGTTTAGTCCTTGAAATGTCCGCTGGATGGCGGTGCTTCTATATGGAGAATAAATGATGAAAAGATGCGAGATGGTGGTACTTGCAGTGCTGAATAGATGGACAAACGGACACACAGACAGATGCATGGATGGACGCATGAACGCACGCAGGCGCGGATGCATGGACGAACGCAGGGACGGACGCACGAACAGACGCACGCACGTACGGGTGGATGGACGCATGGACGGTTACACAGAAGTACGCAAGAACGGACGGAAACGAGAACGAATGGACGGACGAATGCTTCGCCCCACTCCCCATCATTCACTCCGTGGATATGCTGCCATTTTTCGTGTACTGTTTTCCTGTACTTGCCTCACGAAGAGATGGCCTAGTCAGGAGAGGCTCTCTCCTTTTGCCCCTTTCGTGGGCAATTTTGTGAAGAATGCCCAAATAAAAAATTAGAAGATTTCACGTGCAGTGGGAATTGCTGATATGAGAAGCACGAATGAGGAATGTTGATATGTCACTTTAAAATCCGCACAATATTACAATTAGGAGGTAAATTATGCCGTACATGAATTATATGTCATGATTACCACGTTTGAACATGTCATTCACCTTCGCCATCTTTTCACGTTGCCTGATACCAAATTTGGTGTATGTGCAGCTAGCGAAACGGCGGAGAACGCACGTAACGTGGATGTGCGCGCACGCTGGGCGAAGTGACGCTGCTCTAGCTAAACGCAAGCATTTTATCTGACGCTATGCGCGACCAGCATCTGTCGGCAAGGCCTGGCGGCAACCAGCGCGAAACACGACATGCTGCATTTCATGCCGACGACGTTACCTAGACAGCACTACGTCTACGTAGCTTCGTGACTGAACGACGCCGGGCACGCTCAAACGCGCATGCGTCAAAGCAACGCAAGCGCGGCGGGCGCCTGCCAGTATATGCCAGGCAGATCGGCGTCTGGCATGACCGCCAGCGTGAGGCCATGAAACCAACGCCGACGTGCACGCGCGCTGAGTCACGTCGAAGTGTTTTGGCACCTTGAGTGTGGCACGTAGTCATGTTGTTACATGACACTGATCTCATGATTACCATGTTCGCACCAGTCACATACTTCACCACTCATTCCCGTAAAGTAATACTAAATTTGGCATATGTGAAGCTAGCGAAGCGGCCGCGAGCGCATCATGAGTTTGGCATGTAGTCATGTTGTTGCATGACACGCATCTTATGATTATCATGTTTGCACCAGTCACATTCCTTCGTCATCCATTCACGTCCTGTTATACCAAATTTGGTATATGTGAAGCTAGTTAAACGACTGCAAGCATACCATGCGCGTAGCGTGTTGTCATGAGTAATGAATTACACGACATCATGTCATGATTTCCACGTGAGAGTCTGTCACTTGCGTTCACCATGCAGTCATGACATACCATGCCAATTTTTCAACATGCCGTGTGAACGAAGCCACCGCAAGAGCATCAAGACAATGAAATTTAAATCATGACATTCATGACATACACGCCATGATAGTAATGTTATGGCTAGTCAATTATGCGTGTCTTACACTCAAGCTATGCCATACCAAATTTGATATTGCTACCATTAACGAAATGGACAGGAGAACTAAAAGTCGTAAGCGGCTAGACCGATAGATAGATAGATAGATAGATCCATAAATACATATATAGGCACAATGTCGCCGAAGTTCGCTACAAAATGCTTCGCATTTAAAAGTCAAATCCACCCCTCAGCGCCCTGCGTTTTCTTGGTTACGATGGAACCAGTCATTGCGTCAATGAAGGTTGACTCAGTTGGGCGGTGTTTTCAAACTAGAAGCATCTTCCTTCATTTGTTTGTCGTTCCACTGGGTGTAGAAGGGCACTCATGCAATAAAAGTTTCAGGATCTTTTCGTGATGATAGAGGGACTGAATGTTTGGAGGGACTTTTAGAGGGACTGAATGTTTGACGCTATTTTGAAACGTTAAACATCTGCACTGAGTCTGTTTTCGAATAATCAGCACGGTGGCCTCTGAGACGAGTACCGGCTCGGCATTTTACAATATCGCAACCAAAGCTATCAACGATGTCACGTGTGAATCATCATAGTCAGCCTGCACATTCTAGCGCGCTGCTCAGCCGGTGCATGTCGCTTTTTTTTATTCATCACCTGCTAGCACCCAAGCACGTGCAGCCGGCTAATTAGCTATTAGGGCGCAGCTCCTAAAGCCCTGGGTCTGTCCCTTCTAGCTCGGGGTACATGACCACCTACACTCTTTAAAAAAAGGCAGTGCTACTTACTAACTTCGAGGTAGTAAATTGTTGTCAACACATTCACTACATAAGCAGTTACTGCAGGTATAGCAGACCACACACGTTTACCACCTTAGAAGCAACCAGAGGTAGTAAATGTCCGTGGTCTACTACATGCAGTCGCTACCTAGTGAAAGTTGGGTCAATAATTTACTACCTCAAAGTCAGCAGGTACCACTGCCTTTTTTCTAATAATGTAGTTTGATGACTCACTCAACAGGTATGGACAGACAGACAGACAGACAGACAGACAGACAGACAGACAGACAGACAGACAGACAGACAGACAGACAGACAGACAGACAGACAGACAGACGGATGGACTGATGAACGGACATATGGACAGAGGGACAGATAGACGGACCTGATTCATTGTTTACTGATATAACCACCCGAAGATTCGCCACACTGATCATCATTTACTTCGTGGATATGCAGCGATTTTTCGGCTGGACAGTACAATTGAATAGTTTGGCCCAGGACATCCTATGACCAAGCTAGTTGCGGCAAGCCACATTTTGAGAAGACCATGCTAATAAAGCCACGGAAAGATGTGTTTAGAAAAAAGTGATTAACGATTTAGAGTACTAGGTAGTCTAGTGTGGGAGTGTATAAAGCCGTCTTAAGGGCCCCGCTGCGAGCAAACAGGTCCTAGAACCTATTTAAAATAATTTATTGTCACAGACATCAATAACAATGAAACAGAACATTTTCTGCTTAGATATACAATAACGGTTATGACAACACAGACTTCATTTACATGAACATAGATATGAAATGACGTGAAAAGAACACGTACGTTCGGTCGTTACCACAAACACAGCCACACAAAAATGTGTCGCAAAAATACAAAAGGGGCAAACTAAAGTATGCTCTTAACCCGACAGTAATCATGAGCACACTCAGTAAAACTACGCTAATTAGCTCTTACTATATGATGACAACTATTAAGCTGATAATCAGAATTATTTATGAGCTGTATACTGATCATGTCCTTGCTAATTCTGCACGAGCTAATTGACATTTAGTTAAAGCCTTATCAAAGATGATGATATGTGGGATTTAACGTATGAAAATCAGCATATGATGATGAGAGACGTCGCAGTGGAGGGCTCCGGAAATTTCGATCACCTAGGGTTCTTCAACGTGCAGCCAAATCTGAGCACACGAACCTACAACATTTCCGCCTCCATCGGAAATGCAGCTGCCTATAGCCGAGATTCGAACCCACGACCTGCGGGTCAGCAGCCGAATACCATAGCCACTAGACCACCGCGGCGGGGTGAAGCCTTATCAAAGTAGACAGCTGTAAAGGCCGTTAAGCTTGAGCCATTAGCCAATAGTAGAATCAAAATTGAAGACAGAGTTGATGTGGGCTTCACTTTGAAGCCGACCACGCACATGAGTAGACGACTTACTGGAAAAGCTGCAAGAGCTAGGTTATCACAATCTCCTCTATGGCTCCAGTCTTACACAAGTAGTGAAGCTCACCAAGGTATATTATACGTAAAGAAGCTGCCGCTTAGTGTTGAACGCACCAATTGATTGACAGTCACACCGGCACCATCACAGTCGCGAGGTGAGCTTGAGATTTCTCAGAATCAACTGAATTAGTATCAGAGTTCACGCATAATAGGTTTGATTGACAGACGCCCGCGGCGAAGATTGGGTAGCGCCCACCTCGTTTGCTCTTGCCGAGGAGCAGTACTCACGTCGAGTGGCATGAATCATTCATCAGCTTTATCACGCAGACTGTGCACACACGCGTGTATATTAATTGATATATGGTGTTTAACGTTCCAAAACCGTTAGATGATTATGAGAGACGCCATAGGAAAGGGCTCCGGAAGTTTAGACCACCAGGGGTTCTTTAACGTGCACCCAAATCTGAGCACACGGGCCTACAACATTTCCGCCTCCATCGGAATTGCAGCCACTGCAGCCGGGATTTGATCTCAAGGCCTGCCGGTCAGCAGCCAAGAACATTAGCCCCTAGACTACTGCGGCTTGGCCACACGCATGCAGAAGTAAAATTGATATTACCACGTGCCTACGATGTCTAGCATTCGATTTCACCACGCTCACGATGTATCCATTCACAGACGCGTTTCCGTCATGATGCGAGTGCCCCTGGTGACCACCCGCCACTGGCACGCCGGTGCGCGTTCCTTGCAGTGCACTTGGGAGTGTTCCCGTGCTCTTGTGGGACGCAGAGAGCGTTCTCGTCAACGAACACCGCTTCTGAGAGCTCAGATGATGGGCGTCTCTTGCACTACCAGTCCCCCGTCATGACAGCCACCATTCCCGTCGCCGTCATCGTAAAGGTCCACACGTGATGATGGAAGCACCGAGGAAAATGGAATCACGCCAAATTACGGCGCGGTGACTATTAGATGCGGAGCATCTTATACTCGCGCCTTGTAGTACGCCGTCCGCGCCGTCCGCACCGCTTCTCGAACATTCGACAGCTGACGCGCGCGCATGCGCCGTCGCGCCGTCGCCCACTCTTCCACCATCTGTGCATCCCTTCCTCCTCTACACACCACGCGCGCTTCACTCCTCCACCATCTGTGCACCCTTCCTCCTCCACACACCGCGTTCGACATCTACAATTCTCCTGATTCTCCAGTGGACGCGCATGTGGCGTCGCGCTTCGAGAACATTCAACAGCTGACAGTGCATGCGCCGTCGTGCTGTATATATACTCAAGGTCGGCGCTCGCTCGCTCAGTTGCCGCTCGTCGGTTGGTTTGTACGGCGCGTCGACGTCCAAGGTCGCGGTGAAATGAATTCCAACGAATCCACAAACACAATGATCGACGTCCCTTCGACCAGGGCCGCCCTTTCGCATGCGTGTGTACGTGTTCACTCATTTAACACCCCCTCCTACAACCACGTTAACCAATTTAGCCATCGACCCAAGTAAGTCGCAATTTAACACCCCATTTCACAACCACGTTAACCAATTTAGCCATCGACCCAAGTAAGTCGCACTTTAACACCCCGTTAACCAATTATATGGTCCGCATCCTCCTCAGTGTTCCCCCGAGGGAAGCTGCGGGCAATGTTTTCTCACTTCGATTCTCTTTTCAGCAGTAATTCTTAAATTGATGCCGGACCGACCAGCGATGACGCAGCCGCAGACGCACGCTTGTGCCACCTTAGCTGGTAAGGCATTTGGACTCTGTGAGCGTGTTACTTGTTCGCGATCACCGTAGCTTCAAAATGCGCATTCGTTCTTATGACTCCACGACAAGTTACCCGCAGCGGCACAATGAAAACACAGGATTCACACAAATGCTCTACACGAACCAAGCAATACAAAGCAAGTGAAGTCGGTGCCAGGCAGCCAAGCGTCGCCGCTAGACAGTACCACATGTAAAAACCGCGATGACAACACTAAAGTTGTCGACGTCATCGGTGCTCACTCATCGTCACTCAGTGCCTGAAGCGTGGTTAATCGAAGAACTCAAGGTTTGCCGCATTGTACAGCATTTCAAGCAGCTTTTGAATACTGCCGCTATATCAACCTGCGAGGACCTTCAGCAGACGTGCAGTGAAATGCCCACAAATGAGATGATTGTACGCTTCGTGCGTCGCGAATTCGAGGTGGCGTCTCCGCATTTATGAAGCGGCCATTCGATGAGCCTTGATTAATAATCTCATTTATTCAGTAGATTGCGCGGGAAGAGCTCGCAGATGTCGGACTGCAGCCCGTCTGCCCACGCACGCAACCTCGTACAAGTTCCATGACGCCACTTCTGCGTGAAGAACGCAGTGAAGAACGCAAGACGACAATCCGATCTGCTTTTGTTGTCATGGTGTGGACATATCTCTCATAAGTTACAAACGCAATAGCTTTGTTTGGTTCGGGCATGTTTTATTGCAAATGCGAGGCCCTGCAGGCGGAATGAACCTGATGGACAATAAGTAATTTTGCCTGAATTGATTTGAGTAGTAAAGCAGCCTCAGTGAAACCGAGAATAGCTTCCGTGAGACAGAACTTCAACGTCGTTCTTTCTTGTCCTAGTTGGTTCAGTGCACTATATCATGATTGTGAGTCTGACTACGCCCACTGCAGGACAGAGGCCACTCATGTGCCCCACCATTCAAATTGATTCTGTGCTGCCTGCTGCTGCTTTATACCCGCTACATACGTAAACGATATATCCGTGTATATGTGTGTATACTCTAATGATCCTGGATATACTATAATATACCCGCATATACCCGCGTATACGTTATATAGCTGCGCAATATAAGTTAACACAAATCATTCACGAGGTCCAAGCGCACGCGCTTTCAGACCAAATGTGTCCTCATAAAGTGTAGTCTGGTAATGCTTTATTAAAAAACATAACAGTATGGCGTTTATTGTTCCACTAACCGTACCTGGATTGAAAAATGTCATAAAAACAAACTTGAACAGCACATGTCAAAACATGTTGCTCTATAACTAATACTGTTTTAGTTATTCCGGTATTATCTTGCCACGTCGCTGTATAACAAGAGCAATTGAGATGTACAATATGTCTTTGTTATGCTTATGGCTTTGCACACCGCAAAACAAATGCGCGTAATAAGCAAAACTGAATAGTTTGTACAATCATTACAGACTTATAGCGAAATCGCAAAAACGTGCTCACGACAGTTATGTAGGTCAAATAATTGCATAGCTGGGTATTTCTGCCAACTTTTGAATTAGAATATGTGTTCCTCACCTGATATATTTCACCATGGCGAGAGCAATACCCCTTTGCACGTCCAGCTGGTTTCTGTGCATCTCTGTAGCAATAGATGCAGAAGAAAAAAATAGTCATGCTGAAAAAAAAACTTCAACCTTTTCCACCTGCCTTTATCTAGGATGCGCAAATCTAGGCACAGCTTGGCGAGTGAAACTCTCGTCCACGTAAAACCACTCTATCATCCTATCTGGCTCCTTTGTAGAAAGTCGTTCCTTTTCTGTCACTTATAGTTCGTACAGAGTCAGCCATTTTCGCTCTCTATTTTTTTTAATTGCGAAGATGCGACGCTCACGTCAAGGACTCTTTGAAAGTCTCATGAAGCACAACACATACGCTACTTTGAGACCACTGATGGAGCGCTCAGAAGTGTGTGCGGCAAATCAATTTCTTTCACTCGAGCAGCCCTGTGGGTGTGCGGCCATACTCCCGCTGGCCCAGGGAGTAGAGCGAGAAACAGAAAACGCTTACATCACTCACAATGCTCCTCCGACTTCCTGGCGCCGACAGTGTACACATCCTCAAACAGAAGATCATTTCTCTACCCACCATGTCCGTCACAGGTCAACCTTTTTTTCATTTCCACTGTTCATAGTAGCAGCGTAGTGTCCCTCCATTTTATATCACGGAAGTTCCTTGTTGGTGTCAATATTATCAAGCCAAACTGCCCGCCCGTTCTGCGAGCTAAACGTCAGCAAACACCACCAGAGACAACGACGGCACACGACAGCCTTCAAACGAGTAACGGCTAACACAATTGAAGGGGCCATCAACGCCGTCTTAGTTCGCTTGCCAGTTGGTCCCTACGCGGTGTACGCCCGCCTGTACTTTTTTCTTTGGCTGCTTGCCGTCCTTCACGCCCTGCGTGACAGCTAGAAGTGCACCATGCTGCCATCGATCGCTTCGAACAGATACAGTGTGGGTGCACACAAACACACACACACACACACAGACACACACACACACACACACACACACACACACACACACACACACACACACACACACACACACACATATATATATATATATATATATATATATATATATATATATATATATATATATATATATATATATATATATATATATAAGCACTGTTTTGCGACGAGTGCTCTATCTGGTCCATTTGCGCTTCCGCTAATGCAATAGAGTAAAGTGTTCTTTACCCCGAGTCCCATCTTTGCACTTGAGGGTCAATCCATGGCCGCTATGCGTGCGCGCTAAGACCCACGCCTGTTTTGCAAATGGAACCAATTTTCGTAAAGCACTTGACTTTGTGGGAAGACACCCGCTAAGGTTTCTTATTCAGTGGCGGTGCACGTATTCGGTGAGTGTGCAGCACTTAGGTGGCTTTTTCATTTACGGCTCTTCGCAGATAGACGCCATGCACGTACGATAGAAAATTGTCAATAAGCCGTTTTTTTTACAGTGATCCTTAATAATGAATGCGATGGTTGTGGAGTATACATGTACCTAAGTATCCCTCGATTACGTACTATGAACGTTATTTTACGACTATATGCTAGATCCGCCTCTGTAAAACTGCGGGGAGCAAATCACTTGGCTGATCACATTTTAAACATCATAATAAGTACACAATAACAAAGGGCCTTTTACACATATATCGACGGCTAAAAACGTGGCTCTATAAAGCCGCCCCAAAGTAAAGTGGAGAGGCTGCAATAAGGTTCTTCGGGTTAGTTTCGAAAATCAAAATGCATCTACGTGCGTGCCTCCTATTGTCCCAAAACTGTGCTGCTTCTCTAGCATGCACATTTCTTGCTCATTTATTTTTCCATTCAATCAGTGCTCTTTACGTACATGTTGGAACGAGAGGTGCTGGGCACACTCTACCGAAGGGAAGATTCTAACTAGTCACTTTTCCTAGCGCACCCACTCCGGTCTTTCCGTGGTTACTGTTTGCACAAAGACAGAATGTCATCCACGATAAGGCCATATCAATGGAAGCTGAATGCAAGAGGCCCGTGTCCTTTGACAAGAGCACTAAATAACTCCAGGTGGTCCATGTTTCAGGAGCTCTTCATTACGGCGTTACTCACAAATGTTTATTTGCTTAGAAAGGCAGAAACCCGAAAATAATATAACAACAATAATTTGCTTGTAATCTAGGTTTGGTTGGTTATGAAATACGCGAAAGCGAAAGGTACACAGAATGTTGTGGAAAAAAAAATGCCGTGGACCAAGTCATCCTTCCGTCATCGATGTGATGAATAAACAACGTGGTTTGGAACAACTATATATCGTAGATGATTGTATTTTAATGCAAGCTTTTTCAAATTATGACACTTGCATGATTTCTGCAACAAAGAATTTAGTCAAATGCCTGCTTGGTGGGCAAGTTCGTGCAGCCGCCATTTTTTTTTAACCAGTATAAGTACCAGCGCCGACGGTTGAGTCAAAGAGCGCCAGTTTCAACGCCTCCAATGTTGTCCGGTTCCCGAACCATCCTAGCGGTAGATAGCTGCACAGGAACGCTTGATGTGTGCATGCACATATTTTATCCATTTCACCACTGTGTTCATTAAAACGGCGCTTATCGACTGGGTGGTCAATGTTCGCGCATTCAATTTTTTTAATGTGTGGTTGTGCGCACTTAACCTCGTTGAAACGTCGAAAACTTCAAAAAGGGAAGAAACTGAGAGGTACAGGCAGAAAGAGTGCACACAGAGGTAAATACTAACAAATATTATATATTAGAAAAATACCTCCTATTTCCGTACCCAACTCAAGCAAATGCACCGTACTGAACGCCTGCTTCGGCCATATTCATGCGAATTGCGCCTTTTCAAGAAAATCACGCTCTTTTCAGGTCAAAAAGACAGAAGGTGCTGTTACTAATTTTGCACCACAAGATTCCAAATGTGATATGCCTAAAATATTCTCTTTTACGCCGATTTTCAGCCTTACGTAAAAGAGCTGAATTTACAAATAGGGTATACAGTATTAAGTAGGGTGGTTTTGCATATGTTCTGTGCGGCCCTAAAAAGTAGAGTTGTTTCAAAATAAACGTCATTTGTTTGTAGCCACCTCTGTATTGACTGTCTTATGCTCCTGAATCTAAGGTTTCTTCTTTTTTTGGAAGTCTTGGTGGCTTCCTTCGAGCTTTAGATAAAAAGTGCACGCCACAGCAAACGTCAAAGCTTCTGTCAAGACAGAAAAGCAGCGCGAATTCCGCAAATAAAGTCCAAAAATCTTTAGATGCACGAAACTCCCACATTTTGTTCCGACAGGATTGTGGCAGCACAAGAAGGTGCGCACACCATTCAATATTGGGTGTAGAAGCATACTCCTTAAATGTTATAGCCTTAAAATTTCGGCAGCAACAGCCCTCAGCTTCTCCTAATCGTGGCACGACCATTCTATTCCAGGACTGTATTCTACTCAATATAAATGACCTGCCTAGTGTTTCAGGAACCCAATGTGTCAGGTGTATCGCGTATTGTGTTCAAGCTGGGTTCACCGAACACAGCTTCTTATATGGAAGCAGCGATTGTTTATTTTCTGGATGTCATGTTATACATCAGCACTAAAAAACTTCTGCAAGACTGCAAGTACGCCAAACACTCTATCAGTTTTCATTGAAAGTACATGTACTGCATACCACTTACATACACACTGCTTGCATTTGGCGCCTTGAAGTTTTCTTATAGCCTTTAAAAACTGTAGAGCGAGAAAAAAGTGCTGAGGCATGAGCAAACGTCGATGTCTTTCAGTTCGTGTTTGGGGAATAAAAGAACAGCACAACCTGAAGTCTCAGCTTCTGGAAGACGCCAGAAAAGGGCGAAGCTCCGCGAAAACTGGTCTTCCACTAGAGGCATTTCAGAGCTGAAAAGAACGACAGACGAAGAAAGAAGAACAAACGCCGAGCAGTCTATTTGCGTACCAAAGAGAAACGTCGTTTTGTAAAGTGATGGGAAGGACAGTGTACTATTTCACTTTATTCTACACCTCTGAATGCAAAACGAAAGGCTTTTTTTATTCGAACAGTGTGTTGGAGAACAAGATGTTGGGAACCGTAATCACGTTTTGAAGTTGCTACCTCTTTTCTTTTGTTGAATCATTATGTCAGGACTGAGGAGCACCAAGCTCACTTCACGTGGGGTTAGGATTGCTCATTCACTTATAATATAGTTACATTTATTGCACCCACCATTAGGGCTAGAGAATACAAGAACTATAACCATGCCACCGCATGCAGAGAAGGCAGTAAATGGGAGGTGAACTACATTAGATAAAAGTAAAGTTTTAAAAATTAGTGAGAAATGAGTTCGCTTTTCATTAGCTGTTTCTCTGGTACGCTTAGCACACGAAGAGAAAGACCAAAAATAATGCTGTTGTGAGTCCAAAGACACGGGGAGTTTATCAAGGATGATGAACAATCGTCGTAGAATGGCTGACAGTGCAACAACGACAGCAAAAAAGAAAAATGACACATCAATCAACTCACTACTAAATCTTTTTTTTTTTCGAAAAAAAACCAACAACCTGTACAGTTAAAAACGAGTCACGAAAATTTTGCAGAGGTTTCGGGAAACAACTTCAAATATGAAATGTAAAACAGATAACTGTACCCTTGCCCTGAAGAGTGATTCATGCATGACTGAAAAACCTTTCCCGAATCTTAGAAGAATACGGCTTCGGCTACGTCACGCATGCATATATAAACTTTTCTGTATTTGATAAAACTGTACTTAGGTAATGAGGAAAGGGTATATAGAAGGGCTTGTTTGCTTTGTTAGATATCATATTATTGAGAACTAACAGATAATCATGCTAATGAGAGTACAGGAGATGTCGGATAGAACTATGTGTAATGCAAAATGTTAAGTAAGAATAGTGTATGAAATGATTACTTGCCACCGAGAGAGACCGAACCTGTGACCTGTGTATTTGGTCAGAAACACTGCACGTTCCATAGCAGTGACAATTTACACTTTTTTCTTCTTTCTGTTGTTGTGACTCTCGATTGCTAGCGCCATGCTTTCTATGAGGAGAATAGCGCTCCGACGACCTAGAACCCCACTGATTTTCTCACAAAACGAGCGTCTAGTGGCGGAAAGCAACAAAGGAATGAGAATTTGGCAACCTCTACAGACCGTGAGCCAGCTTCGCTACAGGCATATCCTCCAGGATGACTTGTTTGACGAGACTACGCGGCACAACCAGCCTCGTAGGTCGAGACAAAAGTGATGCCACTTGATTCATTGCTGCTTTGTACGGAGAGATTGCAGTAGACAACTCGCCCACTTACTTGCTCCGTGATAGACCCCACTCCCCCTCTCCTGAGTGAAACTGACGGGAGGAGCATTGCGTCAAAGTGTACTGACTATTCGTCGAGCATGTGTTATTGTGTAATGCCTTAGTGAGTGGGGACGGGTGTGTGTGTGATTGCTTTTTCAGTCAAGAAAGGGGAGCCAGATAGGACTTAAAACAATGCCGCAAAGTGCAAAAAGTTGCTCTGAACCTTGGTTTATTGGTTCATTCCACTACGCTGGTACTTTGATGAACCATAATCTATTATGTTGTGAATAGATGTACAAAGATTTTTTTTTCCATTTTACATGACTGACGTTTCCCATTTGGGTTAATAACTCTCAAACTTTCATTTATACCGATGACACTGCAATACTAGCCATTGATAAATGCATTGACTTCTTAATACTGAGATTACAAAATGATATTTATACCATTCAAAGCTGGTGTTGGATAAACTCTTTTATATTAACCCTACGAAAATTAAGTTCATGATATTTGACTCAACTAGCAAAGTTCTTTCCTCCCAAATTTATATTAAACGAAATGACCTACCCATTAGTTGTGATACTTAGTGGTCTTTCTTGGAAGTCATTCGAGACTTCAACCTAAAATACTTTAATCATGTTATGCACGTACGCAAAAAACTAGCACTTGGTAACAGGTTTTTATTTAGAGCACGCAACTATTTTAACACTTCCACTCTAATCAAGGTATATTATGCTTTTATTCGCAGTGAAACTATTTATTGCATCACTACATGAGCAAACACATGCTTAACCCGCTTATCTCCCACTCAGCACATTCAAAACCAAGCCATTATACTAATAGCGTTTAGTTCAAGTCGCTGAAGTGCATCATCATTAAATCGAAAGTTTAAGGTACTTTCTACTGCTACTTTATTTAAATATCTTCTTATTATCATGCTTTCCAAATCACTGAACCATCTTGTACCATTAAGTGGCTTTTACAGCGATAGCTGTTATGAGAACACATTACGGGTCATGTATAGCTGCGTCAGTTGCATGTTGCCCGCCGCGACCGCCACCCCCGATATCCGTAGTCACATCGCGCGAAATTAGAAAAAAGAATTTTGCACCAATGACACAGAGGGGCTTGAACCCGGGTCTGCTGGGTGCCAGTTCAATATTCTACCACTGAGTTACGCCGGTGCTTATAACTTGTGAAGCTTGCCTTAGGCAGGCATGACCTAGCACCAATGGCACAGTGCGGCTCAAACCCAAGTCCGCTGGGTGCAAGCCCAGTATTCTAAAACTGAGCTACACCGGTGCTTGTGACTCGTTGTCAAACTTGCCTTAGGCAGGCTTGATGTCGGGAAAGTGACCGCGTTAATACGACTTATAAAGCGTAATAAAACAGCGAAAGAACCAGTCGTGGTACACTGCAATTAGCATAACCAGTGTTACAAAAGCTTGTTCTTGTTTCCCTATTAGCTGTGGCGCATACCCACTGCAGCCATAATTCTGTCATCGTCGTCAGCCACTGTATGAACGTTTGGCACAAAATTCCTTGCAAGTGTTTAGCGGATACAACACTTTTCAGAAGAATGACGAAAAATAGCATAGCGAATGCTAGACCACTACCCAGAAGTTTATTATTAATGCTCTAGTGGGTACCAAGCAAGTGTGCTTGCAGAAGTTACCCAATGAGCGTTTTGAAAAGGCTCTGAAAGGCCGCTCTTCTAGCTTTCGCTGTGACTTTGCTGCGCCTACCGCGCAGGCCCGACGTTTTCTTCCTTATTCTGTGTTTAACTTTAACCGTACGAGCTTTGCTTCAAACGTGGTTTTTTTACTACCTAATATCCGTACAAAATTCGCTCGCCACTCTGCCTATTTGTCAGAATTATCATTATGGAATTCATAGCGATCTCGCATCAAACAATGCTGGATGATTGGTTTAGTTGAAAAAACAATTGTATTCGTATTTGAATAAATACAAGATATTTATTCATGTTATATTGTTTATGCCATTCTTTCTCTTGAGTTGTATTTTGGTTAATGTTGGTTTTATCAATTTACTCTTTCTATTGTTGTCACTGTGACTGCAAATTGAGCAGTATTTGTTAATCCATTTCGAACTAAGAGGTTCATCTGCAACATTGTGCTTTCATACCTCCTCCTGTATATTGTGATGTAACGGTGAAGGCAACCTTTATTAGGCCCAGAAGACACGATGAAGCGACCACACCAAAGGCACAGAACTCAGGCAAGCCAACTCCCCACAGCAGATGAAGATGAGGACCACTCATGATGGTGAACATGTGTAAAAATAGTAGATGTGCTTAATGAATACCTACACTAACTCCCCCCCCCCCCCCACGTGAAAGCGGTCATCCTGACCACAGTTCTTGGCCGCAGTTTAAAGCGAAGAGGAACTGCCGTATGAAAGGCTTCATGCGGGATACGTGGACTATTTATGCTGCCCTGCAGCGGCGGTCCGTTGGAAGAAGAACGGGTGCCACGCGATAATTCACAGGAGACGTTTGCTCCAAGACAGTGTAGGGGCCAATAAAACGTAATTGAAACTTCTCGCACAGGCCGGGAGTGCGAATGGTTGTAAGAAGGAAGACTTAGTCGCCAGGGCTGTAAGGACACGGCGCGATGAGAGGCATCATATTCAAGCTTGCGATCCTGTTGCTTCGCTTCAGTGTTGACGCGAGCCAGCTGGCGGCAATGAAGTAGACGAGACATGTATTCTTCACTTGAAGATGAACATAATTTAACAGGCGCAGAGAAGAACGAAACATCGAGGAAAGAAGAGGGGAAGCGACCATGGACGAGTTAGAACGGCGAGTAACCGGTTGTGCGCTGTACAGAGGTATTATACGCAAAAGTAACAAATGGCAAAATGATGTCCGAGTTTCTGTGGTCCGGTTCGATATACATCGCTATTATATCTGACAGTGTATGATGAAAGCGCTCAGTCAGGCCGTTCAGTCTGAGGATGATAACTGGGGCTTGTTTCTTGTGTAGTACCAGATGCCCTGAGTGCTTCTTCGACGAGTTCTGAAAGAAATACTGTGCCACGATCGCTCAGGATTACACGAGGAGCTCCGTGACGAAGGATTTTTGCTCGAAGGATGAAGTAAGCCACTTCCGAAGCTGCTGCAGAAGGCGCGGGAGCTGTTTCAGCGTATCGGGTCAGGTGGTCGACAGCTGTAACTATTCATCGATTGCCCGTGACAGTCATAGGAAGCGGACCATACAGGTCAACGCCAACTACCTCAAATGGTTGCAGGGGACACGGGAGTGGTTGTAATTGTACACTTCGAGTTGATGTAAGTAGCTTGCGACGCTGACAAAGGGCGGATGAGGCAACGTACTTCGCGACACAGGTGGACAAGCCCGGCCAGTAGTAGTGACATCTTATGCGGTCATACGTTTTCTGGAAGCCCATGTGTCCAGCAGACATGTCGTCGTGATATGTCTGGAGCACTTGAGCCCGAAGAGAGCGAGGTAGAACGGGCTCCCAGTGTTGACCATCAGGGTGGTAGATATGACGGTACAGGACGTGGTTGTTGAGTTTGAATTGCGTCAGCTGTCGGCGAAGACGGGCGTTAGGGGGCCGGCAAGTGCCGTAAAGACGGTCCATGATGCAGCGACAGTAAGGGTCAGCACGTTGATGAGATAAAAACAAACCACACTCCACAGTAGCTAAGGACGAAACATGTAGGGATGAGGACGGCCTGAAAGATTCTCGAGTGCGGCAGTGGCGGGTTTGTTAAGTGGCTCTGAAGAGAGCGGGTAACGCGAAAGTGCGTCGGCGTCTTGATGTTTGTTTCCCGATTTTTATGTAATCAGTGAAGTCGTACTCTTGTAAGCGAAGAATCCACTGACCAAGGCAGCCGGACAGGTTCTTAATTGTCGAGAGCCAGCACAAGGCGCGATGGTCCGTAACCACAGTAAAGTGGCGGCCGTGGAGATAAGGTCAAAACTTTTGTATTGACCATACGACCGCTAAGCACTCCTGTTCGGTGATGGTATAATTCTTTTCGGCAGGGATCAGTGCACGGCTCGCGTATGCGACGACTTTCTCACGTGAAGATTTGTCTCGCTGTAGGAGAATTCCACCAATGCCTTGACCACTAGCGTCTGTACGCAGGAGCGTAGGCGCGGTTTCGTCGAAATGGCAGAGGACTGGTTCGGATGTGATTGCACACTTCAGTTGGGCAAGCGCCGCTTCACATTCAGGAGACCACACAAAGGCGACGCCTGATCCGAGCAACTTGTGCAATGGTGAAGCCATTGAGGCGAAGACTTGAATGAATCGGCGAAAATAAGAAGCGAGGCCGAGGAAACTGCGCAAATCTTTGGCTTTTTCAGGACGCCGGAAGTGTTGGACAGCAAAAATCTTGTCTGGATCGGGACGAATACTGTCCTTGCTTACGATGTGGCCTAACACTTTAATCGTCTTGCTCGCAAAACGGCACTTCTTGGTGTTTAGCTGAAGGCCTGCGTTTGCAAGGCACACGAGAACTTCGTGCAGTCGTTGCAAGTGCTGAGGGAAGGTTGACGAGAAAATAACGATATTGTCTAAATAGCACAAGCAAGAAGGCACTTCATGGTGTTTAGCTGAAGGCCTGCGTTTGCAAGGCACGTGAGAACTTCGTCCAGTCGTTGCAAGTGCTGAGGGAAGGTTGACGAGAAAATAACGATATTGTCTAAATAGCACAAGCAAGTCTTCCATTTCAAGCCTCGTAAAACTGTGTCAATCATCCGCTCGAATGTTGCTGTAGCATTGCAAAGGCCGAATGGCATGACGTTGAATTCGTCCAGCCCATCTGGTGTTGAAAACGCTGTCTTTTCTTTGTCATCCTCGTGCGTGGGCATTTGCCAGTAACCTGAACGCAGGTCTAGGCTTGAGAAGTACTCGGCACCTTGCAGTGAATCCAAAGCAACGTCTATGTGTGGCATGGGGTAAACATCCTTGTGGGTAATATTACTAGGTGCTCTGTAGTCCACGCAAAATCGCACAAAGCCGTCTTTTTTTCTTACTAAAACAACCGGGGATGACCAGGGACTCGCGGAAGGGACGTATAATGTTCCGTTGCAGCATATCGGCTACATTTTGTTCAATGACCTCACGCTCGGACGAAGAGACGTGGTATGGTAGATGGCGTACGATGGAAGTGCCAGCGGTCTGGATACGACGTCTATTGATGAACGTCTGTCCAGAGATGAGGAATGGGCATCAAACAATCTCCTATGCTTTTGTAGCAAGGCATGCAACTCATCTGTCTGTGAAGAGGTTTGCTCTGGACTAATAGTCGCAGCAAGAACAGAACGCTTGATGAACGTCCAATGGAAGGAAGGTCAGAACACGCTGGCATAGGCGGGACAACAGAGACAGGTCGGGATTTGGTGACGCAAGCCATTGTCGTGCCTTTAGGAATGAGAATTTTCTCAGACATCTGGTTTGTAGCGTAGAGAAGTCCGGAGCCATTGTGGAATCGCTCCAGACCTGAAGCAAGGGCTATACCTCTTGCGAGACAGCGTGCAGATGGTTGGACAAACACGTCACCAGAGTCAATCACATTAGAAGTGATGGTAACTATTCGCTGATGACCAGGTGGTAGCTCGGTATCTTCCGCAGGTAGGAAGTGAACGGGCTTGTCATTCGCATAAAGGGCATAGTCAGTTTCCATCATATGAACAACATTTTTTCGACAGCAGATGGAAGCGTTCGCCGTGGACAGAAAGTCCCAGCCTAATATAAGCTGGTGGGCACACGAACTCAGCACAGCGAATTGCACAAAATGGAGAAGATCAGCTATGAAAACACGAGTGGTGCACATAGCGGCCGGTCTAATGGCGTCCCCTTGAGGAGTGAGCAGTGTAGGTGCATCATAAGGGGTGGTGACTTTTCGCAGACGTGAGCACAAGGAACGATCAATCACAGACAAACAAGCACCAGTGCCTACTAAAGCGTCCTCGTACACAACTTCTATTAAATTAGATATCGTATTATATGGACGCACTGGAGGAATTTCTGTGTTTTCGTTCGATGCAGCTTTTCCTCCAAAAGCTGCAGAGGTTAGTTTTCCGGGCGTTGGTTGGTGAATTGCGAGACATGTCGCAATGGAGACGTGGAGCGGCGGAAGGATGATGGTGAGCGGCGTCTAGTAGAGTGGTAAGAAGTGGTTGGCTCAGATGTCGCAGTTGGAGACGGTGAGCGACGTACCGGCGGCACATAAGGACGACGTTGGAAAGCCTACCCGCTTGTCCCATCATCCCGTCCGTAGGTGTCGAATCCACGACGCTCGTCCTGCTGACGCTTCCGACAGAAGCATGCAATGTGGCCCCGGAAAGGGCTGGCTAGGCGCACTGGGAGTTAACGAAGCCAGTGGGGCAGGCGTCAAGTGTGCGGGCATCGGTTGTACGACGGGTGGTGAGGCGGCGAGGACCTGTGCGTACGTCGGCTGCAGTAGATGTACTGGAGAGTCTACATACGCTGGCCCGGTCATGGAAGCCAACTCCTCTTAGATAACGTCGCGCAAAACAGCGTTGGAGGAGGGAGGTGGACTCGGTGCCATTGAGAGGCCGAAATATTGCAGCTCTTCCCGTAAAATCGCCCGGATCATGGCACGCAATGAGGCATCAGTCGTGGTGGTGTTTTCAGCGCTGTACGGTGGTAACCCTTGAGACTCCAGTTCCTCTAGGCGTTGGCACGTGGCAACAACGTCAGCGACTGTGGTCGGGATTTGTATGACCAAGGCATTGAACGCGACCATGCCAATCCCTTTCAATAGATGACAAACTCTCTCTGATTCAAACATGGACGTGCTGAAACGGTGACAGAGAGCAAGCACATCCTCTATGTACGATGTGTAAGACTCACCGCATTGTTGCTTGCGAGGATCCAGTGTCTTTTTCGCGAGAGCTGAACGAACCACTGGCGGGCCGAAAATTCGGCGAAGCTGTTGCTTGAAACGTGTCGAGTCCGTGATGTCCGTTTCATGATTGAAAAACCATGTTTTCGCTACGCCTGTCAGATAGAAAGAAACACGGCGAAGCTTGGTAAGATCATCCCAGTTGTTAGTGGAACTCGCTCGATTGAACTGGTCCAACCAATCCTCCACATCTTCACCTCGAAGTCTGGCAAACGGGGGTGGCTCACACTTGTGCGCGGTGATAATCTACGATGGATGGGCCGCGGTAGTCGGGGCCATGGAGGCAGACGCAGTAGCGCCGGTTGGCTCGTCCTGAGACATGTTACCGGACACCTGGCACAAACGATGGCCTGAGCGGAACTCCAGGAGGCAGAGCGGGCTGGGAGAGGACGGAAGATCGTAGAGCACACTCCACCACTTGTGTTGTAACGGTGAAGGCAACTTTTATTTGGCCCAGAAGACACGATGAAGCAACCACACCCAAGGCACAGAACTCAGGCAAGCCAAGTCCCCACAGCCGATGAAGATGATGAACACTCATGATGATGAACGTGTGTAAAGATAGTAGATGTGCTTAATGAATGCCTACAATACATTGTACAACGTTTCCCTTTTCTATTCTATTAGGCGAAATAAACTTGAACCTAAAGTGCCACTAATTCCGTTTTTTTTTGTTTTCCGCAACTTGCCAGCATCGTTTCCTCCACCCGGAGATGCTCCTCGCAACCACAGGAGCTCGGGGCCATCGTAACGCTGACGTCTCGGCAACCCACCTCCGCGGGGACGCGTCGGGTAGAATTGGCCTTTAACAACAATGACAAATACGGAGTTTCAAAAAGGCATCGTTCTGCCACATGTGTGACCCTTTGATTTGAATACAGTCGAGAGTACAGTAAATGAGCCCGATAATGACATTAATAATTCGGTACCAAATCATAATCAAAATACAGATGGCGATAACGGAGCTGATGAAAAGTAAGGCTACTTTTTTGTGAAAAATGGAAGGAGTAAATCTAGGTTGGCCAGTTGAAGCCTCCCACAATATTTCAGGAAAATTACTTATCACTTTATTTTAATGATATGACCAGGGCACTCAATTATTTTGAGCCTAAATGTGCTTTGAGTAAAGACTAATTATTTAACAAATGAATCCATAGCTCCTCACAATGATTTATAACTCAAAACTTCGGTAATAGGCACGTATTTTTCCTAAAGTGGATCAAAATAACGAAAATCATAGAAACAAACTCAGAGCTTTGCCACAATGGCAAAGAAATGAATGTGATATCAACAAATTAGAATGTCACGCGAAGTGAGCAAGCAGATTGAAACGTTTTCTGCGTTGCTCACGCGAATATATGTCTCAGTTGTTAGTTCGCCGTGTCTGGAAAGTGCGCCGCCATCTTTGCAAACGGTCACTGTGCAGCGAGGGCAGTGACCTTTGTGCGCCCGGTAACTATAGCAGAGTTGTTTCGGTGAAAGGGCAATGCGTACGTCACTCCTCACCGCGAGATAAGCGCACGCACGCGTGAGCGTCCACCCCCTCTCCTTCTCTGCTGGGCAAAGTACGCGTGGGAGATGAAAGCGCGCATCGCCGCGTCATGAGGATCTGGCGATGCGTGCTCATTGCACCACCTCACGGTAACTGCGAAAACACGATAGATCCCCCGAGATTGGCGTCACCAGCAGGTAAGTGGTAGGTGTAAGTAGCTTGCCGTCTCAACCTTGAAAGAGTGCTGGTTCATGGCTCGGTGGCCTACGCCTCACACTCAGAGGTCGGCAAGAGGTCGGTTGTTCGATTACACGTGTCGGAGCCATTTTCTGGATTATTTTTCTTTTAAATGCGAAGCATTTCTTGGTGAACTTTCGGTGACTTTTGAGCGTATCTATCTATCTACCTATCCATCTATCGATCTATCTATCTATCTAGCCGCTTACGTTTGGGTGCTCTCGCGGTCACCCCCTTAACTTGGCGTGAACCAAAATCAGCATGCGAAGGTGAGATGGTTTGACAAATATGACGCGCTGGTCAAGACATGAATAACGTCACAATCCTATCGCGTACGTCGTCAAACACTTTCCTTCTGACAGTGGCATATACTCACATACTCACGGGCGGGTATGTGCTGCTGGTAAGCGGGTATGTGTCACAGATGATTGACACTTAGTATCTACCTAGAAACGACAAGAACACACATAGGGCAATTTTAGCGCGTGAGCGTTAAGCAATACCCGACATCAGTAGCGTCGACCCAACGAAGGCATAAAATGGATGCCATAGGCAGCGTCGGCCACCCGACGAATGCAAATAATAAATTTGCAAGGTCCCAGCAGGAATCGAACCCGAGCCTCCTGCGTGACAGTCAAACATTCTACCACAGAGCTACGCCAGGTCTCGGAACTACTTTGCAAATAGACGCTAATATTCGCGAGACGTCAATAGTTGTTGCAGTGCTGCTTATCCAGTTTTATAAACATTACATATTTACTCCTTTTATACAGCCGTCACGTCTGGTTAACGTCAATTGTGGTGAGGTGCCATGCGCTGAAATTGATTGAAGTAGCACTGTCAAGAGCCAGCAACTTCGCGAGCATCAGCGCTTCATATCAGCTTCTGGTGTTGCTAAAGCACATTTCCAGCTGTCATCGTTGTGCAAGTGGAAAACTGGTTATATAAACATCTGCAGCGTTTCAACATGTGTCTTTGCATGCAACATTTCTACATATATTTAGTGTCATTGCATGACGTGTCGCTCAAAAAGAAAATGAACATAGTCACAATTCCTCTGCGCGCTTCGCATAAAGTTGATTCCCAGCTACTTGGGATCTGCCGAAGTTTTTTTCAGACAACAATAGTGCCAAGGAATGTATAGGGGAAATTATTGTAGCCAATGTAATTTAAATAGGCAGAAAGAAAAGTTTGTGAAAAAATAACATGCCTTGAGCAAGAATCGAACCTGCGACCTTCGAATAACGCGCTCGAATGCGTTATCAAGAAACTTGACATACCCTAGGGCAGCTTGGTGATTTGTCTAGTAATTAAAAGTTTTGTAAAGATTTGGAATTCAATCTCCAGCGTCTGATCATTATCGAACTTCGTTCATTACGAATGATAACTTAGGTATTTGAATTTCTGAAGCACGAGTCTAACATTTTAATTCAATTGTTTACAACCTGTAAGCTTGCTAGAAAGTACAGTCTTTCTGTGTAAGTCTATACAGTCCCGTAGCGATGGCCAATGGGCCCAAATGGGTCTAATGTGCGCCAACATTGCCTAAAAAGTCATTGTAGAGGGATTGGAGCAAATGACGGCACTGCCTAGAAGCTCTTGTATAAAAACAGTGGCAAAATGAAAGCTGGCCCAATGATAAGGGAGCGCCGAGGAAGCCAGTACTAATGATGCTCCGGTAAGATAGCCCTCAAAAACGACCTATAAACGCAATGAAGGCTTATTTCCTAAGTTATGATAGGATTCAGAATTTGATCATCTCAGCCCGTGATGCTCTAATAAAAGCGGTAGAGTAACCGATAGAAGAAGCAATAGAGGAATTGTCTGAGTGCATCCATGTTAATGAGCAAAACAATATAAAAATCATTTAGTTCAAAATGGTGGAAATATTTCTTATGCAAATTCAAAGAACAAGGAGAGTGTCCCTATTCTGGACACCTATGTTAACCTCTGCGACAGCTCGGACCCTGAGAATGAGGACTGGGCAAACCTCGGGGCCACAGTCACGAGTGGTGCCTTCCCACTGCTCTTGGGTACGGGCGGACAGAAGGATTAGGGGGACGGAATGGAAGCAAGCGGTGGTCTACGGTAAAGTGAAAATTTGTGGGGATCACGGCTACAGCCTGGGCGGGCATCAGTATAATGAGTCGGGTATATTTTATACACGAAGATAGGGTGCGCGAATATTTGGGTCTGCAGTTGGCGGACGTGCGACAGTCTCCTCGCACGTGAAGGAGTCTGGTGGAAGTAGCAATTGCTATCCTTGGCGAATGTATTCTTGTGTGACTTCGTGATATGTGAAAAGTGGGGAACCTGGCTCTGTGTAGGCCGCCTCGGTGCGTGGTGCTGCTCGAAGGGTGAGTTCTTGAGCGGCCACATGAGCTCGTTTATTACCAGACAGTTAGGCCAGAACCAAGAGTCCAGAGCAGGTGTATGATGTGGCTGTTCTGTGAAAGCAACTTCGGACGTACGTAAGAGAATAGAAAGAGAACTTTTGGGAATGTCGCAACCTGTTACTGAAAGGCTGACATTCTATTTGCGAAACGGCGAGTATGTAGTTGTTTCCGCGGGGAGGCACAATGGTGTGTTGGGTCGCCTAGGTAACCGCCAGGCGATAGAGTATGTGTCTACCCATTGGTGTGAGAAGAAAGCGTTAGCGCTGACTAATCCACTGGGTCTCGAGTACTTCAACGTGGATATTGTGCACTCCTAGTGACAAACTGCACTGCGTTGAAGTACACAGTGTGGAACGCAGAAAGACCCCTTTATGGCCTTATGGATAAGCGTGTCCACCCGTTCACGCTGTCTTTGCATTAGCTGATCAAATGAAACGTGATAACTGAAGTGGTTTATAATGCATGCGTCCACTAGCAGTAGCATGTCCCACTCCCCAAGTACGGAGCACCTATTACTTACGCGTCGGGACATGGCGATAATCTGCTCTGTCTGGCGCGAGAGGAGGGAGACGGTGTGTCGTGCCCTGCCATCTCCTTCAACGTAAAGTCCAAGGACGCGTGCTTGCTCTACCTGAGAAATAGGTGTTCTTTTGACGAGTACATTGATCTGAGGTGTCGTATTTTCGTTGCCGCCACGAAGGACAATGAACTCAGATTTGTACAGAGCACAATAGCCACACCGTCGAGCATATCTTGACACGACCACTATCGTTTGTTGAAGGTGGTCCTGAATAGCATTGTCGGAACCCCGAAACGTCCACAACGTGATGTCGTAGGCATAGATGGCATGTTGCACGGTTCTTAACCTGCTCACGTTGTTTAGGGAGACCTGACATAGCGGTAATATTAATGCTGGTGATATAGAAGCTGTTTGAGTGGTGCCTCTGCCTGGATGGTGCTTTAAAATGCGAATATTTCTATCGTAAATAACTGGATAACCGGGTTACCAGGACTGATACGCCTAAGAAAAAAAATTGGCAGCATATCCACGGAGTGAATGATGGGGAGTGGGGCGAAGCATTCGTCCGTCCCATTCGTTCTTGCTTCCGTCCGTTCCTGCATACGTCTGTGTAACCGTCCATGCGTCCATCCACCCGTCCGTGCGTGCGTCTGTTCGTACGTTCGTCCCTGATTTCGTCCATGCATCCGCGCCTGCGTCCGTTCATGCGTCCATCCATGCATCTGTCTGTGTGTCCGTTCGTCCAACTATTCAGCACTCCAAGTACCACCATCTCGCATCTTTTCATCATATATTCTCCATATTGAAGCGCCGCCATTCAGCGGACATTTCAAGGACTAAACGGGAGCGGTCACATGCACACTTTCTTACAGCTTGTGCTTCAG
This sequence comes from Rhipicephalus microplus, assembly GCF_013339725.1. NCBI lineage: Eukaryota > Metazoa > Arthropoda > Arachnida > Ixodida > Ixodidae > Rhipicephalus > Rhipicephalus microplus. The sequence goes on along the minus strand of NC_051167.1, from coordinate 234,651,516 downwards.
GTTTACTTCCCACCTTTAACAACCTCGAGTTCATGGTATATACTAGTTCACTGTATTCATGGCTATGCGATCAGAGGATCATCGCTCTCCTGCGGGCAGCGATGGATCCAGGCCCCACCGTACGCAATCCGGACTTGGCGTCACCTTCGACGTCAACCTCAAGGAAGCGCAACAGCCGGGAGAACGACAGTACTGAACTGTACACGGCGAGTAGCGAAGACAGCGACGATGATTTCATCCCTGCAGTGAAGCGTAAAGCTAAAAGAAGAATGGTCGAGGCGTCTTCGCCAGCTAGCGTCTCTACCGTTAAGGCGGCGTGCAGTTCTGAACGCCATACCATACTTTTTGTTCCTGTCGACTCTTCGATCAACCTGAAGAACATGAACAGGCAAGTGATATCAGCGCGTCTCGAAGCTATCGTGCCTATTGAGATAAAGGATATTAGAATCAACCCACGGAAGAATAGCCTGGCCATAGACATTAGCACCCGGCTGCGCTACATACCCTGCGAACTGTCACTGAGCTTGGAGGCATCTGTCTCAGAACTTACATTCCGCAGGATAGTGACACGACTACAGGCGTCGTTGATGTTTCCATACCGAACGCAGACCTTCCTGTTTTGATAAAGCCAGCTACTGGGGCAATGGACATATTGCAAGTACGCCGGCTTGGCAAATCCCGTTGCATCAATGTGACCTTCAGAGCTGATTGCATCTCATCACATGTAAAGGTTGGTCATTTTCGTCACGTTGTCCGACCATACATCCCAAGACCACTACAGTGCCACAACTGTCTAAAACTGGGTCATGTTAGTGCTGTGTACAACAACAAGCAAGCATGTCCACATTGTGCCGGACCCCGCAAAGCAGAGGCTTGCCAAGCAACTCTCCTAAAATGCAGCAACTGCAACGGGAACCATGAGACCTCATCCAAAGACTGCCCAGTACTGAAGAAAGAGAGGAGCATTCTGAGACAAATGGTTAAAGACGGATCCTCACAAAAGGAAGCGGTAACGGTTGTTCAACGACGGCGTTCCCGTCGACGGCGGTGCTCGAAGAAAAGAAAAAGCAGTCCTGTGCCAAAGGTGCCTTCACTAACGCTGCCACCGCCACCACCACCGCCGCCATGACCACAGAGACCTCCCCCACCCCCGCCACCAGGTGGGGTACGTCCAGAGGTGCCGGAAGACACTGTGGCACTACAGAGAACATCCGGCTCTGACTGGCCCACTTTACCTCGGGTACACGGGTCTACGGAACCACAATATCGGCAGTCAACAACGAATATGCCCCCAGCAGGCAGTCTGTCCGCCCAAGAGGGTACAAGTCTTTTCTGTATTGAGGTCGTTCATGAGTGTTACTCGCACTCTATTGGATAGTCTACAGATCCCTGCCGCTAAATGCGTGCTGCAAATCTTGGACACACTCGAGCCAGATCTTGTCGGACTTCAGTAACAAAATGGCACACCATAAACCGCATCAGCCTTTCCGAGAAAAAGTCAAGCGTGCTTCCATAATTCAGTGGAACGCAAGAGGTCTACAGTCAAGAATGCCTGAGTTCAGACAATTCATTTTCGAAAATAAGTTTCCCATCATCATCATTTGTGAACCGCATTCTTCAAAAATACCTCGTCTGTCGGGCTATGAATCGTTCGTTTCTTCATCGTGCATTGAGCGAAGTCAAGTTGCTGTGTACATCCGTAAACAACTCACTTACGTTCTCCAAAGAGTAGAGTCTCACAATGGAAATCACTACGTGTCTCTATATGTAAAAAAGAAGAAGTTGTCGTTTACGCTGCTAGGCGCATATATAGCGCCGTCAGGTCGACTAAATCAACAGATATTGAATGGTATATTTGCAACGACTCCAGCACCTTGGATATTGATGGGTGACTTCAACGCCCCTCATCCATTGTGGGGAAGCATGAGGACAAATCGAAAAGGCACGGACCTAGTTGATCTCACATCAGAGCACGGGCTTCGGGTGCTGAACGACGGCAGCCCTACTTATCTCCTAGGCGTAACTTACAGCAGTTGCCTAAACTTGACATTAGTGTCGCATAACATTGTCACGAAAGTCCAATGGTTCACACAAGGCAGCGACCATATTGAAACACAAGGCAGTGACCATATCCCCACGTACGTGACAGTCAGAGGTTTGGACGATTCTCCTTCCCCTGGACATCCAAGACTTATTCACTGGGAAGAGTTTCAGATATCAGTGGAGAGCAAGTGCATGCACGAACCACCGGAATCCATTGAAGAAGTGAGTAGTTGTGCAATGGAGACATTCATGAAGATATGTTCAAAAGAATCGAGACGCACGGCACTCGACCAAGAGTTGGAACAACTTCGAGCGGTCCACCGACGTGCCGAAAGACGATACAGACGCGCGAAATCTATCTCTGACCTCAGAGAATCCAGACGCATTCAGAAAAAAATCCAGCGTCGAATGCACAAACTTCATGAACAACGATGGAAGAATTTTTGGGACTCGCTAGACCCTCGAAAGCCCTTGTCTCCCGTATGGAGAACTCTTCGAGGTATTCACTCGCATCCGCAACAGCGTCACTCCTTCGCCGCTCTGGCGCTACATCAACGTCGCTCACAGCTTGATATTTCTGGAGAATTTTGTGCAAAGATCGTCGGCGACATCACTTTACTGATCGATCTAATGCCACAGGATGTTCCAGTCGCACGAGATCAGCAAATGGAGGTTGCATTCGCCATGGAAGAACTTCATGCGGCATTGAACACATGCAGACGCTCATCGTCTCCAGGTCCGGATGGAGTGACCTATACTGCCCTACGTCACCTAGGCCCGAAGGCACAGCGCTGTCTCGTGGACATTTTCAATAAGTCTTGGCATGATGGAATGGTGCCTGATGAGTGGAAGTGCAGTCGCCTGGTGCCTTTGCTTAAGCCCGGAAAGTCTCCATTCGATTTGGCATCATACCGGCCTATAGCGCTAGCAAGCTGCGTTGGCAAGGTCATGGAGAGAATGCTGCTTACACGCATGGAATGGTACCTCGAACATATAACATCTATCCTGATGCTATGGCTGGTTTTCGACGAGGTCGGTCCTCAGTTGAGAGCGTTATTGACTTAGTGACGTCTGTTCAGCATCAGAAAGCTCAGAAGCGGCTGTCGGTAGCTCTGTTCTTAGACGTGAAGGGTGCCTATGACAACGTGACCCACGAGGCTGTTCTCAATGCTCTTGAAGCAGCTGAACTTGGAGGTCGTGTCTTTCGATGGGTAAGAAGCTACCTCTCAAAGAGATCCATGTTCGTTTTAACTGAAGATGGGTCTACGAATAAGTATTTCACAAGTCGTGGGGTGCCAAAAGGCGGTGTTTTGAGTCCAACACTTTTCGACCTGGTTCTCGTGGGCTCACCGAAATGCTGCCACAGACGGCTTATATATCTCTCTACACTGACGATATCTGCATTTGGGCGTCTGGCGTGACACGGCCTCAAGTGCGCGCAAGAATACAGAAAGCGGCAACAATGACATCGACATACCTTCGCCAGCAAGGTTTGACTATCGCCACAGAAAAATGCGCAGCGGTGGCGTTTACACGCAAACAGATGTCTTTCTACCTATTGTGCATCGATGGCAGATCAATCCCATATAAGAGCACTCATAGATTCTTAGGCGTCATCGTAGATCGTGACCTAACCTGGAGCCCGCATGTCACATACCTGAAGAAAAAGCTCATTGGCATTGAGAATGTATTCAAGTTCGTCACCAGAAAATCATGGGGCCCATTCGTGCACTCCATGTTGCAGCTTTACACAGCCCTCTTTCTCACAACTCTCCGGTAAAGCCTTCCTGTCCTGTCCAACACGTGCAAGACTAACATCCATGAACTGCAAAGCGTACAAGCCCAAGCACTTCGGATATGCCTTGGCCTTCCAAGATACTCATCGACAGTGTCAACTATTGTTAATGCACAAGAAAAACCGGTCACAACGCACATCATTGTCGAGACGCTGAGAGCGCACATTCGGCATTTGTCACGGCTACCGTCACATCATTTAGCGCGTTTGACAGCTCGGAGGCCCCGTTCTTCGTACTGCGGTATCGTGACAAAACATCAGGACATACTACCGCCTGGCTTCAAACCTGTGATGAATCCAGCAACTGCGCCATGGAGTCTTCGTCAACCTGACGTGCGCTTATCAGTTCCTGGAATCTTTAAGAAGACACGCATGTCAACGCTAGCCCTGAAGCAATTGACTTTGCGTCTGTTGGACGAAAGGTACTTCGACCGCATGCATGTTTACACCGATGGCTTCACTAATTCCAACAGCTCCACAGGAGCAGTGGTTGTTCCATCTGAAAATGTGTTGCTTCAGTACAAGTTCTCTCACGCCACGACGTCGACAGCTGCAGAGCTCGCAGCACTTCAAGGTGCAGTAAAGTACATTCTTCGCCAGCAACCTGACCAATGGGCCATCTTTTGCGACTCCAGGTCAGCCTTACAGTCACTACGGTTTGTTATGCAGCACGGGCTACATGAACAATCAGTATATCAGATAAGGCACGACTACCACGAAGCGCTCGCGGAAGGTCACGATATTGAATTTCAGTGGTTGCCGAGTCATTGCGGAATCGTCGGCAATGACCGCGCGGATGAAGCTGCTCGATTGGCTCATGACCAAGACCAGCGCACGCACATACCACTCTTGAGAACGGACGCTGCAAGGCTACTACAATCACTTGCTCGCCGTATATCTCTCCTACAATGGAATACGCAGGGTTTCTCCAACACGCACCTGTATTCGATCGACCCAAACTTGCAACTTCGTTTGCCATCCGGGTTCCCACGATGCGCTGAAACTTTACTGTGTCGCATGAGGTTGGGCGTGGCATTGACGAATTCGTACTCTCGTCTCCTTGGAATGGCGAGCACTTCGGCATGCAACATCTGCGCCTGCGAGGAAACGCTTGAGCACATTCTATGTCAATGCCCAGCATACCAGACCGAACGACCTATTATGGAAGCCAAGCTCTGTCAGCTGGATTCACGGCCGCTTACAGAAGATAAGATCCTGGGACCTTGGCCGACGGCTTCCCATACGCGCAAAGCCACGAAAGCCCTCTTGTACTTTTTAAGGACCACCAAACTTCACGACCGCTTGTGAAAGAACTGTGCGAGGCAGTGCTGTGTAGTCTCGAACTGACTATTTATGCTTCTCTTTCTTACTTCTCTTCTTTTCTGTCTCTTTCCGTTCTATTATTCCCCTTTTCGTCCCACACCAAGTGCAGGGTAGCCAACCGAGCCAAGCTTTGTTATCCTCCCTGCCTTTCCTCTCTATTTATCTCTCTCTCTCTCTCCATGGCTATGCGGCCCAACGCTCGCTAAACCTTTCTAAAACCAAGGAGGTTACACCCAGCGAGCATAACGTAGCAACCCTTTCTTGTCAGATCGTGCTCAATGTACATGTCAATAGCTGCTAATAGGGATCGCAGCGTGCGCGTTACCTAAAGGCCGAATGCTCCTGTCTCTCATTCCCCCTTAGCAGCCATTAACATGTGCATTGAGCATTGTCTTTCATTGTTCAACAACGCACAGAAGAGATCTCTCACCGGAACCACCTTGGAGGTCAAAATCGTAAGGACCGCTATTTCGGGTATGTGCCACTGATGGTTACGTACTACGAGGAATGCACAAGCCACGCCATAAGAAGCTTCGCCACTAAAAGAGCAGAACGTCTCGATGCTGCTTTTTATTGCGGCGCAGATTGAAAACAAACCTCACATGCCACGCGTCATTCCTCGTTCCTCTCTTCTTCTCGCTCACGCTACTATAACTGTTTTAACACGCCTAGCGCACAAATTGCTGCAGTTGCACTTTTAAGAAACGAAAATTGTGTTAAGGCCACGTAGATATTTTACCGTCGTCTGCCTTTAATGTGACATGCAAGCACGAAGTATACGAGGAGCCCGTTGAAAATACAGAACACAGAGTATATGACTGAAGGGAATACATGACTTTCCAAGAAATTATCCTGCCGTTGAACGCAAGACCAGCTCTAGACGAATAATGACTACGTCTGCACAAGTGAAGAGCGCGATGTAGGATTTTTGGGTCAGTTCACTCCTCAGGTACACTGGTGGTTACATGAAATCTGCACCAACGATGACAAATGATTTTGGCACATTCACATGAACAGCAGGTAGCGCCGCCGTATCTCCGGAAGCCTCGTCACCCAGAAGCACTCTCGGAGTTTGGCGATGGTTATTGCGACTACCGCGTGAAGAAGCCTCCAGTGCAAGCCCGTTACGATGAGTTCAGTAACGATGTTGTCACCGGGAAGCAGGATCGGGTGTTTGTTGGCTTTGTTGTGCACGACGTTCTGAAGTTTGTTCGAATTCGCAGTAAGTCTCCTCGGCGAGAATGGTGTGCTAATCTTCAATTGTCGCCGCGTTGGGTGGCTCTTGTTCTGCTTGAAGGACTTGCCAATTCAAGGCGGAATTGTTGTTTTTGAGTAATGGTGTCTACTTCCGCGTTTCCTTTCGCGTCGTCTTCAACATCACTCGGATGGGGGGTCAACTGTTTTAGCCATTTTTTGTTTTTTGCCAGCAAAGCTGGTCTTTGGCACCAATTTGCTTGTCAGAAAGTGACTTTGCTAACGTGCCTCGGCCAACTATGTCCGCGGCGTTTTTCTTCCAAGTGTAGCGAAATTATTTCACCGCTCAATGATCGTGTAGGTCTGTTTGCAAAACCTTCAAAGGCGTGGACACTTTGTATCTTTGATCGCACAACTCTAAGGTTCAATTGAAATCATTGTAATCCATAACATCGTGAGAGGGTAATACATCTGCATCAGTGGTACCTAAGCTTTCTAGGTGCCAAAACTTCCTCAGTCCAGAGCCTGCACGTTCCTGCATCTGTTCAACGTTCATGCAAAAATTCGTCCAAAGTACACAAACGTTTGCGATTGTGTGTAGACGAATGGTTTCATCGCCTATCGGTCTTTGGAATGTCAAACCCACTCCTGTTTCAATAGAAAGGAGACCTTTGTTGTCGTCATGCCAACTGACATCTCTTCCAAGGACTTTCCACAATTGGTCAGAGCCAATCAATAAGCTAATGACTTTTTTCCTGTGCTATGTGGAAAAAGCACAGTGCATATCCACTCGTTGACCGCGATTCTGAAAACTTTTGATGTATTCATGACTTTCATGTATCTCAACAGTGCCTTCCCAGATGTCTCTTAATTTAATGGCTTCAATGACATGCTGAACATCATGGTACTGGCTTTTCAAGGTTACTTGAACTAGAGTTCAACGCGTACGTCGACCACCATGTTTGGTTCCAAACACGTTAACGGTAATGTTGATTTCTCCCGGAACCTTTGGGTTCATTTTTCTGGAAAGGTATCCTTTAACAAAAAAGTGCTGGCAACTGTTATCTAGAATGCCTCTTATATAGGAACCCTTTCGGCTATAAATACATCCATTGAATGTTTGCCATTGTATTGTTTCACTGCCAATCTTGCTATCTGACACAGCGTGCATGGAAGTAATGCTCGTTGCGTGATATCGTGGCGTCATAGCTTGATCCTTTCTAGAACACATCGAAGAACCGTGTCTTCCTTGACAATGTGTACAGCTCACTTTGCATCTACAGTCTCTCGCCCGATGTAATTTTGTAGCACATCTAAAGCAGCAGCCAGACGTCGACAGAAGACCATTTTCTCCGACTCAGGAAGCGATGCGTCGCAGTCCAGCGTTGAGTGTGACTTCTGGCAGAAAAGGCAAGCTTGCCTCCTTTCGTACTGGCACTGCCATAGAGGACTTCAGCTGATGTTGTCGGCTGATTCTCACGGCTGCCGAACGTCTGCTGTTCCCTAGTAAAGGTAACTCATCAGTGGTAGCTAGTGAGCTCTCTGCTCTCGATATCGATGCGCAGGTGCTTGAGCAGTTGATGAAGATCTTTCTCAAATATTGGTGGGTTGTTCGCACTTGCCACTTAAAGTCACCATCGTCGGTGATATTCCACCATTACGTCTAGTGGAATCAAATTCATTAGCACTTCGTATAACATGGCAGAGTAGCAGGATTTCGAGCCGCCGAGGCCTTCGAGCCTTCTTATGTTGACTTAAACAAGTCGTAAAGGCTTCTCACTACACCATAGCATTCGCCGAAGTAGTGACGGGACCTAGAGTGCGAAGATTTTCGAGGTGCCTCTGCTCAATCATATGCAGGTCTCCGAACGCGACCTTCAGTCGAGAAACGGCGTCCTCATAAGTGTCGTCTGTTGTGAGTATGCCTAGAATAACTTTTGCCACAGGGCCGTCGAGAAGAGATTGGAGGTAGCGAAACCAATCGACGTTGTTAAGGCGCGGCTTATCGTTGATGCCAAACATTTTTAGCTTATTGCCAAGTGTTAAAGTTTCCAACTAGCTTGATTGCACGAAAATCTGTCACATTTTTATCAATTGGTGCACCTGTAATAAGAATCCCTCCACATCCCACAATAAAAGTGCACCAACAACTGCTCCACCGATATTCACGACTTAAGAGTCACGTTTATCAGTCTACAGAGCACGAAGACAGAGAAGAGCATGCGAGCGTATCCGCATACTTGATTTTGTTCTCTAAATAAAAGCGCACACATCCTGTATACACTCTAGAGTGTTAGCAGTGTACTCTTGGCACAGTACCAGAAAACATTTTCTTACGATATGCAAGATCGCATTTTACAGAATGAAAGAGCGGAAACATAATACGAGTTTTTGTAAATTATGTCTAGCATATCGACGAAGCAAATGCTTGACGTCTTGTAAGTTCTGCTTTCAGTGCATCCTAATGCACTACAGACGGTTGAAATAAGCCGAAACTTTCAGCTAAATCATTTCACATAACCTGGGTCACTTGGAGGCGTTAAACCCCACAAAAAATCAAAACCTAACAGAGTTGACACACTGTTATCTGATATACGAGGTTTTTTTGAAAAACATGTCCAATATTCATTAGAAATACAGAAAGGAGATATCTGCGCGCCACCTGCATTGTTCGCTTTACGCTGCCAGAAAACATCTTAAGATGTGTAGAAACAATAAATACGGTAGTAACTATAGCAATCAAAAGAATTAGTCACGTGTACAGTGGAACCATAACATGAGCGAATCAAAGTTATTCCTAATTGTTTGAGATTCAGAGTTTTACCGATGATTCTCTCCGGAGTGTCACCCACTCTTCATCATTAACCCCGTGGATATGCTGGGATTTGTTTTCCTTTTCTCTCTCACATGCAGTTAGCGAGGCACAAGATGCGATAAATCGCGTAAGATTAACGGCAGTAAACGGTCAACAATGAAGAAAACTTTTGATTGTACGCTATCAAGGGCAAATGCGTGACATCGCTACCGCTTCCAGTTGTGACGACATGTTTCTTTTTTTGTTTTCGTTTTCTGTTAGTTGTCCTGTCCTCACGTAAATGGTGCGGTGGCAACGAGCCGCCGACTACTAGGTCTATTGGCTTCTTTTGAAGTTACGCTAGCAGTTTTTCTTGTTGTGGTTCATTTGACTTGAATGAGTGCTGTCAGGCTTTTACCTCCTTGAATGTCGAGAGTGTAATATATGCCAAATTATTTTTTATTCTTAGATGCAGTGAGCACAGTGTGTGTGCCGTGTCACTTTTTGCTGGTTATGAGGCCTCGCACAGTGAGCCACATAATGCACTTGCACTGGAAAAAAAAACTCACAGTTCCCCAACAACAACGAAGTAATGAATGCGATAGCAAGAAACTGGAACGTGGTATAAAGTTATGGCCGCAAGATAACATGCTTAAAGGACACCTGAACCACACCGAGTTTGTAGGCAACACCGCAGTTTCTTTCTCGGCTTCGCCATCCTTCTTACAAGTGCTATGTCTTCCTCGCCCCTTATAGCTTCATAAAGCACGTGGAATATCAGACTAACCGTTCAGCCAGTTGGAATTCGGAACTTTTCTGACTACATGCGGGCGCGTCCGCTTGCGCAGTCGCAAACGCAAAAAACAAAGGGAAATCGCTTCATCGTGCACAGTGTTCATCACAGACAGGGCAGAACGGGCTGTATGGTAAAACAGGGTGCGGTCCACAATTCACAGCGCACATCTCTCACCTGGCGACCAACCAAAGAGCTTCCTTTATCCTGGCGTCACGTGAATAAACAACTGGCGTTTCAAATTGTGCCACAGAGACGGCAAATGCCTGGAAAGAATAAGGCGCTCATTCTTGGTATTTTTAAAAGTAGTCTAGGGGCACTTTAAGTTCGGATTTTGCATAACTCTTGAAAACGCTTGCCCGGAATACGGCCGTTCCATAAAGCGCAATAGTTTTTGATGGTTTCTATCACCTCAACGTGATATCAGCGGAAAATGAACAGCGCGCATAAATGTACGAGCCATCTACTAATCCCCGTCAGGAAGTGCGCGCCGTTTTGATGATTGTGCACTGTCGGTACCCAAGCGACGCCTCCTCCTCATCGGCGTACCTTTATCTCCTTCCGCCGACAGAGCCATTCAAGTGTCTCATCAGTGCTTCGGCCGCGCCCGTGCGGGAATTATACCAAACAAGCGGGCGACAGCAAAAAAAAAGGCGCCTCTAGTATTCATATAGTTGCTATTGCAATAAATAAAAAACCCGTGAAACATCAGGACGTCTTGAGGGGCTAGTTGGTTCATTCTATTCAGGTAAAAAATTGCGCTGAAATAGAAAGGACACCACAAAGAAGGAACACTTAAACAGATCGAGCGCAAACTACCAACTGTTTTTTATTGACTGTAGAACGTCGGTAAAATAGGGAACCCGTACATAGCTGCGCCGACGCGTCGAGGATCAACACGTGCTACTTAACGCACCTATCAATCAAAAAGGACATTTCTGCACCGTAGAGCGATACCGAGGCCTCACTTACACAGCTATCACCTTTCATGTTGATGAAGAATGCTTCCAACACCTCACGAGCACACGTATCTCTGCTATGTCCCAGTATCTTAGTCTCCTGAAATAGTGGTTCACATCCACATGCTGCGCAGTGTGCAGGCAAATTTCCCATTTCACTATTTTTGATCGACAGCTGGTGTTCACGTATGCGATCGTTAACGCAGCGGCCTGTTTGGCCCACGTAAGATCTGCCGCAGGAAAACGGAGTCGCATATACCACTCCCACATCGCATTGCACCACCGGGTTGGCATGCTTCTTGTTACACAGGCTAGTGCGCTCATTGCCGCTCGAAATTCGCGCGCACAACCTCGAGAGCTTCTTAGGTGCAGAAAACACCATGTCAACTCCGTGCCGGTTAGCAACCTTCTTCAGGTTGTGCGTCACCCGGTGTAAATAGGGTACCACTAACGGCCTCTCACGCCCACTGGGCGCGTCTTTCAGGCACTGCTTCCGTGATCGCCCTTTTAGCTTCTTCAGGAGGGTCTCGGCCACCGCCGCCAGCACAGACTGCGGGAACGCGGCTGCCTTCAGTCGTTCAATCTGAGCACGGAAGCTGGCCTGCCTCTCATGCGAGCACGACCTCACCAGCGCAGACTCCAAACACATTGAAGCGATCGCCCTCTTAACTACCTTAGAATGTGATGATGTATATGGTAAAGGCTTCTTTCTAGCACGCGGACAGTACGCATAACAAGTATGTTGATGCTTGAATATGAGCTTAAGATCTAAAAACTGAAGCGTTCCTTCCTGCGGTAGCTCGTAAGTAAAACATAGACCCCTCCCATACTTGTTAAACTTCTTTACAACGTTGTGCACATTACTGTTAGTACTCGTTTGTTTGTCCAAAACTACCAGGAAATCGTCTACGTACCTAAAAATCTTTAACACTCCGTCACTTCTAAACACCTCAAGCAGATCGCGGTCAATGTAGGCCAGGAAAATGTTACACAAAACAGGGGCAACACAGGAACCAATACAAATGCCTTTTCTTTGGAGGTACAAACCCTTGTCAAAACCTATGAAAGTGTGTTTCAGATAGAATTCCAAAAGCGACATAAAATTATCAACACTCAGACCCGTGGAATTTTGAAAACCAATAGCTGAATTCTCTAAAATGCAATCCATAACGCACTCAAAAAGTTCAACATGGGAAACAGAATAAAACAGATCTTGCACATCCACTGAGAAAGTCAGCCCATGTGAAACTTTGCCTTCGAAAAACCGCGCTACTTCCATAGAATTCTTCGTCACGAACGGATCATTCAAACACAACCTGTTCAGGCATTTTTGTAAAAACATGCTAGACTGGTGCTGCCATGAGCCTCTTTCACTCACAATAGTGCGAAAGGGAATTTCCACTTTGTGCGTTTTTGCACTAAAAAACACTTGCAAGGTGCTGGATTTACTTCCTTGAATTGCATTCGCAAGTTTCGTTAGCTTCATGTCCCTACACAATGCCACTGCTTTTGTTTTAACACGTGCCTCACTAGGCTTTACCTTGACAAAGTTCTTTTCGATGGCCTGGCGTGCTTTCTCCTGGTAGATAGCTGACGGCATAATCACGAAGCCACCTTCTTTGTCAGCCGTAGTCAAGCTGAGACCTTTATCTTTGAAGTATCTCACAATATCTCCCAGGTTGTCTCTTGTCGTCCTCTTTGCCGGTCGAATTGTGCTCCTTTGAAGGCTTTCCACCCCCTCCAGCAGGCATCTTTCCTGATTCTCTTGACCTGCTTTTTCCGCCATCCTTCGGTTATAAGCCAAAAGCTCGAAAGCAGGTACCGCAGGCTCGTGAGAGAACTTTGGACCTTTCTGCAAAACCTTTGAAATGTTATCGGGAAGCTGTACATCACCAATGACTATCAAGTCAGAGTCGATCGATTCTTTTTTACTAACACGTGGTCTTAAAGCTGACAGGGCTTGCCTCAAGTAGAAACACCACCACTGCTCTGTCATTTCTGCTGCCAATCTTCTTGCTGACCGTAACTTGCTTTCGGCCACCCCCTCAGGGAAGTTGCCATAGCACACCACACGTAACCAGTCTTGACAGACCCGCACCTGTCTCCATAACTCTGATTTCCAAATCTTGGCGACCCGTTTTACATGTCCATTAGATGGCTTGACGCCACCAAACAACATCCAAATATCTTGAGGAATCAGGCCTTTCTTACGGCAAAAAGCCAAGTACCTTGCCTTGCAAGTTGACACGACGATATGGCTCACCAGTGCATTAATCCTGTCGTCCAGAGGCCAGAAGGAAGGAGAGTGTAAGAAGAAGCCCGATGTAGAAGAAATGTAATCGATCAGGACGTCTTGAGGGGCTAGTTGGTTCATTCTATTCAGGTAAAAAATTGCGCTGAAATAGAAAGGACACCACAAAGAAGGAACACTTAAACAGATCGAGCGCAAACTACCAACTGTTTTTTATTGACTGTAGAACGTCGGTAAAATAGGGAACCCGTACATAGCTGCGCCGACGCGTCGAGGATCAACACGTGCTACTTAACGCACCTATCAATCAAAAAGGACACTTTCTGCACCGTAGAGCGATACCGAGGCCTCACTTACACAGCTATCACCTTTCATGTTGATGAAGAATGCTTCCAACACCTCACGAGCACACGTATCTCTGCTATGTCCCAGTATCTTAGTCTCCTGAAATAGTGGTTCACATCCACATGCTGCGCAGTGTGCAGGCAAATTTCCCATTTCACTATTTTTGATCGACAGCTGGTGTTCACGTATGCGATCGTTAACGCAGCGGCCTGTTTGGCCCACGTAAGATCTGCCGCAGGAAAACGGAGTCGCATATACCACTCCCACATCGCATTGCACCACCGGGTTGGCATGCTTCTTGTTACACAGGCTAGTGCGCTCATTGCCGCTCGAAATTCGCTTCGAATTTGGCTTCAAAGGAGCACAATTCGACCGGCAAAGAGGACGACAAGAGACAACCTGGGAGATATTGTGAGATACTTCAAAGATAAAGGTCTCAGCTTGACTACGGCTGACAAAGAAGGTGGCTTCGTGATTATGCCGTCAGCTATCTACCAGGAGAAAGCACGCCAGGCCATCGAAAAGAACTTTGTCAAGGTAAAGCCTAGTGAGGCACGTGTTAAAACAAAAGCAGTGGCATTGTGTAGGGACATGAAGCTAACGAAACTTGCGAATGCAATTCAAGGAAGTAAATCCAGCACCTTGCAAGTGTTTTTTAGTGCAAAAACGCACAAAGTGGAAATTCCCTTTCGCACTATTGTGAGTGAAAGAGGCTCATGGCAGCACCAGTCTAGCATGTTTTTACAAAAATGCCTGAACAGGTTGTGTTTGAATGATCCGTTCGTGACGCAGAATTCTATGGAAGTAGCGCGGTTTTTCGAAGGCAAAGTTTCACATGGGCTGACTTTCTCAGTGGATGTGCAAGATCTGTTTTATTCTGTTTCCCATGTTGAACTTTTTGAGTGCGTTATGGATTGCATTTTAGAGAATTCAGCTATTGGTTTTCAAAATTCCACGGGTCTGAGTGTTGATAATTTTATGTCGCTTTTGGAATTCTATCTGAAACACACTTTCATAGGTTTTGACAAGGGTTTGTACCTCCAAAGAAAAGGCATTTGTATTGGTTCCTGTGTTGCCCCTGTTTTGTGTAACATTTTCCTGGCCTACATTGACCGCGATCTGCTTGAGGTGTTTAGAAGTGACGGAGTGTTAAAGATTTTTAGGTACGTAGACGATTTCCTGGTAGTTTTGGACAAACAAACGAGTACTAACAGTAATGTGCACAAAGTTGTAAAGAAGTTTAACAAGTATGGGAGGGGTCTATGTTTTACTTACGAGCTACCGCAGGAAGGAACGCTTCAGTTTTTAGATCTTAAGCTCATATTCAAGCATCAACATACTTGTTATGCGTACTGTCCGCGTGCTAGAAAGAAGCCTTTACCATATACATCATCACATTCTAAGGTAGTTAAGAGGGCGATCGCTTCAATGTGTTTGGAGTCTGCGCTGGTGAGGTCGTGCTCGCATGAGAGGCAGGCCAGCTTCCGTGCTCAGATTGAACGACTGAAGGCAGCCGCGTTCCCGCAGTCTGTGCTGGCGGCGGTGGCCGAGACCCTCCTGAAGAAGCTAAAAGGGCGATCACGGAAGCAGTGCCTGAAAGACGCGCCCAGTGGGCGTGAGAGGCCGTTAGTGGTACCCTATTTACACCGGGTGACGCACAACCTGAAGAAGGTTGCTAACCGGCACGGAGTTGACATGGTGTTTTCTGCACCTAAGAAGCTCTCGAGGTTGTGCGCGCGAATTTCGAGCGGCAATGAGCGCACTAGCCTGTGTAACAAGAAGCATGCCAACCCGGTGGTGCAATGCGATGTGGGAGTGGTATATGCGACTCCGTTTTCCTGCGGCAGATCTTACGTGGGCCAAACAGGCCGCTGCGTTAACGATCGCATACGTGAACACCAGCTGTCGATCAAAAATAGTGAAATGGGAAATTTGCCTGCACACTGCGCAGCATGTGGATGTGAACCACTATTTCAGGAGACTAAGATACTGGGACATAGCAGAGATACGTGTGCTCGTGAGGTGTTGGAAGCATTCTTCATCAACATGAAAGGTGATAGCTGTGTAAGTGAGGCCTCGGTATCGCTCTACGGTGCAGAAATGTCCTTTTTGATTGATAGGTGCGTTAAGTAGCACGTGTTGATCCTCGACGCGTCGGCGCAGCTATGTACGGGTTCCCTATTTTACCGACGTTCTACAGTCAATAAAAAACAGTTGGTAGTTTGCGCTCGATCTGTTTAAGTGTTCCTTCTTTGTGGTGTCCTTTCTATTTCAGCGCAATTTTTTACCGTGAAACATAATGTTCAAGAGAATCGGGCACTTCCTCTCGAATAAGACAGTTACGAAACACTCTTACCTATAGTGGAGACATAATTCTCCGTCAAACAGAAAATAAGCAGACCACAGAGGCTCTTTTACTGAGACAACACAAAATTGTGGACGCAGTGCTTTACAAACCACCACAATAACAGTCTCCTATTAATGACCTACGCGGCACATCATTCTAAACCGGAAACGGTTAGTTGCGCTTACGAGGTGCACATTTACAAAAAAATTGGCAGATCCGACGTACAGTGGGAATCCATGGTATGCTAAGCACGAATGAGGAAGGTTGATATGCCAGTTTTGAGTCACCACAACGTTACGAAGTGGAGGTAAATTATGTCGTACACGACTTCCGTGTCATGATTATCATGTTTGGATGTGTCGTTTACCTTCGTCATCTATTCCCGTCCCTTGATGCCAAATTTAGCATATGTGGAGCTAGCGAAATGGCCGCGAATACGCTACGAGCGTGATATGTTGTCAAGTTCCTACATGACACGCGTTTCATGCTTATTATGTTTGCACCAGTCATATACCTTCGTCATTCATTGACGTCATGTAAGGACCAAATTTGGTATATATGAATCAAACGAAATTGCCGCGAGTGCATCATGAAGGGCCCATTATACTCTAACGCAACGTTGACGCGTGCGCACGCAGGGCACAACGACGCTACGTTAGCAAAACGCGAGCACTCTACAGTGCGATGCCAAGCGCGACCGGCGCCCTACGGCAACCGGCGCGATATGAGACATGCTGCATTTGGCGCCAATGCGTTACGCAGACAGCACTGCGTCTGCCTCTTTTCGAGACGGAAAAACACCGGACGCACTGAAAGGCGCATACATCAAAGCAACGCAGGGCGCGCCTGTGAGTACAAGGCAGGACCGGCGCCTGGCGTGGCAACGCCGGTGTAACGCGACGAAACAAACGCCGGCGCACACGCGCGCCGGGTCACACCTTGACTGTGGCATTTACCAATGTTCTCACATGACACGCACCTCATGAATATCATGGTTGCACCAGTCACGTACCTTCGTCTTCCATTTACGTCACGTAATGCCAAATTTGGCTTCCGTGAAGCTACCGAAACAGCCGCGAGTGCATCATGAGTGTGCAATGTAGTCATGTTGTTACATGACACACGTCGTGATTATCATGTTTGGATGTGTTAATGACTTATGTCATCCGTTCGCGTCATGTAATACCGAGTTTCCTACATGTGAAGCTAGCGAAATGGCCGCGAGCGCTTCATGAGCGTAGCATGTAGTCATGATGTTACAAGACACGCATCTCATGATTATCATGTTTGCACCAGTCGCATATCTTTGTCTTGCATTCAAGTACTGTAATACCAAATTTGGTATAAGTGGCGCTAGCGAAACGGCCGCGAGCGCATCATGAGCGCGGCATGTAGTCATGTTGTTACATGACACGCATGTCATTATTTTTGTGTTTGGGTCTGTCGCTTGTTTTCGCCATGCAATCGTGCCATACCGTATCAGTTTTGCAAGATGCAATGTGAACGAAACCACCACCAGAGCAGCAAGACCATAAAATGTAAATCATGACAATAACGGCATGCATATCTTGACTTTCACATTATGTCTTGTCAAATATGCTCGCCATATAGTCATGTTATGCCATAGCAAGTTTGGTATCGATACCATTATCGAAACGTCCAGGAGAGGTAAATGTCGTAGGCGGTCAGATAAATAGATAGATACATAAATAGATAGATAGATAGATAGATAGATAGATAGATAGATAGATAGATAGATAGATAGATAGATACGCTCTAAGTCGCCAAAGTTCGCAGAGAATTGCTTCGCATTTAAAAAGTAAGCAGTATGTCCATCACAATATTTGCCTCGTATGAGAGCTCAGGTGTTAGATAAACTTGAAGAGAGTAATGATGTAGGCACAGTGTACTGACTGAACGGTAACAAATACTCGTTGCTCGGTTAACGTTGAAGAGGCATAAAATCGGGAAGTCTAGTTCTCTAAAGCGCACTTATTTTGTTAAAAAACAATTATTCTCTAAACACTCGATGAATATAAGAAAGAATTGTGAAATAACGTTCAAAACGCGAGTTCGTAACCCCCACGCGGCGTTCAAGCGCCGGTGACAATGTACTGCTTCCCGCCTGAAGCGTTGCGACTTGGTGAACCTTCAGGGTAAGGGAGTGCTCGTAAATATAGACGTATATTTCTACTCTACACCCCATTAACGCCTCATTTGCGTAACCTCTATAAGGAAACGACAATAACTTCGTCCCAAGGCAGCATAGGAGTTAATCACTCCCATCCCCGCCATGAAGGTTTTGCAAGATGTGTTGTGCTAGCTTTCGTCAACGGCCTCCATCGTACATACCAATTACAATCCGGCGGTAGAACGCACAAGGGAGCCCCCTAACGCAACCTTCTCCCCCGCCGCTTGCAAACTATAAGCGTGATTAAGCGCACGTGCGAACGCCGATGACACTCAATCGCTCGCTCGTGCAATCGCTGTGCAACGGGGCATATGCAAAGAAGGTGCTCGATGTTCTACACAGCCACACACGCATTGCGTTATCACCAGGAAATCGTGATGTCTCTCGAGCGGTCCTTTCGCGCACTTGTCCGCGAGGCGTACGCATACGTCTTCGATTCCCAGGCGGCATGTCATGCGCAGGGACAAACACTCGAAACGGGAACTCGCCGCCTGAGCTCGGTTCATATTCAGTGATTGGAAGACTGAGTCTCCCAATCTTCAGCGCTTCTCTGAGTGAGCGAGTTGGTTATGAGAATGCGCCACGCTATATGAATTGATTCCTGCAGTCTGTATTGTGGCTGCATAATAATTAAAACGCGAAAAAAAAGACGTTGTCCACCTCCACGCTTCTCTCGCCATGGCCGAGAGAAGCGTGGAGGTGGACAACGTTATTTGTTTCTAAGTAGTTTTTTTTTTTCGTTCCGTTTTCTCTCTCTCTTTCACCTTTGTCAATTTGTGTTCTTTCAATGTTTCTCCCGCTCTCATTTCTTGCGCTTTCTAGTTATTTCTATGTATCTTCCTATTTTATTACCTTTCTATCTGCTATTATTTCGAAGTTGCTTTTTCTTTGTTCTCTTTTGTGCCATTTTGCCTGAGTTGGGCAAACGACACTTTTTGTTTCTTTGCAGCTGCTGATAAGTTATCATCATGAACGCACTCAAAGAACAAAAAAAGAGACTTCCTCGTGCAAACGCATGCTCAATATATGCTACACATGGAGCGCTATGCGAAGTGACGACAAAAGCACACTACCGCTTGTACATCACGCGACAGCCCGGCCCCCTAAAATGCTTCGTACAGAAAAACAAAACGGATGGTAGCTTGAATTCAAGATACCATCCCACTTTGACGTCAACAGTGGTAGCTATACATTACTTTTAGATGCGACGCAGCTTTTGCTCGGAGCTTTGTCCGTCCCACGTCGACCATCAACCCCCAACTGCACATGCGCCATCCCTGTCCCTGTCTTCGCGTGAACCCGAGAAGGTGGAAAGAGGTGGTATTCGCATTGTTCATAGACTGTCGCGCCACCTAGCGGAATTCAGGAGCGTCCTCTCAAGGATGATCACTAGGCAGACGCTCCTAGTGCTCCCCGGTTCGGCGATGCTAGCCGCAGTGTTGACGCGTTAGCAAGAAACGAACACAAACCACACAAACCACACAAACCAGAGAATATACCGGACCGTCCGTGACACGATAAATCTGTTTCGTTCCTGCGACACGCTAAGTTTCATGAATATACGTGGCAAATCGCACTGTCGAATATATCCCGTAGAGTGCACATATCAGCTTTGCGAGCTTTCCTGCAGCCACTTTTGAAAGGTAAATGTTATCGTCGTAACATTACAGTTAAAACTCGACGTGTTTTACGTGCGTTAGCATTGGTCAGTGATTTCGTAGTGGATGAATCTTATAACATTCATTGTACGCGGAATGTAGCGCAGGCTCACGATTGGCGTTTCTAAAGCTTGGCCTACGTGGCTCCGCTTCTTTTATACGTTTGTTGATAAATGGCAGCGCACGGCAAGCAATTCCTTTTTTGCCGGGTATGGGAGCGAAATTATTTCCGCACCTTCAGATAAACGTGGTGTGTGACGCTGTGTAAATGTTGTGCGTAGTGAATGATGCATTGTTGGTGCTATCGAAGTCGTTTGGCGGATAATTCCTCAGATTACTTTCAGCAGTGATGTTAAAAAAAAAACGTTTTGAAGTCGAGAATTTTTCACTGGACGTAGATGGTTGTCAACGCGCTGAGAGCGACAGCGACGATAAACGATCAGCTGTTAGCTCACAAGCAGATAGTGGCACTTCACGTCCCATCGCCCGTAAATGTTTTTTCACGCTCGTAAGCCACTTCGATTGTATTTATTGTGCAATATTCTTCAGCGAGCTCACCATAAAAACATATGTTTTCTTGTGCATTGAATTTATACCAATTACAAGGGATATTACAAAGCGTCGCATGCCGCAAACACGCCCGAGCTCAACCAGCGAAGTGAAATGGTTAGAGCAATGAAATATGCAGTTAAGATTATAGTCCATTCTAACTTCTCCTGCAATTCACCGGTGCCAACCCAACGAAGTCGTTGTCCGATGAATTTCCATAATTTTTGACGCTGTGAAACGCGTGCGTGTGTATTCGTTTCGATATCCTTATTTCGATCGCCTTGATGGAACTACGCAACATTCCAGTGCAGCGAATTGCACACTGTTGGAGTCGGATCAGGGCTGGCACACAAGCGCTACCTAATGGGAAGTTAAAAGATTGTATTTCGTTAAATGCACTACTCGCTAGTGGCCCACTACTGTGGCGAATTCGCCAGACAGGCTCAGCACAAATTATATCCGAGTGCCGTCCAGTTCATACGTGAATTCTACTTCGCGCAGTTTTCTGTAGCACGCACAGGATTACGAAAAGCATCGTATATACACGGACGATAACCTGACATTCCCACCCTTCGCACTGCGGCAAGAAATGAGGTAGAGAACATTCAGCAGTTCCTATAGTTTGGGAAAATACTTCGCTCTGATATACATTCACTTGACGATCAAACGTTCACCCGGTGAAAGCGGCACGAAGAGTACGAACGTGTGCTCTATCTTTTCCTATGCGAGTTCACGCGTTAATCATCCTTCCGCAGCCATTTTGGATGGCAGGGTGCGCCACCTATAGGCTATGGGCATCGCAAACACAGGAGGTGGTAGAGTTCTGGCTCTGCTCTTTTACTTCTTTCCCGTTTATCTCTCCGCCACACATGTTCGCACGACCATAACGCTACATGCGCTTGCCCTGATGCACTCTCTAGCAGCGCTGGCTGTTCAATTTGCAGCACACACACGATAATACACACAGACAGGAGGGGCCTCTGCTTTGCTCCCCGCTATTCGCCTCGAAACGACGGCACAGGCGGTGTCTGCTCTCAGCCCCTTCTTTCTCTTCTAGGCAAACGTCCCAGTGGCGCACACACCATTCCGCATGCGCATCTGTCCCCTTTTAGATGCGGAGCATCTTATACTCGCGCCTTGTAGTGCGCCGTCCGCACCGCTTCTCGAACATTCGACAGCTGACGCGCGCGCATGCGCCGTCGCGCCGTCGCCCACTCTTCCACCATCTGTGCATCCCTTCCTCCTCTACACACCGCGCGCGCTTCACTCCTCCACCATCTGTGCACCCTTCCTCCTCTACACACCGCGTTCGACATCTACAATTCTCCTGATTCTCCAGTGGACGCGCATGTGGCGTCGCGCTTCGAGAACATTCAACAGCTGAGAGTGCATGCGCCGCCGTGCTGTATATATACTCAAGGTCGGCGCTCGCTCGCTCAGTTGCCGCTCGTTGGTTGGTTTGTACGGCGCGTCGACGTCCAAGGTCGCGGTAAAATGAATTCCAACGTATCCACAAACACAATGATCGACGTCCCTTCGACCAGCGCCACCCTTTCGCATACGTGTGTACGTGTTCACTCATTTAACACCCCCTCCTACAACCACGTTAACCAATTTAGCCATCGACCCAAGTAGTCGCAATTTAACACCCCATTTCACAACCACGTTAACCAATTTAGCCATCGACCCAAGTAAGTCGCACTTTAACACCCCGTTAACCAATTATATGGTCCGCATCCTCCTCAGTGTTCCCCCGAGGGAAGCTGCGGGCAATTTTTTTGTTTTTTCCTACACTCCGCCTAGTCTCAACTTGCTACACCGACGCAGAAAGCGTCCGGCATAGCAAGTTTCTTGGTTGAGAAAGCCGACTGCTCGAGCTGCACAACCCTTCATTGGCCACCTCGTATAGGAAGCCAAAGCAAAACATCATG
Source organism: Rhipicephalus microplus (assembly GCF_013339725.1). NCBI lineage: Eukaryota > Metazoa > Arthropoda > Arachnida > Ixodida > Ixodidae > Rhipicephalus > Rhipicephalus microplus. The sequence continues at coordinate 234,629,343 of NC_051167.1, read as the reverse complement.
GCGCAGTTTTTGGACAGGTAGCACCATCTCTGGTAGAAAAATAAATTAGTAGATCCCACGTACTGTGGCAATCGCTAATATGCGATGCAGGAATGAGACAAGTTAATATGTCATTTTAAAATCAGCACAACGTTACGAGGTGAACGTAAATAATCCCGTACATGACTTCCGTGTCATGATTATCATGTTTGGATGCGACGTTAACCTTCGTCATCTATTGCCCTCACGTGATACCAAATTTCGTATAAGTGAGCTAGCCAAATGGCAACGAGCACGCTATCAGCGTGGTATGTTGTCATGTTCTTACATGACACGCGTGTCAGTATTATCATGTTTGCACCAGTCATAAACCTCAGTCATCCATTGACGTCACGTAACACCCAAACTTCGTATATGTGGAGCTAGCAAAATGGCCCCGAGCGCATAATGAAGGGCCCAATATACTACAAAGTAACGCTGATGCGCGCGCACGCTGGTCACAGTGACGCTATGTTAACTCGGGCACTCTATAGTCTGACACCAGGCGTGACCGACGCGACCAGCGTCCGTTGGCGCGGGCCCGACGGCCTCCGGCGCGAAATGCGACATGCTGTATTTCGAGCCGATGCGTTACCCAAACGTCACTGCATCTGCCACTTTTCGTGACGAAAGGACACCGGACGCGCTGAAGCGCACGTGCTTCAAAGCATCACAGCACGGTGTGCTCCTGCGAGTATGTGGTAGGTCCTGCGCCTGGCGTGGCAACGCCGGCTTGACGCGACGAAACGAACGTCGGTGCGCACGCGCACCTAGTCATGTCGAAATCTATTGGCACCTTGACTGAGGCATGTATCATGTTCTCACATGACGCGCATCTCATCATTATCATGTTTGCACCAAACACATACGTTCGTCTTCATTGACGTCACGTAATACCAAATTTGGCATAACGCCGTGAATAACATGTTCAGTTGCGTCATTTACCTATGTCGTCTGTTCACATTGCGTAAAACCGAGTTTGTACATGTGCAGCTAGCGAAACAGCCGCGAGCGCATCATGAGCGTAGCATGTAGCCATGTTGTTACATAGCACGCAGTTCATGTTCATCATGTTTGCACCAGTATCATTCCTTCGTCATCGATTCACGTCCGGTAATACCGAATTTGGTATAAGTGAACTTAGCGAAACGGCCTAGAGCGCATCATGAGCTTGGCATGTAATCATATTGTTACATGACACGCATGCCATTATTTTTATGTTAGGGTTTGTTACATGTGTTCGCCATGTAATCATGTCATGCGATACCAGTTTTGCTATATGCCTTGCGAACAAAACCAGCGCAAGAGCTGCAAAAGTTTTGAAATGTAAATCATGATATTCAATTTATAGTTCTCATGTTTTGACTAGTCAAATATGTTCTTCATACAGTCATGATATGCCATACCAAGTTTGGTATTGATACCACTATCTAAACAGCCAGGAGAGCTAAAAGTCGTAGGCGGCTAGATAGATAGATAGATAGATAGATAGATAGATAGATAGAGATAGATAGATAGATAGATAGATAGATAGATAGATAGATACGCTCTAAGTCGCCGAAGTTCGCTTAGAAATGCTTCGCATTTAAAATAGAACCCACGTATATCGCGCATTTTGTCTTCCCGCCAATGCACTGCCACTCTCTTACGTCTTCGTTCAAAGAACTCGCTGGGCGTTTGAGCCACCTGACAATGTAGCACCTCCAGTGAGGCCTCATAAAGATCTGGCCTGGACAAGTACTCCCGAGAAGCGGATCTAAAAAAAAGGAGTAAAGCTTGTTAGTCGAGTTCATGCTTTTGAGAAGACATCAGAAGACGAGTACGCCCGAGTCAACACGAAGTGCATTTTTCAGGTCCATGACAATACCGTGTACGATGTAGCCTTGATGTAGATCTCATTCTTCTGAGATGAAGCCGCATACTCTACCGATGTGCTGCGTTTACGTTTGTGAAAACCATATATTATTGTTTTGATGTGGTATCTAGCAGTAGCCACCGTGTACCGTCACGGGCGAATATTTGCGGAATGTTAAAAAATAAATAAAAACTAAAGTTCCACGGTCATGACATTATTATATCCTAGAAGCTTTAGTCACGCCCCCATGCCGCGGAGGCATGACCGCTGACTACGCCGTGGAGCAGCAAGCTGAGCTTCAGTCACGCCGAGTGAAGCTGAACTGCTCTTTTCGTTTTTTTTTCTTTTCAGTCTCATGTCATGATTGCTCTATCTTTCGTGATTGTGGCTTTGTTCAACACCTTCGACTTGCTGTGGAACTCATACAGGTTTACACGTGACGATCATCCCTTGATTGTGTCTGCATTGTTGTCGCAGCCCACAACACTACAATACTTCACACCTCGCCGATGCTTCCGTGGGCCACTTCTATCTTCGCGGAAAGGCAACTTCGCACAGCGAGCGTCTGATTTTAGCGCGCGCCAAGCGGACGGGCCCGGCGCTGAAGTTCCCGCACCGACTGCAGAACGAGTTCTGAGCGTTTCGCACGCGCTCCCGTTTCAGCGAAACACACTGACTTGCCTAACCCTCTCCCACGCCTAGCCTCAAGTTTTCAGGAGCTCGCCGCCAGAGCCAGGCGCGGCGTTGTCGTTGCCCCGCCAACTTGAGCTTCGGTTCGTTATGAGCGCGCCCGTCGGCTGTGGGCGTTCGTTGAAGACGCGGATTTTGTCTCGCGGGTGGCGCGTTGCAGATGACAGCTGGCAGTTGCGAAAGAGGCTTAGACAATTGAAAATGCTTCTTCGTCGTAGACCGCAAAATAACACGGTTAACAAAACAACGCCGCCCGCATGCTCGGGCGTGAGGCTTATTCGGGCCCGTCATTCGCACGTGACCTACTCGTCGTATGCTGGAGAGGGCAGGGAAGTGATTTCTTTTGCGAAGCATCTTATACTCGCGCCTTGTAGTGCGCCGTCCGCACCGCTTCTCGAACATTCGACAGCTGACGCGCGCGCATGCGCCGTCGCGCCGTCGCCCACTCTTCCACCATCTGTGCATCCCTTCCTCCTCTACACACCGCGCGCGCTTCACTCCTCCACCATCTGTGCACCCTTCCTCCTCTACACACCGCGTTCGACATCTACATCTCCTGATTCTCCAGTGGACGCGCATGTGGGCGTCGCGCTTCGAGAACATTCAACAGCTGAGAGTGCATGCGCCGCCGTGCTGTATATATACTCAAGGTCGGCGCTCGCTCGCTCAGTTGCCGCTCGTTGGTTGGTTTGTACGGCGCGTCGACGTCCAAGGTCGCGGTAAAATGAATTCCAACGTATCCACAAACACAATGATCGCGTCCCTTCGACCAGCGCCACCCTTTCGCATACGTGTGTACGTGTTCACTCATTAACACCCCCTCCTACAACCACGTTAACCAATTTAGCCATCGACCCACGTAGTCGCAATTTAACACCCCATTTCACAACCACGTTAACCAATTTAGCCATCGACCCAAGTAAGTCGCACTTTAACACCCCGTTAACCAATTATATGGTCCGATCCTCCTCAGTGTTCCCCCGAGGGAAGCTGCGGGCAATTTTTTTGTTTTTTCCTACACTCCGCCTAGTCTCAACTTGCTACACCGACGCAGAAAGCGTCCGGCATAGCAAGTTTCTTGGTTGAGAAAGCCGACTGCTCGAGCTGCACAACCCTTCATTGGCCACCTCGTATAGGAAGCCAAAGCAAAACATCATGGCGCAGTTTTTGGACAGGTAGCACCATCTCTGGTAGAAAAATAAATTAGTAGATCCCACGTACTGTGGCAATCGCTAATATGCGATGCAGGAATGAGACAAGTTAATATGTCATTTTAAAATCAGCACAACGTTACGAGGTGAACGTAAATAATCCCGTACATGACTTCCGTGTCATGATTATCATGTTTGGATGCGACGTTAACCTTCGTCATCTATTGCCCTCACGTGATACCAAATTTCGTATAAGTGGAGCTAGCCAAATGGCAACGAGCACGCTATCAGCGTGGTATGTTGTCATGTTCTTACATGACACGCGTGTCAGTATTATCATGTTTGCACCAGTCATAAACCTCAGTCATCCATTGACGTCACGTAACATCCAAACTTCGTATATTTGGAGCTAGCAAAACGGCCGTGAGCGCATAATGAAGGGCCCAATATACTACAACGTAACGCTGATGCGCGCGCACGCTGGTCACGGTGAGGCTATGTTAACTCGGGCACTCTATAGTCTGACACCAGGCGTGACCGACGCGACCAGCGTCCGTTGGCGCGGCCCGACGGCCTCCGGCGCGAAATGCGACATGCTGTATTTCGAGCCGATGCGTTACCCAAACGTCACTGCATCTGCCACTTTTCGTGACGAAAGGACACCGGACGCGCTGAAGCGCACGTGCTTCAAAGCATCACAGCACGGTGTGCTCCTGCGAGTATGTGGTAGGTCCTGCGCCTGGCGTGGCAACGCCGGCTTGACGCGACGAAACGAACGTCGGTGCGCACGCGCACCTAGTCATGTCGAAATCTATTGGCACCTTGACTGAGGCATGTAGTCATGTTCTCACATGACGCGCATCTCATCATTATCATGTTTGCACCAAACACATACGTTCGTCTTTCATTGACGTCACGTAATACCAAATTTGGCATAACGCCGTGAATAACATGTTCAGTTGCGTCATTTACCTATGTCGTCTGTTCACATTGCGTAAAACCGAGTTTGTACATGTGCAGCTAGCGAAACAGCCGCGAGCGCATCATGAGCGTAGCATGTAGCCATGTTGTTACATAGCACGCAGTTCATGTTCATCATGTTTGCACCAGTATCATTCCTTCGTCATCGATTCACGTCCGGTAATACCGAATTTGGTATAAGTGAACTTAGCGAAACGGCCTAGAGCGCATCATGAGCTTGGCATGTAATCATATTGTTACATGACACGCATGCCATTATTTTTATGTTAGGGTTTGTTACATGTGTTCGCCATGTAATCATGTCATGCGATACCAGTTTGCTATATGCCTTGCGAACAAAACCAGCGCAAGAGCTGCAAAAGTTTTGAAATGTAAATCATGATATTCAATTTATAGTTCTCATGTTTTGACTAGTCAAATATGTTCTTCATACAGTCATGATATGCCATACCAAGTTTGGTATTGATACCACTATCTAAACAGCCAGGAGAGCTAAAAGTCGTAGGCGGCTAGATAGATAGATAGATAGATAGATAGATAGATAGATAGATAGATAGATAGATAGATAGATAGATAGATAGATAGATAGATACGCTCTAAGTCGCCGAAGTTCGCTTAGAAATGCTTCGCATTTAAAATAGAACCCACGTATATCGCGCATTTTGTCTTCCCGCCAATGCACTGCCACTCTCTTACGTCTTCGTTCAAAGAACTCGCTGGGCGTTTGAGCCACCTGACAATGTAGCACCTCCAGTGTGGCCTCATACAGATCTGACCTGGACAAGTACTCCCGAGAAGCGGATCTAAAAAAAAGGAGTAAAGCTTGTTAGTCGAGTTCATGCTTTTGAGAAGACATCAGAAGACGAGTACGCCCGAGTCAACACGAAGTGCATTTTTCAGGTCCATGACAATACCGTGTACGATGTATGCCTTGATGTAGATCTCATTCTTCTGAGATGAAGCCGCATACTCTACCGATGTGCTGCGTTTACGTTTGTGAAAACCATATATTATTGTTTTGATGTGGTATCTAGCAGTAGCCACCGTGTACCGTCACGGGCGAATATTTGCGGAATGTTAAAAAATAAATAAAAACTAAAGTTCCACGGTCATGACATTATTATATCCGAGAAGCTTTAGTCACGCCCCCCATGCCGCGGAGGCATGACCGGCTGACTACGCCGTGGAGCAGCAAGCTGAGCTTCAGTCACGCCGAGTGAAGCTGAACTGCTCTTTTCGTTTTTTTTTTCTTTTCAGGTCTCATGTCATGATTGCTCTATCTTTCGTGATTGTGGCTTTGTTCAACACCTTCGACTTGCTGTGGAACTCATACAGGTTTACACGTGACGATCATCCCTTGATGTGGTCTGCATTGTTGTCGCAGCCCACAACACTACAATACTTCACACCTCGCCGATGCTTCCGTGGGGCCACTTCTATCTTCGCGGAAAGGCAACTTCGCACAGCGAGCGTCTGATTTTAGCGCGCGCCAAGCGGACGGCCCGGCGCTGAAGTTCCCCGCACCGACTGCAGAACGAGTTCTGAGCGTTTCGCACGCGCTCCCGTTTCAGCGAAACACACTGACTTGCCTAACCCTCTCCCACGCCTATCCTCAAGTTTTCAGGAGCTCGCCGCCAGAGCCAGGCGCGGCGTTGTCGTTGCCCCGCCAACTTGAGCTTCGGTTCGTTATGAGCGCGCCCGTCGGCTGTGGGCGTTCGTTGAAGACGCGGATTTTGTCTCGCGGGTGGCGCGTTGCAGATGACAGCTGGCAGTTGCGAAAGAGGCTTAGACAATTGAAAATGCTTCTTCGTCGGTAGACCGCAAAATAACACTGGTTAACAAAACAACGCCGCCCGCATGCTCGGGCGTGAGGCTTATTCGGGCCCCGTCATTCGCACGTGACCTACTCGTCGTATGCTGGAGAGGGCAGGGAAGTGATTTCTTTTGCGAAGGCTACGTGGGGTTAGCGGCAAGAGTTTCGACCTCACCTTCTCGCATTTTTTTTTTGCACCGCCTAAAAAGTACTGTTTTTCAGCTCCCAAAAATGCATCAATTGAACAAAATTGTGGCATAATTCTCTTCACAGGACACACAACTACCACAGACTAACTAAAAATTTTCATGAGGTCTCGTAAGTGGCCCTTTAATAAAACCGGACTGTGGCTCCCTGGGTCCAATCGGAGTCTTCTTTCATTGCCCCTTAGCAGCGATTGGCATGTTCCAGTAGAGAACACTCGTCTATCACTGTGGACGTGAGTTTTCATGTTATCCTGAAGTCATAGTGATGTCACTGTGGAATAACTATGGGACGTCTAATGTTGGCACCGTCGGTGTCATCATCGCATGGCAACTGATAGGCCTGTCCCGGAGGCATCGCATTTATTTGAGCGTCGTAGAAACATGCATTTTTCTCCGTCTTAAGAATAGGTATAATCACAAATGTAAAACGTCTCTTTACCGAAGTACGTTAGTGCTTGCTATACACTGATATAAAGAATAGGTATAATCACAAATGTAAAACGTCTCTTTACCAAAGTACGTTAGTGCTTGCTATACACTGATATACCAGAGCCTATACAATGTCTATTTATGTTTGAAAGGTACATTTAAGCACTGTTTTTTTCTGTAAATTCACGCACCTTAACGCTTAGCGATACATCTCCATCCCGAGAACTGGCATCTATGATTAATGAATGATTACTGATTAAACATGCCCCTTGTGGCCATGGATGCCTGTAGTAGCTTTAGTATAAGTTAACAGTGAAAGCAGACCCAAAGAAACATAAAGCATATCCATGGAGTGAATTATGAGGATCGGGGCGAAGCGTACGTCCGTGCTTCCGTCCATCCGTTCGTCCATCTGCATGGCTGTCTTTCTGTTCGTCACTTGTCGCGACCGGCTTTGTTGTCGCGACTAGGATGAAGACGCTGAGGCAGGAGGAGGTTGAATTTACTAGAGGGCATATTTACATTACTACTTGGCGAGCTCTCCTTTACATGGCGAGCTCTCTACATCGCGTTCTCCGAATGAGCCGAGTGGCTCATTAAAAAGGGTACCCAAATCTCTAGACTGAGGAACGCGTGAATTCGGCACTGCTCAATCACGTGTTACACTGTTACACACCACCTGCGAGGGTGGCAAGCAAACAGGACTCACGTGAACAACCAATATTGATGCGTGGTCACTTCACGCCAGTGTGGCGTCATCGGGGCTCTTCCTCCTCGTGTGTTTGCTGTTGGGCGAAGGGTCCCAAGTGCATGATAGCACGCACCAAAGGGGCTGCCGCAGCTGCAGAAAACGGTCCGCTCAGTTGCTCGCTCAATTAGCGTGACGATTTGTGGCTGCCGCCGCTGTCCCTTCCAAGAAAGATGCTGCACTTGTCATCTCGTGAAACGGCTCACCGCGTCGTGGGGGTACGACTTTTCACCCTCCAGCTAGGAGGGACAATGCATGACGGATATAGATCGGCAGCTGATCGCCGACTTGATTGCGGATCAAAAGAACGCCACTCCCTTGTCAGCCCAAGCGCGAGTCGCAACACCATTAGTTCGTGAATCCGCACGAAATCGTCAAATATACGAAAACCACCAACGCCATCTAGTAGTAATATTTCCAGGGACCTATGCACACAATGCCCTCTATTAGGCAATTCATAAACTGGATGTGACTATACTACTAGTACTACTACAGCTCCATAAGAGGGAAGGACCTACTTGATTTTTGTGAGCTTTGGAAAAGTATTGTTGGAATGTGTGAATGCTACTAGCCATGCCGACGCTCTTTCCAACATTGCTAACTGTCAGTTTATTAAGGCGCTGACGAAACTGCACTTTTAATCGATTGAATAATTGATTGATGTATATGTGGTGTTTGGGGACCGCCTGGGGTTCTTTAACGTGCACCCAAATCTGAGCACACGGGCTTACAACATTTCCGCCTCCATCAAAAATGCAACCGCTGCAGTCGGGATTCGAACCCGCGATCTGCGGGTCAGCAGCCTAGTACTTTAGCCACAAGAAACCACGGTGGGGCAGGGGGCAAAAGACAAACAAACAAACATAACAGATGAAACAAAAGAGAAAGCAAAGCAGCACTAACATTAACAAAATATAGAAAAAAATTGGCAGCCTATCCACGGAGTGAATGAAGGAGAGTGGGGCAAAGCATTCATGCTTCCATTCGTTCTTGCTTTCTTCCGTCCATGCGTCTGTCTGTGCGACCGTCCATGCGTCCATCCGCCCGTCCGTGCGTGCGTCTGTTCGTGCGTTCGTCTTGCATGCGTTCGTCCATGCATCCGCCCCTGCGTCCGTTCATGCGTCCATTCATGCATCTGTCTGTGCGTCCGTTCGTTCATGCAGTCAACACTCCAAGTACCACCATCTCGCATCTTTTCATCATATATTCCTCATATAGAAGCACCGCCATTCAGCGGATATTTCAAGGACTAAACGAGAGGTGGCACACGCACTTTCTTACGGCTTGCGCTCCCTGTCTACTTCCCAACTTTAACCACCTCGAGTTCATGGTATATACTAATTCACTGTAATCATGGCACTGCGGCCCAACGCTCGCTAAACCTTTCTAAAAACAAGGAGGTTACGCCCAGCGACTATAACGTAGCAACCCTTTCTTGTCAGATAGTGCTCATAGTACGTACCAATGGCGGCTAATGGAGATCGCAGCGTGCGCGTCAACTAAAAGCCGAATGCTCCTGTCTCTCTTTTCTCATTAAAAGTCATTGGCATGTACATTCAGCAGTATTTTTTATTGTTCAACAACGCACAGAGAGATCTCTCACTGTAACCACCTTGGAGGTCAAAATCGTAAGGACCGCTATTTCGGGTATGTGCCACTGGTGGTTACGTACTACGAGGGACGCACAAGCCACGCCATAAGGAGCTTCGCCCCTAAAAAGGTGTCTGCGCTGCTTAGATGACGTGGTTATATTTTCCCCAGATCTTCCCACGCCTATCCGCAGGCTGAATGAAGTACTACAGTGCCAAATTGACGCCAGCTGCAGCACAGCCTGAAAAAATGCCGCTCGGCGCAAGTCAGCTCAGCATCTTCAATCATGTTGTCTCTAAAGACGGTATTTTACCTGTCACTTCCGAGCTTCGGGCAGTTGCAAAGTTTCCTCAACCTGCGTCTCCGAAAAAGCTGCGCACCTTGCTTGGCCTCTACTCGTATTTCCGCCACATTATTCGGGGTTTCGCGATGATCACCGTCCCCTTGACTGAACGTCGACGAAATACTCGAGAAGTTACGCTTTGTCACTTGCCTGTGACGATACCTTCAATAAGTTTGCCACCTGCTAACCTTACCGCCAATCCTGAGTTACTTCTGCCTGACTACTCCCACTGGGGTACACACCTCTGCCAGCGGTGCTGAACTCGGCACCAAGCTTGTGCAGGGCAAATAGGGATTGCAGGAGTACGTAGTTACATATGCTAGCCATACCCTCACTAATCTAGAAAGTATTATTATGCGATGGAGAAGAAGTTTCTGGCTATTTGGGGAGCTCTGCGTGAATTAGGACCGTACTTATATGGCAACCCTTTCGTCGTAGTCACTGATCACCACGCCCTTTGTTATCCACGTTGAAGGACCCCTCCGGCCGATCAACTCGCTGGGTTTTGCGGGTGCAAGAATTTGACATGCGCGTTGTCACAAGTCTGGAACAATAATGATGACATCCCATCGCCCTCACCACTGTCAGCCGAAATCTAGGCGTGCCTATCTGCTATGGACATAACGGTGGCTTTCAAAGCAAACTGCGACATGGCGTGTGAGCAACGTGAGGATGACTGGATCATCGCTCTTGTGCGATTGCTTTCAGACCTATTGACTTCCTTATCTTCTCGAACATAGTGCCGTCCAGCGGCTCACTTTGAGATCCTCGATGGCCTCTTCTACCGCAGGCAATACATCTCTGACGGCCCATTGTGGCTACTTGTCATACCTCACCATCATCGTACTGCAATATCTTCAGGTTTCAACGTTGAACTTCAGTGCGCACATGCGGGCGTCTTCAAAACATCCGTTCGACTTTCCTCCCAGCTTCATTTGCGAGGCATGTGCACTTTGTGCGCAAGTGCCAACGAAGCAAAGCTCTCACTCAAAACGCCTCTGGTCCGATCGAACCAATCCCGTGCCAAGCCAGGCCTTTATATCGCGTTGCAAATTATCTGTATTCACGTCTTCGGCAAACCAGTGGATCATTGTAGCTATCGCCTACTCGACGCGAAACGCCGAAACAGCCACTCTGTCTTCTGCCACAGCGTGCGACATATCATCCTTCCTTCTTCGGAACATTGTTCTCTTTCATGGCGCACCGTGTGAAAGTCTTAGCGACAAAAGACGTGAGTTCCTCTCAGAATTCGTCAACGCACTCCTAGCCGAATGCCGTATCATTCACCGGGGCTACCCCCTTCCTCCATTCCCAAACGAATAACTTTACGGAAAGATTCAACCACATTCTTGGTGACATAATATCTAAGTTTGTTGCCTCACACCATGTGCACTTTGATTGGAACCTCATTCTGGCTTTTGTGACGTACGCATACAACGCTGCTCCACAAGCGACTACGGGCTTTTTTCCGTTTATTTCTTTCATACGGCCGAGACAATTACATCATACTAAATAACATTTTGCCCAGCCACCCCGATTCATCCAAGTCCACGCCCATGATCGACCAATGGAGACCAAAATCTCGGCGTGACAATGACCACCCACACCCCAACTTTGTTTCGGACACCCTTGTGTGGCTTTGGGTTCCAGCTTTCCCTGCAGGCTTCTCCTGGAAAGTTGTTTCCAAATATCAGGGACCCCACAATGTTGCTGCGAAAACATTCCCTGTCAACTACATCGTAAACTCGTTACGCCATGCGTATACCAGTGCTTTCGGGGTCGTGAAACCGTTCACGTACAGTGCTTGAAAGCATATTACGATCCACTCGTAGAGTGTACTTCTTAAGTCGCCAGGTTGGCTCCTTTTCTGACGGGGGACGAATTGCAGTAAAAAGGAACGCCAACCGCTGAAGCCACATCGACACACTGGCGCGAGGCAAGAGATAAAGCTCCATGGTTGCTGTTGCGACGCTGTCCCCAAACCCGTCCAGCTAGCTCTTGCTGCTACTCTCTCGACGCCACTAACGCTTTTTGCCTTGTTTTAAATGCGAAGCATTCCTTAGCGAACTTCGGTTACTTTGAGCGTATCTATCTATCTATCTACCTATCTACCTACCTATCTATCTATCTATCTATCTATCTATCTATCTATCTATCTATCTATCTATCTATCTATCTATCTATCTATCTATCTATCTATCTATCTATCTATCTACCAGCCTACGACTTTTAGCTTTCCTGGCCGTATTACTAATGATATCGATACCGAAATTGATATGACATAACATGACTGTATGACGAGCATAATTGACTAGTCATAACATAAAAATAGTGAAATGTATGTCATAAATGTATGTCAGAACTGCGCATGTGCAGTACGTAGTTTATCGATTGCAGAGAAGCGCGCGTACGCCCGAGGGAAGACGCTGCGTGCGTAACACAACGATTACTACGTTACGTTCTCGCGAGACCTCGAAGAAACCAGAGCATATGGTGGCAGCAGTGGCGTTCCACGCAGATAGCAACAGCATACGCGATGCAGGGCATGTGTACTTCACAATGAAAGACGATGTTTTAATGCCAGACAAGCTAAATTCAAGCGGTGGGTTCCGGCATCCTAATGATTCAGAAGAAACAGCCTGGCCATTCATGGAAATGCTCAGAAATCACCTTCGATAGAATGTGTGCGGGAACGCGTCTCTTTCTGCCAGGCCTTTCGGCGAATTAACCCGTAATAAAACGGCAGCTTGGTACGTACTTATTCATGGTGCAACATAACGCCCCTTGGACGTTGAGCGAGCTTTCACTCCTTAAATGTGGCGGTAGTACATCGTAAGGTCATTAATACCCCGATCAAGAACACTTGCTGCGGTGTACGCTAAGCCTCAGCAGCAGCAGCTTTAGATGGAACGCTGCGATTGATCCAGAGCTGCCATGCCCGATCAGACGCCGTTCTTACATTGCGCACCCAAGTTCAAAACAGCAAAAGTGAACGTGCGCATTCAGTGCACCCAGAAACGATCGTAAAAATCTACACAGCAAACGCCACGGCCTGACTTGTACGCTGGTGAGCCTTCCCCTGGTAGTGAGGATGTGGTTTGTGCAGATCACACATGCCACGTTATTACTGGGCCAACGGTAGTGGGACCTAGCATGCTTCTGACGTCTGTGGCGCTGATAAGCATTACAAGCCATTGCATCTCGCATACCATCTATCTATTTGAGTGAAACGCATCAAGGTACGTTAAACTAAATGTGTTGTCGCGCGCTTCCCTTCCCACGTACGCAACGTTAATTTCAGAGCGTATGCAGCTTCTCTGTACACCCAACTAAAAGTGTCTTTTGATGAATGTGCGTTTGAGCGCGCCCGGCATCCCTCCGTCACGAAGAAAGGCAGACGCAGTGCTGCCTGGGTAACGTCGTCGTCGCGAAATGCAGCATGTCGCATTTCGCGCCGGTTGCCGCCGGGCCGCGTCTGTCTCCAGTCCCAACTGGCATCAGACTGTATAGCGCTCGCCTTTCGTTAGCGTAGCATCGCTGCGCCCAGCGTGTGCGTGCGTCAACGTTACGTCGCGGTATATAGAGCCCTTGATGATGCGCTCACCGCCGTTTCACCAGCTTCACATATGCCAAATTTGGTATCACGGGTCGTCATTTGTCGACGAAGGTATACGACTGGAGCAAACATGATAATCATGAGATGCGTGTTATATAACAACTTGACTTCATGGAACGTTCATGATGCACTCGCAGTCGTTTTGCTAGCTCCACTTATACCAAATTCGGTGTTATGTGACGTCATTGGATGACGAAGGTATATGACTGGTGCAAACATGATAATCATGACACCCGTCTTACTTAAGAACATGACAGCATACAACTATAATCATGTGCTCACAGCCGTTTCACTAGCTCAACATATACCAAGTTTGGTGCCACCTGACGTGATACACGACGAAGGTAAATGACACGTCCAAACGTAATTATCATGATACGCGTGTAATGTAAAGCATGACTAGATGCTACGCTCAGTGCGCGCCTGCGGCCGTTTTGCTAGCTCCACAAATACTAAATTTGGTGTCGCGGTGCCCATTTTTTAAGCATAACTTTTTCCAATAATTCCAGTGCTCCGTAAAACAACTGCTTCAGTAAGTCCCGCAGTAATTTTAATGGATTCGCTATCGATATAGTGAACTAGAATATTATCTAGTGGCTTGAATGGCAAGCCGCGGCTGCTGTCTTGGTAGTCAAAAACGACGCGGACAGCCGCTAGAATTTCTCGTGGCGCCACTGTGCCTTTTCATGTCATGTGTGCGAGGCAAGTGCGCGCTGGCGGCGTCTTCTCAGGATATCGTGCGCAGCGTGGGAGTCAACCAGTACTGCGTGTGCGTGAGGGTGCGTGTGAGTTCGCCACGTTGAGCCAATGGCGTCTGAAAATACTTCGCCATGGCCTGGAAGATCTACCGCATATGTCGACGGGCCGATTTCGCTGGTGGCATTGTGCGCTGTGGTGGCACACAACGCAACCGACTCCGGCATTCGGCGGCGCGTTCGCATCGGCGTTGCCGTCCCTGCAGCATTACTGCGCTAAGACTAGAAACAACGAATGTGGCATCGTCTTGTTTGTGCCGTCGGGCTCTTCGTAGTTGTAATGTAGGCTGCTTCTGGTTGTGCTCGTGTTCATTGGTGAGTGGCCAGATTGCGAGCAGTTGTGGTGCCAAGAAAGTGTTTGGTCCGCATTGCTGCGGAAACCGTGAATCAGGGCCGCTAGTGTATGTATTTGTATTCCCGATTGACCAAGGCACGCGGAAAGCATAGATAGGTGCAGGCTATCCTAAGGAATAGGGTCAGCCAAACGAAACATGAAAAAGTAAATAAGCTGATTTTCATTCGTTTCTTGTGTTGTGTTACATATGGTACCATGTTATTCCGTGTCACTTTTATCCCATATGCGCGTGTTTCGAAGTACACGTTACGGCCAATACGTTAAGCGGGAAGCATAATGATGTTGGTTTTTTGTTATTGGCAGATGTTCTAAATACTTTTTTGCCCGAGTGATATAGTCGAGAGGGCCAGCAACGGCCAGCGGGATATCCTGGCACAAACGAGACGCGTTTTTTATGCCTCCGGTTCTTGTACGCGCTTCTAAATCAGTGTTCTTGAGGTACGCGTGCCGCGGTCTTGTCTGCTGGTGCGTAAGAGAGCTAAGCCGATGAGAGTCTCTTGCAGGCCGGATTATTGCACTTGAAGTTCTAACAAGCTACTCTACTGCAGGTGTGGTGATGCAATCTACTGCATTTTCTCGCCAGTACCGCGGTGGAGCCTGTACTTTGTGAGATATCCCGCACCAACAAACATGTAGCTCCCGACATGTCGAATCAGAGAACGGTTTCTCGTTTGCTTTGCTCCACGTTGTCCAATTGGTAACTGGGGCAATCCTAAAGCGGCGCTGTTTGCAGCTCCCAGAGATGACGATCTCAGCAAAAAGTGGGAGCGCAACCTCCGGAGGGTTGACAGGTCTCTGACCAAAACTTCAGAGGTGTGCGAACATCATTTTGAGCCAAGATACACCCTGCGCGAATATGTGCACGTGATAAACGGCGGTGAAGTGCGTATTCCCCGAGGAAAGCCGTCATTGGTTCCTGATGCCGTGCCAATGCTTTTGCCGGGTTGTCCACGCAGTAAATAACCTCCTAGTTTTACGTTCGCACGAGGCAGAAAGCAAACGCGCGTTAGAAGCAACCATATCCGCAGCTCTGCATGAGTCCGCGACCACGCAGTTTCGGACAGTTCTGCAGAAAGTTACGGCGCTCACTTTTCTTTTCCCTCTTATAACCACTTCTCGGCCCGACAACGCAGCCGAAGCTGGAATTAAAGGGTCACTCCCCAGGCCTTATACCGAATTTTAGTTACAGTGGAAGAGTTTGGCTGTCCGATGAGGAACATTTCGCCACAAATATTTTTCGAATCAGTTCATCACGAGCGGAGAAAACAAGTTTTTTGAAGCGACGCGAAACGAGGATGGGAGGAGGCAAGCTCGAAACCCTTGCCGCTCCTCCGCGTAGCCTTCGCAAGCCCACGGCCGGACTCGACTCCTTCTCCGGCGCTCCCCTTACAGCCTTCGCATTGGGGCGTTTTGCTGCCTGCCGCCGCAAGTTCGGGGTGGCGCTGCTAGACCACTGTTCAAGAGGAATTGTGGGAAATACTGGACACACTAGGCGTGGAACATGTAGTCAATAATCTTTTAAAGGATATCTATAAAGGTAGTAAGGTAGTTATAAAGTAGGAAAAACAGGTATCCAAGCCTGCAGAGGTAAAACGGGGGCTTAGGCAGGGGTGTCCCTTGTCACCCTTATTATTCATGATGTACCTACAAGGATTAGAGGCCAAATTAGAGGGATGTGTACTGGGCTTCAACCTCTCTTTAGTCAAACAAGGAAAACTCAATGATCAGGCACTACCAGCATTAATGTACGCAGATGATTAGTGCTAATGGCCAACAACAAGGAAGATTTGTAGAGATTGTTGGACATCTGCGGTAATGAGGGAGATAGGTTAGATTTTAGATTTAGTATGGAAAAATCAGCAGTCATGATTGTCAATGACAATGAAGGTAGTGAGCTCAGAATACAGGACGTCACGCTAGAGATAACATATAAATACAAATATCTGGGCGTATTGATAAGCAATGGGACCGAGTATCTGAGGGAACACGAAATATATGTTACGACTAAAGGTAACAGGAATGCAGCAGTCATGAAAAATAGGGCACTGTGGAATTACAATAGGTATGATGTTGTGAGAGGAATATGGAAAGGGGTCATGGTTACTGGGCTGACGTTCGGCAATGCCGTCTTGTGCATGAGATCAGAAGTTCAAGCAAGATTAGAAATTAAGCAACGTGGAATAGGTAGGCTTGCTTTAGGAGTTCACGGGAATACACCAAATCAGGGAGTACAAGGTGATATGGGATGGACATCATTTGAGGGCAGGGAAGCTAGCAGCAAGATAAAATTTGAGAAGCGATTGAGAAAAATGAGGGAGGAGCGTTGGGTTAGGAAGGTTTTCAGCTACTTGTACATGAAGCAATGTCGATACAAATTGGAGGAAGCGAACCAGGAAGTTGACTGGTAAATACTTAGAAAACAGCAGGTGGCCAAACCAAAAAGAACTTTCGGTTAAGAAGAAAGTGAAAAAAACGGAGACTGACATGTGGAGAATGGGGATGATTAAGAAGTCGGCACTAGAGATCTATCGAACTTTTAAGCAGGAAATTACCAAGGAAGGATCTATGACAATACTCGGGGTAGTTCTCTACTGTTTGAGGCCAGGACGGGAGTACTGCGAAGCAAGACATATCGGACCAAATTCAAAGGGGTAGACACAGTATGCAGTGCGTGTGGAGAGGAAGAAGAAACTGCCGAACACTTGATATTGTTCTGTAAAGGGCTTCACCCTATACTTCAGGATGATGGCGCAGAGTTTTTCAAAGCACTGGGGTTTTAGGGACAGCGAGGGTAAAATAGATTCAAGCGGGTAGACTTAACTAGAAGAAGGCTATCTGATTGGTGGCTAAAGTCAAGGCACGAGTGAAAATTAAACCCTTCCCTGCGAAGTACGAATCCTCAGCTTCATTATTTAAAGGAAAAAAAAAAGATAAATGTAATGGTTAGTTCACTAAGTATTATGGCTAGGTGGCGTTAGTCGCCGCCCGATCTAAAGGGTGCAGCCACATCCATCTATCCATCCATGCTCCGCCGCCTCCAAGTGCGTTCACGGGCGCAGTGTGCGCGCCACAGTGCTATGGCCATCATAACAGCGCTGAGTACGAGGAACAGAACCAACTGCGGCACCTGAATTCTTGAAGATGAACGTTTAATCCACACAATACAGCTCGGTCGTTGCATGTGATGAGGTTAAAATGGTATAGTCGACCTCTGAGAGCACCGCTTACCCAGTCGCAACCATTCCGGCAGCTTTCCCGGATTTTCGCACACGCGTTTTGACACAAGCAACAGTAATCCATTACAGCGCACAAAATTCAGAGAGAAAAAGCAATATTTATATTGTCGTAAGGTGGACTAGAACTTCCCGTAGGTAGACGGCGATGACTCCGCTTTCCGTTTCGTCGGTTGTCGAGGAGCCGAGGTGGCAGAGGGGCCACGCGCTGCAGGTTCTTTACGCAGCCTCTTCGTAGCCGGGACCATATACGAAGGATACTGATCGAAGACCGTGGGCACGGCTCCTGGACGCAGTTTCCGGATACGATATCGGGGAACATAGTCATTTTCCGTGAAGTGTTTGCTGCACACTACAGTCGATGCGGACTTGTCATTGATGACGAGGTTTTCACGTGAAACATTTTTCCTCCACTTCGAACACAGTTCCTCATCGCTAGGAAATTGGTGGTACGACACACCCGGTGTCTTCCCTTGCTGTGACTTATACAGCGGCACGCAACAATAAACCATGGCTACGCTAGTGCAGTTAGCGTGCCTGAGCGTGTCTGATGCATTGTTTATCCGAGGTCATTGAACGCAGTCAAGAAAAGTCGCAGTCGGTGACGCGGGGAGCCGTCGGCAACGCGGGGAGCCGGCGGAGCTTACAGTGAGATGGTGCTGCCCTCTACGCGTCAGAAAAAAATATATGCGTGGCGCCGGTATTGAGAAGGCCGTAAGGAGCGTGGGGAAGGAGCGTCGAGTCCGGCCGTGGCAAGCCAAATCTCTTCCCCGCCTTCTCCAGCATCGGACAATGAGGTGACGTGCACATGACGTGCCCGAACAAGTCCTACCCCCGCACACGCAAGCAGCTTTGCTTTGTTGACCAGCGTTATTTTGTGGTCTTCTGCCTGTTTCTGCGGGATGGTTTGAAAACGCTGGCTTAGACGCGGTAGAATAGATGAGCGCAATGAGTGCGGAACGCGTACGAGCGTTCCATGGCAGTCGTCTGCTCAATGCGCTGACCGTGGGGACACTAACGCATGCGAAACGCCTATATCAGGCGACGGTGGTGTCCGCACGCCGGCAGGTGTTATCTCTCCGCTCTACCTCTCCTATAGCAACAGCTGCGGCCGCGATGCTAGCAATTGGGGCATGTGGAGCAAATGGGGTGGCAGAGAGTGAGTGCAGAGGGGGAGCAGATGAGCGGCCTTAGCCGAACAGGGGAACCAGCATCTACCGCTATTCAGTACGTGGGTGGAGGGCTGTACTCGTGTACCACCTTTCTTGGCAATGACGTAAAGGCGAGAACTGTGTGAATTGTATTTACTGCTAATTAATGTATTCCCACATTTGCGTGCGTTTTATAGATGACATATATAGGTATGCCTTTATTTTCAGCATGCAGTTTTTTAAAACTCAATGCAGCACACACTTGTGAGATATCTGCATTTATTTTAGCTGTATTGTGTTTCTTTGCGTTGGCACACGCGCGGCAACGCAAAGGCGCATGACAGCGCACTAACCATTTGAGGGAGACGTAAACGGCGCGTTTTTCTGCTTATTTCAGACGGTGAGTGGTGTCTACATTGCTATGTATCACTCTGTGTGCTAAGTCAGTCATAAAGGTCCGAGATGCGTGCTAAACCGGAAGACTTCTCGGATCACTTCATGCCACATAACTGCACCGTGCCAGTTTTCCCTTCATTGCAAAGAGAAGTTTCCACAAGTATACTTAACGCAAAGATAGCGTGTTTTATACAAATTAACAGGATTCTCTTTCTGCTTGCGGGATTCGCGTTGGACTCTCGGAGCGCTAGAACCCACTGCACATCGTCTCCCGAATCTTTCGGCATTTTCGCTACGACGTGTGCTTACCGACTAATAATTTATGTACGAGTGGGTGCATGGAATTACTGGGAATACGTAATACCACCTGCTACACTGAACTCTTCAAGGCTCTCCCAGGAGCACTTGTAGACCCGGCCGACGCCACTGGCCGCCCTGATCCTAGCTGTCCCATGCAGCGCGCGTCTAGCTTCTTGCCCGAAACCCGGGTTCCGTGTCTAACGCTAATCACATCGTCGTGCCCGGGCCACCAACCAGTATGGAGTGCATCGTAGAAGGTCATACTATCACTACAGAGGAGCGGTAGGATGATTCCTCGCAATCGCCTGGCTATTGTGCCCAGGAACGTCGCCAACAGAAACTTCAACACCAAGTCAAGGCCGTTCTTCATGCGAGTGCGTCGGATACTGCCCACTCCGCAGTGCGGGAATGCCAACCCCAGGTTAAGGCGCATCCACCTCGGTTACGTCAGCGGGCACCACTCTCCCGTTGGCCGCAAGACTCCATTCCTATAATGTTATAGGACGACCGAACCGCCAATCGGCTTTTCGAAAAAGCCACCGTGGCAACTGCACGAAGCTTTGCTTAAGACAGCTTCACTGCCATATCAGCCACCGGCAAGTCGAGAATGTCTTGGGACGCACAGCACCATTAAAATTTGCTGATCCCCAGTACAGTGGGAATCGATGATATGCGAAGCACGAATGAGGAAGGTTGATATGTCACTTTAAAATCAGCACAACGTTACGAGGAGGACGTACATTATGCCGTATATGACTTCTATGTGGAGATTGTTATGCTGGACGTAGCCCCGCCGTGGTGGTCTAGTGGCTAAGGTACTCGGCTGCTCCGCAGGTCACGGGATCGATTCCCGGCAGCAACGGCTGCATTTTAAAGGCGAAGCATTTCTTAGTGAACTTCGGTGGCTTTGAGCCTGCCTATCTATCTATCTATCTATCTATCTATCTATCTATCTATCTATCTATATCTATCTATCTATCTATCTATCTATCTATCTATCTATCTATCTATCTATCTATCTATCTTCTATCTATCTATCTATCTATCTGTCTGTCTGTCTGTCTGTCTGTCTGTCTGTCTGTCTGTCTGTCTGTCTGCCTGTCTGTCTATCTATCTATCTATCTATCTATCTATCTATCTTTCTATCTATCTATCTATCTATCTATCTATCTATCTATCTATCTATCTATCTATCTATCTATCTACCTATCTATCTATCTATCTATCTATCTATCTATCTATCTATCTATCTATCTATCTATCTATCTATCTATCTATCTATCTATCTATCTATCTATCTATCTATCTATAGATCTATCTATCTATCTATCTATCTGTCCTATCTATCTATCTATCTATCTTATCTATCTATAGATCTATCTATCTATCTTAATCTATCTAATCTATCTATCTATCTATCTATCTATCTATCTATCTATCTATCTATCTATCTATCTATCTATCTATCTATAGCCACCTATAACGTTTAGCTCTCCTGGCTGTTTCGATAATGGTATCGAATACCAAACTTGGTATGGCATAACATTACTGTATGAAGAACATATTTGACTAGTTTTAACATGAAAATCATGGCCCTAATGTCATAAATGTGATGACTTACATTTCACGGTCCTACCGCTCTTGCGGTGGTTTCGTTCACATGGCATGTTGCAAAACTGGTATGGTATGACATGATTGCATGGCGAACATAAGCGACAGCTCCCAACATTAAATAATGACGCATGTCATGAAACAACATGACTAGGTCCCACGCTCATGATGCGCTGGCGGGCTGTTTCGTTACCGACACATAATCATATTTGGTACTACGGTACGTGAATGAATGACGAAGGTATGTGACTGGTACAAACATGATAATCACGGGATGCATGTCATTTAACAACTATGACTACATACTACGCTCATAATGCGCTCGCGGCCGTTTTGCTAGCTTCACGTATGCCAAATTTGGTATCATGTGACTTCAATGAATGACGAAGGCAATGAGGCTTGTCCAAACATGTTAATCATGAGATGTGTGACACGTGAGAACATGACTACATGCTACCGTCAAGGGGCCAATACATATCGACGTGATGCGGTGCGCGTGCTAGCCGGCGTTCATTTTGTCACATCATGCCGGCGACGCCACGCGAGGTTCCGGTCGTGCCATATACTCGCAGGGGCGCGCCGCGTTGCGTTTCTTTGACGCATGCGCATTTCAGCGCGTCCTCCGTTCCTTCGTCATGAAAAGAGGGAGACGCAGTGTTGTCTGGGCAACGCATCGGCACGAAATTGAGCGTGTCGTACTGCGTGCCGGTCGTCGGGCTGCGCCGACGGACGCTGGTGGCGTCTGGCGTCAGACTACAAAGTGCTCGCGTTTTGCTAACGTAACGCCACTGTGCCGAACGTGCGCGCATGTAAACGCTATGTTGAAGTATATGAGCCCTTCATGATGCACTCACTGCCGTTTCGCTAGCTCCAGATATACCAAATTTGGTGTTAAGTGACGTCAATGAATGACAAAACATATGACTGGTGCAAACATGCTAATTCCGACACGCGTGTCATGTAAAACATGACAACATACCACGCTCATAGCATGCTCGCGACCGTTTCGCTAGCTCCACATATGCTAAATTTGGTATCACGTGATGTGAATAGATGACCATGGTAAACGACACATCCGAACAAGACAATCATGACACGGAAGTCACGGACAGCCATCATTCACCTCCACCTCGTAACGTTGTGCCAATTTTAAATTGACATATCAATCTGTCTCATTCATGCGCCCCATATCATCGATTACCACTGTATGTGGGATCTGCCAATTTTTCGATGGAGGCGACAATGCTGTAGGCCTATGTGCTCAGATTTCCGTCCACGTTAAACAACCCAGACAAGTTGGTCAAAATTTCCGGAACCCTCGACTACGGCGTTTCTCATAATCATATAGTGATTTTAGGACGTTAAACTCCACATATCAATTGCCACGTCACAGAACACCAAGTTTCGTATACGTGAAGTTAGCAAAATGACCGCGAGCGCTTGATGAGCGTGACACGTAGTCATGACTTACATGACATGCATGTCATCCTTTGTTTTAGGGTCTGTTACCTATGTTCGCCATACAGTGATGTCATGTCATACAAATTTTCCATAGTAATGTGAACGAAACCACCTCAAGAGAGCAGCAACACCATGAAATGTAAACCTCGATATTCATCACATGCATTCTATGATTTTGATGTTATGACTAATCACGTATTCTCGTCATACACTCATGTTAGGTCATACAAATTTTGGTATCGATACCATTAATGAAATGACCAGGAGAGCCTAATGTCATAGGCGGCTAGATAGATAGATAGATAGATAGATAGATAGATAGATATGCTCAAAGTCAGCGAAGTTCGCTATGAAATGCTTCGCCTTGAATACCTTTACCCTCAGTGTCATCGATGACCCTACTTTGAAAATGTTACACATCCTGTACCCTGACCTATACCCAAGTAATCTTTGTCCACATTGTGGGGAAATAGCTTCATTAGAACACATGCTCTGGCAGTGCACCAAATTCGCTCATTTATCGCACATCACCTCTGCCAGATTGGAGGCGGCAATCCGCAGCTCGTCCCTGGCAGATCAGCTCTGGCTGTCCACCAAGCCCGCGAGGCGGCTGAGGAGCTTGGCATCTCAGTCCCCACGTGGGAGCTGCCCGCAACACAGTGATCTGTGTTTTGGAGGACCAAATAAAAGTTTATCCAATCCAATCCAATCGACTCACAACGCGCCCAGGCCTACCTTCTCGTGAAGTCGATTAGCGTTGGCGCTGCTGCTATGGAGCTCGATATCCAAGCCCCTTCCTCTCCAGACGATGCCATATGAGGTATTATGTTCCATGCATACGACGACCTCAGGCGAAGAGATACTGGCAGAACCTACAAGCCAACAGCCCTAAAGTTCCTATCGTGAGTGGAAGACGCGTGGGCTCAATTGGGCACGTCGTGGTGTCACTAATGACCAAGAACCTTCCCTGTTAGATATTCCAGCACAAAACGCACATCTGGCTCTACCTGTTCTAGAACAGGAGAGATTCATGTTTTAACTGTCGCAATGTCGGCCACCGCACGAATGTTTGCCCGATGCTACGTAAGCACTGGTGCCACTGTTGCGGAGAGAAACACCCTCCACAAGGACAGGATGAAACACTCACATGCACGCCACGGTGCATCATCTGCAATGGTGCACACAACACCGGTAGCTCAAACTGTAAGTATCGCTTTATCAAGAAGGCTCCATCCACCCCACCATTGAAGAAAATAGCGCAAGAACCTATGCATACCGCCCATCGCAACCCATCCCAAAGCGGCCCCTCCAGAAGCAGCTCACCATCCACTCGAGACCAATCTGCATCTTTCTCACCTCTTAGAAACAGCAGAAGCCAGCACCAGCGCCGAGAGAGCAGGTCCCCCATCCCACACCCGGTGATCAGGGTCTCGTTCAGCTAAAGGACGCGACAGAATGTCCCGATCACACACTCTGCGCCCAAAGTCACTCTCAGCCTTATGACGAGACAGCAGGCCCTAATCTCGCCCCCAACACCAAAGGTCCAAAATCAGCCAGATGCTGCCCATCGGCGTCTCGTTCTTCCAGTGAAGGTCCCGGGGAGGCGTCGGCTGGCCTCTTCCTGTTGCACCACGATCTCCTACGACCTGGGAGTGGCACTAGTACCAAGGCTTTGTTCGGTTTGAACCTCCACATAGCATTCGACAACGTGAAGCATAGTGACATTTTAGGCAGTCTGTCTTACCTACCACCTACAGAACAGGCATTTAACTGCATCCGTGCTTTCTTATCAATTAAACGGTTGAACGCTCAGTGGGTAACCTCCGTTCTAAGCTCATCTCTCTCGGTTGTCGCGGAACTCCGCAAGGAGCCATTTTGTCCCCTTTTCTATTCAACGTCTCCGTGAGGTCACTACCTCCCAAGCTTGACACGGTATCCGGCCTGCGATACACCCTATACGCAGATGAATTCACGCTTTGGACGACGGTGGGATACGATGGTGAAACTGAGGAGACTCTTCAAAGGGCTACCGACGCAGTCGTTCAGCACGTGTCAGAGGCGGGTTTGTAGTGTTCACAGAGTAAATCGGAGCTACAATTACTGCGACCTCCAGAGCGTCCGCTCACTCCACTTTCTAGTATTAACGTGTATTTCAATGACGCGCCAATACTGCAGATGGCCCACGTGAGAACACTTGGAATCATTGCGCAAACAAACCACCGTAACAACTTTGCGCTAGACCATCTCACCGTAACGGTGAACCAGACAGCCCTTCTTATATCTCGAGTGAGCACGCGCAATCGAAGCAGGAAGAAAAAGGAACTGCTACAGATAATCCGAGCCTTCATTTTGTCACGCTTTCCGTACGCCCTTCCTTATTTACACCCCCTTCAGTCTGAGCGGGACCAACTAAACCCGCTGTTCCACAAAGCGTGTAAGGTGGCATTGGGGCTCCTCCGAAACACCTCGACAGAGCACCTCCTCAGTCTTGGGCTGCATAACAACTTAAAAGAACCTATTGAAGTGCATCTTACTGCGCGAATTCCTGATTGCGGGGAAGCAAGTTGAATACTTGCTAAAATTGGCCACGTGGTATCTCCTATAGGTAACATTCCTGCTATCATCTCACCCAACATCATAAAAGCACTCCTTATAAAACCACTGCCAAAGAACATATTGGCCAACCATCACGACAGTAGAAGGAAAGCGAGGGCCCAAATCTTGCACAATACGTACACGTCCAATCCAACCATTGCGTACGTTGACGCCACCCAATACCGAGAGTTTACCACAGCATATGCAATAAGCGTAATTGCACTACCAATAAGCGTAATTACACTACCCGGCAACAACGCCCATTCACCTATAATTAAAAAGGCTGCTGCCGTCCGCGTGTTTAACATGACAGAAGCCAAGGAAGCGGCCATAGTGCTAGCAACAGCAGCAGCAGCAGCAGCCGGATTCACCACTATACTCAGCGACTCAAAAGCTGCTATATTCAACCTCGCAACACGTAATGTTGTGCCCCCCCCCCCCCCCCAACGCTGCGTTTATTCTAGCCTAGACTCCCTAGAGATGCTGAGGAAGACGCACTATGCTCTGTTGAGCTGGTATGGGTGCCGGCGTACGCGGGGAACATGAAAAATGAGGTGGCCCAAAAATATGCTCGAGGATACGTCAGCTGAGCCGTGGTAGCCACCACACGGTTTATTAACATACACTAGAGAAAACTCTGGCACTAGTGTCTATGGCAGCTGCAACGCACGGCGCTTCAGCGAGCATGGGAATGATAGGTAGTACACATATTTACTGATCTTTGTTCTTCTGGCCTGCTTTTGTCTCCGTGTGTGTTCGTGTGGCTTGGAGCTGTTTTCCCACGAAACAAAAATCAGCAAATGTTCAGCTGCTGCGCTTCACCACCTTATTACTTTAGTCTTACCATTTCAAATCGGGTCACGAATTTGAAAAGTGTTTGTGCTTTCCTTCAAAATGAAACGAAAACCAGCAAAAAAGACGCCGCAAGTACGATTCGCCACCCGCAAGAACGAAGACTATAGGCCAATTTGTGTAGGGCCCATCATTCCCATGGTCGCTTAATGATCGCAGCGCTGGAGTCCCCTCGAGTTAATTTTAGTAAACTCTATGATACCCGCCTTTGATTCGAGAAATTGAGATTCTACCATAACATCACGCAATATTACCGTCTTTCGAGGCAGTCAAAACCACCACCGCACCATAAGCTAAGCGCGAGGAGGTTACTTCACGCCGCTTGCAAACAAATTACTCCCATGCCCATACTTTTATGCACGTATATACCCCGAAACGAGCGATCCGCATTGTTCGAATTATGGCTCAATAGCTACACTTATTCACATTCACTAGGTTTGCAGGAAGATCCCCCCTCTGTCAAACTCCTAGCTATTCCCTTGACCGGAGGGTGGGAGGCAGTTCTGACCCCCACCAGCCTAGTGGTTCAGCTCCAGGCCATACAAAGGGCTGAGGAGGTGGCCACCAGGTTCAGCCTGGTGGATCACCTACCTCCTTAGGTCTGATGACAAGAAAGTTGTGTACTCTCTCTCTCCTTCTGCTTGCCTTCGTGTTGGTAAAATATTATTTATAATTATCAGTGGTCATTCCGCCTCCGAATACGCTACATCGTGCTTTAATCTGCGGCGTTAACATTGAAGCGAAAGCACAAATCTATGATCCTAATTAATTTCGCTGGAGTGGTTTCTTGGCCTTCAATCGAGGAGCATGAAAAGGCATATGCGAATGCATACGGAAGCTTCGTGGCTCTCTCTCTGAGAGCGTGAAACTAAACGTAGCGGGCGAATGCCTCATTCCGATCACCGATTTCTCGCGTTGGCGTGTATGCAAGAAATTAATGCGCACGAAACTAAATTTCTGTAGTGTCACGGATTTTCTGGAACTGAATCACCCTTGCTAACCCTGGTGTTTTCCATGACATGCCCGCCTTGCAAAGACAAGCTCGGTGCATGCGTACCTTTTGAAGAAATGGCGCATCATGGTGTTGGTGATGGTGGCTGTTTGAAAGGACAGAAAAAGACACCTGTTTTCTGCAGCCCTATTCGCGACTCCAGCGATTCATGCGGCACCTAGCTGCAATATACGGAAGCTGTGTACCTGAGGTCCAAACAGTCCAAGCGCCTGTCGTATACGGTAGGAGCACGGTAGGATGGTGCCGCCCGTGAAGAAAAAATGAACGGCCAAGCAGATTTTTTCTTTGCAGGTGAAGGTGAGGCATCATTGTTAAATTGTTTACTCGAGCCTATTAAATGACCATTGTATTCAGTGACTACATGCCGTTGCAGTGCCCGAAGTCAACAAATTTCGCACAGATGCGGTTTGCCATCTGCATAGCACCAACAACGTGACCACTTCAAGAACGCCGCTCACTCTTGAGGGACCACTGGTACCGACTATAATAACATGCTCCGCGTCAACAATCCCCTCCCCTTCTACAAAGCAGTGCTAATTTTAATCACACTGCTGAAAACTCAATATTTGTGTTAGCGACAGCGGACGCGGTGACCTCCGTGAATCCGCCATGCTGCAACTCCGCAGCGCCCTCTCATGTTCATTTGAGTTGCGATGGCGCAGTGCCTTGTAGGGGTGCGGAAAAAGAAATAAAGGAAAGTTTGAAAGATGAAGCAATGAGAGCATCCGGCAAAGAAGGTCTGAAAGCAGATGTAGAGAGAATAGATAAAAAATGGGGAAATGGTCGGATGAGCTTGAGGACAGAGCTCCTATCGGCGACAGTGACGCATGCACCAGGAGATTGCGGAGCAGTCAACCATTCAGCATGAAATCCATCGAGCGAGTCCAACTAGTGTAACAAAAAGACTAATCTGTGTCGTATATTTTTCTGTGTTTTTATTTTCTCTTTTCATTTTTTTGTGAAAGAGTCTCGTATAATGTTGTTCTTTATTTTCCTTTTTAATTTCTTTTTGTAACTTCTCTCTTCCATCACCATTTATTCATCTTACCCCTTTCCCCAGCACATGGTAGCCAGCCAGTCTAAGAACTGGCTAACGTCTCTGTCCTTCCGCTTTTCTCTCTTCCTCCTCCTTCTAAAACATCGCGAGGAGCTTCCTTTATGCCCTTAGCCCTATTTACGAATACAAACTTTTATAACACCTGAAGGCCTCTTGACCAGCGCTAAGCATTCCAACGAAGCATGGTAACGGTTCCGGCGAATGGTCACCCAAAAAAAACAACTTCCGGCTGGTTGAACTTGTCCCTTGTCTGGTCATACACTCGTAGCAGCTACCTAAACGAAAAGGTTTCACGTACATTAATCGTGTTGTAGCTATTTGAATAAAAGCTGAAATGTAAATGCAATTTCTTCCTCTTTTTTGTAGTTCCTGTTGCGCAATTTTAATGAAAACATGTGTGAACAGTTGGCACATGTTTGAAATAAACCCAGAGCGCGCCTGGAGGCTTTTCAAGATCGCTAAGGCTAGATCTGGATGGCTTAGCTCGGCTTGATGAACACGTTCAACCAAGGGATGTTACATTTGTCTGCATACATATGTGACTGTGTATTTTCGGGGACGGCTTTAAGCTCTCCCATAGTAGAGTACCGAGTACTCTGAATCGTTAACAACTTTTTCTAAACACACATCTGCATACATGCACTCCATACGGGACGGCTTTACGCTTTCCCATAGTAGAGTACCCAGTACTCTAAATCGTCACCCTCTTTTAATAAACACATAAACTATCCTTATCGTGCTATCCTTATCGCTGCCTCTGCGATGTGTCCTTCGACTCTGGGACGGCTTTAAGCTCTCCCCTAGTAGAGTACCCTGTACTCTAAATCGTTACCCAGTTTTTCTAACCCCCCCCCCCGTTAAACATTTTTTTCTAAACACGCATTCGTAACTTAGAAGTGTGGCAGCTTGGACTAGTTGGTATGGCATGACGATAGTTATAGCGCGAGAACAAAACGACGACACAGAGACAAGAAGGACACGAAAGACACGAGCGCTAACTTCCAACTGAGTTTATTGCGCAGAGCACGAAAATATATAGAGGAGACAGTAACCATGTGATAAAAACCATATGGCACAAAGAGCAGAACATGAGTAAGAAAAACAAAAACAAACAACACAAAAACAAAAGCACTGAAAAACAGCAAAGAAAAATCTAGAAGAAAACGAAACAGAAAGGTAAAGATAATATAACTGCCTGCCCGCACCGAAACCTTCGAGGAACCTGCGTTCCTTCTCGGACAAAGCCACGGAGGGCTGGCTAATACAAGGCACCTGTTCGCGTGCCATCTGCGCGGCCTCGACAATGACTCGGGTGCTTTCATCTCTGTGTTTGTACAGCGTCGCTGTGTCCTTGAAGAGGGGAACACAATTGCACTCAGTGCGGTGCTGAGCAAGAAAACCATCTTTCCCGTTTTTAACATTGTTCGCGTGTTCTCTCAGCCGATCGTTCAGACACCTTCCGGTCGTTCCGACATAACAAGCACCGCATGAAAGGGGGGTCCTATAGACAACTTCCCGGGAGCAGGTCGCATACCTGTTTCGATGTTGAACTCTGCATTCCGTTGATGGTTGCGTTTTCAGGGGGTTTGTAGATTTGGTGAGGCTGATTAATTTGAATAGTACCGAGAACAGGACACGAACTCCAACACGTTTTCCGATTTTTTTTGAGCCTGTGTGATATCTGGTGTATGTATGGAATCACGGCTATCGTTTTACGTTCTGTATCCGTGTTGCTCAGATTCTGTCGCTTCCTCTGCTCTGCCTTATTAGTCCGCAGGATCGTCTCAGCAACAGACGCGATAAACGCCCCGGGGAAACCTGAAGCCTTAGGCCGGGAAACTTGAGCTTTGAAGCTCGCAGAGATATTGTGGGCGCACGACCTATTTAAAGCATTCTCAAGGCAGGTTCGTGCTATGCCTTGCTTAACTATCTTACTGTGAGCGGAAGAAAAGGGAAGTAGAGCTTTCTGCGCACGTGGTTCATAACACCGACAGATGTGCTGTGAGCTGGTTTTTAGCTCACAGCACATCTGTTGGTGTTATGAACCACGTGCTCAGAAACCTCTACTGCCCAACGCTCGCTAAACCTTTCTAAAACCAAGGAGGTTATGCCCAACGAGTGTAACGTAGCAACCTTTTCCTGTCAGTGCCCACTGTACATGCCAACGGCTGCTAATGGGAAATGAGAAACAGGAGAATTCGGCTTTTACTTTCTTACGGCTTGCGCTTTGTATCTACTTCCAACTTTTAACCACCTCAAGTTCATGGTATATACTAGTTCATTGTATTCATGGCACTGCGGCTCTACGCTCGCTGAAGCTTTCTAAAACTAATGAGGATACACCCAGCCAGTATAACCTAGTAACCCTTTCTTGTCAGATAGTGCTCAATGTACATGCCTATGGCTGTAATGGGGATCGCAGCGTGCGCGTTAACCAAAAGCCGAATGCTCCTGTCTCTCTTTTATCCTTAGCAGCCATTGGCATGTACATTGAGCCCTATTTTTTATTTTTAAACAACACACAGAAGAAATCTCTCACCGGCACTACCTTGGAGGCCGAAATGTTATACTTGTTACACACTACAACGGCTACGAGGGATGAACGGGTGCCGTTATAAAAAGCTTCGCCCCTAAAATAAACCCGATGAGCTGCCGTGGTGAGCTGTCTGAGAAGCAGATAGTAGAGCCGCCGCGTGCTGTTCTAAGAACCTGTTTAAAACAAGGAGGTTGGGTTTAAACCGTGCCATCATACACCTCGCACGTGCTTAAACGCATAGTAAATGTCACCTACACTGCCAACGGTTTTATTCGATGTAAATCGTGTTGTTGATACGTTTCCACGCGAAAAGGCAGTGAATATTGGGGCACTTCACTAAAAACGGCGCGCAGCGGGCGTGAAGTGACGCCGGTGATTATTTTTCGCAATGGTTTAAGCGATGTGGTGCGCGCGGTCGGGTGGGTACATTCGTGAGACTGTGTTCTGTAGGAACGAGACTGTCCAATTTGAAGTATGTGTATGACGTAGAAAAGAAACAGTTTTCGAAGCTAGCGGTTTTGAAGCTGGTGGTGAGCAGTCAAATAAATGTTCAAGGCAACCTGCTGAATAAAGTACTGACCCTTACAAAAGTCCTATTTATGGACTTATATAAAAATTCCCATATATGGCAACATCAGGAATTGGGCATATCTGGCCCATATATGGAATCCCCATATATGGGCCGTATATAACCTGATATGTCGAAATCCTGATATAGCCATATATGGGCCTTATATCCCCATATATGGGTGTTGCTGTATATGGCTATATATGGCTATATATAGAAGCATCCATATAAGGTCTTATATGGATGCTTTCATATATGGCCTTGTATGGATACCTTTATATAAAGCCATTCAAATGATTCATTTATATTAGTTCAGCCTGTGTCACCGGCAAAAAATCATCATCATCATCATCGTCATCATCATCAGCCTGACTACGTCCACTGCAGGACAAAGGCCTCTCCCATGTTCCGCCAGTTAAGCCGGTCCTGTGCTTGCTGCTGCCAATTTATACCCGCAAACTTCTTAATCTCATCTGCCCACCTAACCGTCTGTCTCCCCCTAACCCGCTTCCCTTCTCTGGGAATCCAGTCAGTTACCCTTAATGACCAGCGGTTATCCTGTCTACGCGCTACACGCCCTGCCCATGTCCGTTTCCTCTTCTTGATATATAAATATTATAGCTGCTCAAATCATTCTTCAGCTAGAAATATACCTGTTTGTTGAAAGGTCTGCATGCAGTCACTATCATCTCCAAAACAAAGGCAGTACATACCCCCTGGGCATTCTTGTTTAATTAAGTTATCCTCAATATATCTCAAGTTATTCTCAACAACTATTTGCTAGAATGTAACTTGGCATCATATTTAAAGTTTGTGGTGGGCACATGTCACTGTTAGTCCACTTTTCCTGAAGAGATACATTCTTTGTGCTTAAATTTATTGCTTACTTATCGACACTTTTTATTTGTCTATTTATTTCATTACCCACAGCACAAATTGGCATTACATTGGCGGAGCATTTACGAAAAGTAGAATACAAAAAATACATAGTAAGCCAAACAAATTATCAAAGTCACCTGAATCACAATCTGCAAGAGAAATTCATATATAAATCGGAACATGTTCGAACATATAAATTGGAACAATTCCAACATGAAATAAAACAAATATTTGGGAGTGTAGAGGCAATGCTAGAAGGCAGCTGGTTCCATCTTGTAATTTTTTTTGGTAAAAAATCATTTTGAAACACGTCAGTCTTGCATGCGATTATTCTTATCTTGAACCTATGGTCAACACGGTCTGAGACATAGTACGGTGCAAGTAAAGACTTGACATAGTACGGTGCAAGTAAAGACTTGACAAAAATAAATAGCATAAAAGAACCCAATTTGAGTTTCGTAAAGATATCTTTCACAGTGTGTTATGTTTAAAACTTTCTCGTGTGTCAATGGAGCATCCATAGTCAATCAAAACGAAATATTGACTTGCTATTGACCGTATGAACTGCGTGTGCATTGAATAACTTAAATGAGTTGTTAATCAACTTTTAAGGAGTTCGGTCGAAAGTGATTGGTATGCAAGCTTGCTATGTACAAGTATTGTGACTAATGACCTATAGAACGGCTGCTAAAACTGGTGTCTATAGGTCTCTGTGCGCGTGGGAACGGAGGCATTTAACAATATTTCTTGCCAACGGGACACTAAAAATGTACTTTGTAAACGTAATCCGCTTTCCATTTTGCCAATAATGCATCATTAACGTAACAGTGGTAAAGAGCTCATTCTGCAGAAATTCCGGTGTGGGCATTGGTGGCTCTCCGTGAAAAATCGTCTTGTATATGATCGAAAATTGAGAGCATGCAAATAAAACAAATATTATAAAGTTTCAGGTTTGAGTGATGATCGAAATCATGCAGGCAATTTGCATGGCATGCAAGTGCTCTACCACACAGCTATGCATCTGCTTGGAAATAAAGCATGAATAACTGCCTCTTGTTGTAAATGCAAGGAAAATAACTGTCATGCTTAACAAATGCATGTATACTGCATACAGGTTTCACAACACAACATTTATTATCGCCGCTATATTGCATGATACAAGCGTGCATTGTCATCAAGCATCACAACACGTTATTACCAACGTGACTTCGCGGTCTAAAGACAGCCAACCATTACAAAAGGCACACTGGTTACTGCACGTATTCCCTCACGACTGCGTAGTGGGTGCATAAAGTTCTAAAACATTTTACACACATTATATTGAGAAGCACGTTCTGCTGGGCGAGTTGGTACTTCATCTTAACTTAGTTGCGCAAAAAAATTTGAAGTGCGAAAGGAAGACACCTGGACACAGCGCACACTAACAACTGAAACTTCACTGGAGAAAACAGACATATGTATGCGGTTACGACAACACGTGAGGTGGAAAAAAATGATTAGATGAGCAGACATCTGATCATTTTCTTTCACAGTGTGGACATCGTGTGGTGGACGGCACTGCGCTGTCGTGTGGGAAGTATTATTTAGAATTTATTTATATAATTGTAGATCACAAAGGTTCTCTAAAGGGATTAACAACCATTCTCTAACCAATCATCATATTGTAGAGAGTGTGGCTGCGCGCCCTTGTTTGGAATACGGTAGTTAAAGCTAGATTCAGTGACATGGTATAGCGCGGGAAATCGGAGAGGCGTATTTCATAAACAAAGCTGGGGATTCATGGGTCACGTAACTCTCACTTACGTTGCTTGCTACTGAGGTAGGTTTCCTGGAAGCGCATCATTTATACAATCTGTCTGCTCATCTAATCCTTTTCATTCACCGCACGTGTTCTCGTAACCGCATATATACGTATGTCTGTTTTCTCCAACAATGTTTCAGTTGTCAGTGTGTGCCGCGTCTAGGTGTCTTCCTTTTGTATTTCAGTTTTTTCGCGCAACTCAGTAATTACATAATATTTGTTGTTCTTTAAACTATGTTACCCCTTTTTTACACAAAATGCAGCCATGTGCGAAACCTTCATTGAGACACTTTCAACCTTCTCAATTACACAGTACTATTCCACAATTAAATTTGTTCAAGTAGCATCATGCAATAAAGAGTACACACTAAGTGATTGAATTACGCACAAGAAACAGGATCGATACAGCTATCACGTTCAACTGTGAAAAACGGAGCTTAACGGTCCCCCAGTTTTTTCACACAGTAGCAAGCCCTGACGCATCATACCAGTTTATTTGTCGGCTTGCGTGAAACTATCTACAGTGCTCATGGATTAAAACGTGACATCACATTACTTTGTGTAACTATGTATGTGGGTATGCGGAGTTCCTAAAGATAACCACGCGATGTTGCGACATCAGTAACGATTATGTCGCCTGTGATGTACGCATTCCAGTCAAATTTACACTTATATCACCCTGATTGTAGATGGCGGAAACGAAATTACGGGCTATTCTTAAGTTTTTCCATTTGGATCCGTGACATAGCGCCCTGTTTGGAAGAATCAAACTAGCAACAAAATTTTAACTGCGTGTCCTTATCAAAACACACGTAAATATAAAAACAAGTGGAACGTAGACGAAGAAAGATAAATTCAAACGCAAGACAAATTCAAACGTGGGCTCATAAATCTCATGACACGCTTGGAGTTGGAGATATGCAACTCTTTTTTATTTGTAATTGCGCAAGTTGTAATTTATCCTTGGTTTTTCCTCAAGTGTTAAAATGAGAAAAATACAACACAAGTATATTTACATCAATATATTTAGGAAAAGTACAATGGCACGAAACCAACTCTTGCCTGGCGT
Source organism: Rhipicephalus microplus (assembly GCF_013339725.1). Classification (NCBI taxonomy): domain Eukaryota; kingdom Metazoa; phylum Arthropoda; class Arachnida; order Ixodida; family Ixodidae; genus Rhipicephalus; species Rhipicephalus microplus. The sequence goes on along the minus strand of NC_051167.1, from coordinate 234,594,272 downwards.
AGATTTTTTGATTAAATAGAGCACTGTCTGGATCAAGTGAAAAAAAAGAAAGTGTTGTCGTATCGCTTGAACAAAACAGCCTAATGACGTAACCACGATTAGCATAAAGTTATTTACTCAGCAAGCATGCAATGTGGTATGTTTTCGAGTTATCATAATATTTATGAACAACGTGCGAAGGTAATGAAAATGATGAACTTACCTTAACATTTAACCGAGACTTGTCGTTCAAGGAGCCTGTTAATCCTGATAACCTATTCACGCCTTAAAGCCACCACGTTCATTCGTACTGCTTTAGGAAGAAGTTTTGAAGGAACGCTTGCCCGCAAGCATGGGTATCCATTTTTTTCTCGCCCGAAAAGTTGACGATCGCCAATCCAGCCGCGTACAGACGCACACGCACACAAAAACACTTACTTCCACGTCCGTCCACAATTTCGCCACGTACAGCGAAGTAGATTCCTGAGAGCTGCGCGATTATTTTGTGTAAATTGGAGCAGTAGTCGAACACGAAATAAGAGCAAAAGGAATGAAAATTAACGAACTCGATCAGCACGGCACCCATGACTCCGGCGAGCAAAAAAAACAACAATGACGCGGACGGATACAGTGCATGCAGGCTTGACAATGAATATTGCAATGGACACTACATTACTCCTTGAGATCAATGATTTACGCACTTTTCCCTAGAACTAAACTTTCCTGAGCCCATCGGCGAACGACATTTTATTTTTTTAACAATTATTGACGCAATATTATTACCATACGACTGAATGTTTGTGCAAACTATTTTCTTCGTCGTTACTTGAAATGGGCCGCGGCACTCTCTTTCCTGCTGTGTCGACAGACTGTTGTATGCCACGGCAGGGCTACATGGTGCCTGCGCGCCGCGCTTCTTCGAACAGCTTTCTCCGAATTTTCCACTCATCCGACGGGCGCCCTTTTTTGTATTTTTTTACTGTGCGCACCCCTTGCAACCTAGCAGTCAGGCGAGTTTTTTCGGACAATGGACTTCAACTTCTTCCCGCGGGCCCAGAAAGCTGCACGTGCAAGACCTTTGAAACAGGCATTCCATGGAGCTGAAATCGCTGCTTCGTGTACGCTGGCTACGAAGACGCATTTCCGCCGAATTTTCATCTTATTTCGCAAGTATTTATAATGATAATAATAATATTCAATCAACCAATAATCAATCAATCATTTTTTAACCTACCCAAGAACAACCATAGGGTCTTTCATGCTGGCGCGCGCGAAAAGAAAACAAAAACAAACAATACATTACAGACCGTCCACAGAAATGCAAATCAATAAAAAGAGCGAAAACGAGCAGTCGAAAAGAAATCAACGCACAATGGAAACAACAAATAAAAGAGTAGATATTCATGAAATGGGACTGAAAAATAATGTTGAATATACATAACCGTGCCGAAGGCTTCCTGAAAGACGGAAAAGGGAAGAATCTGTGCATGTGCAAAGCTACGTTAGGACAGGGCAGCCCTCACTGACAAAAAAAAAATGACTGTAGACTATGAAAAACATAACGAATTAAGAAAGTTGACGTTAGATAGACTCGGTATTCTGTAAAGGATAGAGTGTTCAAAGAAGCTGGCAGGTACATGCAACGGTCGATTCTCTCTCGATAACTTACGCGGAGTTTCAAAATTATTACAATCGAGAGGGGCAGAATATCTCACCCTGAACTAGCTTGTAAAGAAATAACAGCTCAGCGCGATTTTTCCGGCCGTTAACTGATGGCAAACATAATATTCTAGCAGTGTTGAAAAGATTCTAGTGAAACGATGAGGGTAAATGCTTATGAAATTTTGTGGACTCACTCAGTGGCGCTACTGCTGGATTTAGCAAGGCCATTCCAAATCAAATATGCATATGTACTCAAGTTGACCACGACATATCGCGGTGTACAATTTGTAGAAGGCTGTAGGAGAACCGGATTCTCGCGAGATGTTGAGCCAACAGGAAGAAAATGAAGGCCTCGCACGGCAGCACATTTAATGCAAGTAGAAAAAATTCAGCATGCTATCAAAAAGAATACCAAGATAACTGATCTCATAAAACTTACATAACGACACAGTATGACAGCATATGGATTTGCTGTTGGACGTTTTGCGAAATACAACAACAACAACAACAACAACATTAATAATAATAATATTAATAATAATAATAATACACTCATATCATTCTGACATGGCCGAAAATATCTAGCCACATTGAATGAAATGCCAGTGTCCGGGTGCCCATGAATCTCTATACGCGAGTGTGCACTTGCGCAGTTTGGTGGGTATGTACCAGCATACATATCTTATAAGTAAGTGCACTACCGTGTTGGTGTTGAAAGGATATGTTCGCAAGCAGTTTGAATCGTTACGCGCCTGCACAGCAAGGGGCTGTTTACATAGTGTAGAGTTTGGCTTAGGTATCACGCCAGCCCGCAAAAAATGTGTCATACTAATTGTATTCACAAGGCAATGTTTAGGCTCATCCTTATGATGGCACGTGCGCTTTAGTGACCTCGACCAAGTAATGACACACCGACACAAAATAGAAGTTTTGTGAATTCGGCAGCCTACGTTAAATGTTGCTATAAAGCTTCAGCATTTCATTACATGGTCCATTAAATATGTATCACGTGTGAATCAGTTGCACCTTTCTTAACGTACATGTCTATGACGTGAGATTTATTTGACGCTTCCAAACATTACATTAAATTAATTGTTCGCTTGTGCAATCATAAAATTTTCGATAAATTTATTATGTGCACAGCCAGGAACATTATACGTAGCCAAAGGAAACGCAAGATGTAATTTTGCAATAAATTAGTACAACTTCCATCTTGAATGTAATCATAATAGTGCCTGCAAGTTGCATTCACGTAAGTTCTTTTGTTTTTGAAAATACTCCCTTAAACATTGCACTGCGCATGCAATTATAGTAAATGGCTGCTGAAAGCAATCGCAGATGAGGGGTCCACAGGATTAATGGAAATCTTGTTATATGAAGGGAGCATATAGCCATCAAAACTTTCAAATAATCAGAAATTTCGTCCACCGATGTGGAAGCTAAAAGTGCATTGAAATTACTATTTCTTGCTGCCACTTTAAACAATTCATTAATGTGAAGAATATAAGTTGCAGGCATTTTGTCTTTACATAATACTATATAGGATTGTTCTATAATAATAGCGAGGTTCTGAAGCTTCAATACGTTTTGTGACTTGGCACGATTCCTTCCTCGTAAAACATGTCTGCTCTTGTGTACATTATTTACGTCGTATCAATTGCAACTTATTGTTTCAAACCTAAATGCCATGAAAAATATACCAATTAAATTACACGAATGCATTCATATATGCATTCAACTGAGTTGCAACTGTCACGTAAACAAAGCTGACCTGAAATTTCGGTTTTTTTGCATGGCAGAAACAACATATATATTTATTACTCATATTGTTATGAAAAATAAGCAGGTCAGCTTTGTGTACAAACTGTTACATATTATAATTTGGATAAAAGTGTGATGACGGTGCTAAATATATACGTGGTTCATCCCAAATAAAAGAGCACTTCAACATATAAGGATCCACTTGATATGTTATATATGGTGTGGCCGTGCCTTATTTGGCCGGATTTGACTCCTTATATGGGCCAACCGCGCCATATATGGCCGTATATAACCCAATACCTGAACCGACTCCGCCAGATATACATCCATATATGCTTATATGTGGCCACATATGCTGCTATATATGCTTATATGTGGCCACATATGCTGCCATATAGGCTTATATATGGCCAGATATAACTTATATATGGGCCATGTATGGCGTTTCCGTAAGGGGAATAATGGCGTTAGCTGAAATGAAAACACGTGCAGCTGTCTTGCTTAAATCAGGTAGACCCACCATCGCATGCTGACTAATCGTAAGCTTGTGGTCAACTGTCCTCTACGCCTGATCCTAAAAAAATGCCTTTGAAGAATCTGGTGGAGATTTACTTTGTGATGGTTCCGTGCTTCACATTGCGCGTGCTATCACTAAAAGAGCATGCGTAGATAATCACGAGTTTCCTAGCATTCCTCATTTTGTAGCAGGCTTGTAGCTGTACTCGTGACAGTCCGACATAATACCGTAGTTACTTCAATTAGACACCAGCTTTTTCCAGATTATGAGATTTTCGCTACTAAAATTGACCCTTGCATATTATGTCCTGAAATTGCATCTTTTTCTTCCTACACGTAATGAGTTGCCTTCCTTCGCGTTTCTGTTAAGGTCATGCTATAATCGAACAAATACGGTGTATGTAATACACGGTGGCATGCTGGCTACCTAAGTTGTCATCGTGCTTCCTTTAATGTTTTGAAGGGAAGTTTTAACTGAAAGACGTGTAATACTTTCTTGCGCGCCAATTTATCTACATTGATGGAAAGAGTTGCAGGAGGAAGTTAGCCTTGTTCTAGATTATTTTTTTCTATTTTATTAAAACGCTCTTGTCGGTTGCAGTGCTTGCGAATACAACAATAACGATGGTCACGAAGGTTCTCGTTGCTTGTTCAATGATTTCGAAGAGTGGCATGATTCACGCGAGAAGCCACTTGTATTTGCTTGCATAACGACATTGTCAGTTTGTAGGCCCGAATGCTTCCGGGTGCAACCAACAGGACGGCATTCCATGTCTGCGGAAGCTCCAGCATTGGTTACGCATTGAAGATAACGTCATGAGTTACTCGCGCCAATGCAATGAATTCTGCTCTAAAATCTTGCTGCCTACTCAATAAAAACAAAAAACAATGAAGCAAAACTCTTCTATTTTAACGCCACAAAATTTCATCGCGATCAGACGCATACGTAACTTTATGTTATAAAAAGTAAATTTTCTAAGAATGCCTCTTCACAGAATTACAAGGGCAACAGCTAAACACCATGCATACACACGCGCACTTTTAGTCTGTCAACAACGCCGCAAAAGGAGAAATCGGTGAATCTTACTGTCTCGTGAGTGCACTTCCATCGAACAAATCAGCTAGTTACTCAGCTGAGACGAAGTCAAACGACGACACGGGGACGGTGCATGAACAATGTGGTCGCCTCGAAGATGGCGAAAAGCTTTGCTCGGAGGCTGGGAACTCGTCACGCAATTCTTTAGGTCAGTACTCCCATAGAGGACTGACCGTAGATAGAGAGGCCGAGGTTTCGTGTGCAAGAGCCGGGCAGGCTGCAAAACGTGTCACTTGCGGCTGGCGGTGGTAGCGCGAGGTGAGCCCTCGAGGACCACATGTGTAACAAGTTGGCATTTCAAGCTTCAAATTAGTAGCAGAAGAAGCACGCGGAGGTGGGTGGTAGTCCGTAGGCGCAAAATGTGAATTCGCGTAGTAGTCTGCAGGATGGTGTTGTGGTGTTGGTTGATGTTCCGCAACAGTACTTCGAGGTGCAGGCAAGCAGTGGTGACGGTGGTTTGTCTGGAGTGATTGCAAGCTCGTGCAGAAGTGCGATCTCGCAGATTGTGGTCAATAGTCGAGTTGACACTCTTATTTCCAGAAAAAAGGTGGTTAGGAAACATTGTCAAATGTGCAGTGATAGCCAGCCTCTGCTCCTTGAAGTCGCGCTTCGTCTTCTTGAACTACTTGAACCACAATCAAAGAAACGTCGTCGCAGGCGGCGACTTCCAGACGTGCAACAATGGGGCCATTTTCCTTTTCGAAGCACCCAAGCTTCGGTAAAATTTGTCGGGTTTTTCATCTCCTCGAATGCTCTACGTTGTTTTCTAACCTCCAAAGGTGTTTTCTAGTTTTCCTTTGTAATCCGAAAACTAGAAACATCTCGAGCCGCGTTAAGTACATGTATGACTTTATCTTTATTCGTCACGTTCGTGTTTTTAATGCCATGAAGCTTCAACACTTCTTCACTGTAGGTCGTACACGTTTCGCAGGGTAATTGTGCTCCACCTACGAGTGTTTGTTCAGTCTTACTTTCAATTTAGACTTTGTTGGTTCGTTTTAACCATGGCTTGAACATTGCTAGCTTTCATGTAGCGTGATCCGCTACGTGAATTGGATGGATTACATACCACTCCCCTAAAGTCATCTGCTCTTAAAAAAAAACGTTTGGTATATGTCTATTTCAGCAATCTGGACAGTTTCTGACGATAACGATATACTTCTCTTCACGTCCCAAGATCACGATTTCAGCATGAGGGATTCCGCATAGTGGTGTACTCTGGAAATATTCACCATGTAGTGCTTTTGATTTTACACTCACATCAAACTTTGCGTGCACCTCCAGCATTTCAGCTTCATCGAAGCGCTTCTCCCACGGCTGGCATCGACTTCATGACCTTGGCGTGTACAACCGGCCGTCGTAAGCACTCCATCACCGAGTGGGTAACAGCTTGAAGCACGATTCTAACAAGTACGCTTTTGTTATTACATTTACGTTTAGACATGCTGCTGAGTTATCGCACGTGGTTATATGAAGGGGAGAGCTTCATTTTAATGCGCTGCACGTGGAAGCATCTCCTGTTGGGCGGTATATCGTCAAATGGCCTGGTCGACGTGCATGCAGCCATGTGGGTGACGGACAAGCAACGTTATAATAGCCGTCACCGTGTGAACACTCTACGGAAAGCGACAGCCACCTGTCAGGCTCTCTCGTCAGCCATCGCCGAGGAATACGTAACGCCTCAACCCAACGCGCGGTTTGTTCTGCCGCGGCACACACGGCACGCATCGCAGGCGTCGGCTCTAAACGGCAACCTTCAAGTGCAACAGATTTCGAAAAGTGCCCGCTATATATATATATATATATATATATATATATATATATATATATATATATATATATATATATATATGCAACGTGTTCGTAACAAAACATTTGACGTGGGAAATCGTCGCCAAGCGTGAAATGGCCGAGCCTCGAGAAAACGTTTCCACTGCGTTGGACTTTCTCAGCTGTCTAAACTCGAGTTGGCCAAGAGAGAGGCTGTAAAAGAAAAAAGCGGTATAGTCGGAGATGAGGCGCTCTGCGAAGTGCACCAATGCATTTCACTCGGTTGCCCATCTCGGGCGGCGACGACGCAGTGAAGACAGTTTATGGTAATGGAAAGCGTGAATTTAAACTAGCACAATACAGAACGTCTGAAAAACCGCAGCGGGACGGGCACTAGTTGCTTTAATGTTTTCATTGCTGAAAGCAAACAAAAAAACCGTAAAGATGACAGATGCCGCATTTGACGATGATAACGGGTCCATGCGAGTGCACTAGGCGTGAAGCGTCACTTTACACTTTTGTGACACTTTTGTTTTACTCGCGCTGCTCTCCAAAACTGACGTGATTTGTCGTCGACGGAAGTAGGATGTAGAGGCCGCCACACACGATTTTTCATCTGGCCCTCTCACTGAATCTAACAGAGAAGCACCAACCCAGAGTTCTCACTCAGTAGTTTTTTAAGGACGATAGTCTTTCTTGGGCACCTTCATCAGAAAATTTTTGGTCTGTCTGTCAGTTTGTCTGTACAATTGTGTGTTTGTCCGCCTTTAACGATACCTGAAACGACACCAAACGGCCAACCCAATCCGCAGCGCCCACCAATACTGATCAAGATTTAGCATTCACAGTTGTGCGATTGTCAATTATAAAGCAATTATTGCGCATATCTGAGGCACCGTAACAACACGTCGATGTTTTGTGTGTCTGCCTTTATACTAGAAGAGGCACACACAAGTAACTCTAAGGACGGCAGCGTTTATCGCGCTGCGCTGACAGTGCAACGCGATGTTCAAAAAGGTAAGTGTTTCCAACGCCTTGCTATGACGAGAAGGTGGTGACACCTGCCCGTTGTCTTGCTTTCTACACCTTATCAACTCCGAGATTCGCGCGCATCTTTCTCCGCGGGCGCGCACACCTTCGTTTTCGAAGATAACTGCCAGATGGCGCTCGTGTCTAACGTGCTTCGATGTGCTCCTTCGCCTCCGCTACACGCTCGAGGCGCTCTAAAGCAGCGCCTCCAGGATACTATACACCGACTTTCTTGCGCAGACCATCATATGAACGTTTTGTTTACTTTCTCCAGACGCAAGACTACCGTCTTTCGACGACATTTGCAGTGTAACATGCACTCAGGCCAATGTTTTTCATGTTCCGTAGATTTGCAGGAGGAAACGTAATAAGAAAACCCGTGTCGGCCATAGGCGTGGAAAATCGCGCAGTTAGAGTGCTTGGAAGCGTTGAATAATGTGGCAGTATTCTATGCGTAGCTCCATGTCTGGTTGTTCAACCAGTCTCTTGAGTTTCGACGCATTTTTTTATTTTATCGTCGCGATGCGCAAAAAAATTACACGAAATTCAAAGGTACAGATAAAGAATTACAAACGATGCTTCCAAACTTCTGTAATTGCGTGGGTTGCGCGATAAAATAACCTGGTAAATAATTTCTATAAGGTGGCATGCGGTTTCAAATATTGCTAAAAATTTCTCTAAAGTAATCAAGAACATCACACTAATCGACTTGCAAATCAAAAGATTAGCTACATTATTTTGAGCGCAGCTTCAGGGGCCATGTTTCAAGGATTCAGATTGATTCTTGCAGCCACACACCAAAGAATATGACAGCGCTTTTTATACCATGAGAATTCCGCCTAAGAAACTCACGTAAAAATAACTTGCGAGGAGGAAAGCACCAAACCTAGAAGAAAAAAAATGGGCAGATCCCACGTACAGTGGGACCCAATGATATGCGAAGCACGAATCAGAAAGATTGATAAGTCACTTTGAAATCAGCACAACGTTACGAGGTGGAGGTAAATGTGGCCGTACATGACTTCCGTGTCATGATTAGCAAGTTCGAATGTGTCCTTTACCTTCATCCACTATTCACGTCACGTGATGCTAAATTTAGTATATGTGGAGCTAGCGAAACGGCGCGAGCACGCTGTGAGTGTGGTATCTTGTCATGTTCTCAGATGACACGCGTGTCAGGATAATTATGTTTGCGCCAGTCATATACTTCGTCATCCATGGAAGTCACCTAACACTATGGAGGCGGAAATGTTGTAGGCCCGGCTGCTCAGATTTGGGTGCACGTTAAAGAACCCCAGGTGGTCTAAATTTCCGGAGCCCTGCACTACGGCGTCTGTCATAATCATATAGTGGTTTTGGGACGTTAAACCCCACATATCAAGTCACCTAACACTAAATTCGGTATATGTGAAGCTAGAAAACCAGCCACGAGTGCATCATGAAGGGCCCAATATACTCCAATGTAACGTTGATGCGTGCGCACGCTGGGCCCAGTGAAGCTACGTTAGCAAAACGCGAGCACACTATTGTCTGACGCCAGGCGCGACGGGCGCGACCAGCGTCCGTTGGCACGGCCTGACGGCAACCAGCGCGAAATGCGACATGCAGCATTTCGCGCCGATGCGTTAACCAGAAAACATTGCGTCTCCTTCTTTTCGTGACAGAGGGATGCTGGACGCGCTAAAACGCGCATGCTTCAAAACAAAGCAGCGCGACGCGTGCATGCGAGTATATGGCAGGGCCGGTGCCTGGCGTGGCAACGCCAGGTTGATCCGACGAAATGAACGCCGGTGGGCACGCGCACCGATTCACGTCCAAATGTATTGGCGCCTTGACTGTAGCACGTAGTCATGTTCTCACAAGACACACATCTCATGATTATCATGCTAGCAACAGTCACATACCTTCGTCATCCATTCGCGTTATGTAATACCAAATTTGATATATGTGACGCTAGCGAAACACCCGCGAGCGAAGCATGAGCGTGGCATGTAGTCATGTTGTTACATGACACGCATGTCAAGATTTTCATGTTAGGGTCTGTTGCTTGTGATCGGCGTGCAATCATGTCATGACAATCATAAAATTCATGTCATGATTTTCATGTTATGACTAGTCAGATGTGTTCTCCATACAGTCATGTCATGCCCTACCAAGTTTGGTACTGATACCATTATCGAAGTGGCCAGGACAGCTAAAGGTCGTTGGCAGCTGGGTAGATATCTAGATACGCCCAAAGTCGCCGAAGTTCACTAAGAAATGCTTCGCATTTAAAAAAAAAAATGGCAGCATATCCACGGAGTGAATCCTGGAGAGTGGGGCGAAGCATTCGTCCGTCCATACGTCCGTCTGTGTGACCGTCCATGCGTCTGTTCGTGCGCCCGTCCCTGCGTTCGTTCATGCATCCGCCCCTGCGTCCATTCATGCGTCCATTCATGCATCTGTCTAGGGGTCCGTTCGTCCATCTATTCAACACTCCAAGTCCCACCATCTCGCATCTTTTTATCATATATTCCCCATATAGAAGCACCGCCATTCAGTGGACATTCCTAGGACTAAACGAGAGGTGGCACACGCACATTTTCTTACAGCTTGCGCTTCGGGTCTACTTCCCACCTTCAACCACCTTGAGTTCATGGTATATACTAGTTCACTGTATTCATGGCACTGCGGCCCAATGCTCGCTAAACCTTTCTAAAACCAAGGAGGTTACGCCCAGCGAGTATAACGTAGCAACATTTTCCGGGCAGATAGAGCTCAATGTACATGCCAGTGGCTGTTAACGTGAAATGAGAGACAGGAGGATTCAGCTTTCATTTTCTTACGGCTTGCGCTTCGTATCTGCTTCCCCCTTTAACCACCTTGAATTCATTCATGGTATATACTAGTTCATTGTATTCATGGCCCTGCGGCTTAACGCTCGCTAAACCTTTCTAAAACTAAGGAGGTTACACCCAGCGAGTATAATGTAGCAACCCTTTCTTGTCCAATAGTGCTCAATGTATATGCCATTGGCTGCTAATGGGGATCACAGCGTACGCGTTGACTAAAAGCCGAATGTTCCTGTCTCTCATTCTCCATTAGCAGCCATTGGCATGTACATTGAGCACTATTGTTATTGCTAAACAACGCACAGAAGAAATCTCTCACCGGCACCACCTTGGAGGTCAAATGTTATACCTATTTTGGGTATGTGCCACTGGTGGTTACGTACTACGAGGGATGCACAAGCCACGCCATAAGGAGCTCTCTGTCCGTAGTTGACAGACGCGTTCAATTATTTTTCCACCTGGCCTGGTTCCTATAGCCAGGTCACCTGTCAATGTCTGATTGGTGCATGTAATCACTATGTGCTTACTAATTTTATGTGTTTGTGTGTGTTAAATATGGGTGTGAGCTCTCCTATATATGCACTTCATTCTAACGCTGTAAGTTATGTAACCTTTATGAATATTGATACCTGTTGTACATATTTTCTAACATCTTCACCAAGTCTTGTAACTTCTGTACATATATCATCATGTAGATTGTCCATATTGTGATTAGTGCATTTACGTAGTATATGTACAGTTATTAGTACAACGGACTATGGACATCCTACGGACTTGGACACTTTAGTTTAAATGTGTAGTGTATGTTGTGCTTTGTCTTTTGTTTTTTATTGTGCCTGTTATACAGACGCTTGACTTTTAGGTTTGTTGCGTCCCATGAAAGAATAAACTTCTTCTAAACAGGAGCTACACCATAAGGAGCCATAAGAAGCCATAAGTAGCCTACGACTTTTTACTACGTATGGCACGATTTCAGGTGCTGCGTTAAATTTTTCCAAATGTCGATATTTATTCATTGATTCACCAGACGCAAGTCTAAGTTCCTTTTTCGGTCTTCAAAAAAGTGACTCTATTCGCATTCTGGGGCTTGATTATACTTGCTACGGCATATCAGCCTCCTTGTGGGATTCAGTAGTCGAAGATGTAAAACGACACGTCCGGGAAGCACAAGAGTATGATTTACCGATGCTCGAAAGAAGGTATTTAGCACAGACGGTGTTTTGCGGCCGTGCATGGTATATATCTCATGTCTTACAGCCCCCATTACAAATCACCAGGTCGTTGCAATCCCTCATTGGCTCTTTTTTCTGGTCGGGTGGAACAGAGATGGTTTGCCGAGCAGCTCTTGGGCAACCGAGAAACTGCGGTGGATTCGCATTCCCATCCGTCTCTGTTCGCTGCCGGCTACTTGCCCTACGATTCTTACTTCGGTTGTTGCATGGTGATCAGTGCCCCGCGCGTGATCTTGCCTGCTATTTCTTAGGCACCAAGTTACGCTATTTACTACCAGATGCACGGCTTAATTCTGCACGGCAAACACTTCACGTACCTGCATTTTACTCAACGGAAGTAGCATTTTATTGACACGCGCAGCAGGTTTGTCCCGACGTGGACATTCTTGAAAGCCGCATTTTAGATACAACGGCGGCTCTTCTGCTTCCTCTGGTTCCTCCAGCCCGTCTAGCACGATCGAGACATGTCTCGTGGAGCGCGATAACGGCATCGTTTTTGCCTGGTCACCTCCGTGACTTTATGTGGCGTCTTGGATGGAGAGTACTCCCAACACGGGACAGACTGGAGAGGTGGGGCATGGTCCCATCTTCCACTTGCCCTAACTGCCCGTTACAGGAGTCTAACCAGCATATGCTGCAGCAATGTGTCATTGCAAAGGTGTTTTGGAAGTCAGTTAACACTAGTTTTCGTGGCCTAGGTGTTAATCGCTTTGTAACATCTGGTCGCTGCTTGCGTAGTCGCTTTGCACGCCTTCTAATAGCTGCGGGAGCTTTTTGTTTATGGCGTAATGGGTGCGAAGCTGTTGCGGCAGGTCATCGTCGTCGTGCTCTTTTTCCGATTCTGGAACGCCTCTACTCTGAACTCTTATCGTTTCTGTCGGAGGAATTGTTCTTCCTTGGGGAGGACGAATTTCTGCGACAATGGTCGTGCCGGTTTCTGTCTGTAGTTGGCAGACGCGTTCGATTATTCTTCCACCTGGCCTGGTTCCTATAGCCAGGTCACCTGTCAATGTCTGATTGGTGCATGTAATCACTATGTGTTTACTATTTTTATGTGTTTGTGTGTGTTCCATATGGGTGTGAGCTCTCCTATATATGCACTTAATTCTAACGCTGTATATTATGTAACTTTTATGAATATTGATACCTGTTGTACATATTTTTTAACATATTCACCAAGTCTTGTAAATTCTGTACATATATCATCATGTACATTGTCCATATTGTGATAATAGCATTTATGTAGTGTATGTACAGTTATTAGTACAATGGACTATGGACATCCTACGGACTTGGACACTTTAGTTTAAATGTGTAGAGTATGTTGTGCTTTGTCTTTTGTTTGTTATTGTGCTTGTTATACAGACGCTTGTCTCTTAGTTGCGTCCCATGAAAGAATAAACTTTTTCTAAACAGGAGCTTCGCCCCTAAAATTGCCAGATACCACGTACAGAGGGAATAAATGATATGCGAAGCATGAATAGGAAGGTTCATATGTCACTTTATAGCAGCATAACGTTATGAGGCTAACTCAAATTATGTCGTACATCACTTCTATGTCAGCATTACATGTTTGCAACTGGTATTTGCATTCGTCGTTTGCGACAGGCGGAGGGAAGGCGGAAAGATTTAGCGGAAGGACGCGGAGGTCAGCCAGTTCTTAGATCGGCTGGGTACCCTGTGCTGGGGAAAGGGGTGAGAGGAATCAAATATTATAGAAGAAAAATGTTGCAAAGATAGAGAGAGAGAAAATGCAAGAAAATACAAAACAGGAATGTGTGAGCACGCAAAAGCGAGCTCGCAAAAGCGTATCATGTAGACTTCTTTTACATGACTATGCTGACGTGGCCCAATCGTTTTCTTATCGGTCATTGTGCTGGGCGTTTGTTTACCATTAGTAAATCTTGTTCTCTGTCCCGCAGCAAGCACTCGCACGCTGTATCCGAGAGTCGTACATTTTTTCGTTTCTTTTCATTATATTTTTTTTACTACATTGCTAACGCGCGTATGTGACAACGTGTTTACGGAACCAGGCAAACACACGCTAAGTCATTTTTGTAAGCAAACAAGTAAGACAAGTACTAAAAAGGCTTCGGAAGAAAGTGCTTGATAACAACAAACGCCAGCAGTCTCGAGTCGGCCGCAATAGACACTTGCCGTTTGTGAAGAATATTGTGCGAGAGTTGACCCCTGGACATAACCACCACGGTAAGCTAGTCGTTATTGTGCTTGACCTCTGACTCACACGTCAGGGGAATGATTCCCGGCTACGATGGCCACAATTCTTTGGGGCAGAATGCTGAATGTTCATCAACGTAAACTGAGGAAATCATAAAAAAGGAGACTGGATGGTGAAAAGTTCCTGAGCCCTCCACCATGGCTTCCCTTCATAATCACGTAGTGTTTAGGAGGCCTAAAACCGCACCAGTTATTATTGCATCTTTTACCTCAATAAGGGCACGCACAAGGATACAGACACCAGAACAGGGAATCGCACAGACCAAGAGCACCTACTCGCAACTAAAGTTTTATTAGAAAGAAAGGTAGGTACATATATATTACTTCCGTCACATGGCCTGGCAAATGAAACAACAGAAAATAAAGAAAAAACAAAATTGGTGTTATAAAACACTGTCTCAGATCAGATTCTGAAGGTGTTGATGAAATATGAAAATTCTTTTTCTGTTAACGGGATAGGAGGTGCGCTTACACATTTCTTTCCGCTTCTCGAAATGTGAACCACCTCTGTCATTAGCACTCTCAGGATATGATCTGAGGCACGTGTTTTATAGCCCCATTTCTTTTTTTTGTTTTTTTGGCTGTTTCCCTTGCCAGGTCGTGTGACGCAAGTAATATTCAGTACCTACTTTTCTGTCGAGAAAACTTGAGTGTCGAGTAGGCGTTCTTGGTCTGTGCAATTTCCTGTTCTAGTGTCCATGTCCGTGTGCGTGCTTTTACTCAGTTCAAAATGAACCACTATTAACTAGCCCAATTATTTGTGCTACTTCAGTTATTATTTCCTCGGGACGTTGCGCCTAATATACTTGAAAAGTAATGGTATGTCCCACATCATGTCACAATGAGTGAATGAGTGATTGATTGAGTGAGTGAGTTAATGATTGAGTGAATGAGTGAGTGAATGAGTGAGCGAGTGAGTGAGTGAGTCAATAAACTTTTTTTTGGTCAGGCAAAACTCGACAAAACACGCACCTGGCTAATCCCTCGACGGGGTCGACAAGCCTAGCCTACTTGCTCGATCACAGGCACGCTGGACGGCCAGGATTTGGTCTTCGAAGAGCAGACTTCGCAGGAGCCTTTCCACTTTTCCTTGCTGAACGTCGGGCTCAGTGACCCGCAATACCAGAGCACGTGAGGCAAAGTAGCAACCTCGCCAAAAGCTGCGCAAGAACTATTCGTGTAAATTTTCGGATAGATGATGTTGAGGAACGCAGGATTAGGGTAAGGGTTGGTTTGCTGGAGTCTAAGGGTGAACGCCGGTGATCTGCTTAGCTTAGAATGAGGTGGAGGGCAGAACCCTCTCTCTAAAAAAGAATCTTGTTATCTCTTTTTGCGTCTTAGGAGCGTCCCTGTGTCCAGGAGGAAAGTCGCCCGATCGGAAGGCAGCGTGGTTGGTATAAGCCACAAGCAGCCTCGAGGGCAGACTCGTTAAGGTGTATAGGAATCATCGAGTAACTATACAGAGTGCACGCACTTGGATGTATGATGAATAATGTCTGGATTTTTTCACCAAAAACTACTTTATGTTTATGAGAGACACCGTAGAAGAATGCTCACGAAAACTTTGATCATCTGGTGTTCTTTAGCGTGCGCTCTCATCGCACATTACGAGGGCGTGTACAATGCAGCCTCCACCGACCCTCGACCGCGACAGCCAGTATCGAACTCGTGACCTTCGCGTCAGCAGCCGAGCAGCCTAACCACTACTCCACCGTGGTGAACAGTGTATGATGAACTGTTTTCTTAGACATACAAACACAAAGCTAGAATTACCTATACCATCTTGTGTTGAAAAACAAATGGTGTAACACTCAGGTTAGAATTGCCGAACGGAATGGTTTTCGTCCATATTAAAAACTATTGCATTCTAGAATCAACGCTCCTTAAGTCATAAAGTACGTACAAAAAACACAGAATATTCACGGAGTAAACAATTATGAGGGGGACGAAGCGTCTATCTATCCATCCATCCATGCATCCGTGCGTCCGTTCGTCCTTGCTACACCCACGACAGGCCTTTCCCTGCAGTGGGCATAGTCCAGCTGATCATTATGAAGATGACAAAGCTCCTTTCGTAAAGTCTCTCGGGAGACTTTACCAAGAGGCTTGTACTTTATGCAGAGGCTTGCCGCCGCTGTGACGGAGGTATTCGCGATGGAGTTTATCTTGTTGTTATGACGAAAGCATCATTGATGTAGGGCCCATTCAATCACACTGGCTTCTTTGGTGAAATCCCCTACTGTTGCCGGTGGATTTCTCACTAACCCAGCAAAAAGTTGCTACTTCACTTCTCGCATGAGGCACCGTAACTAACTGTCTTCTGGAATCTCGGATTCAGCCCTGTGCAAAAGACAGGCCATGTCCTCGGTGAGCATAGCAACGCTTTCGTTTGGTTTCTGGATGCGAGCTTCCAGGAGAGTAAATGTGCTGAGCAGCTGGGTGCTGAAATCGTCCCACGTAGCGGAACTTTGTTGCTGGTTGATATATCATGGTTGCGGGGTTCTTTTTAGTATAGAAGTACACACTCGAAAGCTTGTCTACCGGGATTGGCCCACTGGTTCTACCTTAAACACTGTTCAAACTGGTCCAGCCAATCTTGGGCATCTTTAAAGGCATCACCATGGAAGCAGTCGGGAATTATAGGATTCTGCAGTGTCATATGTGTGTTGGAGATGCCGTGGACACGGTGGTTGGCGGACGATTGCTGGAGCGTTCCGGTAGGGGATGGAGCTTGAGCGCCAAACCTGGTAGACGATGACTGAAATGGTGCACTGGTGTTTCAATACGTAGTGGCATTTCCTACCTCGGTGTTCGGCCCCGCGTACGAGTGCCAAGCATGAAGCTTACCTATCACCTCCACCAGTGTGACGACACGGGATCGACGATCAAAAGGTGAGGGCGACAAACACATAGGCTATATTGCTTGTTTGTCGCCTAAAAAATCTTGGCTCATACCCACCTTGTAAAAGAAATTCAAACACACGACTTCTTAAAAGAGAGAAAAACCAGATAAGAACGAGATAAAGAATAACGTAAATTAAAAAGAAAATAAAAAGAAATTGAAAAGAGCAAAAGGATTCGTCAAATCAGCTTTAAAAATAGCAAGAATAGCAAACAGGCTTTACCAGATTCTACAAAAATGCAGCCACGGCTTCATCAATTTCTTTTTCGAGATGCTTCTTGATATGTGGGGTTTAACGTCCCAAAACCACCGTGAGATTATGAGAGACGCCATAGTGGAGGGCTCCGGAAATTTTGACCACCTGCGGTTCTTTACCATGCACCCAAATCTGAGCACTCGGGCCTACAGCACTGCCACCTCCATCGAAAATGCAGCCGCCGCAGCTGAGATTGGATCCCACGACCTGTGGGGAGTAGCATCTTTGTCCTCGCCCCTGGCATATACGTGCGGCAATATTATTAGTCACCAGTAATTGCAATGTTTCATGTTACAAAGATATTTCTCTAACATTGTTCTCTCATTTGACGTCACTACCGAATTCACCTTGCCCGACTACTAACCGAACATTAAAAAAAAGTTATTTTATCTCCTCACAGAAGTAATGTGCAAGAAATATAGTTGAATGTGTGAGAAAGAGCACTTCATATCGTATTTTTTCACTGAAACAGAAAGTGTTAGCTACATACAGGATTTTGTTTCTTTTAAATATAGAGATACTTTTTTATAAAGATGCCATTACAGTCAGGCACCATCGTCGTTGAAAATGAAAGCTAAATTGAGGCGAAAACATTTCGTTGCTCGTAAAATCAAACCGAAGTGAGCCATTTGCAAGAAATGCTTAATTGTTGAGTTATCTATGTGAGGACGGTCACTTATTTAGAAAAACAAGATTTTGTGGCTATTAAGAAAGGGAAGGAAGAAAACCACCCCTTTCTAGCATGAACCCACAAGAAAATCCGTACGAATTTTTCCGAAAGGAAAGCCTCTCAGTTGCCCGAAAATTTGCCCTGGTCCAGTGTCTGAAACCGGGACAAAGGGCTATCCGGGGTGGTCACTCTTTCAACTGAGCCGACCCGGAAGTTAGCAATTGACAGCCATTTCAGCACAAACCTCAAAAGTGGCACGTCAATTGAAATATTTATCATAGGCCTTGAAAGATCGATGATAAGTATTTCATGATATGAACTGTGTGTAGACAGCCTGTACATGTCAGTAGAATAAGTAGATCATGCTTATAATTATCATTTTTTTCATGGTATTTAATGAAGGACTTGCGCAATAAAGACAATATCAAGCGAACAAAAGTACAATCAAATCGCGAAAGCAAGCGCTCAAGCGTTACTCATAAACGCTGAATGGCTAACACAGCGTGAGTTCCTCACATGGAGAGTTCTTCACATCGTGTTATACAAACAAAAAAGGGGTGAGGTCAAACAGTTCTCTAAGACGGTGTACCAGTCCTGTCTAAAGTCTAGCTCGTCGTAAACGTTTTTTAGGTGGATAGCCATTTGAATGAAGTGTGCGCTTGAAGAGGGGGTGGGCTCCGCATTGCGGTCTTGCATTCGTGTCTTCTACAAGCTGGACATACCCATGAGGAAAAACATATCATATGGTACTTCATCAAGCGCTGCTGGTAGAAGATAATGTATTGTGTGAGAATCAATGACGAAACGTTTTTTCAGTGCTCGCTAAAGAACATCCCAAAACAGTATGGCATCTTTGCAGCTAACAAAGCAATGTTTAATCGTTTCCGGCACATCACATAGACGGCAGTTAACAGACGGAATGAAAATACCCTTTCTTTCTAACCATGTGTTTACAGCCAATGTTTCAGAGTGGAGTTTATAGAAGAATGTCTTTGAATTCGGTGGAATGTACATTTTGCGCACTCGCTTCAACACATCGTGGCCTGGAAGATTGGAGTACAGTGAGCGGTACAATGGAGGTGGGAAGAGTGTACTCAGTAGGTCCTTATACAGCACCTTGCGCGATACTGTGTACAGGTATTCTACAGAAAAGCGAGCTTTAAGGAACTGAACTGCGAGGTAAACTTCCTGCATGAATCCCCACAAGCATGGGCGTTCGGAGAAGTTGGATAAAACAATTAAATCTGGTAAACAATCAACAAGTGTAACCTGCAAGAAGGAACGGATTACAGGATGGGAATCGCCTCGAAAAAAGAAGAATCGGGACACTATTTGCCATAGGTAAAGGTGTTTTAGCCCTAACCCACCCTCACTAACTGGCTTGAATACATTATCACGAAGCATGGGCTCAAAAGTCGACGACCACATGAAAGTAGCGAAAATCCGATGAAAGCGTTGTATATATTATTTTGCGCAATGAATAAGTTGCAATACATAATAAAGCTTCGTCGCTAAGAAAGTATTGTTAGCTTCAGCTCTCTCAAATATCGAAAGTCGATAGGGAAAAAATGCTTGGGCCTGTCGTTCAAGCTTAGGGACGTGTTCCTTTCAGTAATGCGCACTGAATCTATATGCATGCAATGGTACACCGAGGTATGTTGGAGGAGTTCTTGTCCAATTAATCCCTGCAAAGTGTTTTGGTGTGCTACCTCACAAGCCAAACCACAGTCCTAAACTTTTAGAGGCATTTAAACGAGCTCCTGATATTACGCCAAACTTTTCAATAGTATATACCACATTTTCGACACTTGGTTTATCTGTGCAAAAGAATGCGACGTCGTCTGCATAAGCCAATACTTTAACCTCACTGCCTTAGATACTAAAGCCACGAATGCTACTCGACTGTATTATGCTTAATCACAGTGGTTCTAGATAAAGTGCAAATAAAAGAGGTGACATCGGGCATCCCTGTTTTACAGAAGAGCGAATAGAAACTGGCTTGGGGAGTTGACCATTAACCATCAGACGAGTTGAGCATTCATTATGGCATAGTTTAACGCGTTTAACAACAACTTTGCCAACATTAGCTTGTTCAAGAAGAGAAAAAAGGAAGGAATGACGAACACGATCAAAAGCTTTTGCAAGGTCTACCTGTAGCATTGCAAGATGTTCTTGAGAACCATGACAGTATTGAAGCACTGTTCGAGCGACATGTATATTGGTTTGTATGGATCGACCTCTGATCCCACATGTCTGATGAGACCCAATGAGGGTCGACAACGCAAATTGCAACCTATTTGCTAATACATTTGCGAAAATTTTGTAGTCCACGTTTGACAGCGATATTGATCTGTAGCCCTCGACGAAGCGAAGTTTTTCCTTGTCAGTTGTTTTCGGTATTAACACAGTGTGACTTTTGCAAAAAGATTGTGGGAGTGTATCCATGCCATAACTCATCTGAAAAATATTCAGCAATATAGGAGCAAGTGTGTTTTTGAAAGCTTTGTAAAATTCGCCTGAGATGCCATCGGGGCCCGGTGTTTTCAATGAAGGCAAGTTGTCGATTGCCTGCTCGATTTCCTGTATAGTAATGGGCCCAATAATGACTGCACGATCATTTTCCTTCAAGGGGTTCACAAGAGAAACAAAACTAGCCTTGAGGTGAGTGTCAAGATCATCAGAGGGAGAGCTAAATAAGTTGTTATAGTACGTTTCGAACGCCAAAGAAATGTCTCCGTTATCTGTTATGAGCACATCGTTAAAGTACAAGTCTGAAATAACTTTAGAAATCGCATGGCGTTGCTCATCAAGTAAATATTGGCGCGTCGGTTGCTCAGAATTTAAAGTGCGCTGGTTCCGAGATCTAATACGTGCCCCTTGGTAGCGAGCAGCATCATATCTCTGTAGTTGGCACTTAATATTCTCAATGTCTTTGATGTACTTTCCCGGCATTTCGCATTCCATCTCATAAAGATTACAAAGACTTTTAACAAGTATCTTTTCATCATTCTTTCCATAGAAAGACTTAACAGCCCCAATTTCTAAAGCTATAGCACGGACTTCTTGTTTAAAAAGCTCCCAAGCAGCGAGGATATGAAAACCAATAAAAAAAGATTGCCTCAATGCCATCTGGACACGATTCATGAATTCTTGATCACAGAGGACCTTCGCATTCATTTTCCAGAGGGCCCACTGGGGACAGAATTGTTTGTGACGATTTTCACCAATTTGCGCTATGACAATACAAGGGTCTGAGAATGATACAGCTTCGGTCCTACAGGACATTTTACGAGATAGGAGTGATGAGGACACGTAAATGCGATCAAGGCGAGCATGAGAGCTGCCTTGTACTCTTGTATATGCTGTTTCCCGATTCGAGACCCCGATGTCAATTAGTCCTGCACTATCTACAATACCGGATAAAAGCTCACCACTCCTGTCTCTCTTTCCAGACGAATTATAACGATTAATAGCTTCACATACGCAGTTGAAATCTCCCATAAGTACCATGCATCTGTCGACGTCAATTAAATTACGCACTTTTTCAAATAACTCGAGTCGTTTCGGAACAGCATTATAATTATCAATACAATCGATGTAAAAGTTGTGAGAAGAAAACAAAGAATTTGCAAAAGAGAGTATGATATTCTTTGTTTGTTTGTTTGTTTTTCCTTCAATATATGGCATATACCTACTCTAGTGGATTGGTCAAGGATACGAATTCAAAAAAAAATTAGAACTCTGTCTGTTTGAAGAATGTCAAGCGATTGAAAAATAAAATATAAAATTGTAATAACACTTAATACTATAAATTAAGGTTACATGTATTACTATATTGGCCTTGCCTTCTAAACTGTCGTATTAACGTGATGGTAGCGATTTTGAAGGGATTAGTTTGATTCCATGTCTTTTATCAACAAAGGTTTATGAATAGAATAATAAAATGCTACTTGGGTAGTAGTTTTAATGAATTGCATGACGCATGAGAGGCATCCATGTGACAGTATCCCAAATGTGAGGCGCGGAAAATAAGATCAATATCTGCAGGTATGGTTAGGCCTATTTTGAAGGAAAAGTCTTGAGTAGTTATGTTCTAATATTAGAAAATGGGCGATATGACAAGATGTAATGTGCAGTATTTCTAATTATCCGCAAAAATGGAAGACGGGCATTATTGTAAGACGAGCCCTGTGTAAGTACAAATTTAATGGGGGCACACGGGATCGGTTTGATATAATTAGATTTATCTATATTGTGGCACAGGCACACTCTGGGCGATTGGCCAAGAAAAAGTACCGCAAGCTTTCAATGAGCAATGTAATACTTCATCTACAAATCATCACCATCATCATCATCATCATCATCATCTGCCTCGAGTCGTCTGAGGTGAACGCTTAAGACACCATATGACTTTTTTTGTTCTTTTGAAGAAGGAGTGAGGAAGTTAATAAAGGTGAAAGCACAGACACCTAACAACGTGACCATCTATTCCTTTTAGCATTTCTTGTATTAATAATTCTCTTGGGCAGTCATTTATCGGTTTTCAACGCAACGCAGCAACACGGATTTGAAAGAATCTGTTCGCGAATCCACGAAACTGAAGCCTGCTAATTTTAATAATCAATAATAGGAACCACCCCGTTGTCACCCCCTTCTTGAAAGATGAAATACTGAATTGAAAGAATTTTCTACTGTCAATACAAAAACTAAAAGACGTATCAGCAATTACACAGCTAGCAGTGTAATAAAACCGTAACAATGCGGATTGAAGGAAAAGTCGTGGAGGTGAAAACGATGCAGTCAGCAACAGCTATGAAAAGAAAACCAGTGGTTCGTAAGCAGCACATGTGCTGAAGGGCACTAGCCTAAATGAAGCTGGGATTTTAGGGCCAACATAGCAAACATAAGCAGGTGGGCAAAAAAAGTGAATTCCTAAAGCAGGATAGTTGGGAAAGTGGGCGGAAGTAAAGAAAAAAACTGCAATAATAATGTTACTAAGCGACAAGGTACAAAAACTTTCGCTGTATAAAGTTCTTTTTTTAAGTTTCATGTATACAGTTTTTTAAAGACAAAAGTGACATATTTTCGCCAAGATATGACAAATAAAAAGACGCATACACAGAAGGCAAAAAAAAAAATTGGCAGCATATCCACGGAGTGAATGATGGAGAGTGGGGCGAAGCATTCGTCCGTCCATTCGTTCTTGCTTCCGTCCGTCCAAGCGTCCGTCTGTGTGACCATCTATGCGTCCATCCGCCCGTCCGTGCGTGTGTCTGTTCGTGCGTCCGTCCCTGAGTTCGCCCATGCATCCGCCCCTGCGTCCGTTCATGCGTCCATCCATGCATCTGTCTGTGTGTCCATTCGTCCATCTATTCAACACTCCAAGTACCACCATCTCGCATTTTTTCATCATATATACCCCACATAGAAGCACCGCCATCCAGCGGTCATTCCAAGGACTAAACGAGAGGTAGCACACGCACCCTTTCTTACGGCTTGCGCTTCGTGTCTACATCCCACCTTTAACCACTTTGAGTTTATGGTATATACTAGTTCACTGTATTCATGGCACTGCGGCTCAACGCTCGATAAACCTTTCTAAAACTAAGGAGGTTACACCCAACGAGTATAACGTAGCAACCCTTTCTTGTCAGATAGTACTCAATGTACATGTTAATGGCTGCTAATGGTGATCGCAGCGTGCGCGTTAACTAAAAGCCGAGGGCTCCTGTCACTCATTTCCCAGTAACAGCCATTGGCATGTACATTGAGCACTATTTTTATTGTTCAACAAGGCATCGAAGAAGTGTCTCATCAGCACTACCTTGGAGGTCAAAATATTATAGTTGTTACATACTACAACGGCTACGAGCGATGAACGGGTGCCGCTACAAAGAGCTTCGCCCCTAAAAATTCTCCGTCACTGAGAGTTGAGCTTACGATTTTTCTGCCCACGTCAACAAAGTCTGCGATGGGAACACGGGGTACCCCACAGGGAGCAGTGTTATCACTGCTCCTTTTCAACATTGCTTCGATGCGCCTTCCAAGCGAATTGGGCAGGGTGGAAGGCACACAACACGCAGTATATGCCGACGATATTACAATCTGGACCACTGAAGGGAGCCTTGGTGAAATGCAGGAACGCCTTCAGCAGGCCGCATCCATAGTCGTGGCGTATGCCAACGATTGTGGACTCCAATGTGCTCCAAACAAATCAGAGCTTCTGCACGTTAGAGCGAAGCCAAGAGATAAGTCAGCCATACACATCTCCCTATTCCTAGCCGGATCCTCTACTAGCCGGATCCTCTACGCCGTCCCATACTTTCGCACTAACAAGCAAGAAGACGAAAGAATAGATGCCATCATTCGTAAGGCTACTAAACGAGCTCTGGATCTCCCGGTGGCCACTTTCAACGCCAAACTGAGGGCATTAGGTGTGCTCAACCCCTACCAGGAGTTGCGGGAGGCCCACCTTATGAATCAATATACGCGACTCGTGCAGATGGCTCCCGGGCGCCGCCTGCTAAACCGCTTACATATACAGCACACTTGCACTGCAGAGAAGGCGGAGCGTATTCCGGAACAGTGGCGGCATATGCTCTCGGTCGCTCCACTCCCCAGTAACATGGATAAGCACACGCACAAAAGCAGAAGACAGGCGCGGGCTCGGACGCTTGAGAGGCAATACGGCTCCCGACCTGGTGTATTCTACGTAGATATAGCAGGGCCTTCGCCCACGGGATTTTACACGGCCTCTGTAGTTCACCGGGAAAAGCATGTCAATGGGCTCTCGTTCTGAGCACAAAATCCAGAGCGCGCTGAGGAAGTCGCGATAGCGCTTGCTTCTGCGGACCCCAACTCGAAAGTTATCATCACGGACTCCCAGAAAGAATGTGCTCATTACTTGGTAGGAGAGATATCCCCCCAGCCAGCCAAATTCTAAAACGGGCTCTCGCTGATCCAGCCCCGAAACGCATCGTATGGGCTCCTGGCCATCAGGGCTTACGAGGTGATGAGGCCGCTGACGCGGCCGCCCGAGCGCTTACCCACCGGGCTCCTCACCTTGGCTCTTATGACTCGGAGGCCAATACACCGCTGCTGCGGTTCAAAGAAATTCTGACCTATTATCGCGACACTCACCGCCTTTACCCGGCTCCTGCAAAGGGGCCGAGTAAGGCGGAAGAGCGAACTCTAAGGCGCCTGCAGACAGGTACTCTGCTCTGTCCTGCAATCCTAAAACATTTCGATGCGAACACAGATGGGCGGTGCCCAGACTGTGGGGAGACGTGTGATATCTTCCACATGGTGTGGGCATGTCCGAAAAATCCCCACCTACCCCCTTCCCCTACCCCTTCCTGAGAGGCATGGGAGACTGCCCTCCTCAACTGCTCACCACTAGAGTCTCAACGGGCTCTGGTGACACGGGCGCGAGTAGGGGCCTCGTCATGCGGTGTCCCGGACTAAGGACGCCGACCATGTAGCGGGGTCATGCCTTGGCCCCGTACCTCTCTCTTTTATAATAAATGTTTTCATCATCATCATCAAAGTCTGCGAACGCTTCACACTGCGCCAAGGCCGCTTCCACTCAAAGTATTAGGAACGCGCTTTAGGAATTCAACACTCTCTTTTCCTAGCGTGTTTTATGTAGTGAAGAATTGCACCACGTCCATGACACCATGGATTATTTTTTCAACGCCTCTTTTCTACGCGTCATTTCCATTCGGTGCTTTTCCAAAGGCAGATGTGCAGTTTTGTCGGTGCAATAACACAACAACCGGTGGTGACATCAGCCCTAGCGTCGACTTCGCTAAAAGCAATCATTCATACCCAGAATAACTCTACGCGGCCAGACTGTACTTCACGTTCTCTACTCACGATTACACCGCGAAAAATCGCAGACGGCCAACAGCGTAGACGAGATGCGTGTTGCGTTTCTTTCTGATCGGGTATTGGCGTTCAATACTCTAACAGTCCGCAAGTAGGTGACCTTAGCCCCAAGTCCGTCATCCATTTAGTGGCGGCTGTGGTGTCTGCAGCTACCACTAGCATTTATGACCAGAAAAGTTAGTATTTATGACCAGAAACTAAGCAATCAACATAGATCAATTTAGGATATATGGTTAGGTCTCAAACAACATGAGGTAATTTGCAAGGTCTGTTATACGAATGCACAGTAAACATTCAGCATCGTCTGTAAGAACGAGTTTCACTTTCATGTTATGCCGATTTCTATGAAGGAGGGATCATTCATGTTTTTCATAGGATAAGAAACTTAATCCAGCTCAACAAGGTCAGAGCCTTATGTAATAATTATGCTAACGAAATGTTGAGCTTGCTTACACCCATATCCCCACGCCGTTATAAAAGAGAATTTTTTTGCCTTGCTTAATCGACATAGTGCCAATTAAACTCGTCTGCTCTCTTACGCATTTGCCTAAGATGATTGGAAGGTAAAAGCCATATTTTTCATGTTTCTCTTATTTTAGTGTATTGATGCACTCGTCCCAAAATGAATTCTCCACATAGTGTGATTTTCTATCTCCTCAGTGATCGAAAACTTTGCGGGATCTCTGCCCTACACGGACCTCGGGGATCCACTAATTTATTACTAAATGGCGATGGTTGTGATGACCCCATTAATTTACCTCACATAGTCATCTCCCAGTTACGTTACTACGATGCCACCATGGCGTCTAATGCTTTTACTATCTGTGACGTAACAATAACATCATGAGATAAAATTGGTATACCACGATGATAATCGCATCACTCCTGTTCAGGCCCACGGTAAATTTTTGTGTTTCAAGAGGCAGCCAAAACTTCTGCCTTGATATCTACAATCAGAAAATGTAAACGCTCCTTCATGCAACCAAAGAATGGGAAGCAACGGATTACAAAAAAATCACAGAAAATCCACCGACTGAATGATGATGAGTGGGACGAAAAGTCCATTGGTTCGTCTGCACTTCCATCAATTCGTTCTTTCTTGCTCCCGTGCATCCATCCGTCCGTCCGTACGTGCATCCACTCGTCTGCCCGCGCGTCTGTCCATCCGGGCATTCGTCCGTAAGGCCATCCGTACGTCCATCCGTGCGGTAGTTCGTGCGTCAAACAAACAGACAGACAGACAGACAGACAGACAGACAAAACGACGGAAGAACACGGCCAGCGGATGATTCACTGTTTGCCGATAAAACCCTCCGAAGCTTCGCCCCACTTATCATCATTCTTTCCGTGGATATGCTGTGAGGTGGTTACTACATACACGCATACATACAGGTGCCGACCAGCCCACGCCTTAAGGAGTTTCGCCCCTAAAAACATGCATG
Organism: Rhipicephalus microplus; assembly: GCF_013339725.1. Taxonomy (NCBI): domain Eukaryota; kingdom Metazoa; phylum Arthropoda; class Arachnida; order Ixodida; family Ixodidae; genus Rhipicephalus; species Rhipicephalus microplus. Next base: position 234,567,001 of record NC_051167.1, on the reverse strand, counting down.
AGTAAAAACGACAGTGTGGCACAGGGTAGTATGACAAATGTCTCATCTCGGCTCTGTGCTGGTGGCATGTAAAAAAAGATGGTTGCAGTATTATTCAATGAAAATGTTTTTGATCTCTTCAAGTTGGTAACCCACGGAGATGTCGCACGGATGATCTACATTTTTGCTGATCGACGACGAGCGAAATGTGGAAACTACCATGCGTTTTCAAAGATCGCGGTACTTCCGTACTGCCGTATGCCGGCCGAAAAACCCTGCACTTACCCTACAATTAGGGTGATCGCCCCAGTGTTGCCAACATTGTGATGAGGTCTATCTGACGCTTCCTGTATATACACACCCATAGTACGTTGATTGGTGAATTAATGGCCTTACGTCGTCGTATTAAAAGATTAAAATGACTGCCTTGAATGAAGGCGATCCTTAAGATGACAATCTACGTTGTGCAGTACTGTTTCCTAAGTGTGAAGTTATTCACTTATGAGCATTAGGTATTTGGCAGAATTTCCTGCGTTGCTTCAGTATGTATTTGCTATGTACACTACACATTGTATATCATAAAGTGGGAACTCGTGCATGCGCACAGCGTGAGAGCAAGGAAACGAATTTTAGTCCTGTAGCATTTCGAAATCTCCTTTGTTTTTATGCGTTGGTCTTGCGTGTTCCCCATCGCAGAACTTATCGGCGTCGTTAGATGGCGGGTCGGGAACTCGCCCCGCGCTCTACAGCCGCCGCGTAACTTGCGCCACACAACAACACACCACTCTGCATAACTTTTACCAACTTACCTTTTACTAACTCACTCATCCCAACGTCTACAGCTAAAAAAACACAATGCGAGAAGTTGAAATGCTCGTAGAAGCACCATCTCTACAGAAGGCGGGGAAAAGTGCGGTACCCTTAACTCCCTCAAATATCTGCCTTTGTTTAGCGCTGTGTGGTATATGCAACCATTCGTACATTCTTGCATCAGCCACGAATAATACATTTCACTGTGAAATGCTTTAGCCATTTATTGTATTATGTTTATGTCAGTAACAAAAATAGAAAATCAATGAAACATAATTTAGAAAGGAGTCCACTTCTTGCTGAGTTTACAGATGGGACAAAGAGCAGTTGCTTCATATTCCAAAACTTTATTACGGCAGGGAAGAAATAGGAAAGAATAATCTTTGTTTCCTCTGTCTCTTCTCTCCTCCCTAAAGAGTGAGCAGGCGTTGTGCCCCTCAAGGTGGCCGTTGCCAGCTTGCTCTCTCCCTCTTTCCTCTGTGTCCTTCTGTATCTGTGTATGCAAATCAAATAATAATAATAATATTATGGCAGTACCTTTCGTGGAATCTGCACACACATTGTTTCAGCGCCTGATAGGGTGCTGAAATTGTACTTTTCGTTTGCAAAGCCTAAAGCGTCAGACTATACGTTGTTTAAAACCGGAAACATATTAAGAATTCTGTTAAAAAATACAAGTGCGGATGCGCTTATATTTGTTTTTGTGTTTGTGTGCGTGTCTGTGTTTGTGTGTGTGTGCGTGTGCGTGCGTGTGTGTGTGTGCCTGTGTTTTTGTGTGGTGCCTGTCGTGAAGGAGGGAGACGTCCGCAAGAAAATGTAATACGGACGTCAAGGTTAAATCTGACGCCAGCACTAACGCCCGTTCCGCTAACCTCAGGAAGAACTAAATATGCGGATAAAAAAAACAAGCTAGCCATACAGAGAGGCTGAACTGCGAAGAAATGAGAACAAATGCAGATCGGTTCATAGGCGAGCAACAAAAATAAAACCACCGTTCACCTTCTGACGTGTCGCGCTATAATAAACGTCCCCGCGGATAAAGTGCGGCATAGAGTCTTAAACATGACGGATATTACACTTCATATAGAATAAAAAACAAAAGGATAATTCTAAATGCAGAAGGCTTACGTTGCTTCTTGTTTGCTTCATGCATTCATGCATGGGTCATGGGGGGGTAGTGAAATATATTTTCGGATTTCTGGTACGCTTTGTTCACGCAATGGAATTGATGGCATAAATATGCCGATAGAATTGACATATATTCAGCCGAATGGAAGAGCTCAGCGAGATACGACTTTGTGCACTCCGACTTTTGCTTCGTCGTACTACCAGCATTCGTTGAATCGTAGGAATACATGCAGCTTTAATTTCCACCGCGCCAGCCTCCTAGAGCCACGACTCTCGAACGTATACGAGATATGCTTCGCGTGAGGTGTTTCTGGTCCAGCTCTAAATGAAGTAATAAGTTTTGATGCAAGATCTAGGCGCTCCCATGCGTCTGTAGTCGGCTTCATGTCTAAGCAAAGTGCGCGTATTTTTGGGACATACCGAACAAAAATTTTTGTTCGTCATAGCGTATATTAATTCATAGGGCCAGATTGCTGAAGCTGTAAATGCAGCTCATTGCACTTCCGCAAATAAGCGAAAATGTATTTGACTAAAACGCAGTATGTAATGAAAATTGAGCTGTCAATTATTCAATATACTCCCACGTGTATTCACTGGACATATATGGCTGTCACGCGGCTAGTCTCACTAAATCACCTTTATCTGAACGTGCTGGAGGAACTGGTGGTGGTTGAGAAAAGTGAAAACGCGTTGCTGGATGGCAATGCCTAGTTATTTTTCCGTGCTGCTACTTTTATTTTCTTTTAATATAGTGACGATATCCACACTTCCAGAAATTCCAAGAGTTCTTCGTATGCTGGGGACCAGCATTCGAAGAACCATGGCACACTACCTGGTAATAACATTTCTCTTGAAGGTGAAAGTCAAAATTGATTTGTTGCGTAGTGATCTGCAGTGAAACAAGGCAGATGCTTATGGTTCTATAAAAACTCACAAGACCTACGTCGCCAATATTATATTGTTCTTTTTTTCTTATGTGATTCTCAAAGATAAAAAAAGAGAAAAGTGAGCCCCGTAACTGTCTGCATGAGAGTGTGACACCTCAATAGTAACTCACGAGGGATAAGGGTAAGAAAGCATTAAAAGGGTAGAATTAAAAGGTAAATAGGTAGACAGAGGAAGCAGAGAGCAAGGTGCACGGACAGCGAACGACAGAAAACGATGGAAGTAAAGAGGAGATAGGAGAGATGGACATGGTCGCAGGAGTCCGAGGACGGGGAACCCCTCGGCGAGAGCGCTTGCCGGTGGCAGGAGAAGGCGTAGGGTGAGCCAGTCGGCCAGAGCTGCGCTGTCGTCGGAGATTGCGGGGGCACAACTGGTCGGCACAAAATTCAGCGAAGGAATCAAAAACATCTTGTTGTGACGTACTCACGTGGCGTCGCATAACCCGCAATCACCTTCTCAAAGCTAGCTTCTTGTGGAAGCATACGGGGGGGCATGCGACTCGTTCCCCACGTCATCAAATATAGCTTTATGCAGCGTCGTCGTGATGTTGCATGTCACCAGAATTTGCGACTTTTTATGACGTTGGACATTACGTCGTATTACGCCATAGCACCGCTCGGTCAAAAGTGAGCCACTCGCTCACATCGTGCAGGAGTAAGGAGAGTGCAGAAAGCTTCGTGGAGGTGAGGCAGCTACCACTCAATAGGCTGACAACGAGAAGGCAATTCGAAACGCTTCTTTACCACCAAAACTTGTTATCTCTCGCAAAAAGTATGGTCTCTGATCGATAACACAATGCATCACCAAATTTGCCTTCAGCGTTTATGGTGTGTCATCAGTTGTGTCGTCCTCATGTGTCACAAGTTGTAACGCACTACATCAGTATTTATTAACGAATTATTTTTATTTATTATACCATTATTATTTATTAACCTATTATTATTATTATTTATAACCTATTATTTCAATATGAATAGCTTGTATTATTACGATTTTTTTCACCCCACATTAGTTACTATTTTAAAGGTTGATATTTGAGTAGATCTACATTGTGGTCAACAGTTCGTATGCATGTCGTCAGACAAAGTCAATGTTGCGAGAATGAAAATATTGTTGCAGTGGCAGCTAGCGCCGCCGAAATGGAGCCCTGCGTCATCTAAGCAACTTTCAATGAAGCAAGTGTATACTCACAAGTAAAATAACTAACGTATTACAGCGAACGTCTACAAACGCAGTTCTCATGTTGTCACGTTGCCCCTTTACGTTCCAAGCAATCCTCGGAACAGACGCCATCACTCGCTATAAATGTGAACGCTAGTACGTACCGTCGTCCCCCTCACCTCAAACGCTTTGTTACCCGGACAGGAAAAAACCATAAAATTAAAGTGGTGAGTAGCCTCCTACGTACAGCAATAGCAGTCATAAAATCCATTAAAGATAAATGAAAAGGGGTATAAAACTACCCAAAGGGGAAAGTTTTCTTTGAAGAACACCAACTGGAAAAATAATGGTTGTGCACGGTAAACGGTAACGTGTATGTGTCCGAAGGGATTGGCTCAGCGAGCACGGAGTGCGCTAATGTAGGTCATTCATTGAAAGAAAACAGAAGAAAAAAATGTAAACGCTAATACTTACCCTAGTAAACCTCTGGCGCGGAGGAAGCCTCATACCTAAAGCTTTCTTTGCAGTCGTACAAGATTCATTGCTTCTACAAGGTCAATAAAAGCGTGCTGCTGGTCAAGGAAACTGAGGTTCTCGATGTTGCCGTTATCTTCGCCAACTGTGGAACACGTCATAACACCCGACACGAGTCTATTTATTATTTTCGCGATAGCATGCATAGAGTGCCAATGAAGCCATAAGAAACACATTCTAAAAAACACATTTTAAAAAAAGGAAACTGCGCAAGTTAACCACCAACGTAAAAAAATTGCACCATATCCACAGGTTGAATGATGGAGAGTGACGTGAAGCATCCGTCCGTTCAGTCGTTCTTGCTTTCGTCCGTCCATGCGTCCATCTGTGTGACCGTCCGTGCGTCCATCCGCCCATCCGTGCGTGCGTCTGTTCGTGCGTTCATCCCTGCATTCGTCCATTCATCTGCTCCTGCGTCCGTTCATGCGTCCATCCGTCCGTGCAGCCATCCGTGCATCCGTTCACGCATCTGCCTGTGTGCCCGTTCGTCCATCTAGTAAATGCTCCAAGTACCACCATCTCGCATCTTTTCGTCATATATTCCGCATATAGAAGCACCGCTATCCCACGGACATTCCAAGAACGGCTTGCGCTTCGTGTCTACTTCCCACCTTTAACCCCCTCGAGTTCATGACATATACTGGTTCACTGAATAATGGTGATGCTGCCCAACGCTCGCTAAACTTTTCCAAAACCAAGGAGGTTACACCCAGCGAGAATAACGTAGAAACCCTTTCTTGTCAGACAGTGCTGAATGTACATGCCAATGGCTGCTAATGGGGAATGAGAGACAGGAGAATTCGGCTTTGGCACACGCACACTTTCTTACGGCTTGCGCTTCGTGTCTACTTCTCACCTTAACCACCTCGAGTTCGTGGTACGTACTAGTTAACTGTATTCATGGCACTTCGGCCCAAAGCTCGCTAAAACGTTTCTAAAACCAAGAAAGTTACGCCCAGTGAGTATAACGTAGCAACCCTTTCTTGTCACATAGTGCTCATTGTACATGCCAGTGGGTGCTAATGGGGAATGAGAGACAGGAGAATTCGGCTTTGTCACACGCGCACTTTCTTACGGCTTGCGCTTTGTGTCTACTTCCCACCTTTAACCACCTCGAGTTCATGGTATATACTAGTTAACTGTATTCATGGCACTGCGGCCCCACGCTCGCTAAACCTTTCTGAAACCAAGAAGGTTACGCCCAGCGAGTATAGCCTAGCAACCCTTTCTTGTCAGATAGTGCTCAATGTACATGCCAATGGCTGCTAATGGGGAATAAGAGACAGGAGAATTCGGCTTCTAGGTAACGCGCACGCTGCGAATTTTTTTATTGCTGAACAACGCACAGGAGAAATCTCCCACCGGCACCACCTTGCGACCTTGCCGGTCAAAGCGTAAGACATGTTACGCACTACTACGAGAGACGAATAAGTGCCGCTTTAAGGAGCTTCGCCCCTAAAAGAAACTATACATACATAAAGTTGATATGATCTATTCCTAATGTTTTCTGTTAGACACCAGGCTAAGGACTTTGAATGTATTTTGCGAACGTCGAGATGATGAGACGTCCTTTAAGCTAGATGCGACATATTTCAAATATTTTGGGAGCTTATGGTATTGGGTTGTTTGTTTTATTTAACGGACTTTCTCAGTGCATGTCGTAATGCAAGATGCCTTAAAAGTCTGGAGTATGCAAGAGAGGTAAAAAAAGGAACTAAAGAAACTGCAGGCAACGATGATGTTCCATACTTGCGGGGACGTCACTATATGACACTCGCTACTTGCGATGGCAGCAAATCGAAAAGCCCCACTTTTTGCATTAAGACGTCACTACTTTATATCTCTTTCATAAGGTTTTTTCTGAGTCGATCGATGTAAGCTAACCTCTGGTTTGCGAAAACAGCGTTCGATCGTAATTACCTTGGGTAAGAGCAAACGGAACGGGCGAAGGGATGGCTGTTAATTGGTCATCGAACTCTGGCCGCGCAGAGATTGTGGCTCATTTTGTTATCGCGGATGGAACACTTCCTCTCCACGCCACTAGAAGCATACGTGGGGTGTGAGACAAGCTGATGAGTGTGTACGTGTTCGTGACCACTCGGAGCTAGTACTTCCTCTTAATGAGTGTCTGATTGGGGCAAAAACGTACATACGTGGCGAAGACCAAGACCTTTTGTGGGAGCGCGTGAGTAATAATGTGACGGATGTTTCTGGAAAGCCAATTCAGTGATTGGCACTAAGAATACCTCTTGAATGAAGCTCCACTCGCATATATTGCTGGGTTCGCTTGTTTGGGAGATTATGGCGAAAGTTAACTCAAGTATAACGCAAGAATGAGAAATACTAGTTGGACCAATGTTGAAATGTTCCACTTTTACATACTTTCCCGAGGAGAATTTTCCCCATAGCTTCATTCCGTTCCCTTACAGAAAAATCTGTGCAATATTGTCAGTATCCTCGTCATCATCATAAGCGTGGCCATGCCTACTACAGGGCAAATGCGTCGTCTGCGTTTTCGCAATAAAAGTGGCTCGTTGGTGTACCTCATTAGTAGTGCAGTACCTCGCTAGCTGTACTTGCTTTAATGATAGAGCAACCTGTGCCAACTTTGTCTGTTTTATTACGGTCTTTTTTTCTCAGTTTCTCTAAATAGCGGGGAGATAAAATTCCTCCCACTTGATCTGCTAACGATTGACAGTGTATTTAAATTTCAAATCAGTCCAATTCGGCTTAATTTGCTTTAAGTGTGTATCTACTTATAAGACAAAACATTTTGCCTAATTAAAACCTGAGTTCCTTGTTCTATTGCATGTGTTTCAGCACAGCTGGGGTGAAACTGGTGACACACAACCTTCCTTAAGTTTTTATGCCTATTTTTTCTTCCACGTTTTAAGAGTGAAGTGTTCATTTGTGTAGTGTAGGTACCTTTACCATATCTATCTATCTATCTATCTATCTATCTATCTATCTATCTATCTATCTATCTATCTATCTATCTATCTATCTATCTATCTATCTATCTATCTATCTATCTATCTATCACACTTCCATGATGTGGTCTGAATGTTTCCAGATGACGACATGGAAGGGGGGGGGTAGCAGACTTTTATAAAAAGAATTTACTAAACATTGTAGATACTAGAGAGTCGAGACTGATTGATTTTTTCACGCTGAATGCGAACCCCTAACCGAGCCGTCAGATGTGTTTTCATGTCATTGCGAGGTTGGTGCTCAGCAAGCAACCAGAGGCAGCAACACTGAGCGAACGAGAAGTATGTTATTGCTTGCAAAACTAGCGTAGGAACTAGTGTGCAGTAACTAGAGTAAGAAAAGTTGCTATTGCCGTTGTCTCCGCTTTCTGCGCATGTACTATACCGAATCGCAGCTGCGATATCGCCACGCAAACTTATATGGTTTTTATGTCGAAGACACATTTCATTTACAAAAATTACGAAATCACATGCACCTCAGGTTTACATATCAGTATTTGCTATAGATACTGCGCTAGTAATATCTGCCAAGTTCTCCTTTTTCGAGATAAGTGCATACGCACTTGGAAAGTCTGTCGTAATCAAGACGCAAATAAGACGAGTTGTCTTTTACACTGGGGAGAGACATGGTACAAATTATTGTGCTCTAAGAACTCCTTTCTTTCTTCGATGAAAATGTTTACTACGTGCCGCTTTGCCTGCCCGCTTTGACGTGTATTGTACTGGCACAGCGTATGGAACCTGACAATAGTTGCAGTTGAAGATGCAGCGAGTATTAGAGATCCCGCATGGAGAGCCCTCATGGTATCTGGAGAGCAGTTGAGAGCCTCATCTCGGCTACAGCTTCCGTGGTGGTCTCTATCCTGCCATCACGCCCTTAGGAGGAACACGTTCATTACATAAATAACCCACGCTCTTTCTTTGCGCATGTCTAGTGCTCCGAGGCCAGGAGTATTCTTAAACACGTATCATGAGGACGTAGAACTGTTGCAAATATATGAGAAAGCATCCGTGGCTCGTACCCGCAGCCCTTCTATCCCCTTTATTTGCAACATCATATACGTTTATCATATGGATTTCTTAGCTTGGTAACGTCAGCGGAACTTTCGGACTGCTGCTACTGACAGCGAAGTGTCTAGATTATCGTCGATTAGCATGTCGCGATGGCCGAAGTGGTCTGACAGGATAAGGATGGCGAGGTTGTAGTATGCTTTGGCCAGGTGAACACCCCAGGGAGATTTGTTATTAAGTATTCGAACATATCGAATTTCAGGATCCAGTCATTGTTGCGGATGCTGGCTTGAAACTGGTGCCAAAATTTTTACCTGTAGCGTTGTTGTCCCTAGAAGCTCGGAATGTGCAGCTCGGGCGGGGCGATGCGAGACGGCGTCGATGGAGTTGGTAGGCCGGGCGAAGGCATGGTTGCGGCCGGCTGCGATATGCATGCGAGGGGCCCACTGCGTAAACATGTGGCCTAATACTCTATGTACAGTATCTATACTGCCAAATGACAACAAAGTAGTGTCTATATGTCCTACAACCAGGTTGCCATTGTCTGAAAGGAAAAAAAGAAAAAAAGAAGTCTGCAGATCTTATAAACGTACCTGGGAATCGACGTTATACGAAGCCTGTGGAGCGAAGGTAGCCTTGTTGCAATATCTTTAGAGCGACAGGTCACGAAATGACACTAAATATATGTATGAATGTTGCACGCACAGATATATGTTGAAGAGTTTCAGATGTTTATATAAGCACTTGTTTGCGCTTGCGGAACAATGCCAACTGGAACATGCGTATTAGCAACACGAGAAGCTCATATAACGCGCTAATGCTGGAGAGGATGCTGGCCCTGGACACGGCTACATAAATCAACTTAAGCTCGTGACAACTACGCACAGTTGACGTTAACCCGATGGCACGGCTGTAGCAAAGGAGTGCATATGTAATGTTTATAAAATTGCGCAGGCGCCCCGCCACGGTGGTGTAGTGGCTAGGTACTCGGCTGCTGACACGCATGTTGCGAGTTCACATCCCGGCTGTGGCGGCTCCATTTCTGATGGAGGCCGAAATGAAGTAGGCTTGTGTGCTCAGATTTGGGTGCACGTTAAAGAACCCCAGGTGGTCGAAATTTCCGGAGGCCTCCACTACGGCGTCTCTCATAATTATATGGTGGTTTTGGGACGTTAAACCCACAAATCAATCAATCAATCAAAATTGCGCAGGCAGCACTGCAACCATTATTGACGTGTCACAGAGATCAGCGTCTATTTGAAACATAGTTCCGAGACCTGGCGTAGCTTTGCGGTAAAACGCTTCATTGCCACGCAGAATGCTTGGGTTCGATTCCAGCTGGGACCCTGCCATTTATTCTTTGCATTCTTCGGGTTGACGCTACCGATGTCGGGTATTTCTTAACACTCGCGCTTAAAAATTACCCATGTGGGTTCTCGTCCTTCCTGGGTATCGCGTATCATCCAAGGCAACGCGCTCGTTGAAGCCTTAGCAGGCTTTACCTCGGAGACACATCAATGCAGTGGGTACACCAACATCGCTACCTGGGTGTAATCATCGATGATCACCTCTCTTGGCCCCCTGCTGTTAAATCTGTGAGTCGAAAATCACGGTCCCTGTTCAAGTATTTATACGCCTTGGCTGCTAAGGGTGAGGGAATTGATCAGAAGACGGCAGTACAGGTTTACCAATCAGCTGTACTCACTTGCGCGATGTATGCCTTGCCTGTCTTGAATGTACCGTCTACTTTAATGTCTCAGCTGGAACAGCATCATCGTGTTGCCCACCGAGTACTGTTTGGCTTACCTCGTGAAGCACAATCCTGAAGCACACCGATTGCCGCTAAGGCTACAAGCTGTCCAGAGAGCGCTAAATCTTATTGAGCGTCTGAACTGAGTCCCACATGGCAAGACTCTGCCTTAACAGGCTTTTACAACGCCTACTTTCTCGGATGAATAAAATGGCGGCTTTGTTCAATGACATAACAGGCAATTCCGGAGAAACTGGGGCTCTGCGATTTTCGACTTCTGGCTACCCACGGGCTGCCAGAGCCAGCCAGAGCGTGGTCGTTTTTCTCGGGCTGATCCGTCTCCCCAGCGGCACACTTCCAGTTGGCGTTCATTTTTCTCGGGTTGGATGTTCTGGCGACCCGTAGTGCCCGAGGGTCGCCAGACGCTTCCAGGACAATTTAGTCGTGGAAGCTTTCTGGAAGGTTTTGGGCAGGTTTCGGGCTAGCAGACGCCGAAAAGGTACAATGCCCGCTCGGTGTTATCTTTGTGAGGACTCGATGGATCGTAATGTCGGCGCTTGAGGACTGCGCCTTCGCTTGTCACATTACGCATGGCGTTATCTTCTAAAGCCTGTTCCGCCTTGATAGTTGAGGCGATTACGAGTGGCGGCGAGTGTTTAAAGCTACTGTTCATCGCATTTGTTATGTTTCCCGTGAAGCTTCCTTCTGTGAACAACGCGGTGAACTGTTGCTTGTTGACTGCGTCGTGCACATGCCTTAAAAGTTATGTTAATAGTACACGTTCGTACGCATGCATGGAGATAACTTTGGAGTTTTTTTTTTTTGTAGTAGTCGTTTGTGAAGCTGTGCCTGCTTTCTGTGCACTTAGCGAAGACGATTGTGATCGAACTAGCTCGCTCCGTCCTATTTTTGCGTATATGAACCTCTGAGAACCTCTGACCTGACTACACAATTGATCTTCGATGATGATAGACGGCCCTTGATCACGACTGTTGGTGATGCTCGCTGGTCGCGAACGGCGTGCGAACCCATTTACATTTATGAGCCAGCATATGTGGTATGATATTATATGATACGGCGCGAGAATAAAAAAAATGGAGAATGGAATCAGAAATGTATACATCCTTTTGTGGCCCATTTCATCGTTGGCTTTGTCTTTTTTCACCTTGGCGTAATAATGCCGTGCAGTACGTACTATGACCCAGTAGGTCGAATCAAATCTGATATACATGACATTCGTTAAGTGCCACTTAAGACTGAAAAACGGGCCAAGGCAAGTTCTAAAGATGGGTCGAAAACGTGTCATAAAAACGTATACTTTATATACGACGCGCACTCGTGGTACCGATACCAGCACATATCATAAACTTTAGACAAAAACGTAAGTTGGTCAACATGTGTTTGTGACGTAAGATGCGTGATAGCTGAGCAGGTATATATCTAAGCTCTTTTGGTGACACGATCACTTTCGTGTAACTTCGCCTCGTGTTGTGCAGTGACTGATACATGTATTAAAAGAAACGTGAGCTAGTCAAGCCGTCAAAGTCGCGGCAGCTCGCCTTGCATCGTTCTCAAGGCGGCGTGCGCCAGCTGGCTGTTTCGTTCGCGGACGCAGCGAATGATCGTGCGAGCGTACGAAGTCGTACCTCAAATGCGTACGCTAGAGGATATTATTTCAGCTTTTTGGCGAGCTTTGCTACGTATTTCCAAGCGGACAATGCAGAAAAAAAAACGACATACACACGGCGCATTGTTTTGTTTGCTGCCATGACGGTAGAGTTTGTTTACGTTTGCGCTGGCTGCCCTGCGCTCGACTTTGCGACCTTCGGGCTGTCACCGGGTGGGCGCGTAGCCAGCCTACGTCATTTTCTATCAGAACCGTAGGTAGCGGTAGTTTTCGGGGAGCCCGCGGGTCTCCAGAACCAACCCAGGAATCCGAGAATCGAAGAGCCCCACTATTGAGTTGCCAGCATCGACAGAGCACAGGCCATATGCCTTCCCTACCCATCTGTCAATTCCAGGAATAGGCAAAAAGTTTGACCAACCTGTTTCAGAACTATACCAATTAGCCCAATTACTCTTATTTGAAAACTTCGAAGACTATACAAAAGTATTTACGGGCGCTTCCATACGCAGCGATGCCCTGAGTGCTTCTGCAGCTTTCTTATGCCTTTCAACAGATATCAGGCGGTTGTTTAAAATACTACACACCTCATCGTCGGTGTCGGCCGAGCTAGCAGTGATTAATGTCGCCCTTAAGTACGTACAAGAAGAGTTACCAGCATCGAAGGTTGTCATGCTCACCGACTCTCGTGGTGCCCTTAGCAGACTCACCAGCAAGGAGACCGGCAGCCCTATTCTGAGTAGCATCATGGAATCCATTAACAATATTCTGTCTGGTGGGGTATGCCTAGCTGCAAAGTGGATACATTCGCACGTGGGTATTGCGGGCAATGAAGAAGCGCATCGCCTTGTTTCGTCATGCAACCATGATGGCTGTGACTGTCCGGGAATTCTATGTACGATAGACAACGCTCGTCTGCTTATACGCCGACACCTACTAAACCCCAGCGTTTGGCGAATGGATCGTTCCCTCCCTGTGTTCGTGACCGTGGCTTGCCTCGCAAATCCCGAGCGCTGTTGTAGAAACTGAGAGTAGGCTTCTGTGCTGGTGCGTGGACGATTACACGATACAGGGCGTGTGGACAGCCCGTTGTGCGCAGCTTCTGGCTCCTGCGAAACACTTGAGCATCTCGTAGTGCACTGTCACACATCTGCTACGCAGTGGTCTTTGCTGATTAAGGAATATAAATTCCTAGGACTTAAGTGCGCGACTATAGGCGACTACCTCTTTCCGAGTGGTAGTGCTTCCCGACGCGACCAGACCCACCGAGCTCTCCTTGCATTTATGAACCAAACGGACCTGGCCACCCATTTTTAGACGGGTTTTTTATTATTTTTATTTCTGTTCTTTACTCCTACTTGTTGAAGTCTCCGTCATTTTTTCTCCTTTCTCATCTTCTTTCCTTTTTCTCTCCTCTAATCTTTGTTTCCTCTGCTTTTTCCCTCCTCCCAAAAGAGTAAGCAGGCGTTGTGCCCCTCCAGGTGGCAGTTGTCAGCTCGTTCTCTCCCTCTTTCCTCTGTGTCTTTGTGTATCTGTGTATGCAAATAATAATAATAATAATAATAATAATAATAATAATAATAATAATAATAATAATAATAATAATAATAATAATAATAATACAATATAATAATAATAATAAAACTGTCACTCACCTTTGACACATACCTGTACCAGTGTCTCATACCCGCCCCTGGGTATGTGTGACTGTCTGGCGCGAAGTGTTTGACGACGTACGCGACGGGATTGGCACATTATCCATGTCTGGACCAGCGCGCCGTATTTATAAAAATATCTTGTCCTCCCATGATAATTTTCGTTCACGCCAAGTTAAGGGGGTGACCACGAGAGCACCCAAACGTAAGCTGCTAGATAGATAGATAGATAGATAGATAGATAGATAGATAGATAGATAGATAGATAGATAGATAGATAGATAGATAGATAGATAGATAGATAGATACGCTCAAAGTCGCCGAACTTAGCTGAGACATGCTCCGCATAAAAAAAATGTAGTGCCATTGACAACTCTTCACAGCCACTGTAAGAATGACATGGAAGGGGCTGAGCCAACACCACCTAAACTTTTTTTCAGGCCTCCGCAAGCCTACGTGACATCATCACTGTGAGATCTGCCTGGAAGCTGGCTTCACTCAAATGACCGGCACACGTTCGCCTTTTGTCGTTCCGCGGCCGTTGCACTCGTGGCATTTTTTTTTCTCAGAGGTTTACACCTAGAAGCACGCCCGTGGCCAGGGGGGAGGGGTTAGGAGGCACCCTTCTCCCCCCCCCCCCCCACGAAATTTGGATGGAGGGGGCTGTTTTACTGGGAATAAACAGTGAAAATAGGGGTTTGTCAAGGACTTCAACAGGTGCCCCACCACCCGAAAAATTAATTTTTGGCTACGGGCCTGCCTAGAAGAAATATTTGTTAGCAACAGGTGTAAATGTTATAGACCCCGAAATGTTTTTGATATTTACACCTATATTTACAATTGTAGCAGAACCTTGTGATGAGCTCATCGTGCAATTGACAAGTTTACACCTAGCAGCAGAGCAGTGGTAACGGGAAACGAAATTAAGTCTATTGGCTATAATATCACACGTGAGAAAGTGTGCCTCAGTGAGTTATGATTATACTGAAGTAAGGCGCGTTATCGGACTCGTTGGTTTATGTAAGGTTTTTGAAGGCATTGGAGGGTCTATTTTGCATTTCAGTAAGTGGACCAGAATATTTGTGACAAAACAAGACTGCATGTTTTATTATATTAAATGCTTTTAAAAACGAACCAACAATTAAGTAAAACCATTGAACGAGGATTCATGCGAAGTTTTTCACATACGATATTTGCATAAAAAGTAAAATAAAGCAAACATGACATTACCTATAAAACCTCTTCGACACTTAGTTGACTTATTTTCAGTAGATGTAATTGGACACACAAGAAATGGGTTAGATATGATCTATTTAAATCTTCAAATGATTCTTCCACATAACAGCTCAAGTGCCAAAAGAAAGGCAATGTTCACAGCAAAAGGAAAAATGTGACAATACTTTAAACAATTGTCGAGATAAACCTTTTAACATTTTTAAAATGATCTTGTAGAAGGTGTTGAAACTGGGAGCTCAAACGATTTGGCTTTATAAACACAAAGGAAAAATCATCAGTCATGTGCGAGAGATTACGCCTGGAGTGTCTTCAGTTTCAGTTTAGCTGCTTTGGCTTCAGGCAGCTTGTTGTTTTCTCGTTTGCAAAGGTTGTTTAACAAAGTGTTGGCTGCTGCACTAAGTATGTACCCCATCACTACATGTGGCGTATGGCCGTTGTCATAAACATCAAAGTCTTCATTCCATTCAAGGAAGAGTGTTGTCATTGAAACAAGTAATTCTTTCTGCTTTTCACAGGCATAAAATTTGGCTGCGTGTTTTTCACTTGTCAGTTTCTCGAGAACAATATTCATCATCAGTATGGCGTTCACAACGACGGCTTGGGGAAACTTAGGTCCACCTCTTGTGATACTCGTTATGAGCTCGTCTGCCTCAGTTGTAAGAGTCCTACTCTCAAAAACTACATTCTTTTTACAGAATGCACATTTAAGCTTCCTGAGTGCAGCATGTGTGCAATAACCAGCAACATAAGTTGTAGCTGGAAGTGCGTGTTGCTTTGCAGCAATGTCCTCTTCTCCAACTACAATCTGGAATTGCTTTAAATCATCACGAAATTCATCAATGGAGGCACATAGAGGAATCTCGTCACTCTCTGGCAGCTCGATGACCTTCTGCAGCCTCAATTTATGCTCCGCTTCATACATCTGCCGTATAGAGATATGGTACTGTGCGCCACTTAACTGTCGGTACCTGCCAAACCTGTCTTCAAGGCAGTCCGACTGGAATTTCCCCAGTAAACGTACCTGAATCTAAGCTTTTCAAGGTAGTAGCTTGTCACCTGAACAAGAGCAAGAGACGTGTGACGCAATGCATTGTGCGTCTCATGACTGAAATGACCAGTGTCATGCTTGAGGCTTTTCCAGTAGTCGAGCCAACTGACTATTTTGTTCAAAAACTCAACTTGGGGGCAACAAACTGCCTTTATGGGCTCTTGTGTGTCATCTCAAAGGTACCTCCCTTTATCCGGCGTCTTAACATTCACTATACGCCACCACATTACGACAATGCTGATAAAATCGGCCGTGCTTTTGGCATGCTGCAGTTCTGCTGCTTGTGCACCGTTGAGAGCTGCGATTGTGAAACTGTTGAACACCTTGAGAAAAAGTTTCATGTTTTGTCGCTCTAAGTTCGAAGGTTTCAGTGCCTTCAAAGACAATGTTGGAGCAAGTCGCACAAGCTCATTTCTTTCTCTCTCATGGAGCTCTAGCAGCGTGTTGAATGAAGCTGTTAGCACGCACGGCTTGTCAGGTAGTCCATTGATGTCTGGAAAAAACATACATTTACCACTGTTACGCTGGTTAAGCCAATTGTTTCATATGCAATTTAAAACATGAACAGATTCTAAAATAAAAAACAGTGGTTTTGATTGGTCTGATGAATGCTTGTAGACCGTATCAACCTTCCGTGGCTCTGAAAAAAACGACATTGCCTTCCCATTGATGGAGTTGTTGTCTGAAACAACCGCGATTACTCGAAAGCCTGTTGCCTCGAGCCCATTAATGAGCTATAGAAGAAATTTATGCACCTGTATTGCATCTATTTTCGCCACTGGAAGGATGTGCACTACATCTTTGCTTGACGACAGGAGGCTTTGAATCATAAACACATATGCAGTTTCTGCTGCGTTTCAACTGTTTGTAGCCATTCTTACTAGACCACCACCTTTGTAGTCAATGTAGGGCTGCAGATGAATTTCGTCCATGACAAGCGTCACAGTTTTTTTGTGGTCATCCATTCCTACGGCCAGCATCTTTGCATACGACAAAAAAAAAGCATCTTCCTGCTCAGAGCATGGGTTCACACGGTATGACCCACAAGCACGTCTAATTTTGTCGGGATGTGGAAGTTTCAACTTTGATGTGGACTTAATAAATCTGTACGCATGTGGAGATATTGTGAACACAAGGCTAGCAAATACCAGCAAGTCCACAGGGTATCTCGTAGTTGTGCTCATTAAAATGCCGACTTGCTGTTTTACGAACTTGACAACTTCCACTTGCCACTGATGTGGGAAACTTTGTGACGCTAGTTCATCCAGTTTTTCCACTGTCTTTTTCATGACAATCTGCAAGCGTTCTTCGCTGTCGGAGAAGTTTCCTGCCAAAGTTTGCACAGCAATAAGGACCTTGTTGATTTCCCGCAAATCACACAAATAAACAGGAAGCAGGAGGGTCCCAAGCTTGTTAAGCTGCACGTCACCAACGAACACTTTCACAATCAAATCAGCTGACACTATCACAGAAAAACGCACAGTTGGAGCTTCTTGAGAATCGAAGTTTAGGAAGAGGACTTTGTCGTGAGTAACAAGTTTTGTCCAGAAGGTGTTTGTCTGGAAACTTGTCAGAGCGGTGAGCAAGTCTTCAAAAAAAAACTGATGTTATTCTTTTTTTTTCTCTTCTTTGTGAGCTTCAGCGGACTGCCTTATTGCCTTCTGTAGCGATTCTCCCTCTAGACGAAGCCGCTTCTCTTCAGGATTTTCCCGGACAACAGTAGTAGGATGAGAAAGATACGAAGGGCAGTTTGGAAATAGGCTCGGAATAGCACCAGGCTTAAGTCGTCTCAGCTGGAGAGGAACTTGAAGTACTCGTCCGGTTTTCTTATCTTGATAGGTCGACGTGGTCACAAAACCACTTGTATGAAAGTGCTTCTCACACACGTGAAAAAAAAAGAAAAATGAAACGGAGCTTATAGCACAAAAATCAAGCTAGGAAAAGTTAGTGGACATTCGTCAACTACATATCAGAAAATGTGGCTGTATTATTAGGCATTATCATAGTAGCAATGCCTTGTTAGGCGGCCCCAGGCAAGCGCTGTTTATAAATCTAACTCTCATAGGATTTGATCAGGCGCGGCAGTTTGTTTAGAGCGACTTGGGCCATCAGCTAGGCGTGAGATTGCGAGGAAAGTTTGTCAAGACTGGTCGCGCGAAAACACAAATTAGGCAAACAGCACGATTAATAATACTGCGTGTCTCATGTCCTTCGTAATATATGCTGGAAGTGCCCCGAAGGCATGGCTCACAAATAATGAAAATTGTGTAACGGGGTTTATTTGCAGAGCAGAACGCAGAAAG
Organism: Rhipicephalus microplus; assembly: GCF_013339725.1. Classification (NCBI taxonomy): domain Eukaryota; kingdom Metazoa; phylum Arthropoda; class Arachnida; order Ixodida; family Ixodidae; genus Rhipicephalus; species Rhipicephalus microplus. The sequence goes on along the minus strand of NC_051167.1, from coordinate 234,548,827 downwards.
AGAAGCAGTCAGCAGCGTCCGGCCAAGCGCAGCAAGCTCGAGCTTATACCGATGGCGATGCCCCTGATGCGCCGAGAAATGCCGCTGAAGCTCCTCTTCTTCACTACAATTGAAAGGTATTTAGCTGCATAGCTGAGTGAGTTTACACATGCGTAGGCACCTGCGACAAGTGAAAGAGCGCACTTACCACAGTGTACTTTGCGGGCGCAAAAATACTTGCGAGGGATCGCTCGCGTCCATGCGGTTCTTTGGTCGGCGTCCATCGGACACCGATAGACGCGCGCCTTAGGTCCATGAGCATAGTTGGAGTTGCACCCCGGTGCACAGCAGAATCCAGGCATATCGCGTAGTTTACCCAACCATGCGCACACCGCACAAGAGAAAGAAAAAACAGCGTGAGCGGTAACAAAATGCAAATAGCCTACAACCGCAACAGCCAGCAGAGCGAGCGAGCACGTAAGATCAATGTGGCCAGACGCACTGTCATGCGCTGCCAACTTCACTCGGCTGTGCACAAAAATGTTTGAAACGTGAATAAATTAAGTAAATAAGTACATCATTTGAAAGATAAAATATTGCTAAGCTTTTTTGTTAGACAGTAGGTAATAGTTTTCTACAATTTGCCTACTGAAAACATGTTTCGAAGCAAAAAAGATTGTCTGTCTATTTGGCGAACAGAATCCGCAAGCCATTCCGACCTCAGCCAGTCGAGCGTTGCTTTCTCACAGATCTCACAGCAGTGACATCACACTGACGAGACGGAGGCTTGCCGAGGCCTTGAAAAAAAATCTAGGGGGTGTTGGCTCAGCTCTGCGACCATGTTTCGAGTGGCTACAGATATTTCAGCTCTGAGACAAAGTGGTACAAGCCCACAATTACCAAGATGATAGATATGGTCACAGACAACGCATATGGGGTCTGTAATTGCCCTATATGTTTCAGCAGAGCCTCTACGTGTAGACTATTGTCTTTCAGCTGCATAATAGCGTGACACTCTCTTGGCGCGTTTCCTAACAGACGTCTCAAGACATCTCTAGCGTCCGCTGAGCTAGCAATTACACTTTATTCATACCGACATTGTCACAAAGCTTGGTAAGCAATGTAGCTATGCCGCAATACAATGAAATGGCGTTGTAAAAAGTATGACACGATGCCTCCCGTAACGTAAAGGTGCTTCAATAAGCTGTATGGGCCAAGGTAACTTCAGTATTAGTTTTTTAAAAGCCTAGCGTACTTACATTCTCGAGCTTCACGAGCTTTCCTATTGCTATCTCGAGGGACTTGTGTGCATTCTAAAGTACAGTGCCGTGACTTCTGCAAAAAGATATTGCAAGTGTTGTTGTACACTGCATTTAGGTAAATGCATGCAGTTTCTATAAAATCAAACAAGCACTTCTTCCGTGGGCCTAAATGGCTTAACGAAAATGAAAACATTCAAATTTAAACCAGTTTTAGTTTCAAGAGCGAAGCTAAATATTAAACGTCTGTTCTCAAAAAAAAAAAACACTACTCGGTCATCATCACAATAACCGACGCAGCTGCGCACCAGTTGTCCTAAAGGTTGCCAAGCCACCCCCGGGACGAGGAGCAGCCATCGCCCCCGCAAGCGCCATCGTTTGCTTGAACCATGGCCGAGGAACAGCAACTTCAACTTATTATGTGGGGAAAGCTTTGAACACATTAAAGATCCATTCATCAGCGTATCTCATCTGCCGCTTTTAAGCAAAGCAGGCGGTATCTATTCTGCTTTGGTGTCGTTATTCGCGTGCTGCAGCATGACACGCTAAGCGCATACATAGTTAATGTACGGATTCTAGTAAAAAAGCTAGACCGGAAAAGCTAGAACCCCTAGAGAGTATTGAAACGCTACAAGAAAAACGTAAAATCACAAGAAACGTTCTTCTTGAGGTGTTTTAGGCGTCTGAAATTTCCTGTCACAATGTTTAACCAACTAGCCCAACAAAAAGTACTTCTATACACCAAAGCGCATTGTCTTTTTTGGCATAGCAATATTCTAAAAGCGCAAAATTTACAAGTTAAAATACTAAATTATCGCAGCATAACTTTTAAAGAAGCGTGGTCACGTATTATGAACGGACGGGAACTGTCTGATGTTTACTTCAAATGTATTAAAGAAAGGCACCGATGCCCAGTTACATAATTAACTGCGTGGAAAAGTAGTGTTTGCAGGTTTGTTACTAGATGGCGCCACTATTCTTGCACCGTATCACAAAGTGGTTTTAAGAGAGAAAGGAAGAGAAAAGTGAGCCCCGTAACTGTCTGCATCACGGTACGACAACTCAACAGTAGCTCACAAGGGATGGGGGTGAGGAGGGATTAAAAGAATAGGAATAAAGGTATATATAGAGAGAAAGATGCGCTAAGCCAGTGAGCGAGGGCATATCGAGAGGATAGGAGAGATAGGAAAGATGGAAACATGGTCACAGGAGTCCGATGACAAGGCACCACTTGCGAGAGCTCTTGTCGGCTTCGGGAGATGACGTAGGGCAAGTCCAGTAGGTCAGAGCTACGCTGTCGTCGGAGATCGGCCTGAGGAGATGGCGTTGGGCCAGCCCAGTCAGCCAGAGCTACGCTGACGTCGGAGATCGCGAGGGCACAGCCGGTCGGCACGGAATTCAGTGAGCGAGTCCCTTCTTGCACCGTATCAACAAATGAGAGCTTGGTCGTTCGGCGTGTGGCCGATTACTGAGTATCGTTCTATCACGGCGGCACCCGAATGGATTTAAGGTTGAATGCATGTCCCTATGGGCAGCTTTTCCTCTAGAGTCTTTATATTTCTTCTGTGGCCCAGGATTTAGCAGTATCGCTGTGCAAAACTATGCACCACTCTGTGTAAACTTCTCTCATTTTTAGAAGATCTTTTAATATTCTGAAAATGGTAAATAAGTGCTAAGCAGAAGTGTTTGCAAGATTGTCACTCGGCGCTCGTGCCCCAGAAAGGTGAAGCCCGAAGAAGCAGCTCTCAGCCCCAACATGCAATGTCAAGTACCTTACACTTTTGCAGCTATGCATACAAAAACACTGAATCACTTTCATAATTCACGTTATTTCAGTTACCTTTACGAAGAGCAAGGCAATTATCATAACAGCCTTCGACGGGATACATGTGGCCTAATTACTCCTCCTATCACCTTCCTTCACCGTATTCATAGTGTCCCGTGCGAGGCATAGGAGTGTGTACCCCTGCATCATTTCATTATCTTCAGTACTGATAACAGAGAATAAAAAGAACGTGCCGAAAAAACTCGCCCTCTGGTAGCAAAAAAATCGTATGCAAGAAGCCTGCACAGAGTGAGCGCCACAACGTGACGATTGTGCAGTAGAGGAGGAGGAGAGGTGGCACGCGTTTTGCGTGTGCATGTTTAATGAGGTGCTTTTCTTTCTCTTTTTTTCTAGCTTTATTTCGCATTAGGCAACGTTTGGTCCTAACTGTATTCCATATTGGGAATCGGACCTTCATGCACATTCTCAGAAACATGAAACACGCTCTTACAAGCAACAACGACTGTCCTGCGATTCCAGCCTGGCCAAGAAGAAATGATGCAACGGGATACTATAAGTCAATTTGATAGAAAACCCACCACAGTGGTCTAGTAAATGCGGTGATCGAATGCTGACGTGAAGGCCACCGAATCGAATCCCGGCCTTGGCGGCTGGATTTTGGACGGAAGCAGAAATACTTAATGACTGTCACTTGTACTTGAATTGCCGTGTCCTTAGATTTAGGTGCATGTTGAAAAAAAAACAGGTGGTGCTGTTTTCAAGAACCTTCCACCACGTGCTTACTAATAGTCATACCGTAGCTTTGAGACATTAAAGTCCAGCAATCATTATTATATTACCTCCATAAAAGATCCGACTGCTATCTCAGAAATGTTTCATCACCGACAAGCGCGTGCTTGAGAGAACAGAATCGCTAGAGATAAAGACATGCGAATACACGAATATGACCAGTGTACCTTCGGCTGCAGCATTTGTTTTCACTCACTGGCACCGGATATTTCTCGCACGACGCCAATCCTGAATTATGTGAGTTATACCGAGCTTCACCTGAAAAATCACAGCATATCCACGGAGTGAATGATGATAAGTGGGACGAAGCATCCGTCCGTGCGTACATAAGGACGGATGGCCAGAGGAACGGACGCACAAACGGATGGAAGTGCAGACGCACGGACTTATAAAAGCATGGGCGGATGAAGCGACGAAAGCACGGACGCACACACTGATAGGTGAACACACGAACGAACGAACGCTTCCCCCCACTCATCATCATTCACTTCACATCCATAGGACATATACATGCAACACCATCCATGGGGCTCCTCATCAACTGTAGGGTGGCTACATGCACTATGGGCAGTAACAGCGCACAAACTCACGGGACGAAGAGAAGAGACACACAGAAGCCCTGCCAGTGCTTGTTTGGGTTTCTTCTCTTGGTCCTGTGAGTTTGTGCGCTGCTACTGCAAATAATGTATCACCAACTAGCCCAACTATCAGTCCTGCTTGGCAACATACTACTCCCACAACAACTACTACTACTACTACTACTGCCACTGCAGCTGGTGCTACTACTACTACTACTACTACTACTACAACTATAGAAGAGGAAACGACCCACGGCCTAAGGAGCTTCGTCCCTGAAAAGCAAGAACACTTGTTAATGTGATCAGCTCATACCATTACATCTTTCCGGCGACGAACATGCTGATAAAGTCTCTAATGGGCTAGGGCCCATGAAAGCTGCGTGGTTCAAAGATTTTATGCTTAACTATTTTATTCCCACAATGGCCTTCTGAAAGTTATGATAGTAAAGTTGTATTAAATTTATGACCAGTAGTAGGTCATTAAACATATTGAATTTTATATAATATTGGTAAATTATTCTCACAGAACCTACCCGGCACTGCCTTTTTTGTGTTTAACCAAAATAAGACATTCGTGACTTTTATTTGTAGTATTAGAAGCCATCATTATTATAGAAAAACAGTGGTCTTTGAATCCACTCCTACACACTGAAAATACAGAATCAGTTGCAAAAAATAAATTATGAAGATGTTTCTGAACGAAAAAGGACCCGGCCTGTTCTACTCTCCGAATAATAATATTATTTCTGGTTTTTTGTGTGTTAAACTTTCATCCTGCCACCCCGGAAAGCCTTTGTACTGGCTCCCTTAGCAGACAGGGAGCAAAAACTCCATCTAGAAAATCCCGCTTAGGGAAACAAAAGAAAGTTTCCGGAAGCGTTCTTTGATTTCCCAAGTGAACTCAAATGAGGAGTGCGCTTCCGCTACGAGTAATAATAGAAAAAGAAAAAGCGCACTGAAGAGAAGTCTATGCCCTGCCAATGCGATCGATAAGTGAATCCAGCAAACAAGCAACGGAAGGTGAAAGAGACCGTAGATATCTGGAATTGTTGAGTCGTCTTGATTTTAGGTTTTGTTTTTCGCAAAGAAGTGGCGAGCCAACGATTTTCGCTTAGCTCACCAAACAATCGCTTTGTCTCGATAACAGAGTCGCGGCTGTCGCCGAAATGGAAAATAAAGGACAACCATTCAACTTCACGTTCACGTAGTAATAATGGCTGACGACGTTATGCGAAATTGTGTGCATATAATACCGTGCTATATATCTTTGCAAAAGGCTTACCGCTAATCTTGCGTGCGCAGACAGTGCGTTATTTATCTCATCAAGAAATCAGAAAGACACCGATACTTGACAACATCACTTGAAAAGTCATGCTAACATCATTCCATTCACAATCTGGAAGACATATATGCACAGGATTTCGAATGCACAGGACACTTTTGTCCGCGAGTGCTATTTCTGATTGGCCGGTGAAACTGGACAATCATATATGCACATCGTTACTGGTGGGAATCCGCACTCACGTAAATTACGCAGCCTAAGACGTTTACTTTTTTTTTTCGGGCACAGGCATTATATAAGTCCTAGAAAATTTTGAGCTGAGACAGCGATATGAAACAGGCCTCAATGATGAGCTCTGGAAATTTCGACAACGTGGGGCTCTTCAACATGTGCAGTACGGTTCCCTGCTAGAAGGAACTCACGAGCTCGTTGGCTGGCGTACCACGTGGTGCGAACTGGCGGCGAGATTTGTAAATGTAGCGCATGCGCTGATATGCCTGCGAGTCGACAGAGAACCTCCGTTCCTCTGAAAAAGGCAATCTGTGTCAAGGCCAGCCCGCAAGTCCGCCTGACGCGAACAACTCAACGGCGTCAACAGGCGACGGCGCCTTTCTGGAGTGCACGTGCAGTGAGTCACCTCAGTAAGCGAGCCCGTCGAGTAAACAACCGGCGTCTTCCTGTCTGGGGGTCTGACGCAATGCGCGGTGACGTCACTCGTCCTTGGGTGCAGCCACCTGCAGCGCAGCCTCTCCAGATTCGATGAGAAAGAATGACGCGGCCCAGCGGCGACCCCCATGGATGAGTCTGACCTGACGACCAGCGGCGCTTCTGGTTGGACATTTGGGTTGGACCCGGCGCATATAAAAGAAGCCCTGCGGCGCGTCGTGAGCAGGAGACGTGTTGGAGAGCAGGCATGTGTGTCGCAGCAGTCCTATAGAGCTCACATGTATGTCAGAGCCGTCCTATTTGAGAGCAGACCTATGTGTTAGAGAGGAAAGCTTGGCTCTTCGAGTCTCTGTCGGCCCCAGTGCCGAATTTGTAACGCCTCATTATATATGCTGTACATAAACCTTGTTTAACTCACCGTCGTCCAGTCTGCTCGTCTAACAGCTCTGCGCAGAAGCAGTCGCGAGCTGATAAACCTACGCTACCAAACGGCTGGTGACCTTCCCGGTGGAATTAGAAGCAGTGGCGCCTTCGGGACCGTGTTGGCGTCGCCGTCTTTCACAACAGTGGTGGCAGCGGTGATATTTCAAGGCGCCCTTCGTAACGTCGTCGGAGGTGCGCTTCGCAACAGCGCACAGAATAATAAGGGCGGCGTGCGCCCAGTTTCTTCTGCGAGTTCTCTGTCTGTGCGCAGTAAAGCGTTGGAAAGCGCGTCTGTAATTTTTTGGTGCAATCTATCTAGCTGTCTATCTGCTTGCTGGTCACAGAATTTCAAGTAAGCGTGATATATAGATTGAGGGGGCGGGGGCGGGTTATGTTTTCATTTGCTGCCTCAGTTTTTTGCAAGCTCTGGCCGTAAAGAACGTAAAATTTTTACATACCACTTGCTGCCACTAGCCGCTTTTGACAATAGATAAAGCCGCTGAAGTCAGATGCAGCGAACATTCTAAGCTCGGGGTGTTTCGACCTATTAAAAGAAGAGGATATCGAGTTGGTATCAATTGATTTACAGCGTGAGAACGGAAGGTGCGAAGGGCTATGGCTCGCTTGCACACGCCTGTAGCATGGGCAGAGAAGTAGCAGACGACGCAAGACACGCACAAACTTGATGAACCAATGCGTATGCGCCGAATTTCGAAATCTCGCCAGCAGTTAGTGCTCTGTGGACCACCGGCCACGCACTTCGCGTGTTTCGTCTAAGGGTGGATGGTACTGTACACAAATCTAACAACTCATGCTTCATTTTTCAATGTAAGAAAGCTGTTACCTTATTTCGATAGAAGCGAAATGAGACAGCCGAAGCAGGGTTGAACCAACGACATACGGGACATCAGCTGACGCCACAATCACTATTAACATGGTGTCATTAAAAGGAAGACATCAAAAAGGTCAGCTTGTTAGTAGAATTGCATCTCTCAAGCAGCGCGATAGACGTAGAGTCGAGGACAAAAAAGAAGGAGACAGCTTTGCATTATCACCTTCATTGTCTTCGTCTATTCGCGTTGCATCAACAGTCATCATCATAGCGGCAGCGTTATTCTATGTCGTTTGGCCACCCTTACACTTGTTTTCATTTGTTTTCTAACTGACCAAACAACTTTGAAGCGAAGAAAAGTCATTTATTCCGTGTGAGCAGACTGCAAGTCAGCTCGTCTTGTCGTCTTAATTCTGATCCTATCTGCGTTAAGGCACTGCTGCTTCGAAATTCGTGCTGTCATGCTTGCCATCTAAATTTCTGCCTCATGAAAGACACAAATAGCTCCTCACAGCCAACATCTGTCGTAAAGAATAAATGATTGATGATGTTTGATATCACTCAATCACTGTCATAGAAAAGCAAAGATTGGTTCGTCGTGCACGCTGGATGGAATGGCAAACTTGTGGTCATCCAGATATTTTAACTCCTTTGCTATGTCAAATATTAATTCCGCCATATTGTGGCGACGAAGTAATTGACGCAGAATTTTCTTTTAGAGTAGTGAAAGTGATGCGTAAGCAAACACTTTTTTACAGCACATTAATGTACCTTTACACACCCGTCTTTGCACGCAGCCCTATTGTGCAAAACTATAGAGTACTATAGCTCCCCACCTCCTCCTCCTAGCAGACCCAAGTTTACTTCTACTACACCACCGGCAAACGCACCATGTACAAGAACGCTCCCCAGTAGGTTGCGTTGAGGGAGCCCTGAACATCTCGAGCATATCAATGGTGTGCAACTGTCGGTCAAGACCCTCTCTTGAGGCATAACTCTGACAGTATATGCCATGGGAGGTGTGGCTTGCAAGCGTGGTGCGGATGAACCAATTGGGCTTCTTCAGGCAATGCCGACTTGCTGCTACTGATGGACCCACGCACTGTATTATCTGTAATTGTTTTATTATGCCTCTGCACTTCCGAGTTTGTAACTATACGAGTGTGGTCTTTCATAGAACATCCCTATTTTGTGTCATCTCCATCGCGTCATTTGTCTAGCGTTGCTCAGGTACTGGAACCACAGAAGGAAAGGCACATTATACAGGAACTTAAACGCATAATAGGCATCGAACTTTATCAACGTAGAAGAATTTTTCTAAGTGAAGCAAAGCTTCAGTTCTACTTATTGACCTATAGTGAGCTTTTACTTTCATGTGCGAAAATATTTGAACGAAGCCTGTCTAGAATGTTTCTCAAGCCATATGTGGTTTATACGATCGGTTGTCACAGGTCCCGTAAATTAGGAATCGCCGGGCTAATTAGGGATTAGGGATTAAATTAGGGATTAGGGATCGCCAGGCTAATTCCAAGGGCCGAAGTATCGGCCCCCCGAACCGCACCACGAAAGCGTGGACAATTTAGAGGTGGTCCTATTTGGCGTGCCAGCGGACGCCGGCTGTGGCCCAAAGAACAAGTCAGAGCCGAGAGTTGATAAACAAAACAAAATTATATTCTCGGTTATGGCAGATCAAAACAATACACAAGTATGCACACTCCACATTAGTTGCCTACAATATGTCACCAATCAAACAACGTACTACACAGTACAATCAGTCACACTCGAAACAACGGACACAGACAACAATACGCACTACAATGCAGTCGCATGCATTGGACCAACAAGACACTTGAAGACTAAAGAGATAGAAAACCTATTCAGTCCAAAGTTCTTGGAACAAAAGTCTGGATGATACTCTTCCGAGAATCACTCACTCAAAGTCCAGCGTTGTTGTCGTTCCGCTGCCCCCAAAGTGTCTCTTCCAGGAAACCTCGCCGAAGCTTCTCTTCCAGGAAACCTCCCGTCTTCAATTGGCCACTCTCAAAGCTTCAAACTTTCTCGCCGGAAACACGTCGGCTTCACACACGCAGCTGTTGCCACGCGTCTTCGCTCGATAGCGGTAGACACCCACTCTTGCCTGTAGCTGGAGTAGTCACCCCTCAACTGGAAATCATCTTCTTCTCCTGCTTTGTCTCTATGGACAAAACCTTCGCCGACTACACGGCGGAACCCTACGCACTCTGGCGCTAACTTCAGTCTTCTCCTGATCTCCCATCTCGGCTGCTCGATTAAATACCTCCACGCGAGATTCCAGAAAGTTCTTATCATTTCGTTGGAGCGATACGCAGCGTAGGCTGGGGAGAGGGCGAGACGGTTCGAAGGCCGTCCGCGACGAATGACGCAACCCGGCATCACCACGCCCCTTTCCATCTAGAACATTTGAGGGCTTGCTCGGGTGCCGATGAGAGGAGGTTCGCCGGCGAACCCACGCTTCCGAGGGGAGAAGGACGCGTGGCCTGGGAGTCTTTGGATGCTTGTTTTCTTTTTTTATCGTTCACCTCGCGGCGTCAATCCGGCGTTTCGTCACGAGAATTCGGCGGCGCGCCCTTTTTGAGCGCTCGTTTTGTGACATCGGTTCAACGCATTGATACCGTTCAGATGTTTCACTTTCTGCAAGCATGGCTGTTTGGCTCAGTTGGTAAGATAGTCAGCTTCTGAGGTTGGGGCTATTGGTTTCAAACTCAGCATCACAAAGAAACGTTGTTTTTTCTTCTAGATTTTCTTCTCCCTTAGCCACTCCAACTAAGCGCTCACCACCTATAGCAGCCACGCAACATAGCGGGGAACAATTTGCAAATTTGTGGAACCCGTTGTATACCCAACGTCATCGACATCATCGCTTTTTTATCGTTCTTTCTTTCCTTTCATCTGTTCACTTCTCCTCTCATCACCCCAGATAAAGCCGTTCCCGCGATTGCTGTTTGCGGATACCGCTTGGTAGACCATCACGCACTTCAGAATTGTGTTCCGTCGCGAAGGCAGAGCTTCCAGTACCGAAATATTTTGTAATTTATTCAGGCACTCAGCTCTGTTGGTTACTATGAAGGTTACTATCAAGTGAGCTTTCAGTTCTGGAGCTCGGGGCTACCATGGATTATGAAAGAGTTTCAACTTTGACGCAGCCAATAAGCTTTATAGAATAATATTTTATTAGGCAGAGCGATGACCGAAGTTCTGAGGAAGAGTCGATAGAGAACAGGAAAGAAAGAGTCGATAGGCACACAGTAAATCACGCACGCCAAGCCGCAACTAATTTCGCATTGCCCTAGTGTGACAAGCTGATGATATTCTCGAAGATAGCCTCTTGTACTACTTCTAAATGAAGTAGTCGCACATCAGAAACACACAAATATGAACGTCCTGTAGGGTAGGGAGCTGGGCTAGTTGATGAGATATCTTTTCAACATATGGTGTAGTAGCGCACATTCGACTGGGACACAGAGGACACAAAGATACGACACTCAAGTAGCGAGTGTCATGTTTTCTTGTCCTCTATGTCCCCGTCGAATGCGCGCTACTGCACCAAATGTTAAAATGGACGTTCCGCCACCTTACGTTGCACGGCTTATTAACGTTGCGTGGGACAAAATTAAGAAAACGCTCCAGAATTATGTCTTCAGGCATTTGGATCGGGAAAGTAATTGCGCGCGTGCATATTATCACCACACGTGGCATCTATAATGTGATATCTTGTTGGAAACGAGAAATAACGAGAGCCACATTGGTCAAGCCAAAAGGTCTTTCTACAAACAAGCTAACTGGATCTTACCAATGCCAGTGTAAATAAAAAAAAAACTTTAACTGCTAGAGCATAGATCTTGAAAACTGTATGGTTTTCGGTCATCACACCTTTTTCGCAAAGAGCAAAGTTTTCAAGTAATTAATATTAGTGGAATGCATCGATGAAACTGAAATAAAGTTATGTATTTTGTTAATATTTTCCAAGCCAAAATATGAACTAATCACTGTTATTCCAAGGTATAGGCTGGCAAAAGAATCGCAGGCATATTCACTATAAGAATGATAACGAGTGGGGCGAAGCATTCACGGATGTATTGACGGACAGACAGACGTAGGGATGGACGGACGGATGGACGTATAGAAAGACAAACACACAGACGAACGCATGGACGGTTGCACAGAGGGACATACGAATGAATGGATGCACGGAAGCACAAATAAAATGACAGACGCTTCGCTGCACTCATCATCATTAACTCAAGGAAGCGAAAAAACAGCACGCAACACAGGACAATGACAGCCACGGACGAAGCGCTGATGTCACTGTCCTGTACTGTGACGTCTCTGTCGCTGTCCTGTGTTACGCGCTGTTTTTTTCGCTTCCTTGATTATTAACCAACCTGTCCAAATAAGCACTATAGGTCATCATTCACTCCATGGATATGCTGTGACACCGTTTCTATTCACATGCAATGCAACTGTCTACTACGACGTCACGGGACATGCGACCCACGGCGTGAAGAGCTTTGCCCCTAAAAAGTGGAACTTACTCAAACTCGCTCAAGAATTATCTTTGGCACGTAGGCGCCACTCAGACTAAAAAGAACAGAAAGTTTTCTGAATGTTACACTGCCTGTCTCAGACTCACTATAATCCCTCCTAACCTTATTCAGTTGCACTGGAACTCAAGAAAATATGATTTATTCGGACCCGCTCATATAAGTCTCAATGTGATTGCGTCGCATGATATATGCACCTCTTTCTCTCTATTTTACTCTCTTATTTTCCTCTCCCCAAATGTACGGTAGTAAAACTTGACGTAGTATAGTTAGCCTCCATACCTTAGTTATATTCTATCTATATTTCTGACTGAGTCAACTCAAGAGTGAATTTGCCCACCGATGTTCCCAGCGAATCAACGTCTACTCACAGCTGACTTTGACAGCGAAATTTCTTGTATTGTAATCCTCGTAACGATTATCTACAGAGCAAAGCACAAACAACAAAAGCACCCCAAGGGCTCAACATGTTTACTGATCATTTTTGTTTGAGACATTTGTGGTCGTGAATATGGTGTGCGAAGAACAATTGGTCCATTTTTTTTCTGACAACATTGTACGTTGTTTCGATGTTGTCAGAAATGTAAGAATGAATTTTAAGACAGTCAAGTGAGACTCAAGTGGCTCGCCCAGAGACAAGTTTTTCTAGACGCTGTAAAGAAATCAATTGATTTAGTTTAGTTTATAATGCAGCCCAAGATGACTGAAACAAACAGAAAGAAAAACACACTATGTACCGGAACAGCATTCCAGAAAAACTACTCGCCATCAACCTGACTACGCCCGACGATAGTTATAGCACGAGAACAAAACGACGACACAGAAACAAGAAGGAGACGAAGGACACCTTCTTGTCTCTGTGTCATCGTTTTGTTCTCGCGCTTTAACTATCGTCATGCCATACCAACTAGCCCAAGCTGCCACACTTCTAACTACGCCCACTGCAAGGCGCGTGCCTTTCCTACGATCCGCCACTCAGCCAGGTCTTGTGCTTTCTGCTGCTACGTTACATGGGCGAGCTTTTTAATATCATCTGCCCACCTAACTTTCTGTGTCTCCCTTGTGCGTTTGGTTTCTCTGGACATGCGGTTGGTTACCCTTAATGGGCAGCGGTTATCCTGCCTACGTGCAACGTGTTCGGCCCATGTCCATTTCTTCTACTTAACTTTGACTAAGATATTCGTGACCACGGCTTGTTCCCTGACCCACTCTGCTCGCTTCTAGTCTCTTAAGGTTACACCTATCATTCCCTTTCCGTCGCTCACTGCGTCGTCCCCAGTTTAAGCTGAACTCCGTTTGTAAGGCTGCAGGTTTCTGCTCCGTAGGTGAGTACCGACAAGGTGCATCTTTTGTATACCTTCCTGTTGAGGCTTAGTGATATATTACCATTTACGCATTGTTAAGGCTTTACTACTGTGATACACGACATTCGAATTCTATTTATTTCACTCTCATGGTGTGCCTCCGCGGTTACTACCTCTCCCAAGTAGGCAGACATAATTCTTTACAACTTCCAGCGTCTCTACCTTTTTCCCAAAGCACCAATTTCTACCTAGACTGTTGCACATTTCTTTGGTGTCATGCATAATATTGTCACACCTACTCTTCTGCTTTCCGTGCCCAGTTCAGTAATTATAAGCTGTGATTCGTCCCTGGAGGGACGAATCACAGCTTCGAGGCAAAATTATCGAATCGAGGCAAAATTATCGAATCGAGGCAAAATTACATCAACTAATCGCAGGTTTTTAAGATATTCTCCATTAACAACTATTCCTAATTCTTTCCAGTCTAGGGTCCTGAAAGCTTCCGGTAAATACGCGGCGAATAGGAATGAATATATTGTGTCTCCCTTCATTACACCGTTCTTCATTACGATTAGGCCGCTTTTTTTTTGGGGAACTAGGGTGGCTGTAAATCAGCTGTACATTTCTTCCAAAATGTTTATGTGGGCTCCGTCGATGCCCCTTTTCGCAGTGCCTGCATCACTGCTGATGTCTCGACTAAAATAAATGTCTTTTCGTGATCTATGAAGCCTATGTTTATGAGTGTGCTGTATCCCACGCAATTCTCTATCACCTAAAAATTAGTATCGATATGGTCTATTGCGGAGTAGCCTGTACGAAAACCTGCTTGGTTGATCGCAATCTTATTTCGCCTATTTATATTAGCATTTATTTTTGTAAACGGTTTTTAGAGAACGAGCAGTAATCTGATTGACTTGGATTTTTCAAGTCTTTCATGTCTCTTTTCTTATGAATTAGGATAAAGATGGCGTTCTTCCAAGACTCTGGTACACTTCCTATCAAGAGGCACTTCGTTTATAAGGTGGCCAGTTTTTCCAACACAATTTGTCTGCCATCTTTCAGGAGCTCCGTTGTTACCTTGTCCTCACCAGCCACTTTGCCTTTTTGCCTTTATTCTAGGGCTTTGTTTACTTCCCTTGTTACTGGTTGTACTTCGAATTCCTCAGGCCTATTATTGCTTCTTAAGATATGATCCTAGCTGTTTCGGCTTCTGTACAGCTCTCTGTAGAACTCCTCTACCACCTCAACTATCCTATTCATATAGGTTGCGACTTTGCGTTAATTTTCCCTGAATGCATACCTATTTTGGCCTATGATATGTTTGCTTTTGCAGCTTGTAGGCTTCTGCCGCTTGTTACAGACTGCTCGATTCTCTCAAAGTTATACCTTCGTATGTGAGCTACACCATGGCTATTGAGTAACTTTGAAAGCTACTATAGCTCTATTTTATTCGTTGGATCTGAGGCTTTTGTGGTTTGTCATCTCATAAGAAAATTTTTCGTCTGCTGAGATAGTTTACCAGTGTCCTGGTCTGGTTGCTGTACCTAAGACTTCCATTTGAGACTCTTTAACGATACCAGTAGGATTATCATTCATTGTGTCAACGCTAACGTCACTTACATCGTTTAAAGCGGCAAATCTATTCTGACATGAAACTCAATTCCTGTAATTACCCTATTACCGCAAGCTGAATACTTGACTTCTTGCATGTCAGTTGTGCCTTTGCTCTTTAAAATATAGGTGAAGGACACAAACAAAATTGGGGGCTTGCTACTACATCGCTCGTTTGTGATCGCTCCAGCTGTGTCCTGCCTCGTCAGTGGCCATTTTTCCGCACACTCACTTCCTTGACAAATATACAGAGTGTTTCAAGAAATGTGTTCAAAACTATTAGAAATTAGACAAAGGAAATATTTTCACAACCAGCGGCGCTACCTTTGCAGCAGCAGAGGGAATGAGCACAAACCTTATTTGCGGCAGTAATTAGGAAAAGTAAAAAAAGATAACTTTCAATAAATGAAAAGAGGGGGTCGAGTAAACTCGGCGAATTCAAACCCCTCTATCGAATAGTTCATAACTGTGTTGAAAATCAGGAAAGACGGTCTCTGGCACTTACTGCGGAACAATAAAATCTGGCTTGCTTAACTGACCAAATTAAAACCAACACACAAAAGAGCCTATATATATCATTGATTTCGAAATCGTCCTCTATGACGACACTGTTTCCCTCTCATTTGATAAGGATGATAAACGAGCGATCAACCGTTATGCTAGACACCTACTTTGTTTCGCGTCAACGCTCGCCTTTCGCATGGTCGATGAAGGCTCACTATCCGAGAGTCCATAATGGCGATAAGGCTTCTCTTTTCCATGGCCTCCAAAAATTGTCATAATTGCAAAGATCTCAGAGCGGTGTGTTACGTTTTTGTTGAATTGCGTAGAGTGGCACTGCAAATAAATACAAATGGCGTCAAATTTCTCAAATTTGAGTTTTCACCTTAAGTTACTTTTTGTTCAATTTCTCAGCAAATGAAGCTAGCTTTCAGAAGCAAAAAAAGAGTAATTCAGTCTTATGAAGTTACACCAAAAATATGCATTAACAGCTGTGATGTGAACGAGCACGTTTTAAATAGAAGGCGGGCATTACATCTCTCTACCGCTTTGGTAAATCCTCGTCTCATTCCTAAAACAATGGCACTTTACAGAGTACCAACCACAGTGCGGCACGTAGATTGTCCCTGTTTCGGCTACACTTTTCAAAACTCATTGCAGACACTCCTCTCTTCTAGTATACACTATAGCAAGCGTACAATATGAGCGCCAAGAACACACAGTTTTGCGGACATTATATTCCCTAGAATGTTTGAACCACACAGGATGTTTAGGACTAATAACCTCATCAATTGGGACTTGCTACCCAATCTTCATTCACGGGAAAATATGTACGATATGCTTGGAATACTGTGCACTAGTGCTATTCGTAGCAACGTTATTTTTTATACATGCAGCTTGATAGCAGGGACGTCCTAAATAAAATTGTGCATTGATATACTAGGTGTTCCTGTTTGCCTTTATACCTTTGCTAGGACATGCGGAATGAGGAGGAAAAAGAACTGAAGTGGCCCTCTACTCGTCCCCTGCAGCATATTCAAGAAAATACGCCAACATACACTCTGTGAGGCCGAAAAAATGCGGGTGACTACGATGTCAGACTAACCCGCACTATTTTGTTCCGTCTGTGTAGCTTGCAAATTAATAATTATTGGTTGATTTCTTCTGTTTTTGTCTCACGGCACCTGCTTGTGAAATGTACGTGTCCCACCACCTAATAACCACTTACGCATGACTATGACAAAAAAACATCAGGTAATATTTTCAATATGGCATATTGTGCGTCATTACTCAGGTTTCATGAAAAAATGTCGGTATGTGATATAACCACCACCTTCAAAAATCAAGAATGATTTCTGTGCCACCTAATAAGGGTGTCACATTTTTTAGACGTTCACCAGAGCAACCACCGTTTTCAAATCTTTTGCCTTGAAATGTACCAACTAGAGAGTCAGGCTTGCCTGGTGTATGTATCATATTCTAATTGATGCTGATTGTTACGTCTCCTCTCCGATAGAATAATTTTAAAATTTTATCAGCTACATCAATAAACAGTAAAATACCTATAAAGCTTACATTAGAACTTGGAGGACGCTTGCTTGTCACCTTAAAAGAAGAAAGGGACATGATTCTATTCCTGCAAGCATCTCTTTCTTCGTCTGTAGCTTAGCTTGACTTCCCGGCAGACACTTAAAAAGAAACTGTGAACGTAATAAGAGCTGTTTCAAGCTATCTATGAATGCCTACTGGAAATACAGTCGCGGAGTGCCTACTACACCACGGATTATTCTTGGTTAAGCAAATGGGTGAAGTACCCGAAATGCGCTGGTGTAGCGAAACGCGCACGCAAGTTTCTGCGCTGTTGCTTATAACGATGTTATGATCTATTATGCCTCAACGCTTTCAAGTGGGCTGTCTTTATACAACGGAGACGTCTAGTGCGAGATTCCACTCTTTCATGGTTTTTAAATGCGAAGCATTCCTGAGTGAATTTCGGAGACTTTGAGCGTATCTGTCTATCTATCTATCTATCTATCTAGCCGCTTATTATTGGGTGCTCTCGTGGTTACGCCCTTAACTTGGCGTGACGCAAAGTAGCATGGGACAGTAAGATGGTTTGAGGTATAAGACGCGCTGCTCAGGACCGCAATAAAGTCACAATCCCGTCACGAACGTCGTCAAACACGTCCCGCCAGACAGTGGCGCAATACAACGGGCGGGTATGTGCCGCTGGTAAGTGGGTATGTGCTACAGGTGATTGACACTTAGTATCTACCCAGGAACGACGAGAACACACATGGGCAATTTTATTAGCGAGCGCCAAGAAATACTCGAAAGTGGTAGTGTCGACCCAACGAATGCAAAGAATAAATGTCAGGGTCCCAGCTGGAATCGAACCCAGGCATTCTGCGTGGCAATGAAGCATTTTACCACAGAGCTACGCCTGTTCTCGGAACTACTTTTCAAATAGACGTTAATCTTCGTGAAACATCAAGAGTGGTTGCAGTGCTGCCTACCCAATTTTAAAAACATTACACATATGCTCCTTTCACATATCTGCCATGTCGGGTTAACGTTATTTGTGGTTAGTTGCCATGCGCTGAAGTTGATTTATGTGGCAATGTTCAGAGCCATCATCCCCGCGAGCACCAGCGCTTGATATCAGCTTCTAGTGTTGCTAATACGTATGTTCCAGTTGGTAAAGTTGCGCAAGTGCCAATAACTGGTTATGTAAACATCTCCAACTCTTCAACACATGTCTGGGTGTGAAACGTTGGCTATAAATTTAGCGTCATTTCATGACGTGTCCCACAATAAAATTGCAACACAGTCACCTTACTTCTGCATGCTTCGCGTAACGTTGATTCTCAGGTGCGTGGGATCTGCCGATTTTTTTTCTTCTCTCTACAGCAGAACGCTAGCACGCCACTTACAAGACCTGTGTCATTTGAACCAGAGATTTCTTGCTTGCACAATGCTGATGTTTTCCTCACATGTTGGTATTCACACAAGAATTTCTGCGAAACAAGCTTTTCAATGCTTTCACGCTATCAACACCACAGTAGGGGTGGTGGTGTTAACGTTGTGGCTGTGGGTGCTCTGAATCCAGGCATGAGTTGTTATAAAAAAGAAAGGAAATGCGTAAAGGAGGAAAGCGGCAACAGTATACTTCTCCCTTCAGTTTATTAAATGCGAAGCACTTCTTAGTGAACTTCGCTGAATCTATCTATCTATCTATCTATCTATCTATCTATCTATCTATCTATCTATCTATCTATCTATCTATCTATCTATCTATCTATCTATCTATCTATCTATCTATCTATCTGTGAGGAGGTTTATTAGCCGTTAAAGCCAGCGACGAGACAGCGTCAAGAACCGTCCAGTGATCGGCACAGCAACGAACCGAAGCACGAGCCGAGAGAGCCAGGCGTTGGCGATGCTGCTTGCTGCTGGCACATCTTCTTCACAATCGCCCCCGCTGAAAAAGGAGCCATCCTGGCGACTTAAGAAGTTTCAGGCAAAGGCTCATGGTACGGTTTCAGTCGGGAAACATGAACGATGTCACGTGCCCGCCGGCGCATGTCGTCCGATCGGGAAACTGGTTCAATTAGGAAATTAACCGGAGAGGTTTTCTCCAAAACGATGTAAGGCCCCTCGTACCGGGGGACAAGTTTCGAGGAGAGTCCCGGTGTGTGGTATGGGATGGCAAGCCACACAAGAGACCCTGGGGCATAGTTGGGATCCGGAAGAGAGGTGCTACGGGTTTCTTTCTGGCGTTGTTGTTCTTCCGAGGTGAACGCACGGGCGAGCTGGCGGCACTCTTCGGCTTGTCTAGCAGCATCGGAGATAGGTGGACACTTGGAAGCATCAGGACGGTAAGGAAGTAGGGTATCAATTGTATGGGAAGGCTCACGTCCGTAAAGAAGAAAGAAAGGTGAGAATCCCGTGGTGGTTTGTATTGCGGTGTTATATGCGAACGTGACGTATGGGAGAACACGGTCCCAGTTGCTGTGATCAGATACCACGTACATTGAGAGCATATCACCTAGCGTGCGGTTGAACCGTTCTGTTAGTCCGTTAGTCTGCGGGTGGTATGCTGTCGTTTTCCGATGAGTGACGTGGCATTCCGAAAGCAGAGTTTCGACGACCTCGGAAAGAAAAGCGCGGCCTCTGTCACTAAGGAGCTCTCAAAGTGCACCATGTCGAAGGATAAAGCGTTGCAAAATGAAAGAGGCGACATCCTCAGCTGTAGCGCTCGGCAAGGCGGCTGTTTCGGCGTAGCGTGTCAGGTGGTCGACCGCCACTATAATTCACCGATTACCATGTGGTGTCAATGGAAGGGGACCGTAGAGGTCAACGCCGACGCGATCAAATGGCTTGGCAGGGCATGGAAGTGGCTGCAATGCGCCAGTCGCACGTGGCAGTGTTGATTTACGTCGCTGGCAGTCAGGACAGCACTGCACGAATTTACGTACAAAATTGTACATGCCGCGCCAGTAATAGCGATGGCGAAGGCGTTCATATGTTTTGAACACTCCGGCGTGGCCACATTGCGGATCGTCGTGAAGGGAGGCGCATACTTGCGATCGTAAAGTGCGTGGAATGACCAGCAACCACCGGCGGCCATCGGGAGCGTAGTTGCGTCGATGAAGAAGTTGATCGCGGATGGCGAAATGGAAAGCTTGACGTCGGAGGGATCTAGATACTGGAAGGTTGGGCGTGCCAGATAAATATTCGATAAGAGAGGCGATCCACGGGTCACGACGTTGTTCGGTGGCAATCGAGTCGAGATTTAGCGATGACAAGGTCTGGAGGCAAGTGTTTCTGCACGTCTGATCTGGTGGTAAAGGTGAGCGGGACAGGGCATCAGCGTCAGAGTGTTTGCGTCCGCAGCGGTATACGACGCGAATGTTGTACTCCTGGATGCGGACTGCCCATCGCGCAAGGCGGCCAGGAGGGTCTTTCAATGTGGAGAGCCAGCAAAGCGCGTGGTGATCAGTTACTAGATCGAACGGGCGGCCGTATAAGTACGGCCGGAACTTTCCAAGCGCCCACACCAGAGCCAAACACTCTTTTTCTGTCACGCTGTAATTAGTTTCGGCTTTCGTCAGAGTGCGGCTAGCGTAGGCTACAACGTATTCTGAATAGCCGGGCTTTCGTTGAGCGAAGACCGCGCCTAGCCCGACGCCGCTGGCATCGGTGTGCACTTCGGTAGGAGCCGTCGGGTCGAAGTGGCGAAGAATAGGTGGGGAAGTGAGCAGCCGGCGCAGAGTAGTGAAGGCAACGTCACATGCAGGAGACCAGGAGGTGAGGTTCACGTCACCGCGAAGAAGCTGGGTTAATGGTGACATGATAGATGCAAAATTGCGAACAAAGCGCCGGAAATAGGAGCATAGGCCTACAAAACTGCGAAGTTCTTTCATGGTCGTCGGCTTGGGAAATTCTGCGACTGCTCGAAGTTTTGCTGGGTCTGGTAATACGCCGTGCTTGGACACGATGTGGCCTAGGATGACGAGCTCGCGTGCAGCGAAGCGGCATTTTTTTAGGTTAAGCTGCAGGCCAGCGTTGGTCAGACAAATCAAAACGTGCCTGAGGCGAAGGAGGTGCGTAGGAAAGTCATGGGAGAAAACCACGACATCGTCGAGGTAACAGAGGCACATATTCCATTTGAGGCCACGTAGCGTATTATCCATAGGACGTTCAAACGTGGCAGGCGCGTTACAAAGCCCAAAGGTCATGACGCTAAATTCATATAGTCCGTCTGGTGTAATAAATGCCGTTTTTTGGCGATCGGCTTCTGCCATTGGGACCGGCCAGTAGCCAGACCGCAAATCTAGCGACGAGAAAAATTCTGCTCCGTGGAGGGTGTCAATGGCGTCATCAATGCGCGGCAAAGGATAGATGTCCTTGCGGGTTATCTTATTCAAACGACGATAGTCCACGCAGAATCGGATAGATCCGTCTTTCTTACGCACCAGGACGACGGGAGACGCCCAGGGACTGTGAGATGGTCGAATGACATCTCTACGAAGCATATCTTCGACTTGATCGTTGATGACGCGGCGCTCTTCAGCGGAGACACGGTATGGTCTTTGACGCAGTGGCTGGTGTAGGCCGGTGTCAACATGATGTTTGACTTGTGATGTGCGGCCCAGTTGACGTCTCGACACATCGAACGAACTCCTGAACTCATGGAGAAGATCCAGCAGGTCGGCATGTTCGGTGGGAGTGAGAGTGTCGGCGATGGCGCTTGAAAACGTATCATTGGATGACTCCCCGAGTGCCGACAGTGCTTTTGGGTGGTCGCAGTAGTCATCCGGGACATCAAACAAAAATGAAGGGTCGAGATCCCGCACGCGGCCGAGACATTCCCCCGCAAGCAATGTGACAGGTGTGGAAAGCGGATTCCTTACGAACATGTTGCTTCTTCCGGCGGCAAGGTCAATTGTTGCGAAAGGCAGCGGCAAAGCTCGACGACATTTGAAGATATCGGAAGGCATAAAAAGAACTGTAGCGTCAGTGTAGGCGTTGCATGAAACGGGAACAAGGGCGAAATTTCCAGGCGGAATATCGGTATCTTCATGAACGAGCAACTTCGGCGGCTGATGAGGAGCGTCCAGTAATGGAAAATCACACAAGGGCGGAAACTCAACTTCGGCGCGTGCGCAGTCAATGACGGCATTATGGCGGGATAGGAAGTCCCACCCGAGGATGACGTCATGCGAACAGACAGGAAGAACAATAAACTCCACGATGTAAAGAATGCCTTCGATGGAGACTCTTGCAGTGCAGGCTGCGAGAGGCGTTACTTGCTGTGCGCTTGCGGTGTGAAGTGACAGTCCCGAAATCGGCGTTGTTACTTTGCGTAATAAACGGCAGAGATTAGCGGCAATAACACAAACAGCGGCGCCAGTGTCCACAAGGGCGAAAGTACAATAACCTTCAACAGTTACTGCGACCACGTTAGCAGGAGAGGAGCGAGGGCTTAGACAGTTCGAAAACGGCGCAGTTCTTGCCTCTTGAACTGCGTTGCTTAGTTTTCCTGGTCGGAGGGTCCGGGCCGACGACGCATGGGAAAGGGCGATCGCCGACGAGGAGAGGGTGCGCGTTGCGGCTGGAAGTCAAGGTGGTCCGTAGGCGCATAGCGAGGTGGCGAGACCGGCCCGTATTGGACGAAAGGTTGGCTGCCGTGATGCGACGACCGGGCATAGTTGCCGAACGTCTGAGGTCGACGGCGGCAGTAGCGAGCAACGTGTCCGGGAGTGAAGCAAGCGTAGCAAATCGGTCGGTTATCGGGCGTCCTCCAGGGATTGGCGACTGGTGCTGCCGCCCAAGGTGCAGTATAAGCAGCCGGGTGTGCGGGATGTGAGCGCGTGGTGTAGGGTGGTTGCGGGAGCCTACGTACAGCGTCTGCATATGTGAGCGGTGCGGCTACGGGCTGCATCTCTTGCGAAAAGGCGACAGGCGGAGCCACAGGCTGCGTTGCATAGGTTAGGGGCGCGGCCACAGGCTGAACGGCTGGCGGATAGGCGACAGGAGGGCCTACCGGCTGAGCAGCACGCTGGCAGTGGGCAAGGCTGGATAGATGCGGCTCGTGGTGCGCAACAGGAACAGCTTGGGCAACCTCCTCCGAAATAGCAGTGCGAAGCGGGGCAGGTAGACGGGTGGTGGTCTCGTGAGTGAAGGGCACAAGGGAAAGTTGGCGGGCGACTTCCTCACGGACGAAGGCTCGAACTTGCTGAAGCAGTGGTGAATTGTCCGGCAGGGTGTCGAAACTGGACAGTGACTCACCACCATGCTGAGGCTGCCGAGTCAGAGTGCGTTGTTTCTTCAACTCGTCGTAGCTCTGACACAAGCTGACGACTTCGGAAACTGTGCTTGGATTTCTTGCCAAGAGCATCTGAAATGCGCCGTCGTCGATGCCCTTCAGGATGTTTTTGACCTTGTCAGATTCGATCATGGTGTCATTCACACGTCGACAAAGGTCGACGACGTCCTCAGTATAACTGGTAAAGGTCTCGCCAGTCTGCTGAGAGCGGATGCGCAAGTGCTGTTCTGCCCTCTGCTTGCGGACAGCCGGCCGACCGAACACTTCAGCACATGACGTCTTGAAGACGCTCCATGTGGGGATGTTGTGTTTGTGGTTATTAAACCACAATTCGGCGACGCCAGTGAGATAAAATATCACGTGGCCCAGCTTGTCGGCTTCATCCCACTTATTGTTGGCGCTCACCAGTTCGTAGTGCTCGAGCCAGTCTTCGACGTCGGTCCCATCCGCACCGCTGAAGACCTTCGGCTCCCGTAGTTTAGGATGGCCAGGGCAGTTGAACTGGAGCGATGGCGTCGATGCAGTGGCGTTGGCAGTCATGACAGGTGGTAGCGTGCGGCTTCGCAGCTCCAGGGTGTAGCAACGGGGATTAACAGCACCTTCCACCAAATGTGAGGAGGTTTATTAGCCGTTAAAGCCAGCGACGAGACAGCGTCAAGAACCGTCCAGCGATCGGCACAGCAACGAACCGAAGCACGAGCCGAGAGAGCCAGGCGTTGGCGATGCTGCTCGCTGCTGGCACATCTTCTTCTTCACATATCTATCTATCTATCTATCTATCTATCTATCTATCTATCTATCTATCTATCTATCTATCTATCTATCTATCTATCTATCTATCTATATAGCCGCCTGCGACCTTTAGCTCGACTGGCTGTTTCAATAATCGTATCGATACCAAACTTGGCATGGCATGACATGACTGTATGAAGAACATATTTAACTAGTCATAACATGAATATCATGACATGTCATGAATGTCATGAATCACATTTCATGGTCCTGCACCTCTGCAGTGGTTTCGCTCATACGGCATGTTGCAAAACTGGTATGGTATGACATAATTGCATGGCGAACACAAGCGACAGACACTAACATGAAAATCATAACCTGGGTACATTTAAAATGACTACGCTCCACGCTCACGATGCGCTCGTGGCCGTTTCACTAGCGCCACATATACCAAATTTGCTATTACGGTACGTGAAAGTATGACGAATGTATGTGACTGGTGCAAACAGGATAATCATGAGATGAGTGTCAAGTAACAACATGCCACGCTCATAATGTGCTGGCGCCCGTTTCGCTAGCTTCACTTATGCCAAATTTGCTACTACGAGACGTGAATGGATGACGATGGTATGATACTGGCCCAAACATGATGAACATGAGTGTGTGTCATGTATCGACATGACTACATACTACGCTCATGATGCGCGCGCGGCCGTTTCGCTAGCTTCACTTATGCCAAATTTGGTATTACGTGATGTGAATGGACTACAAAGGTATGATACTGGTGCGAACATGATAAACATAATATGTGTGTCATGCAATTATATGACTACATGCTATGCTCATGATGCGCTCGCGGCCGTTTCGCTAGCTTCACATATGACAAATGTGGTAATAAGTGACGCCAATGAATAACGAAGGAATATGACTGGTGCTAACTTGATAATCATGAGATGCGTGTCTTGTGAGAACATGACTACATGCCACCGTGAAGGCGCCAATACATTTCGACGTGATGCGGTGTGCCTGCCCGCCGGCGTTTATTTCGTCGCGTCACGCCTGCGTTGCGGACGCCAGGCGTCTGTCCTGCCAGTATACTTGCAGGCGCGTGCCACACTGTGTTGCTTTGACGCATGCGCGTTTCAGCGCATTCAGCGTCCCTCAATCATGAAAAGAGGGAGCGCATCGGCGCGGATTGCAGCATGCCGCATTTCGCGCCAGCTACCGTCAGGCCGCACCGAGAGACGCTGGTCGCGTCTGGCGTAAGACTACAGAGTGCTCGCGTTTTGCTAACGTTGCGTCACTGTGCCCAGCGTGCGCGCGCGTCAGCGTTACATTGCAGTATAATGAGCTCATAATGATGCACTTGCGGCCGTTTTGCTAGCTCCACATATACCAAATTTGGTGTTACGTGAAATCAACAGATGACGAAATATATGACTGGTGCAAACCTGATTATCGTGACACGCGTGTTTTGTAAGAACATGACAGCATGCCACGTTCATAGCGTGCTTGTGATTGTTTCGCTAGCTCCACATATACGAAATGTAGTATCACGTGACGTGAACAGATGACAAAGGTACACAACTCATCCAAACATGATAACCATGGCACGGAAGTCATGTATGGGATCATTTACCTCCACCTTGAAAGGTTGTGCTGATTTTGAAGTGACATATCAACATTTCTTATTCGTGCTTCGCATATCATCGATTCCCACTCTACGTGGGATCTGCCAATTTTTTAGAAACAGTCCAAGTTTACCGTAGGAGAAAAGGTAAATGCTACTCTAAACGAATGTGTGTGGTAAAATATTTCATTGTTGTTAAGCATATGCCCCATTGAACACATAAATGGCGTTGTATGGTGCCATTTATGTGTTCACATAAATGGCGCCATGAAATCTGTGTAGTCGGTCAGGTTACACGGTAAAAAGTGAGGAACCTATTTACACGCAGGAAGAATGAGGGCAAAACTTTAAGAAGATGAACGAGAGGAATGCAGTTTCTCGATGTTAAATCCAACTGTTCTGGAACTCTTTAGGAGACTGGTGGTTTTAGGGACGTTAAACCCCACAAATCATTCAATCAATCATCTTCAAGAGACAAGATGCAAAAAATATCCAAGCTAAAGTGGTGCAGCCGATTTTCGGAACGTGCAATATCCCCAACACAAGTGTTCGAAAGTTGTGCGATTTGTATTTCTAGATAGGCGTTATTTCCCTATTGTGGAACGCCATACAGGGTACAATAAAAACTGCTCAAGAGTGAAACTCAAGACATATATCTCATGTTTGTACCAAGCACTGACTTGGTTTTGGGGCATTTATATTCACTGTTGAACTCCATGAAGTCCAAACCCGGTGCTCAAGAAAGAATAACTTTCCACGCAGCAAACTAAGGCCTGTTGGCACAAAAAGGTGCCGATGAATGAAAGAAACGACCACGGTCAATATTAGCAGAGATCAAGTTTCCCCCGTTCGATTGGATTCGGCTTTCCTGAACTGGTCTTGTAACAAAGACTTCGTCATGTTTTTTGGAGGGTGGAAAAAATAAAGAGAAAAAGACTTTGATAGAAGTACATAGAAAAAGAAAAGAGAAAACAGAATATCGTCACCCCTTTCTTTTTTCACCTCCGTCAGTGGTCGAAGCAACTTATAAGCCACCAAAAACGAAGGCAGCTTGCGACCAGGGCATTGAGATTTATCCAATACCAGAGGTTGTCTGTTTTCCTAGGTGATTTTTGCAGGGCACCACATTTTGTGCATTATTTTTGCCCAAATCCAATGATGACATTCCTTAGCTCTTTCTATTCTTCGTCTAGCCGCCTAATTTTGGGCTCTACCAACACCTTCCCGACTTCTCAAGAATTTCACTCTTCCTCCTGTGAAGAAGCTCCTCCACAATTTCAGAAGCCCATGCCGCAGACGAAATCGGACACCATCTGTTCGATTTCGGCATCCACAATCTTGACTTCTGGTTCCCTTCCTTCGTGGTGCCCATTGAGGAGCCCTTAAGACCCGAGTATTATCATTTACTTGGCCGTCTTCATTTGTTGATGCTTCCCATTCAGGCTCGAGTTTCCGGAGAAAAAGGAAACCTTTCCAGCTCCGAACACCATGTAAGGGCTGAAGCGAGAAGTTACGCCACGACCTTTGCAAGCCCTCCCATCGCATG
Source organism: Rhipicephalus microplus (assembly GCF_013339725.1). NCBI lineage: Eukaryota > Metazoa > Arthropoda > Arachnida > Ixodida > Ixodidae > Rhipicephalus > Rhipicephalus microplus. Next base: position 234,521,498 of record NC_051167.1, on the reverse strand, counting down.
TGCTCCTTTCCGAGGTAACGTCAAAGAATGTGAATTTGGCATGGGCTTTCCATTTTATTGCAGTTTTGAAGGTGGGGAGGAGGCATTCATTAATAGGTCTTCAGACAGAACAAAGAAAAACGTTCTGTACAGAAAGGCGAGGAACAATAACAAACAGGAGGGCTTTTGCAGAAGCCGCCAGAAGGCGTGACCAGCCATTCTCCAGTTAAACTGACAACACCTGCAAATTGCGTCTCTACCTCAGCCATCGCTCATGGGCCCCCAACAGGTCTGCTTATCTTCGGTGACGAGCGCAATGCATATAATGGGCATTCACGATCGCGCTTTCCTAAATTTTGAACGCTGAGGGCCACGGATTTGGATATAATTTTATTCTGTACCATGCTTGCCTTTCTCGAGGGCGGGCACACTGTAATGATGGGTAATGTGGATGACGTACGAGGAGAAGTGACCCTGAGACAATAATATAATTTTACGTCACCTTTTTATGTATATATCAGTGCTCTGACGTAATTGACACTTGCACATATATTTGCAGTACTTCTAAGACTCAACAAGTATAGTACCTTGAACTTGTTGCTTGAGTATATTATTAAAAGTTGGGAGAATTAATACTACACAAAAACAGAATGTGGGAATACTTTATTTTTATAACCCTTTGCGGCCAGATGTCACGAATTCGTGACATACCAAAATATTTTAGCATGCGAATCATGAAATGCGCCTGACATTAATTCCGGCTGTTATGTACTCACGGGGGGTAGAGGTTTGAGCATGAAAGATAAAGCGCCGTCTCATCAAAGGCATTTTATGCTAAAGCAATTGTTTTTGTATTGATGGTGGGGATAAGTAAGTGCCCGCGCAATAGTCCTCACGTCTTCGTTTTTTTTGCCTGGGTGACGTAAGCTTTATTTTCAATAATTTTGTTTATTTATTGTGTGCACACCAAAGAGGAGGCACACGACTTGTTGCGTACATCTTTTTATTGCTGCAATGTAGTCGCTTTTGTAGTATATGGAGAATTCGAATCATACGCAAAAGTATGCATTAAAAATGCAATGGAGATAATATAACCGTGGAATCATATACATATTACTGTTTGAAGCTTGAAAACAAAAACAATAAGTATTTTATTCGACAGTTTCATATCTCAGGCATTCAATTGTTAAGTTATACTGCAAATTACAACGAGATGCCGTTGATTCACATGCCTTCGTCTTTTCACCGTTTGTTTATTGTGCAGATGCCATTCTTTACAGCTAAACTAATTTTATATCACGTTTCATACGAATGGGCTCATTTTTCCTCCCGCGCCTAATTGGTAATGCCGTATTGACAAAATATGCTGCTGGTCACGCTTAAGTGGAAATGTCGCGTCTTCCATCCTCAGCAATTGTTTTAACGGGTGAGCTGATCAACGGTCAGAATAATCCATATATTTTAACGGGGAATACAAGCTAGGGGGCCATAAATGTCGATGCAAATGTTATCAGCTTTAAATAACGGGTTTTACGGCAAAGCTGTGTAGTTAAAACTCGGCATAGGTGGAGGCTTAACCGAAAAAAAAAACTACGAACGTTGAGTTTCATCTCCCCTTAACGGGGACCCTATGTAATATGTGAAGCAGCCATGGGCTGACTTAAAGTTCTGTAAATAGTTGTTCTTTAAGCTACCCCATATACATTCACCGCTGCGTACACAGGCACTTTTCAAGCCGCATATGTTTGTTTTATGCAACCATATTTTGCATAAAACATATATATTTCTCAAACGCATATGTAATTTGAGTACATGGTGTTGAAAACAAAACTTACGCTACCGAAGAGCACATTTCAGGCTTACTATAGGTATGAAAATGTTTAGAGTGCAGCACAGAACTATCTAAGAAGAGTAAATGTATCTTTCATATAGAGTAGCGCCATGCTGCCAGTGGCCCCCACCCATAACAGATAACGCGCCAGAGTGGAGCGAGTGATCTATCCCAGAGCCATCTAGCGAGTGCTCCAAGCACTAGCGTGGCTACGGTGACGGACAAAGGACAAGCCCCAACCACAAGCTGCTTCGCATCTAAAAAATATCTACGATCAGATGCATCCTCACTGTAACGCGGTGCTTCAGTCATGCCACCTTGCATAGACTGTAATTAAATTAGTATTCGTTGCCAAGAAGGACACATAGTTTAGCATCTGATGCAACAGAGCTGGCGAATATGTCATGATACAATAGGTCCAACACTTGAAGGCTTTTGTACCAGCTGTAAGAATGAGGTACACTATGCTTAAGATGCCTCGAAACACAAGTGATCGCAAATGGTTTCGTTAGGAAAACAATAGATAAGTCCAGGAGTTAGTCTAAAAGCCTTAGTGGACTGGCCAACTATGTTCTCCTCTCTACATTTTTCACCAATCAATGCATTCGTTTTCGCAGTGAACAAGGCTGACTTTCATGGCTTCTCTGGTCTTTCGTCTTTTCATCTTTGTACCACTTGAATTAAATTGATAAGGACCTCCTGTGAGCCGCTTGCAATAATCAAGTGTTCTTTAATTGCGTAGTGGTTCAGAGGACAACATGTTTTCTACTGCATGTCTTTCGTGCTGGGGCAGCTTTATGCTCTCCTATCATAGAGTATATCGTACTAATTTCCTAAACACGCTGCACCTGGCGTCAACTCTTGCCTAGTATACAGATACTACGCGCAGGTAAATTGAATTGATCATTATTTAGCCATTATTATGTAACTTGGCATTCGGATCAAAATGATGAACGAGGATAAAAATGTGTGCCTGTTGATTTCGCCTTGGTTATTCATAATGGAAATAATTACTACACAGTAACAAATGGTTGAACAACGAGGCCTAAAAGTGCGGCTGTGCTGCTTGTTACGGCTTCACTCCAGGTGGTTTATCATGGTATTTTTTTCATTATCGGTTGCGTACATGCAAAAATCTTAATTTTAAGTCCGCTTCTGTAATCAGTGTATTCCCTTATTTCAGTTCAGTCTACCAACGGCGAGTATTGGGTTGTGCACGATTTCTATTGCACGGAGTCTCTTGCCAGAGGATGTATTTCCTAGCACTCTAAGAGAATAGTTTATTGCTTTGTTGAAGATAGTGTAACTACAAATACTTTGCTTGTTGTGAACAAATTATATATTTTAGTGCTCCTTCTGTGCAATTACTGTCACGTGATAGCAGTGTATTACTGCGATTCGAAAAGGGATATCTCACTTTGTTCATCAAGCATGTGATTTTCAGTACGATAGACATAACTAGCTTGGTAGAAGTTTGATAGGTATTCTTCAGCACAATTTCTCCAACATGTCCTCACTTTTTCCAAGTATCTGCATATTGCTCTACCTTGCTGTTCGGTGATATATAGCAGGTTTCTTCTTGGTTGTTTCAATTGCTTTCTATTGATGTGAGAAATAGACAGCGAAATCAACAGCGACTGTTTTGTGTTTTTCAAATGTGGCAACCACTGCATTTTTTCCAATTCCCTGCTGTACCAGGACTTCTTAGATATTCTTTTTGGTTCGGACTAACGAGTAGCCTTCGACTACAGGTCCAACAAGTGTTTGTAAACTTTGTACACATTATGAAATAAACATTTCCCAAGAAAGGGAACCATGAGTAGCATCCGAAGCAGCGCGAGAGTCGACTTGAAGTTTTCTTCGTCATGGGCACCTTGTCCGCTGTTATTGCGGCCTTACACAAGGAGCACACCTAGAATTCACAGTGTTTGCTCTTGCTCTTATTCGTCCCGAATTCTCGCTGGAACGGGTTCGTCGCCACGTGACGGAAGCATTTGCGTTCATTGCGTGCCTTCAGAATCTCGTTCCCTGACGCCGTCACATGATTGCTGAGAGAACGTTAGGGGGAGAACACAAGGTGTTTTACGCAGCCATTTAGGCAGGCCCAGAGCCGCTGGTGCGTGTCAGCGTGTTCTCACTATACTCGGCGAAAACCTTCTGTAGCAGCACATCCAAAGCTACGTGGGCGGAGGTTCCTCACGTGTGTTACTATGCCAAATAGTCTGTTTTCGTGTGATTTTGGTTTAGATTTGGCAAGCGCATCCAACTTGTACTTTTCTCACGACCACCATGCTAATAATATTGCACTTACTTCGGAGTAAGTAGTTGAAATGTTCATAGGGGAATGAAAACGAAGCTTCCTTGAAGCGTTCAGATTTATTTCAGAAACAAAAAAGGCGCAGCCAAACAGGTACTAGACGATTGGAACAACGCAAAGGCAAGAAATCATTTCCTAAATATCAGTGCATAGTCGGTGGGCACTGTGTTTTTCCTCCCTTAGCGACACAAGAACTTTCTGGAGACTCTCACATTGTTCTTTTAGAAAACGCGAAGGCAACGATATGAAGCAGAAATCTTGGCACCAATTGGTCATGAGTGGGCGACTGACGTTCGTAATGTGTGAAAGTGGGTGAAATGCTATCCTTACTTGACTAAGAACGCTGTTTTTGCACAGTCAATAGACAAATATACACGAACGCGTCTGCTGCCTAGGCAATGCGCAACGAACGATGCCCTTCGTATATAGGGGCCAGTGGGAGTGGTGTTACGGTGCGTGATCATCAGCGTTATCGTGTGAACAATAACAGGCAGTCGTAACAACAGTCACGTATGCAATGCAATGAGGGAAAACGGCCATTGGTTTTACGTGCAGTTTAGAATCGCACTTTTTCTTCCAAGCATTTGATGTTGCTGAAGACTGGCAGGTCACCGGTGTCACTTTCGAGGTGGCTATAGCCATTCAAGTCCCACTTTCACTGATGGTATCACTCGCACACAACTTCTCGGTGAACGCATGTGCTTGAAACAAAGCATTTCACGACGCACCACTGCCTTTGTTTTTCCCTGCGTGATGAATACCGATCACCTGATGAACAAGCACTCATGCTCGCTCACAAGCTTCGATATGAACTATCTGAAACCTAGTGACGCCATTGTTGTTTACCGGTGCAGCGGAAAGGTGAAATGGCACCAGAAAACCAAACAAATAGAAGCAGAAAAAAACAAAATACCTCCACGGGTGAAGGTTCCTAAAAATAATGCGAACGATTTTGAACATATTATTTACATGCTTTCTTTTTATATTTTCCGTTATTCTACGCAGTATACAAAAATCTGTGTTCGTGGACTACTTGCAGAATCACAGTAAAAAAGAGCGAGCTAGGGCATCAAAGGCTTCGCTGTGCTGCCTGAGAACGTTCTCGCCGAGTATGGTGATATCATTCATTGGTTGATAAGGAGAACTTCTGGCAATACTTTCGTCTGCTCCATGCACAGCAAGTCTATTCAATTGGTGGATCCAGAGTGCTCCATGTATGTTCCATTGGCAGATCCCGCTTACGAAAATGCCATATATGGCACTTATATAGGTTATATCTGGCCACATATAAGCATATATGTCAGCATATGCGGCTTCCTTTACCAATATAGATGTAAATCTGGTGGGGTCGATTCAACTATGGGGTTATATAGAGCCACATATGATGCAGTAGGTCCATATAACCAGTCAAATCTGTCCTTATAAGGCAGGGCCACACCTTATATAACATAACAAGTAGATCCTCATATGTGGAAGGGCTCCCTTATATTGCATGAACTATGTATCTATATATAGCACCACGATCACAAACTCTTAAGCGGATTGTCATACACAACAATCTGTGCGCAAATGTGAACTGCTCATTTTCTACAGCAACAATAGTAATAGGTATATATATGTATATATTGCCACCATTGATGAACGAGCCACTGTGGCTCATACGCGTTTTTTGGGCGCGAAGAAGAAGAAGAACACATCTTCGTTGCTCTGGTTCAAGTGAACTCCTGGCTGCAGGTCTTGTTTTGTTCGTGACATTACTGGTGGAGACGCTGGGTACGTGTACTTCGGCTGTGTCGGCCATCCTGGAGACAGCTACATCTCCCAGAGCAAGAATCAGCCGCCGCCTTCGTGGGTTACCCCCTGAATTTGGTCCCTTGGCATCGACAACCAGAAAGATGGCAACTGCGATGACAAGCCAGGCGGTTCAAACCAGCGATGGCCATGATTCTCTTCTCGCCCATGTTTTTCACGTGCCACAGACACCAAAGCCGTTCCATGGAGACATCTTCGAGGATGTTGGTGACTGGCTAGACCACTTTGATCGGGTTGCCAGTATCAACGAATGGGACGATGTTCGCAAGCTGCGCCGAGTTTACTTCTACTTGGAGGATTCTGCGAAGACGTGGTACGAGAACCATGAGGGCTCCTTTGCAACATGGCAAGAGTTTAGCCGACAGCTCCGTGACGCCTATCGCAACATTGAAAGGAAGGAGAGGGCCGAACAAGCCATATCCAGCAGAAACCAACGGCCGAACGAACGTGTGTCCATGTTTGTCGAGGACATGCTTCGACTCTTAATAAAGTTTTTTCTCTCTCATAATAAAGTTTTTTCTCTCTCATAATAAAGTTTTTTCTCTCTTCAAGCGCGCGGACCCTGCCATGTCTGAGGAAAAGAAGGTGCGCCATTTGATGCGCGGAATAAAAGAACAGCTTTTCGCTGGGCTCGTGCGCAATCCACCGACGACAGTCGCCCACTTCATCAGTGAGGCAGCTACGATGGAACGTACGCTGCAGCAGCGGTCGTCACAATACGAACGCCAGATCCCGGCCACCACATTCTCTATCGGCTCTGACAGCGAGAGACAGACCCTCAAAGACTTCATTCGAAATATCGTTCGGGACGAATTGCGACAGCTGCAGGCAGTGGGATCCCATCCACCTGTGTCAGCCCTCGCGGATGTAATCTGACAAGAAGTCCGGCAGGCCATCACACCTCTAGCCCCAGTCGCATCCTGACATACGCAGCGGCATTGCGATCCCCTGCGCCACCGGCTACAGATACTGCTATGCGGCCAAGGTACCAGGCTATGCAGCCATTTCACGACACTGCTTCAAGCCCACCTCTCGGCTCAAGGTATTCAAGCCCACCCACCTATCCGCCGTCTATCTCAAGAGAAAGTGATAGCAAGGCAAGCACGTGGCGCACCTCAGATAACCGTCCGCTCTGCTATCACTGTGGCGAAGCGGGTCACGTATACCGGAACTGTCAATACCGGCAACTAGGTCTCCGCGGCTTCCACCCTGATGCTCGATGCCCGCGCTACGGTGAGCGCCCCCGCGAAATTGAAGCCTATCTCACGGGCCAACGTACTCCTTCAACTATTCGGCACCACCAGTCGAGATCACCATCGCCTCGCCGGTCTACGTCTACCAGTTTGCCCTCATCGTCTTCCACTCCTTTCAGGAGCGGGTCACCAAGTCCCCGCAGGGGAAACTAGGAACGGCGACTTCTGGGGGTGAAGTCGCGGCCCGGCGAACTGTAAAAGACCCTCCTTCGACGCAACGACCGGACGAGGGCGATTCCAGTTTTGCAGTGTTCTCCGACAACAAAAAGATTGTTTCTGCCGAAATTGCCGTCTTCGTGGCCAATCATGCTGTTAACGCCCTCGTCGACACCGGTGCCGACCATTCCGTAATGAGCGCAACACTGGCATCTGAACTGAGGAAGGTTACCACGCCTTGGCAAGGGCCTACTGGTATGTGCACGGCACGCATTCGAATACGTACGTCAACAATTGCGGGCTCTTTCCTCGTATTGCGCATGTGCTCTCGGCCAGTCATTCTAGGAATGGGCTTCCTTCGTGAATATGGCGCCGTCGTCGACCTCCGTGAATTACTTGTCTCGTTCGAGGATCCTTTTTGCGCTTAAACTGACAGTACGCAATTCCGGAAAAGAGCGCTCCGTGTTACCGACGATTCTCTGACTCTCCCACCTCGAAGCAGCCTCTTTGTCAAAGTAGAATTGGGACAGGACTTGTCTGACGCGGTAATTGCAGAGGCCAATTTGTCTCTCCTTATTTCACAACAAATCTGTGTTGCCCGAGGAATCATTCAGCCTAGCAATAGGCATGCTCACCTGCTGGTCACAAATTTCAGCGACGAATATCGCCACCTAACGAGACACACTGCCATGGCATATTGTGAAGAACTTGCCGATGCCGATGGTTCGTCTACGTTAGCTTCATTTTCATCGAATGGCCACCCTGACGAGGCCTTCGTGAGCACTCTCGACGTAAATGAGAGACTACCTTCGGCTCAACGAGAAAGCCTTTTGCGTATACTCGGCTAATTTCAAGACTGCTTTGCCACTACGTCAAAGGTTAAACAGACACCACATGCTCAACATCGTATCATCACGGAACCTACTGAGAGACCCATTCGACAACATGCCTATAGGGTGTCGCAAAAAGAGCAAGATGCTTTACGTGACCAAGTCCAGCAGATGCTTCAGGACGACGTCATTCAGCCATCGACCAGTCCCTGGGCTTCGCCAGTTGTGCTAGTAAAGAAGAAGGATGGTACGTTGTGTTTTTGCATTGATTACCGTAAACTGAACAAGGTCACCAAAAAGGACGTTTATCCTCTACCCCAGATAGATGACTCGTTGGACCATATACGCAACGCTAAATATTTTTCCTCCATGTATTTGCGTAGCGGCTACTGGCAAATCGCAGTAGACGAGCGCGACCGCGAAAAGACGGCGTTTATTACTCCCGACGGTCTGTACGAGTTCAAAGTGTTCCCTTTCGGTCTATGCTCAACGCCAGCTACTTTTCAAAGAATGATGGATACGGTTCTCACGGGGCTCAAATGGCAATCATGTCTTGTTTACCTTGATGACGTCGTGGTCTTTGCAGATACGTTTGAACAACACGTCCAACGCCTTCATGCAGTTCTTCAGGCAATTAGAACAGCGGGGTTGTCTCTCAAACCCGACAAATGTCATTTTGGATATGAAGAACTGAAGTTCCTTGATCACGTTGTGAGCCATGCTGGCATCCGTCCAGATCCCGAGAAAACCGGCGCCGTTGCCGCCTTTCGCGTGCTCACAAATAAGCGCGACCTACGCCGATTTCTGGGGCTCTGTGCGTATTACAGGCGCTTTATCAAAAACTTCTCGAAGATTGCTGAACCCGTCAACAAGCTTACAAAAGACGGTGTCTCGTTTGTTTGGGGTTCCGATCAGTGCCATGCGTTCGACACCCTCCGAAACCTCCTCCAGGCTCCGCCTGTACTAGGTCATTTTGACGAAAGCGCTGACACGGAATTACACACTGACGCCAGCAACGTTGGACTAGGAGCGGTATTAGTTCAGTGGCAAAATGGCGTAGAGCGCGTGATCGCTTATGCGAGCAGAATGTTATCCCCAGCGGAGAAAAACTATTCTGCAACCGAAAAGGAATGCCTCGCTGTTGTCTGGGCCGTAACAAAGTTCCGCCCATACTTGTATGGCCGCCCATTAAGGGTAGTTAGCGACCACCATTCCCTTTGTTGGCTCGCGAATCTCGAAGATCCCTCAGGTCGTCTAGCACGATGGAGCCTTCAGCTACAAGATTTAGATGTCACGATCGTCCACAAATCTGGGCGGAAACACACCGACGCCGACTGTCTCTCACGTGCACCGGTCGAAAATGCCAACACTGACCTTGAAGACGACGACACTTTTCTTTCTGCCGTATCAGCAACCAGCTTAGCTGAGCAACAGCGTCACGACTCGGAGCTCATCCCGCTCATTGACTACTTGGAAGGACGCAATTCCCACCTTCCTCGAAGCTTTGCGCGCTCACTATCTTCCTTTTGTTTCCGTGATAGAGTGCTTTATAAAAAGAACTTTCATCCTACACAAGCTATGTATCTGCTTGTTGTGCCAACTACGCTTCGTGGTGACATTTTACGTGCGTGTCATGATGAGTCATCATCTGGACACCTCGGCTATACGCGCACGCTGCAACAGATTCAACGCTCCTACTACTGGCCACGTCTCGCGAAGACTGTGAAGCACTACGTTCGCACATGTCGCGACTGTCAGCGACGTGAGATTCCACCTTTACGACCAGCGGGACTACTGCACCCAATCGGCCCACCAAAGGCGCCCTTTCATCAGATTGGCATGGACTTGCTGGGGTCATTCCCCACGTCTTTGTCTGGAAACCGGTAGATTGTCGTCGCTACAGACTACTTAACACGCTACTGTGAAACAAAGGCACTTCCAAAAGCCACCGCAGCAGATTTCGCCCAATTTTTTGTTAATAGCATCGGTCTTACGTCACGGTGCTCCAGCTGTCGTCATAACTGATCGTGGGACAGCTTTCACCGCAGAGATGCTGCAGGAAGTCTTGCGATTAAGTGGCACGGAACATCGTAAAACAACGGCTAACCACCCGCAAACAAATGGGCTGACTGAACGACTCAATAAGACAATCGCAGACATGCTGTCAATGTATGGGGACATCGATCACAAGAACTGGGACACCATACTTCCCTACGTAACTTTTGCTTACAAGACTGCTGTTCAAGAAAGTACCGGTTTCACACCTTTTCGCTTAGTCCACGGTCGCGACGTCACGACGATGCTCGACGCCATGCTCCTGCCCGAGAACTTAGGAATATACTACACGGATGCTGCCAAATTCGCGCAGTGCGCAGAAGAGGCCCGTCAACTTGCTCGTCACCGTATTCAACGTCATCAAACCGCAGATGCGCGCCGCTACAATCTTCGCCACCGTGAAGTTATTTTTAAGCCAGGTGATGAAGTCTGGGTGTGGGCCCCTATCCGACAGCGTGGACGTTCAGAAAAGCTTCTTCGCCGCTACTTCGGCCCTTACAAGGTTGTGCGACGTCTCAGCGACGTCACTTACGAGGTTCTCCCACAAGGCAATTCGAGACGTTCCCGTTTCACCCCGCAAACTGAAGTCATTCACGTTTCACGTCTCAAACCATACTTTTCGTGCTGTGAATCGCCAGTGAGTGACTGACTTTATTGGTAACTTTGCGTCTTTCTTTTTGTTGCGTCTTTTCCTTACATTTTTTCTATTTTTCATATTCCTCATTTAACTTTTGTCCCCACAACCAACTACGTTATTCCGACTTACGCCATTTATTTTGCTCGCATGCTAATTTTCATCTAATTATCTTTTCTTTTTTTGCCTTCATGTACTGCATCGAGACGATGCTTCTTGGGAGAGGGGGTAATGCCACCATTGATGAACGAGCCATTGTGGCTCATACGCGTTTTTTGGGCGCAAACAAGAAGAAGAACACATCTTCGTTGCTCTGGTTCAAGTGAACTCCTGGCTGCAGGTCTTGTTTTGTTCGTGACAATATATTGTAGTGAAGAGGAATGCCCACTACTGCAGCGACATCGACACGTTGGCGCGAGGCACGAGCTAAGACTGCCTGGTTGCTGCTGCGACGCTGCCCGTACATCCGGCTAGCTCTTGCTGCTTTTTGTACCGACGCTGATACAGCTTGTGACCTTGCATTTACATTATATTTTGGTGAGAGTGCTGTGGTCTTCCCCGGTCCTGGAACTGCGTAGCCGAAAGCTGCCGTTCGTCATGCCTGACGACGCTGTCTTCACACCCCCACCGGCCTCGCCACGCAGGAGCTGTCCCGGTGCCCAGCTCTTGCGAGAACCCGACATCTTCAGCGGAATCGACGAGAAAGGCGTTGAGGATTGGCTGGAATCTTATGAACGAGCCAGCGCTACTAATAAATGGGACGATCCCGCAAAGCTTGGTACCGTGATGTTTTATTTCACGGATGTTGCCAAGCTGTGGTACGGAAACCATGAGGCGGATATCCCCACTTGGACCACCTTCAAAACCTGCATCGCAGATGTTTTTGGACGCCCTGGTGTGCGCAAACTTCGCGCAGAACAACGCCTACGAGGCCGGTCTCAACAAACTGTTGAGACATTCACCAGCTACATAGAGGACATTCTCGATCTCTGCCGGCGGGTCAACCCATCGATGGCAAAAACTGACAAGGTGCAACATATCATGAAAGGCATTTCCGACGACGCCTTTCAAATGCTGCTCTCCAAGAGCCCTGTCACTGTCTCTGAGGTCATCGAGTTGTGTCAAAGTTTCGACGAGCTGCGACGACAGCGTCTTCTCACGCGACGCCCTGACGTCCCAGGATGACACCCTCTCGAGCCTGACCACCACATCTGTCCTTCAGTCGCTGCTATCGCAGATCAAGGAGTTTGTTAGTGCTGAGGTCGCTCGTCAGCTATCGCTGCTATCAACAGCCGGCCAACCACCGTCATCTTTGCCAGCAAACACTCGCCAGGTCATCCAGGGGCAAGTTTGCGCGGCTCTGCCATCTGCCCGTGAAACTTCACCATTGCCGAGCCCTGTTGCCTGCGCCGAGGTAAATGCACCTCTAAGCTATGCTGAAAGGGCGGCTTCACCACCTCTTCAGACTTTTACGACACTTCCCTCTGCCGTGCCGCTCCGACCCACTCCTCGGTTCGCTCAGCCAAGGTCCGTCCAGAGTAGTGGACAATGGCGTACACTCGACGATCGCCCAATATGCTTCACCTGTGGGCTACCTGACCACATAGCGCGATACTGCCGTCGGCGCGTCCCTGTCTACCACCAGAGCTACGACCACACCTTCGAACCTGCCCTTTATGTGCCACCGCGCCCTTTGTTTACAGGCTCTCAGCCTCCCGACCAGATGTCATCGTACGCCGACCACCACCCTCCTGTTAACCGCCGTTCGCCATCACCTCGACGCTGCTCGCTATCGCCGATGCGTCGTCCTTCATCGCCGGAGCGGGAAAACTAATTGCCGCAGTTCCAGAGGCAGGACCTGCGTCGCCAGTGAAAAGACCAAGGCCTCTCACTTCACCGACGAATGTTCTGGACGTACACGTGGACGGCGTCGCTGCACTCGCTCTTGTCGACACTGGTGCCGCAGTTTCAGTGATAAGTACTAGACTCTGCCGCTTGCTCAAAAAAGTTATGACGCCACTAGCAGGTATATCACTTTGTACAGCCAGCGCAGATCACGTCACACCGGCCGCTGCCTGTACCGCTCGCATAGCGATTGATGGCCTCATTTATGTCGTTGAATTGCTAGTGTTGGATTCCTGCTCCCATGACCTTATTTTGGGCTGGGATGTTCTCTCCGCTAATAAGGCCGTCATCGACTGCTCTCGCGCTGAGGTGGCATTTGGAGTGTTTGACGACGCTCCATTATATGATGCTCATGAAACCAGGGACAAACTATTTGTTGCTGAAAACGTCATCATACCGCCGCACTCTTTTGCCCTTACCCTGGTGTCTTGCAACTCTCTCGGCGAGTCTATTGCCCTTTTCACGCCATCTGTTGTTTCCGTTCGTCGCAAGTGTTCGCCGCTACCTTATGCCCTTCTAGAACTTCATGACGGTGTCAGCAGACTGATCATCTCGAAACTGTTGTCATGTCCTGTAACACTACTTCGGGGTGAGTGTGTCGGGCGTGTTTACAGTCTCGACCGTTCTGCAAATATCGACATGCCGGCTGGTCCTTCCGCCGAACACGAAGTCGCCGGAGTGACCTGTGCCTCTTCGCCGCTGACTACTAGGCCGGACGTACTGAGCAGCTTCATCGCCGACACGTTAACCGTTTCGCAATGTGCTCAGCTTCTATGACTGCTGAACAAGTTCCTTTATTCCTTCGACTACCAGCATACTCTCCTCAGCCGCGCGTTAGCCGTGTGTCACCGCATCAACACGGGTACCAATGCGCCATTGAGTCAAAGACCCTATCGCGTGTCTGCAGCCAAGCGCCAGGTTATCGATGACCAAGTAGCTGGCATGCTCAAGCGTGGCGTCATCCAGCCTTCGAACAGCCCCTGGGCATCTCCAGTCGTTCTCGTTAAGAAGAAGGACGGGTCAATTATCTTCTGTGTTGACTATCGTCGTCAACAAAATAACTCAAAAGGACGTTTACCCGTTACCGAGAATCGACGATGTCCTTGACTGCCTCCAAGGTGCGGAGTTCTTCTCTTCTATTGACTTACGGAGTGGCTACTGGCAAGTCCCTCTGGCACCTGAAGATCAGCCTATAGGACGGCCTTCCTCACACCTGATGGCCTTTACGAATTCTGTGTCATGCCTTTTGGTCTTTGCAACGCACCCGCAGCATTTGAGCGGATGATGGACAATCTTTTGCGTGGCCTAAAGTGGAAAACATGCCTGTGCTACTTGGATGACGTGATTATGTTTTCACTGGATTTTCCAACGCATCTCCGCAGGCTAGATGAAGTGCTGCAGTGCCTAACTTACGCCGGCCTTCAGCTCAACCTGAAGAAATGCCGCTTCGGAGCAAGTTAGCTCACCATCCTCAGTCATGTTTTATCTAAAGAGGGTATTCTTCCTGACACCGCCAAGCTTCGGGCAGTTGCAGAGTTCCCTAAACCTGCGTCTCTGAAGGATCTGCGCAGCTTTCTTGGCTTCTTCTCGTATTTCCGCCGCTTTATTCGGAATTTTGCTATGATCACCGCCCCCTTGACTGAACTTCTACGTAGTGACTCAAAAAGTTATGCTTGGTCACCCGCCTGTGACGATGCTTTCGAAAAGTTGCGCCGCCTGTTAACCTCACCGCTAATCTTGTGTCATTTCGACCGGACTGCCCCGATGGAGGTACACACCGATGCCAGTAGTGTTGGACTCGGCGCCGTGCTCGTGCAGTGCAAATCGGGATTCCAGGAGTACGCAGTCGCATACGCAAGCCGTACCCTCACCAAAGCGGAGAACTATTCTGTGACAGAGAAGGAGTGTCTGGCAATTATATGGGCTCTAGGTAAATTTAGATCGTACCTATATGGTCGCCCTTTCGATGTAGTCACCGATCACCATGCGCTTTGTTGGTTATCCACGTTGAAGGACCCCTCCGGCCGTTTAGCTCGCTGGGCTTTGCGGTTGCAGGAGTTCGGCATGCGTGTTGTCTACAGGTCTGGCCGACGTCACACTGATGCCGACGCTCTATCACGCTCACCTATGTCCTCCAAAAACTCTGCACGTTTATCTGCCGTGGACGAAATGGTTGCGTTCCCGGAAAACTCTGACATGGCATCTGAGCAACGCAAGGATGACTGGATCAGCTCTCTTCTGCGATTCCTTTCAGATCCGTCGACTTCTCCATCTTCTCGAACGTTGCGCTGTCAAGCGCTTCACTTTGAGGTTCGCGATGGCCTCCTTTATTGCAGGAATTACAAGTCTGACAGCCAAAAGTGGTTACTGGTCATACCTCGCCATCTTCGTGCTGCAATATATTCAGCTTTCCACGCTAACCCTCAGTGCGCACATAAGGGCATCTTCAAAACATACGCTCGGCTTTCCTCCCAGTCTTAATGGTGAGGCATGTACACCTTTTTGCGCAAGTACATTCAGTCATGCCCGCAATGCCAACGACGGAAAGCTCTGCCTCATCATACCTCTGGTCCGATCCAGCCAATCCCTTACCCAGCCAGGCCTTTTGACCGCATTGGGATTGATCTGTACGGGCCTCTTCCATTCACGGCTTCCGGAAACCGTTGGATTGTTGTCGCTGTCGACTGTTTGACGCGATACGGAGAAACAGCCGCTTTGCCTGCTGCCACGGCACGCGACGTATCTTATTTTCTCCTGCGGCACTTCATTCTCCGTCACGGCGTACCGCGTGAACTTCTCAGCGACAGAGGACGTGTATTCCTCTTTGAAGTCGTCAACGCACTCCTTGCCGAATGCCGTATCATTCACCGGGCTACCACCGCCTACCATCCGCAGACGAATGGATTGGCGGAAAGGTTCAACCGTACCCTAGGGGATATGATATCAAGGTATGTTGCCTCAGACCACTCCGACTGGGACCTCATTCTGCCTTTTGTGACATACGCCTACAATACTGCTCCACAGGCGACTAAGGGCTTTTCACCATCTTTCCTGTTATATGGCCGAGACCCTTCCACTACCCTAGATACCATTCTGGCCTACCACCCCGATTCCTCCGAGGCTACGCCCATCTCTGAAGCTGCCCGCTGCGCCGAGGAATGCCGTAAGCTCGCCCAGTCGTTCACAACAATCGACCAATGGAGACAGAAATCTCGGCGTGACGATAACCACCCGTACCCTAACTTTGTTCCGGACACTCTTGTGTGGCTTTGGGTTCCCGCTGTGCCTGCAGGCCTTTCCTCAAAGTTTTTTTCAAAATACCAAGGACCCTACCGCATTGTCTGGCAGACTTCACCAGTTAACTACATCGTCGAACCCGTTACGCCATCCACAGACCAGCGCTTTCGGGGACGTGAAACTGTTTACGTACAGTGGCTGAAACCTTATTACGATCCGCTCGTACTCTGTTCACCGTGAGTCACCAGGATGGCTCCTTTTCCGACGGGGGACGAAGTGTAGTGAAGAGGAATGCCCACTACTGCAGCGACATCGACACGTTGGCGCGAGGCACGAGCTAAGACTGCCTGGTTGCTGCTTCGACGCTGCCCGTACATCCGGCTAGCTCTTGCTGCTTTTGTACCGACGCTGATACCGCTTGTGACCTTGCATTTACTTTATAATATATATATATATATATATATATATATATATATATATATATATATATATATATATATATATATATATATATATATATATATATATATATATATATATATATATATATATATATTTCTTGAAAGTCTTCCTAAATTCGGGTCGAGTTATAAGTCACCAGATGAAGCGAATGAGCAAACAAAAAACGGTGCTTTATTGCCACCGTTAAGGCCGGTCCCCAGCTGAACGGTGGCAATAAAGCATCGTTTTTAGTTTGCTCGTTCGCTTCATCTGGTGACATATATATATATATATATATATATATATATATATATATATATATATATATATATATATATATATATATATATATATATATATATATAGGTCAAACAGAGACAAGTTTCAGAATTCGTTTTAATAATCACCGTGCACATGCCGTAAGCCTCCCTAATCTACCGCTGTCGAAGCACGTCAGTATGCCTGGCCATGGTTTCGACAAAATTAGGGCCACGATTATTCAGTCCGGTTTTAAGACAAATCACGATAGGGAAGTGAGGGAATCCTTCTTGATCCACAAATTTAACACCATTCGTTCAGGTATCAATGAAAACGTAGGAAAGCTCACCTGCCTCGCACTATAACAACACGACTTCTTAGATTAGTAAAATATTTTAGTGTATATTAAATTGTATATTAGTCAACCGTGGTTTCTTTACCTCTGAGCTCTTTTACATGTCCTGCCAACCATACTGTGCCCCACGTGTCGATGCGCAAGGAAATTTGAAACTTTTATATTCATGCACCCGTCACATGTCAGTCATGTCAACACAAGGTCCTGACAGATTACCATTTTTTACTTTGATTGTCCTAGCTGCAATACCGAGAGTTCATCACGTGAGCCTATAAAAGCGGCTGCATTGTATCATACCTATTTACTCTGACGAAGGCCGTGCCACGGCCGAAACGTTAGTAAATACGATCCTTTTCTTATGTGCTATCTTCAAGTTATTTCAATATATATATATATATATATATATATATATATATATATATATATATATATATATATATATATATGTGTGTGTGTGTGTGTGTGTGCGTGTGTGTATGTGTATTGTTTTCGCCGTGCAATAGAACCAAAAAATAGGTCAGCTTTGTGTACGTGATAGATGCAACTATGCATGTATTCGTGTAACTTACCTTGTACCGTTTCCGTGTAACTTAGGTTAGCAACAGTAATTTGCAATTATACGTCTTAAATAATGTATCCGAGAGCTGACACGTTTTACAAGGAAGGAACCGTGTCAGGCCAGAAAATGTACTGAGAATCCTGAACCTCGCTAATATGGTCAAAAATCATTATTATTATTATTAATATTATTATTATTATTATTATTATTATTTGCTTTGCATACACAGATACACAAGGACACAGAGGAAAGAGGGAGAAAGAAAGCTGGCAACTGCCACCTGGAGGGACACAAGGTCTGCCCATTTATTCGGGAGGAGGGAAGAAACAGAGGAAACAAAGATTAGAGGGAAGAAAGAGGAAAGAAGATGAGGAATGGGAAAAATGACGAAAATTTCAACAAGTATGGGTAAAAAAACATAAATAAACATAATAAGAAAGAAAAAAGAAGAAAAAAAGAAAAATAAGAGAGACCGTCTATAAATGCATGGGCAGGTGCATTGGGTTCTTAAATGTAAGGAGAGCTCGGTGGGCCTGGTCGTGTCGGGAAGCACTACCAGTAGGAAAGAGGTAGTCGTCTAGAGTCGCAAACTTGAGTCCTAGTAATTTATATTCCTTAATCAACAAAGACCACTGCGTAGCAAACCTGGGACAGTGCACAACTAGATGCTCAAGTGTTTCGCAGGAGCCACAAGCTGCGCACAAAGGGCTGTTCACATGCCCTTATTGTGTAATCGTTCACGCACCAGCACAGAGCCCACTCTTAGTTTTTACAACGCTCGGGAACTACGAGGCCAGCCACGGTCACGAACATGGGGAGAGAACGATGCATTTGCCACAAGCTGGTCTAGGTGCTGCTTTAGGAGAGTCATCATGGTTGCATGACAAAGCAAGGCGATCTACTTCTTCATTGCCCGCCATACCCACGTGTGAAGGTACCCACTGCGCAGCTACACTCTAAGGCAAAAGGGTGTAAAAAGGGTGTGTGTTTCGTGCTTTTGAGAACTAATGGGGCTGCCACAACCATGAACCCCTTTAAAGACTAACGGCACCGAGTCTAACAGTTAGTCCCCTCAAGGGACTAACAATTAGTCCTCACATTTACGCCTTGGTGAGTAAAAGCTAGTCCCGCAGTTCAACCCAAAGGACTAACATTTAGTCCTCATATTTGCACTTTATAAAGCAACTGTTAATCCCCACATTTATACCTTACTGGGACACCGTTAGTCCTCACAGTTGCACCTTGCCGGACGAACGGTCGATCCACTCAAATACTCCAATCGGATGAACTTTTTGTCCCCAGTTCAAACATTGTTTTTTTTGTTCATTTTTAGCCAGTCCAAATACTTTTTTGCCTGTTTTTCTTCGCAGTGGGCAACAAATTCCGCGGAAAAGAACACGCGAAAAAGTAGTTAGCCACCTATGTGTAACTGCTTTCACAGCCACGGCAACAAAAAAAAACAAAAGTGAGACATCTAATTTTTTTATTTTTCTACATACAAATGAAGTTCCCCATTCTTTTAAGGAGGAGATAAGTTTATTTACAGAAAGGCAGAGAGGTCGGCCTGAGCGATGGCTTGCCCTAGCCTGCTACTCTACACTGAGGGAAGGGAAAGGGAAAAGAAAGATTAGTGGATGACGATGGTGAGATAGAGAGGTATGTAGTGTTCTTTCTAGCTGAGACACATTTCATAGCCGCGCACATAGTCCAGTTGTTTCCAAAAAGGTTATAACTGCTCTTGCGACTACAGTTGCACTGTTGGTGTCTGGCCAAGGGCCCAACATGGTCTCATCAGTTAATGACCTACTGCGATATAGTTCAGTAGAAGAAATCAGTGTTTGTCGTTCACGTGCGTATGCTGGGCAGACACAAAATATGTGCTCAAGGGTTTCTGGCACATAACAGTGTTCACAATTAGGACCGGTGTCACTGTACGCTCCACCTTGAATTCACTTAAAAGAATAATTACGCACATATCAATTTTTAGGTGAATTCAAGGTGAAGTGTACAAATCCAGTCTCGTTGCCAAATCTTGATCACTCCTTAGGGAGCTACTCTGGTGGAAGCGATAGATGACAGGCATTGCAGACGCCAGCGCACGCAGCCTTCTGCCTGTTGTGTTCCCACGGCTGTACGTACAATAACATAGTAAAATAGTTAGGCACGCGTCACAGAAGATGAAGATGCACGCATATGACAAGTACGTGCACGTTATTATAAAAACAATCGACTGTGCGCTGGCGTTAAAATATGACACACAAATAACTTTACCTTCCCATCTCGCACAGTTCTTCTGAAGCTGTTCTGACGAAAGAGATGGATGAGCGGCATGGCAGATGCCAGCGCACACAGTATTCAGCATGGTGTGTGCCCACGGCTGCACAATAAGTACGTAAAATAGTGAGTCACCCGTGACAGAGGATGAATCCAAATACATATGAGAAATACGTGCAAGATGAAATGAAAACATATGTAGACATGACATGCTAATAATTTCACCGTGATCTCACACATTGTCAAAAACTCATTTCGATCACCGTAGCACAATATTTTAGGAGTAGCGGCCGCAGTCACAACTCTGCAAACCGCCGTGCCGCTAAGAATTTGGTGAGTCCTAAGCGAGCGACGTCGTTCAGCTCGAGCAAGCGAACGCGAGACCAAACACGGCACTGCACGCGGAGTGTCTGCCGCCAGCGAACTTCGAACAGGAGAGCGAGCGTGCGCTTGCCCGCCGCCACGAACAGCGCCGAGCTGGTTTGGAGCTAGCGCCGAAGAAATCGACGGTAATGCGGCCCTTTTCCACAAACTCGAGCGAGTGCAGCGCGCAAACGCGAGTCCGCCACCTCGGCCAACGGACTGCGCCGAGCTGCTTGCGACCGACTGACGGGGAAGCCAACTGTAATGGCGACCAATTTTTAGTGAGTTCCGACGCTAGCGAAGGCCCCGCTAGCCCATGCTGGTGCACTTACAGCGCACGACATACCACAACCAAGCTCTTTACGAGAACCCGCAACGTGTTTTCGATGACTCCCAACACAGCGACGAGGTCTCAGCTCAATATCATCAGCACGGAGCTCATCGCGGCGGCGAAGACAGGCGAGCACTCGATAAGCGAGCGTACGGGAGGTCGATGGCAATGTCGGCCAATTGCCAGGCGGTCGCAAAGCACAGGCGAACTGCAGACGCCGAAGCTGACCTTCGCGATGCATTTCGTGCGTGCGATATACAACATGACCGAGCCCGTTGCCGGCAAGCGCGATCCGTATTGCACACGTGACAAGTAGAGTAGAATAAAGATTTATGACCTACTTGCCTTAAAATCCAGCGATGTTTTCTGCTTTGAGACGGACTGAAGTATAAATTCGATAGGCCTGTTTTTCTCGGTCGCCATATTGGTCTTCACAACTGTGGCTTTCGTGTGTTGGTTGTGACTATCTTGAAGCCAGAGAAATACAGCGTGGCGTGGTGACCGGTCGAGGCTTGCTCCAGACTTCATGGGTGCAGCGAAACACTAAAGCAGCAGCCCACGCTCACTCAGGCGCACACAAGCATTACGTCGCAATTCTTTGATCGTTGAATCCAGGCGGCCATGGTCGAGCACCCCGAGCGCGATGCTACGCAACCACCGCCGGCAGAATACAGGAAAAGGCTGAGCCAGCAGAGGAGGAGAAGGACATGTGTTCTGTGGAAAAGAAGGGCTGGTCTCCTTGGCAAGGCTTTTCGCGCTGCCTGCAATGCCCGGGCGGTTCATCTCTAGTGGAGAGTAAGTGGTTTCGCGCCACACGCTTCCCTCTGTGGTTGCTCCTCAACGGTCTATCCGTTCATCGCGCGCGCCTATTGGGCTTCGTTACTCCTTTTTCGGGTATTTTTGCCTTAGTGTGTAGGCATTCCCCACGTGACAGAATATTGTTAATGGATTCCCTGATGCTGCTGAGAATAGGGCTCTCGGTCTCCTTGCTGGCGAGTCTGCTAAGGACACCACAAGGGTCGGTGAGGATGACAACTTTGATGCTGGTAACCCTTCTTGTACGTTCTTAAGGGCGACATCAATTGCTGCTAGCTCAGCCGTCACCAATGATGAGAGGTGTGGTATTTTAAACAACCGCCTGATACTTGTTGAAGGGCAGAAGAAAGCTGTAGAAGCGCTCAGGCCATCGCTGCGTACCGAAGCGTCCGTATATAGTTTTGCATAGTCTTCAAAGTTTTCAAATAAGTGTGAAAGGGCTAATTGGTATAGTTCCGAAACAGGTTGGTCACACTTTTTGCGTATTTCTGGAATTGACAGATAGGTAGGGAAGGCATGTGGCTAGTGCTTTGTCTGTGTTGGCAACTCAATAGTTTCACCGGAATCGCCAGCAACGTCATTGAACAAAGTCGCCATTTTACCCATCCGAGAAAGTGGGAGCTGTAACAGCCTGTTAAGGAGTGTCTTGCCATGCGGGGCTCCGTTCAGACGCTCAATATGATGTAGTGCTCTCTGGTCAGCTTGCAGCCTTAGCGGCAATTGGTGTGCTTCAGCCAGTAGTGGGATGAATTGTGCTTCACGAGGTGAGCCAAACAGTACTCGGAGGGCAACACGATGATCCCGTTCCAGCTGAGGCATTAAATCAGGTGGTACAATTAAGACTGGCAAAACATACATCACGCAAGAGAGTACAGCTGAGTGGCAAACCTGTAGTGCCGTCCTCTGTTCAATGCACTCCCCCATAGCAGTCAAGGCGGCTACATACTTGAACAGGGACAGCGATTTTCATCTCACAGTTGTAACAGCAGGGCGCCAAGAAAGGCGATCATCGATGATTACAGCCAGGTAGCGATGTTGGTGTACCCACTTTATTGGTGTGTCTCAGAGGTAAAGCCTGTTAAGGCTTCGACGAGCGCGTTGCCTTGGATGGCACGCGATCGCAGCTGACTCCTCAGGTGAACCTTGCGAGGCAACTTCCACCAAGTATTCCAAAGTTGCATTCGGAGCTCGCTGCAAAGACGTGGAGCATGGTGTGACGGACCACTGACCCAGAGTGCTATATAATCAGCATAAACCACTATGCCTGTAGGAAAGTCACATTTTTGCGTTAATCAGCCTGGTAGCCCAGCACGTATGCTGTTAAAGAGATGCAGGACAAGACGCTACCTTGCGGGACGCCACATTTAACAGCGTGAGGTTGACTCTGTACTGCTCGAATGCACACTTTCATTCTGAGCTCAGATAGAAAATTATGGAGAAAGTGTAACAGACGACCTAAAATTTCTCCTTTCATCAGTTCACAAGTAATCACCTTATGTGGCACCGAGTCAAACGCTTCCTGCATGCCAAGAAGTAGAACATACGCTGAATGTCTGTTTGCTCGAGCACAATAAAGCGATGATACAAGATCTGCTATGCTGTCGAGGGCTGAACTGTCGTGACGTGATCCGCTCATGACATCACGGAAGAAAGTGAGCTCCTGTTATTTGGCGTCCAGACAAAACTGCACCATACGTTCCATCAGCTTCATAACATTAGAAGTTTGTAATACTGGCCGGTATGACTTCAGGAGTTGTGCAGAGTGACCAGGATTTAAAATTGGCTTCACCACAGACGATTTCCATTCAGCAGGAATCAGACTCGTTTGCCACAATTTGTTGTATTTATCCAGGATACTTTGATGAAAGACTTCATCAATGTTTCGCAAGGCTCGGTACGTAACACCATCTTCATCTGGGACAAAGCGACTGTAACAGAGGCTAAGTGCATGACGCAGCTCAGCCAGGGTTAATTCTGCCTCATCCATCTGACATGGAGGTCCATATAAAATTGTTACGGAACGATGACTGGCGTTGTCTTTTGAGAGAGGACAGGTTAAAATACTGGCAAAATCTTCCGCAAGAATTTTTTGAGACCGTCTAGTCATGATGCTGTAGGTGGGTCCTTGCAGACCTCAGGTATTCGGAGAGCCTTCAATATGCGCAATACACTCCCAAAACCACTCGCCATATCCAAAGAGCTACACAATGCGGCCCAGCTTCTTCGACAAAGTTGTTTTGTGTGCCACCTAATGGCTGCATCTAGGCGGTTATGAAGTGTCCAGTCAGAGCTTCATTTCGAACGCTGTGCCCTCCTGTAAGCACGTCGTCGACAAGCACCTAGTCTCAAGAGCCTCAGGTCAGGGTTTGGCTTGTCTATGCTTCGCAGTCGTCGTAGTGTAGCTTGCTGCAGACATTCACTCACTAGTGCGAGCAGGTTATCGTATGATGGTGCCCCCGCAATCAGCTGACAGAACTTGTCCCGAATTTTCACTGTGTAGGCAGCACTATAGCTCCTAGGAGAATTCTCTGAAACCAGCCAAATGGACAGATGATCTGAACCCTATGGGTCAGCTTCACTTGACCAAGTAAGACGCACATCTCTCGTTGATATGACAACATGAATGGTGGATTGTTCATTTCTTCAGCCGACAAATGTGAATGAGCCGCCATTAAGGGTCTTCAGATCATGTTTAACAATGAGCTGATTGATTTCCACTCCACGATTGTCGTGTGGGCGACAACACCATGGGCATTTGAATCTCCACACAGCAGAAATGACGAGTCACACCGAGATAGCAGGCACTCCAGCAATAAGATGTCTGAAGATCGCGTTGGCCGAAAATGTATGCTTGCCACAGGCGTAGTTGTGTTGCTGAGATTAAACTGCTACCCATTCAAAGTCGTCGTCGCAGAGGTCACTAGCGTCGATCACTGCGAAATAAACATCAGATCGCATGTACAATGAAGCTTTCGAAGCATTTCGTGTATGTGTGGTGTCTGTGCACTTGAAAGATGCACACGCCATTTCCGTGCATCGGGTATCACTGTGAACGCCCACGTAACGCGGAAGTCTGAGCTAGTCCTTTCTCACAATGGTTTCTTGGAGAGCTACAAAATCCGGTGGATGCTTTATTGCAAGGAGCCTAAGAACGAGATCAGAATGGCGCGGTTGTAGAGACCAGACGTTCCACTGCAGCACATAGGGACGGGCTTGCGACAGTTGTACAAATGTTCTTAATGATGACTGTCGAGAACTGGAACGACAGCCTTTTAGAGCTGCTGTGCGGCTAATGCTGTTTTGTGTGTTGCTAATAATGTTGTGCGGCTAATGCGACCCACTTTCAGAGATATGATGACGTTAACAAGCATCTTAAGCATGCTTACAAGTTTGGCATCATCGTTGGCTGGAGCCGTTTTTGGTGCCCTGTTTACAGCATTTTCTACTGCAGACATGGCCTTGGCGGAAGCTGGTCCCGAAACTTTACAAGACGTGATTTTGAGGAGGTTTTGTCCGTCGGCTTTGATAGTAGCGCCAGCGACAATGTTGCCGAATTGCTGAAATTGCGCCTTCCTTCGTAGATTCGATTGTCTCTGACTATACAATTCTTCGGACGTATGGGTGCATCGTCAATTGTGCCGTTGACTTGACGAGTGCTATGGCTTAGCGTCTTTTTCTCGACATGCTATCTTTTTATCTTTCTCTTTCAGGACCTTCCATTTTTTCTTTAGCTTGAGACATTCTTTGTCCGTTGCCAAGTGTTCACCATTACAGTTAGGGCAGCGAGATGTCGCACTGTTGCAAAATTTTACGATGTGATATGTGCCACATTTAGCACAGACCATAACACTTGTGCAGAAACCCTGTACATGTCCAAGCTTGAGACATTTGCGGCATAGTAGAGGCTTTAGTATGAAAGGTCCGACCAGGTACCGCACTAGTCCGGCCTTTATGTGACTAGGTAGCTTTTCGCACCCGAAAAGAATCTTCACATACTTCGAAGAGCCAAGCCTTCGAGCGCTGATGAGTCTGCATGGTGGCGCGCAGACTATCACTCTTTTCAAAACGTCATCTGAAAGTTCTAGGTCGACATCTGATATAACCCCAGCTGTTACATTAGTGCCCTCTGGAACAAAATCCCGCACGTAGACGCTGCATAGCTGAGATAGACCTAGTAGGGTTTTCACCATCTTCTCGTCTGTTGTGTCTACGGCAATGATATTTTTCCCTGAATTCACTCGAACTTCTTGAATCAGACCAGGGGCAAGTTTGAAGAAAAAGTCATGAAGCTTCTGTTTGGAGATAGCGTTCAGGTTTACCGTGACGTCGACGGGTACATAAGCAACTGTCGCAGTCACGCCGCTGCTGTTGTATAGAATGGTCTCTTCACTCGAGGACGATGCCGCCAACTTCCTTCTTAGCTGTTGACGCATAGTAGGTAGAAATGCATTCGAGTCGTCTGTCGTGACATAAGACTCGAAATTGGCATCTTCTCATGTCACTGAAGAACTGAGCCGCTTC
This sequence comes from Rhipicephalus microplus, assembly GCF_013339725.1. NCBI lineage: Eukaryota > Metazoa > Arthropoda > Arachnida > Ixodida > Ixodidae > Rhipicephalus > Rhipicephalus microplus. The sequence goes on along the minus strand of NC_051167.1, from coordinate 234,495,571 downwards.
CTTGCAGTAGCATGCATGCAACCTATATTGTTCACATTAATACATAGTTTGGAGTGGCAGCAAGAATTGGTAATATCAATGAAATTTTAGTCGCATACCAATAAAGAAAATTGCTGATTATTGGAAGGTTTTAATGGCTATATACTCTCTTCATTTAACAAGATTTCAGTTTGTCTTGTTTACCCCCATCTTTTATTGCTTTCAGCGGCCATTTATTTATTTATTTATTTATTTATTTATTTTGTTACCCTCAATCGCCGAAGCTTTACAGAGGGGAGTGGGTTACAACATGAAAAATATACGTGCTATTTTATACATGAACAAAACTAAAAAAAAAAAAAAAAAAAAACCTCTACTCAATGAGGCGCAACAAAAGTGAAACGTAAAATAAGGAAATTACAATGAGCAAATAGTGAATGTAGTAAAATTATACAGTACTAGCAAAAAAGTGTAAAAGTAAGGGAAATGACACGCACACACAAAAAATCAAGAATCCACTGGAAAACGCTGGCATCTTGACACGTGGAGACAGAACTTCGTAAGGAGGGGAATAGATCGGATGACTAAGGAGAGCTATCGCGAAATAGGTGAGCTGATAAAGAATGACGAAAGAGGAAGTGATCAGCGATGGAAACGATGTCACCTGGTAGCCGATTCCAATCGTTTGATGTGACCGGTATGAAGGAGCAAGAAAATGTGTTTGTGTAGCAGAAAGTACCTTTAACCTTGTGTTCATGGTCGATCCGAGAGGAGTGATATGTGGGAGGCGTAATGAGCTCATTACGCAGTGATGGATGATGGTAGGTCTTATGGAAAAGGCAAAGGCGGAAGTACTTGCGACGCAGTGATAGAGGTGGCAGTGACAAGTGGTGCTTCATTGCTGTTACGCTTGATGTACGGTGATAATCCGATAGAATAAAACGTGCAGCGTTATTTTGAATTAGCTCAAGGTGCCTAATCAAGTTTTCGTGGTGAGGGTTCCAGATTGCAGCAGCGTACTCCAATTTCGAGCGCACGAGGGTTTTATAAAGAAGCATCTTCAAGGAAAGTGGGGCGTTGCTGAAATTTCGACGTATGTATCCCAATGTACGGTTAGCATTGTTCGTGATGACGTTAATATGGGCATTCCATGTTAGATTGAAAGAAATGGTGACGCCTAAGTACCGGTATGACGACACTTGGTCAAGATAAACATCACCCAGTTTGTATGTTGAGGAGTTATTAGGCTGGCGGGAGACTGTCATTAGCTTGCATTTTTTGGGATTTAATTTCATAAGCCATTTATCGCACCAATTCCTAATGTTATTTAAGTCTGTCTGCAAGATGTTCCTATCATCATCGGTACGTATTTCCCTGTAAAGCACACAGTCATCGGCATATAAATGAACGGATGAAGAAACGCAGTCTGGGAGATCATTAATATATATTAAAAACAGCAGAGGTCCCAGAACTGAGCCTTGCGGGACACCCGATGTTACACTTATTTCCGGCGAGTCATGACCGTTAACAGTGACGTACTGAAGACGGTTTGTTAGAAAGTAGTTGAGCCATGCCAGTACATTCGAGTCAAGGTTGAGAGAGGAGAGCTTATGCATTAGTAAAGCGTGATTGACTTTTTCAAATGCTTTTGCAAAATCCAGGAAAATGCAGTCAATTAGAGATTGTTTATCAAGAATGGTATGCAGGTGATGAGTGAAAAGAAGCAACTGGGTTTCACAGGAAAACGTACGCCTAAAACCGTGTTGGGCCGATGTAAAAAATGAATTCGATTCTAAAAGTTTCGCAATATGTGAATGCAGTACATGTTCCATTAGTTTACACGGAATGCTTGTTAGTGAAATGGGCCGATAGTTAAGAGCGGAGTGTTTATCACCAGACTTGTGTATCGGCACAACCTTACCGACCTTCCAGTCCAGCGGCAAAGTTGCTTGGTCAAGTGACTGCTGGAAAATCTTACACAAGAAGAGAGACGAATATGCGCTTGTTTGTTTGAGAAATTTTGAGTTGATACCGTCAGTCCCACATGATGAGGATGTTTTTAAGGTGTCAATTAACTTCAAAATTCCTGCAGAATCAAAAATGATAGGAAACATTGAGCGGTAGTCACGGCACACAACTGCGTTAACTGCTGCGTCAACAGGCGCAGCAGTATTTCCCGAGAAATTGGCTGAAAAAATATTGTTAAATAACGCGGCACATTCAGATGGTGGTAGCGGCTCACCAGAGTCATCGTTAATTGATAAATCCGCATTTTGGCTAGAATTGATAACGTTCCAAAATTGCCGGGGGTTCCTTGATAACAATTCAGGCAACGTATGCGTTTGGAAACGATTCTTAGCAGCACGCACAGCTTCCACGTATTCTGCCTCAGCATTTTGATACGCTACCCAGCAGTCACTAGTATTTTGCAACTTGGCTGTGCGGAAATAGCGCTTTTTTCTATTAGACAAACGTTTTAGATGCGTGTTATACCACGGTCTTTTTGTGTTGTTCCGTATGCGTCGAAGGGGAATGTGCGCATTGGTGACATTAGTAACTAAGTTTTTGAAAAGGTCCCAGTTCTCTTGTACACTTCTCTCTTCAAAATTGCAACAAAATGTGTCTAAGTACGCGCACATATCTTGGTTAATGGCGTCAAAATCTGCATTGCGGTAGTCCCGGATGTACTTGTCTTTTTCAGTTCCACGTGAAAAAGACATGGTGATGTCGAAATGTAACACCAAATGGTCGCTCAGACCAGGAAGATAGATAATTGGGGATATGAAGTCTGGATGAGTTGACAAAACTAGGTCTAATGTATTAGACGATTCATTAGTTACCCTTGTTGGTTTCGTTACAACCTGGGTAAAGTTGAAACAACTACAAAAATCTAGGAACTGTTGGGATTGTGTTGAAAAGGGGTCGAGTAGAGGAACACCAGCGTGCCAGGTAATGTTAGGAAAATTCATGTCACCAAAAAGAAAAATTGGTGACGAAGGATACCGAGTGACGACATAGCTGAGAACGTCATGCAATTGATCGACGAATGACGATGTATAGTTTGGGGGACGATAGCATACGCCTAATATAATCTTTGTGTGCTTACTTGAAATACCAACCCAGACTGTTTCCAGAGAGGACACAACTTCTACTTGAAAAGAGGAAATTGTTTGCGATACGGCTATCAATACACCACCACCCTGTCTATCTTCTCTATCGCACCGATACACATCATATGTGACGTCAGTCTGGAAAATTTCTGTATTTTCCACCGTTGAGTTGAGCCATGTCTCGGTTAATATTACTAATTTTGCCTCCATTGAGGAAATAATAGAATTAAGCTGAATCCTGTGTTTCATAATGCTCCTTATGTTGGAAAAAAGAACAGGGACATTGAAAAGAGCAGTCACGTCATCATTCCTACCTTCGGCTAATTGTTACTTGTGAGGACGACTGAAGTGAGTAGAATTCGCATTCATTTTGCGGTTACGAGTACTAAAGGCGGGTCCATTGCGACTACCCGAAGGCTTATCTTGGGTGACACTGTCGTTTGGAACGGGAGTTGTAATCTTACTAGTTGCCTTCTTTAGTATACTATCAGTAGCACGGTCATAAATGTAGCAAGTGTTACCTACATACAACTTGTCATGGCGAACTGAGAAAGCTGGTGACTGTGGCAATGAGTTTGCAAACTCAAATAGTTTTTTCCGTGCAACTCGTGTGGCTATTGAAAAGTCTTCTGTGACGGAAACATTAATACCTTTAAACGTTGCTCGCTTAAAAAGAACTTGTTGCCGAAGCTTAAAACGACTAAACTTGACAATGACAGGTCTACACCTGTTTTCTTGGTAGCTGCCACCTAACCTATGCGCACGCTCAATTACATCATCAGTTATGTTCGGGTCGACATGTTGCATCAGAAGGCTTACAATTTTTTCCTCAGTTTGTATCCACGATTCCTTAGCGTCCGGGATACCATGAAAGATTAGGTTATCACGACGCGCCCTGTCTTCAATGACGTCAAGGCGTGAACTCATGACAGTGCTTGTTTGTTCGAAGGTTTTCACGGCCTCTTCTGCTAGAATGAGCCGCTCTTTTACGTCATCAATTTTGTCACATTGGGCCTCGATTTTCAATATCCGCGTATTCATTGCGACAAACCCTTCTTCGAAAGACTTCTGCGCCGTCGCGACATTAGCCGAGATATCCACTTGGCCCTGGGCTAGCCTACCCGTCTCAGCCTTTAGTTCTTTTAACATCGTTAGCACTTCTTTTTGCCATTCATCGGGACCGGGGTTGCTTTCAATATCTCCGCAACACAACAGCTTAGAAAGTACATGAACATATTCATCATATGCGGTACACAGTGCGTGGGGGCACGGGAAAAGCAAAGTACATCTGTTGCTAGTGCGCTTAGCAAACAGGGAACATTTGTTACTAACCTGCACGAAGTAAAAAAGTCGCACGAAGCGGAATTGAGCCATGGTGTCGCAGGTGACTTTCCCGTGCCCACTGAAGCGATGCGAAGCACCGAGCCTGGTTATAGCTTGCGCTGAAACTGGTTGCTTTGTCGATGCGGCTGTCCGGGTCAAGTGGAGTGATGCGTCTTGCGGATAATCGTTGAAAGTCATCAGATGGTATGGCGTTTCACCGCTGTCGCTGTGCACCGGCTGATTTGACTGTTGATCCGTGGGCATCAGATAGACGGTGCGTAACACGTGGCAGCTCGGACAAGTGGCGAAACGGACCAGAGCCTGCACGAAGTAAAAAAGTCGCACGAAGCGGAATTGAGCCATGGTGTCGCAGGTGACTTTCCCGTGCCCACCTTGACTTTCCCGTGCCGTTACCTTGATATTATGCGCAGTGCGACGTTTAAGGGAGTATCTTCAAAAATTCTTATGAGAATGCAACTAGCAGGGATTTCTATGCCTAAATACAAGATGAAAGTTGTACTAACTTATTGCAAAAATGCATGTTGTGTTTACTTTGGCTACATATAACGTTTGTGGCTGTGCAGATTATAAATTTATTGAAAATTTTATTAGTGTACTAGTGAACTACTTATTTGGTGTAGTGTATGCAAGTGTGAAATAAATCTCACGTCATACACACTTAACAGGCATACGTTAACAAGGGTGCAATAGACTCATATATAATGCACATTTAATGGGCCATGCATTGAAACGCTGAATCTTTATTGCAATCTTCAACGTAGGCTGCCGAATTCACAAAACTACTATTTTTTGTGGTTGTGTCGTTCGTTGGTCGAGGTGGCACGTGTTTTGTCAGAATTAGCTTAAACATTACCTTGCGAGTACAATAAGTATGACACATATTTGCAAATAAGGGTTGGCATGATGGCTAATCCAAACTCTACATTATTTCAACAGCCCTCTGTAGTGCAGCCATGTATTAAGTAAAACTGCTTGCGAACATATCCTTTCAACACCAACACTGTGGTGCATTTACTTATAAAAGATGTATGCCAGTACTTGTACCCACCAAAATGCGCAATTACACTCGCGTATAGAGTTTGATGGACACCCAAACACTAGCATTTTCTTCAATGTGGCCAGATATTTTCAGCTACGTGAGAATGATGATTGTATTAGTGTCAGTATTATTGTTATTATTATGTTTATTAATATTATCATTATTATTGCTGTTGTTGTTGTATTTGTTGTTGTTATTTTGTCACGAAAAACATTCAACTTGTCATTTCCATATTCTGTGAATACTGTGTCGAAATGTCAGACTTATGAGATCAGTAATCGTAGTGTTCTTTTTGATAGCATGCTAAGTTTTTTCTACTCACATTAACTGTGCTGCCTTGCGAGGCCTTCGTTATCTCCGTTGATAGAGTATCTATCGAGAATCCATATCTCCTATAGCCTTCTGCAAATTGTACACCACGATATGTCTTTCTCAACTTGAGTGTATATGCATATCTGATCTGGAATTGCCTTGCTAAGTCCAGCAGTAACGCCACTGAGCGAGTCGAAAAAAATTCATAAGCATTTACACCCATCGTTTCACTAGACTCTTTTCAACACTGCTAGAATATTGTCTTCGCCATCACTTAACGCCCGACGAAATCGCGCTGAGCTGTCATTTCTTTACAAGCTAGTTCAGGGTAAGGTATTCTGCTATTCTCGGTTGTAATAAGTTTCGAATTCCGCATAAGGTATCCAGAGAGAATGTACCATTGCATGTACCTGCCATCTTCTTCCCACACTCTATCTTCACAGAATACCGAGTCTTGCTAACGTCCACTTACTTGATTCGTTAAGTTTTTCATAGTCCACAGTCACTTCTTTGTCAGCGAGGTTCGCCCTGTCCAAACGGAGATTTGAACATGTACAGATTCTTCTCTTTTGCGTTTTTCATGAAGCCTTCCGCACAATAATGTTTATTCCGCATTATTTTTCAGTCGCAATCTATGAATATATTCTCTTTTATTTATTCTTCTCATTGTGCGTTGCTTTCTTTTTGTCTGCACGTTTTTGCTTGTTTATTGATTTGCTTTTCTGTAGAGAGTCTGCAATGTATTGTTCCTTAGTATTGTTTTATTTTTGTGGGCACTAGCATGAAAAACTCTATGGTTGTTCCTGGATACGTTGAAGAAACGATTGTTTGATGATTAGTTGTTTAAAATATAATATTATATTCTAAATGCTTGAAAAATATAGGAAAGTCTGACTAGAACGCGTCTTGGTAGCCTGCGTACACAAAGCAGTGACCGAATGGCTGTCTAAAAGGGGTTACACCTGCAGCTTTCTGAGCCCGCGGGGGAAGCTGAGCTTCATTGTACCCAAAAAAACTCGCCTGACTGCACTGTAGGTTGCAAGTTTGCAAGAGATGCGCGCCGTAAGGAATGTGAAAGGGAGGCAGCTGGAGGGGTGAAGAATTCGGGAAACGTTTTCTGCACACAGCAGTCGGTCGACAACAACGTTTCTAGAACTAGGTAAGTTGCGAAATTGAGCGACGTTGCGCGGCGCCGCCGCTGCCAGAGGCAAATGTGGCGCTGCTGTCACATCCGGATTCACTCACCCCATGCTCGCTCGTGTCACTCCCGTAACCTCCGTCGGCTGTGCATGCTGCAGTGCGTCGTTATCCGTGGACGCTTCTTTCTACGTGAAAAGTTTTGGGCTTCAGCGTGCCCTGCACTGCTTTGTATATGTTGCGTCTTCTCATCATGACCACATGTTGCGTTCCTGCCTGTACGACTGGCTACAGGAAATGGGAGACACCACGACATTTTTTTGTGCTCATGTGTACCGGAGCAGCGAGATGCATGGGACCACGACATTCCTCGTGCGGATAAGAAACTTCCCAGCACATCACGTTTGTGTGATATGCAGGTTCATAAGGAGGACATCCTGAAGACTTTCACTCACTTCATCGATAGTAAGAAGGTACAAATCACCAGTAGAAAGTGGGACTTCATCGGAAGATGCGTTCCACGGATATCCCAAATTTGCCCACTTATCTTTCAAAACCCGCGAGAAAGAAGCGAAAGCTGCACAATAGGAGTGGATTATTTACCAGAACATCATCAACTATAATGAACAGACTCTCTTCGAGCACCGAGCTCGAAGACGGTGAGATAAGTTCCGACATGCGGTCAACGAGCGGCGTAATAATTTCGCTTCAAGACACAGAAAACGTTTGTTTGCCTGCTGCATGTTGGCGGAGAGTTGCTAAGAATGGCGAGACAAGACGTCTTGTGGTGTTTATAGTGCTGAAAGAAGAAAGAAATGAGCGCTATTTGTGAAGAAATGCCAAGTCGTCGCAGAAGACCTGACAGTCGCCATTAGTAGCCATCACCATCGGTTAGCGACGTCGCCCGGCAATGCAGGTACTATCACCCCCTTGGTCGAAATTCTGGGGGACATGGAAAAGCTGAAAGCGCGTTCATGTTGTCCCAGTGCGTCAGCAGGCAGCTTCGTGAGCAATGACTACGAAGTGCTCACTAATAACCCAAAGTGCGGTCTTTGCTCGAAGCTTTGGCTTCAGCTGTGTTAACAGGTTTCATTAGAGGAACTCAAGAAGAAGCAGAGGGAAGATGTGCTTGAGGAAAGCGCATGCTTAAGAACAGGCTTCGTGAAAGACAAGCCTCGGTTAAATGTTAAGATAAGTTCATCGTTTTCATTTCTGTCGCACGTTGGTCGAGAATATTATGACTCAGAAAGCATAGCGCATTGCATGCTTCATGAGTAAATAACTTTAAAGTAATCATGGTTACGTGATTAGGCTGTTTCGCTTAAGCGATATGACTACACATTGTTTTTTCTATTTCTCCAGACAGGGCTATATGTAATCGCAAACTCTACACCACCAAGATGTGGGCTTCTTGCTACTGTACTTTTTGTGAAAATATTATTATAAATGTGTTTGTTTTTCATTTTTCTCCTTTTAACGCTTGAGGAAGTACCGAGGATACATTACAAATGGCGCAATTACAAATGAAAAACAATTGAATATCTCCATCTCTAAGGGTGCCATGAGATTCATGAGGCCCCGTATTAGTATGTCTTTCGTCGTCTACTTTTCCCTTGTTTTTTTAATTACGCGCGTGTTCATAAGGACCCACTGTGCAAATTTCTTGCTAGTTTGGTTCTTCAAAGCAGGGCGCAGTGCTCACTTATCGAAACTTCCCAGGTCTCGAGGCTTCCCAGACACTTGCCACGTAGCAGGATGTACGGACAAGCAGAAACGTTGCACGCATAAAATAAAGTACCGCCGAACTATTGAAAAAGTAGATGACGGCAAACGGGAGGACGATGGTTTAGTGTTGCACACTAGCTATAGCTGGTTGGAACAGGAGCGTCGAGTTAGTGGCAGTAGGGGAAAACACAGGCACTAGGACGGCGGACAACGGCGCGATGCAGACGTCAGCTGCGGCAAACACTTTCGAGGGACTGTGGTGGTCGATATCAAGGTACGGATTCGTCAACGTGAGTTCAGCACGAGCGCAGTCGACGAGGGCCTGATGGGTAGGAAGGAAATCTCATCCTAGTATGACGTCGTAAGATGAACGTGGCAGAACAATAAAGTTGACGGCGTACCAAACATCTTGAATAAGAACGCGTGCTGTGCACTGAGCTGTTGGTGCGATTAAATTGGAGGTGGCTGTACGCAGAGCAAGATTTGTAAGCGGCGTTGTAACTTTTCTCAAATCGCGACACAGTTTTTCACTAATTACAGAAACGATGGCGCCTGTGTCGACATGTACACGTACAGCAACACATTCTACTAGCACATCCATTTCGTTGGTCGGACATAGAGGAGGTCTTAGAAAGTTCGACGACGACACAGTTCTTGACTCCGGAATTGCGGCTGTCAGTTTTCCTCTCGAGCCCCGTCGTGCGCCGAAGCATCGGGGAGACAGATCGGCGACGGGGTGGTAATGACCGGCAAGAATCCACAGGGCGTCGTGGGGACAATGAGTCGGTGTTGGACAAGATGGTCGCTGGGGATTCTGAGCAGCCTGGTAATTTGCAGAATTCCCATGGTCTGAAGGCTGGAAGTTGCGACGGCGACAGTAGCGTGCTATATGTCCCACAAAACCGCATGCGAAACAGATGGGTCGATCATTCAAGGTGCGCCATGGGTTAACGACAGAAAGTGCAGGTGGCGAAACGGGTTGGGGTACCTTGTATGTAGGCAGCGTCGTTGCCACAGAACGAGCGCTAAAAATGGGCGCGCCGCCAAATTCTTGCGATAACGGGCGGGAGAAACGCCGCGAGGTCAAAAGAAAAAAAAAGAAAACAAACATCCAAGGCTCTCCGGGCGCGCGCTCTCCCCTCGGAAGCGTGGCTTCGCCGACGAACCTCCTCACCCCACATCGGCGGCCCAGCAAGCCCGCGATATTTCTAGAACGAAGGAGGCGTGGTCACGCCGAGTTGAGTCATCCGACGCGGAGGGCAGTCGAACCGTCTCGCCTCTCCCCAGCCTTCGCTGCGTATCGCGCCGACGAAATGACGAGAACTCTCTGGAATGTCGCGCGGAAGGTATTTAACCGAGCAGCCGAGACGAGAGATCAGGAGAAGACGGAGGTTGCGCCAGAGTGCGAAGGGATCCCGCCGTGTAGTCGGCGAAGGTTTGTCCGTAGGGAGGAAGCAGGAGATGAAGAGGATTTCCACCTGAGGGGTGAAGGCCCGAGCTACAGGCAAGAGAGTGTGTTTACCGCTATCGAGCGAAGACGCGTGGCGACAGCTGCGTGTGTGAAGCCGATGTGTTCGGGCGAAGAAGTTTGAAGCTTGGAGAGTGGCCAATTGAAGGCGTGAGGTTTCCTGGAAGAGAAACTTCGAGGGCGTGGAACGACAACAACCCTGGACTTTGAGTGAGTGATTCTCGGAAGAGTATCATCCAGACTTTTGTTCCGAGAACTTTGGACTGGATAGGTTTCTATCTCTTTAGTCTTTAAGTGTCTTGGTTGTTCAATGCATGCGACTGCATTGTAGAGCGTATCGTTCGTTGTCTATGTCCGTTGTTTTGAGTGTGGCTGATTGTACTGTGTAGTACGTTGTTCGATTGGTGACGTATTGTATGTAACTATTGTGGAGTGTGCATACGTGTGTATTGTTTTTGATCTGCCGTTAATGAGAATAAAATTTTGTTTGTTTATCAACTCTCGGCTCTGACTTGTTCTTTGGACCACAGCCGGCGTCTGCTGGCGCACCAAAAAGGACCACTTCTAAATTGTCCACGCTTTCGTGGTGCAGTTTGGGGGGCTGATACTTCAACCCTTGGAATTAGCCCGGCGATTGCCTCCCTAATAAACAGGACATCTGTGACAGTCGTAGGGTAGGAGGAGCCGGTGCCCCGGTATGCGCCAGAGACAGGTGGGGCTGGGGGTCTACCAACGACGGCAGCATAGGTCAGCGGCGTAGGGACAGATGGCGATGGAGGCAGTGCTTGCGTGACCTGTGTCTCAATGACCTGGCATAGACGTGGGTCTAACAAGGTCACTGGCGCGAATGCTTCGGCCACAAGAGAAAGCTGACGCGCAACTTCTTCACAAATGATTTGTTTGATGTGGGGAAGTAAGGCGGTGTGATCAGCAGAGACGTCGTGCACAAGGGCGGAAACTTTAGCTGTATCTTCCGCGGCCCTGTGCCTCGAGATACGCTGCTTACGCAACTCGTCGTACTCCTGACAGGGCTGGACAACATCGGTGACGGTCTGTACATTCCTAGCGACGAGCATCTGGAAGATATCGTCGTCAACTCCTTTGATGATGTGCTTGATTTTGTCGCGTTCAGTTAAAGACTCATCGACGCGCTTGCAAAGAGACAAGACATTTTCAATGTAACTTGTAAAGGTCTCGTCCCTGCGCTGGACTCGACTACGGAGACGCTGTTCCGCGCGAAGCCGGTGCACGGCGGGACGACCCGAAGACAGCGGCGATGGTGGTCTTGAAGGCGGACCAGTTGGTGATTTCGCCTTCGTGCTTCTTGAACCAGAGGCTGGCCACATCAGCGAGGTAAAAGCGCACGTTTGCGAGCTGGTCACAGGCGTTCCACTTCTTGGAAGCGCTTACGATTTCATACTCGAGGAGCCAGTCCTCGACGCCATGTTCGTCGTTGCCGCGAAAAATTGGTGGGTCGCGTTGCCCAGGCACGCCACTACAGTAGGCTGTCGTTGGTAAGGCAGCTTGAGAAGGGCCAGGAGCAGTCATGGTGAACGGTGAGGGTAGCGTCCGATTGCGAAGTTCCTGGTTGATGGAAACCCCGGCTCCTCCACCACTTCAAATAGAGGTGTTGTACGTCGAGAAAGGTTCAGACGCAGCTTGGCAAAATGTGCTTTATCAGGCAGGTCTGACTAATGGCGAGTGACGTGCGTGAGCTACTACTACAGCCAACGCTCATCTTCATCTTCTTCATTACCAGCAGAGCGTCCGTTATTCAGATTCATTACGATACGTAGAATGTTTTGCTCCTGAAGTCTATGCCTTTGGTTGGTGATGTGGCAGATCATAAGCGTGATTTGAGAAACTTGCTGTTCTAATATTTACATGGTGTGCGTTGCATTGAGACAACGCCTCCTAGATTTCCCGTGCCTGCCGGATTATCAGCGGTCACTTGGGAAGCGGCGGTCGTCGGAACTACGGTGGTGGCGCCACTCAAGTAGGGGTGTCTTCAAATAGGTTTTTACGTTTTTGGAGCCTATATGCAACAAAATTAATGTAAAAAGTTTTAAAAAGACGTAAACAAATTTTTAATTAACCCTACGTAATTGGCTCCATCATTCAGCATTCAGCAACTTTTTTATTACAAGGCATCCTCTGAAATTAGTAGCAAACGCCAAAATTGCCGATCTCAAAGGCCAAGAACAAAGGCCCTTACCCCTACGTAGGCAGCGCCACCATAGATGACCGGCCTTTCTCGCTTATCCGGCAGGCACGGGAAATCTAGGAGGCGTTGCTTGAGATAAGCTTGTATATGAAGGCCAAGGACAATTTAGAGTGCTTCGGAGAGCGCAAAGGCGTCCTTAACAGCCTTGAAGGGACCCTAAACCACCCAGATGTCGAAATTTTGTTGTGGCGTTCCAGTTGCAAACAAGTCTACAAAGAACACTGGTGGGGTTGCACGCGTTGGCTCGTTTCGCTCTTTCCTTCGCTAGGCTTCGTTCGTCTGCTCACCTGTGCACCTCTTCGAGTGGCCTTCCTCTGCGTCCGAGGTGGAGACGCAAAAAGCGCGCGCATATTCAAGCAGGCAACATGCTCGCATTCGCCCATTAACCCAATCTGTTGCTTTTGACGTCACATAATCTTACAGGTTACGTCTAGATGGCTGTTGTCAATAAAGGAAAGACACGGAGAGCATCACGGTTGCGTGTGTTCGTGGTTTAGGGGCTCTTTGAGACTGCGAAAAAGTGGCTAATGATTTAGAGTACTAGGTACTCTATTACGGAAGAGCATATAGCCGTCCCGTGAGCCTGGAACAGTAAAACAGAATTTAGCCTGCCCATTCATTCTGCTTAGAGCCTATCTGACTGGTACTGCGAAATTGATAGGGACAAAACTGCCCCTCTTGCTTGTCTAGCTTACAATTAAATATTATGCAGGTTATATCACTGTGAATGATCTCAATTATCACATGACGCTGCTGATTTAGAGTTTCTTTATTTCCCCGAAAGCTATTATTCTAATGCTTACTGAAGCAGTGCGTCCTAATATAAACTGGAGTTATGGAATATTGCTAACATTCGGAATGAAATGCATATATGCGTCCCAGGTAAAAAATCACACAGCGTATTCACGGAGTGATGATGAGTGCACGAATCGTCCGTCCGTTCATTCATTTGTGTGTCCGTCCGTCCGTGCAGGCGTCCATGCGTCCAATCTCGTTCGAAATTGTAGACGGCGCACATGTAACACCCGCAAGACGTGAGCCAAGGAAGCCGAGTGCAAGTGTCTTCAACGCCCCACCACCAATCCCCACCAATCCGCCACGTACAGCGACCATCCAAAGACTAAGAAAGGCAATCGTTCCCCCGCGCACTGAGGCAAAGAGCGCACAGCAGTCAGTCGGAGAGTAGCGGTGCAGCGCTATTTAGAACATCTTCACTCAAGTGGAGTTTGTATGCACTTTTAAGAGACACCGCCATTTATTATACTCTTCGGGAGATACTGCCTTCTTTTCTCTCTCGTCTCTTCTCTAGGTTGCGTGTGATGCGTGACAAGATTAGACTAGGAGGAGCCTCTCCCCTAAAACAATTGGCAGCATATCCAGGGAGTGAATGATGAAGAGCAGGGCGAAGCATTCGTCCGTCCATTCGTTCTTGCTTCCGTACGTCCATGCGTCCGTCTGGGTGACCGTTCATGCGTCCACCCGCCCGTCCGTGCGTGCGTCTGTTCATGCGTCCATCCCTGCGTTTCCCATGCATCCGCCCCTGCGTCCGTTCATGCGTCCATCCATGCATCTGTCTGGGTGTCCGTTCGTCCATCTATTCAACACTTCAAGTACCACCATCTCGCAACTTTTCATCCTATATTCCCCCTATAGAAGCACCGCCATCCAGCCGACATTGCAAGGACTGAACGAGATGTGGCGCACGCACACTTTCTTACGGCTTGCGCTTCGGGTGTACTTCCCACCTTTAACCACCTCGAGTTCAAGGTATATACTAGTTCACTGTATTCATGGGACTGTGGCCCAATGCTCGCTAAGCCTTTCTAAAACCAAGGAGGTTACGCCCAGTGAGTATAGCGTAGCAACCTTTTCCTGTCAGACAGTGCTCAATGTACACACCAATGGCTGCTAATGGGAAATGAGAGACAGGAGAATTCGGCTTTTACTTTCTCACGGCTTGCGCTTCGTATCTACATCCCACCTTTCATCACCTCAAGTTCATGATATATACTAGTTCATTGTATTCATGGTACTGCGGCTCAATTCTCGCTAAACCTTTTTGAAACTGAGGAGGTTACACCCAGAGAGTATAACGTCGCAACCCTTTCTTGTCAGATAGTGCTAAATGTACATGCCCATGGCTGCTAATGGGGATCGCAGCGTGCACATTAACTAAAAGCCGTATGATCCTGTCTGCCATTCCCCATTAGCAGCCATTGGCATGTACATTGAGCACTATTTTTTATTTTTCAACAACGCACAGAAGAAATCTCTCACCTTCACCACCTTGGAGGTCAAAATGTTTTACTCGTTACATACTACAACGGCTATGAGGCACGAACGCGTGCCGCTATAAGGAGCTTCACCCGGTTTGCAAGTTTTAAGGACGTCCCTGATCGTTCTACGTCAGGGGCGTCCGTCAGTAGGAGTTATGGTGCCCGTCGCGTCTTGGATGCCTTCGAAGGCGCTTGTCTTCGACGTTGTTGTCCCTACGGGGACTAGTGCCGAGACCGTCGTTGATGCGACGGCCTCAATAGTCGGTCTCTCAGAGGTATACCGCGTGCAGCATCAGGGAGCTCGAAACTTCCTAGTCACCGTGAAGACCATGGCCTCTATGTCTCTAATCGTCAATGCTGGCTGCCTGGTGATTGACAGCAAGCGTGTTCAAGTCGTTCCCATTGGCCCATAAGTGACCAACGTCGCCTGTCTGCTCCTGCCTATTCATCTCAAACGAAGCTCTCGTCCAAGCGTTATCCCCATATGGCGAGGTGCTCACTGTGCTCACTGTCACCAGTGGTTCGATGAGCGGGCGACACGGCGTACTCACTGGAACGTGGTATGTTCGAATGGAGATGAACGCCGCTAATCCTGTGCCGAACTACCTGCGCATCTCCTGTCACCGTGCTACGTTTGACTACCGTGGTCTTCAGCGTGTATGTCGAAGATGCGGCTCAGGGGACCGCCCGTGTCGACGCTGCGGGGACGGCCACCCAACTGTGGTTTGCCCTGTCCGCTGCTCTTACTCAGACGCTGCCGCTGGTGCCTTTCCACCACTGACACCGGCAACGGAACCAACTACCGACTCGGGGGACGCAGAGGACGTCACCGACGCTGTGCTGGCCTCATTCCTACAAGTTCCTTCAAGCGAAGCGCACAACGAAATCGCGATTGTCGATGCGACGCTTGGCGCGTCGGCCTCCCCGCTGGTGAAGGAACCGTGCGCTTCGAAAGACGCAACGTACTACCCTGCAAACGGCGTCGGCGTCTCTTCTCTGACGCCACTTGATGTTCAGTGCGCAAATGACCCCAGTTCTCAGGCTGCTTGTGTTGGAGTTGATCCTACGACCTCTGTTATTTCGGAAAACAGTGGCGAAAATACCACAAGTTCTTCCGTTGCGGCCGCTCCGACCATTTCGACATCGCGCCGTACACGTAAAAAGTCGCCCACACAAAGGGTACCTACACTGGCCTGCCGAGACGTGGACAGTGCTGCCAGCATCAAGGATGTGGATCCAAGCTTGCCGGCGGCTCAGTCCCTACTTTCTCAGGAGCCGTCTTCGGAAGACAGCTTCAGCCTGGGACTGGATAGTAGCATCGGACTGTCTAGCCTTGCCGATTTTGACGTCGAAATGGGAGCTCCACGTGAAACAAAACGAGGACACACTTCCAGCTCTTGCTCTGATGAACGCAGTGATGGCCGTGGTAAATCCCAACGGTCCAAAAAACCTCGACCCTCTTCTGGAGGGTCGAACAGTGCGTTGCAATTTGGTTGAGCAAGTGTCCCCTGGACACTTTCCAGGACACCGTCTAGAACTATGCGTCCAGGTTAGTCTTTACGTTTTATTATTGCTACTACACTGCATACTATTTCATTGAACGTTCAGGGTTTTTGCAGTCCGGCAAAGCAGGCTGAAGTGATTAGTGTCGCCCGCGCTGCAAATTGTGATGTTTTGTGCCTCCAGGAAACAAATTTCTTCTCGCTATCCGACGTGCTTGCTTTTAAACGAAAGTTCAACCTAGATTCTTATTTCTCTTTTTCTGCATCTCGTTTTACGAGAGTAGGTATTATTATTTTTATTCGAGCTCTATTACGGGATCATCATGTTTTTTTACAATGGCATGGGCAGGGTTTTGCTTTAGAGTGTAACTACTTTTCTTTCAGATTAAGGATACTGTGTGTGTATGCGCCTGCGCAAGCTAGACAGTCGAATGACTTTTAAGTGTGAATACGCTTTATAATCGACCCCAAACCATCCACCGCCGTCGGCGGCGTCCGCAGTCTTCTCTCTCTCTTTAAAAGAAAGAGGACTTGGTGGGCCGCAGCGCGACGCTCTTCCGAATAAGCCACGGACGCAACGCTGATATCGGTGTCAGTAACGCACCTTATCCAATACGGCCACTCCCATCCAAATCACCCAGTGGAATTGTCGGGGCTTTAAGGCTCACACTAAGCGCGCCAACCTCCGGCTTTTCCTCGCAGCATTTCAAAACCTTCCTGCTGTGGTAGCCCTCCAGGAGCCAGGGAGTGCTGCCACACTCACAAACTATACTACGTTTCAGCAGGACCCTTTATCTTGCATCTGCGTGCACAAAAATTATACGGCCAACCTAGTTGATCTCGACCTTAAGCCAGCTTTCTCGTGCGTGATGTTGACACTCCTTCTGCTGCGTAAACAGGACCCGCCACTGCACGTGCTAAACGTTTATTGCTCACCGAAACTAAACAACATTACATTCGCAGACCTTTTTAGCCGCGCCTTAAAGGTTGCAGGCAGGGAGCCTCTGGTGATCGTGGGTGGTTTTAATGCCCCCAGCACACTCTGGGGGTAGGCACGTGAAGAGAAACGTGGACTTAAATTGGCGGAACTTATGTCCACGCTGGGCCTAACTCTTCACACCGACCCTGCCTACCCAACTCGCGTGGGTAACTCCGTGACCCGGGACACATGTCCGGACCTTAACCTCACAAAAACATTCAGTATGCGGATTGGGTCAACACTGAAGAGACCCTCGGCAGCGACCACTGCATACAAACACCACCGTTCGCACCTATCCTTTGGCAAGACCCTACGGAGAGGCAAAATTACCCGATTACACGAAGTTTCGGCAAATATATGCTCATTCGACACCCATCGAGGAGCAAGGATACCATGCTTGGTCGCAGCTACTGGTTTTCTGATTACGCTCCACAGAAACACAAATTAAACTCTCCGAGGCGACTCCGGCAGTAGATAACCATCTCTTTCACCCTCTGGGAGGCCCGGCGCAGCCTCGTCCGCCGATGGCGCCGGCAAAAACACAACCGAAAGCTCAAAATTCGCATCGCTGAGCTCACCCAGCGAGCAGCAGAGTGCGTGGCCCAGCTCGCTGACTCTAAGTGGGTGGACCGTTGCAACACGGCCGCTCGACAAATGTCCAGCCGGAGTACCTGGCGCCTCTTCCGCGCCTTGATTGATCCGACTCAAACTCGAACAGAGACACAAAAGCATCTGCAACGAGCATTTCACAGCTTTGATGGAGACGCAGCCAAATTGGCATGTAAACTCCGAGACCAATATCTATGTACACAGCAGGACTCCCGAGGGCCGGCGTACTCGTATGCAGGTACCGAGAACGCGGAGCTGGATCAACTGTTCCAGTTACACGACCTGAAGGCAGCCCTAGCAAAAATTAGGCGAGGAACGGCGCCGGGAAGGGATAAAATTACCGTGAAATTACTTGCCAGTCTTCCTGACTCGGCCTACACCATGCTCCTTGCCTACATCAATTCCATTTGGATCGGGAAAACAAGCCTACCAATTGAGTGGAAGACTGCCCTGGTCACCTTCATACCCAAAGCGGGCAAAGCCATTAACGCGGACAACCTCTGCCCCATCTCCCTTACTTCTTGTGTGAGAAAATTAATGGAGACGATGATGCGCGACAGGTTGTCCGCGTTCCTGGAGACCAAAAATGCATTTGCAGACACCATGTTCGGGTTCCGCCCACACCGGTCCACGCAAGATGTCTTGCTTCAGCTCGACCATGAGATCCTCGATCCAGTCGACCCTACTGAAAAATCCTATAGAGATACGACCCGTATCATACGATGTTATTGGATACAGGTGATACACGGATTACGGGCCATATGGGGCATACAGGGATTACGGGCCATATGGGGGATACAGGGCTTATGGGGCATATGGGGTATATGGGCCATACAGGAGTTCTAAGGTTCGTGGGTAATATAGATGATAGGGGTCCGAGGAGTTTTCCGGTTCCTGCTGAAAATCATAATATAGTGCAAAAAAGAGAGAACAGTCACACAAAACCACACACCATATAATTTTAAGCAAGCATAAACTAGCCCAAAAACAAGTCCTTCAGCAGAAAAACCCTGGTTATTTTGGGCAAGTAGTAAGGGTCATAAGTAATGTTTGCTTAAGCATGGTAATAAGGCTATGCCAGTTTATAAAGTGTAAAAAATATAAATATGCCACAATGGGCAATTTAATGGTGCTTCGAAAGTGCAGTAGAGTAAAGGGGTGGAAGTGTTGTATGTAGTGTAGTGTCGGGACATTTGAGAAAAACAAGACAAATAATTTTGCATCCTCGAATTTATATGATTAAACATTTTGCAAGGAAGTGTGTTTATCTTTCTCAGTCTGCTAGGTGCATGAATATCTGCTCGCTGATTCACAAATTTTGCAAAACCATTTGCACAGTACTGGGCAAATACATGTAGCACTTAATAAATACTTTACTCATTTGTTTAACTGTAAGTTAAAACATAAAGCAAAATACCATAAAGCGTACTGACACAAAATTTTGTGGCTAATATAGCCTGCGACATCGATTCCCTTGAACATGCGTATATCTACAAATTGGATGAACAATTATAGCTCATACGGCCAATTATATGAATATTAAATGTTGCGTGCCTGAACCAGTGCTATATGCGGCATCTCGCATCATTGAATCACTGAAAGTGACCTGAAGCTGAGTCCCAACTTCCAGGTGCCACCATTATTGCCGAGCTCAGAGTTGGCACAGCTACATTATTGACATCATAGTGGTTGTTGCCTTTTGGCCACACTTGTGCTAGCAGGCTACTATTCAGTGACTGCTGTGTCCATGCCTAATGCAAACATGTGGAACATGAGGATGCCCCAAGAAAATCTTTGCACCCAAACGAGAACAATCAACTTGACGACGACATTGTGCTGCATATGCAGCAGCAAAAGAATGTGAGCACATAACGCAGGCAGCACGGAAGTGCATCAGTGTTCTGTGTGTAAGGAGGAAGAAGAACAATAGGCCATGGTGGGCCATCTCTTAAGCCGGAAGCGCCGAGCGGGAGCTGTTTGCCCCAGCGCCTTGATTACTGTGTCGGTTGTCACCGCTCACTTTCACTATTGATAGACCTGCTGTGCAAGTGCTTACACCTGGAAGCCCCGTTTTATGTGTACTATTTAGCACACTAGCTGGCATTTGCATTCCGTGGCTCGTGTTCTCAGACCTGTGCCAAGATAAAACTAGTTTGTAATAAACAGACAGCAATTGTCCACCTGTCCCATGCTGCAGCAAGCAATCCGCCACATTGTGACTAATAGGCTGTCAACAATGTTAATATTGCAAGACAAAAATTTGCGTCAGTACCTCTTTAAGCAATAATCACTAGCCACAACTTCCAAATTTCTCACTGTCAGGGCCCTGTTCAGGGGCACCTGTTTGTCCTTTTGATGCACAAATACTCCAACACGGGGCTACTATGAGGCTCTTGTTCTCTAGCTGAAGGACACTCCACAGGAGCTTTGTTGTCCTCCTTGCATCACGACTGCAGCCAAGCCCACTGCTCCTTCTTCTGCCTCTCAAATGAACCTGCAGGGGAAAAATGTCTCTGTGATCCTTTTTTCTTGTGTGGGAGTTAACATCATTACACTCACTCTCAAATTATTGCTTTAACACTTAAAACTTACTATCATAACTACTTCAAAGAATAAAGTTTCAATAGTGAAAATTGATCCAAGAGGTTCTACAATTTTGAATTCAAACAGGTAAATAGAAGATCTCACCGAAGAATATGCGTGGAGCTCTAGGCACGTGCATGAGTTGTGATCTGTGGCCTTAGCACAGCATTTAGAAGGGCACATGTCTTTTCTACAGAGAGCGAAAAATGGGGTGAAAAATGTGAAGTAAACAATAAGTAGGGGTACGCAAATATTCATATTTTTGAATATCTTTTGAATAATGTTTGCTATTCTACTCAATTCGTACTGTAAATTTTGCTATTTGAACTATTATAACTTACCAGAGACAAAATAGGGTCAATGTCTGACTGAAAGGGACCCTCCCAATTTTCAATATGTTTCACCTCATCACACTCGTATTGCGTGAAAGCTGCCTTTCTGGCTCTGCTACGGTCACAAATGTACTGACTCTAGAAAAGGCTGATTGTAACAAGGAGATGATAGGTGTGGCAGAGGCAAGGGCTTATTTATAGTGGTTTTGGACCTGAAATTTGATCAATTCTTCGGCTGCATGAAATCGTGCATATAAACACATTCGAGCATACATAAATTCAATTGTGCATTGCCTTATTCTTTATAAGGTAACTACGAAACGCCACCCTACCAACACTTATCAATTTTACCAAAAGGAAGACTTTCATCTCATAAGAATAAACTTTGGAAGCCTCTCCAACTTTTTTCTGGAATTCCACATGAAGAATTTGAAAAAAATTCTAGAAGTATTCGAGAAATTTCAGAAAAATATTCAATTTGCACACACACTTCAATATTAGAATTCACTTTGGCACACATACTATAACAATAAAGTTCAAGAGAAGTGGGAAAACCAGAAATAGCTGAGCATTTTATCGCACACTCGTGCCACAGAGAATTATTCTTCTTGTTCTTCAAGCACTTTGATGATGTTGAAGCAGGCAAAACCATATAAAGCATAGTCAATTAAGGGCACACTTGCACCAGAGAGACCTTTTTCTCCTGTTTTTTGAGTGCCTTGACGGTAACATTTAATGTGCAGCAATTTAAGGGCCTCGATCATCTACTGTTATCACTTAAATCTTTTTCAAATTGTTCTTATAAAGTGTAGCAGATGCAGATATACAGGAATTAGGCATGCTAAAATGGGCATTTCTTTCACAAATTCAGTATAGTATACACAACACTCTCCATGAAGCAGTTTAAGGGGCCCAGCAATCCTTTTCGAGCATGGTCAGAAAATGCTGCCGAGGGTAGTCGAGGCACCTGAGAGCATGTGAGACAGACATGATGGGGCAACACGCAGCCTGTAATTCATAATTTATTATCAGTCACCTGAAAAACGCTGTTTCCCCTGAACAAATAAGGCTCCAAATTCAACTGACTGCGCTTCAAGTGCAATGTGTACAACCGAAACCGGAGGCTGGCACATGCCCGTGCACCTGTTTGTGATTACACTGAAAAGAAGCCCCATGTTTGAAGAAAAAAAAGGGGGGGGAATAAAAATAAAAGAACTCAAGTTCAGAACGCACGTTGATAAATAGGCATAGCTTCTTGTCCCTCAGTCATCCCTTCCTGCGTGGGTTTGAGTGAGCTCACTCGAACGAAAGGTTAAAGAAAGCACGTAAAGCATGTGACGAATTCCTGTAGCTCCACTAGTACTTCGCAGATTGCAAAATTTTTTCCAACAGTCGATTTGGGATGAATAAGTTTCTCTAATGAAGACATTTGATGATTACTTGCAAAGGCTTTTCAGGGCTTCTTCATTACAAGGCAATGCGAACATGTGCCTGTAACATGAAGGTAGAAACTCTTCAACCTGATATGGTTTTGTTATGGCACAACGTAGTCATCACAATTCCAGCTTCCAGTTTTAAATTTAGTCGACCTGTTCCAAAACTTTACCCACTGTACAAACCACACCTTTAAATCAGTAAATTATCCAAAAATGAAGAAAATAGAATTAGTATGTGAGCAAATACAGTACATGGATATAAAAAAGATAAGTGCAAGCAGCAGGAGTGTAAATGGCATATTCAGACTGCATGAGGAATGTCGTGGAACTGGTAGAGATGAGTATTATTGCATCAACAGCAAACAAAAATTTTCAAAAGAAAGCACAGCTGCCTACTTTGTTATTTATGAGGGCCAGAACTGTAAACGGCAATCCTCCCACTGGGTGCTGCCCCCCGAAAAGCAAAAAATTCTGATAGTTAGGTCAGCCATAAAATAAGGTGATTCCACACAAGCATGCAACCACAGCTGACACAAATGAGCACTTAAACAGCATTAAAAAAGAAGCGCCCAAGCACAGCCCCTAATGAGCCCTTTGCAGCTACACGAGCTATCAATAGCTGTTTCTGTGAAGCATGCATGCTCCTGCACCCTCCTCTGAAAGAAGGCACCGCGCAATAGCCAGCGTGCTTCACCCAAATGCTGGTGCAAAAGCCCCCCAATAAAATGAGAACTCAGGACACAATGTCATGTGGAAGCCGCTACAGTGCTATGAGAAAAGCATGCAAGAAACTTGTTCATTTTAAGGCTTTGCCTTTGTTTTACTATGCATGGATGAGTCATGTCAATATTCCTCGAACCAGGGTGCAAATGGCAACTATTGGCACCCTTGTTCAAGAATTATAGCAATTGAGAATCGATATTAGCAGTTACCTCTTTTGGATTCAATCTCACTTAACTCTACAAAACAAAACGCTGGTTAAAGCAAATGTGAGTGCCCCCAAGAGTGAAGGGTTTTTGTGTTGACAGTGACCAATGACGAAGTCTGGTGAGTCAACTTACAAGTCCGTTAAAATATGATTATTTTTTTCACCTATAGTTTCAGTGCTCCATAAAAGCAATATATTGCATAATAGGTGCTCCAGCTGGCACCTTGCAGTGTCTCGTGGCAGTGTAGCGGCCTCCCTCCACATGGAATTGCGCCTTGTGCTTTCAGTTTTCACAGCTCACACATATCTCAGTGCACAAGCATTTGTGCACCAACCCAATATTTATAGCTGAGAGGCCAAAACTACAAGGAGGGGGGGGGGGCGGAGTCGCGGTTCCTTGACATGCCCTCCTGTGAATTTCTTCCCGGGACATTCTCATAAAGTATCGGAGGCGCCATCTCTTTGAATAGAGATTACCTTACTGGGTTGCAGTCACTATATAAAGGTCTGAAATTGAAAGGTTGTAAATGGAGCACCAATTATGCAACACATTGCTGTTAAGGAGCATTGAAACCATGTGTGGAAAAGATCATCAACTGGAGCACCAATTTTACAACATATTGCCATTAAGGAGCATTGAAACCATGTGTGGAAAAGATCATCATATTTTAACGGGCTCGGAAGTCGACTCACCAGACTTGTCAGACTTGCATTGAGCCGTGAGTCTGAGTCTACTAGTAAGGCCTAAGGAAAAATATATTTTAAATATATTTTATGAGTGAGTGTGAATGATTCACAGATTTCTTTTTAACACATGCAGGGTGCTGCTGAATATAAGCACGCAGAGACAGGGTAAATGCAGAAGTGGTTCAGTTGGTAAGGCAATGTGTTATGATATAGAAGAGTTCTTCGGTTGTCCGGAGAAGTGTTACATTATTAAGTAGTACCATCGATCATCTTACATCGCTGCCGAGAAAAACACTGGCCAGAAAAAATTTGAAACAATGCAGTGTGAAGTTTTGCATACCAAACAGCTCCTAACAGCACCTTATTATGGCATCAGTCAGTCAGTCTATGATGAAGATTTTATAGATGATGCTGTGCAGTCACTGAGGACGTGTTTTGAAAGAGAGTCTCACACAGTGACACTGAGGAGTAACAAGTATTCACCGACTGCAGCAGGGGAGCCTTTGGTCAATACTGCAGTCTACATGGAGGGACTAGTCGGGCTGGTGATGAAATCATTGCTTGAAGGATTGAATATTCTGGAGTGCCTGAGTTTCATGCTTGTGATGAGCAATACTTGATTGTTTCACAATCATTGTTAAACCCATTTGAGTTATCCAGTGATTTAACTAGCCATTCATTTAGAATAAAATATTGCAATGGCAATTATATGGACACTTTCAACAGCTGCTACCAGTGAACATAAGGGCGCAGTTACGAGTGCTGGTGCGTGCTATTTGGATAAATATCACTACACGGCTTATTTACGTAGTGTGCTCACAGCACTTTCTATTCGTTGAGACTACCGACAGCACAAAAACCCACTCACTCTCAGCAGCACTGACATTGACTTTAACCAGTGTTTCGTTTTGTGAAATTGAATCTGAAGAGTTAAGTGCTAATCTTTGTATAGCATTCCCATTTGCTCCTATTTTCTTCATTGCTTCATGCTTGTAACAAAACTCTGAGCTCAGACTTTATCTTTAGACCCCAACCGGCATTTGCTGGCGTGCTAAAACAGGGGTGCAACAGCCGAAATATCATTTGGAGCAATTTTTGGAGCAGCAAAATGTTACTTTTGGAGCACTAAATTCCAAGTTCGGAGCTGGTTATGGAAAAAAAGGACATGCATTTTTATCATGACATAGCGAATTTGGAGCACTATAAAAAAGGCGGCTTACATTTAGAGAAAAAACATGTATAAACAATTCAACATAACCTAAATTATGTAGCGTGAGCATAGTATTTACTACTATTTCAATGAAGGTAGTATTTTGAACCACCTCGCTAAGAAACCAATGATAAAGTCCATATTAGCATTTACTGCACCTTTTAAATCAATTGACAAAGTCTGAGAGTTTCAATATCAACCTGCCGATATTGTGAGCTTGAAATTTGGAAGATTAGTAAAAACGAGAACTAGAGGTGGTGAAGAAAAAAATTGGCGCACAATTTAGTTTATTTCTGTAGAGAAGCATAAATGTCACACACTGCTTCAAATGATTGCCAGTAGCTTATTCATACGTCGGTAATTATACTGGTACTCAGAATTCAACGGTGTACAAACGCATGAGTAACTGAGCAAAACGTGAAGTGTCCCAGTATCGTGAACAGCCCCTTGTAAATCTCAACACGCTTTTTCGCGGGCACCGGTCTAGCGCGACAAAGGTGACTCAAGCAGCTTTAGAACCAAAGTCAACAAATTTTCTAACCACTCACCACCCCCCTTCAACCTACCCTTTTCAGCATGGGGCTATGTGCCGCTTCGGCTACCTTGCAAGACGAGTTTGACCAGATAAAGTAACAACGGCGCACGCCCGTTGCCCCGGCAACGGTACTAGATATCTATCGCCAAGACCGTGGCAAGGACTCAGCTTCCAGCCAAAATTTGTTATGTGCCACTGCTAAGGTAATGAACGCCGGCATTCGCAGCACGTCGGGCTTGTTCGAGCCTTAATAAGCCATGGCCGCGTTTCTGGCAAGAGAACTTACATTTTCCGCGAAGGGTTGGTGGCTACACCAACACATTTTTGTTTTAAAGTTCTGCCGTCCCGCCGATACGTATCTGTTGTGGTCAGCGGACCGATAGGCATGCAGTGTTCGGGTCCGCGCTTTGACTGATGGCGCAAAGCTGCAGGTGGCCGACATGGCCTGCATTGCTCACCGCAATTGATACACCTGAAAAAAAATTGAGGCTGGCTGGGCATTTTGGTGCAGCCTGGTGCAATTTTAACAATTTCACGGGTTTGGCGCAGTTTGGTGCAACATTGTGGAATTGTATCAAATTGGCGCGATGGGCGCAGCTGTTGCACCGCTGCTAAAAGGACCTGATGTTAAACTGTTCAAGCTTTAGCAGTGCATTTTGGGGGCTGCTAAGTCAGCCATTGGAGTCTACCCGGTTACTGCCTCCAATTAAGGGGTAGCAACAATAACTTTTCTGCACCATATATCTGCTTTGCCATTATTGAATAAGACAGCTCTGCGGGTGTATGTAAACACTGCCTTATTTCAGAGCACTGTGTCGATTAGAGAAGACCGGCAAGTCCCAGACTTCCACGTATTTTTTACCCTATTGTCATCATTTTTAAGCATGTAATAATGATAGCAACCATAAGTATATACTAATTTGTTCAGAGCCTTGTGTTCTATTGACCGAACCAAAGAATGGTTTATTTTATTTAAAAATTGCATTTTTTGCTCCTGTACATGATTTTGAATATTTTGCACACTTTCTTTTAGTTCAGGTGAGAGTTATTCTAAAGGATCAAGTTCAGTTCAGTACACCACCATGTGTTGCTTGAGTATGTGCACAAACAATCAGCATGACATCTTTTGCCATTTCAAAATTATTATACTGACATAACGAAAAATGCCATTTCGAGAAGATGGAGCTCTACTTATGCAATGAAAATTGAAGTTTTTTCTGTGCTGACCTATTTTTTTGCTGTGCCACCTTATCTATTTCACTGTGTTTGACTTCGGTAAATGTGTAAACATTACTAGTTGGAAAGCTTTTTCTTTTCGCTAAAGAATGCTAAACTTCATGCTTTTCGTCAATTTACAAAGAAAATAAGCTACAAATATACCATATGTAAAAGGGCCATTTGCCTTCAGGTCGCTTTTTTCAGTTGATTAAAAAAAGATACGCAGGATGAGGACAATACTGTAATATCTCAAGCAAGCACCCCCACCTAAGCAAGTTCCATCCTCTCTCTTTCAAGATATTTAAAACACGCATGAACAACTGAGCAAGCACTCCCCCCCCCCTCCACCTTTCTGCCATTTCTGCAGTTTCCTTCACTTTCTTTATTTAGAAGCGCAACGAGGTTGCAGAATCATAGTGAATTCATGCATATTTATTAAAGTGTATCAGTTTCATTGGAAGCACATTCGACTTTTTCACCACAATCTTGATTTTTGATGCAAGACCGAGCAAGAACACCCCCCCCCCCTCCAATTCTCGTCACCTTCACCATAGTGGGAGCACTTGCTCAGGATTGCACGGTACATGAAAATTGTGGAAAAAGAATCTGCTTTCATATCTAGTAAACAATAAAAAAGTACTTTCTTCTAATTTTTGCTTGCCCTGCTTCCTTCATACACAAAATTAATAACACAACCCTTACAAATATTATTCAGTTCTGCACACCATTTCGCAATGGAATATGCTGCCCGCTGATATTGTTAACTCCTCTTTTGTCAAATTTATAAACAGAATTCAAAACTTATATGAACACCTTGCTTACTGTACAATGTGCATATTTATTGCTCTTACTTGCTTTGTACATAAGGTCTATTTATTTTCCTCACATTTTTGTGTATTAAAGTTCAACCAATTCCTTCATGGGCCCGAGAAGGGGCCTGCAGTATTGTAAAATAAAATAAAAATAAGCTACATTGAAATTCACATAAACTTGGTTCCCTACACTGACAGACACATGTAGGTTCAACCCTGTTCAAGAAGCATGAAGTTGGCATACTTGTCAATTAATCTGCCCATTGAAAACATCAATGCTATTGAAAGCTAAATTTCTTAAAAGTACACACTTGCCTGATAGCTTCCTTTGGAAGCATGTGAAGCCCTGTCAAGGTGAGGCATCATTGGGAAGGACTGTGGTAGCGGCTCAGAAGTTGTAATACTGGTTGTGATGCAGCAATGGCTGAAGTGAAATATAGGCCGTGGTGGTGGTAGCAGCAGCTGTAGTGTTTGTGCCGAAGGAGCCTGACCTGGTGGATATGACTGAAACCTAAGGGGTGACAGATAATAGGTATTAAGAAATCATGAAAAAGAATGTCCACTACATTATAGAAATTTGCAACTTAGAGTGATGGACAGCTGAGCTTGTTGATAGAGATTCATGATGGACTTCTGTGAACATAATAAGCGAGAAGCGTAGCATGTAACGGGTGTGTCGTGGGTAGTCCTTACATTCACAACATAGTTCAGGGGCTAAAGAAAGCGATAAATAGACACAACATCAATGCATTATGGCCACCAATAAACTAGGTACTAGGCGAGATATAATGCCATGCTGAAAAACAATGAGAGGGGACAAAAAGCTGCAGTCACATTTGTTTCGTAAACACACTAAAAATTTTGTTGATTACCATACAGGCGTAAAGTAAAATGTTACTTTTAGCTTCGGCCATACCTACATAGGGCAGATGGGCCAGTGTTAACTATAGATGAATGAAAAGAGAAGGCAGCACGAACTACAGGCTCACGAAAAATTCTATCTTTAAATTGTCGAAGGTGTGTTGAAAGCACAGACCGACCAAAAAAATGTGAAGCTCACTCAATCACAAAATGTATTTGCACATATGGCTCATTCAGATTCTCATTTATGGCCGAATCCGAGTTTGAGTGACTCGGCTTGTGAGGGAGTTTGCCGACGTTTGGCTGAGAGGGGTTCTGAAGTCTGCCATTCCTTTCCTCCAAAGCCCCTATTTGTTGCTCAATCCACTCGTTCCATTGTAAAAATTTTCTGGAGGAGGCTCAATCAAACAAGCTTCTAATTGCCAGAGCCATATTACAGTGCTCTTTTTCTTTTTTGAATCGCTGCCTTCAGTGACTTTTTTTTGTAGGGTTGGGGGGGGGGGTCTTGGGAGTGTATATATAAACCCAAAATATTACCACTCAGTAGAGATGCTCTAAATGCCATAAAATCCAGAGTATAGCAGTCCTAACAGAGCAAGAACCTCCCTAATTTCTTCAAGAGGTGCTAAATAAGTAGCCTCTTCTCCTCTACCACCATCTTCACTGTTTCTATTTGCCGAGTGAATGCGAAATAAAGCCGTGTATGCATGGGCATTTAAGAAAGTGCTTAAGTAGACACACAGATGTGCAATTTTTATTCTCAGTGATTCTTCCACTTCCACGTTAAATATTGGCCGATGACTCAGCAAGGGCCTACTCTTCAAACCTTGTCGAATTATCATTCACTCTCCAGGAGCACTTGCTGAGAATTTTTCGATAAACACAACATACTACGAAGTCTGTACTTTCCAGTAACACGTACCTCAAAACTAGAGTGGCAGTAACTACCTTACTAAGTCATATATTACTTCATAGTTAGCCGTGAATATTCACTTGAATATCATACTGTCTGCTTTGTTGCTGACCGCAACAGCTGCATGTGCTCCTTAATTTATAACTATGCAATAGTTGCACATCATATTTGAAGACTGATGTTTATGCAGTGATTTAGCCACATGAATTTATGCAAATCATTACAAAATTAACTGCTTCATGAACGTAACAAACATACAGTGAGCATGAGTATAACTTGAGAAGCTTGCTTTGGAATGTTGACACTACAGATACATTTTTAGCTCATAAAATACAATGCCTATATTTTTCAAAGTCAAAACGGCCCTCGAATAAAAAGCAATTAAAATTTCATGATGCAACGCATATGTGTTGTACGATTTCTTTAGTGTGCCTGTCTATCTATGAGGTCACAGCTTTCAGTTCTTGACGCAAAGCACCCATGTAAGCATGCCTCGGATAAGTGTGAAATGTGAGCTAGAATTCCATTTCAGGGTGCTGAGCAGTGCAGTGCAGCTGAAATTCATCGAATATTGAGCAATGTGTACAGCACCACTTTCAATACATGACAGCAAGGCACTGAAGTAGTGTAGGAAATTAGAAGCATGATGCACAATATTTACAGTGCAGACTGACTGGGAATGAAGCAAGTGTAAAACAATGATTTTGTAAACTGAACGGATCAGATAATTCGGGAAAATCATTGGGTCAGAATTTTTGGGCTGAGTAATTCATTTCCCAAAATATTGCAGTCAGCTCAATACAGCACAGATGGTATACCACGGTTGGACACAGAGTGAGACTCTAGTGCTGCAAACTGCGTGCAGTCAGTTCCTAAAATGCTGACTGGTCATGAAAACAAAATGATAAACGGGTGCCATTTTGGCATTTCTCTGGCACTACCATGATGTACTCTAGAACTGAAGGTGCAATACAAACAGTGGAAGCGTTCCGATGATCGCAAAGAAATTCAAGTGAACCTTCTCCAAGAAGAAGTGCATGGCTGCTGTGTTTGAAGAGATAAATGGTGGTGTTTCCTTGATAAAATAGGTGAGGCATGAACCCACAAAGACTCATGAGATTTGCCATCTGTATCGGCTCCTAGTTAAAGATATCCATGGCACGCTGTTTCGCTGGCCGCACTTTTGGAGACGTAGACAGGGCTTTTCTTTCAATTGTGTTGAAATCTAGTCATTTGCGCAATCATAGTCGGCTGTGCAGCTGTCGAAAATAGTGCCAAACGGGAAAAAATGTTCAGATTTCCTTGGAACAAAGATACGAAATTGAAGTGGATTTTGTGGAGAGATATGGTGAGTGGTATAGCCTTAGGATACCTAGCGTAAGGTGAGTAATATTTATCGAAAATCCTGCATGGTTGGTTTCGTTTGATACATTCGGTATTTATGTACAGGCACTCCAAGAAAAGATCCATGGCAAATTGACTACGTGCCATCAACATATTGGCACATCGAAAGAGAATCTAAGGCGCCAAGACTGAAGTACAAAAGTCGTTTGGATGTGTAGTTTTCATCATCACCACCACAATCACTATGTACACAGCTACGACAAGCATACGACATTTGCTTTGAAATGCACGGCCGCTATGCAACGTGCAGCCAGCTCTGAGCTTGATACAGAAAATAGCAAGACAGAGCAGCCAACAGCCACACGATATCATGCCAGGGGTGACACCGTGGAATCCACGCCACCAATTAGTAGTGGTTAAGAAGGTGACGACTTCGCACCAGTTGGAAAAATGATGTGTCAGTAATGCTACGTAGACAAGAAAGGGCGCTCCACTATTCTATTTATAGAACAGGTATACAATGTGTTGCTAGTGATTTCAACTGTTCCTCCAAGGATTCATTCCGTAGTAGTCAATTTATTCATACCTGATCTGGTGCACTTGCGAGCAGGACAGGTAACAAGGCTTAACAAACACGGTGCCTGACTGTGAGGTGAGCATCGCCTAGACCAGCTTGTTCACCAAAACGATGCAATGCCGAAACGCCTAAGAAGCTCGACTTTACTAAATAAAAGTCGCTGTCATTCATGCACATTTGAACATTTTACCAGGCCGTCACCGCTGAACACGTAGTTTTAGTAACATATGATACTCATTGCACATGGTGAACGTTGATACAAGATACTATATATCCAACAATCTGAGACAGCGACAGAGTGTATCAATTGCAAATGCAAAAACAGCTGAGCGCCCTCACTGAAGCAAACACGTAAAAATAAGCACATTAGTCGGTGATGTGCATTAATATGCAAGTGTTAAATTAGTTCAAAGACGTGACAACCAAGGCCACGCCACTTAAAAGAACACACATAATTGTGATAGCACATACAGTTGGTTGTTTGCCACTTCAAATGAAAATATTATTTGGCAATCACAGCACATGCTTTTCTTTTGTGGTCAGTCGTAGGTGCGGCCGTGCTATTGTGTGCTAGAAATTTGCAGCATATAAGTTGGGTTACCATGAAGAAAGCGAGTGACACGGATAAACGCCAATACCCAAGGAGTGATGCAGCACACACAGAGCCATTGAAATGGTAGCTGGTGCAGACTGCATGCATCCCATGAGCCTTTGCAAGTTTATGCCTCACTTATTCAAGGGACATGGCATGACCCTGACTGCAGTATTGTAGGTCTAAGTCTCAAATGTCTACAGAGCGCAATTAAGAATAAGCAAAGAGAGATGTCATAAGTGACACTGTCTTTTTTTTTCATGACAACATGAGGCCACAGCGGAAGCAGCGAGAAGTTCAGTCGCCCAACACCATACAGACCTAACTTAGCTATCTCTGATTGCCATATTTTTGATAACATGAAATGCTGGCTAGGAGGCCTGTGCTTTCACCCAGTCCTGTTCTTCGCTCTGCTGCTTGATGCAGACTCGCTTACTGAACTTCTAGGCGGAGAGTAAAGGAAGTTGCAAGGCAGACAGTTCTGATGAAGCCCTTGATCAACATTTGTTGGGCTGAATACGAAATCACTGAGACTGTTACATTACTAAGTCAAAAGTGTGGTTGCTAACTATTAGTGCTGTTCTTTTTCTTTGTAAGATTCATCCTGGCAAAACGACCTATTTGCGTGTGGTGCCAGTATTGTTATTATTATTTCTGTACCCTTCTCCTTTCTTGAAATTCCACTGCAACTTGGGCTATGCTAGGCTGCTGTATTGTGATTAAATAAATTAATGAGTTGGTACTACACACTGACAAATGTCTGAGTCAAAAGGGCAAATATGTACAGATGTAGCTTGTATATGTACCTAAACGTTTCAAACGAAGCAGTCTTCATTTTCGCTTTGGTTACTACTTCACAACCGAATAGAACTAGAAAAAAAAGTGCAACATAGAATGAGTGACCCTTGCCAAGCCAATTAGCACAAATGTACTTGAATGAGCGACTATTGTATAGACGTGCGGCTTGTGAAAGCAACCAGGACATTGGAAGTTAGCATTTTGTATATGTTGTTAAAATCGGTTTTACTATTAAACCACATTTACCTTCCAAGTTTTGACGTTCCTTTCACAGTCACTCTGGCAGAAAAGATTGTGTTGCACGGTGAGTCGTTTTTTTCTCCATCTGCACAAGGTCAGTAAAAATAGTTTAATCACAGAACACATAAAGTTGGAGAGCAGGCTACTATAAATAACCACACAGAAATGAAAACGTAAAATGTGTGACTATTACATGCGAACAATAAATAAATGCAATGTAGTGCAGGTTGGTCATTAGGAATAGAGACGTCGACTTGTTCATATATTAATAACTGCTACCGGTGTCACACCGGACATTTCCAGCGCCATCAGGGCCGACGCGAATGTGGTTTTTGATCGCGATCAACAGTGCCAGCTACAACTTATGTCACTGTGCAGCCGCACATAATACACTTTAATCCAGATCGGTCATGATTGCGATCGAAAAATCCCATGGGACACGAGCGTGCGGTATCAGGTGCAGCATGCCAACATACACAACACAAGGATAAAATGTGCCACATAAAAAAACACACACGCACTCAAACATGTTTTTGTTGTGCCTTCCTTTGTTCGCCTAAACGCACGCCAGCGAAAACGTCATGAAAAATAAAATGACACTCACCTCAATGAAGGTGGACATCCCTGTAATAGGAGCTCTTCTTGATGTCCTTACCCGGCTCACTTTGCCGATAAAGGCCTTTTTTGCCATATCGGCAACGCTCAGCGAAATGAAGCATTTCTCGAGGCTGTCCACAACGGCGCGGTAACCGTCTCCGCAAACGACGAACGTGACTTTTGGTGCACCCCGCATTTCAAATGACTCTTCAAGGTTTTACTGAACCACATCTGTTTCACACCTGCCGCACAGTTCGAAGAGGCATAGAGGCTGCACACAGGAAACGTTTAAACCCGGTAGCACAAGACAAGCAACAAACCCCATCGCACAACTTGCAAGCGCCATGTTGACGACGAATGACTCCGAAATGGGCTTGTCTTGGCCGCTTGTCGTTAACCGACTCTCCTGAAGTTACAATAAAAAAAAAACTCGAAGCTGGCGAGAAAGAGAAAACTCAGTGACACAATTTCAAATTCACATATTCACGTTTTTTCGCATGCATAAAAAAGCATGCAGTAAGTCTGATTGGTCTCAATAGTTTTATTTTCACGCAACCAAAAATTTGTAGTTTGGCCTTTTTTTATTTCTTTATGGTGCGGCTGTCAGGTGGTGTTGGCTTATGGCTCGTAAACATCCGGTCGCGCAAAAATGTAAATGGCAGTTAAGCATTCTGCAATGATTCCGTTGATTCTCATCGACGCAGTAACAAACTGGACCTACCTACAGCGGAGAGCATGTGAAAAAAAAGCTTTTTTAAACTTCACTAAGCTTCCCAGCGGATTATTGTTCAGCAGCATGCCGTGACGGCATACGTTAACTGGCGTACATAAGCATACATAATCGCCAAAAGAACGCGACCAGTACACCCAACTTCGAGGAGACCAACAGAAAAAAAACACATCAAAGATAAAATTCATCCGTGTTATTCTAGATTAACGACGAAAGCATAAAGCGCAGATCCGCGAGATGTTGACTATTTTTGTTCAATACACAGGGTAATGGTAGAGATATTCTCGTCTGGGCCCCGTAATTAGTGTGTGGTGTTTAGAATTTTTTCACGAGCCGTAAGTGTTACATAGATGATTATTCAACTGACTTTACTGTATCTGTAAGCATTAATATATTCTTTATCTTGTATATGCATATGCCAGAATTCAGCGTAAGTAATAGTGTAAAAACAGCTGAGCTGTGGAGAAGAATTATCTTTGGCTAAGTTGTAAATTATGCGTAAAGCTCTGTTTTGAATAACGTGGAGCTTCTTTAAAGAGCTGCTAGTAGGAAGAACAATTAAAACGTGAGACAACTAGACGCACGAGACTGGCCTGCACATCCCTCAACTTTTATGGTAACCAAACATCTAGAGTTTTACATGGCTGGCACAATTTTTATGTTTCTAGAGCTGCAAGTCAGTGATTCCTGTCATAGCACATGCTTTACCCCGTGGCCAAAAAGTGATCCCTCTCGTATTAGCCACAACAATTTTTAGTGCACTTTTTCCAGTCACGCTCCATTTTTACTAACCAAAAATTCTACGAAGATTACGATATTACTTAACGCAAATTCTACGCGCCGCTTCTTGTTGAAGCAATGCTAACTGCAGCCACATGTACTCCGCAGTTGTAGAAACATAACATTAATTCGCTACATGTTGCCACTAAAACTGCCAGTGCTCAAGCTTCACGCACACCACTATGTGCGTTCAAGGAGCCGCGAACTAAGCGGAACGCCTACAGTCACTTTACGACAATCGAAGCCTGCCGCACTGCATGCGCACAAACTTCACCCATAAGGAACGAAAGCGAGGGTTGGGGATACAGCCTGCGTGACTGAGGAAGAAAACGAGGCTGCAGTCACTCTTGATATCTACAGACTCCACGCTTACTCTCTCGTTGTCGATCTATCGGTTACGCCCCCAACGCAGACAGCGAAGCCGCATGACCCAGGAGCACACGCCTTGAGATCAGCTCTCACACACAACTGTATTATCGGTGCCATAAGTGCATGATCATCAGCAGGATTCTCTCTTGAGGGGTGCAAATGGCTGGTGTAGGGCGAAAGCACTGCCATAGCTTGGGTGGGTGCAAGTGCTAGTCAGGCTTGCGGGGGACAACTACCCCATTTTTCCCCTTACTGATGCCCGTGCATAAGTGTGCAAAACAAAATGAGTAATACATACTGACCATCTTGTTAATAATAAATTAAACAAGAAACAACCCAGTATGCTTCTCTATGTGACTCCTAGCTGGTGTAAGATCCAGTGTTTCTAATGAGTGCTAATCAATATTAACATGCTGATGTCGAAGCGACGCACAAGAATTCACAAGTTATAAGACTCGATTGCCATCATAATGCGGAAATACAAGCTTGACAGAAAGTATTTCTTGGTTTTGTTTTATAAGTGTAAGACTTCCTTAAAGTAAATAAAGAGGGCCAACACTCGACACTTCTCTTCAATTCTTTGAAGAATGAATTCTCTCAGCAGTTACACTACACCAACGTTTTTTTTAAACCATGCTTGCATGGCACTGCAAGATTACGTCCCTCAATAAAATGAGAGAGATGTCTTCAAATGACGTATTCTAGGCCTTTAAAGAAAACTCAAAACGGGCAAGCAGAAAATGCACAAGTTTGTGTCACACAATTACTCAGATAACACTTTTCAAACAATGCACATTCATGCACCACATCATTCGAACTGAACAGCTAATGGTCACAATACTCTTGACTTGCAATCAAGAGGGGCTCAAGTTGTTGTTTTGAGCTTCCATGCATTGCTTTAAATGATTTATCAGTGTGTTTGGTGGCACAAGCTTTCTTCTTCCTGATACTTGGCTGGGCCATCTTAGAGAAGGTGCACAATAGCAAATAATTCTCCACGCTTTGTTTTGTGCACTTCCATCTGAACCATTGAAAACGGCCTGTTGCACGCTTTCGTGTACAGCATTATCCCCATCGGATAGCTATTTGTAACGATACTCATGTCACAGCACATGAGCATCTTGTGCACATAGCAAAGTGTGGAGCATTATTTGCTATTGTGCACCTTCTCTGTGATAGCAAAGCCACGCATCAGGAACAAGAAAGTTTGTGCCACTAAACACTCTTGTCAACTATTTTAAGCAAAGAGTGGAAGCTCAAAACAACAAATTGAGCAACTCTTGTTTGCAAGACGTAAGTACCGTGACCATCAGCTGTTCAGTTGGAATGATGCGGTACATGAATCTGCACAACAAGCTGTTTTCAAGGGTTCAGATAGAAGCACACAAAACAAAGTGTGGAAAATTATTTCCTCTTGTCCACCTTCTCAATGATAAACACAGCCAAGTATCACAGACAAGAATACTTGTGCCACAATAACATTCTCATCAACCATTAAAAGCAATATGTGGCAACTCAAAATGAAAAATTGAGCCCCTTTCATTTGCAAGACATGAGTACCATTGCAAATAGCTGTCCAATCAGCATGATGTTGTACATGCGAGCATACAACAAGCCGTTGTGAAAGGTTCAGATAGAAGCGCGCAAAACAAAGCGTGGAGAACTATTTCCTCTTGTCCACCTTCTGAGTGATAAACACTGCCAAGTATCAAAGACAAGAATTCTTGTGCCACAATAACATTCTGATCAACCATTTAAAGCAATACGTGGAAACTCAAAATGAAAAATTGAGTTCTTTTGTTTGCAAGACATGAGTACCGTTGCAAATAGCTGTCCAATGGGCATGATGCTGTACAAGCGAGCATACAACAAGCCGTTTTGAAAGGTTCAGATAGAAGCGCACAAAACAAAGCGTGGAGAATTATTTCGTCTTGTCCACCTTCTGAGTGATAAACACAGCCAAGTATCACAGACAAGAATTCTTGTGCCACAATAACATTCTCATCAATCATTTAAAGCAATACGTGGAAACTCAAAATGAAAAATTAAGCCCATTTTGTTTGCAAGACATGAGTACCGTTGCAAATAGCTGTTCAATGGGCATGATGCTCTACATGCAAGCATATTACAAGACGTTTTGAAAGGTTCAGATGGAAGCGCACAAAAAAAAAGCGTGGAGAATCGTTTCCTCTTGTCCACCTTCTGAGTGATAAACACTGCCAAGTATCACAGACAAGCATTCTTGTGCCACAAAAACACTCTCAAGAACAATTTCAAGCAATACCTGGAAGCTCAAAATGAAAAATTGAGTCTCTTTTGTTTGCAAGACATGAGTACCATTGCGAAAAGCTGTCCAATCAGCATGATGGTGTACATGCAAGCATACAACAAGCCGTTTTGAAAGGTTCAGATAGAAGCGCACAAAACAAAGCGTGGAAAATTATTTCCTCTTGTCCACCTTCTGAGTGATAAACACTGCCAAGTATCACAGACAAGAACTCTTGTGCTACAATAACATTCTCATCCACCATTTAAAGCAATACACGGAAACTCAAAATGAAAAATTGAGCTCCTTTTGTTTGCAAGACATGAGTACTGTTGCAAATAGCTGTCCAATCAGCATGATGCTGTACATGCAAGCATACAACAAGCCGTTTTGAAAGGTTCAGATAGAAGCGCACAAAACAAAGCGTGGAGAATTATTTCCTCTTGTCCACCTTCTGAGTGAAAAACACTGCCAAGTATCACAGACAAGAATTCTTGTGCCACTATAACATTCTCATCAACCATTTAAAGCAATACGTAAAAACTCAAAATGAAAAATTGAGCCCCTTTTCTTTGCAAGACATGAGTACCGTTGCAAATAGCTGTCCAATCGGCACGATGCTGTACATGCAAGCATACAACAAGCCGTTTCGAAAGGTTCAGATGGAAGCGCACGCAAAACAAAGCGTGGAGAAGTATTTCCTCTTGTCCACCTTCTGAGTGATAAACACTGCCAAGTATCAAAGACAAGAATCTTGTGGACATGAGTACCGTTGCAAATAGCTGTCCAATCGGCACGATGCTGTACATGCAAGCATACAACAAGCCGTTTCGAAAGGTTCAGATGGAAGCACGCAAAACAAAGCGTGGAGAATTATTTCCTCTTGTCCACCTTCTGAGTGATAAACACTGCCAAGTATCAAAGACAAGAATTCTTGTGCCACAATAACATTCTGATCAACCATTTAAAGCAATACGTGGAAACTCAAAATGAAAATTTGAGCTCCTTTTGTTTGCAAGACATGAGTACCGTTGCAAATAGCTGTCCAATCAGCATGATGCTGTACATGCAAGCATACAACAAGCCGTTTTGAAAGGTTCAGATGGAAGCGCACAAAAGAAAGCGTGGAGAATTATTTCCTCTTGTCCACCTTTTGAGTGATAAACACAGCCAAGTATCACATACAAGCATTCTTGCGCCACAAAAGCACTCTCATGAACCATTTCAAGCAATACATGGAAACTCAAACTGAAAAATTGAGCCCCTTTTATTTGCAAGACAAGAGTACTGTTACAAATAGCTGACCAATGGGGATGATGCTGTACATGCAAGCATACAACAAGCCGTTTCGAAAGGTTCAGTTGGAAGAGTGCACAAAACAAAGAGTGGAGAAATATTTGCTAATGTACACCTTGTCTGTGATAGCCCAGCCAAGTATCAGGAAGAGGAAAGCTTTTTCCACTAAACACTCTTGTCAACCTGTTCAAGTAATGCATGGAAGCTCAAAACAACAACTTGAGCCACTCTTGTTTAGAAGACATGAGTATCGTGACCATTAGCTGTTGAGTTGGAATGATGTGGTATATGAATGCGTACAACAAGAAGTTTTCAAAGGTTCAGATGAAAGCACACGAAACAAAATCTTGAGAACTATTTGCTCCTATTTAGCTTTTGAGCAATAAACACAGCCAAGTATATTTCACGAGCAAGCAAGCTTGTGCCACCCAAACACTTATTCAACTATTTAAAGTAATGTGTTGAAAGTTAAACTGAATATTTGAATCAATTTTGTTGTAAGACAGGAGTAGCATTAGAAATACTTAGTTGACCAGTGGTGAAGATACTTTCATGCAGACGTACAATAAGCTGTTTTCAAAGGCTCAGATGGAAGCACACCAAACGAAATTTTGATAATTATTTGCTCTTATTCTGATTCTGAGGAATTAACACAGTCAAGTACCGTTCACAAGTGAGCAAGCTTGTGCAAAGCCAACCAAACTCTCAGATCGACCGTTTCG
Source organism: Rhipicephalus microplus (assembly GCF_013339725.1). Lineage (NCBI taxonomy): Eukaryota > Metazoa > Arthropoda > Arachnida > Ixodida > Ixodidae > Rhipicephalus > Rhipicephalus microplus. Next base: position 234,456,041 of record NC_051167.1, on the reverse strand, counting down.
AGCAGTGCATGGAAAATTGATCTGAATACTGGATGTAGTTTTGTTTCAACAACACCAGTATTGCAAAACCTTTTTAATGTGTTTGTATGTAATTATTTTGTACTTGTACAGATTAAAGACTTCATCGATATCTTTCAGTGTGTGTGTTTAGACCAGAGAGTGCAATTGCTATGTCATAACAGAGACGCCTTGCCCCTCGACTGTGTCGTGTGCACTTTTTCCTCGAGGTCCAAGCTTCGTAGAGCTCATTTGCACTCTTCCTTGGTAGTCCTGTATGGCCCCTTGTGCTTTGTGCCTTGGTGCTATGACAGAGCATGTGAGCGAGGCTTGGTCTATCTCTCCTGAATATAAGGAATAATTGTCTTTTATCTTCTTGTGTATGTTCATATAATAGAAAATTACTCACTCACTATTTTCTGTTAGAGATTTCTCATAGAAAGATTATTCATTGCACAAATACAACATTTAAAATATTGTTTTTTTTTCATAAATTGAACAGCAATATTTGTGCAAATATAACACATGTACAACTAAGGTGATCAAATGAAATAAAGTACTTTGGTAATTATCTGATATACTTATCTGTTATACTTTTGCACATATTTACATCTCATGATCTGAACTAGTTAAAATTGGTTATTTCTTGAGGTTGTGTACAGCCAACTAATGGAGCTGAAAAACTCAGTATTTTAGACCTTTCAACACAAAAAAACAAAAATGTTATGCGTGCCTAGGTATTTGGTCTAATAAGTTTACTGATGTACTACATTGACTATCAAGATTGACATTGAGCCCTATCAAGTCCTATGTATGGCCCCCATTCAGCCCCATTAGCTCCTATATTGTGCTAGATGAGAGTCCTACATACCAAACCCATAATGCCTATATAGCTCCTACATACCCCTATATGTCCTGCCCAGGTCCCATTCAGCTCCTACATACCACCATCTAGCTCCTGTATAAGACCCATTTACCCCCATTTGGTTCCTGTACAGCTACTGTATTAGCTCCTGTAACCCCTGTATTGAAGCACACGGATCCTGTATGGAATTATATAGGTTTTTTCAGTAGGGGAGTATCCCCTGAATGACAAAGTTGTGCTCGCTTTGGATCTGAAGGGGGCCTTTGATAACGTGACCCACGAAATTATTCTAACACATCTCTCACAGGTGGATTGCGGCCAAAACACTTTCAACTATATTAAACAATTCCTCACTGACCGACAATCATACATTCGGATTCAGGACATTCAACACGGCCCTTACTGATTAGGCACGAGAAGGACTCCGCAGGGAGCGGTCCTCTCGCCCCTCCTATTCAATGTGGCAATGACGAGACTCCCCGCTCAGCTGGCGAAAGTCGAAGGCATACAGCATGCGCTGTACGCCGACGACATCACCATATGGGCGTCACAAGGCTCGGCAGGAGACATGGAGGCAAGCCTGCAGCAAGCGGCGGACATCGTGGATGACTATGCCTGTCGTTGCGGCCATCAGTGCTCCCCGTCCAAATCGGAATTCGTGCACATACGCCCCTCACCAAAGTGCACCACAAAAATCGACCTCTCCCTTCACAGCGGACCAATACCCGAACGCGATGAGATTAGAGTATTGGGGCTTTTTATACACAAAAATCGCAGAGCAGACACAACATTAGCCAAATTGCGTAAGGTGGGGGACCAGGTGGGCCAGATGGTCCGCCGGGTTTCGAACAAGCGCGGGGGGTTACGATGCAAAGATGCCTTGCGGCTGGCGCATGCATTCGTAACCAGCCGAGTCCTGTACTCGGCTCCATACCTCCACCTACGCAAATCCGACGAGAATGCACTCGAAGTCATTCTCCGCAAAATCTATAAGCGCGCCCTCGACCTTCCTGTCAGCCCCTCTAACCAGCGCCTTTTGGGCTTGGGAATGGTGAACACCTTCAAGGAGCTGAGAGGCGCACTTGACAAACCAATATACTAGACTCTCTAAAACACCGTCGGGTCGCCGCTTCCTTGCCCGGCTACACATCAATCATTCAATACACACGGAAGAGTGCGTTCGGATTCCAGAAGTTTGGCGATACTCCTTGCACGTGCGCCCTCTTCCGGCTAACATGACCCGAGACGACTACAGTGGCTGACGCCTCGCGCGGGTGGAAGCCTTGGCTCGACACTACGGCCACAAATTCGGAGTATTCTACGTGGACGCCTCCGGCCTGCACCACGGTGGTCCACCAAAACACCGTTGTAAGCGAACTCACTTTCCGTGCACATAACATTACGCACGCGGAGGAGATCGCCATCGCACTAGCCACCACAGATCAGGACTCGAGGGTCATCATCACCGACTCAAGGGGTGCCTGTCGCAATATTTAACAGGGATACATTCCGTACCGTGCTTATAAAATTTTGCAGAACAGCAGCTACCTAGGTGCCCCCGCGCACCGAACGATCATATGGGCTCCGGCTCACACGGGCCTCGATGGTAATGAGACGGCCGATGCCGCTGCCCGCGCGCTCACTCTCCGGGCACCATCCTCGTCCCCTACCGATCCAGAACTCGAACCCAATCCCGCCTACATCTTTAAGGAGGTCACACATTTTTATCAATCCGGCCATAACGTCTATCCGAAACCCTGTAAGGGCCTCACGATGGCGGAGGAGCGAATCCTCCTTTCGCCTTTATACTAAAACTCTATTATGCCCGGCAATCATAAAACACTTTGACCCCGCTTGCACGGGGAAGTGCCCGCATTGTGAGGAAAATTCCTCTGACATTTTCCACATGGTGTGGGCATGCCAAAAAACCCCAAACCTTACCCCACTACCCAACCCTTCGCGGGAGAACTGGGAGGCAGCCCTGCTCGGCTGCTCTGACCTGACGGCCCAACGGGCCCTGGTCGAGCGTGCCCGGGCCGCGGCCAAGGCCAATGGGCTCCCGTAAGAGGGAGCTCACCTAGTGTTTCTACGGGGCGGCCCCTTAAGGACCGTTCCCACCCTCCCTGTAAATAACATCTGTAATAAATGTTTTTCAGCGGCAACGCGCCTTATATCTTTAACGCCGCTGCGGGTGTCCCCCTCCCCTCGCTCGCTCGCTGCAGCTGCGCGCGCACCGCTCTCTCTCGCGCGCCCGCCTTCTCTCTCAGTCTCCCGTCGAGAGCAGGTCGTGCGATGGATGTCCCGGATGATGATGATGATGATGATGAAAACATTTATTTTAAAATAGAGAGGTACGGGGCCAAAGCATGACCCCGCTACATGATCGGCGTCCTTAGTCCGGGACACCGCATGACGAGGCCCCTACTCGCGCGCGTCTCACCAGAGCCCGTTTAGACTCTAGTGATGAGCAGTTGAGGAGGGCAGTCTCCCATGCTTCTCGGGAAGGGGTAGGGGAAGGGGGTAGGTAGGAATTTTTGGACACGCCCATACCATGTGGAATATATCACACGTCTCTCCACAGTGTGGGCACCGCCCATCTGTGCTTGCATCCAAATGTTTTAGGATTGCAGGGCAGAGTAGAGTACCTGTCTGCAGGCGCCTTAGAGTTCGCTCTTCCGCCTTACTCAGCCCCTTTGCAGGAGCCGGGTAAAGGCGGTGAGTGTCGCGATAATAGGTTAAAATTTCTTTGAACCACAGCAGTGGTGTATTGGCCTGCGAGTCATAAGAGCCAAGGTGAGGAGCCCGGTGAGTAAGCGCTCGGGCGGCCGCGTCAGCAGCCTCATTACCTCGTAAGCCCTGATGGCCAGGAGCCCATACGACGCGTTTCGGGGCTGGATCAGCGAGAGCCCATTTTAGAATTGGGCTGGCTACGGGGGATATCTCTCCTACCAAGTAATGAGTACATGCTTTCCGGGAGTCCGTGATGATAACTTTTGAGTTGGGGTCTGCAGCAGCAAGCGCTATCGCGACTTCTTCAGTGCGCTCTGGAATTTGTGCTCGGAACGATAGTCCATTGACATGCTTTTCCCGGTGAACTACAGCGGCCGTGTAAAATCCCGTGGGCGAAGGCCCTGCTATATCTACGTAGAATGCACCAGGTCGGGAGCCGTGTTGCCTCTCAAGCGTCCGAGCCCGCACCTGTCTTCTGCTTTCGTGCGTGTTACTGGGGAGTGGAGTGACCGAGAGCATATGCCGCCACAGTTCCGGAATACGCTCCGCCTCCTCTGCAGTGCAAGTGTGCTGTATATGTAAGCGGTTCAGCAGGCGGCGCCCGGGAGCCGTTTGCACGAGCCGCGTATATTGATTCATAAGGTGGGCCTCCCGCAACTCCTGGTAGGAATTGAGCACGCCTAACGCCCTCAGTTTGGCGTTGGAAGTGGCCACCGGGAGATCCTGAGCTCGTTTAGTAGCCTTACGAATGATGGCATCTATTCTTTCGTCTTCTTGCTTGTTAGTGCGAAGGTATGTGACGGCGTAGAGGATCCGGCTAGTCATGAAGGCATGCGCGAGCCGAAGCGCGTCCCTGCCCCGCAGACCACCCCGCTTGTTGAAAACGCGGTGGATCATGCGCCATACCTGTTCGCCTATTCTCTTGAGTTTCGCTATAGTGGAGTCTGGTCTGAGTCTGTGGTGAATGAACAGGCCTAGAATCCGGAGCTCCTCCACCTCTCTGATGGGAACCCCAGACAGGGAGATGTGTATGGCTGACTTATCTCCTGGCTTCGCTCTAACGTACAGAAGCTCTGACTTGTTTGGAGCACATTGGAGTCCACAATCGTTGGCATACGCCTCGACTATGGATGCGGCCTGCTGAAGGCGTTCCTGCATTTCACTAAGACTCCCTTCAGTGGTCCAGATTGTAATATCGTCGGCATATACTGCGTGTTGTGTGCCTTCCACCCTGGCCAATTCGCTTGGAATGCGCATCATAGCAATGTTGAAAAGGAGCTGGTGATAACACTGCTCCCTGTGGGTTACCCCGTGTTCCCATAATGTACGGGCCATATTCCTCGTCCTCGATCCGAAGAAGTGCCTGGCGTTTAGAGGGAAAATCTCTGACATATGCAAAGGCCTTAGCCCTGCAATCGGTGGAGCTCAAGTTAGCCAGGATGCTGCTGTGTTTAACATTGTCGAAAGCCCCCTTCAGATCAAGGGCGAGGATGGCTTTATCATTGTGTTGCATACTTATGGGCTGTATGACGTCCCTATAGAGCTGGAGAAGGACGTCCTGTACAGACATGTGTGGGCGAAACCCAAACATGGTGTCTGCAAAGAAGCCCTTGCCCTCAAGGTATGGGGAGAGGCGATCCCGTACCATCGTCTCCATAAGCTTGCCCGCGCACGAAGTCAGTGATATGGGCCTCAGATTTTCCGTATTCACGGCCTTGCCTGCTTTGGGGATAAAAGTCACAAGTGACGTTTTCCATTCGGAAGGGAGCTGCACTGCCATCCCAGATCTCGTTCATGTATTCCAATAAATGGAGGTAGGCTGTGTCAGGGAGGTTTGCCAACAGCTTTACTGTTATGCGGTCCAGCCCCGGAGCCGTACCCCTGCGCATTTTAGCTAAAGCCGCTTTAAGGTCATGCAACTCAAAACGGGCATCGAGTTGGTGGTTAGGCTTACCAGAGTAAGTGTACACCGGCCCAGGCGGGTCCTTCGTACGACAGAGATACCTATCGCACAGAGCATCCGCAAGCTGTGCCGGAGTGCCTTGGTACCCTTGCAGAGCTCGCCGGAGCTGCTTCTGCGCCTCCCCTCTCGTGTGAGAGGGGTCTTTGAGACTGCGAAAGAGACGCCATGTCCCCTTCGAGCTCATCTGACGAGCAGCGGCGTCGCAGCGGGCTATCCAATTTGAATCTGAGAGTTGGGCAGCATACGCTGCAGCCTGTTCCGTGAGTTGGGCTATGCGGATACGTAATTTGCGATTAGTCTTCTGCTTTTTCCAACGTTTTGTTAAGCTTCGGCGCGCCTCCCACAAGTGTAGGAGGTGAGTGGCAACTGCGGGGATTTCTTCGTTGGTTTGGAGGGTAGTAGTAAGTCCTTTCTGAATGTTGTTTACGTGTTGAGCCCATTCTGCATAGCCTCCAGAAAATAGTACGAGAGGGATAGTCTGATTGCGAAATTGGGTCAAATCAGTCAACTTGGCTAGACTGCATTTTTTATGAGCTGACTTTTCCAGGAGTGTGACCCGGAGAAGGCAGTGATTACTGCCTAGAGAATCGCCCAAGTTCTCCCAGGTAGCATCCTTAGCATTTTTTACGAGAGAGAGGTCCGGACACGTGTCACGGGTTACCGAGTTCCCCACTCGAGTGGGGTACGCCGGATCCATGAGCAGCGTGAGGCGAAGGGTGGAGATAAGTTCCGCCAGTTTACGTCCTCTGGCATTCTCGTAGTGATATCCCCAGTGAAGGCTGAGAGCATTGAAGTCTCCCACGATCACTAAGGGGTCCTTGTCTGCCAACTTGATCGCCCGGAGGAAGATTTCGCTAAAAGTTACACGGGGCTTATGCGGGGGACTGTATATATTTATGATGTGTATTGACTGGTCGGGACGTCTGAGAGGCAGTACTCTGACCATTGTGTATTCTTGTTCAGTACTTCAGTTTAAATCGACCTGAATCGCGGTATATGCCTTGTTCACCAAGATGCATGACGAGGCCCCCCCCCCCCCTGGAAAGTGCTATAGCCAGAGAATTTAACGTCCAAACCGGGTTCTTGCAAAGCAAGCAAGGCGGGCATGTTTCCGAGGGACTGCAAGTAGAGCTGGAGGTGCGACCGTTTTTTCCAGGCTCTAAAACCCCTGCAGTTCCATTGTATAATCTCAAATTTTTGTAGATATTTAGCTTGTTTATTAGATCGGCTAGCCATCTTTTAGTATTTATTTACGGTGCAGAGGACCGGTCCGGACCTGGAGCTGGCCCCGAAAAGCCTTCTTCTGCTGCCTGACGGGAGGCCGGCTTGCGCTTAACCTGCGGGGAGTCGCTCTGAGTGGTGTTTTTAATTTGGGCGATAACCCAGGGCTGCACGGCTTTAAGGACTGAGTTAGAGACCTGCGCCATAATTTCGGGAAGTGCTTGGCGTTAAGGCTGCCATGAACATGTCCTGAAAGGACTCGCGGACTGCCAACATGGTTTGAGTGGGGAGGGCTGCCACGCTCGCCTCTAATTGCTCGGTTTTATGCTCTAGGGACTCGATGCGACCGATGGATTCGGTAATGGAAGCTGGTCCAACTACCGTGTCCGCGTCCTGCCGCGAGACGCTAGTGAGGCGGGATGTGACGGAAGAGCCGTCATCCCCATCCTCTGCCTCGGCTTCCTGCACTGGCTCGGATGACCCAACCTGCTTCGCTTCTAATTCCTGAATTTAGCGCGCAAGAATTTGGTTCTGGCGCCTGAGCTCCCCTATCTGCTGCTGTAGGGCGGTTTCGGTAGGGGAGGGAGGTTTCGGTAGGGGAGGGTAGGGGGTAGTCCAGAGACTGCCCCACCCCAACAGCTCACCTGTGCTTGGACGGGTGTCAAGGGTGGGAAGTCCTTGACCAAGGCAGGAGGCTCCGACGGGGTCCCAGGCTTTACATTGGTGGAGTGCCCAGTGTCGGCCTTCTTGAGTTCTGGCTTATTCGACTTGGCGGCTGGTGCTTTTTTGGGGCCAGTCTTGGGAGTCGGAGCCTGTTTGTTCCCCCCCTTCCCCCCTGTTGTCCTCGGCTTGGATCCGCGTGGGGATCCCGACTTGACCGGCTGCCGGAACCGTCCAGCACAACCGGGAGCTCCAGTCTTGTGGCCACCACCGCAGAGGGGGCAGCTTGGAATGCACTGGTGTTCCGTGGGGCCGTCAGGAGTAGCAGCAGGTACCTGAACGCCGCAGCTTGTGCAGCGGCCGGGCTGCGGGCGCGAGCAAGTATCTGTTCGATGGCCCACTGTGCCACAAAGTCGGCATGCAGGCACTGTCTTCTTATACAAGTGAACAGGGAGCCGCTCGCAGTTGTATAACACCGTCCGTGGCACCTTGGTCCCCGCGAAGGTGATCACCGCAACCGGGGTGTCCCCATTCTTGCGCACAGACACTATATTTGGCTCAGCACTGAGCTTGCTTTTCACAGTTTCGGACGTTTCGTCTTGAGAGACGTGCACGACGCCCCGACAGAACTCACCGGAGAGTTTGGGATGTCCCCGGAATGTTAGCTGGCGGCCCCCGACTGGCAGCTTAATGTCCCAGAGGAGTCTCTCGGTGGCGTCCACTGATTTGAGCATGCACACAAGTACATTTTGATCCCAGAGGGGCCACACCGCAAGTCCCATACTTGCGTCGGCTCCGAGGATGCTGCGGACTGCAGCACCGGCTTGTCCAGGACCAAACGTGGCCTTGAGGTCGAGCGTCTCACGCGGTTTCAGCACCGCTATGATGTCGTCTTCTTCGATGCGCGGCGTGTTCTTCGGCCGCCACTGGAGTTGCTTAGCGCGCTGCGAGGCGACGCTTGGCGCGTTCTTGCCCTGTGCTTGCTGAGGGCGAGACGCTGCTTGTTGTTTGGCTGCAGGATCCCTGGCGTCTCTCGATGCCACTGCTGCGTTCTTCCTTCCGCGCCAGACGGGGACGATATCCTTGAGGTACTCTTCCTCGGTTGGTAGAGGTGTCTCGGTTTGAGCGGTATCCATCTGTATTATCTGTAGGGACTCCGAATCGTAGCCGGTGACTTGATTTGGAGACACCATTACCGGGAAACCCCGGGCAGGGCCAGCGCGGCCCTTACTGTGGTTAGGCTTAACTCCGGAGGCAACGCTACCATCAACAACGAATGCAGTACAACCGAATGCCAGCACTGCACCCGTCGTCGGAGGTGACGGTACCGTGGTGGTTTCGCCGATGTTGGAAGACAAGGCGGCGCTGCGAAGGGCTCGTGAGACCGAACGTAAGCGGGCGAAGCGTGCAGCGGATGCCGAACTGCGTGCTCGCGAGGCCGAGTGCAAGTGGGCAAAGCATGCAGCGGATGCCGAACTGCGCGCTCGCGAGGCCGAGGACAAGCGGGCGAAGCGTGCAGCGGATGGTGAACTGCGCGCTCGCGAGGCCGAGATGAGGCGTCAGCATCGAGCCGCGAACGCGGCCCAAGAAGCGGAACGACAACGCAAGCGTCAGGCGGAGAAGGGCGATGAAGGCCGGCGTCAAGACGCCGCTCGCAATCGTCAACAGCGAGTGGACGTTCCCGAAGCCATTCGAGCCAGTGAACGTGCTGCGCGGGAGAGGGTGCGAGCCTCGTCCCGCGGACCTCCCCACTCTGAACCCGGTGGAAGAGCGCCTCATCTCGCCTCGACTCCCCTTCATGAGCATTAGGCGGCTTACGCGGGGCAACGGTCAGTCTACACCAGTGCCTACTCCGGCGATGCCGTCCTGGTTGTGACCATCTACCTGGCCCCGAACCTCTCGAGAGATGACGTCTTGGAGCAGATAGATGCGGCGATGGAGAGTGAGTCTGTGCGCGCCGTCCTTCGGTTCCGATTGTGGTGGTGGGTGACTTTAACGTGGACGTTAGAAAGGACAATGGCTGGTTGGTTGACCACATGCTGAACAATTACTCGATGACGTGTCTGTCTCTCGAGTTTCCGACCACGATCAATGGTGGCTTCATAGACTTGGCGTTCAGTAGGAACTGTACGGTCCGCTCCGTCTTGCCGGATCCGCTCACCGTACATTTCTCGGATCACAAAGCGCTGGTACTAACCGTGAGCTACAACGATAACACGAATAGGTGCTAATCTGTAGTGTAGTTTGTGTGTGTGTGTGTGTGACGCGCTCGCGATGTGTGCATTTAATGCATCGTACGAAAATCGTGAGTGTAAATAAATAATACTTTGTATATAATGTATCTGTGTACAAATGCTTCATGACAAACAACACTTAAATTAATTATTTACACTTTAATCATCACTATCAGTAATAAATTTCCCAAGCATTTCCCCGAGGGTGAACATGGTTAAGTGCGAATGCACGGGGTGATGCTATGAGGTGTATTTATTAATTCGCACTATTATATTTATTAATCACACTATGATGTCTTTATGGTGTAATGGTTCCTGGGAATCGCAATTTGATCACATGGGGGAGTTTATGTTAACTCACTGGCGAATGCCAACGGATTTTAACTCTACTCCCCCTCATAGCATCACCCCGTGCATTCGCACTTAACCATGTTCACCCTCGGGGAAATGCTTGGGAGTTTTTTTAAAGACCTTGGTGTGTTTTTTCTTGACGGTCGTGATGTCATTCTGATTGGCGACTTCAACTGCGTTCTATATACGCGAACTGATGTGCAAGGTCCTGGTTGGGGCCGGTCTGCTTGGAATTCACACAAGCTGCGTCGCCTTGTCCACCACTTTTCATTACTAGACGCGCACAATGTAGTGCACGGAAAAACCTTTCTTAGGATATGGCGACGTGGACGATCCTCCAGCAGGCTCGACCGGACTTATATCCCACGAGCGTTAGAGGCGTTTGTCTCAGATTTATGCGTTCCGTCCTTCCTACTTTCTCTTGTGTACGTATATGATCATCGGCCTATTGTCTTGAAGCGAAGTTCCATTTTCTTTTTCGGAAAAGCCATGGCGTCTCTATGTTCGCGTCCTGCAGGACGCGCGCTCAAGATCAGATTTGTCACACGCAATACGTGTGTCGCTCACGGCGTCTGGTCCTGAAGATAGGGATGCGCTTAAAACACAGTGCGCCTGCGCTGCGCAGTAGAGGGGCGTTCGCTTCGTCGACGCGTTTCTGAAGAGCTTGCTGATACTGCGATGAAGTTAGGCATTGATTTGCGCGCCGAGACGCCTTCTCCTCTGATGCGAGCGTGGCAGCGTGAACTGCGTGAACGCTTTCAACGCTTGACTGCGGCTTCATTCCTGGCGGCAGCAGCATAGCGCTGTAGACACAATCCATGTGCACATCCCGAGGTGCTGCGCTACGCGAGACATTCGTTTTTCGGGCAATCAGAGCCATCTGTCTCTATGACAGCACAACTACCACCTGCGCAGCGGATTTATACGCATGATCGATCTGTTTTCTTGGCGCATTTCGAAGCAATGTCGTGTTCGGCCATGCGGACTAACTGTGATGAAACACCGCCAATACTTAGAAGTTTGCCTCGTATTCCTCAAGAAGCTGCGGATCGCCTGCACATCCCTCCGCAGCTGAAGAGGTAAATGTGGCGCCGAAATCTATGAAACGTGGAACGGCCCCAGGGCCAGACGGTCTTCCTGTTGAGTTTTACTTGACATTTTGGGATGAGATTGATGCTACCTTTACCGCGGTAATCCGGCGATGCTACGAGGACGGTGTCTTTCCATCAAGTTTTCGAGATGGACACATTGTGCTTATTCCAAAGGTTGATGCTTCCTCTGTTAATCCTGAAGATTGGAGACCTATCACGCTCCTCAACGTTGACCATAAGATAATCGTGGTGGTAGCTGTTCAACGTTTGAGGGGTCTGTTGAACACCCTGGTAGGTCATCACCAGACTTCATCAGTGCTTGGACGAGAAATACACAGCTTGTCATATACCACATGGGATATCATAGCCTATACTCTGTCGCGATCTGCGCGTGGTATCCTTGTGTCTGTGAACCAGGAAAAAGCGTTTGACCGACTAGAGCACGCGTATATCCTTAATGTGCTCACAGCCTTCGGCTTTTCTCATTAGTTTGTGGAAATGATTAAAAATACGTACACTGGACTGAAAAGCAGACTAGTTCTGGATGGCTAGGAAAGTGCCGCCTTTTCCATAACACGTGGGGTCCGTCAGGGATGTCCATTGTCTCCTGTGCTATTTGTCCTTCAGCCTTGAGCCACACTTGCGTGCTCTTGACGCAGATTCACGTGTCCGGGGTCTTGCGCTTCCTGGTAGCGGCGTCGTGAAAGTCACAGCTTTCGCTGATGATATAACCTTGTGCCTTTCAGATGACGATAGCCTCTAACGCAGCCTCCGTGTATATTCCCAGTATGGCGACATTTCAGGTGCAGCGTTGAACATCTCCAAATCCCGGTATTTCTTCATTGGCTCTCCAAACTCTAGGCTTAGCGCCAGTTTTCCCATTCAGCCGGCCGCCTCCCATCGTATTTTAGGTATTTTATACAACCACTGCGGCATTTGCAAATCTGTTTGGTTAAACGCTCTCGAAGAAGTAAGACTGAAAATTCAAAATGCACGGGATTTTGACTTCCCACTTCTTGAGCGAAGGTACCTAGCGCAGACTGTATTTTGCTGTCGCATTTGGTACCTTTCTCACGTCGTGCAACCATCTTTACGTATAGTGCGATCACTGCAGTATTCTTTGTGTCCCTTTTTTGGTCAGGCGGCACTGAGTTGGTCTCTCGCGCGGCACTGGGACAGCAGCGTTCTCAGGGAGGCTTTGCTTTCCCTTCAGTGTCCATAGGCTGTCGGCTGCTGGCACTGCGCTTCCTTTTGCGCCTAGTGCAAGGGGAGGAATCTCCCGCACGAACGCTTCTATATTACTTTCTGGGTACTCACTTTCGGCATTTGATGCCTAATGTGCAACTTAACAGGGGGCTGCAGTCAATAACACTTCCTGTGTTTTATGCAACAACTGTTGCATTTTTTCGCCATGTCAAGTCGAGCTGTCCTGGCATAGATGTTTTGAACAACCACATAGTTGAGACAACTGCTGCTTTGTTGCTTCCGTTGGTCCCGCCAGCCCGCCGTGTTCGCTCTAGACGGGTGTCTTGGAGCACCTTAACGGCTTCTTTTCTGCCTGGACACCTCCGGGACTTCGTGTGGCGCCTCGGATGGGGTGTGCTTCCCACTCTCGACCGCCTCGAAAGGTGGAGAATAGTCCAGTCAGCAACATGTCCGAACTTCTCCCTTCGGGAAACAAATCAGCATTTTCTGAGACATTGTGTCATTGCTCACGTTTTTTGGAGAGCCGTACATGCCGGATTTCACTGCCTCAGAGTAAATCGCTTTGTTTCTGCTGAGCGTTGTTCGCGAGGCCGCTCCACTTGTCTTCGCATTGTTGCCTGCTCTTTCTGCCTCTGGCGCAACCGCTGCGAGGTGGTTGCAGCGGGCCGCCGCCGCCGTGCGCTCTACCCGATCATAGGGCGATTGTATTTGGAGGTGCTGTCTGTTTTGTCGGAGGAGCTCTCCTTCCTCGGGGAAGAGGAATTTCTTCGGCACTGGTCTTGCCCTTTTGTGTCGGTCTATGACGGACGAGTGAAACTTGTCTTTCGGCCAGCCTGGTATTGGTAGGCTGATCTGTCGGTGCGCCGGCAGAAATGGCATGCCAACATGTAAATATGCAAAATGTACATATTTATGTTTTATTTGTGTCTCTTGTTTACCTTGAAGTATAATTTGTGGTTGTGTTTGTGTGAACCATCGAATGTACATGTTCTTTCAACGTCATCTCATATCTATGTTCATGTAAATGACGTCTGTTTTGTCATCATCGTTAGAGTATGTCTAAGAAGGAAATGTTCTGTTGAGTGTTATTGACGTTTGTGGCAATATATTTTTTTCTAAACAAAATGACCCCACCTCCTCGAAGGGAATCGTAAGGGAATAGTTGCTTGGAGGATTTCAAGCTGACCGGTTGTGCCGCCAGTGATCTCCGACGTCCGCATAGCTCTCACTGACTGGTTCGCCTTCTGCGACCTCCTGATAACATGTAGCTCTCGCCGTGTGGTACCCCGTCGTAGGACTTTTTCGACCGACTCCCAACTTTCCTATCTCTTTTTTATGTCACTTGCCTATCCTATTTTTTATCTATATCTCTCCCCTACATTTTTATTCTTCCTTCCCCCTTCTCCTACCAGGCACTGCGCCGTGTCATCCAAGAGGCAGACAGACATTAGGTGCCTTTTCCTATTCTCACGAATCACTTACACACTTTTCTTGCACCGAGAGTACGCTGTTGCTACTGTTGCCTCTGATCCACTTATTCGAGTTAAAATACAGCTGATATAAAAGACACTTGTGTGTTTTTGTTTCATGCCTTGTAGACGGCTTCGGTGTTTGTAAACATACTCGCTCACGTCGAACGGCCTACCCCAGCAGACTTCCGGTGCGCAACATCCGGTAATGCATCTCAATGATCCCGGAGGTGTTTTCGTGGTGTGTTTGAGTTTGCTGCTCTATTGCTTCTGGCGCATTCCTTAGGATGTATTTGGTGCCACGTCTAGCGGCCGCATTAAGGGGCTCGTTTAGTGCACAGCAGTTGCAGGTGCGGCCACTGCTACGGGTTACACGTATGGCTCGCGTGGCCGACGGGCGCCGCATAAAATATCCGCCGTAGTGTTCCGATGAGCGCAGCTCCCTCCTCGGTGTTACTTCTCGCAGTGTCCGCGCCAGCAGGAGAAGCTTGTCAGCCAACTTAGTCGGGCCAGTTGGTTCTGCATGTCGATGTGGAGGCACTTTGAAGACGCGGACAGAGAATCGGCAGCGCGCACCTGTGTTTTCCCTTTCCGGATCTTCAAGGCGCATCCACAAGGTCGACATGCAGGAGAAGAGTTGCCTGATTCGTAGTGAAGTTTTTCAATTCAGCTTTTCGGCTAGAACTCAAAACCTTTCTTTTGTCAAAGCCCGAACATATTTGTGTTTTTGTCTAAGAACGCAACCTACAAACGCTTATTTGTGTGCCCGTGTCACGCCAGGCATTCTCTAGATCATCGACGTTCAGGATTTCGCGATCCGAAGTGTTCGTGTGACTGAGAAAACATAAAATGTACTGGTTATGTGATGACATTCACTGGGGCTTTGTCACGTGGACTATTAGGTTTAGTTACGAGTAAGCTATTCATAAATCAAACTTTTAAGTTGAACCCACCTAAATCATGTTCAAACCAAAAGCTAAATGAGCTACAATGCAGCGATATTAACTGGCGGCAGAGAGACAGGCGATTAGTCATTTGCTCGCACAGATGAGTGCCCAATCGCCCTCGTTGCTTTAAAAGAAATCAAATGCAACGACAATGAAACGTGGACACCACGACGTGCACAGTGCGATGGTTTATTAGAGCATGACTACTTTGTGCCCCATGTTGTTTCAAACAGTACGCATCGTTATTATCGTTCAAACTATCCGAGAAACACCTTTCTGATACGTTTTCAGTGTTCGCCTTCACGTTTTCTGACCCATTTCACGCGTCAGTACACATATCAGCCACGAATGGGAGATGACAGCGACTGATGTGTTCCCGGTAACCGGGACCTTCGACTAAAAGCAAGTGTGAGTATCGTCTCTGTGCCAATACTGTGCGCTGAGCTTTAAATTGTCTTTAATGAAGTAGAAATAGCAAGCCCACCCGCTCTTAACGGGAATTCAGTTTTCTCTCGTGGTCAAAACAGAACGTTTTGAGTAGAATATCAAATTAGTTCAGGCTATCAGACTGCATCCTGGCATAATGAAGCTGTGCCCGAGTTGCGAGCGCTTCATAGAAATAATTTTATCCACATAAAATATTCGAACACAAGCCGCCGCAGGCAACAACAAACGCTAATATCACACAAGAACAAGCTAAACCGTTTGTTTCCTGGAGTGGTTTGCTGGTGAACATACAATGTTTCCTAGGGTGGTTTGCTGGGGAACATACAATGTTGCCAGAGACTAACAGGCTCTGGCGTAACCGTTTCTAAGAGGGCTTGGTGTTTTCGTAAGAGAAGTATTTAGAGTTTAGAAGCTGAAGTTAAAACGGAAGTCTCTGCAGCACCGAAGGGCATCATTGCGCCTGAACCCATCGCACAGCATATTTTATTCTCATACTCAAATTGCCCGTGACGTATCAAACACAAGCCAGCTTCACTACATTTCAGCCCGCAAATATCATGAACACAAGATAAGAGAGTATGAATGCAATACATCGTCCATCAGCAACTCTTTTTTTTTTCGAGAACTATAAGTCAGCGGAATCGACTTCCTGCCACAACTGTAGATTGTTCTTCAACGGAAGTGTTTTTTTTTTTCGCAATAAAAGTGATAGAATATTTCGACCACTAAGCCCTATAGACGACGTGTGTGCGCCTGGAAGTCACCATGATCGGTACGGTGTATTGGTTGTGAACTATGTTTTGAATGTGGTGCATTTCATAGCCAACTTTGGTGACCTTCAGCGTATCTATCTATCTATCTATCTATCTATCTATCTATCTATCTATCTATCTATCTATCTATCTATCTATCTATCTATCTATCTATCTAGCCGCCTACGACTTTTAGCTCTCCTGACCATGTCGATAGTGGTATCGATGTGAAACTTTGTATGGCATAACAAGACTCTATGAAAAACACATTTCACTAGCGATAACATGAAAATCATGACAAGTATGTAATGAATGTTATAATTTACCTTTCATAGTCCTGCAGCTCTTGCGGTGGTTTAGTTTACACGACATGTTGCAAAGCTGGTATGGTATAGCATAATTGCATGGTGAATACAAGTGACAGACCCTAACATGAAAATCATGACATGCGCGTCATGTAGCAACATGACCACTGGTACGCTCATGATTAGCTGGTGGCCGTTTTGCTGGCTTCACTTACACCGAATTTGCTATTACGGGACGGGAGTGGATGACGAAGATATGATACTGGTGCAAACATGATAAACATGAGATGCGTATCATGTAACAACATTATTACATGCCGTTCTCTTGATGCACTCACGGCCGTTTTGCTAGCTTCACATGTACCAAAGTCGGTGTTACGCGACGCGAACGGACGACATAGGTAAATGACACATCCAAATATCATAATCACGACATGCGTTACAGATAACAACATCACTACATGTCACCCTGATGATGCGCTCACGGTCGTTCCACTAGTTTTACATATGCCAATTTTGGTATCGCGTGACGCCAATGGATGATGGTGGTATGTGACTGGTGCAAACATGATAATCATGAGATGCGTGTCATGTGAGAACATGACTACGTGCCACAGTCAAGGCGCCAATACGTTTCGATGTGACGCGGTCCGCGTGCCCGCCGGCGTTCATTTTGTCGCGTCACGTCGTCGTTGCCGCGCCAGGCGCCGGTCCTGCCTTATACTCGCAGGCGTGCGCCATGGTGCGTCGCTTTGACGCACGAGCGTTTCAGCTCGTCCGGCGTCCCTCCGTCACGAAAGGAGAAAGATGCTGTGTTGCCTGGGTAGCGCATCGGTGCGAAATGCAGCAAGTCACCTTTCGCGTCGGTTGCCGTCAGGCCGCACCAAAGAACGCTCGTAGTGCCTGGTGTCAGACTATAGAGGGCCCGCGTTTCGCTAACGTAGCGTCACCGTGGCCAGCGTGTGCGTGCGTAAACACTACATTAGACTATACTGGGCTCTTAATGGTGCACTTGCGGTGATTTCGCTAGCTTCGCATATAGCAAATTTGGTGTTACGTGACGTCAATCGAAGACGAAACATATGACTGGTGCAAACATGATTATCCTGACTTGCGTGTCATGTAAGAACATCACAACATACCACGGTCATAGCGTGCTTACAGCCGTTTCGCTAACTCCACATACATTAAGTTTGGTATCACGTGACGAGATTAGATGGCGAAGGTAACCGACACATCCAAACATGATAATCATGACACGGAAGACATGTACGACATAATTTACCTCCTCGTCGTAACGCTGTGCTGATTTTAAACTGACATATCAAGATTTTCCTATCGTGCTTCGCATGTCATCGATTCCCACTGTACGTGGGAACTACCATTTTTTTGTTTTGGGTTTTTTTGCCCTTGGGCTAGCCGAATGCTGCACTTTGTTTATTATCATAACATTTTCATCAATTTTTGTGCTGTCTACATTTTATTTTCTTTAATACATATGACTGTCCTGACGCAGCTGTGCTCGGTGCAGCTGTGTATGTCTTGTGTCTTGCAAATATACTTCCTTTTTCTTTTTCTTTTTTTACACAAACGCCCCGCCACGGTGGTCTAGTGGCTAAGATACTCGGCTGCTGACCCGCAGGTCGCGGGTTCAAATCCCAGCTGCGGCGGCTGCATTTCCGATGGAGGCGGAAGTGTTGTAGGCCCGTGTGCGCAGATTTGGGTGCACGTTAAAGAACCCAGGTGGTCTAAATTTCCGGAGCCCTCCACTACGCCGTCTCTCATAATCATATAGTAGTTTTGGGACGTTAAACCCCACATATCAATCTTCTTTACACAAACTTATGTAAACCTGCAGATTTTCAAGTTCTTTTCTTACACCCCTCCCCTATAATGCGTGCATGAGCGCTGTGGGTAATAAAAAAATAAATTAAATAAAGAATAATAAATAAATACTTTTCACCAAGCTTTCCAACATCTTTATGATGCAAATGAACACCAATTTGATTCGATGTGATTCATTCGAAATGAGGACCTTCGAGAAAAATAGGTGCATGCCTTACGTAAATGTAATTTGGCCTGTTTGATTGCGTGGGTACTGATGCTCTTCACTTTAAATTCTGATTATGCCTACGTACGGCAGGCCTACTGATGAAGAACTTTAGGGTGCCGTCGGCATATCAATTCTCCTCTTGGACATTTTCTCGCTTGTAAGCGTTTCCAAGCAGAAAGCCTGGTATTTGTGGCATCGTCAAAGAGTAATTTACAAAGACAAGAAAAATAGTTTTTCATACTAGGTATTTTATTCTCGTAATTAACATAAAGCGTCTTATGCAGCACCTCTGAGCGGAAATAAAAGGTCAAGTAAAACGATATTCCACTTTTTCTCATAATTTCTCTGATAATTCGCACTATATCTTCTTTCCCAGTATATTTTATTTTACTACTGTTGTGTATATGCTGTTAAAGTTTGACAATAATTCCTCCGCTTTTGTTTCATCAGTTGCTGGCATATAGTGGCGGTTTTTTACAAGTTAGCAGCAAAGAAGAACAAAAAGCAGGGATTCGTTTCGTCTGGTTGAAGAGTGTCGAAGGTCCAGGAAGTCATCGCAGACTGTACTCGCAATACGGTAGAAGTGCACTCTCATGTAAAACTGAGCACTCTCCCGTAAAGTTCGCAATTCGCCACAAAGACATCAAGCAGTTCGCCACAAACGCCAAAGTGTCTTGTGAAAGACAGTTTTGTGGTGGCATGACCACGCATGACCACACCCGGCTCCTCACTGTAATAATACCACCAAGGAGAATAAATTTGAGCTGATGGAGCACGTTCTCTACAGCCAGACTTGGATCAAATGATTTTCGTATTTTTGGTCACTCAAGAATTTTGTGTGTGGATGCCATTGCTTCAGATTTACACGGGCGAAATGCGGTACAGAAGTGGCTTTACAGTCAACCAAAAGCCTTTATTTGTATAAAGTCTACGTACGCACGTTGGCCGCTGAACAAGGTGCATCAATAATGAGGGGGATAACATGAAAAAATGTTGCGCATATTACAACCATAGCCTAAAGTATAGATAAAATGTACAATGAAACGTGTATATAGATAACTTTTACTTGCCTTGTAGATAATATTAGAGCCTTTGCGCGGTCGAAAAAGAGGAATGTGGGCACATGAAAAAGTCTCACCAACATTTTTCGGAATTATTCTGATTGCAGTGATAAAGGCCTAAAGCCACGAAGTTTGCGATTTTTATTTTGCCACTGGCTCAAGAGTATTATTGTAGATTTGCTTGTCAGAAATTATTTAATATACTGTCAACATGCAAGCGTCATGGCTCACTTGGTCAAGTCACAGTTGTTAGAGAAAGGAGGGAGTCACTTATACAAGAGAGGTTAGCACAATGAGGCGTAGTTGAGTAGGAAAAATATCGTCTCAGTAGTTCAAGGTCTTGTGTTCTAAACTTTGCAGCGCTGCCTTTGCGTGGAGTGTGTTCCAACTAGCCCCCAAACAAGCACTTTAGAAAAAAAATAGCAGGGTGTGTTGCAAGCGCTAACGTTTTGGCAGATTTGTCTTCGTGAAAGCAGCTGATAATCATTCAGCTGATACTTCATAAAAACAAGCCCATTTGTCGATAGGTCAGCTTCTGCGGCAAAATTTTGTATTTTCTAGTAAGTAGTAACGATATGTTTCACGGTAGTAAAGTTACTTGACTCGATAGATACGGCCATATGAGCAGTGAGTTCTGTGATGAGCATTTACTATCTACAAGTCAAGAAGTAACATTTATATTTTAGCGTGTGTACTACGACTATCATGACCGCGTAGATGCGCGGTGTGGCGCAGCGCACTAAAGTGCTTTTCGGAACAGCTAAGCGATCTATCACAGTTGAGATCACGCTTTTTAATACGTAGTACGTATCTTTAATGACCTCTCATTTTTTATGAGCTCATGGTGCCAATAACAGATGAACTTCGCTTTCCTTATCTTTCATCATCCAGATTGCTTGCGTATAGCGTTCACATTTCTGACGCATGGGCATTACTCTTATGACACATTAATGAACTCGGCACAGATTCAGCTTAAAGCACCATCTTTCTCAGTCAAAGACATGTGCAGGGTTTCCGATTAGGGGGAGAAAAATTCCAAACAAAGCCCCTCTTCCTCCCCACAGCAGTTGAGCCGGTCAAATGAAGATAAGCTTCACTATGAACGCCAAAATGCAAATGAAGTGTTTACATAGTTCTCACACATAGTTCGCTTTTCGTCACCAGATGTCAGGGCGTATAGTTAGGAAGTGAAAAGTTCTTGTAGGTGAGGGCTGCTTCGACACATTTACCGTCACAATCTTGCATGGTCATGGCCATGTGCCTTAAACTATGACGGGAAATTGTCTTACATAGTAATGTTGTACAAAATTAGCCCCCCCCCCCCACCTGATTGAACAACAGTGGGGCGCCTTTCAACTCCCCGCCCCCTTTTCTTCTGTTGGTGCATGGTAACCGCAGTGTTTGTCACACCTACAACTTTGTACAGCGTTTCACGCCCTTACGTCAAAAAGAACTCAATTTATCACAAACGTCTGGCGAATTCAGGCAGGTAAGCAGGGCTGTAAAAGTACGCGTTCAATATATACGCCTGAGTGCTGTCTGAACAAAGGCCACTCTGCGTACTATCTGCAACACTCTCTCACTACAAAAAATCTTATAATCTACAAGAGCAGCGTTGTTTTAAACTTGTGCAAGTTAACGTCCAAGCAAGGTGGCGTAGCCTCGCGAATTGGCAGTCCTAGTTTGAGGTTTCTGTTGCCGATGAACTGGTGCAGAGACAATCAACGTAAGGCTCATTCGCGAAAAAGCACGTACTGAGTCCGCAATGATCTTGCCTCTTCGTTCCCTATAAGTCTATGGTGAGCTGGAGCTCAGAGAGCAGAATAATCTCTCTGGGTACTCCTACCATGTTTGAAATACGCACGGCAGTCTCCATCACCTTTCCGGTTTCATAATTTGTCACGTCGTTTTCGGAGTCGTTGATGACAACCCTGTCCTCTTTTTGGCTCATGTTCAAAGTTATAGCCACTTCCTTAGCCTCCAATGTCTTGACACCACTGACTGTATACCTCATCATCAGGGTGCCGTCTTCCCTACCGCCACTGCCATGTGTGGCACTATGCGCTCATATTCCGCAGTGCCTCTGTACGCTACATCCTGTCGACCAGTGTAGCTGGCTTGTGATGACTCTGTCCTGGCTTTACGACTGCTTTCGTGAAAAGTCAGATTCATGCTTCTGGGTAGCGAAAGTATTTTTATCCTGTCCCTGTACTGTACGGGTATGTGTTCTGAACGCGCTTGCTTACGCTTGCGCTCGTAGCCCAATCTCTTTAATATGGCTCTCTCGATCCAGATCTGAGTAGCTTTTGTGGCTTTGTGGTAACAGTAACCTCAATCAGCTCATTGATTGCATTTGATACTCTTAGCTTCAAAAGTCGGTCGGTGGACCTGTTTGTGGCGAATTCGAGCTCGACGTTCACACTTTTCCTCATAGTGCTATCGAGCTTGCTCCATTCCGCTTAGTTTTATTTTATATAAAAGGCCCCGTACACTGACCTGCTCATTTTGAAGGTTTGTGCAAGTATCGAAGGTTCGCCTCGTACACCCCCACGTTCTTGTTCGCCATTAATCTAATGGGATGATATCTCTGATTGGAACGGGCTTCTGAAGCGTTTCGTAGTTCCTACACTTCGCCTGAACACTGTCTTTTTGTGCCTTTTTTGCATTTGGGGCAAGTGTTGGTGGAATCTATATGTGCTGTGGGTACTGGCACTTGTCTTCTCTGGTTTTCTACATCCGCGTGTGTACACATTCATTTTTGTACAAAAATCGAGTCGATGCTTTCAAAGTGGGCGACTAATGCCACATGGTATGGTTTTGTGAGAACCACGAGTGTAACACTAATAAGATCCACCTGAGATGCTGCTTGGCTAGTCTACCCAACGAGCCTAATAAACCAAGGTGGTCATTATAAATGAGCATATATATAAGGCATATATAAAGGCAGAATAGAACAGCTTGCCCGACGAACGGGTGTTGTGTCTGTCTCACTTATTACAATGTATATATATATATATATATATATATATGGTGGGGTGATATTCAATGGATCCGGTGGAAAATGCAGTAAAAAGAGGTCGACAAACGTGCGAAAAAACACTAGTTTTACTAACGTTTCGGCAGGCCCACCTGCCGAAACGTTAGTAAAACTAGTGTTTTTTCGCACGTTTGTCGACCTCTTTTTACTGTATATATATATATATATATATATATATATATATAGAGAGAGAGAGAGAGATAAATATATATATATATATATATATATTATAAAAAGCAAAGAATTGGTTTGCCACTAAATAATTTTACTAACTTTTCACCTAGTGGACCAAACATTCTCAAAGTACCTTGAGGTTGGTTTCCTTATAACAAGCCGAAATGAAATGTTTTTAGAAGTCATCGATAGCAAGAGTAACAAAATAAAACTTGAATGCCGTGGTGCCCTTTTTTTTCTAGCATACTGAGAGTGATGTATCACTGTGGCATGGTTTCGCACCGTGTGTCCACCACAGCAGTGCCACCCTCACTTCTCGAACGTACTCCGCTCAGCCTTCCTCAGACGCCAACCATTGGCCTCCAATGTCAAACCACAGTGACCTTTTCAATGCTAGCCATACCTTTCGAACGTGCTCAGCAGACGTCACGAACGGCCTTCCAGTCTCAAGTCACCACGATATTCGTGGTACCATTCGTACCTCTACAAATAAGAACTGTTCTCTAACTTTCCCAGGCACCAGCTGCGTCTCTCCCGTACCACGCGGTCGCCACCTTCACGTGGGACGCACACAATTCACTCCATCTTTGGGCTGCTCCTACCCTTTCCGCAAGAACGCGACTCGTAGAAAAGCTGACAGTTGACTACTGACTCCAGTTGACTCTTTTCAATACCTTCCCTCTAGGACATGTTCAAATGCAAGAAAGATTGCCGAGAAAGGCATCCGCTTCTGAACTGTATGTACCTGCACTGCCGAAGCACCTGAATGATTCTGAAGTACCGAAAGGTTTTCAACTAAGACTAAAGCCAGCTACGTTCGATCTTTCTGATTCGAACAAACTAAATTGGCAAAGGATACTAAACAACCTATTTTTAGAATTACTGCGAGAAGTAGTTAATCCTTACAAATCACGTACAATGCGTCTATATAACGGGAAAAAAAGAAAAACCGCGTCATGTCAGTTACCGACATGTGACTTAAAGAGCCTGACAGCATTTGAACAAAAAAGGGAGAAGACCTTACGCATGCTCAAACAAAATAAGTTCATTCGTGATGGCCGAGACACTTGAAAATGTATTGCTAACATAAGTACTCTTGCAATGGATTCGCCTCTAAAAACACCAAGCGAGATTGATAACCTATCAACATTTCTTTTCTTTCTGTTGCTCACATGTGGGCCTTATCGAAGGGTCTTGCCTTATTCGCCTAGCCATGGATGGATTCATTGATTTTCAGCTTTTGAAAAACCTTTACAGTTTTGCTCGAACTGGGCGCCAAAAAGTGTGTTTTTATAACCATGAAATTCCTAGTGATGCTAAACTACAAATGCCGCCATACAAACACTGGACCCCATCAACACAACGCGATAAATGTCTAGATTTGTTTGTAAGGGCAGTGCACCGAGAAATACTTGAAGCGTACAAGACCTGTGCCTGCTACCGAGAGAATAGGGCTTAAAGAAGTTTTCCACAATCATTGTTGGATTTATATGTGGGATTTAACGTCCCAAAACCACCATATGAATATGAGAGACGCCTTAGTGGAAAGCTCCGGATATTGTTACGGGCTAAGTAGATGTCTGAGAATGACGACGACGAAGTGCGGAACGTGAACGTGCTCGGACTGCAGCAGTGTTGTACGCATTTGCTCGCCAGTATATTCGCCAGTACGCATTTGCTCGCCAGTGTATCCTTTAATCCCCGTAACATCGTTGGTGGAAGGTGCGGGGTACCACTCGCTATACTGCCCAACGAGCTGGATTTTCGCAGTGGGCGGCGCATTGCAGCTACCACGATGACTGAGCAGGCTACTCAATGTCAACAAGATCCGTCAGCCCCGCAGCCGATCGTTGTGGGTGCAACCTCGTGACCCAGGCCCATTCAACGGCACAAGTGGCATAGACGTCAATGACTGGCTGGTTCTATATGAGCGCGTAAGCAGCAGCAACCATTGGGATCCGACGCTTATGTTGGCGATCATCATCTTCTGCTTGCATGGCACGGCAAAACTCTGCACGATACACATCAAGAAGAGTTGACTAGCTGGAACGTCTGTGAGCAGGAATTGCGCTATCTATTTGGGAAACCCATCGGACGTCAAGTGGCCGCAAAGAAAGAGCTTGCGACTCGTGCCCAGACATCCACAGAGGTCGTACATCGCGTACATCCAGGACGTGTTGGCTTTGTGCCGCAAGGTCGACAAGGACAAAGTCGGACACATCCTGAAAGGAATTGCCGATGACGCCTTCAAATTTCTCCTGCGCAAGGACTGCTCAACGGCGGAGTCTGTCATCGAAGCATGTCGTCGCTTCAAACAGGCAAAAAGTAGGCGCATAGTTCACCGATTTGACCGCCTTCCCAACACGGCGGCTACGTCCTATTGCGAAGATTGCCCACACTACATCAATCACCAGCGCCGGAAAACGTCACCAGAATAGTCCGTCGGGAACTCGAGGCTATGACACCCGCTATGTCTAGCGTCCAGCGCGCCAGGGACACAACCTCGATGCTGTTTCAATGATACAGGTCGTGGTTCGCCAGGAGATCACGAATATGGGCATTTCGCCACCTCATCAAAATGCCCCTGCTACGTGCAGCTCAGCTCCAGTCGTTGAGGCTGCCACTACGAACCGTACGTTCGCGCCAGGACGAACCCAGCTGAATGGCGCACTCATGATGATCGGCCCATATGTTTCACGTGCCATCGGATAGGACACATCGCTCGCCATTGCCGCAGCTGTTGGACCTCATCACCTCCACCGAGCTTCTATGATTAGGGGCCTCACTCCGAACGTGTACCTTATGCCTCGTTCTACCGTGCTGAGACAGGTGCAGAGCATAATTCAGAACGTCGGACCAGCCGCTCACCATCGTCCGTGCGCGTCAGTCCCGCTCGCCCCAACCCCGCCGTTCTCGGTCTCCCTACGACCGTCGCTCGGAAAACTAGCCGATGCAGCCCCCGGAGGTCACGCTGCATACACGACTCTACGCAATCATACGTGCAGTATGATTGCGTAGAGTCGTGTATGCAGCGTGAATTTGCAGTCCGAGTTGGACTCGGACTGCAAATTCTCTAATTACTCCCGACCAGTGGTGCAACATTCTTACAATTCTCGTTGATGATTTACCTGTAACTGCTCTTATTGATACCGGTGCACAAATATCTGTGATGAGCTCAGACCTCCGCCACCGCCTCCAAAAGGTATGACGCCTGCGATTGCACCTACCGTTCGTACAGCGCATAGGAGTACTCCTGCTGTGCTTGGAATGTGCACTGCGCGTTTAAGATTTCTGAGCATCAAACTTCAGTTCTGTTCGCTGTACTGGAAAATTGCCCTCATTACCTCATCCTTGGACTCGACTTTCTGACTTCACACGCTTCGCTCATTGACTGTTCCAAAGGTCTTCTTCGGCTCGAACTACCATCCTTCTCAGAGGCCGTCTCTACCAGCCCACCTTGTCTACGCTCTGTCGATTTCCTCAGACTTCCGCCGCAAGCCGCAGTCCAAGTCCAACTCTCGCCATACCTCCAGCACCCCGATGATGATTATGTTGCTGCCCCAATTTCTGACGTGGCCATGACACGTAATGTTGCACTCCCCAACACGGTGGTTACCGTTAGGGACAACCGAGCTTCAATTCCCGTCCTCAATTTCGGCTTCTCAGCACAAGTTATTTCTCACGGCATGTCACTTGCGCATCTGACACCACAGGTCGACCACACAGTATCCGCCTTAACCACCGACTCGCCACTCGATTTTTCATCAACGTCGCTCTCGTCACGTTCCTGTTCCGACCTTTTCAAGCCAATGCTATCTGACAAGCTTACCTCTGAACAAGTCTCTGCTTTCAGCCGTGTGCTTGCTTCTTATCAGGACATGTTTGACTTCGGCGACCGTAATTTGGGCCACACATCCGTGGTAACCCATCGCATCGACACCGGTGACGCTCGACCCATTCGCCGACGACCCTACCGTGTGTCAGCCCTGGAGCGTGCTATTATACAGCGAGAAGTCGATGAAATGCTTCATAAAGGCATAATCGAATCCTCATCTAGTCCTGGTCCTCACCCGTAGTAATTGTTAAAAAGAAGGACAATAGCTGGATATTCTGTGTTGATTACCGCCATCTCAACCATCTTTCCAAGAAAGATGTCAATCCCCTACCGCGCATAGATGATGCACTCGATTGCTTGCACGGTGCCAAATATTTCTCTTCAATAGACCTTTGCTCAGACTACTGGCAGATCACTGTGGACGACAAAGACAGAGAGAAGACGGCCTTCGTGACTCCTGATGTACTTTATCAGTTCAAGATGATGCCTTTTGGACTATGCAATGCCCCCGCGACTTTTGAGCGCATGATGGACTCTCTCCTTCAAGGCATAAAGTAGACCATCTGCCTCTGCTATCTTGACGACGTTATTTGTTTTTTCGACTACTTTCGACGACCATCTTACCCGTCTGTCCACAGTGCTTGATGTTTTCCGACGTGCCAACTTGCAACTTAACTCGTCCAAATGCCGCTTTGGGCAACGCCAAATCTGCGTACTCGGCCATCTTGTTAATGCGGGGGGCGTTCAACCAGACCCTGCGAAAGTCCGAGCAGTTCGCGACTTCCCCACACCCGCTCAGCCAAGGACGTCTGAAGGTTTCTGGAAATGTGCTTCTATTTCCGTCGTTTTGTCGAGAAGTTTGCTAAAGTAGCCCGTCCTCTAACCTGCCTCCTCAAAACGGATGTCGCATTTACCTGGGGCCAACAGCAAGCAAATGCCTTCTCGTCGCTCGTTGACATTCTCACCAATTCACCAGTCCTAGCACACTTCGACCCATCTGCCGCCACGGATCTTCGTACTGACGCCAGTGGCCACGGCATAGGCGCAGTGCTGGCGCAGTGCTGGCGCAGCGGCAACAAGGCATGCACCGCATCGTCACGTATGCAAGCCGACTGTTGTCGCGCTCGAAACAAATTATTCCATCACGAACGCGAGTACTTAGCTCTCGTCTGTGCCATTGCGAAATTCCGACCGTACATGTATGGCCGACCATTCTCAGTTATTACGGACCACCATGTGCTTTGCTGGCTCTCCTCACTCAAGGACCCTACGGGATGCCTTGGTCGCTGGGCGCTGCGCTTACAAGAGCACACTTTTTCGTATCCTAAATCCGGACAACTTCCAAGGATGCCGACTGCTTGTCCCGTTACCCAGTCGATCCCCTGACACGATGGAAGATGTACAAGAGGCCCTCGTTTCTTTCAATTACCGTACTTCACCGACATAACTGCTGAACAACGCCGCGACCTCCTCTTTGCGTGCTATATCAACGGTCTGCACTCTCCCCAGCCTGAAACTCCTTACAACTGTTCGTTCTTCACACGACATCTTGCACCGCTACAACGCCCGCCTGATGGTGCTGAGCTTTTAGTCGTTGTTCCTGTGCATCTTCGCTTCGGACGTCTTGGGCCCAGCTCCATGATGCCCCATCCGCTGGACACCTAGGTGTGTCACGCACGTATGACCGCATTCGCCCGCCGATTCTTTTGGCTGGCCTCCCTGTTCTGTGCGACAGTACGTTGTGGCATGCGACCTCTGCCAGCGCCGCAAGACACCTGCTCTGGACCTGCTAGTACCCTGCAGCTCATTGAAGTACCAGATGAGCCATTTTTCCGAGTCGGCCTCGATCTTCTAGGACCTTTTCCATTGTCGGCCGCCGGTAATAAGTGGATTGCTATTGTTACCGACTACGCAACGCAGTATGCCGTTACACGCGCCCTCCCCACCAGCTGCGCTACTGATGTAGCCGATTTCCTTCTTCATGACATAATTCTGCGTCATGGTGCTCCTCGTCAGTTGATCAATGACCGCGGCAGCTGTTCTCTATCTAAAGTAGTCGACGAGCTCCTACAATCCCGCTCTACCCACCACAAGTTCACTACAGCATACCATCCACAAACCAACGGCCTCACGGAACGCCTCAACCGTACCCTGACGAATATGTTAGCGATGTACGTCTCCAAGAATCACAATGATTGGGACGTCCACTTACCTTTCGTTACCTTCGCATACAACAGTTCACGTCATGATAAAGCTGGATTTTCACCTTTGAACCTACTGTTTTGTTATGACCCGCCTTTGCCCATGGTCACCATTCTCCAATCTGAGAGCCCCCCTCATCGACTGCTTATGCTCGTGATGCCCTGGCCCGAGCTGACATCGCCCGCCAAGTCGCCCGGGATCGTTTATGTGCCTCGCAGCTTAACCAAAAGAGTGCTTACGATCGCCGGCACCGCGACGTGCAGTACTCGCCGGGGTCGCTCGTGTTGCTGTGGTTACCATCACGTCGTGTTGGTCTCTGCGAAAAAACTGATGTCCCGTTACGTTGGCCCCTACCGCGTCATACGCAAGGTAGCTCCACACCACACCACGTCAGTACCTGCTACAGTCCCGACCGATATAGTGCACGTCTCACGGCTTCAACTATACTACTCACGCCTCGAGAATTGATCGCACCTGGACGGTGCTTCGGCCGCCGGCGGGTAATGTCACGGGCTAAGTAGATGCCTTAGGATGACGACGATGAAGTGCTGAACGTGAACGTGCTCGGACTGCAGCAGCGTTGTACGAATTTGCTCGCCAGTATATTCGCCAGTACGCAATTTCTGGCCAGTGTATACTATACTCCCCTTAACAATATTTCGACCACCTGGGCTCTTTTGACGTTCACCCAAATCTCAGCACGTGGGCCTACAACATTTCCGCCTCCTATCAGCCGCCGCAGAAGGAATTCGATCCCGTGACCTGCGGGTCAGCAGCCGAGTACCTTGGCCACTAGACCACCTCGGCGTGGCTTTTTCACAATTATGATGTTGTCGTAAAATCTGCATATAAGAGAGGAGCGATTGTTGCTCTTAATAAGAGTGATTATATGATAGAAGTGACCAGATAACTTTTGGATACCTCTCTATATAACCCCTTCCAAGCGATCCAGCTGATCACTTTAGGACCATTGTGATATATCAGCTCACAAAACTGCTAAACCAGAAAAAACTAAACGAAAAATTGTAGGCCTCTCATACCGCTCGTTCCCCTAGCTGGTATGCTTTACTGCTAACGTAAAGCGCCACTGTGCCCAGGGTGCGCGCGCCTTAGCGTCACGTTAGAGTAATTGGGCCCTTCATGATGTAATCATGGCCATTTCGCTAGCTCTGCATATACCAAATTTGGTGTTACGTGACGTGAATGGATGACGAAATATATGACTGGTGCAAACATGGTAATCTTGACAAGCATGTCATATAAGAACATGACAACATACCACGCTGATAGCGTGCTGGCGGCCGTTTCGCTAGCTCCACATATACAAATTTTGGTAACACGTCACGTTAATGGATTATGAAGGTAAACGACACATCTAAACATGCTAATCATGGCACGAAAGTCGTGTGTGGCATAATTTACCTCCACCTCGTAACGTTGAGGTCATTTCAAAGTGACATATCAACCTTCCTCATTCGTGCTTCACATATCATCGATTCCCACTGTACGTGGCATCTGCCTTTTTTTTCTATAGCAAAAAAACAATTATCCTCCCGCACACTCGTCATTGAACAAAGGACAGGCGGTGGCGTGGCGCCTACTCCAGACCCACACGTTTCCTAGTCCGGTAACAATGAACCGCTGCGTGCCGAAACTTCATTCTAACAAGTGTAAATTTTGCCACAACAGGGCGGACTTGAGCCACATTTTATGGGCATGCCCGCAGGCCCCCATGAGAGGTAAATTTCCAGACGGAAGTGGACGGGATGCCGCGCTCCTCAGCTCCGACTTTCATTTACAAGCCCGCTTAATACGGCAGGCCGAAGACGCCACCAGGGCCCATGGGATCATGGCCGTCGTCTAGGTTTGGTCCTCCCTTCTCCTCTCGCACCTGAAAGGGGAAGAGGACCTTTCTGCTAATAAATAAAGTTTGTTCTCATCATCATCATAGCAAGCTTCAAGGCTGTGATACGAACAACCGCAGGTCTTTAGTGTTCAAGTATTTGTGATTGTGCATAAGATGTTTGTGCAGTCAGACCTTGGGGTCACGTAGAATACACAAACTGGGTTCCCATTTTACCCAGGTCGAATATCTAAGGTTCCAGTGTATTGACAATAATAATAATTACCGGGTGCTGCATTTTTCGCCAGGGTATTTAGGGAGGCTGAGAGAAAAAGCCTAGGAGCAGCTCAACTATATTCGGCCCCCTAAAAAGCACACTTCAGCAATTAAACACTGGTGCACATGAACAGCCTTATTACCAGCCTAAATAAACGCAAAGAAGGCAAATAATAAAATAATGGAGAAACATGAATATAAGCAACTATGCAAAACAATTTTGCTGTAAAATAATATTTATAAGAGCATATTTCGACAACTCATATTGCAAATTAAAACGGCGACTTTCAGAGAATTTGGAATTCAGCAGACATGAGCTCCGAATAACGCCAAATATTTTTCCGAACAATACCCTGGGAGTTTTAAGAAAAATACCTATGAAAACACGCAGTTGTATGGAAGCGTCATTCTTTGCGGCGGTTGCTGCCAATCCTCCTTGGCTGCTGCCCGAGTGAGAAAAGGGGAGCTGGAAGGTGGTTACAAAAACAGAAATCCCCGGAGGAGCTGAGATCATTAGGCCACATGTTACGCCTGACGCCTGCGCCTTCACGCGGTAAGAACGAGAAGGCGGAGGAAAAAAAGGGGGAAAAAAAGGTAATTTTCCTCTTTTCTGGTGGCTTTCTAAGGCGAGCGCAAATGTGTGATCCGTGTTTTTTTTTCTTTCTTTCTACCTTCTCCCAAACGGTTTCGAAGAGTAGAGCCTGAAGCATAAAAGAAATATTTTCCGGTTCTGGTCCCGGTTAACATCGCCTTTTTCTACAATCTTGTGAGCTTGCGTATAGGGCAGAGAGAGATGAAAAGAAAGAATTAACGACAAAGCCAAGTGCTACTACATTTTTGTCTCTTTTTTTGTGCTCCGCAGAACTTCAAAAACTTTTTTGTCTTAATCATCTCTTTCTCTTTACAGTATTGTGCGCCACCATTCTTTGACGCCGCAGTGTACATGTCGATAACTATCACAGTGAAACTGTGATAGTTATCGACACTTGTGTCATCGCTATAGTTATATTTTTGTTACAGAGTACAAGTGTTCCTTAATAATTGTAAGGTTTTAACGTCCAAACCACATTATGTATATAAGGGACATCGTGTAAAGGTTTCTGGAAATTTCAGACATAGGGGTTTATTAACGTGCACATAAATCTAAGTACACAGCCATCTAGCCATTCGTCATCATCTAAAACATGGCCGCCCAGATCGAAAATCAATCAAGTGACCTTTGGTTCAGCAATCGAGCAGCATGAGGAAATTTGCACGCACTATGCGCAGAGCCGCAACGCACCTGCCGGCCCACCTGCCGCAACCAAGCGGGGAGGGGGGGGGGCGAATGAGCGAATCGGCGATGCCCTTTCACTCTCCGCTTGGGTGTAGCAGGGCTACCCGAACATGCGAT
The DNA here is from genome assembly GCF_013339725.1 of Rhipicephalus microplus. Lineage (NCBI taxonomy): Eukaryota > Metazoa > Arthropoda > Arachnida > Ixodida > Ixodidae > Rhipicephalus > Rhipicephalus microplus. The sequence continues at coordinate 234,423,929 of NC_051167.1, read as the reverse complement.
GGGGCTGTGCGTGTAGTGCGTGAAAATGCCCTAACATCTACAGACGACCATGGCCGGTGTACGCACGTTACAAGTCTCCGACTCACAACGAGGCACGTCACAGTGGGAGAGGTAGGAGGAAGTAAGTTCAATTTCGAGCATATTTTATTTCTTAACGTCTTAACCTGAATATACGAAGGTGCTACTTGAATTTTGTACCAACGGAAATGAGGCTTCAGGGGCGGGAAACAAACCGGCTCCTTCTGCCCTAGGGCCTCTTAACGCGCTATCCGCAAAGCCGCACTGAACGTGCGGGACACGTGCCACACGCAAGCACAGGGTTGAAAGAGCGTATCAGCGACGCTCTTTCACTCCCCGCTTGCGCGAGGCAGCTGTCCACGTGCATTGTGGCTGTGTGGGTAGATCATCTACAGACCCCTTAGCGCTGCCCCACAGTCTAGCTCGGATTCTTGCTAGCAAACGTACAAATCAAGTTTAAATAATGTTCTAGCAGCATGCCTCCTAAGAATGTGCTAACGCCTTTCAGGTAAAGGGGATAGTGCTTAGGTAGAGATGCCTAACTGATCGTTAAAGCAACAACCTGCAAGCCAAATGAATACATCCCGGCTGCGGCGGCTGCATTTCCGATGGAGGCGGAAATGTTGTAGGCCCGTGTGCTCAGATTTGGGTGCACGTTAAAGAACCCCAGGTGGTCTAAATTTCCGGAGCCCTCCACTACGGCGTCTCTCATAATCATAGAGTGGTTTTGGGACGTTAAACCCCACATATCAATCAATCAAGCCAAATGAATAGTCCGGGATATATTGTGTCCCTATTTCCTGCTACTGAAAGGAAATTGCAGTAAAAGCTGTACATGACTCGGAAAAACGAAAAACTTCGGCAACAGTGTCACGAGTGGTCTCCATTGGTTGTACTATCCCTTAGGTCGTTCTCAGCGTTGTACCCAAGTACGCGTACCATTGGCTGTGCTGTGAGTGACATCGTCCACTCGTCACAGCCGGGGTGCCGAGCCAATCCCTCGTAGAAAAACATTTTCAGTCCTGCTCACTGCCACCAAGATGCAAGTATTTTCGCCCGAATAAGCGCGTGTACCGAAGGCCGCAAATCCATTGTCACCGTTGTCTCTCACAAAAAGATAAAGCGTTCATGGCGAGCTTTCCATGCGTAACACCTATTTTTGCCTTTTGTGCCAAAAAAGGCGCTAGTTTAGGTAATGTATTCCGCTTGAAATATGTAAAAATTTTAAAGTGAGCCATTAGTTCCACAAAATGTAAAAGAGTGGTGCGCTTCGACCGGTGGTCAATACAAGCAGAATTGAATGCAGCATCAAGGACAAAATAATACCGTAAGTTTTATTCATTGTTTACTTACACAAGCACGAGCTCACAAACACACTATCTACAACATTCAGAGAAAACTGTTGCCTGCTCCTTGGCAAAGTTTATGCAGTTTCATTTGTATTTTTTCAAATAGCTATCTTCATAGACACAAATTATTGAGACACAAAATTATCTCCTATCTATCTATCTATCTATCTATCTATCATCTATCTAGTCGATCTATCTATCTATCTATCTATCGATCTATCTATCTATCTATCTATCTATCTATCTATCTATCTATCTATCTATCTATATCTACTATCTATCTATCTATCTATTTATCTATCTATCCTATCTATCTATCTATCTATCTATCTATCTATCTATCTATCTATCTATTATCTATCTATCTATCTAGCCGCTCTAGACTTCTAGCTCTCTGGCCGTTTTCGATATTGGTATCGATACCAAACTTCGTATGGCATAACATGACTGTATGAAAAACATATTTGCTAGTCTTAACATAAAATCATGAAATCAATGTCATGAATGTCGCAATATATATTTCATGGTGCTGCAGCTCTTGCGCAGGTTTCGTTCACATGGCATGTTGCAAAACTGGTATGGTATGACATTATTGCATGGCGACACAAAGCGACAAACCCTAACATAAAAATCATGACATGCGTGTCATGTAATAACATGAATACATGTCACGCTCATGTTGCGCTCGCGGCCGTTTTTGCTAGCGTCACATATACCAAATTCGGTATAACGATAGATGATAGATGACCGTAGGTATGTGACTGGTACAACATGATAATTATGAGATGGCATGCCATGTAACAACATGACTACACGCCTCACTCTGATGCGCTGGCGCCCGTTTCGCTGGCTTTACTTATACGAAGTTTGGTATTACGGGACGTGAATGGATGACAAAGGTATGATACTGGTAAAAACATGATCAACATGAGATGCGCGTCCGTGTGACAGCATAATTAAATGCTACGCTCATGATGCGCTCGCGGCCGTTCCGCTAACTTCCCATGTTCATGATTGATATGTGGGGTTTAACGTCCCGAAACCACTTATATGAATTATGAGAGACGCCGTAGTGGAGGGCTCCGGAAATTTCGACCACCTGCGGTTCTTTATCATGCACCGAAATCTGAGCACACGGGCCTACAACATTTCCGCCTTCATCGGAAATGCGAGCCGCCGCAGCCGGGATTTGGAACCCGCAACGTGCGGGTCAGCAGCCGAGTACCTTAGGTCCAGTAGACCACCGCGCGGGGGCAGACTTCCTATGTTCCAAGCTCGGTAAACTCGACGCGAACGGGCGACATAGGTAAATGACACAATCCCAAACGTAATAAGCACGACATGCGTGTCACGTACCACATGACTACATGCCACACTCATGATGGCGCTCACGGCCGTTTTGCTAGTTTTAACATAAGCCAACTTTGGTATTACGTGACGTCAATGGATGACGGAGGTATGTGACTGGTGCAAACATGATAATCATGATAGCGTGTCATGGAAGAACATGACTGTATGCCACAGTCAAGTCGCCAATACCATTCGACGTGACGTGTATGCGTCTGCACTGGCGCGTTCAAGATCGTCGGGTCGCGCCGGCGTTGCCACACCAGGCGACGGTCCTGCGATATACTCGCAGGCACGCGACGCATGCGTGTTTCAGCGCGTCTGACGTCCCTCCGTCGGGAAAACAGGGAGACGCAGTGTTCTCTGGTAATGCATTGGCGCAAAATGCAGCATGTCGCCTTTCGGGCCGGGTGCCGTCGGGCCGCGCCAACGGACGCTGGTCGCGCCGGTCACGGCTAGGCGTTAGACTTTAGTGCTCGCGTTTTGCTAACGTAGTGTCGCTGTGCCCAGTGCGCTAGGGCGTCAACGCTACATTGGAGTATATTTGGCCCTTTATGATGCCCTCGTGGCCGTTTCGCTGGTTTCACATATACCAAATTTTTCGATACGTGACCTCGAGGGCTGACGGAATATATGACTGGTACAAACACGATAACCCGGATACGCTTATTATGTAAGAACATGACAATATCGAACGGTCATAGCGTGTTCGGGGCCGTTTCGCTAGCTTTACATATACTGAATTTGATATCACCTGACGTGAATAGATGACGAAGGTAAATGACACATCCAAACATAGTAATTATGAAAAAGTAATGACGACGTCATTTACCTCTGCCTCGAACGTTGTGCTGATTTCAAAGTGGCACATCTAGCTTTCTCATTTGTGCTTCACATATTATCTATTCGCACTGTACGTTGAATCTGCCATACTTTTTTATTATATGCGAAGCATTTATCGAACTCTTGTGACTTTTACCGTATCTATCTATCTATCTATCTATCTATCTATCTATCTATCTATCTATCTATCTATCTATCTATCTATCTATCTATCTATCTATCTCTCTATCTATCTATCTATCTATCTATCTATCTATCTATCTATCTATCTATCTATCTATCTATCTATCTATCTATCTATCTATCAAGCCACCTACTACGACTTTTGGTTCCCCCGGCTATTTGAATAATGGGATCTACACCAAAATGGTTATGGCATATATTAGACCATATGACGAGCATAACTGCCTAGTCATAATATGAAAATTATGACATGTATGCCACGAAAGTCATGATTTACGTGTCATGGCCATGGTGCTCCGGCGGTAGTTCCATTCACACGAGATATCGCAAAACTGGTATGGTATGACATGACTACACGGCAAACATAGGTGACAGGCCCGCACGTCGAACTCTTGACATACGTGTCATCTGAGAACATGACAACATGCCATGCTCATGATGCGCTCGAGGTAATTCGCTAGCTTCACATACACCAAATTCGATACAGCATGTCGTGAATGAACGATGAAGGTATATGACTGGTGCAAACATGATAGTCGTCACATGCGTGTCATGTAAGAACATGACGACATACCGCGGTCATTATGCGCTCACGGCCATTCCGCTTGCTTCATTCACACCATTTTGGTCTTAGCGACGCGACTGGATGACGAAAGTATTTGACCGATGCAAACATGATAACCAAGACATGCATTTCATGTAAGAGCATGACAACATACCACATTCATTATGTACTAGCGGCTGTTTCGCTAGCTTCACATGTACCAAATTCAGTATAACGATAGAATAATAGATGACGTAGGTATGTGACTGGTGCAAACACGATAATCATGAGATGCATGCCATGTAACAACATGACTACACGACTCAATCATGATGCGCTGGCGCCCGTTTCACTGGCTTTACTTATACGAAGTTTCGTATTACGGAAGTGAAGGGATGACAAAGGTATGATACAGGTATAAACATGATCAACATGAGATGCGCGTCGTGTGACAACATGATCACATGCTACGCTCATGATGCGCTCGCGGCCATTTCGCTAACTTCCCATGTTGGTTGATTGATTTGTGGGGTTTAACGTCCCAAAACCACCATTTATATATGAGAGACGCCGTATTGGAGGGCTCCGGATATTTTGACCACCTGGGGTTCTTTAACGTGCACCCAAATCTGAGCACACGAGCCTACAACATTTCCGCCTCCATCGGACATGCAGCCGCCGCAGCCAGGATTTGAACCCGCGACCTGCGGGTCACCTGCCGAGTACCTTAGCCACTAGACCACCGCGGCGGGGCAACTTCCCATGTTCCAAGCTCGGTAATACACGACGCGAACGGACGATATAGGTAAATGACACATCCAAACATGATAATCACGACATGTGTGTCACGTAGCAACATGACTACATGCCACACTCATGATGCGCTCACGGCAGTTTTGCTAGTTTTACATATGCCAACTTTGGTATTACGTGACGTCAATGGATGACGGAGGTATGTGACTGGTGCAAACATGATAATCATGAGATGCGTGTCATGTAAGAACATGACTATATGCCACAGTCAAGGCGCCAATACCTTTCGACGTGACGTGGTATGCGTGCTCACTGGCGTTCAATTCGTCGGGTCGCGCCGGCGTTGCCACACCAGGCGACGGTCCTGCGATATACTCGCAGGCACGCGACGCATGCGTGTTTCAGCGCGTCTGACGTCCCTCCGTCGGAAAAAGAAGGAGACGCAGTGTTCTCTGTGTAACGCATCGGCGCAAAATGCAGCATGTCGCCTTTTGCGCCGGGTGCCGTCGGGCCGCGCCAACGGACGCTGGTCGCGCCGGTCGCGGCTAGGCGTTAGACTATAGAGTGCTCGCGGTTTGCTAACGTAGTGTCGCTGTGCCCGGCGCGCTAGCGCGTCAATGCTACATTGGAGTATATTTGGCCCTTTATGATGCCCTCGTGGCCGTTTCGCTGGTTCCACATATACCAAATTTGTCGATACGTGACCTCAAGGGCTGACAAAATGTATGACTGGTACGAACACGATAATCCGGACACGCTTATCATGTGAGAACATAAATACATCCAACGTTCATAGCATGCTCGGGGCCGTTTCGCTAGTTTTACATATACTTAATTTGGTATCATCTGACGTGAATAGATGACGAAGGTAAATGACACATCCAAACATAATAATTATGAAATAGAAGTAATTGACGACGTCCTTTACCTCTGCCTCCTAACGTTGTGCTGATTTTAAAGTGGCACATCTAGCTTTCTCAGTCGTGCTTCACATAATATATATTCGCACTGTACATTATATGCGAAGCATTTCTTATCGAACTTTTGCGACTTTTATCGTATCTATCTATCTATCTCTATCTATCTATCTATCTATCTATCTATCTATCTATCTATCTTTCTATCTATCTATCTATCTATCTATCTATCTATCTATCTATCTATCTATCTATCTATCAAGCCACCTACTACGACTTCTAGTTCCTCCGGCTATTTGGATAATGGGATCTACACCAAAATGGTTATGGCATATATTATGACCATATGACGAGCATAACTGCCTAGTCATAACATGAAAATTATGACATGTATGCTACAAAAGTCATGATTTACATGTCATGGCCATGGTGCTCCTGCAGTGGTTGCATTCACACGACATATCAGAAAGCTGGTATGGTATGACGTGACTACACGGCGAACACAAGTGACAGGCCCGCACGTGGAACTCATGACATACGTGTCATGTGAGAACATGACTACATGCCATGCTCATGATGCGCTCGCGGTAATTTCGCTAGCTTCACATACACCAAATTTGGTACAGCATGTCGTGAATTAACGATGAAGGTATATGACTGGTGCGAACATGACAGTAATCACATGCGTGTCATGTAAGAACATGACGATATACCGTGGTCATTATGCGCTCACGGCCATTTCGCTAGCTTCATTTACATCAATTTTGGTGTTAGTGACGCAAGTGGATGACGAAAGTATTTGACCGATGCAAACATGATAACCATGACATGCATGCCATGTAATAGCATGACAACATACCACATTCATGATGCGCTAGCGGCTGTTTCGCTAGCTTCACATGTACAAAATTCGGTAATACGTAACGTAAATGGATGACAATGGTATATGAATTGTGCAAAGATCATGATCACTATATGCGTGTGATGTAAGAACATGACCACATGCCACGCGCAAGATGCACTCGCGGCCGTTTCGGCAGCTTCACTTATACTAAAATTGCTATTACTTGACGTCAATAGACAACTAAGGTAAATGACACATCCAAACATAGTAATTATGAAAAAGAAGTAATTGACGACGTCATTTACCTCTGCCTCGTACGTTGTGCTGATTTCAAAGTGGCACATCTAGCTTTCTCATTTGTGCTTCACATATTATCTATTCGCACTGTACGTTGAATCTGCCATACTTTTTTATTATATGCGAAGCATTTATCGAACTCTTGTGACTTTTACCGTATCTATCTATCTATCTATCTATCTATCTATCTATCTATCTATCTATCTATCTATCTATCTATCTATCTATCTATCTATCTCTCTATCTATCTATCTATCTATCTATCTATCTATCTATCTATCTATCTATCTATCTATCTATCTATCTATCTATCTATCTATCAAGCCACCTACTACGACTTTTGGTTCCCCCGCTATTTGAATAATGGGATCTACACCAAAATGGTTATGGCATATATTAGACCATATGACGAGCATAACTGCCTAGTCAAATATGAAAATTATGACATGTATGCCACGAAAGTCATGATTTACGTGTCATGGCCATGGTGCTCCGGCGGTAGTTCCATTCACACGAGATATCGCAAAACTGGTATGGTATGACATGACTACACGGCAAACATAGGTGACAGGCCCGCACGTCGAACTCTTGACATACGTGTCATCTGAGAACATGACAACATGCCATGCTCATGATGCGCTCGAGGTAATTCGCTAGCTTCACATACACCAATTCGATACAGCATGTCGTGAATGAACGATGAAGGTATATGACTGGTGCAAACATGATAGTCGTCACATGCGTGTCATGTAAGAACATGACGACATACCGCGGTCATTATGCGCTCACGGCCATTCCGCTTGCTTCATTCACACCAATTTTGGTCTTAGCGACGCGACTGGATGACGAAAGTATTTGACCGATGCAAACATGATAACCAAGACATGCATTTCATGTAAGAGCATGACAACTACACACATTCATTATGTACTAGCGGCTGTTTCGCTAGCTTCACATGTACCAAATTCAGTAATACGTAACGTGAATGAATGACGATGGTATATGAATGGTGCAAATATCATGATCACTATATGCGTGTGATGTAAGAACATGACAACATGCCACGCGCAAGATGCACTCGCGGCTGTTTCGGCAGCTTCACATATACTAAACTTGCTATTACGTGACGTGAATAGACCACAAAGTAAATAGCACGTTCAAACATGAAAATGACATGCGGGTCATGTAAAACATGACCACAAGCTTTTCATAGCGCGCTCGTGGCTGTTTCGCTAGTTTCATGTATACCAAAGTTGGTATTACATGACGTGATTGGACATCGAAGAAAAATGCCTGGCGCAAACATAATAATGATGACACGAAAGTCAAGTACGGCATAATTTACGTCCACCTCGTAATGTTGTGCTGATCTTAAAGTGACATATTGAACTTTGTCATTCTTAATTCGCATATCATCGACTGCCACTGAACGTGGGATCTGCCATTTTTAATATTAAAATAATATTATCATTCTTAGGTTTATGATTGTTGTTATATATTTATTATTTCAATATACTGCCAACTTTCTCAATGCAACCAGGAGTAGTAGTACACTAAACGGTTACAAGTCTGTCGAGAGTGACGAACACAAAAAAAATGTTCAATGCTGGATGGTTGGCAACAATTTCAAAAATACAGTTCTTAGATCACGTGCAAGCATATCACAACATTTTATACTCAAATTTGAACAAATATCATTGCTTATTTTTCGAACAAACAATTTTACAGTTTAACAGTTCACCGCTGATGATGGTAGACTATTCCACTATGTTATTGATGATAGAAAAAATTTTTCTGCACGTAGTTGTTACTTTTAGGCAACTTATTATCTTGTTGTGGGTTTATGTCAGGAGGATTGTCTGACGGGTTCAAGGAGATGATATGTTTTATATTGCTCATGATACAAATAATACAACAGTTTGGGTTTGGAAATTATTCTGCGTTGGTCAAGACAAAGTACCTGTAAGAAAATGCATAGTCTGTAATAGATGCATATGTGGGACCGCTAAGCAGACCAGTTCACCTCTTTATGCACACATTTCATCTGAATGGTGATTGACTAAAACGATGATTAATGTGATCCTGTTTTAGGCCAAAGTGGCACGCCTCATATAAATAGGTACTTACTCTCATTACTTTTTCGTTCAGCACATTATGAACATTTCAATTTCGAATATAGCACCTATAGATAGCCTGCGTGCTTGGTTTCACAGATGGGCTTTACACGTATTGTCGCTGGTAATTTCAACAGTGTAGCTCTGCGTGATACAACACGTACCGTTTTATTTCTTATTCTAATATATTTATTACTAAGAAAAAGACAACAGCATAGCTCCAGTGGCAGAATATTGGACTGCCGCACGGAGGGCCCGGGTTTCAATTGCTCTTGATCGCGGTATTTCTTTATGGTTTTATTTTATCGCGTTATTAGCTGACAGCGCTTATGGTGATGTTATTCGCAATGGTGACGCTTCTCACGTAGGGACGGGCATTAAAGAGCTGCGCTGTACAGAAGCTCGAGTAAGAGCCTGAGCTAGAGAGTGTTAAGCTCAAGGTAGCCATTTTCTGAACATCAGTGACACTTCATGTTGTACGAGTGTGAGCAGTGGTATAATCATTACGACACTCACTGCACTGCCCGCCGCGGTGGTCTAGTGGCTAAGGTACTCGGCCGCTGACCCGCAGGGCGCGGGTTCGAATCCTGGCTGCGGCGGCTGCATTTCCGATGGAAGCGGAAATGTTGTAGGCCCGTGTGCTCAGATTTGGGTGCACGTTAAAGAACCCCAGGTGGTCTAAATTTCCGGAGCCCTCCACTACGGCGTCTCTCATAATCATATAGTGGTTTTGGGACGTTAAACCCCACATATCAATCAATCACTCACTGGAACACACTAACGGCATGATGATGTCATAGTGACGTCATGTGGCAATGTCACATCGTGATATCGTCGCTTGTCATAGGTGAAATGATCACGGAGGACGTGCAAAACGCCGGTGAAGATCAGCGCCTTCCATAGTCTCCGATCTTGGAAGCGCGGCAAAGCAATGCAGTTGCGACAAACTTTCAGTGGGAAATGGGGACGATCAGCACATTCAATAGAAAGAAAAAAATTTGTCTTTAGGTCACATCAATAGGTAAAACACGAAAGAGGAGCGCATCTTTTCAACAGCGTTCATAGCACATTCATAAATAAAAATTGTGTGCTTCGGGAGTGTAATAATTAGTATTGTACCGTGTGAAGTTTAAGATTTTGTATTCATCGTGTCCATAACAACATGAGCAAAATTACTTGGAATTCTGTAGTAATGAGGCAATAACGTGGCCAGTATTCACATTGGAGAAATAATGTGGGCAAATGAACATGGTAGTATCAGTTAATATTGTTTTTGCTTAATACCTTTATGAGCTACTACCTATGCTTAGCAACTGTTAGGGTTGTAGCAGCTAGTAAATGCTGTTAGTAACTACCAAGGTAGTGAATATTACCCCATCGCTGTTACTAACTGCACTAGGGCTGGGTTGTAACACATGTGACAAACAATTCGTACCTCAAAATTAGCAAGTACTACTACCCTTATAAAAAAGCGTAAGTCAATCTAAGTGACCCATTTCAATCACGACGATTTGTTTCAATAACTACAAATCATTAAACACAGTCTATTTAGTATAGTGAGGTGAATCTTGTGCAAATACAACAACAATTATATAAGTCTTAGACTCGACTCTCGTTATTAGAAGGTGCTCTCGTTTGAGGTGACAAATGCTATATTGCGCCGCAGAGTGCTTCACAACCGCCAAAGGCAGAAGGAAGAAAGGAAAATAGAGGGACAAGAAAGGCAAGCAGGTTAACCAGCCTATAGGCAGCCGGTTTGCTACCCTGCGCATGGGAGAGGGATGGGGGAGATGAAAGAGAGCAGAGAGGGAAGAGAGAAACAGCCCATTCGGCAACACACGCGCGCACACTCAGTCATAGTCCAGTCTTGTCTTTCGCGGTGTGTGACACTGCTGTTACGTCGCTTGTTCAAGTCGGGTCGCGTAGGAATTTCAACAGAGCTTTCGTCGCGTTCTGTTGCCAAGTTCTTCTCTCGGCGCACTTGACAGAATAGTGTCTACAGACATTTGGCTGTTGTCGATGCGCGCAAAAGCGACGCCAGTGACTGTCTCTGGATTTCATACAATGGACAGCCACGCAGGATGTGGTGTAGCGTCTCTTCGCAATGACAGGCATCGCAGAGAGCGTTGTCGGCCATTCCTATGACAAAGGAGTAAGATTTTGTAAATGCCACTCCTAGCCATAAGCGATGAAGAAGGGTGGCTTCTCTTCGGTTGAGTCCAGTGGGCATGCGGAGAGCCATCAAAGAGGACAGGTGGTGTTGACGATTCGTATCGATGCTTGGTGGGTACCATAGTGAAAACGTGATTTCACGCGCAAGTCGTCGAAGATTACTGGCAGTATCGGTCCTCGAAAGTGGTATGGCTTCTTCTCGTGTTCTTTCAAGGGCTGCCCGCGCGGCAGTATCGGCATGTTCGTTCCCTATGATCCCGCAGTGACTTGGCAGCCATTGAAGCATCACATGATGCCCTTTCTCGAGTAAAGTGTGGAGAAGGAATCGAATTTCGAAAACAAGCTGTTCGTACGGGCCGCGACGCACTGCTAAGAGCACAGATTGTAGGGCAGCCCTTGAGCTGAAAATCGACCATTGTTGCAGTGGTTGCCAATTGACCACACAAAGTGCAGCACGCAAAGCAGCTAGTTACGCTGCTGTAGATGCCGTGGAGGGGTCAGTCCTAAAGCTGATGGTAACACCTCTTGCTGAGATAACTACTGCCCCTGACGAACACTGGTGGTTCGTGGAACTATCGGTGTATACATGTATGCTGTCTGAATATTTCTCGTGCAAAAGAAGAAGAGACAGTTGTTTCTGCACGGGCGACGAAAGCTCAGATGTCCTCCGGATCCCTGGTACACTAAGATGCACTGTGGGTCGAATAAGACACCAAGGTGGTATGGACGGTTTAGATGCATGAGTGAAGCCCGAGGGAAGTTTATCGTTGTATTTCACAATCATGTTGGCGAACGATGCTTGGCGCCTCTCTGAAGGCAACAGTGCAAGGTGATGGCAGGGAGCACATGTGAAGTGTCTGATGTGCGTTCTTAGGACTTCTTAAACAATGTGAGTTTGTATCCAATAGTCACCAGCAGTTGCAATTGTTGCTTCTGTAGACGTACAACTGGGCAGACCGAGGCACACTCTCAGTGCTTGGGCTTGTACTGCCTATAAAACACGAGCATTGGTCGTGCAGGTATTGCAAAGCACGGGCAAGCGATATCTGAGGAAACCGAGAAACAGGGCCCTGTAGAGCTCCATCATTGCGTCTACTGACATCCCCCACGTCTTTCCTGCCAGGAACTTGAACAGTTGGGAAATAGCGGTCAGGCGCTTCTTCATATAGGTCACATGCGGACTCCAACAGAGGTCCCTATCAATAATGATGCCCAGAAACCCTTGGGTTTTGGCGTAAGAAATCGGTCGCCCGCAGATTGAGATGACATAAGGGGTCATTGCTTTGCGAGTGAAAGCCACCAGCGCGCATTTTTCTGGTGATATGCTGAGACCTTGTTTGAACAAGTACTTGACAATCATAGTTGCTGCTTTTTGAAGCCGGGAACATATCTGAGGACGTGTGACTGCCGATGTCCAGACACAGATGTCGTCTGCGTATATTGAGATTTTAATCGTGCTTGGCAAGTATTTAGCAAGGCCAATTAGTGCAAGATTGAATAGCGTCGGGCTAAGAACTCTGCCTTGAGGAACACCCCTGGAAGCATAGCGTCGCGTAGTCGGGCGATATTCTGTTAACACAAAGAATGATTTGCAGCCAGGTAACTCGAAATCCACCGAAAGGCTCGACCACCAAGGCCAACCACCACAATAGCACCCAAAATGGCTTCATGTAGTACAATATCATAAGCGCCTTTCACATCTAGAAACAAAGCTGCAAATAGTCGCTTACAGGATCTTTCGTGCTGAACGTACGAAACTAGATCAACGACATTGTCAATATAAGAGTGGTCGCGTCGGAAACAAGCCATTGAGTTCGGAGAAATCTTGTAGTATTCAAGATACCGCTCTAGGTGGCCCAGTATCATCCGTTCCATTATCTTCTCTACGCAGCTGACCAGTGCTATTGGGCGGTATGAGGTGAGTTCGAGTGGGGATTTGCCCTGCTTCACGATGGGTAACAAGCGGCTTACTTTCCAGTCATCAGGAACATTGCCATCCTGCCACGAGATGCTGTAGAGGCTCAACAGTTCTCTCCTTGCGCCTTCCCCAAGGTTGCACAAGGCTCGGTACGGAATACCATCTGGGCCCGGAGAAGTTGAACGCCTGCAGAGAGCTAGTGTCGCCTCGAGCTCCTCCAATGTAAAAAGAAGGTCCATGTGGTAGTCACGGGAACGGGGGACGTCACCTCTCACTGGAGAGTCTGGACGAGTGGCTTGGTTGGCGTTCTGCGCATAGAAATCTTCTGCAACATCGATGTCTTGCCTCCTTTGAAATAGCGCGAGCGCTTTGAATGGAAAGCGCTGTTCCGTAGGGTGACGCAGACCTTGCACAGTTTTCCAAAAGTGCGAGAGTGGCTTGCGAGGGTCTAGTGACTGGAAAAAAGTTGTCCATCGATCCGACGCTAATCTATCTATGCGACGTCGTATCTTCTTTTGCAACCTCCTGGCTGCCCTAAGATCGTGAATTGATTTTGTACGCCGATACCGACGCTCCGCCCGGCGTCGCAGTGCTCGGAGTCGCTCCAACTCTATATCAAAGTCGTTTTGTGTGGAAGATATCGTCACCGTGCGAGTGGCGTTTTGCATTGTGCTCTTAATTGTTTCCTCTAACCCAGATCGTAGGCCATCGTTACAAGCATCTTTCATGTCAGATTTGAAGTTGGTCCATTGGACTGCTCGAATGCTCGTCCGTGGACCATAACTAGACAAGCCTTTGATGTTAAGGTAGATTGGAATGTGATCACTTCCTCGTGTCTCAACATCTGGAAACCACTTGACGTATCTCGCGAGGGAGTTGTAGACAAAGGCAAGGTCGAGACAGCTGCCGTATGTCACCCCTCAAAGAAAAGTGGGGCTGCCGTCGTTCAGGAGAGTAAGGCCATAGTTGTAGGCGATGTTTGCTAACCTGCGTCCTCTTTCATTTGTCTGCGTACTTCCCCATGCGTGATTGTGCGCATTGAAATCACCTATGAGGACCCATGGTGCAGGACACACTCTCAAAATATCCGCTAATCTCCTGGAATCGAGATTATTCGACGGCGGTATATAAACGCCTATAAAAGCAAACAAGAGTTTGTTCTTTTTCACAGTGATGCAGACATACTGATTGTCATCGTGAGGTGCAATTGGTTGCACAACATACGTCAGTTCACAACGAACAAAGACGATGATTTTGCTGCACGCACCGTTCGTTGAAGACATGACAGCTTCGTAACCCGATAGTCTTATTGGTTTCAACAAATTGGGTTCACAGATGAGGTTGATTGGAAACACGTTGGCAAACACAAACTGACGAAAATCGCTCGAATGACTTCTATAAGGGAACGCAGCACCGAGATCACTTGACGATCAGTTTTAGGCAATCTTTCATGGTTGAAGACGGCTCTTGTGTGGCCACAACTTGCAGAGGTTCCTTGGCAGAAGAGCGCGTCGGGAGCGTGGGCCATTCCTCCAGAGAAGGGGGCTTTTCTGTTTCTTTCGTAGAAGTGGTGGGCCCTTTCGCGGCACTACTGGATGGAACTGCTAAAGAGTGGGAAGGAGCGTCTCTGGAATACGCCTTCTTTGAAGACTTTCGATGATGCCGACGTCGACGCCGACGCCGGGCTACTTCGGCTGCCTCCCTATGTGTCGAGTTGTCTCGGGCCATTTGTCTGAGACCACGCGCTCCTTTTGGATTCGAGGACAGTCTTTCGACGAGGCAGCATGAGGACCACTGCAGTTGGCGCACTTCAGAGTAGTCGCCTGACAGGCGTCTTCAGCATGAGGTTCAGCGCAGCGGCGACACAGCCGTGAGTTGGGGCGTGTGCCCTTGACGTGTCCTAGCCTGAAGCACCGATGACATTGAAGTGGCTTTTGAATGAATGGTCGAACCGGATGTCGAAAATGTCCAACTTTAGCATGGGACGGTATGCAATCTCCCTTGAAAAACACTTTTACGCAGCGCGTATTTCCAAGGTGCCGCACTTGCGTAATGACAGTTCCCTCGTTTGCAGGCTTGATGAGGGTAGACAAGTCAGCATTAGGAATGGCAGTGTCGATGTCATAAATTACACCGGCAATTGATTTGTCATCCATCGGGATAAAAGGGCACATTTTAATGCCACCTAGCTCAGTCATTTGCTGCAGCTGTCCTAGCGCACTCACATCGTGCACGTCTATTGCGAGAATGTTCTTCCTTGGGTTTACTCGTGCGTCCTTAATTTGATGTGGCACCGCACATTCGGGAGCAATCGAAAGGGCTTGCCTGTTCAGAAGCCGTAGGTTGCTTGATGGATCTTCGGGCATGAAGATGATGACGTGCGGCCAGCGCGCAGGCCTTGAATGTACAGTCGCTGTGCTTGCAGGAGCTGGTGCTGCTGTATTCGCCGTCCTTCTCTTCACCCTCTTACCCCGGACAGGTATAAAGCTGCCATCGGATGTGTCGTCTTCCGACATAGAATAGAGATCGGTGTCCTCAGTGTCACTGGGAGAGCCAGCTTGCTTCCTTGTGGTTGACGCGTGTGAGGACCTGTGACCAGGTGGGCCTCCGGCATGCTCCATGGCCATCACCGCAAGACGGGGAGGCGAGGCACCTCAAAAGATCGATGATTTCACTAAAATAAAAGAGAGCGCAGAAACAAGCGTTCTTCTACAGAGACACTTCTTCTTTATCCGCCAAAGGCAGAGGTCGTCATTTAAACTACGAGCATTCGAAGGTGCTCCAATGCCCGAAATCGTATTTCTAAGAGCAAAAAAGCAGTCGCCTAAATTGTACTGAAACGAAATGGAGGGGGAACCAGGTAGCCAGCTTTCACTGCGCTAAAAGGACGGAAGCGCCCCTGGTCGGCACTCGTAAACGTCATGATGCAGTACTTCATATTTCCAGAATGGCGGCATCCCATCACACCGAAGTTTACTGCGAAGGGAAAAGTCTGTGAAAGAAACGAAGCATGTGCGTACAGGCTCATGCATTGTTGGCGCGATCGGTGAAACGCCCGTATGTTGTCGTTCATGGAGACGTGTGTTCGGCTCACAGGTCATTCAAACGAACAAAAGTGTTTTTTGTTGGTGTTTCATATTCTGTTCAAGTGCACTCTATCGACGTCATATCCGCAACGAAAATAATGTCGGCGAAGTCTGGGCGAGACCAGCCTTCTCTTCTTGTTCCTCTTTAAACTCTTTCCCTTCAAAGAAGATTGGCATTGGCCTTCACCGGGTGTCAGCAAATGCAAAAAAAAAAACTGCGAGTTTTCTATTAGCGCGCCGTTTTACACTATAATAAAATTGGGTGCCTTTCTTTCTGTTATAAAATGCAATTATCTTTGAGTGATTCTGGTGATTTATTAACTTCAGATAAAATATCAGCAGGGTAACTATCACATGACGCTTTCTTGCAGTTTTTTGGGTAAATACAGTTCCACAAAATAAATCGACTAGTTAGTATTAGTACCAATATCTTCAGAGAAACCAGCGTATTTTATTTGTTTTAACATGCGATGGTAGCATGGTTGAGTTTCTTTTTGTTTCTGTTGCGAGTTCTGCATCACCATACGGGTTACTATAAAGAAGGTGTACTGGGTCTACTATGCTTTGTTAAAGTAGAAGCGTAGACTAACCACCGCAATCTAACACGTTTCTTCACTCTATGCTTCACCTTTACTTGAAAATTTTCATAGGAGCGCCGTCTCTTGGCAGATCAAGTCACTACATATTGCCAATAATATGCAGCAGTTCTCTACAAGCGCAGTGTCAATATCAGTCTAGCAGCGGCGCAGTGCTCAACTCAGACAAGTGAAGTGCCGTATTCGAGTCGAGAAGCGTTTCTGAATGCAGGGTTAGGATAACCTAATTTCGAGAATATTTAATACGGCGTTACTGGTGGGAATGAGAGTAGAAATCAGAAAGTAGTCATGCCGAGTGCACATCCTGGCGCTTCGTTGTGCGCCTGACTGAAATAAAAGAAGACCTTAGAGCCCATTTCATACCAACACTTTAATGCTCATTGCAGTGAAGTCCTCAAAACTAATGCTTTGAGTGAGTACTGTCAACCCATGAAGTCATTTGCGGTTTCACTTCTGTGTCTTATTGAGGATAATGGCAGGGGAGCCTCAATGAACGCACTCATCGCCATCATCATCATCAGCCTGACTACGCCCACATTCAGACAAAAGCCTGCGCCTTGTTCCGCAAGTCAAGTAGGTCCTGTGCTTGCTGCTGCCACTTTACACGCACTCAAACTAGGACTCAAAAAGAAAAAGAAACCACGTCTCCGTAGGTGACTGTATTGATGTTGGGACCATTACGCTAGGTCGTGGAGCGCACAACCCGTTTGATCCTTCTGCTTATCGTAGTAAACAGAAACTGCTGACTAATGCCCATTAGTTGTCTATGGCGGTCCCAGTGCTGGTTTCGGAAGGAAGAAATAACACACGCTGTAGCAAGCATACGCTGCAAGGCACGAAATGGCTCACCCATGTACCCTTTCCCACACACTGTAGGCCCATGTGCTCAGATTTGGGTGCGCGTTAAAGAATCACAGGTGATAAAAATTTCCCGAGCCCCTCACTACGGCGTCTCTCATAATCATACGGTGATTTTGGCACGTTTAACGCCGCATAATAATCAATCAATCAACAAATCAATGAATCATTGTATCACTCCGACAAACCGATATGATTTCATCAATTAACTCGGCTTGTTTTGGAGTAGTAGTAGCCATCATTAGTATGACTTGCTGGGAGACTTGGAGAGCCACGATGGTCTGCATATTGAAGAGTGGCTTCGATATACGCTTGCAACTGAAGTGTGCTAACCTATTCACTATCACTCCAGAATGCAGTTATCGCGATTACCCCTCAAATGCTTGTTCAAGACGAAAGCCAAAGAACTGCCTTTGAGTTTCTTTTGGCATGTCGCGGATGACTGTCGGTCAATTACATAAAGGGACACAAATATTCATGATGCGATTGACACCAATGCAACGTAAATTATTATCAATTTCACGGCGTATATGTTTTGACCTTCCAGTTTAAAATAACTGCAGCAGTAGTAACAATGAAATCACAGGATGTCTGCCAGGGATTCACCAAAGGCAAGGTAGACCAAACAGCAGCCAGCTTTTCAATGGACCATGCCGAAGAGAAATACCACATAAATGGTGCCCTTTGACTCTTGGGAGCGTGTAGCGAGGAGTCTATAAGCGTTTCTCACCACTGATCGATGATAGGTCAGCATATACAGATATTAGGCTTTCAAAAATGGTGGTGAACACCTATAATATAAGTTTAATTACTTTCCGCTGGAACCAGGAGGCGATTAAACATTTTATTTCATGAGTACAACGGGAATCAGACAATAATCAGTGATGTATCTTTTTATAAAGGCATATTGAGCGTACTCAGTTGCGCGACATGGCACACTGATATTGGTGACATATATCTAGGTATAATGTAAATCGAACAGATATCACAAACAATATTTGCAAATAAAATCACATACGCATAATTTATTACTTAAGTGTTGCAAGATTTCACAAAAAGGGAGGTTTGCCGAAAAGTGATTTCTGAAAATGTACTGGTGTTTTTTTTAGCGTGCTGCTTCGAATTAGACCGCGCATTGGGCTCTGTAGCTTCTTTATAAAGAGCGCAGACTTTGAACCTAACAGCAGTCTTCACGAACATAACGGCATTGCGTGCTGACCACATGATGGTAGGATACGACTGTCAGAAATAGGGAGGATGAGTGGGATTACATTTTCGCTATCTTTCGAGGAACGTGGTGCAAGCTGGTGCAAGGGCGATCATCCCGCCGATGTGCAGTGCACTCACCTCCTCTCGTAGCCTGTCAGCCAACCTTTCAATCTGTACAAAAGTTAACTGACACTGTCGACTTTTGCTTCCATAGTTGTTGACTTCCGGCCACTCGCCTTCTGCCAAAAAGAGTGAGTGGCTGGCCAAATGGGGATATCAACCACGAGATCTCACTCAAAGTGGGAGATCAGCCACGGACGCAGATACCCTCCTCTTGGGGAAGATCAAGTGGTCATGGCAAGGCTACACGGTGTTTTGCCTGCGATACGGCAAGCAATGACACCATGCGGCAGCCTCAGTCTCTTGAGATTCTTAAGATGCGTTGCCTGGAGACTTAAAGTACCGGAAGCATACAAACAGAATCATAATAGATATCCTAAGAACGGTGTTTTAATGCTCAAAGGGAATGGCAGCTTCCCAGAAAAGAGTAATTGTTTCACCGATCAACTGCAAGAGCTCTCACGAAAATTCCTAATTCACAAAAGTTCTCGAAAAAATAAGCCTAAGTAGAAAGTGACAGGCGTTAGATTGAATATCTGTTCTTAATTTTCAGCTGCAAGCTTTGATAGACAGGCGCCCAAGACAAGAGATAAGTCAGTCCGTTGGTTCGTCAGTCGCTCCGGCAATAAATAAATAAATAAATAAATAAATAAATAAATAAATACATTATTCAGTGTTTTTTGTAGTGTAATAGGAGACAAAGATACTGGTAACTTTGTAGAAGGTGGTACCAAGTTAAATGTGGATCACGCAAGGAAGGACGACGCACATGCGGGATCCATTGATATGCGGTGTCATTCGAATACTAACTCGTTTAACATAAAGCAAAGTGCGTTATGCGATGCCAATCATACTTATAGAACTTGAAAACACTAATGAAGTATGGTCACGCTCAGCTAATTTTCTCGTCTGAAGGTTCAGTAATAGAAAACATTTATGAAAAGATATATTCTACGTAAAAGAGAACTGTGCATTTTACGCTTAAGCGTCACTTAGAATGCTCTCGACGACTCAGTTTTTATGATAGAATTGTGTAAACGTTGTTATCTGTTCATAGCCATCAAAGAATTCCCAGCGTTAACAGTGCTCTCAGGAAGCCCAAAGTCTCTTTGTCACTTCTCATCTCATCATCGAACATTTTTTTTTACTGCTAGGGAGGACGCACAATCTTGCTGAGTGGATTATTGCACCCGGAAATCGAACTTGCGACATGCGGAGTAGCGTACTAGGAGGCAGTGCGCCAAAATACTGAGTTATCGCTGCAAGGAGGTATTTTGGATCCATTCATCTTACGCGTTCATTCATTTTACGTTCTTCTACTTCCTATATTCTGGGGTATATATCTAATTAGTTTCGGCGGATTAGTTTTAATTTTGTAAGACCACGTTGCTTAGGGTTTTCTTAGGTCAGAAAAAATGTTGGCTTCCTTAAAAGAACGAGACAAAAGGCAGATTGTGTATACCCTATTGTGTATACCAGGCCAAGTGAAGCGATCCCCTATAGTTAGAGGGTGGGCTGAGTAGGACCGTTTTTTTTTTTGTAATAACATTATATATGGGCGGCTCAATCACAGAAGATGAACACATGCATATGAAACAGGTTTTTGTTTATTCGTTGATCTGCAGGCTCAAGCAATGTACAGCTACGAAAGGCGTTGCTTTTTTGCCTTGTGCAAAAACACTCACCATTTCTCAACTTACATACGGACGTCCTGAAAGCAGCGACAACAGCTTGATCCAGTTTCTGAGCAAAATTTCTTCTTTTTTTTTCTCCGCTGACCAAGCTAGAAAAAGGCAAATCACTTCTTGCAATGTGCATGCTGCGTCTAGAGGGAAAGCATTAACAGTACGTTATGTTGGGCTAGTTGGTACATATTAGGATGAAATACGTGGCGCAAGGTTGACAAAGTGAAAAAAAGACGAGACAGGAAAAGCGCTCTTTCTGTCTCGTCTTTTTTCTCTCTTTGTCAACCTTTCGCCACGTATTTCAGCCTAAGAGGAAAGCACTACGTTGCTGTGGAATGGCAAGTGGGAAGATCGTAGCATCTTTGTTATTTCATGGAAAGAAAAAAAAAAGGAACTGCAGCAATCCATAAAAACGAGGTTCATTTCCCTTTTGCGGTGGCTGTAGCTTCTGTGCCCTGATAAATTATGCATGTAAAACACCTTCGCCTGAAGTCACACGCGCAAACGCTATCTGCTATACAATGCATTCAAATGAAGGCTGAACTGCAGTCGCTAAGAGAATGCAGTGTTTTCGAAAGGTTGTTAAGCTGTCTGGTTAATGGGCTATGTTTTTTCTTAACACAAAACATGTCGTAACATTGAGGGTTAGCACGTCAACCGAAAGCATGCCTTTCTACGTCACTTGTGTGCACATTGAACCTAAATCGAACAGGTGTCCAGAAAAGAGCACAGTTTATTAGTTACGTGTTTTTTACATTTCATATAGATTGCGTTTAATGGTGCAAAATCTGCACATAGGGGAAAAGAGAAGCATGTATATGATACTGTAGAGCTGTATAGATAAAAATACCAAGAAATTGTGTCTGCTTTATTCAGAATTGCGGGCTAGCAATTCTATTACCCATGTTTGGTGTAGTAGTGCAGCATGAAAAAACTGAAACACAAACTCACAAGAAGTGCCAAAAACTCTCATTAAACTTTCATAATGCTTTCATAAATTTTCTATCATATCACTTATATATTTTATGGTAACATTGTCATTATTGATTGTTGCTCTGGTCTCTAATTAAATGATGCTTACGATCTCAAATAGTTCAAAAAATTGATGGCAACACCCTAAGGATAGGTGTCACCAGGATCACCCCAAAGTAGACCTGAGCACTTTATTCGACATCATTCAGTACCTAATCTTTTTTCGTGATTGATATCAAACAGGTCCCACGATGTTTAGTGTGACGGATTGACTTTGTGAAAGCTCTTGGTATCCTAGAAACACGAATACTGGAGGGTTATCTGGTTTTAAACGTTTTTCAACATACACAAAATGGTGCGGTACATGCCTCCCAGACTTCGCAAATTATTCCGAAAAACGAAGCGCCTATATGAAATTGCAGTAGCAAAATACCATGAAATTTATTATTGCTAATATATCTGCCGCATGGCAGCCGAATGTGCAACACAAATGATAGAAAGAAAAACATACGGATGCACTTATTTAGGGGTGTGTCACACTTCACAATATTCATCTTGTCCGAGGTCCCCATGGTAGATGTCGTTGTGACTGTTCGGTGTATGATGCCGAGATGGTCGTCTGGGAAATGTAGGTTCGCTCGAAATCTAGCCTGTCTGTTGAATTATCTCATCCGCTATCAGCGCCAAATTAAACGGCAACAGAGGCAAGCATGACAAATAGTATAGTGCGCTCCATTCTGTTATCAGAGTCACCACTAACAGGTGTGTAGCGCTGCCCATGTTCATAGTGATGACAGGATGGCGCGTATACTATACCGCCGCTTGTGCTTCATTTGGTGGTGATAGTACCCCTCACACCTGCATGCAAAGTGTATGTCGCACTGCATTTCTTTTTGTTTTGTCCCGCCTCACTTTGGGTTACCAGGCTATCCTACTGCAGGAGAAGACAGCCACATGATGGCAAAAGTGATCGCAAAATATACTCTCTCTGGAAGAACCAGTTGTGTTACCAGATTATCTTTAGATGGGTGAGCCCAACGACGTGCTGTTTCAATTATGCAAACTACCCGTGAGCATTTTTTCATATATACTGAACACTTGCAGCGCTAAAGAACAAGAACAAAGAAAAATAGTTGGGCTAACTTGAAACTGAATTTAATGAAAAGCCTGGAGTCACAACCTTCTAAAAGACAGGGCGGAAAACAGGGAGTTCAGAACACCTCACTCTTGACTCTTCTCTCGTGCCTCTGTTTGCACAACCTGTTTTTCTTTAGAATGTATCCTTGACACCAGATCAGGACTCGGAGATTCAATACCATAAACCATGAGAATACAGGCATAGAGTTGTTTGCTTCACTGAAGAAGTTTGCTCTTCATGATCATCTATTGTGCATCGTCCAGAAGTTTGCTTCTGCTCACTCGTAATTATTTAAAATTTCTGTCAGCAACAAGCACAGCTTTGGGGTTATTAGGAACTATGTACACTTGAGAAGAGTTAAGTTTTATGTATCGTTTGGACAGCACAAACACATATTATTTTGATTAGAGCATTCACTCGATATAACTATGTGCAAGAAAAATTCGAGCAATGCAGACACCTGCCGCGGTGTTCCTGCTATTGTTGAAAGCATTACTGGATAATATTCTACTTAAAACAGTATATGGCTCATCCATTGCGTTACGCATGAGGTCTCCTCTTAATCTGAAAAGGCCACGTATAAGCCAACACCACCCCTTATAAGCTTGGAGTGTGAACTATTCGTTAGAACAACCGTCAGAGAAAGCATGACTGCCTGGGTGCCGGAAAACGTGCTAAACAATATTTTGCTTCAGCATTATCTTTAATGTTGATTGTTTATTGAATTATTAGCAAGCGTACAGAGTTTTGTATGATTGCAGCTGCATCGTGCTCACAATGCCAGTTTACTCAATATACACCGGGTAAAAAGAACTTCATGGTACTTTATGAAGTTAAAGGTACTTTATGAAGTCAATCCACACAGAAAATTTTCGATAGCGACAGAACTCCCACGACACCTAGAGACATTGATCCACCGACTTAGATTGGAAGTAGCATACACAAACAGCTTCCTGCACAAGATACATCGATCCAACTCACCGGAATGCCATTGTGGTCATGCAGAAGAAAATGTTCGCCATATTCTTTTGAAGTGCGTTAAATACGCGAATAAAAGAGAAAAATTAAAGAACAAACTAGCATGTTTGGACAGACGTCCCCTCACATTAAAGAAACTACTTGGACCATGGCCTCAGGTGCATCTCCAGAAAAAGGCAATAATCTTCCTGACAGACTTTTTTGTGGAGACCGGACTGGACAAGCATCTATGACTGACAGCCAGAGATGGGTATTATGTAAAATGTGGTCATGTATATACTCACATTAGATTAGTAAGGCGTCCGTGTAAGCAGTTTATGACTGTGTGAACTGCGCGAAGAAAACTGTGTATTGGCATGATATTTGAACTGGTTTCAGTGTGCTATTATGTTTCTTCTTTTCCGTATTTTTGGGTACCGTTCTGTATTATTATTTTATTTTTCGCTGCAGAACTTTGTGATGTGGAGTAGCCGAGGCAATAGGCACCTCAACCTCTCCACAGCAAAACAGTTAAAACAGAACAAAACAGAACAGGGTAAAAAGAAAACTGCGTAAAATGAATTCTGGCGTAAATTAGAAGAAAGCAACGCTCTGGATGTCAGCGCAATCGCCGCGGTGGTCCTTGGCTATTTTTGTTTGGCTGCTGACCCGAAGACTGCCAGAATGAATCCAGGCCATGGCAGTGGCATTTTGATGGGGAAAGCTTGCTCTAGGCTGGTTCAATTGTGAAGTGGTGCACCTTGAAATGCCCCATGTAGTGGAAGTATTCTTTAGATGCACAACTCCACACACAAACTGAGCATGCGCGGAAGCATAGAAATAGAAATAACAAACGGAATCACAAGTGAACACGAGCAGTGTTTCGCATCCCCACATGGTTCCCTTTAGTGGGAGATCTATCTATCTATCTATCTATCTATCTATCTATCTATCTATCTATCTATCTATCTATCTATCTATCTATCTATCTATCTATCTATCTATCTATCTATCTATCTATCTATCTATCTATCTATCTATCTATCTAGCTGCCTACGACTTTTAGCTCTCCCGGCCGTAATGGTATCAATACCAAAATTAGTATGGCATAACATGACTGTCTGAGAAGCATAATGAATTAGTCATAACATGAAAATTACAATATGTGTGTCATGAATGTCATGATTTACATTTCATGGTTTTGGTGCTCTAGCGGTGATTTTGTTCACGTGAGATTTTGCGAAACTGGTATGGTATAACATGACTGCAGAAGAAACACATCTTACAGACCCTAAAGGGGAAATCATGACCTGCTTGTCATCTAAGTCATGTTTACGAGCCATACGCTCATGGTGCGTTCACGGTCGTTTCGCTAGCTTCACGTTTATCAAAATTGGTATTAGGTGACTTGAATGGATGACGAATGTATATGACTGACGCAAATATGGCAATCACGAAATGTTTGTCATGTAAGAACATGACCACATGCTACACTCATAGCGCGCTCATGGCCGTTTTGTTAGCTCCACATATACCAACTTTGGTATCACGTGACGTGAATAGACGACGAAGGTAAATGACACGTCCAAACATGATAATCATGATATGTAAATTATGTATGGCAAAGTTTACGTCCTCCTCGTAACGTCGTGCTGATTTTAGAGTGACATAGGAACCTTCCTCGTTTGTGCATCGAACATCATTATTTTGCACTACACGTGGGATTTGTCAATTTTTTTCCTAATTTTTTGCTGCAGTCTATTTGAACATTTCTGTTGTGCGCATATTTGTGCATACTTAACCTGTATAATTTTGCGATTCTATTCACCTTGTGTATGTATTTTAAATATGCATAGTATATGAATTTCTGTGTATGTACCAGATTTTTTTTCATGTAACAGCCCGTCTTGTTTGAATTTTAGGGTCTAGATAGGGGTGTTACATTGTAAAGAAGTCGTGTCTTTTTGTGACTCTCCTAGCCAGGACAATCGTACATTTTTGTTACTTGAAAAAGGAACGAACACACAAGAAACTCTTATTTATGGAATCTCTAATAACCGTATAATGGTCTTCGCACGTAAAGTCCTAATAATTCTTATTACTGAGTGTAAATGTTCTTCAGTTGTTTCAAAACCTCGTTCCTTTAGCCGAGAAATACTGTCACATTGCTATTCGGTGTAAACGCAGAGCTAGCATTTACATAGTATATTCCAAGTCCTCCTTAGTGCAGACCAATATTTTTAGAAGGGTGGCAATATGACCCGGTCAGATAATAAAAATAATGCAAATTTCTGACACCTCAAGCTATTCTAGCAGACAAATTCGCTTATATAGTGCCGGAAGAATGCTTTAGTGACTTAAAAGTGGTTCATTAGAAGCCAAATATTCTAATACAAGGTTATATACTGCCAGTAGCACAGTACTGGTGGTGTTTTCTAGGAGATATTTGTGCACGTTATCAATGCCGTCCTTCAATGAGAGCAAAATGAGCCTTCAGATAGTCACTATACCTATCGTTTGTATACTGTTTTTTTTATGTACTGCGTCGTGCAGCTATATCGTTCAACTAGTGATTAAGTAACAACTAGATGCTTTGTATGGTATTTTTTTCACTGTTATGCTCAGTATCATTCAGTATCGCTCAAATCTGCAAGCTCAAATACTGAGCCCTGCTGATGACGTCATAATGTTCTGGAAACGGGCAGAAAAGAAGTGATCCAAGTAGCAAAATTTTGTCTTCTTTTATTGTTGTTTGAATTTTGTTGGTCATAATCACAGCTAATTCAACTTCAAGATTGACTCGCATGTTCTTTTAAGAATGCTGGTAACAACGAAAATATTTCAATTCTAACGAGAACACACTTAAATGTGCTTCTACGTGGATCGAAGGTCTTCCAATTTTGTAAAGAGAAAGCAACTGACTTCCCAGATACCAAAAATCGTGAATAAATTCAATTCGCTAAATTAATCAAGGCAATATTGGGAAAACTTTTCAGTAAGAGATCTCCATTAGCACTAAATTGGTGGTTGCAGCACGACGCAGGTAACTTTTTTTGCATTTCTGAGTATTGATTTCCGACTGACGGAAAATGCGTGATTGTTAGTACCCATGCTTGTAACTGTGGTTAGCGATGAACAACCATCTTGCCACCAGTACTTGTACTGACTACAAACTAGTAAAACATCTGCTCAGTTTATTTCTAGCGGAAATGCTCTCTCCTACTGTTTGATTTGCAAGCACAAAAGCGCACACTGCAAGTACCTGTCACGTGACCTTTTATCTCGGCTGTCCTGTAGTTAAAGGAGTAGGCTGATTTATGGGTTGGAACATCTCAAAGCTGTGGAAGTCTTACGATACGCCATAGTGGAGGACCCCGGATAATTTTTAGAAGCTGGTGCTCTGTGACATGCACTGGCATCTCAAAGGAAAAAACCTCTAGCAGTTATTGTTCGTCTAAATGCGATCACAACTGCCGGGATCAACCCCACCGCTTTTGGGTCATCAGCCTAACCTTGTTGGTACTCAGCCACTGCAATGTTTCAGGAGCAGGTCTACGCTCCGTCTCGAATGTTTAAGCCATTACTGTTGTTGTTGTGCGTTCTTTTCTCTCGACCTAAAAGAGCGGAGGCATTCGATAATGGCTGTTTTGCCCATTCGCATTTGAATGTAATTTGCATGCGTTGAAATTCTGCTCAGTTTTCAGTGGTGCTTGGGGAAGCAATCCAGCAGTTTTGTTTGTTGCTTTTCAGAAATAAGTCTGCATTTTGCTGCTTTTTGATGAGAGAATTGCGTGCCACCTGATCGAGTCTTTAGCCACTGTTCTGGTATACATGTATTTTTACTAATATCGAACAACAGAACGGAATGTAGCCTTGAACTTACGAGGAATTAAAGAACAGAGAGCGTGGTCGGGGGGCAACACTTCCTTGATAGCTTTGTTTCCGAAACTCTAGGTCTATCGATGCGCCCTCTTCACCGACTGCTTTCGTAAGAGCAGCAGCTTACATAAGAAATAATTGCACACCGTAACGCAAGCAAAATTCCACTGTTTACTGTATTTTACAGGTAATGCTAGAAAGGCTGCCCTGCTGATGCTTCGAGGCAAGAGAACGATACATGTAACGGGGATTTTTCGAAGATTCCCTGTACCTTGGTATGTATTTCTGCCTACATGCTTCTTGTGTCAATGTTGTCTGTGCAGTCACTATCACCATTGCGTCATAGCTGTATTGTAGCTAATGACATTGCAATTATTTTGTTGTGATTGGTTTGGTTGACGAAGTCTGTTTGGGACTGTTCAGATATTCTTTTCAGCTGACACCTCATCTTTGTTTCGTATTGCTGAGAATATATTGGCATCACACAAATACGTCAAAGAGATTGTTACATTAAAGAATTCGGCATTACTAAAGTGAAATGCCTTATAATGCCGCAACAACAATGGTATCTGCGTTCTATAGTTCTTCGACAATTGAGAGTGTAATTGTGCTAAACATTACTTGCAGTCAAGTTTGTTCATATTCATTTCGTGATGTGGTCTCCAAGGACAAATATGATGAAGAGATAAGCAGAAATTGGTCCTGAGTTTCATTCTTTCTTCTTGGATTGCACACCGCTTCAAAAATATTTATGATTACAAAATTCATTGTCCAGTGATTTAATCAAGTGTTTTATACATAAATCAGGCAACAGTTGTGGCTTCCTATAAAGCTCCGGCATTGATCTAGAAAGCTGTACAACATTACAGTAAAACTCAATGAAGGCATCGCAGGTCTTCCAGTGACTATTAAAATTTAGTCCCATAAAAACGTATCAGGCATTGTTTCAGAATAGTATTGACATGAATATATCTCATTATGTGATAGTCTATAAATGATATCGAAAAGTGGCTCAGATATGGATATACATATAAAACTGGCACGTCTCTTAAAATACTCAAACGAGCAGGACATTGCAGCCACGCTAAAAAAGGATTGCAAAGAAAGGGCATGTGCTACATGCGAAATACTTAGGTGATTAAACTAACGTGAACTGTTGCGTAAGCATTGGCATCAACATGAACGAAAAAATAAAAAGGCACAGGATTGCAGGTGACAACATCTAGACGTCATAGATGAGGTCATGAGCCCGTCAAAGGTCACCTAACTCCTCGGCATCATGTGAATTTAGCGTGATAAACACAACGCCAAATTAAACCATTGCACAGTGGAAAGTTGTCTAATACCGAGAGCGTTGCAACAGCACGTGAGCTGTTTAAAGATTTAGAAGAGAAGAGTTTCCATACAGTCGAAATATAGAAGATTGTTGCCGCCTTCGAGTCGCCAGAGGCAAATATATGAGCGGCTGGGTGCCCTTTCACATCTTTTGAGCTCTGGGCTGTTTCTGCGGCATGACACTAAAAAAAAAACATTAGCCGGGCTTATTGAGAAGTGCTCGGAAATTGTCGCTAAACACACTCTTCTGTTTCGTTAGTGAGAGAAAAATGAGATAAGGTGCTTTTTCTCTCTAGTTGTCGTGATTTCTCTTCCCATTTACCTTCATCACTCGAGACAAAATAGCACAGTAAGAGGGATTCTGCATCGAATTTTGCTCGTATCGGGCACTTAGTGATCTACTACTGGCAAATGTAGTAGTGCTTGTTCCGAACCTGCAAGTCAGAGGCGTCGGCAAGTTTTTCAGCTACTTCAACGACATTTTACTAAACTCCGAGTACAGTGACATCGACCCTATAAAGTCAACAGGAGCGTCTCTAGACGCTTTCCCATTTTTTTCGAAACTCGCCCTATTGATAGAAATCGCAAACCAAAAGAAACTTCAATTTTAACGCGTTAAATGAACTTATCATTTATTACAGGCCAGGAAGGTTGTAACTTGAAGCAAAGTACCTTATTGCTCTGATGTCAGGCAAATCAAAATTATCGAGCCATCTATTCACACTGTGACACAAAGAATGTCCTCACCAGTCGTGCCACCACAAAGCAGAGTTCAGCTGCAACGAGCCCTCTACATGACTGAGGAATGCTGGTTAATTTCAGTATTTGCTTGATTTTTTGTATGCAAGCTGTTCTGCAAGCTTTACCATAAAACGCCAAAACAAACAACACGCATCAAGCATTCTAGAAAGACTGTTATATCATAAACGAACTGCATTTCATGAAGAATAACAGTTAGCCAGGAATCTGGTGTGAAAGCGCCTTTTAGCGTTCCGGTGAGCAAGAAAGACATTGTTCGCGCTTCAACTATCAAGAACACAATACACTTTTACGCACAAAAACATGGAAGGCATTTAGTAGAATGCCTAGTCAACATCGGAAGGTCAATCATAAAATGACTGTTATCTATCGTTTCTTCCCTTCCATTTGTATGAGGGCGTATATTGGATATAACGGTCATTGTTGAAACCAGTGGCTGAACAGCGAAAAAGTATTTGTCTCTAAAAGTTGCGCCACCTCATTTTTGTTTAAATGCAAAGCCAAACGAAGAAACATCAGCGCATACAGTCATATGATAACCGAAACCCTCTCTGTGAATGAAAGAAGTAACACACGTGTGAGCATTCCATTCTCACTCTCAAGTAAACAATGTTTTATTGTTTGCCATTTGAATATTGTTAAACTTATTGAACTAGTATAGGTGATAGCTTCTGTACCTAGTGTTCCTTTTTCCACGACAAAGGCTGGATAGTTCGCGTGATACTTGATATGTTAACTAATTTTCTATTTTTATTGCGTCTCTGCAATGAAATTCTTTGTTCTGACCGCTTAACGTGTATATATCTTCACTTTTGGATTTTTCTGTCCCTAATTTGGTATGATATAGTTTCTTGATATTTCACAGCTAATTGATTGTTTTCATTGCAGTGCCCACCAAAAAATGAGCGTCTTTCGACATAAGCTTTACGCTGCATTAATTGTACACAAGAATAATATATTGTGAGAAAGATATAATACAGCGCACAGACTCTCGCGACCTTTTCAACTCGTAGACAAAAGGAAATGAATGCATCAGTAAGAAGCTACTCAGACCCATAAATACATAGACCGAAGGACGAAGGAATAGCTCTCACACTTCACCTCTTCGATGGAGGTAGACAACGAAGTTTTGTTAGAACAAAGCTTTTGGCGCACATAGACTTCATGTCGTTAGTGAAGAAAGATAACAATTCTATCAACCCGTTCGTACTAGGTATTAACGTTATGAAGCCAAAGCATAACAGAGTAAAGATTTAGCTAGGAAGTGTGTATGATCAAAAGAAGCATCTGATCATATATTTGGAAATTTGAATATGAACCAATAATCTGTTCTACTCTCTTTGCTTTGAATACAATCTCCAGCCATGTTTTTTACTGCTTATTGCGAAAAAATTGTAGTATGAAGTATTCAATTGTCACCGCTGTGGGAATGGTTTTGAGGTGACACGGGTATTGTCGAAATATATAAATTTATGTTCTGATCAGCTGTGTGCTCCTGAAGACATTGTTCAAATAGTATAGGCGGAAACGGATGAATCCTACAATATCATCGTGGTGCCAGCGTAATCTAATCCGGTTTTGAAAGAAACAGCAGGTACTCTGTCCTACCCTGCAATATGAATTAACAATAGGCCAACGTTGTTTTCCCGACTTCCCCTGTGTGTAAGTAAACTACTAAGACGTGAACTTTCTGGCTGGCCTCTGTAAGGGGGTATATATTTTACAGCTCTCATTGGGAAAGCTCATAGCATGCTGGTACTGTGATATCCATTAATTGGTATGTGTACGCGTACCACATCATTGATGCCGCACTGACGTCTTCAAGCAGAGCAGTATATTTGTTACGCGAAAATTCATTGTGCAAGTTCTCGTGTAGGTTCGTGTAAAGCAAAAAACACCGATGACACAACCATCATTGAGAAATCAGCCGATGAGACAACTTGCTTCCACCAAATGCATAACACTCAATATATTTTAGAAACCACTAAAAAATGAACAACAGAAAAAGAACACAGCATGCAAAACTAGAACGAGGTTCACAGAAATAACGAATGGCTAAAGACGCGAACAGTGCGTGGAAAGAAATGTTCAGTGGAAAATAACCCTTATCACAGCATAGCGGGACGCGATGCTTGCATCTGAGACTCTGCTGTTAAGACATGGACGCACTCACGCAAATGGTGACAGCGGTGACGCGGGGCTTGCAACTAATGCGACGAAGTAACGGTGAAGACGCACTCGTGCAGCAGGGGAAGACTGGCGAATAGGTTGAGGCGCTCACGTTGTTGACTGGCACGGAAGGAAGCGCCCGGCTGGTCAAAGTCAGTGACCTTTCGGCGTTCAGCAGGCGCGGCTCGCACGCGACGGCGGAGACATTTCTTGGCCAACGACAGAAGACCAGAACAAGCCTGCCCTCGTCAGGCGACGAGAAGCTCTGTGTCCAGGTGGAAGCCCATTGAGACCTTGATGCAGGGGCTCTGCTTTTCCACTCTGTCTCGACTGCCACCTGCCACCTTCTCTGCCACCTTCTCTGCCACCTTCTTCACGCTGCCACCTTCTTCACTCGGTCTCGACTGAGCCATGTCTACCTGGCTTCGCTGTTATTTTCCTGTGGCACTCCCAAGTCTCCGTGGAGGCACCTTGTATTGTCTTGTCATATCGCCCAGGAGAACTTGGCTGATACCCACAAGGGGGATTGGCCACACTGTACCTTGTAATAGGTGTTTTTGACAACGCTTGCTAAAAAAGAGATAAATTAGATAAGAACAATAATAATGTTCCTTTGAAAAAGAAACGTGAAAAGGTGCAGAAGAACTCGAATAACCAGATAACATAAAACAAATTATTAAGAATGAGGAACGGGGACAAAGAATTGGATATGTCTGGCAGAACCACTAGTAGCGTATCCTTCCGGTTGCCTGAATAATTTTATGTAGCGCTGACAGAATAGCACTGCGGCTCGCACCCAACTGACTGCCTCCAAACGATAATAGGGTGGATGTATTGACTGGCAATCTGAAGATACCAATCGGTCTCTCAAGAATTATTCGGCGCAGTGAGGCAAAGCAGCGGCATGTGAGAAGAAAGTGATCTATTGTTTCCGGTTTATTGCAAGCTGTACATAAGTTAGGTAATGAAAATTCTGATTTATGGAGAAAAAAATTTAACCGAGAAACTGGCTTCTTCTTCGTTCTTCTTCTTCTTCTTCTTCTTCTTCTTCTTCTTCTTCTTCTTCTTCTTCTTCTTCTTCTTCTTCTTCTTCTTCTTCTTCTTCTTCTTCTTCTTCTTCTTCTTCTTCTTCTTCTTCTTCTTCTTCTTTCCTTCTTTTTCTTCTTCTTCTTCTTTTCTTCTTCTTTTTCTTCTTCTTTTTCTTCTTCTTTTTCTCTTCTTTTTCTCTCTTTTTCTTCTTTTTAAATCTTTTTCTTGTTCTTTTTCTTCTTTCTCTTCTTTTTTTTCATCTCATGGCTCTTACTAAATACAGGGGATTGGCCGAGTCTTCTGTGAAGTTTTTTCAATGTTCGCCGCCACACGTGCTGCAACCAAGCGTCATCTTCATCGTCCTCTTGGTTCAAGCTGATGGCGTGGCGCACTTTTAAAACACGCACAATCACATCACAATACTATAACAAAACCTGTTGCAACAGTGGTTGGAACGTGATTTGTTTGCACATACCTGTTAATTTCTTCACTGGGAACTATTGAGCAAACCACCGGTGGTTTCGAGTGTACTGCAGTCTACATTATTATACTGCCGTAGGGACAGTTATCTACCCATATACAATGTACCGGATGTACCAAACGATAACCGTATATTCCTATGTACATGGCAGCCTAGAATACAGGTTTTGTAAAGGCGAGGAAAAGGTATAGTGAAGACTGTATTATTTTTTGACCGAAAGTTACTGACCGTATAACCGCTTCAGGCAACGCTAGACTGAGCACTGAGCACATGCATTGTAACAGATCCTAGCGAGCTGAAATTTTTACTCTTCATGACGTCCACCCTTGAGTAAGATACTCGAGAAGCTTTATTGAAAAAATAGTTGCTTTTAATTGACAATTGCACAAGCATGAACGCTCAACCTTAAGCAACATTGGTGGTCACTACGGATGGGGTCGGCCGTGTCAAGAGTGGACAAACAGACAATGTACAGACAGACAGACAGACATACAGACAGACAGACAGACAGACAGACAGACCAAAATTTTTACATCGAAGGTCCCAAAGAAAGACTATCGTCATTAAAAGTGTCCATAGTTGTTAAGCATACAAGAAAATCGGTGGCAGTATTTCACTGCAAACAAAAGCCGAAGACATGCAGCA
Organism: Rhipicephalus microplus; assembly: GCF_013339725.1. Classification (NCBI taxonomy): domain Eukaryota; kingdom Metazoa; phylum Arthropoda; class Arachnida; order Ixodida; family Ixodidae; genus Rhipicephalus; species Rhipicephalus microplus. Next base: position 234,389,712 of record NC_051167.1, on the reverse strand, counting down.
CCACACGGATAGTCACGGCTGAGCTGTGCTGGCGCGCCAGTTGGAACTGTGGTGGCGAAAAAGATTGAAGGGAGGAAGCTTTAGGGACGCGGATGGGTGAGAAGCGCTGAAAAATATGCTTACTTCCTGCAGCTGACCTTCATGCAAATCTCTGTCATGTCGGGAGTGTAACGATGTGAAAGGCACAGTACGTAAAAAAAAAAGAAAAAGGGGGCCTAATGCTGGAAGAAGCCTTGGCCCGAGAACGTTAAACAGGACGAGAGAAGCATGGTTTGTAGGAGATAACGCACGCACGCGTGCATGTAGTTTGGTGTCAAGCGTGGACGCTCCGCTTTGGGTTTACCGCCAGCGCACCCGCCGTTGTCATCAGTTCTGTGCGCAAAAATGTCAGCGCAGCGCGATTTGTCACGCAGCCTTACTGGCCGGTCATGCCTTGCAGACAACTGTGCTAGTAAGCAAGTTTCTCTCTTTTCTACTCACTTGCGAACGTGCTAACCCCCTTTGCGTCAGATGTGGAAATTCAATAGCGAACTTTTTATAGTACAGCAACGTTGAGTTTCCTGCCGAGAGGTGGCGGCGAAAACATTACTTGATAGGGACCAATCCGAAGCAAGGGATATAACTGGGCTAATTGGTGTGAATCCATTGTTTGAGGCAGCGCAAACTACAGAAATAGAAGTAAATAGTTACAAAGCTTGGGCGTTGTGTTTTCATCTATCCCTGTAATTTGCGCTGCTTCAAAGAGTATGAAACCAATCCGAAGTGGCATCTTTATTAAAAGAAGAAGCTGCTGCAAGGTCGGAAAGCTGCAGCTTTACATTCAGCACACGCTGACTTCAGAGAACTTAAAAACCATTAAAATGAATGTTCACGCTTTTTCATTATATTTTAATTAAACGTTATCGATTGCAGCCTCATCGAATGAAGAATGAATGCAAATCACCTCATTTAGCAGAACTAATGGTACAGGCAAACATTCCGTTGGGTAGCACGAAGAGCGTACACACTAAACGAAAATGACCTAAAATAACCTCAAAAACTGGGTAAACCATTTGTCCTCTAGCGCACTACCTTTCCTGGGTTTTTTTTACCACCTACTACCGAGGTAAAAATTTACTCTCGTGCTAACTGAGTTTTTGAACGTAGGGAGAGTAGTAAATATTTACCCCAGTGAGGTTTTCAGCGAGTATAGAGGGAGTAAATTTTTACTACCTTCACAAGGTTTTTGAGGCTATTACTGGGAGTTATTTCTGGTGGTAAAAAAAAATAAAAATTGACGGGTGCATTCGCCCAGAGACGACAAATTTATTGAATAGCAGAACTGATTGAATTTATTGAACGGCAGAATTGGTGACACATAGATGCACATACAGACAAACACGCACACACAACAAATGCAGAATAATACACCACTAGAACAGACTGCACGTGTTGCTCAACTACACTTTGACAGTCCGGTATATATATAGGCACGACTTTTTGACCGGCCCTGTAGGACCAGTAAGAGAGCTCTTTTTCTGCATCGATAAACAAGAACAGTTGAAGGTGCAAGCGTAAACTTAAGGTGGGCTGCAGGACACTAAATGTCACACCGACCTTTTATTGTAAATCTACCCAATCTCACCTTTTTGAGTATCCAATAATTACTTGGCACACCGGGCTCATGGCCCCACGCGTGTTAGCACTGCTGATGCACAAGTCCATAAAATATACCTAAGTACGCACAAACTATGGTAGCTCAATGATTTTCATTGAGCGACGGTGCACAAACACAGTAGCAGCACGTATTCATCACAACGGGCGTAGAGGAGCGGTGCACGCCTGCACACAAGCTTCTTACCGACGGCGCACTGGGCCTTTTGAGGAGCACGGCTATCCGATGAAACACAGCTGGCGATCACAGAACACATATCCTGTGTGAATTTCGTCGTCGTTCCAGACACAAATGAACACGTGGCCACTATCTTACGGGGACGGGGTGGTGTAAATACCACCGTCCGGGTTTTCTTCGTGCTCACCGGCAGCCGTTTGTTGGTCCCGTCTGCCTCGTATAGGCTTTGCGCTACATGTTTGAGAGCAGTTGGTGCATGAGGTGGGCAATTCGGGCAGCACTTCACTCATGCAGACATCGCCTACTGTGGAACAGAACATATGCGATGCTTCTTTCACCTGCCCCGGCGACACACTCCCACTGGTCACTGGCGGCCGCGGCTCGGTGCCGACGACAGAGTGAAGCATTTTGCTTATTGCTTCTCCAGTAGGCAAGCACGGACGATGACACCAGATTGATTTTGTTACCACTGGCAGATATTCGCGATTCGGCTCGGAAGCGAGATATCCGCGACGTGCAGGTTCGGAGGCGTTCGGAAGCGCACGGTCGTTTGACGATGTAGGAAACACGTGAGATCCATCAGCCCAACCAGACACACAGATACCCAGCTTCTTGCACCGTCTGTCTCCAAGGCCAACGCCGAGCAAAAGCCAACAATTTGCGAAAATATGCAGGACAAGTTTCCTGAGCAGGTTTTCTTTCTTTCTTTTTTCTTCTTTTGAGACCCCCCCCCCGTCTTTTTTTCTTTTTCGTTCACAGAATGCTGTTCACGCTTGTTGTGCTTATGCTGCCCCCAGTTCCAGTGAAATTGCGTTGACTCGATGTCAGTCCCGAGGCACGGCGATGCCAAAAAAAAAAAAAAAACTGTGGTCCTCGCGTACCTTCAGGAGAGCGTCACAATGGGGCAAAAACCACCGAAGCAGCTGCACCTTGCAGTCACGTGGTAATAAACTCTGAAACGCCGGTTAAAAATCACGTGACTGAAAACTCCCTAAGTGGTAAAACTGGATTTTGACATCCTTTTACTACTTGCCTGAGAGGTGGTGGTAAAACTATGTCATGTACCATCTTTTACTCCTACACGAGGTAGTAATTTTAAACGCAAGAGAGTTTTCAGAGGTCATGAGCCGCAAAAACCCCTAACTCGGATAGTTTTTGCTTACAGTGTAAGTAAATGTTTAACAAAACTTCTCAAGTGAATGATTTAGATCATGTTTAGAAAAAAATCTTTAACAATTTCGTGTACATCGTACTCAACTATACGAGATCACTGAGCCGTCCCGCTAAAAGAATGCTTACATGACCAGGGAAACTTGCTAAAACCATAGAGCTTACTTACTAAAGCGCGTATCCGGTAACCTAACTCAATCCACTGATTTCGCAAAGTACTGCAACACTGAATAAATTTTTAAACCAGCATGAATTATTTCCTTCGCTTGCCTGAGGCAAGCGCAGAAAGGGGTGTTGTACGCGTTCATCACTAATATTACGCATTTTGTGTGAAAGCACAATTATCTATGCAAAATCATTGCATTTGGTCCCAAAAGTGCGAAGTACATGTTTCAACACTGGTGTCGTTCTGAGCGACCGGTGCCAATGAAAATGGGTTTCGAACGCAATGCTGAAACGCAATGCTGGTAATGCTGGTAATGCTGGTAATGCTGGAACGCAATGCTGGTAATGCTGAAAACAAGCTTTACATTTCCCCAAAGATCGGAGCCGCCAGTGGTAAGTGGGGTATATGCTTATCTTGCCGTTTTAACGTTGACGCACGAGCGCCTTCGTGGTTCACTGGATTACGCCACGCGCTCAGGTGTGAGAGGTCGAAAGTTCAATTCTGCTCACCGTAAAGTCTATTTCTAGAATTGTTTTTTGCGTGTCTATATTTATAGATAAGTATACATATAAGGTGAAGGATGGTGGTTACAAAGCCGACGCCGGTGGCGAAAACCAGCTGAGAGTGTCCCTATAATTGCTATCGCAACAAAAAGTTTTCCACATTTGCCCTAATGGCAATAGGCGGTGCTTAATGATGCGCTTGCATTGCAATGCAAATGTATTGCTTATAAAGAGGGTGATTACTGCCACCTTAGCTTAGCAGTAAACCATCAAACCCGTTATTCTGAGGTCGAAGGTTCAGTTACTGCCAACTGCAAGCTATATTTTCGTACACCTTTTTTTCTGCACATTTACATTGAAATTGCTGCTAATGACACCACCTATACTTTTTATGGCATCATTGTCACAATGTGCATAACGCAACAGCTACATTCAATTATTTTTTTTGTACAGGAAAGTACTCTTTTTCGTGGATATTAGTGGCTGTAATGAGCTATATTTGTATGACGTAAATGTTTAGTATATGCTTCATTCGAAAAAATGTTTTCTTGACTTCAAATAAATGCCCACTGATTCAATGAACAAAGCAACTCGGTCAGACTTATTTTGTGCTTTGGAGGAGTTAGTACACTTAGAGCAGCCTATAAATTTTATATTCACGGTAATCTAATGACATCGCTGCACGAAAGCGAATTTAGATGCACAAGCGTGCATTCAAAGCAACGTCCTTCTCTTGCCCTGTCTTTTATACAATATTGCACGTCTCCGAAACACCATCTGACTTTATGAATTATGCACGTTTTACGCAAAAAGAAAGTATAGTAGCCAAGGGTATACTGTGAGATATACCCAATAAGCTGTTCATTTGTTCTCGGCGTGTATGTTGTTCAAAACTTTTTGTGCAGGAAAATGTAGTCTGGCAGAGACCGAAATATATCCGCACTTATGCTGCAACGTAATCATAGACTGTAGCCTGAACGTTGGCTGGAAAAGACACACATAGTGTGCCAAATGCTCTTTCATACTGGGGGACTTGATTAATCGGTTTACATGCCGAGAAATAGCGTTCAGAAAGCACGAAATGATAACAAGCGGACGGCTCATCACGTGCCCGATGTTTATCGCATGCCTCAAGGCAGTACGGTAGGCCGGCACATCTCATTTATTGATCGCTTCTTGTCCTATTATCTAACTGCAAATCAATGCTGAGAAATGACCGATGTTACCGAAAAGAGAGACACGCTTCAGATTTGTGACCGAGCACTTACATCAATATATCATGGCGCTTTTCTCTATCATAGAAATTGATATAACGTGAAATAGAGTTGTGGCCTCACTGATGTAGTTGATTTTTCTTGGTAAATTGATATATGAGAACTTGCATATTCTCTATATGTATCTGGCTATTGCAGTACCGGGTGACGTCGAAGAATTCTGGGACATTTCCACAACGACGATAAACATCACGTCCATGATATGATTTAACCCTTGTGGTCACTGAAGTAATCAACACACGCCTGAGCAGACTATATTGTGAATCTCACATGAAGATGGCTTCAACAAACACATAATAAACCTTCACAATTCATATTCACTAATTTATAGCGTCGTCGTTTCACGAAAGGAACGCCGAGGTGTATACGTCTGTGCGTATACGTCTGTGCTCATACACAAACTACATACTGTCAAAGGAACGCGTGAAGCAGAGTTCAAAGCTTAAGCCGTGAACGCGGGAAGGTGTTCCGCTACTCACTGGCGTGTGTTAGGAGGTCACGCTTCATTGAAGCTCTCTCTGTGTTACACTAACTCGTTGTACATCATGCCAGCCTTTCCTCGCTGTAAATTTCTGCAGTTGTACTTGTCGGCGCTATCCAACTCGAAGCAGTAGGTTGCGAAGACCGACCGCTGGTGCAACTGGAAGTTTACCTATTCGGTTCACGAGGTGTCACATGACAAAAAGACGCGAAAGGCAAAGCACATACAGAGTCGTCACCGAACCCCAACCATTGCGTACTGTGCATAGCACGAACCTTAAAGTCTATTACAATGTTGCACCGAAAGCCATCATTGACTTAATTTACCCAGAGTTTTCGGTCAGTGCTGTTGGTGTCATGGTTCAGTAATTCAACTCTTCATTCCCCGACGACGACAACACTCCCACCGAAAATGAAGACACCCATCAATGGGAGAAGTTGGTTGGCACTCTCGACGCGCTAAATCTCGCAAGAAAAGATTCACGTGAAGGCACAGGTAGCACATGCTCTTCATTGGATGAAAACATGACAAGGAGAAGGTTGGAAAGTTATAAGGTGCCTTTGTGAAGTCATTAACATTCTTTGGTAACGCAATGAGTATAGCACTCAGTTCCAGTGTAGTGCCATCGGGTCACGCCGACGGACGCTGGTCGCGCCAGTCGCACCTGGCGTCAGACTACAGAGTGCTCGCGTTTTGCTAACGTAGCGTCGCGGTGCCCAGCGTGCTCGTGCGTCAACGCTACATTGGAGCATATAGGACTCTTCATAATGCGTTCGCGGCTGTTTTGCTAGCTTCACATATACCGAATTTGGTGTTATGTGATGTCAATGAATGACAAAAGTATATGACTGGTGCAAACATGAGAATACTGACACGCGTGTCATGAAAGAACATGACAACATACCACACTCATAGCGTGCTGGTGGCTGTTCCGCTACCTTCACGTATACTAAATTAGGTATCACGTGACGTGATTAGATGACAAAAGTAAATGACTCATCGAAACATAATAATCATGACACGGAAGTCATTCACGACATCATTTACCTCCACCTCATAACGTTGGGCTGATTTTAAAGCGATATATCAACATTTCTCATTCGCGCTTCGCATATCATCGATTCTCACTGTACGTGAGATGTGCCAATTTTTTTTTTCTTGTAATGCCGTGCAGTGAAATAGAGTATCAGAAACGCAGGCCTTCCTCGTGTACTAACATAACGCATAAAAGATTGGCCCGTGTATGCATAAACGGCGTTATAACTAATACTTAGAGCCGAGTTGTCTTGAAAGCCACTCCATATTCCTTAGTAGGCTGGTCGATAGGTCTGCTCTAGTAACCCAAGCGAAGCGACAGTATCAACCGCTACACCAGTCCTGTCAATGTTTTAGCTACTGACCATCTTGTAACTCTGCCAGAATCTGCAAAAAAGCAAACAAACAAATAAGAAAACAGGGTCTCGAATAAAAGCTAGCACAGATTGACGATGTCTTCTGGTGGCGCCCCATTACCTACCGGGTTCGAAGAGTGCTCGTGTGCGCCGGGGTGCACCCTGAGAATTTCTGCACGGTTCGAGAAAGCCCATGCACTGAAGGTCAACGCAAAGAGAGGGGAGTCCCGGAAAGTTTTATGACCACCGACAATGCGGTAACACAGCTCCTGATTATACGCATCCGGTGACTTCTGTGCTTGGCGCATTGCGCGAACACACATCAAGCAATGCTTCATTCGCTAACAGATTCACGTCCTAGTTTAGGTGCCGAACATAAGTGGTATTTACGAATTATTTGTTTTCAGAATCTATGTATTTCTCGTTATGACGGGAGGGAAGGACGGATCATAAAGGTACGCTGCTCTGCGAACCTGTGGACTGTGCGGAGAGCATTTTGACATCCTGGAATTGATGCAAAGTAACAACAAGTGACGTGAGAACCAAGGGCTGTCTGAAGAATCCCGTCCGAAATTTTATAGGATTCAGAAACCACATTTCGTAGTACTAATTAGGCATTTCAGTCAGCAGTCTCCGAAAAATTGGATATACAGTTACTTCGTATTTGTTGGTACCACGCAGAAAATTCTTGACGCTGTTTTCAAGAATCGTGATCAGATGTGCGCATTATCAGCGTTTTGCGATTATCGTTCAGAAACAGCATGCAATCTCACGGGAATTCAGAAGTACTCAGTTTCACAAATAAGTGACTTGACATTTCTTATAGTATACATCACGCTTGACTAATATCTGTACGAATAATGTATGCTCACTAAAGTAGAGATGCGAAAGTTTGCCTACAACTAGGGAGCCATACACTCCGAAATCAGCTTACAAGAGAAAGCCCTTACCGCGTTGGCCTAGTGGCTAAGGTACTCGCCTGCTGACGCGCACGTCACGGGATCGATTCCTGGTTGTGGCAGCTGCATTTTCGGTGGAGTTGAAAATGCTGCAGGCCAATGTTCTCAGAATTGGGTGCAGCTTCAGAAACAACAGGTAATCTAAGTTTCCGGAGCCCTCCGCTAAAGCTTCTCTTTACAATGATTGATATGGTAGATTTGGGACGTTACACCCAACATATCGATCACTCAATCAATCAATCAATCAATTGAAAGCTTACAAGAGAAGAACAGACTATAGAGAAAGGAACATTTGAAAAAACCGTAGTCAACATGATAGAACCAGCACGAAGTAATGTAGCTGAGCAATTCAATTTATTCAATCACATGAGCAGTCACGTCAAATAGAAAAACTTACCAAGACATTCAAAAAACCACGTGAGCACCGAATGCATACCTTCCCATTGCCACCAAAATGTGCCCACAGTGCCCACCATGGTTGTAAGTACGCCCATACAAACATGGAAAGGTGCTTGCTCTTTTTGTTTTGTGAATGAACTTGGACAGTACGCATGCGCGATTCCACAAAAGCTTTTCCTTGTAATTTTGATCGAGTGTATATAACACAGAACAGATGTTCATAGGATTGTGATGCAGGTTTACAGTTTAATAAATTGTTGCTCGGAGAGAAAGTCTCAGAGCTGAGAAATGACGAAGCCCTCTAAAATAAGAAAAGAAAAGTTGAAACTTTCAGCATAAATAAGAGGAAAAAAATTAGGTTGCAATGTACATACACCGAGTCTGAGCTGAAAAACTAAAACATGTCCTGTAAGTTGTCCAGCTATAATGCTTATGAAAATCAACAGTCACCGGTCGCGTTGATGGTGGCGGTGGCTTGGTGGGTTGAGGCGGCGGACGCTGGCGATGTCTCAGCAGCTGGAGTCACGCGCTGACCAGAACGGCGAACTTGGCGGAAGACGAAGTAGCCCTTGCCCTAGCAAGAACTGCGGCCGCTTGCCGATGCTGGCTCGTTTCGAGGAGATGATCACCAGGCGGAATGTTCCACCCTCCACGGGTTGTTCGGGCTTGGAGTCGAAGCCGGACACCTGGGTCGTGACCTTGAACAGTCACGGCCGGAATGAACACCTGCGACATGACCTTGAACAGTCAAGGCCGGGAACTCTTGAAGGAGACGTACCTGCGAGTGCTCCAATGGCAGCTGTAGCGTCGTGGTCTTGTCTGACTTCATACGTTCGGGTCCGGAACCCAACACCGCAGTAGTGCGACACCCAGTATCTTCCCTCCAGCCAGCTCAATCTCGCTCTGCCCTCGACTGGTCTTCCTCTTCTTCCCTCTCGTGCATCGGCAGTGCAACCTTTCGCGCAAACTTCCTCTTTCTTTTGGCGGGCCACAGTTTCATGCGTGACGTTTCGCGCCAACGTCATCATCATCTTTACGCCGCCAAATTGAGAAGCACCGCTGCCGTCGCCTCCGAGCATGTTGTACATAACACCACGGTGCCAACACACTTCACAGACACAGTCACTTCAATATACTACACCACAATAGGCCCCTTTTTGGGAACGATTTTCTGCACGAAAAACTGCTGCTCAGTTCTTAGATTAAGTCACTCAAAACACGCCCTCACACAGTCCACTACATTGTCCAAAGTTCCCTATTCACTAACCACTATATACACATGAATCAAGAAAAAGTATGAACTCATCTAGCGGAAAATGAAAATCACCAAATTAGCGTGTTTAGTACATCACCTTTTTTCATATATACCCCATTATTTACAAAAACTCCCAAGCATTTCCCCGAGGGTGAACATGGTTAAGTGCGAATACACGGGGTGATGCAAGAGGGGTATTTATTAATTCGCACTATTATATTTATTAATCACACTATGGTGCCTTTATGGTGTAATGGTTCCTGGGAATCGTAATTTGATCACACGGGGGAGTTTATGTTAACTCACTGGCGAATGCCAACGGATTTTAACTTTACTCCCCCTCACGACCCGCTCGCGACGGGAGACTGAGAGAGAAGGCGGGCGCGCGAGAGAGAGGGGTGCGCGCGCAGCTGCAGCGAGCGAGGAGAGCGGAGGAGCGAGCGAAGGGGGAGGGGGTATAAGGCGCGTTACTTACACCGATATCAGCGTCGCGTCCGTGGCTTATTCGGTAGAGCGTCGCGCTGCAGCCCGCCAAGTCCTCTTTCTTTTAAAGATAGAGAGAAGACTGCAGACGCCGCCGACGGTGGTGGATGGTTTGGGGTCGCTTATAAAGTGTATTCACACTTAAAAAAAGAACTACACGTCAAGTAAATGTTACATTGCATGAAACGTCTTCAAGTGTTCACATGAAACATCCTTCCGTGGAACGCAATCAAGATCCAAAAGAAACCACCAGGAAATCGAACTTGACGCTTAAGTTAGAGCGTCGCAAACAAGACGTTTAATGGCTCTAACCAAGTGACAAGAGTGAGGAATTCGACGCCGGTGGAAGAATTGTCGACCGTAAGCTCGTCTGAACCTAAAGCTGTGTATCAACAGACGCCCAACCTATAAATCACAAGCATACACGCTGGAATGGCTGTACGCCAGTTGGAAGCGTTGCCTCCAGGCGCGCCAGTACAACCACGTCTGAATGACTTCATCCTCCCTGGGAATGCCTTCTTGAGCTCGTAAGCCGACAATCGTTCAGACACCTTTATCGAAGTGACCTCTTCAATCGAAGATGCCAGAGAGCACCAGTCAGCGTCCTTCCTCGTACAATGACCTGCAGGACCATTACTGTCTCGGGCTCACTTTCCATCACTTCAGCTTTTAAGTGTGAATACACTTTATAAGCGACCCCCAACCATTCACCGCCGTCGGCGGCGTCCGCAGTCTTCTCTCTATCTTTAAAAGAGGACTTGGCGGGCCGCAGCGCGACGCTCTACCGAATAAGCCACGGACGCGACGCTGATATCAGTGTCAGTAACGCGCCTTATACCCCATCCCCCTTCGCTCGCCCCTCCGCTCTCCTCGCTCGCTGCAGCTGCGCGTGCACCCCCCTCTCTCGCGCGCCCACCTTCTCTCTCAGTCTCCCGTCGAGAGCGGGTCATGAGGGGTAGTAAAGTTAAAATCCGTTGGCATTCGCCAGTGAGTTAACCTAAACTCCCCCGTGTGATCAAATTGCGATTCCCAGGAACCATTACACCATAACGGCACCATAGTGTGAATAATGAATATAATAGTGCGAAATAATAAAAACCCCTCATAGCATCACCCCGTGTATTCGCACTTAACCATGTTCACCCTCGGGGAAATGTTTGGAGTTTTTCTTTGTCTTGCTTGTTCATCAAAACTTTCAACCCTTCTGTCTGGGTCATCGTGACTACCCTCTTTAGCAAGTGTTTCTGCATTTTGCTCCAGTTTTCTCATGAAAGTATCATCTACAATTTCTCGAAAACTCAAGCCCTCTCTGTCTATAGGCGAGTTATATTTATCGTGAAAAGTTGTGTACGTAGCGCCTGTTGCTACATCCAGTGGCCCAAAACAATAGGCGAAAACTAGATCAGAGCTTTCATTACGGCATTCACCAGCGTTAGCTAGGATATCTTTTACTGCTCCTTCAATGGAGCTCTTCAGAGACAATCCTACCTCTGCATGAAGTGTGCTTGAGATCTCGCAGGTTTTAACACACCCTTTACTTTGAATGGAACTTTCTTGTTCCATGCTCACGAAGCGTTCCCGCGCTTCAATAAGCTCCTCCAGTCTCCTAGTTTCGTCGCTACCCACCTCCCTGTCATACGCTTCCCTAGTTTCATTCTCTAGCGAAAGGTCATGACGCGGTACAAGGTCAGCCTGACATAAATTCAAATCGCTCGTAACGTAACTGCTGTCAGAGCACACCTCAGCCGCTGGTTCAATCCTCTGTATCCCCAGCTGCCCCCTTTTTGCCATCGCAAGCTCGAGTCACCGCTCGAGTTCTAGCGTCTCTAATTCAAGCTTTTCTTTCGCCGCTTACTCTCTCTCTCCATCCGCTCCTCATACCACAGTCTGAACTCCGTTCCCTTCAGACCCATGCGTTCAGCTAATTGTAATATCTCCCACGTGTTGGACATGGTTCGCACCGCCTCCGACAATCCAGATAAAAAACAAACGACTTTGTCCTGTCGTGCACGCCAATTTGTGATGCAGGTTTACGGTTTAATAAATTGTTGCTCGGAGAAAAAGCCTCAGAGCTGAGAAATGGCGAAGCCGTTTAAGATAAGAAAAGAAAAGTAGAAACTTTAAGCATAATAAAGAGGAAATGAAAGATTAAGTTGCAATGTACATACACCAAGTCTAAGCTGAGAAACTAAAACATGTCCTGTAAGTTGTCCAGCCCAAAACAAACTGCCCTCGACTGGCTTATGAAAATCAACAGTAACCGGTGGCGTTGATGGTGGCGGTGGCTTGGTGGATTGAGGCGGTGGACGCTGGCGATGTCTCAGCAGCTGGAGTCACGCGCTGACCAGAACGGCGACGCTTGGCGGAAGACGAAGTAGCCCTTGCCTTAGCAGGAACTGCGGCCGCTTGACGGTGCTGGCTTGTTTCGAGGAGATGATCACCACGCGTAAGGTTCCACCCTCCACGAGTGGTTCGGGATCGGAGTCGAAGCCCGGACACCTGGGACGTGTCCTTGAGCAGTCACAGCCGGAACTCTGGAAGGCCGCGTACCTTCAAGTGCACCGTGGGCAGCTGGAGCGTTCTGGTCTTGTCTGACTTCACGCGTTCGGGTCCGGAACCCCACAACGCAGTCGCGCGACACCCAGCATCTTCACTCCAGCCAGCTCAATCTCGTTCTGCCCTCGACTGGTCTTCCTCTTCTTCCCTCTCGTGCATTGGCAGTGCAACCTTTCGCGCAAACTTCCTCTTTCTTTTGGCGGGCCACAGTTTTATGCGCGACGTTTCGCGCCAACGTCATCATCATCTTTACGCCGCCAAATTGAGAAGCACCGCTGCCGTCGCCTTCAAGCACGTTGTACATAACACCACGCTGCCACCACCCTTCACAGACACAGCCACTTCAATATACTACACCACATGAACTAACATGCAGGATCGTTCTGGGCGAGGACATGGGAAAGACTGAGAACAGTTTAGTCGATAAGTACAAAGCTTAACTATCTGCTCGCTCAAGTATCAGCAACATTAAAAGAACCAGGACGGCGCTACATTTTGAAACTAGTGAACACTCACTCGTAGTGCCAGGCATTGCAGAGGAACCTTCGCGGAATTTCTTACGTTTTACTTGTTCTATCGGTGTCTTTCATTGGGGCAATGACATATGTGCATTGTGTGTTATTAAATACGATATTCTTTCTTGGAGACGTTCGACGCAGAAAGTTTGGTCTCTCTGTCTGTCTGCCTGTCTGTCTCTTCACACATTTGTCTGTTTGGCCACTCTTACCAGCACCGGGTACTTGAAACGGCCGACCCCATTCGCAGCGACAACCAATGTTGTAAGGTTGAGTGTTCATGCTTGTGCAAATATGAATTAAGAAGCAATTATTGCGCATGTCTGGGGCACCATAACAACACGCATATATTCTGCATATGCGTCTCTTACTAGAAAACGCATACATAAGTAATTTTAGGGACCGTAGCGCTTATCACGCTGCGCTTACCATGGAACGCTTGTTCGGAACGGGGAGTGTTTCCAACGCTTTGCTAAGAAAAGATAGTGATGACACCTACCTGTCGCCTCGCGTTCTACACCTTATCCCCTCTGAGACGGGCGCGCACACCCACGCGCTTTGTTTTCTAAAAAAACTGCCAGATGGCGCTCATGTCTCACGTGTGACGTGACTTGATGCACTCGTTCGCCTCCGCTGCCCGATCGAGGCGCTCTAACGCAGCGCTTCTGGAATACCATTCACCGATTATCTTGCGCAGAACATGAATCGAAGGTTTTGTTCACTCTCTCCACACGCAAGATTATCGTCTTTCGGCGCCATTTGCAGATTACATGCCGATACGGGGCCAATTTTTTGCCATATCTTCTTCGTAGCTGTGGAACTAGGCCCCTCAAATAAAGTTCTGTACGCAGTTGCGCCGATGCGTAGTACACAACGTGTCACTAGCATGGCATATCATTTCGCGAGAGTCCTTGGTGTGTTACTGCCCGTCACTTACAGGTCATTTAAAATTTGACTCATAGGGATCGGTATTTATACACGTTTTCATTCAGGGCTCCTTGAGCACCGCCGTAGCCCTCTTAGGGTGCTGTTAGTGCGTGTGACCCCTCAAAAAATGCACTTCCAGGGTTGGGACGTCGGCTTTTGCACTCTTGAGCAACATCCCGAAAATGAGAAAATACTCACCTCTAAAAAGTTCCAAAGAACGTCCTCAAATTGACGGGCTATGAGAAATATTAAGTATATGAACCACCAAAGTGTGGTCCCAGGGTTAAAGGGCGCGGTGTACCTACGCTTAATAATTTCGAACTGGTGTTCGCAATGCAGGTTAAGGCTGCGCAATAAGCTGGGAACGCTGAATGCTTCATTTTCTGCGCACATAAAAATGTTTTCTTGTTTTATTAAGAGAGATGGAACTGAAACATATCAACTTTCTATCGTGAACTGCTGTAGTGCGCTGCATACATTTTGGAAATAAATAGTCTCGCCTTAGCGCATTGATGCACCAGCGCATGACCAAGCAGCGAATTGAGCCAGAAGTGGTCGGTACGATGCTTTCGCCATCGAGAGAAAATAAAGAATCAAATTCAGACTCATCGCACACCATCGTTTGGCCTGCACTGATCGAAATGATTCCGCCACACACACAGCAAGCACTCCGTCTTCCTGAGTGGTTTTCGTGAGCAATTTTGCAACTTAAGATTGCCTCATAAATGGGCAGCTCCTTGGTAAATATCCCACTGCAGTGAAAAATTTATTTTAGATTTCGTAGAACTCCACAGGAGCGCATATTTGAAATACTGCATACATATTTTAGCAAGCTTTCCATCGCAAGAAGTAGCGATCTCACCTGATGCGGGGCCATATAAGCGCCAATGATCTCTCCTGTCGAGACCAGCTTCGCATCGTTTCCCGTTTGTTCAGATATATGGCAAAAAATACCTCGTCTACGGGAAACGCGCATCTTTCTGATTCATGGCTGTTATGGAAAGCTGCAAATTTCAAAGCATCCTATAGGTACTCAGTACTCACGCCTGGAGAGTGCTAACTCGAGCGAAGAATACTGAAAAAACTCCACTCGTAGAAGAAAAAGTGATTTTCACTTGGTGTGGCAGTGAAATACTCACTAAACCTAAGTGAAGCAATGAAATTAAAAGCTATACAAACAGAAAAAAACTACATGAGAGTAAATATCTGCTGCTTAACAATTATATCAACTAGAGGCAGAGAGAACACGTTATTTCCTAATATTCTTGCATCTTCTCAGCGAAACCTCGCAACTAATCGGCAAATACAGCTTTAATCATGATTAGGCCATGCAGTGCAAATTAACAAAGCAGCACAATGGGTTCCGACAGATACGCTTGTGGAGGAGTGCGAACTCGTTCTGACCATCTGCATTTTCCAAACTCACACTAGCGGATGAGCACCTGTATTTTATTTGTTTGTAGTACTCTTTTTGCATACTGGCGCTGTATCAATGTGGTCGTTGTTTCTGTGGTGTTGTAATGGCTGACCGGCAAAGTGCCATCAGCAGGTTATTCAGTTTGGGGCTTCTCACATTAGCCAGAATATATAAGATGCCTAGACCATTTGCAGTTCGTCTGAACCTTCACGCAAAAGCAGTATTTGCTCGTGCCGACTAAAATGATATCGCTTTATTCTGAACGCCACGTGAATAGCGTTGAACTAGCCCTACATACTGATTTTTTATATCACTGTACAGCTTTAACACAAACATCAGTAGGCATATGTTGCATGACAAGGTTCAGTGGAGAGACACCAAAAGTTCTACTCCTTCTGTTGTCTTCGCTAGCATTCTGTTGGATATATCAATAACCAAAACCGTCTCACCTTTCTGTATGTGCTTATACTGAGCATGCGCTTTTTCTAGCGGCCAATTCTGTTATAACAATTACGCATACCCATCCAATGCATTACAATTTATTCATGTACGAAAACAAAGTTTTAATATAATGCATTGAAGTTTTTGCGTCTTTTCTGAAGTGGCTACGGTATTTTTTAAAGCTATACGTGCTTTGGCTGTGAAAGTGTAAAGTTTCCGAGTGTTTACGTTTACGGGAGACACCATTGATAAGGCCACGCTAATATTGTTGCGGTGTCACAGTTTACCGTTTTAGTGAAGAGGAGGGGGAGAAAAGGAATAAGACATTGGCTGGTCACCAACAACGGTCATATTGAACGAAGTCTTTGCCACTGTAAATGTATCGGAAAATGTATTTGCAACATTTTGGTGGAGTTGCTGGGTACGCCGCCAGACGGACCTCCGCAGTGCACGTGTTCCGGTCACCCCCATGATGTATGCAGACGTTAACTTTGCTGCTTTTGTCTACTTTGATCGCAAATCCAGTAGAGCCAGTCGTGTTCACTCATCTGCACGATCCTGGTAATTTCAGCGGCACAGACGATGTTTCCGCGGGCAAGTGGATCACGAAATACGAGCGCTTTGTGGTGATTTCTTGGTGAGACTTCACAATCATGCTGGTCAATCTTTCCTTGTACTTCTGCGACACAGCAGGCGTGTTACTTCAGGCTTATGAAACAAGTATAGCGAGCTGGGATGCCTGCCGTCCGAGCTTTCAGCACCTTTTTGGTTGACCAGGTGGGTGCCAGCACTCCGCTTCAATTATCTGTCCTCCAAAGCGCAAACTTCAACCGAAATATATGTGTCGTACTCATTGGACGTTCTCTATCTTGTCTGCCTCTGTCATACCAACATGACTGAGAGAGACAATGTTAAGGCAAGTGCTGAAAAAAATTTGCAGATGATGCTTTCAATCTGCTTGTGTCTGAGGACTTCTCAACCATGGACGACATGATCATGAGTGAATCAAACACTCACCCCAAACAATCTTTACGCCACTTATAGTTTCAACTATGTCCTTTTGTAATTGACCACCTGCTTGGACATAAGGGTCAGCAGTATGTAATAAATATTAATAATAATAATAATCAGAGTGCCGGTGACTCGAAGAACTGAAGAGTCGCCACATGGCCCAACATTACATGTTGCTTCCGATTACCACAAATATGTCACCCTACGAGGACATTCTGCTGACGTGAAGTCGACTGCCCATCACTCACTGACAGTGTTGTCCGCATAATGCGTCGCGAAGTCAAGGCGGCGCCTCGCCTTTTATGACGTTTCCATCCGAGATGCTCGAGCAACGATCTCATTGATTTACAAGGTTGCGTGGGAGGACCTCCCAAATGTCGGACTGCAGCTGGCCTACTCGCTCACGCTAGCTGCTGTAAGTGCCATGACGAGACTTTGCATGCCCCGGAAACGTCTCATCATTATCATAACCATGGCCAGTGGATAAAAGAAAACGAAAAGCCGACCTGCTTTCGTTGTCATGGTGTGGAACATTTCTCTGGTAAGTATGAGAAAGCAATGGCTTTGTTTGGTTCAGGAATGTTTTATCGCAAATACGCAACCCTGCAGGCGGTATGGAAATGATGGACGTTACCTACATTCGCCTGAAATAATTTGTGTTCTAAAGTGGCCTCTCGGACAGACAGATTAAAGTCGGTTTCTAGCGACAAAATTTCTACGTCGTTCTTTCTTGTCCTCTATAGCGCGATATATTCGTCACGATAAATTGCTCACATGCCCAAGCGTACGCGCGTTCACACGAAACGTGTTCCTTTGAAGTTTCAAATTGCAAAATTTTAGAAAAGTGAGGCATTATGGCGTTTAGGCATCTACCAACCTTACCTACATTGAACTAGTGTTGTTGTAAAAGGCAAACACAACCTACGCATGTTACAGCACGATGCTTATAATTAAGGGTGTTTTCCTAAATCCAGTATTAGTTCTTCACGTAGCTGTAATACTAGAACCTTGAAGCTTAAAGTATTACTTCGCTACGGTAAGTGTACATTGAAAAATAGCGACACTGAAAAAAAACCACTTTGCACGCTAATGAGGTGAACACTTTGCACGCTAATGATAAATTCAGAAGCAAATCGCAAAAAAAGTTAACGCAACATATCAGAAGGTATAAAGGTCGAATAATTCCATAGATACATATTCCAAATAACTTTAATGATACTGTGTATTATTCGGATGTATTAGTGGCGAGCGCAGTGCCCCTTTGCGCAACCTCCTTCTTCCTATACATTTGTGTCGCAAGAGGTATACAAGAAATAAATTGATACCTAACATTTAAAAAGACATCTCGACGTCCTCCAGCTGCGCATATCTTTGGCTGCGCAGATTCAGGCACACTTAGTGAAGCGATATTCTAGTCCACGTAAAATCACTTCATCATCTTATGTGCCTGCCTCCTCTGCAGAAAGCCGCTGCTTTTATATCACAAATAGTTCTTACACAGCCTCCCCTTTGACGCTCTCTTTTTTTATATGCGAAGATCAGACGCTCACGTCAAGAATTATTTCAAGGTCTTATGAAGTACCAGACATGCAGTTTTTAGAGGCAACTAAAGGGGCGCGCGGAAATGTGCACAGGGCATTATTTTCTTTCACTCGAGCAGCCCAATGGGCGTGCACTCACGGTCCTGCAGACCCAAGGCGTACAGCCAGAAACAAAAAACGCTGACATCATTCCGAACGCCTTCCCGACTTCCTGGCGCCAACGGTGTACACATCGCCAAACAGAGCATCATTTCTCTACCCACCATCTCCATCGCAGGTCAACCTGTTGTTTTTTATTTCACTGTTCATGCGACCCGCAGTAGTCACTCTGTATTGGATATCCCGAAGAGCTTTGTTTGGGGTCAATTTTGTCAATCAGAACTGCACGCCCGTTCTGCGAGCCAAACGTCTGAAAACAGCAACAGAGCCGACGATGGCGAACGAGTCTTCAAACGGGTGATGGCCAACAGAATCGAATGGACCGTCGCCGCCGTGTTAGTTCTTAGCTTGCCATTTGTTTTCACGCAGTGTACGTTTTTTCTTACTTGTTTTATTTTGCATGGTGTCTTTTCTTCCGATGGAGGCGGAAATGTTGTAGGCCCGTGTGCTCATATTTGGGCGCACGTTAAAGAACCCCAGGTGGTCGAAATTTCCGGAGCCCTCCACTACGGCGTCTCTCATAATCATATGGTGGTTTTGGGACGTTAAACCCCACAAATCAATCAATGCATGGTGTCTTTCTTCACGCCCTGCGCGATTGGGTAGGTGTGCTGTGTTGCGATATCGAGCACGCACTGTGAGCTCTCTGTGTGTTCCTGTGTTCTGCGACGAGCGCTCTTTTCGGTCCATTTGCGCTGTTGCAATAAAGTGTTCTTCTTCTGAGTCAGTCACCCACTCGCGGGTCAATGCAAGCATGCGGTGCACGCTTAGATCCCCGCCTGTTTGCACATCGAACCTATCCTTGTAAAGCGCTCTTCTAAGTGGTGGTTTGACTTTGTGTAAAGACACCCGGTGAAGTATCTTACGTGGTGGATGTAAATAGGAAGGGTTTGTGAGTGGCACTTAGGCGACTTTTCTTACATGCTTTCAACATACAGATACCATGCAGGCACGAAGGAACATATTTGATCAGTTTTTTAAAAGGGATAGTCTTCCTTGCGGTACTTTGACGTAAAAATTTTGGTCTGTCTCTCTGTCTCTCTGTCAGTCTGTACATTTGTTTGTTTGTCCGTCGTAACAATACCCCAAGTGGCCCCAAACGGTTCACTCCATGTGCAGCGCCCACTAATACTGCTCAAGTTTCAGTGTTCATACTTGTGAGATGGCCAATTAGAAAGCAATTATTGCGCATATCTGAGGCACCATAACGACACAATATTTTCTATGTGCCTATGTTTACTGGAGAAGGCATACAAATACAATTCTAAGGACCCTAGCGTTTATCACGCTGCGCTGGCAATGCAACGTGATGCTCAAAAAGGCAAGTGTTTCCAAGCTTTGCTAAGACAACACGGTGGTGGCACCTGCCCGTCGCTTTGCGTTCTACATCTTATCGTGCCCCGCCACTGTGGTCGATAGTGGCTAAGGTACTTGGCTGCTGACCCGCAGGTCGCGGGTTCAAATCCAAGCTGCCGCGGCTGCATTTTCGATGGAGGCGGAAATGTTGTAGGCCCGTGTGCTCAGATTTGGGTGCACGCTACAGAACCCGCGGTGGTCGATATTTCTGGAGCCCTCCACTACGGCGTCTATCATATGGTCACATCTTTCACCTTATCGCATTACATCTTATCACCTCCGAGAAAGGCGCGCAGGGCTTCCTTGGTTTCTGGAGATAACTGCCAGATATCACTCAGGTCTAGCGTGTCTCAATGCGCTCATTCGCCTTCCGAAGCAGCACTAATCAAGACTCTCCAACGCAGCGCCTCTGGAAAACAATTCAGGGATTTTCTCACGCAGAACATCAATTAAACGTTTTGTTCACTCTCTCCAGACGCAAGACTATCGTCTTTCGACAACAATTGCAGTGAAACCTTGCAGATACGGGGCCAATTTTTTTGCGTCAAAGTACTGATCATTACTTAAAGCGATGGTTGGCGAGTATAAACGTACGTACCTAAGCCCCCTTCAATAGGTTTTATGAGCATTATTTTAACACTCTGCGCACCATATGAGACGCCTATGCCAACCTTCAGAAAGCTGAGTCACTTGGCTGACTACGTTTTGAAACAACAAAAACGCACAATTTTTTTATTATTATTCAAACTCATGACACGCTGTCAAAGCTCCAGTAGAACTCTGCAATAGGGCTCTTCATAAAAGCTTTAAAGATAAAAATGAGCTGATGTGCTACGTTCACATCGCATGCCTTTGATTCTCCCAAGACTATGTCACTCTCCTCCCGCAAACACACAGCTTTCTCCTTTATTTTTGCATTCCTCAATTAGTGCTCGCCACGAGCATTTTGAAAGCATAAGTGCTGTGTGCACTACCGAAAACATAGGTATATGTAGTCGCCCTTGCTAGGACAACCATTATGGTATTCTAGTGCTTATGGAGATCACGGGATCATGGGATCAAGGTCACGAGATCGAATGCCTGCCGCGGTGACCACATTGAGTCTTAATGCAAGATGCCCGTGTACTTTAATTTACGAGTGCCATAAATAACTTCACGTGGTCGATATTTGCACAGCCGGTGCACCATTAGAAGAACGAAACTCCGAAATATTATTCCAAGCAATTTGCAGGCCACTGACCTTGGACCGCTGGTTGTCGAAGCAAACAACTTTGTTTTTCTAGCCTGCGATTTTCAGCAGCCAAAACGCTCCGCTTCTCCTAGTGGAGGTGTGACAAGGCTGTTCCACGTCTTGCATTCTACTCAACTTATGGAACATGCCTTGTGTTTCCCAAACCCAAGGTGTTAGCCGTATTCCTCATTGTCACACCGAACTTCTGTGCCTGAAGTGAGCATAGCATCTTGTATGTGATCAGCGATTGTTTGATAACATCGCTTACATCAGCGATGAAAAACTTCTGAAAGACAACAAATACGCCAAACACTCCTTCCAATCCCACTAAAAGTACACGCACTTCATACTGTTAACATATTCCATACATACTGCGCCTGAAAATTTTCTCGCTGCTTTCACAAAACCAAAGAAAGATGACGAAAACTGCTTTAAGCAGCAGCTCACAGCCAAAAGGAGGAAGACGAAGAAGTCTGTTTTGAATAGGAGCTGCTTCTGCTAACTCTGGCGTATTTCAGTTGTAATTTAAGTCTGTTGATCAGTTTCCGCTGCTCCCTTGGAGGGGATGGAAGTAGACCACTCCGGGCGCCTGCCGGCACCAGTGGCGTGAGCGGCGACCGCCTCCAGGAAGCGGATGGGACAAGCGAGCGACAGCGACAGTGAAGATACTCATGCTTACTATCTCAGCAGTGAGGACTTCTCAGATGACAGTTTCCAACCTGTGCTGAGCCGCAAGGCGAAGAGAAGGAACATAAGGACATCCTCATCCTCAACCATTCAAACTGTAAGTGACGCGCAAAATCGAACACTTATACCATCCTGTTTCTGCCTGCACTTCCTACCGTCAGCATGAAACGCCTTAACAGACAGTCTGTGTCGAGGTCTCTAGAAACGCTCCTGCCAAATGAGATCACGAACATAAGAGTGAACGCCAGAAAGAATATACTGGCTGTGGACGCTTTGCACGCAAGTGCGTTGGGCGTTCTGCGCAGTGTAACTGACTTGGACGGCAACCAGGTGCGCTCTCATGTTCCCTTGGGATGTGATGTAGTAACCGGCGTGAGCTACGACATTGATGTCGCTATTTCCAATAAGGACTTACAACTTCTTGTCAAGTCAACAACTGATACTCCAATTGTTGATGTCACCCGGCTAGGCAAGTCTCGCTGTGTGAAGATTGCGTTTAAGAGCACATCGCTCCCCTCTCATGTGAAGGTGGGGTACTTCAGACATGCTGTGCGGCCTTTCATTCCAAAGCCTCTCCAGTGCCGTGAATGAATGAAACTTGGACATGTGAGCAGCGTCTGCGAGAATTCGGTGGTATGCCACCGCTGCGCCGAGCACCATGAAGCGGATAAGTGCGTCGCAACTGTCAAGAAATGCTCTAATTGCAATGGATCCCATGAAGCCACATCGAAGGACTGCCAGCGGATTCAGAAGGAACTTGCCATCTTGAAGGAGATGGTGCGCGATCACTCATCTCATTGAGAAGCCGCAGCTAAAGTCAGAAGGCGTCGTTCACGTCGACGTCGGTCTTCGAGGACGCCCGCTACCTCCTCGAGACGTTTGCGTGATCCCTCATCAGTACCACCTCCTTTGCCTCCCAGACCACAGGCCGTGGGAAAGGCTGTAAAGGACAAAGCCAGTGAGCATACCATAACTGCGACAGAGTGGCCTGCACTTAAAAGGGAAGCAGCATAAAGCGAACCGAAGAAGCTTCATGATGGCCAGTCTGCGCTCCCGGTTCGAGATCTTTCCAACCAAGACAGGCAAGTGACTGCAATCGTCCCGGTTCAAGATCTTTCCAACCAAGACAGGCAAGTGGCTGCAATCGTGCAATCATTAATTGCCATGATTCGCACGCTACTGAGCAGCATACAATCTCCGTCTGCTAAGAGTGCACTGCAAATACTGGATGCACTGAATCCACTGAATCCAGTTCTTGCTAACTTCGTATAAGCACAATGGCTCAACAAAATCTCCACTTCCGCACTGAAGTTAAAGGTGCGTCGATTTTTCAGTGGAATGCCAGAGGCATGAAGTCCCGTATCCCGGACTTTCGCCAATTTGTTCGGGCCAATCAATTCCCTATACTTGTCATATGTGAACCAAACGTATCGACGTCTTATAGATTGTCCGGTTATGAAGATTTTTGTTCAGCCGCTTGCGAAGAACGAAGCAAAGTAATTGTTTACATTCGCACAGACTTGACTTATCTTTCGCACCCAATAAGTTCAAATGACGACAATCAGTATGTGTGTCTTCGTGTTAAGAAGAATGCAGTTTCGTTCACGCTTATTGGTGGATATATATCTCCGTCATCGCGATTTGACTGCGACAGATTAAAATACATCCTAATGAGAACCGATGGGCCTTGGATCATCACCGGTGACTTCAACGCCCATCACATGCTTTGGGGGAGCACTAGGATGAATGCCAGGGGCGGGAACATTGTTACATTCGCTTCCGATTACGACCTTTCCATTATGAACGATGGTACCCCCACATATCTGCGGGGTCTCACGTATGGCAGTTGTTTTGACCTGACATTGGTGTCACGGTGCTTCTCTCACAAAGTTAAGTGGTTTTGCGATATTGAGACTCATGGGAGTGATTACATACCCACCTACGTGACGATCGATGGTATCATAAAAAATTTTTCTTCCGGTGTTGCAATTGGCACTGACTGGTCGACGTTTGCATCGCGTGTTGAGAACGCTTGCCAAAAAGGCCTCGCCTGCAGCCTGGAAAATACCATAGTGGAAGCTATGCAAGCGTCCAAATGTAAATTACCATTTTCGTCTAAAGTAACACAGTTTGACATCGAACTGGAAAAATTACGAGGTATACGAAGGCGTGCTGAACGATGATTCAGACGCACAAGATCAATTTACGATCTGAGGGAAGCAAGACGGCTCCAGAAAAAGATTCAACGACGCATTTTCAAACTGGAGAACGAACGCTGGAAAGCATTCTGCGAAAATTCTAGACCCTCATAAACCGCTGTCATATATCTGGAGAACAGTTCGTGGTCTTCGCTCCTCTCCACAACAACGGCACCCCTTTAAAGCTTTGGCATTCCATCATGGAAAAACAGAACTCGAGGTGGCTGAAGAATTTTGACGTCAGTTGCCGGGAATATTATGAACGAGAGCATCGACGCCGTGATCGTTCCTGAGACGCGATTACCAGAAATGGACATTCCGTTCACCATGGAAGAACTGGAAGGTGCGTTAGTCGCTTCTAAGCGCATGTCATCGCCAGGTCCTGATGGTATTACTTATAGTGCGTTGGGACACCTTGGACAAAAGGCTAGAAAAGAACTTTTAACATGCTTCAACAACTCCTGGCTCAGCGGCAGTGTTCCTCGAGAATGGAAAATTAGTCGATTAATACCACTTTTGAAATCGGGAAAATCACCATTGGACTTGACAGCGTATCGCCCTATTGCCCTCACAAGCTGCCTCGGAAAAGTGATGGAAAGAATGGTTCTATTTTGTCTCGAGTGGTACTTGGAACGATACACCAAATACCCTTCTTGCATGGCAGGCTTTCGTCGGGGCCACTCCTACATTGACTGTGTCCTTGATTTATCGACATTTGTTCAACAAGAAAAAAGTCGCAAGCGCATATCAGTTGCACTCTTTCTTGACGTGAAGGGTGCATATGATAATGTAGCTCACGATGCCATCCTCACTTCTCTCGTAGCAATGGGCATTGGTGGACGAATGTTTCGATGGATAAAAGATTATATAACTGGCAGGGGTTTCTTTGTACAAACATATGAGGGTACAACTGCCCAACACTACATTTACTGCGGAGTACCTCAGGAAGGTGTTTTAAGCCCCACATTGTTCAATGTGGCCCTCATTAATCTGGTGAAGGTTCTGCCAAAGTCGGTGTGCCTATCCATATACGCCGATGATATTTGCCTCTGGAGTGCTGCAGTTACTCGCCCTCAGGTGCGTGCACGAATACAGCGGGCAGCAACCCTCACAACAGCCTACCTTCAGAAACAAGGCCTAAATATATCAACTGTGAAGTGCCCGTTGATAGCGTTTACACACAAACCAATGACGCCATACCCTGTTTACATCAATGGGCAGAGTGTCAAATATGCACGGACGCATCGTTTCCTGGGCATAATAATCGACAGAAGTCTTTCATGGAGCCCACATTGCGCGTACTTGAAGAAGAGACTGCTATCTATTGTGCATATCATGAAATTCTTGTGCGGTAAAGCATGGGGAACTTCTGTGGCCTCCATGCAACAGCTGTACAGGGCCCTACTTCTTGGTCTATTGCGCTACAGCTTGCCGGTACTGACTAACACTTGCAAATTGAATACTCATTCATTTGAGAGTTTGCAGGGTCAGGCACTGCGTATCTGCCTAGGACTGCCCCGATGCGCTTCTACTTATGCCACAATAATGCTTGCCAAAGACCATCCGGTCAGGACATATATAGTTGTGGATTGCCTCAGAGCGCACATTCGACATGCTAGCCTTGTCACGGACCACCACTTGGCCCTTCTACCTTCCGGAAGACTACGTGCTACGTTTTATGACGTCATAGCCAAGCACCTAAACAGCATTCCATCAGGATATACGCCAGCGGCGAGAACGGCATGCCCTTTGTGGTGCCTCGACCAGCCGCAAGTACGTCTAGAAATTCCGGGAATCAAAAAGAAAAGCAGTCACTCCAGAGTAGCATTGAAGCAAGCAACACTGCTAATATTACTAGAGTTGTACTTAGACCGAACGCAGATATACACTGATGGGTCCGTCTCATCCAGCAGCTCATCAGGTGCCGCTGTAATTCCGGCTGCAGAAATGACAATCAAGTTTAAGTTGTCGCATATGACTACATCTACGGCATTAGAGCTTGCTGCTATAAGGGCTGCTTTACAATATCTCGTTCAAGAACGTCCAGGAAAATGGGTCATTATCTGTGATTCGAAGCCAGCGCTTCAGAGTTTGCAGTCTGCCATGCGTAGGAGGAGCCATGACCAACTGGTACAAGAAATAAGACATTGCTATCATGAAGCTCTAGCACGAGGGCATGATATTATATATCAATGGCTGCCTGGACATATCGGTATTACCGGAAATCAATTAGCCGATGATGCAGCCCACTCAGCCCATGAAGAAACTCGTGTAGTCCCGATTCCTCTATCAAGGAATGATGCAGCAAGACAACTTTACCTGCTGGCTCGAGATCTCACACGCACGTTCTGGTCGTCTACCAGCTTCCAAAGGTGTCAATTTTATGAACTGGATCCTTCGCTCAAGCTAAAGCTACCATCACAACTCTCCCGCTCCGATGCGACGCTGTTATGCCGCCTTTGGTTGGGTGTTGCATTCACAAAGGTGTACTCCTTTCGCATTGGTATGGCAGACACTCCTACATGCGACTACTGTGGAGATGAA
This sequence comes from Rhipicephalus microplus, assembly GCF_013339725.1. Lineage (NCBI taxonomy): Eukaryota > Metazoa > Arthropoda > Arachnida > Ixodida > Ixodidae > Rhipicephalus > Rhipicephalus microplus. The sequence goes on along the minus strand of NC_051167.1, from coordinate 234,363,217 downwards.
GAGACCATCGAACACGTCCTGTGCAGCTGCGCTTGCTACGACACACAGCAATGCCAGCTACGGATGGTTTTGAATCGACTTGACCCGCACCATTTTGTGTGCAGAAAATACTAGGAACTTGGGCATCTGCCTCAGTTGCGCAGAAAGCAACTAAAGCACTGCTGCCTTACCTTGGGTCAACAAACCTGAGCGACCGCCTGTAAACTGTGTGTGCTCCCCGATTGTGCTCATGATTGTGTGTACCTTCTCATCTTTCTGCAACTTCTTTTCTCCCCTTTATCTCTTCCCCAGTGCAGGGTAGCAAACCAGATGTGCGTCTGGTTAACCTCCCTGCCTTTCCTTGTATCTTTATCTCTCTCTCTCTCTCTCGTGTTCGAGAGGAAAAACAAGAGCTGCGTTATTTCACGTCTCAACTTCTGCAGGACGCTAGAAAAGTGCGAGGCTCGGCGAAAACTTCTCTTATCTTTAGGGACATTCCAGAGTTGCGGCGTATCGCGGCTCAATAGAAAAGGACGAATTGCCGAGCATCCTATTTGCTTACTACAGAGAAACGTTCTTTTGTAAAGAGATAGCATGGACCGGCCTTCATTTCGTTTTTTATAGATTTCTGATTACAAAACGAACACATTTATTCATACAGTGTGTCAGAGAAAAATCAGCTGGTGTCCGTAACCACATTTCTGGTCGGCAGCAATTTTCTTTTTTTGTCAACTCGCGATAAATACAACACCGTAAGAAATACATAATAAGGAATACGCCAAGTTTGCCTCACGTGGTGCTATAGTTGCTGATGCACCTATAACTGTTTCTATAAGTGGGTGCAATAACTATAAAGCTGTCAGTGCATAGAGATGGTAACTTGAAGATGAATTACATTAGCATAAAAGTATGGTTTAAAAATATGTGAAAAAATTGAACTTTCCTATTTAGTTAGCTGTTTCTGTATTGTGCTCGAGCACAGGAAGATAATGACAAAATATTTGATGCTGCAAAACGAATGATGCGGAGAATAGAATAGGTATGATGAACTGTAGTCGCGGAACCGCTAACAGAGCAAAAAATGTTAGAATGGTGACAAAAAAAAGGAGCACGCCGCTGAACACACAACTACTAGATCTATTTTCGCAAAGAAAAAAACACACACAAACAGAGTTTGTACAGTTAAAAACTAATCAAGAAAACTCTGAGCACGTGTTGCACAACCACTTGAATTAGGGCTTATATAACAGATAACTGTACACTTACTCTGAAAGCATGATTGACGTAGCACTACCAAGTCTTTGGTGAGTTAAAAAATGGCTTCGGTTACTTCACGTATGCATCATTAACTTTTGTGTAATTGATAACAATTTTTAGGCTGGAAAAAAGGGGATAAATTTAAGTGCTAGTTTTCATTGCTTGACACTTTACTATTGAGAACTAACAGACAATAGTGCCAAAAAGCACTGGAGATGCCAAGAAATCTAATTTAAATGTAAATTTTAGGCAGTGTGCAAGTAGTGAAATGGTGTAAAAGTAGTGCCACCGTGAGGGACCAAACTTGCGACCTTGATTTGACCAACTGTATACAATTTTTTATCAATATTGTGTCAAAGAAAAAAAACGAGCACCTAATTTACGCTTCTTTCCTTCATTCATTGTTAGCGCCTCGTTTTGGCCGACTTGATGTCTTCAGGTATAGTATGCTAGAGAGTAGCGGCTCGAAATAATACCACGTGCTACAAGAAATCAAGATGTAAAAAGAGTGTTCTAAACACGCTGTAGTGGCAACTTGCTACTCTGACTAACGCTCCCACCTTTAAGTGCACATATATACCCTATAAAGTGGACGTATGAATGACGGCCAGCGTTGGTTAGTGGTGGGGCATGAACGTCGTAGCAATCTCTCCGTCAGCTTGATTTTCGCTGCGATTTTCGCAATACAATTACTTTTAATGTCATCACCTATACTTCTCTTGGCAACATTGAATGCTAGTTCTCAAGGGAGGACAGATAACCACGTTATCTGTAATGGGCTGTGAAATAAGACTTGACAGCAGCACCCGATAAAATCGACACATGCTAACGTAGGCTCACTTTTGAAACGCTCCGTTTTCTTCCACAACGAACATCCTTCGACTAGCACCACTCAAGACTACATTTCAGCATGAAAAACAAGACAAATATTACTCTTCGTTATCTGATAGCTCTTGTGTTATCATAAAGAGAGATGGCTTCACTGCTGTTGCGTACTGCGTCGTTGATTGCACGTGTGACGTCCCAATTGTGAAGTCACAAGTGTGGAGCGACACTTAGAGGAAAAACAGTCAGCCTCGAATTGTAAGCCTGGGTGGTTCAGAATAGCGCAGATGGCGCAAAACTGTCGTGATAAATGTTCCTGAATAGAAAAATTATACTGAAAATAAAAATATCCAGAGCCATACGAGGGCGCGGTAGGTTTGTGTGAGCGTACGCCACTGTGCTATCGTTACCAAAGCGCTGCTCCGGCGGGCCGCCGCAAACGGTGGTCGATGACCGATTGCCTCAGCAGACAACGTACGTGCACGACACGAATGATCATTCATAGCTCTACAGCTATCAAACAGTCTTGCTTGAACGCTCAGACCATCACATACAAGCAAAGCAACTGCGTAAAGGGTTCTGAACAAAAAGAGGTCCTAATTAGAAAATTGCTGCACCGATCATCAAGTTGGGACCATAGCACCTGATAGTGAAAAAGTCAGTGCAATGCGATAACCACCGGAAACTGTTTTGTTGATTTCTGCTTGAAGCTCCGGGTTTATATTCATACACAGCAAAAAAAAAAGAATTCTTACAACAAAGTTGTTCGCGAGTGCGAACGTCAGGCCATCGAGATTTCAAGAAAAGGTTGTGAGAGAAATTCAGTGGCAAACGATAGGGAACACAAGGAAAAAAAAGTATATTCGTGAGTTGCGCCACATACGCATGCGAAGGTAGGCGATCAATCTGTTCAGAACATTGTGCTGTCTCCCTATTTGGTTATATCTTCGCGTTCTTTTATAATATGCATGCAGGTTCGCTAAGGTTTTCTTCTGATGTTGGCGTTCAGGTCCGTAGCCAAGAAAAACTGTGCTCTGCTCCTTCTCTTCAACCCCCCCCCCCCTACCAGAACTGTGATGAGGATATTTGTCACAAAAAACAAATACTGAGAATAAGCATTTCTTTTTTAAAATAGTCGAGTCCTTCAGCATATGTCCCCCCCTCCCTCCTCCAAGCCCGAAGAAAGTGTTTGCCTACGGGCATGCTCGTATTACACGCCCATACCAGTCGCTGTTTTTCTCTGGTTTTGATCGCATTAAGTCGGTTTTACTTATAAACACAAGAAAAGTGGTAGTGTGAGCGTAAATGCTTTTTTTTTTCATTTTCTTTAACCCCATTGCAGGAAATGAGTGCTATAACAGAAGAGGGCATGCTTGAAAGTAAAAATAACTGCAATACCCAAGAAATAAACATAAAAATAAAAAGCTGCGCATACACAATATCATTTCAGGTTCGAAAACATGGTAAAGAGCAACCATCCACAGGTGACCGAATCAAACTCAGAAATTCGTGGAGGCATGCACGCTGTTTCAGTACTAGTGCTCTTATGCAACGGTTTCATGTCTCAGACATGTAAAGCGCTAGTTGAAATGAAGCATTCGCCGACAGAAAAGGTGCTGAGATCGATGATGCTTTGTTTACCAATATTGCCTTCACAAGCTTTCATGTTTACCTGACTCCTGTCATTTTTCCCCGATTTAGTAGGGATAAGGAAAGAGGCAATAAAAAGGCATTAAAAGAGTATAATGCCCAAGCTATGTTGAAGCCTGCACTAGAAAAAACAGTAAAGCGTAAACTATTCAGCAGGAAAAAATCATCTAGTTTCATTGTGTTGGCATGAAAAAAAAAACGGTGCAAGACTCCTTTATGTCTTTATACAAATAGAAAAACAACCGAAAGAGAATGGCATATCTCTACCTGTACTCTATTCAGATAAGAAAATTAAAGTTCAATTGAAAATGCGCAGTTTAGATAATAGGCACGTTCTTCCTGATAGAACCACCTATGAATGCAGCTTAACAAACAGTCGATAGCTCTTTCTTCCGTGGGGAGTAGGCATAATTAGTAAGTGACCAGTTCACGATTTTTATAAGCGCAACATTAATACATACGAATAAAGCATCGCATCCTCATAAAGAAGAAAATAAATCTTATTAAAAACCACACGGAATACTCAAGCACGAAGGAAGACTCTCTGTTTGAATATAGGAGGAGAAGAAAGGTAAGGCAGAGAGGTCAACGAGACGCGCGGCCGGCTTGCTACTCTACACTGGAGGGAAGAGATGAAGAAGTTAAAAAACTTCGAAATCATTAAACAGAGTGTAGTTAAAAAATAGGGCGTGTCTGTGATGCAACAAATTAGGAAGTACTGAGTACGAAAACAATGCACAAAATTTCAAAGTTTACTGTCTATGAGTGATGTCACACCGGTATGTGAGCATACCTTAATCAATCAAAGGAAATTCTTAGATGCCTCACCAAAAACGAGATTTGACGTTCGAAGGCGCGGTCCCGTGGCATCATGGAAGAGTGACAGAAGATAAATAAGCAGGAGATGACACATGCATATAACTCAAGGATGATGTCAGGGACGACCAAAACTTGACGCAATTGCTGTTATGAAAGGCGACGTAACGTCACGAGATAGCGTCCTCAGATTACATCGTAGTTCGGTCAAAGGGGCCCAAGTCGCGAAGGCAATGCGAAAGCAGGTGAGGTGCCATGGATCTTGGAGGAAGTGCAAAACAACGTTAGCTGCACAAAGCCACGGCTTTCAAACAGGGGCGCAGCAATATTAATGCATCAAGCGCGAAAAAAAAAGCAGATAGTTTCGAATTCATGCCTTCTTCAGTAAATGCATAAGCGACCCAGTGAGTCCTTGTTTCTAAGCCGCATTGAAGAAGCACGCGGGTTGTGATAGCTTGGTTCGCAAGTCTTTACTCAACACGTTTATATTGATGGAACGGCTTCCAAACACGTGTCTGTGTTTGTTGTCACTCATCAAGACGTCCCTAGACAAGACCGTAGTACGACAAGATATCTAACTCAGCTAATTAGTCCTGCGTTAAGCATTCGGAACAACGCGCATACTTCTTCCCGATTTACCTTCAACATTCAAGCAGATTGCTCACAAATTGAAATATGACATTTTTTCTAAATAAATTCACTTCAAGAGCAATTACTCCGGATAACCGGGTCATGTCGTTAATAATGTGGCTGCTAAGGTGCTGGTTGAAGGCCCCTAAGCGTGCGGTCTAGTCAAAGTAACACTTGTACTGCACGAACTGCACACGCTGGAAACTAAAGCGCGTGCATTGCAATTTTAGCCTTTCAATCCGGAAGTGTGCACGTGAGGACTCGTTCGCAGACCAGTTGAGTCTCAAAGAGCCTTTATACTGTTTGATGTCCAGTAGTATAGCAGAATAAACCTAAAGTTCGCAAACCTTCTATGTTCGAAATGAGCAGACCTAAATACGCTTTATCAAAAAAAAAATTGCCCGCAGCTTCCCTCGGGGGAACACTGAGGAGGATGCGGACCATATAATTGGTTAATGGGGTGTTAAAGCGCGACTTACTTGGGTCGATGGCTAAATTGGTTAACGTGGTTGTGAAATGGGGTGGTAAATTGCGACTTACTTGGGTCGATGGCTAAATTGGTTAACGTGGTTGTAGGAGGGGCTGTTAAATGAGTGAACACGTACACACGTATGCGAAAGGGCGGCGCTGGTCGAAGGGACGTCGATCATTGTGTTTGTGGATTCGTTGGAATTCATTCTACCGCGACCTCGGACGTCGACGCGCCGTACAAACCAACCGACGAGCGGTAACTGAGTGAGCGAGTGCCGACCTTGAGTATATATACAGCACGACGGCGCATGCACTGTCAGCTGTTGAATGTTCTCGAAGCGCGATATATAAGTGGTTATATCAGAAGAAAGAAAAGAAAGGTGCCGACCCGTAACTGTCTCTCCTTACGAGGACACCTCAACAGGTCAGCAGAGGAATGGGATATGGGGAATAAAAGATATAGGGAAAAAGAAGGAGGGATAAAAAGAATAGAAGGAAAATAGACGGAGAAGAAGCCAGCCAACGAGAGAGAAAAAGAAGGAGATAGGAAAGTGGGGATCCGGTCGAAGCAGTCCAAGGGCGGGGTGCCACAATGCGAGAGCTGCACGGCTTCAGGAGACCGCGGAGGGCGAACCAGTCGGCGGGAGCTACGCTGAAGTCGGAGATCGCGAGGGCACAACCGTCCAGCTTGAAATCCTGCGAGCGAAATCTCGAAGCGCGACGCCACATGCGCGTCCACTGGAGAATCAGGAGAATTGTAGATGTCGAACGCGGTGTGTAGAGGAGGAAGGGTGCACAGATGGTGGAGGATGATGATGAAAAACATTTATTATAAAAGAGAGAAGAGAGAGGTACGGGGCCAAAGCATGACCCTGCTACATGGTCAGCGTCCTTAGTCCGGGACACCGCATGACGAGGCCCCTACTCGCGCCCGTCTCACTAGAGCCCGTTGAGACTCTAGTGATGAGCAGTTGAGGAGGGCAGTCTCCCATGCCTCTCGGGAAGGGGTAGGGGAAGGGGGTAGGTGGGGATTTTTCGGACATGCCCATACCATGTGGAAGATATCACACGTCTCCCCACAGTATGGGCACCGCCCATCTGTGTTCGCATCGAAATGCTTTAGGATTGCAGGACAGAGTAGAGTACCTGTCTGCAGGCGCCTTAGAGTTCGCTCTTCCGCCTTACTCAACCCCTTTGCAGGAGCCGGGTAAAGGCGGTGAGTGTCACGATAATAGGTCAGAATTTCTTTGAACCGCAGCAGCGGTGTACTGGCCTCCGAGTCATAAGAGCCAAGGTGAGGAGCCCGGTGGGTAAGCGCTCGGGCGGCCGCGTCAGCGGCCTCATTACCTCGTAAGCCCTGATGGCCAGGAGCCCATACGATGCGTTTCGGGGCTGGATCAGCGAGAGCCCGTTTTAGAATTTGGCTGGCTAGGGGGGATATCTCTCCTACCAAGTAATGAGTACATGCTTTCCGGAAGTCCGTGATGATAACTTTCGAGTTGGGGTCCGCAGCAGCAAGCGCTATCGCGACTTCCTCAGCGCGCTCTGGATTTTGTGCTCGGAACGAGAGCCCACTGACATGCTTTTCCCGGTGAACTACAGAGGCCGTGTAAAATCCCGTGGGCGAAGGCCCTGCTATATCTACGTAGAATACACCAGGTCGGGAGCCGTGTTGCCTCTCAAGCGTGCGAGCCCGCGCCTGTCTTCTGCTTTCGTGCGTGTGCTTATCCATGTTACTGATGGTGGAGGAGTGAAGCGCGCGCGGTGTGTAGAGGAGGAAGGGTTGCACAGATGGTGGAAGAGTGGGCGACGGCGCGACGGCGCATGCGCGCGCGTCAGCTGTCGAATGTTCGAGAAGCGGTGCGGACGGCGCGGACGGCGCACTACAAGGCGCGAGTATAAGATGCTTCCGCATCTAATAATTTGAGCACGAATCAACTGAAAGTAAAAGCGCTTCTGCGTGCAAAAAGAGGTGCCCAGGATGATATGAGTGACTACGTCGAAGTGTCGTGATGTTAAAAAACTTTAAATATCCTGGCCGAGCTAAGTGATTCATACAGGAAAGCGAGTTGTGAAGACCTGGAATTAGATCTTCAATGTCTTATTATCAAATTTCGTTCAACATGAAGGACGGCCTAGATCTTTAAAGAAATATAACATTTTTTAAACTTTTTCAGCTTGCAAACTTATTTGAAAATTGCAGTCCTCCTCTGCGAGATTATTTTTTCTCGCGGCGATGGCGAACGGGCACGAAGGAATCCAACGTGGACCCAGCACCGCCAAAAAGCTTTAGTGGAATAAAATAGGTCATGAACGGCACATCTTAGGAACTCTCGTTCTATGAACAAAGGGACGAAGCTAAAGCTGGCCTAATGTTGAGAGAGCACTAAGAAACCCTGTACTAGTGATTCCCCAGCAGCTTTGCTCTCGCAAGCCACCTGTGACCGCATTAAAGGCTTATTTTGTAACTCATAACAGGAATCAAAATTTCTATCGTCCCAGCCAGCGATGTACATACGACGCGATAAAGAAGCTGGCAGATTTCACTCATGTACTGGAATTAAACATAGCCAAGTCATTTCCTTTGTTCACAAGATAACGTAAAAGGGCATCTGAACTATTCCGAATTCAAAGACAAGGAAATGGATTCTTTTTCGTCTTCAGTAACCTTGCTACAGGCCTTACCTGCGCCTCACCGCTTACTTCTTCACAATCACGTGAACAGTGTCAGCAATGAGCATTGCGCCTGTCAAGGTTTCGTACCTTGCCGCTACACGCCATCATCTCCGCTTGTGCACTCAAAAACGCACAGAGCGCAATAGAGTCAATTAACCACGCATTATTATCATTCGAGACAAAGCAGAACAGGCGTGCGCTTACACGGCAAAGAAGGGTAGAAGACAATTCAGTACTCATCCTCTCGTACTTTATTTCCTGATGACTTCACTTGATAGACTAACAGGTGCGGCGTAGGGGATAAGTGAACTTGACATGGGTTGCTCGCTTTTTTGTTCTTCACATTCAGTCAGTTTTTGGTCCTCTACACCGTACTATACGCACATGCCTGTATTTTCTACCACGCACTTTTCCATTTCCTTCAAGTTCACTCAGATGCGCTATATATAGTCGACCTTCACGATGCACCAAGCTGCCTATCGATTCTGTCACCGCCAATTACTTTCCCTCGCTCACTTCCTCAAATGAAGTAACCTTGCCCGTAAGATGCCATTGTTCGCATTCAATGGTAGCATAGCGGATAAAGCTAATGGCGTTCTCGCTTTTATTTACCCTTATGTTCAACAAGCATTGTCAGCTGCCACACTTCTTTGTAACTTGCTGTTTTCTACTCAGGACTAAACTCTAACACACGTCCGTACTTCGAAATTTTTACCAGCATATGTTTTATTACACACCTCACAGTTCTGTATGCTTTATTTTGCCGAAACTTCTGCAGATTTAACTCACAGCAAATTGCGTCTCAATCCAAACTTCTCAGTCTTTCATCGCGTAGCCAGTTTTCCCGTCTTCCTTTTGGAAGGGCTTTCAAAAATTACATTACATAGATATAGGCCTAAGAGCTTACTGTCAGTGCAGATGCATTACGGGGTAGAACACCACATACCATTATGAGGCCCAACGTCCCCGCCAATACGCTTCCTTGTTCCTCGTTCAGACATCAAAGGGCCGGAATGAGCACATCGCTAGAAGAAGACTTCAATCAAACCTGATACTCTTCGAACACATCACCGTACATAAAATACCATAAAGGAGCCCTTCCGTATTGTGCAACTCCTACTTAAGTATCTTCGAGGTTTTACAAATAACATAAAAACGCGTCACGCGGCCCTCTATGCACTTGCCTAACGGTCATTTTCTTCTTTCTTCTCATTAGATCGTGTAAATTGGCATCCCATTCTCCCTGAAATGTTTGTGCACCGAACGTTGTTTTGCCCTGCTTCAGAGATCAGAGACACCGGAAGCTCTTCATGTGGTTTGGCACTGCTTTCGGCATCGGCCCTGTCTTCACGAAAATACGATGTCACGTCTCAATGAATTAATGAATGCGATAGCAAGAAGTTCGAACGTGATACGAAGTATGGAAACACAGGCGAGAGAGCAGTTTCATGCCTGTCCTCTCTACTCTTCATACAAGCGCTCTCTTCTCCTCGCTCTTTATTTTTTGATTCGGTCCGGCCGCAGCCGGGACTCGATCCCGGCTGCGGCGGCTGCATTTTCGATGGAGGCGAAATTGCTGGAGGCCCGTGTGCTCAGATTCGGGTGCACGCTAAAGAAGCTTAGGTGGTCGAAGTTTCCGGAGCCCCTCACTACGGTGTCCCTCATAATCAAATGGTGGTTTTTGGATGTTAAACCCTACATGTAAATTAATCAATAAATCAATCAGCACTAACCGTTGAGATTGTCAAGATATGGCACTTTGTGACTTCATGCTTCCGTCTCACCTCGCACTGCCGCAAACGCAGAAAACAAAGTGGATTCAATTATTCGCGCAGTATATTCATGAGAGAAGAAGCAGATCGAGAGGGTGAATGTATGGCAAGACAGGGTAGGCGAAAGTTCTTAACATTTCGTATATCCACCAATAGAGAGTGAATTTCATCCTGACGTCATGAAACCAACAGCTGGCGTCTCGAATTCTGCCACAAAAAATGGGAGACGCCGGGAGACCATAACGTGCTCATTGTTTGTATTTACAGAGATTGTTAGGGTCACTATAAGATCAGATCTCGTGTAACCCCAGAAAAAGCTAGCATGCAATATGGTCGTTTCAAAAAGTATGGTGGTTTTTACTGTTTCTGTCAACTCAACGAGATGTTCACAGTAAAAGCAGGGGGCGGAAGCTCCCTATACGTCCCATGTGTTCGCTCTCGGCAGTGGCAGCGCCGCTTATACCACTGGCCAATGCCGGGCATCCTACCAGAAATAAAGCGCGAACAGAAAATGGAGGAAAAGGATGAAGAATAGGAAGAAGAAGGGTTACCAAGGGAGCCCTTTTTTCCCACTTCGCATGCAAGCGGAATGCGCTCGTGCTTTCTTTCCGCACCACTGGCCTTTTATGTAATGTGGTCATAACACTTTGACGCTTTTTTTTTTCAATTTTGTTCGTGTCTTGTAAAGAAGCGAAAGCTAAGCTGACTGATTTTTGATTGAAACGAAACTCGATCAGAACAAATTAAAATAAAATTAACTATTTTATTGCACGTTTTGGGTGAAAAAACGAACAAACAACAGAAACACGTAGTGTAAAAGTCTAGATCTATAAAAGTAGTTTTAATTTATAACATACGTACGGATCCAATGAGCAAGCGTTGAACCCAGAATATGTGAACCAATGCGAAAATTATTTGAAAATCACAAGTAGAGCACGTCGCATTTGACTCCATCACGTTTGTTTATTATGACAGCGCGCATAGTTTTCTTACAAAAACGCCATGCTTCCATGCGTCCGCCCATCTATCCATCCGTCCGTCCGTCTGCTAGTCTGTCTGTTCGTCTCTCTGTAGTCTGTCTCTCTGCGTCCGTCCAGTGAACACTCCAAGTACCGCCATCTCCCATCTCGCAACCCCTGTGGCACATACCCTCTCCAGAGCGGGTATGTGCTTTCGGTGGCTAAGTACATACATACATACATACATACATACATACATACATACATACATACATACATACATACATACATACATACATACATACATACATACATACATACATACATACATACATACATACATACATACATGCAAGGGATAGACAGATTCACGCCATAAGGAGCTTCGCCCCTAAAATCAATACGTGCTAGAATATTGGGTCCAAATTATTGTGCTTACCTGAAAAAACCTTCGCAGAACTTTAGATATCCCCGGGTTAGCCCACCGCAGAGTCTCGAAAAACATGAGTTTTCCGATTAAGCCATCTTCGACAAATGCGTGGTTGACTTGCTCGGCTTAGCTCACTGCGGCTTCCGTTCTCTGCCCGCCACAACTTGCTGTCTTTATCTATCCCGTTGTTGACACGCCAACCAAGTGAGATAACTGAGCGCGATCAAACTTCCAATGTCGCTAAGCGAGGGGTGAGAAGGAGTGGAGGCTAGCGCTACGAACTCAAGTTAATCACTTCCCGCGCTTCACCTTACTTAAATTTCACAAAGTAAGAAATAAGAGAAAATGTATAAACAAAACAGAAGTTCTTTTCAGGGGTATCAAATTTTTTTCATTTCTGAAAACTTATCAAAGATAATAAAGGCGAAATTTTACATCGACCTCATTCTGTTCAACCGGATCACAGGATGCCCGGCAACCGCTAAGAGCATGCATGTTCTTCGAAACCGAAGTGTGCGCCATGTTTCCACGGCCTGGTAATAGTAGCAAGCATAACGATACGAGTCGTCTGCTAATTCCACTCTAGAATGAGTGCGCCCTTTTGATGACTGTGGACTGTCGGTTCCCAAGCGATGCGTCCCCCTCATCGGAATACCTTCATGCTCATTCCGCGAACAGAGCCACTCAGCGTGTTTCATCTCTGCATGAACGGCGCCCGTATGCAGCCTTGGCAAGCTTTCACTCGCAAGTACAACGTGCAGCACACCACGTCGATGTTGAGCCTTATACGAAACAGCACAAATACACCTCGAGTACCTATGAAATGAGCAGTGTAAAAAAGAGAAAGCTATGCAGGTCGATGAAGCTTTTGAGAACCGGGACTCTCCAACTCGAATAACACACTTACGATGCACTTTCACCTGCAGTGAAGACAGTACCCTCTGTCAAACAGAACCTTAAGAAGGCCGCAGTCTTCCTCACTGACACGACACAAAATTGTGAACGCAATGCATTGCAAACAACTACAATATTTGTCTATAATTAGATCTGCAATGCACAGCACACTTGTATAGCTTGGAAATGGTCGGTCGCGCTTACTACGCGCCTGTTTACAAAAAGGGAGCAGCGTGGGTAGTACATTTCTGTCCTACATTAGAGTAAAGATGTTGCATAAAGGTATAGATGTACTCGTCCGTGCAAAGCGCACCTAAACAGTAACTAGTACTGGTTGCTTGGACAAGGTTAAAGAACTAGAATGAGGGTGTGTTGCTCTTTAATGCATGCTTTTTTGCTATCGAAAGTTATCTCTCATAGCGCTCGATGAATATGAAAGAGGATCGTCAAATAAAACAGAAGAAATCTATCTATTACCCCTACGCATGCCCGCCTTCAAGTTTTGAAGAGGTGGCGACGATATATTGCTGTCCGCCTGCAGCGTTGCAATTAAGCGAACCTTGATAGCAGAGACGTAGCCACAAGGAGTATCGTTCGACATTTGTACTTTACAGCCAATTAACGCCTTATTCAAGGCCCCTCAGTGAGCACTCCACAATAAACTATAGTCGCAAGACAGTATAACAGTTACTGCCCCCCCCCCTCACGGACGTATTACAATATGTATTGTCATTTCTTTCTTCGACATCCTATGTTGGGAATACAAATTACAGTCGAGGCAGCTATGCACACGGGCGCCCCCTGCCGTATTCATTGCTCACCGTCGTTAGCGAACTATAGCGCGATGAATCGCCAGTGTGAACGCCGACGACAATCCATCCATCGCCCGTGCGATCGTTGCACAACGGTGCATATGCAAAAATGGTGCTCAAGGTTCTGTACAGCGTAAACGCGTTGCGTCTTCAGCCGACGACGGCACAACCTCTCGAGGTTCACGCACTTAACCGCAATGCGTACGCCTACGTCTATGATTCCCTAATGGTATGTCATGCGCAGAAACAAAGCCTTGAAACGGTACCTCACCACCTGAGCTCATTTCATGAAATGCTTTCAGGTATTGACAGAGTGAGGCTCCCCAATCCATGCACAGCTTCTCCATTTCCTTCGCTCCCCTAAGTGTGCGAGTTGGTTATTATATTTTACCAAGCAATAATAATTGCTTCCTACAGTATGAACAAAACAGGCTCTGTATGGTGATTCTATGTTAATTAGAACTAAGAAAAGGAAAGAACGCAGCTTCCCTCAAGGTGTGCCAAGCCCGACAGAAGTGCGGAGCTGGACAGCGTTCTTTGTTCCTCTGCAGTTTTTATTCGTTGTTTTCTCTCTCTATCTTTCTCTGTCTCTTCTGCTGCTTTATGGGTGAAGCTTGTTACTCTCCAGAGCAGTCCGTTCCTCTGGCGTACCAAGCCCGCATATCCACAGGCAAACAGACGGACGCTTCGCCCCACTCATTATCATTCACTTCGTCGATATGCTATGATTTCGCTGTATTTTTCTTTATTTCTTTCTCTCTGTATATACATCCTGCCCTTTCTAGCTTTTTCTAACTATGTTCCCATTAGGTTTCTATCTCCTATGATTTCACACTTCATTACTTTTCATTTCTGGTTTGATGCATGATTTCGCCTGCGTGATTTGCCTGATTTCGCCTGCGTTTCGCCTCGAAGAACAACAGAAAGGAAACTTCTTCGCGTGAGCGCACGCGCTGTATATTGACACGAGCATGTAGTTTGCTTTTGGCTGTTGCGTGGCTAGTGTCATCTTGTGCGTGTCGGAGGATTTCGCCTGGAGAAAGACGACGACAAACTCGCGCTGGCTCACCGAAGCGGTTCCGCTGTTTGCTACACTGTTACTTGTACTGATTTTATTCCCGCAACAATATATATATATATACTGTAGAGGAGGTTCCGAACACTGAAATTGGTCGAACTCTTAGGTGCCTTCTAGTGGGTCTACACAGAAAGGACGCCGCTCGCGCTGAGAGCCCGTGCTTGGCCGTCACTGTCGCCGTTGTGTATGATCGCTGTGTGCCGGCGAATAAACTCCTTAAAAAATTGGTGGACAGGGCTACAATCCCCTTCGATGACCTTGGAGCTACGATCACGTATCCTGCCATCCACCATGTTCCACGATGCCTCTCAGCAAGCGCCTTCTCCCGTGTCGCCCACTTGTCCCGGTGCCGCCAGGATCCGCGATCCACCCATCTTCACTGGTGCCGATGGCACTGACGTGGAGGACTGGCTCGCCATTTACGAGCGCGTGAGCGTACCCAACAAATAGGACGAGGATGGCAAGTTGACAAACTTGGTGTTTTACCTTGCGGGCGTTGCAGGTTTGTGGTACAACAACCACGCCCCCGATTTCGCAACCTGGTCCAATTTTAAGACCGCTATCACCAACGTTTTCGGCCACCCTGCCATTCGTAAGCTGCAAGCCGAGCAGCGCTTACGCGAACGCGCTCAGCAGGCTGGTGAATCATTCGCCAGTTACACTGAAGATGTCTTGAACTTGTGCAAGAAGTCCAACGACAGCATGTGCGAATCAGACAAGATCTGCAACGTCATGAATGGCATTGACGGTGATGCCTTCACGATGCTGCTTGCAAAAAACCCAAGCACAGTGGCTGAGGTCATCACGCTGTGCCAGAGCTACGAGGAGCTCCACCGGCAGCGTTCGATGACCCGTCGCTCCACACCACGAAATGCGGGCTTGCTGGCGAGCTGTGATTAGGTGGCACTGCTGGCAGACCTCAAGTCCTTCAGAAGTGAGGAAATCGCGCGGCAGTTCTGTCTCCTGCCCTTTGCTTACCCACCAGCTGCTCAACAATTGGCCACTACCATTTTTCCGCCCATCCGCCGAGCGATTGAGCAGAAAACAGTGGAAGTCATGCCTGCGTACCACCCAGAACAGCTTTCGGCCCCTGCGCCACCAAGTTACGCCCAAGTGGCCGCCAGGCCGCCTCCAGTCATTCAAGCACCCACACCACTGACTTACGCCAAAGCGGCCGCACGACCTCCGTCCTTTGCAGCGGGTATGCCAGCTACGTATGTTGACGTGACCTCTCAGACTCAGCTCCAGCCCACCAAGCAGCCACCGTTCCGTCCATCGGCTCTTGCGTAATGGACAAGAGATTACCCCGGCGAACCGATGGCGCACGCCCGACAACCGGCCCATGTGCTTTGCCTGCGGCTACGCCAGCCACGTAGCACGTTATTGCACTTGCGTACAGACGCCTCATATCTCATCGCCTGGTTCTTGCCAGATCAGGCAAAAACGCCGTCAATGCCACCGCTGTCTCGCGTAACTCCATCTTCTCGAAGGTCACTGTCTCCACGACGTCGTTCCCCGTCTCCCATGCGGCCAAGTTCAGCTGCTCACGAGCGGAAAAACTAGTTGTCGCAGTCCCCGAGGCAAAGGCTGCGACGCTATCGCATTGTGAAAGCCCTCAGAGTCGCCCTTCTAATGTCATTGACGTGCTTGTGGATGATCTTCATGCATCTGCTCTTAATGACACTGGAGCTGCAGTACCCGTTATGGACGAAAACCTTTGCCGCTTTCTTCCAAAAGTGACAACGCCAATTTCTGGCTTGTCCCTTCGTACTGCCCGTTTGCATCATATCCATCCTACAGCAGGATGCGCAGCTCGCGTTGCCGTTCAGGACATTCTGTATGTCAGCCAATTCATCATCATCCCTGCATGCCCTCATGACGTCATCCTGGGATGGAAGTTTTTCTCCCGCAACGACGCCATCTTCTATTGTGCCACCACCGAAATTAAACTCTAATCCTTCTCGCATTTGACGCTGGAAGCCAGTCTCTCGACACTGAGCAAGATTCTCGTGAAAGACGATACCATAGTGCCTCCAAGCTCGACGATCGGTGTATCTGTCTACTGCGCTGGTCTCTCCGACACACTTGCACTCGTTTCGCCATCCGACCATGCTTGCCGAACGAAAGAGTTGTTAGTACTTTTCGGGACCGTGCTAATCGCCAAGGGCAACGCCGCTATTTTTGTGACCAACCCATCCCCGTACACTGTTACCTTGGTTCAAGAGAAATGTCTCGGCAGAGTGGAACCAGTGGATGCCGCACAAGTTCTGGACGTACCCAAAGACTCGCGTTGTCTCAATTCGCGTACCATCAGTGCTGTTGGTACTTCTGCTCCATCATTTCCTGTTGTATTTGGCCCCTACATTGATGACAACCTCACGTCGGTACAGCACTCCCAGCTTCTAGACTTGTTGCGAGAATATCGTTCTTCTTTCAATGTCGGGCGAACTTCTCTCGGTCGTTCGTCCACTGTTACGCATCGTATCGACACTGCTGCCCATCCACCATTACAGTAAAGTCCATACTGCGGGTCGTCTGCTTAACGTCGGGAAATTAACGAGCAGGTTGATGATATGCTCCCACGCGACGTTATTCGGCCCTCGGACAGTCATGGGCGTCTCCTATTGTTCTTGTTGCGAAGAAAGATGGTTATGTGCGGCTCTGTGTGGACTACAGACGGCTCAATAAGATCACTCGCAAGGAGGTTTACCCACTGCCACGCATTGATGACGCAATAGACAGCCTTCACGGAGCCGAATTTTTTTCTTCGCTCGATCTGCACTCGGGGTACTGGCAAGTCCCCATGGCTGATGACGCTCGACCGAAGACTGCGTTCATCACACCCGACGGCTTGTACGAATTCAACGTCATGCCGTTTGGTCTATGTAATGCACCTGCGACCTTTGAGCACATGGTGGACACCGTTCTGCGCAACTTGAATTGGCACACGTGCTTGTGTTGCCTCGATGACGTTGTTGTCTTCACTCCAGATTTTTCCACGCATCTTCAACGTCTGGAAGAAGTTTTCGCACGTGTGAGCAATGCCGGCTCGCAACTAAATCTAAAGAAGTGCCACTTTGCAGCATGGAAACTCACCATTTTAGGGTACGTCTTGTCCAAGGATGGCATTCTTCCTGACCCCGCCAAGCTTCGGGCCGTGCCCGAATTCCTCAAACCTGCATCCGTGAAAGAACTGCGTAGTTTCGTGGGCCGGTGCTCATACTTCCGACGCTTCATAAAAAACTTTGCCACGATCATATCACCGCTGACGAAGCTCCTTGGGAGTAACGGATCCCTTAATTCGTGGTCGTCCGAGTGCGACGACGCGTTCGCAAAGCTCCTCCATTTGTTGACGTCTCCTCCCAATCTGCGCCACTACGACCCTACGGCCCCAACGCAGGTGCACACGCACGCCAGTGGTGTAGGCCTCGGCGCTGTCCTGGTGTAGCGCAAACCCGGATTTCCTGAATATGTCGTAGCATATGCAAGCCGTACGCTCACGAGAGCTGAGACAAACTACCCCGTCACGGAGAAAGAGTGCCTGGTGATTGTCTGGGCACTTACAAGGTTTCGACCTTATTTGTATGTTTGCCCATTCAGTGTCGTCACCAACCATAATGCACTATGCTGGCTTTCATCATTGAATGATCCCTCAGGCCATCTCGCTCGTTGGGCTCTTCGCTTAAAAGACTACAACCTCCGCGTGCTGTACCGCAACGAACTCCAGCATGCTGACGCCGACGCCCTCTCGCGCTCTCCTCTGCCTCAAGGTGATGTGCTCTTCTCAGTATTCTTGGTTGCTGTTGCTGTCATTGATGTTGAAATCATCGCTACCGAACAGCGAAAGAATAATTGGATCGCCCCGCTAATCGACTTGCTCTGGGATCCGTCCGCAACGCCATCCAAGCGTGCCTTGCGTCGTCGAGCTCGCCATTTCGCCATCCGTGACGGCCTCCTACACCGACGCATTTACGACGCCCATTGCTTTCAATCGTTACTCGTGGTACCCTGCAGTCTGCAGTCGGAGATATGTGAATTCTTTCATTCAGATCCACAATGCGCGCACTCTGGGGTATTCGAAACCTACCATCGCATTCGACAACGCTACTTCTGGCGCGGGATGTACCGCTACGTGCAGCTGTTCGTTCGCTCTTGCCTCGCTTGCCAACGCCGCAAACCATCAGCACGCAAGTCGCCAGCCAGTCTGCAACCGTTGCCTTGCCCTGAGCGTCCGTTTCGGCGCATAGGTATCGATTTGTATGGACGACTTCCCCTGACGTAGGCTGGTAACTGCTGGGCTATCATCTCTGTAGATAATTTAACGCGATACGCCGAAACCGCCACTATCCCTGCGGCTACTGCGCATGATGTTGCGTCCCTCCTACTGCATCGATTCATACTGCGCCACGGTCCACCTCTAGAGCTTCTCAGCGACCGAGGCCGTGTCTTTTTGTCAGAAGTCGTCGAAGCCATTCTCACGGAGTGCCATTTTGTCCACCGCAAAACTACTGCTTACCACCCGCAGACGGATGGTCTCACCGAACGCTTTAACAGCACCCTCGGCGAGATGCTTTCTATGTACGTCGCCGCCAACCACACTAATTGGGATACTATACTGCCCTTCGTCACCTACGCCTACAACACCACCCCCCAGAGCACAACCGGTTTTTCACCTTTCTTCTAGCAGTACAGAAGACACCCATCACACACCGACGACACGATACTCCCGTACACACCGGATAAATCTGAGTGTGCACCAATTTCTGAAACAGCCAGGCTTGCTGAACAATGTCGAGAGCTTTCCAAGACTTTTACGACGCATGAGCAAGAGTGGCAGAAGAGTATTCGTGATGGCTCCGCCACTTCTGAGCCCACGTTCCTTCCTGGTTCTCAATCTCGACAACTGTAGCTGGCCTTTCTTCCAAACTACTACCGATATACGAAGGCCCCTACCGTGTCATCGAGCGCCCATCTCCGGTCAACTATCTGATCGAACCAATTAAACAATCTTCGGACATGCGCCGTCGCGGGCGCGACATAGTCAACGTGGAGTGCCTGAAAGCTTGCTATGACCCGCTCTTAGTAATAGCTGTTAGGTCGCCACGCGGCTCCCTCTTCGACCAAGGGGTAATTGTAGAGAATCTTCCGAACACTGAAATTGGTTGAACTCTTAGGTGCCTTCTAGTGGGTCTACCCAAAAAGGACGCCACTCGCGCTGAGAGCCCGTGCTTGGCCGTTACTGTCGCCATCATGTATGCTCACTGTGTGCCGGCTAATAAACGCCTTAACAATACATATATACATGAGGAACCGGTTCATGCATTCAGGCTCGAGCTGAATCACACTGATGATGATATTTACAGATGACGATGTTGTACAGTTGATGATGATATGTAAAGCGAATAATTAGCCATTCGCTTGTCGCACACACACTGATTTCTCCGTGCGGTGGAAGCAGCTGATGGTTGCCTGATAATGTTATGGAATGCGTCCCGTATAAGGCTTCACACGAGGTACAAGCACTCTCTCTGTTTCTCGGCATTAATGATCACGATTATTCCTCAGAAGAGAAACGCGGTAATTAACTAAAAATGTCCGTTGCACCTTTATATATAGGATATTTAAAACAGCACAGGATTTGTACAGTAGCCAGGACAACCGCGACCATAATGCTGAACTAACAGCAACTCAGATGACATCCCAACAGTGATGACAAAAGTCAGAAAAGCCTTGGAGGGAACGCTAAGAGGCAGAGCTGCTGGTGATGATCGGGTAACATGAGATCAACTAAAAGACGGGGGGCAGATTGCATTATAAAAAAAACTAGCCACCCTGTTTACGAAATGTCTCCTGACGGGCAATTTAAGAGAATCTTTAAAAAATGCTAACATCATTTCAATAGATAAGAAAGGAGAAGACAAGGATTCGAGGAATTACAGGCCGATCAGCTTGCTCTCCATCGTATACAAGCTATTTACAAAGGTAATTGCTAACGAAATTAATACAACAATGGAATTCAATGAACCAAAGAAAAAAGCAGGATTTTGAACAGGCAACTCAGCAATCTAAGACATTCGCACTATCAATCAGGTAAATAATAAAGGCTCCGAATACAGCCAACCAATAAACATCGCCTTAATAAATTACGAGAAGGCATTCATTTAAGTAGAAATATCAGGAGTGATGCAAACACCACAAAATCAGGGTGTCGACAAAGCATATCTAAACATCCTGGAAGTAATATACAGAGGATAAACTTCCAACATAGTGCTCCGGAATAAAGAAGGCGACAAAATACCAACCGAAAAGGATGTAAGATAAGGGGATGCAATCTCGCCAGTGCTATTTATCGCATGCTTACAAGATGTTTTCAGAGGTCGACCATCGGAAGAGTTAGGAATAAGAGGTAATGGAGAGTACCTGAGTAACCTGTGCTTCACGGATGACATTGCATTACTGAGTAACTCTGGGGATGAATTGCAACTCATTATTACCGATCTAGAAAAGATAGCAGAAAGGTAGATCGTAAAATTAATCTGCAGAAAACGAACGTAATGTACAACCTCGGAAGAGAGCAGTGCTTCGAGAAAGGTAACCGTGTACTTGAAGTTGTAAAACACTAAGTCTACTTAGGGCAGGTAATAACCGCGGAGCCGAGCCATGAGATTAAAGTACCCAGAAGAAGAAGATTGGGGTGAAGCACGTTCGGCAAGCACTTTTAAGTCATGACACGTAGATTGCCACTATCCCTCAAGGGGAAGGTATATAACATCTGCATCTTACCGGTACTTGCCTACGGAGCAGAAACCTGGAGACATTCAAACAGGGTTCAGCTTAAATTGAGGATAACCCAGCCACCAATTGAAAGGAAAATGGTAGATGTCACCTTAAAAGACAAGAATAGAGCAGAGTGGATCAGGAAACAAACGAGCCTTACGGATATCATAGTTGAAGTCAAAAAGAGTAAACGTACATGGGCCGGGCGTGTAGCACGTAGATAGAATAACTACTGGTCATTAAGGGTGGTCTTATGGTGGTTTTGGGACGTTAAACCACACATATAAATCAACCGTAACTAACTGGATTTCCAGAGAACGCAAGCGTGTTAGGGGAAGACAGAAAGCTAGGTGGTCAGATGAGGTTATGAAGGTTGCAGGCATAAAATGACAGCAGCAAGCACAGGACCGAGTTGATTAACGGATCATGGGAGAGGCCTTTTTCCTGCAATGGACGTAGTCAGGATGATGACAACGACGACGATGACGATGATGATGATGATGATAATGTGTTCGACCACAGTGTACGGCCCAATAAAGTGACTTATGAATTTGTAGTATAAGCCGGTGACGCACAGTTTGAGCTCAATGAAGCTTTTCATCACCGGGGTCAAAATTCACGGCGACACGAGTAGTAGCGAGACTTTGTAGTGTCTTGAGAGAGGCCGGTGTTAACGCGGGCGAGGTGACGGCAGTGTGCGAGACGAGATAAATATTGTTAAAGAAAGGAGCGATCGAGGACGCAGGGGCCGAAAGGAAAGAGACTTCTAGAGTGAACTCGGCGGGCGACCAAGGGAAGAAAAAAAATAGAGAGAAGCTGGTAGTGCGTTGAGCAGCCGCATTATAAGCGAATATCACAAAACATAGGACTGGATCCAATCCAGTTTGTGTGGTTGAGGTGAATGTACATTGTGATCATATCCGAGAGAGTCCGATGAAAGCATTCAGTCAGTCCGTTGGCTTGCGGGTGGTAACTGGATGGGGTATTCTGAACAGTGTTGGAGGCACGCAAAAAGTGCTCGACGACAGAAGTGAGAAAGACTTTTCCATGATCGCTCAGGAGAACTCGTGAGGATCAATGGAGCAAAAAGGTGTTGCAAAGCAAAAAAACGGCGACCTCAATGGTAGTCCGAGATTGTAGAGAATCTGTTTCTGCGTGCCGGGTAAGGTAGTCAACAGCCGTAGCAATCCAACGATCTCCATTCGATATGACAGATACACAGCATATGACAGATATACACAGCATATGGCAGATAAAATAGTCTGCGCCTTTGCTATTTTTGGTAGAAAATTCGTAGCAGATATTTAAACATCAAACTTGTGGAAGCTTTTGTTGCTTATCACGTTTTCACTAAAGGTCGAGTTGAAAACGTAACTAACTTTTCCTTTGGTATTTTTCCTTGTGAAGTTTTGAAGCGAAGCTATGTGAATGGTCTGCATAAACTCAAAGTAAAACCAGATTGCGTCCGAAGGCTTCAAACATAGCTAAATCTAGCTGTGACCGATGATACTTGGTTCTATTGACGATGGATGTGTACGATTTGCATGAGAAGGGGTTTATCTGAAGTTTGCGCGCACACTCCTCTTTCAAAATGGCCAGCGTGCGTTTTCTCCCCTTAAACATAAGGGACTTCAGACGCCAATATAAGAAGAGAGAAGTCGTGCGCTTCGCAAGGTCACGTCATGTCGACATCCTCTTCTTACAGGAATGTAACTTTAGAACCCCTTTTTATGTGCAATCTACTTGTTCATATTTAGAGTCGAAGCCTTTTTTTCGCTGACCGATACAAATATGTGCGGAGTTAAAGTTGTTTTTCTGACACCAGCGTTACGTCGAAGAGCACACTGTGTTTATGGTTTTGACGGCCGCACACTAGCAGTAGACGTTGACCTTCACGGCAGACGAGTAAGGGCGCTCGTAATATATGCCCCAGCTCAACGTGGGGGCACTCCCGATTTTTTCAATTCACTCGACTCATTTATGTTTGACAGCTCCCCCACTTTCTTTGTAGGGGATTTTAACTGTTTTGAGGACACAAACAGAGATGCGCGCGGACGCAGACAGAGCAGACACTATAGTGGAGTTCGCGCATTGCGACAACTCATCCGCGATTTCAAGCTCAGGGATGCGTGGGTCGACACTCACGGGAATGACTTCGTTGTAACCTGGCAACGGGGTTCCAACATGACCCGGCTAGATTGCGACTATATACCTGAAGTGCTAGCCACACATGTCCTTAGTTGCAAAGTCCTACATTTTCCACCGGACGCTGCATGCATCACAGAGCACTTTCCAGTGTCTGTAAAATTTTTTTCGAACAATCCACTACATTTAAAAACCAGTGAAAAATGGACACCACACTCATACACGACCCGGAAAGCGTAGCAGTACTGCGCAATGCACTAGAGTAAGTGTGCGATAGGCCACCTGAACCCCGTAACTGGGATGCATTGAGAAACAATAGGCGCACCGAGCTTATAAAAGCGGGGCGCGAAAGGAAAGCGCACCCGACGACGGAGATAAACAACGCGCTACGAAAAGCACGTATTGTACGAAGAGGCGAAATGCTGACGTTCGCAATACAAGACTATCTCGATCAGTTAAAGGCGCAGTACGAACTTTTGCTACGTCTTAGTTCAAGCACGGCTGCGCAGTCTTTCATTGGACGACCAGTTTCAGATCCAGCGCTTCTTCGAAGCGTTCGCGACGGCTCCTTGGGTCAACAAGCACATGTTCCTTTCGTTAAGTTGCCGAACAATGAACAGTCTACACGAGCAGAAGACATGATGAGGGTCTTTGAAACACATTTTTCGAATGTTTCCAGGGCGGCGAACGCGGGCGACGTGAACCATGCCACCATAATAATGAGTTTTGCGCGGGAATTTCCTGCGTACCGGAGGAGCTTAGCGATGGTCTGTGCGGCCCAGTGATATTGGATGAATCACGCTTCATGCTTCAGCACATGAACGCAACCGTCACAGCCGGCCTCACGGGTAACTCTGAGTTTCTACAAAACCTTCCTTGAAACAATACAAGCCCATCTCTTGACAATGCTAAATGAGCTTCTTGCTGGCGGGACCAGACCGAATACGTTCCGAAAGAGCAGAGTTATACTCTTGCTTAAAAGTGAGGGAGAGCCGTCCGATCCGAGGGAGTGGACGTCCATTTCCCTACTTAACTCAGATTATAAGATATTGACAGCCATCCTTGCACACCGCATAACTATCATTCTACCGGAAATTGTAAGCGACATACCAACATGCTGTGTTCCAGGTCGTACGATCTATTCCTCGCTTGCGACGACTCGCAATTTGTTTACGTATTCCACAAGAACACAAATATCCTGCTTTTTTTTTCAAAGGACCAGGAAAAAGCTTTTGATCTGTCGAATTAAATTATCTCTTCGCTGTCTGGAGTGTTATGGCTTCCCAGCACGTTTAACCGACGTCATCCGCTTACACTACACTGACTTAGAAACGCCTTTAGTAGTGAATGGCCATACATCTGAACCTAGTGCGGTAAGCAGGGGCATTCGACAAGGCTCTCCCCTCTCCGCCATTCTCTTTTTATCCTGCATAGATACATTATTCAGACAAATTCAAAAATGCACTTCGATACGCGGTTTTCTCTCCCTGACTTGGGCGAAGTGAAAGTAGCGGCATACGCCGATGACGTATCGTTGTTTATTCGGAACATAGGTAGCTACAGAGCCTTTTTGCGAATATTTCACATGTATAGTTAGCTGTCGGGAGCACGTCTTGATCCCGGAAAAAGCAAGGCATTGTGCTTCAGAATGTACATGGAAGGGTTCCCTGATGGCGTCCAAATCGTCCAAGGAGTTAAAGTCTTTGATGTAACTTTCCTTTCGACTGGTGAGGTAGCCCACTTCACATGGAAAGAGATCCAACGCAAAATGGACAGACGCATTGAGGCCACCATATCTTTTCAACTACCTTTCACTGAAAGAGCCTATCTAATTGAATCCAGCATAACAGCGCCACTGCTTTATGTAGCCGGAATTGCTCGACCACCTCGTCGGGTTTTGCGGAGAGTGGCTACTGCGTGCGGCTCCTTTTTATGGGAAGGCCACGCTGAAGCTGTTGCTAGAGCCTTGGTACGCCTACCAGTAAAATCGGGAGGACTCAGTATACCCAACCTTAATGGAATGTGCCTCATGTTGCCTCTCAAAAACACCTGGGCACTATTAGAGAACTCATCGTATAGAGGCAGGCAACTCGTAGCGTATCTGCTAGGTACCTCTAGAAGGCTTTTGGTTTGACAAGTGAAACGGGACCAGCTGCTGAACAGCCACCGGCGTATCACACGTATGTGATAAAATCTTTGCAACAATGACGAAACGCTTTTCCAGTTCAAGAACTTATGGAAATGTCCCCACCGACATGAGTGAACTTATAGCATTTAAAAGTGTAACTGAGGAACAGCGCCGGAAATGTTCAGCGAAAAGACGTTGCACTCTTAAAAACACGTCCCTCACCTTCGAGGTCCGTGATCTAAACAGGCTTAGGGAATGGGCGGCTTTACCACCGGTCGACCACCTTGCGGCGTGGGGCGTGGCGCCCTCCACCACATGTCCACAATGCGGCCGCGTCGAAACGCTGCACCATGTCTTTTATGAATGTATAGTCGCACGCACCTTTTGGCGCTTGGTTACCAGTATGTTCCGAATAAGTATGCAGTGGAAGTCTAGCCACAGGGATAACTTTGTCGAACTCTTAATGGCTATGGGAGCCTTCGTCTTATGGAAGCGCAGGGGATTGGCCCACCTTAGGGGACGCCCTCAGAGAGCCATGCTTCCTCTGCTACATCGGCTAAAAAACGTTATGCTCATGCATCTCAACGCAGAACTAGTCATGCTGAAAGAGGAGGCTTTCCTCAGACGCTGATCTGCACGATTCATTATTGTAAAAAACACAGAGTATCCATGCCTTTCCTCCCCTATTCCGGAGGTGGGCTAGAGCTTGTACCACTGTGAAATCGCAGTGTGTATTTTTCTTTTCCTTTTTAGAGACATCTCTTTTTTGTGCAATATTGTTCTTGAGCACGAAAGCAAACTATCCTCACAGGTGAATGCAAAAAATCCCCTAACAATGTGAATGACCCCCCCCCCCCTTGTTTGTTCATATAGCCTTACTGCTCATGTTAATTTTAATCATCTCGTCCTGTCTTTGTCGTAAAATTTTGGCATTGTACATCACTGCATACGCAAATAAGCTCTTTTCGCTCTATATACCAGCTTGCACTGTACATACGCATTGATCACGATTGTCCATTTTTCTGTGTGCTCATAAGCTATGTAAGATATATCCAGAAATAAAATTCTCTTAAACCAGAAGTACGTCCGCTGTATAAAGCTTCTACACACCAACATGACCAGCAGACTCCTCATCAACGGCGCGGAGAAAACAAGCTCTCCAGTAACAAGAGGTGTCCGCCAGGGATGCCCAACTGCACCGGTGCTCTTTGTTCTCTCCATAGATCCTCTCCTTAGGAAAGTGGGGAAGTGCCCTAATATTCAGGGCTTTTCAATGACAGTTCTGGGGTGAGTTAGCATCACCGCTTATGTGTATGACATCTCTGTGTTCATGCGAAGCCAAGGTAGTTACCGCGCTTTCTTGGAGATGTTCGATGAGTATGCCAATTTATCGGGTGTTTTCCTGAATGCGGAGGAAAGCAAAGCCCTTCGTTTTGGTGGCTTCCACGGCTCATTACTGGTTGGTATTCAATACGTGAATGCCGTAAAAGTATTCGGGGTATACTTTCAAGACGGGGAGGTGGCCAGAAGAAATAGGGAGGACGCCGTACATAGAGCCACGCAGGTCTTCGTGTATGCCACTAACTTCAATTTTTTACTTGACGCCAAAGTGACGGTGGTGAAAACCAAAGCATGCGCCTTTGCTTTTTATGTCGTACGCATTGCACTCAAACCCAAACTTTTTTGCGAGCCGCCTTGCGTCATTGGTTGGAGCCTTACCAATGGACGGGAAGACACCCAATGTTCAACAAAAGTTCCTGAAGCTCCCAATAAGTTGTGGAGGACTCAGTCGGCCAGATGTTGCAACATTCACACAGGCGATTGCAGCTAAAACAGTTCACGAATTGTTTCAGGACAATGACTATCCTGGTCGTAGCTTATTGCTATATTGGACCAAAACTCTTGGAGCCGCCTTCACGTCGGAAACGTACCGGCGACCTCAAGCGGAAAACCCACAAGCCTTTTATAAAGAAGCAGAAGGCCTCAAGCGTTCGGTTGACGGCGATGCCGCCGAAGAATACTTTGCAAAGCTCGCTCCCGCACGCATCAGCGAAATGTTAATCAGTCACTCGATTACTGACGAGGAAAACAGAGATAGAGGCCCAGAAAGGGGAAGAAATGGCGGAACAACCACGTACCGGAAATAGTTAGAGAAGTTGATTGGCTGTGGCGATGGGATGCGTTTCCCACTCGTCAGAGACTGTCAAAGTGGGGCGTCGTTCCCAATGACCACTGCCCCAACTGCGGGAAAAGAGAAACGATCCGCCACATGATGTTTGAATGCGTAGCGGCCAAAGGCGTGTGGCACGTCGTGCATCGTCAATTCATAGTGTTAATCCCTTCGGGCCAACAGCGCAGAAGGGGCTTATTTGAACAACTCGTACTGTACGTGACGATGTTCGTCTTGTGGTGTCGCTGCTGTATGGCCGCAGCACGGCGACGACCCTAACGAGCTGCATACCCAGCGTTACAGAAAGTTAGAATGATCATGGTTCAATACCTTACCGAACAGATTGAAACTGAGGGTGAAGAAGCACTATTGAGAAGCTGGCATACACGTTTTTTTGTGTTCGGAATGGGGATATTGAATTTTTTTACTGCCGTTTTAACTCGGAAAAAGGAGAGAATAGCTTCTTGTCGCACCCAATATGTGAATTTGTTCCAACTTTGTGCTTTTGCGTTTCTTTTTCTCTTTGTTTTTTTGAGTGATTCGTGATCTGTAAGAATATTGAAGTGCTGTGTGTTACATCCTGTCTATGTTATCTTGTGTGTACACGCCAATGAACAGATTTTGTTACACCAGACAGTCGTACTCACCTGAAATGTTGTTACCAGCTTGCAATAAACTTCCCTGTTTCAAGCTGGGAGTGCCGGATCAGTGAGTAACGTACATGCCATAGTAGAACAGCCCTAGTACCCTGAACTGCTACCCATTTTTTCTGAACACGCAGCTTCAGAGGCTGGGGCCAAATTTCGAACAGCGTGTGAGCAGTACGTTGTTGTCGCATAGAGGAATATACTATAGATAGAGTGACCACTCGAGCCCTTTTACGGTCCATTAAAGGGGTCGCAAAACAGTCGCTTTACAACGACAATGCAATACCATCCGCAGCCACATGCGCTAACATTATCATCAGCCCGAGTGGACCTGCATAGACGCTTTGCCTATCGAGGAATGTGGAACTATATATGGCCCATCACATCGAGCGCGCGGAAGAGGCACTCATCAGCGTCGGCCTTACGCGATCCGCGTCCCACAAGAACGCTGCCTAATATGACGTCAGAGTTCAAGGTAGTGCCGATTGCGTATGGCAAAGGCGGTGAAGGGTGTCCCGGTTGCACGCACTCACAAGTACCGAAGAGTTCCGCGTTCCTCGATAGGCAAAGCAGTACTTATCATGACGTCACATAGTGCGTGTGAATGCCGGTGGCTTCGTATTGTCGCTTTAGAGCGAGTGGTTTACGACCCATTTAAGGTAGGCTCTGACCAACAACAAATGGTGTGACCGTGCTCGCCTCTACTCTTCAATCACCACATGTAATAGCCACCTATATAGGCCAACAAAAACACAAGTTTGGCATCAAATTTTTGCAAAAAAGAAATTATAATGATTTAAGAAATTTTTCATATGCGCCTCATGCGGGATGTCATCTTTGACGTAGGAATGTAACTTTAGGCCGTTTTCAGGGACGCCTTGTGCTCTTCACTTCTCCCGCGTCCCCTCTAAAACCTTTCCAGGCAGTCGAGGGTATACGCGCAAGTCTTCACCGCTCATTTCGTGCAGCAACCAAGGTAGCTTCAAGCCGACCTCGTGGTTATTTGGGTCAATGAACAAACATGGGCGATCCTTTCCCTCAACGTCGACAGCAAAGAGCAGGTTCTGAGTGACGACTGCACTCATCATTGTCACAGCCTACACATGGTTCATCTGATACGCCCTCAACGCCAAAAATTTGGCGAGCGCTCCAAGTTTCGCTTGAGTGTCCCTGTAATGTTCTACGCAGTAGGCCCGGGCCCTTGGATCACCATGCATGAAAATTGCGTCCACAACTTTGCGTCCGGAAGACCGATAGAGTAGGATAACCTGATAATCATCAGAACTAGGCACAACAACCCTGTTACCGCGGCCTGCACGGGCCGCTGAAAGCGTTCCGTCAGAGCCAAAAATCTGGCGACCGTATAGCTCGAAAGCCAGAAATTTAATGACAGAGCCACGCGCCTGCTTGCAAATGCTGTGACAAATACTCCCTCTGCTTGGGAATGTAATGAAAATAGCGCAAGCTTTAGAAACCCATGTTTCCTATATACATGCTTCAGAATGCAACATGTCATATCGTAGTTACCATGCATGGAACAAACGCAAATTGCGATAGCGTGTCAGAAAATGTGATTACCCTGGCTGCATGCCTTAAAGTGGCCACCCACTACAAACGGCACATATGTTACTACGCCTTCAACCCTGTCAGGCTAATGAACAGTTATGTTTTATGAGACAACGGTGACTGTATTAACTCTTCTTGCACAATTATTTTAGGAAAAATGTAAATAACTTTTATTTGAAGCATTACATATTTAGTGAATTTTCAAAAAGGTAATTAGGATTGTATATTATGTAAGCCGCAGTACCTTCTTCACAAAAAGTCAAATCCACATTATTTGCTTATCAAGATTACTGAGGTAATACATTCCATGTAGCAGATACGATACAGTGGACATTATAGGGTTGTATAGCAAGCTCGGAAACATTTTACGCGCACATTTGCCCGTGGTTTAAAACATTATACCCGTTGCGAACAGTCCAGCCATGTGCGGAAGATTCGTGGACGCAAGCCATTTTCAACTCGGTACACACTAGACAGGGGATATCACTATCGCATTCAACTCTTAAAGGCTTTCCTTGAGGGTACTCCAGTGTTTCGTTTTACGATATCTACCTCACTGATACCATCTTACTTGCCTGATTGGTTTGATCTCACTATGATTTTCATGCCAAGCAGAGGCACTTTGATGAGGCACACGTGGGTTCGGATAAACTATTGACAAGGCACTGTAGGCGCATTAATCTCACGGCAAGGGAATCCAATTTCTCGGTCCTGCTTATGCGTTACATAATGGTTCTGACAAGAAAAGTATGGTGCCCCCCTGTTGGACGATCCGATGAACCTTTGTACCCACGCCCACAAGACAAAAATACCTACACAAAACAACGCAAACAGGGTTCCATCCGCAATGCCGAGGTCAATGGTGATATACAAGCGAAGCCGAGTAGGGTGACATCGCGCGCGAGGTACCCTCCTGTCGTGTGTTTCGGTGTCGTCGTGCAGAGGTTAATTGAACGCGAATGAGCGCACACAGAAAAAAAAGAAAAGGAAGAAAGAAAAAAAGATAAAGAGAAAGAATGAAAGAATAAAGGAATAAATAAAGAGACAGAGGGAGAAAGAGTAAAGGAAGAAAGGTAGAAAAAATAGAAGAATAAAGAAAGAAAGGAGATAAAAAAGGGAAAAAGAATGAAAGGAAGAAAAAGAAAGACAGAAAGAAAGCATGTCGGCCGTGAATCAATCACATTGTGGCATTGGGTCGTGATGACGCTGGCCAGCGTGGGGTCAATGTGCGATGGACGTCCCGGCTTCAGTTTACTTCGTCCCTGATACCGAGGACTCTGTATTTTCGGAGTTTGTTTTAGTGAAAATTGGGGGAAGGGGGTCTTTTTTGCAGTTGATTTTTCGAGAAAAATTCTGAATTTATGAGAGTTAATTTCTGGTAAATCCCTAGTTCATCGAAACTTGGCGTCGAGTTTTCCAGTATAAATAGCTTGAATGTTGTTTCATTATCAATATATTCCCGTGAAATAGCTTGGCATCGTAGTTGATAATCTTGCTTTTTCAATTTTATCTTTTTCTCACTTTTCTGTAATTTCCCTGTTATTAGGACCACTCATGTGCAACGCTTTATAATCATTTATAATCACCAAAGTGTACTTTTTGGGAGCCGGACATGCTCCTCGGGTTTCGTGCGAGCCTGCGCCATCCCATTGATGAAAAATAAAGTACCCATTACGCATTATTGCTCTCAACGATTCTAAATACTAGGTAAAAGAATATCTTACCACGTTACTATGCGAATCCAGTAAGTGTATTTTAGATCTCTAGATAGTTTGACCACCCAAATAAGCATGCACAAAACAACATACATTTGAATGCAAAACACTTACGTTTGTTGGTAAATCATTGGGTCATTCCTGGCCAATCGTCC
This sequence comes from Rhipicephalus microplus, assembly GCF_013339725.1. Classification (NCBI taxonomy): domain Eukaryota; kingdom Metazoa; phylum Arthropoda; class Arachnida; order Ixodida; family Ixodidae; genus Rhipicephalus; species Rhipicephalus microplus. The sequence goes on along the minus strand of NC_051167.1, from coordinate 234,331,665 downwards.
TAGCCATTTCAGCTACCACCATAAATGTATCTGAAAAAAACATTGTGCTGATTGACTCCATTCAAAACAGTGAAACAGTGGAACACTTCTGAAAGAAAAAAAAAGTTTCTGGGTCACGCGGCTAACTTCCGAACTTCTTGGAGTGTCGTTTGCGTGTGGTGCGTGAAAAAAAAAATTTCAAGTACCACTGTTTTTTTCTGTACCAAACATGCTCAACGTGTCAAGCAAAGCTTTTGTGGCAGGGTTTAGAAGCTCAGTAATATTAGTGAATATTTGCTTGCACATACGCCTCGGAGAATTGAGCCAATATGCGTTATTTTTGTGTTTTCTCTGTTGCAATAGTGTATAAATTGTGCACATGTCTGATTAGTCCACAAAAAGCATAAATTTAGGAAAAATTATATTCAAATCCTTCAAGCTGCTAAACTTTGTAAGTAAATTTACAAATTTCACACAATCATTGTTTTCGTGTATATGGAGACGCAATTTGCACCAAGTCCGGGTACAAATAAAATCACCTATATATTTAAATCAAAAGCAAAAAACAGGTATTTTAATATGGCAGCTCTTATCATTATGTTCCTGTTTTAAGGAAGAAAATTATTCTTGAGCTTTCCCATTGACGGCAATGGGGAATAACAAGGCAGCAGCTCTCGTATGAGCAAATGCGAAGTTAGGCACCAATTGGAAATTTCAAAAGTTATTTTCTTTCTTAAAACAAAATACGCAAAAATAAGTTTCGTTACCGTGCAGCCCCCGCAAACTTGAATGTTGTGCTCAGTACTCAAAATTGTTAAACACATTTCATAAAGAAAGATTTGCTATGAAAAAGAACTGCTTATTAGCTATTGATTTAGGTATAAACGTGATTTTTCATGTGACCACCACAGGGCGTAAATTGCACCTGAGTATAGATAAAATTGACGATTTTGCGAACTTTGTAATTTTTCTTGTAAAGATTAGCAGATTGAGAAGTCTTAAACTATTTTTTCTTCAAAATATCCTTTTTCTGTAGTAAGTATTCACTGCTCCATTATTCACACAAAGTGCAGTATTGTGATAAAAAAATTGCAAACAGAACTCATGTTTGCTAAATTGTTGGAGGCGCATGTGCCAGTAAAATAGCACTAACAAAATGAGCTACAAACACCTTACACAAGCAGTTTTACTTAACACGTAGACCAAGTTTGCCGAAGAAAGAAGAAGCGGTACTCCTAAAATAAATTATTCCACAAACAACACCCATTATCGCTGCCTCTATCGTTGCTAAACACAGCCAAACACAGCCAGACTTCGCTCTCATGTTTTTACTGATATCTTGGACCATCGGCGACTAGGAAACATATGTACTCTCGATATTTCGTTCTCAACATTGCGCTCCAGACGGCGGAGAAACCAGGTTTGACAGAGAACGCTAAAAAAAACCGCCTGCTGGATCACTTTGGCGTTCTAATAGAGAGCTGCTTTTGAAGCCTTTGGTCCAGTCTTGCTTTAGGACTTAACAATTTCGATGTTTGGAGGCTGTTACACGAACATGACGAAATAGGCGACTTAAGAGAACAGAGGATGATGGCTCGCTTGCTACGGGCCTGGCTTGTTTTGACAGATCTATGAAACAATCGTGGCGGCTATAAATGGGTTGGCCAGAGGAGGAATTTTCCTCACCACCCCCTGAAGGGGAACAGAGCGTACGCTTATGGTTGCCTACTGAGAAGTCAACACAGCACTTCTATTTCACGGAATGCTGCCAAGCCTGCTGTATTCCTCCCAGAAGCAGCTATTCAGCACGCTTTTTATTTCACTGCATTGGGAAATAAATCAAGTGTGAAGAAAACTTGATACACTCCCCAGCTCCTATGTGAAATATATAGGCTCATACTATAGGTATGAGACATATAGAGACATAATATATTGACATATATATTATATATGTTTATATAGACATAATAAATTGTGTATTCATTCTTTGAAATGAATAATAAGATTGCGCGGTTAGGCCTAAGTACGTGAAACAAGCAGCTATGGCTCCATTTACACTTTATAATGCACTGCAACGACGGCAGAACTAGAGGCTCTGCGCAATGCACTGGAACTCATACATTCAGATGAAAGACCAAGTAAATGGGCTGCGTTTTCTGACTCAAAACCAGCGTTACAGTGCCTGCTATCAGTTCTCCGACGCGGATGTCATGACCAGTTGACCTACCAAACCGTGAAACTTCACCACCTTATAATACAAAAAGGCCACGAGATCATCTTTTAGTGTTTACCTGGGCATTGTGGTATAGGCGGAAATGATTCTGCAGATCATGCTGCTCACACGTCACATGAAGAAGCAAACAGCGTTCCAATTTCGCTTTCAAGAGCGGACGCGGCGAGGCAGATTCGTCAACTGGCCCGCATTCTTACCCTGACTGAGTGGAACACACCAATCATACGACGCACAAGACTGCACGAGCTCAACCCTTCACTATAACTCCGGCCTCCACCCGGCCTACATCGACGTGCAGCTTAGCTTCTCTATCGCCTTTGGCTGGGAGTTGCTTTCACGAAAGCTTATACTATGGTAATCGGAATTACTGACAGTGCAGCGTGCGATGTTTGCGGCACCGACGAAAATATCGAACACCTGCTGTGCCTTTGTTCTCGATTTGCCTCAGATAGACAAGGACAAGTACTTACCAACGCAATGCGGCGTCTGTATGATCGGCCTCTTTCTGTGCAGGTGCTAATACAGCAACGTCCACATGCCTTGACAGCCCACAAGGCAGTGAAAGCCCTGCTGTGTTTTCTGAAAAAGACAGGCTTCTGTGAACGCCTCTGACATGCCATAGAGTTTTACAGGCTACAGGGAAATGACTGTCAGTCTCTCGCCCACCAATTTTCCCTCTCTTCCCACTTTCTCATCTTTTTTGTCCCCTTCCCTAATCACCCAGTGTAGGGTAGCCAACCGGATGTCTTTCTGGTTAACCTCCCTGCCTTTTCTCTTTCGTTGCTTCCTCCTTATATTGCGCTGTAATTCTTTCGCGAAAAAGTTACCGGCATAAAAAAACGGAAAGTATATACAGTACCAGTGTAAGTGGTGACACGGAAAGAAGTTCTCTAGAACGTATCTTGTTTGCAACAGGTATTCTAACAGAACCCCAAGATTGCACAATGCCCCGTTTATAGTCAAGGCATATCTGCCTAGAACGGGTGGGCTCCGGCCGAGCCCAAGCCTTTCGGGCCAGGGCCCGAAAGGCTTGGGCTTGGTGCGTTCAGTGCTCTGGTTGGTGCGAAAGGCTCTGGTTGGCTTGGTGCGAAAGGCTCTGGTTGGTGCGTTCAGTGCTCTGCTCTAGTTTGATAAGAGACCGCTAGAGTACCAGAACTACAAACCACGCTCACTTTCGGCGCACTTTCTCTCTTTTTTACAGTCGTCAATCAGCGCACCTTGATAGTATGAATGAAGACAAGGCGGTAAAGTGGAGGGCGTCCCGCAGGTGAAGACACTCATGTCGAGCAATAAAGGCCTTTGCCATATCCAGTACGAGCGAATTTAGCATGGCTATAAAACTATGCACAGCGAGGGGTGTCCCGCAGGTATACGAATCGTTCTCATTTCTTAAAAAAGCTTCCTTATAAGTGTACTTTGCCGCGCAAAGTGGGTTTACAAGGATACACAAAATAATAATTAACAGCAATGAACATACGAAAACAGCTTAACTAACAGAGTCGTTTGGTTATACAATGTTGAAAATAGTCGAAAGTTCGATGTCCATCAGTGAAATGTGACAAATGCTGCCCAAAACATAACAAAAAACAATTCAAGGCTACTGAAAACCTACCACGGGCTGCTAGACGAGCGTGTGTTACAGATGTATGTCATGAATGTCGGCTACAACTTTGGATGTTGGGCGTGACAGAACAGGAAGTAGGAACTAGTTCCAGTCTGCAATGGAACGGGGGAAAACCATCTAATTGAACATGTTATTGCGAGAACAGTGAGGAGGCAAGTTCATGCTGTGATAGCCTCTAGTAGTTGCTTGAGGCCAAAAGTTCGTGCTCTTGTGTTCTTTCACAGTTGAGCTGAAGAGTCCACGTGATTATTTTTATAGCTAATAATGAAGTAGTCATTGTTTTTCTATTGAGAAGCCCGACATACCAAGTTGACTTTCATTGATCAGTGCCGGAGACGACACCGTAATGAGACTGTCGCATTTACTTCCGTGAACAACAACCCAGTTCTATCTGAGTGTGAAAATGCACCTGAAGCAGTTTGAAACTCACTGTGCAGCTTCTTTCTATTATGAGCAGTAATCTTTTAACAGAGAGTGCAACTGACCAGCTGTTTTAATTCCTCACTAGTGAAAGTTACAATGGAGAAGCAGGAGGATTGATTGATATGTGGGATGTATCATCCTAAAACCACCATATGATTATGAGAGATGCCGTAGTGGGGGGCTCTGGAAATTTTGACCATCTGTGTTTCTTTAACGTGCACCCAAATCTGAGCACACGGGCCTACAACACTTCCGCCTCCATAGGAAATGCAGCCGCCGCAGCCGGGATTCGATCCCGCGACCTGCGGATCAGCAGTCGAGTACCTTAGCCACTAGACCACCACGGCGGGGCGAAAAGGAGGAGGAAAGGAAGAAACAATAGGTGGGGAGGTCAACGGGAAGCGCGTCTGGTTTGCTACCTTGCACTGGGGAAAGGAGTAATGTGATTGAAAGAAAAGAAACAAAAGGTAAAAGAGCACTGCCAGGGTACATGTGATTCTGTCTATTGCACGCTTAGAAGCAGTCCGGGTGACCTAAGAAACTTAGCAATGCCCGCGTTGTGTCGCTGGCCTGTGACGCGGAGAGCCATGATCCGAGAATTTTCGCAAAAATGTCTATCGCCTAGTTTGTTCAGCGTTTCACAGATCACGTTGCGCTCGCTCGCAAAACGATCAAATGTAAATTGATAGTAAATGTTTCGAGGTCTCGTCACTATCACACGAGGAAGATATCGAGAATTAATAAAATTTGCAGTTAATTGATAGGGCTGCAGTACAAAAGGAAAGCGATCCTTTTCTGCTTTTTTTCTTGTCAATCCAATGTACTGACTGTACCTTTTGTTTCCCGAGAGCCTGCGCTCTGCCGTTGCTTTGTCTTGTCTTCATAGTGAACCCACTTTTTGCGAAGCGACGATATTATGTGATGTCGTTATCAGGACGTCACTATGGCGACATTTCGACGTGACAAGCTTCGATGGTCTGTGAGGCCGCCATGACACCACATGGTGACGTCCCTGAAATCATCTTAGTAGTTGAGTTCATGGGACTTTCGGTAAGCCATCGGCGCACATAGATTCGCTTGTGTATAGACTTTTCTACGTCGTAATGAAAGTGACTCCCAGTTTATTTCCCTTTTCATTTCGGTACAACTGTGATTTCTTCCATACCGACTCAAGAAATACCTGGCTGATCGGTTTTGAACTTTTTCAGATTTATTAATCAATAGCGTCACTTAAAGCTGACCTATCATTACTTAGCCCTTATTTTGTTTCATTCGTGTTAATGCCGCTGTCCTGTATTGTCTCGCCAACGTTTGAGCTTTTTTTATTTATTGATAAAACTTTAGCCAAAACCAAGAGAAAAATAATCCATGGAAGAAATAGGAGACACCACTGGCATATTTACCTGTGCTGTAGTAATTTTGTATAGCGCGAGAAAAATCAAAGAGCGGGAAGAAAGAACATGCCATCGCCAAGAACCGGAATCTCTTTACTTGTGCGGTGGTATGTTCATTTATCGCACAACAAAAACAACAAAAAAGAAAAATTAGGGGACCAGTACAGAGATTGGTTGCGCTAGTTCAGAGGAGGTCGGCGGGGATTCCTTGGGAGACCGCAGCCCCCAATCGCGCGCTGGACAACTCACCCGATGCTCTATCATTCGAGCTAGAGTAAATTTCCTACTCTTATTCATTTTATACCGTGCTTCTGTGCATGTGAACATACGAGTGTCAGCACCCCTGAATGTTTTTTTTTATTAGATGAGGGATACAAGGCATACCAATAAGAAAAGAAAACCGCCGTAAGAAAGCTAACGTAGGCTACCACGGCAGTGTTGCTGAAGGCCAAGTTTGAAAAGGCAGTGCGATAGAGAGTGATAATGACAGAGAAAAATGAGTTGGCCAAGTTTCTAGTTGGTTGGGTGAAGTCCACCCCTAAATGAAAATTCTGCGCCGGGCTACACGACCCATTGCTCTAATGGCTATCAGTAATGGTGCGGGAGAAATCTGAAAGGGTGAGGCAAAGGCATGCCAATAATGAAAACGAAAACTGCGTATGAATGAGCGATATATCGCAAGAAACGTGCCGTTGATTAGAGCTTTAATTCTAGCCTTTATTTTTTAAAGTCTTTCTGCACCGAGAGCCGCGCGTTACAGCAGTCACAGCGGCTGAGAATCGATACGGCGTCAACGCAATGAATACATCGGCTTCCATATGTTGTACCTATAGATATGTTTGACAGTGTCATATAATATTAGGCAACCATATGTACATTTCTTTACTGCTTCGTGACGACGCCAAGAGTAAAATAGCACTGCAACCAAAATTGATGGTTCAAGCACGTTATGGTCTTTTTAAAAGAAGGTTCTGGTATTTCACCTGATTTTTCGCCAAAATACTTGACTATTACGCAGAATGCTGAGGTTGAATTCTTGCTAGGACCCTGAGGTTCATGTTCTGCAGTCCTCGGGTATGCCTGGTCTATGTCAGATTTTTTAACCGTTACGCTTAGAAATTACCCATGTCTGTTCCCTTAAACAAAGAAGAAAGACCTGCGGCACATTGCGAACCTGTAAATATATATATATATATATGTATATATATATATATATATATATATATATATATATATATAATATATATATATATATATATATATATATATATATATATATATATATATATATATATATATGTATATGTATATATATATATATATATATATATATATATATATATATATATATATATATATATATATATATATTGTAACAGAGAGAAAAAAGACAACACCCGATCCTGGGCCAGCTGTTCTTATTCTCCCTTCGTTCTTCTCTTCCTTCTGGAGTCGCGTATGCGCCCGTGCCTGAACACTGCCCTTGTCATTATTACACTTGGCCATGCTGCGAGCATGCAGTCCTGGCTAAGCTTTCCCTTCACTAGCACAGGTCCTTTTCTTGGAAGGTCGAAAAATTCAGAGGGCGTAGGCTATGAACCACTATAGGTAGAACTAATGCCTCTGGTGGGCGGCAATGGCTGCCTCGCATAGGCCGGTCATGGCCACGGTGCGTCTTGCGTTGAAAGTAAGGCGATGATGTCTATCGTGGACTCCATTGACTTTGTCGTGCCGGTTTTTGTGTCTTGCTTTGGAAGTCGGGCGACGATGGCTCTAGTGGACGCCTTTGAGTGTTTCGCAATGGTCGTCTTCGGCCTGCCAGCCCGGAGCCCTGAATTGCCAATACCGTCTCTGGCGGGCGGGGGCGGTATTGGCTGCGTCTGTGGGGTCTCTCTTCTGGACGCCATGACTTGCCTTGCGGGGCTGAAAAACACTCTGGTGGGCGACCTTGGCTGTCTCGAGGCAGCTGCCGCAGCAGGCAATTCAGTTGGCGCAGTTTGGGGCACTGGTCTTCATTACCGTCGGCGTTCTGCACAGGCTTTGGCTACTCTTGTTCTGCGGCAACAAGGAATCAAGATGCTCCTTGGTTGTTCTGTACCGCGGCGTCCATACAAGTTTACGCCACCATAGCTGCACATCATGCTGCAGACACCAAGGGCGTACAAAGGACTCACCTCGCTGCTCGGTGCGAGCTGGTCACCAGCTGGCCGATCTATCTCCCATTCCTCCTCAACGCACACTGCTTCCTGGTGATTCGCACGGCATTCGGATGGTCTCAAAGTCATATTGCATTGCCCGTGATCTCAAGTAGGGCTGTACGCCGAGAGGCCAGAAGTGCTGATGTTGACTTCACCTGCTTGCGGCGCATCACTACCGTCGGCCAAGGCGTGGTTCGCAGATAGATAAAACAGGCACATAGTTCAATAATCTGTCTTCGGCAGACACGGATTAATTGAGTGAAGCACTCTCACACTCGGCCAATGACTGCCGCGTAGTAGGCAAATCTCCCACCGCCAGATCGCTGAGTCTGCTCTCCTCGCTGGTATTACTGAGAACTGTTGGTATAGTAGACAGGTAGGGTGTGTCAAGTCATGATCCATCCAGCAGGACAGGGGTGGACGACTCCATGTGCCCAGGAGGTGTAGGGTTCGAAAGCCACAATGCCAATTGCTCAGGCTCGAGGGTGGTCTTGTTGCCTGTTGTCAGACTGGAGGACTGCAATGAGACATCGAGCTGCCACCCCAATTGAGCTCTATATATGGTAGTGGGCGCGTTGACGAAGGGTCCAGCTACCCTGTGCACCTCTGTATCTCCCCCCACAAAAGAGGATGGGGTGGCCGATGGCTGACACAAATTTGGGTCCGGTACCAGCGACGAGTCTGGAAGCTCGTGTGGAGAACTGGAGTGCTCAGCTGGAGCTTCGAGATGGAACCCTTTTTGAACTCCATCCTCGGTACCGGTCAGGTTGGACGGGGTGGTGGTGGAGAGGTGGTAAGTATTTCGACGAAAAGCAGCTATAAGCTTGCAGCTCCACTCCGCCCGTGACTGCTTCTACCAGTCTTCATACTGGTGCCAGGCCGCTGCACCTTCCCGAAGCTGGTATATGGCCACATACCGTTTCTGATTCTTTGTCCAGGCCGCGTGCATTGCTTCCGCATTTATAGTTGCCACCCAGCTGTCGGCGTTGTTCTGGACCCCGTGGAATTCCGGTAGTTCGCAGACTGCTGGTGATTGTGGGGTGGCAGGTAGCAACGCAGATATCACCGACGCCAAGCAGTCGAGCTGGTGTGAGAGCTCGATAAGAGAAGACCGAAGCTGCCTGCGTTGCTCCGGTGTGTTTGCCTCAAGGTCGTATGAGGCAACTACATCCAACACTGCGTTAATATCACACAATGCTGGCAACATTGTGGGAGCTCGCTCGGCGATCAACGCTGTCAGTTTGTTAATCTCGGTATGGAGTAGCGCGACGGTACGCCGCAGTTCCACGGCACTGTCGCACGAGGCTTCTGAACCACTTTGATTCGCGTACGTTAAGTACGTGGTTTTAGTAGAACTCACGGCGGTGACAACGCACGTCCAAGGAAGCATGAACAGAGTTTCTTGGCGGCTCGTATGTTGGAAGAGTACCGGACAGAGAATGCAGGCCATCAGAAGCTTGAACAGCATTCCCAAAGGTCAGGAGCCCATGCGTATCACGGCCGTGAAGTGGTAGCATAGTGTCCATTGGGTGATGCCCTGGTACCACAGAGGAGGCATGGACACCGTCCACTGATGGTCCGATGGACAGCTGAAGCGGCGGCCGTGTTGTTGACTCCATTGCCAAAGAAGCGTGAACGTCGTTCCTGGATGGAGAAGCCCGCACTGCCGACGAACCACGAAGACACGTACCGGTGGCTTCCCGCAGAGGCTTCACTTGTCGGCTTGTGCTGACGGCAGAATCCATAGTCAAGGACACGCGGACAGCGTCCCTTGTGAATTGGTACCGCTAACATGTACTGCAGCAGCCGAGGAGGCCTTGACGCCGTCCCCGAACTATGGTGGCAGTGGCAGCAGGTGAACAGCTGCCGAGGAGGCCTTGAAGCCGTCCTCAAGCAGCGCTTAGCGCAGCTGTCCTGGATGACGAAGCCGGGACGTAAGACTTCTTCGTCGACTGTGCCATTGTAACGGAGAGAAAAGAGACAACACCCGATCCTGGGTCAGCTCTCCTTATTCTCCCTTCGTTCGTCTCTTCCTTCTGTAGTCGCGTATATACCCTTGCCTGAGCACTGCACTTGTCATCATTACAACATATATAAATATATATATATTTATATATATATATATTTATATATATATATATATATATATATATATATATATATATATATATATATATATATATATATATATATTGCAAGGGGGTTTAATAGCGACGCCAGGTAAAAAGCAGACAGCCGGTACGGAAACAGATGCTCGGGCAGTCCAGCGTCTCCAGCTCGTGCTCCCGCTCGTGCTCCCGCTCGCGCTTCGCCCTCAGCGATGGTCCCACTAGTCATCGCCTTGCGAATTCCCCACTACATTGCCCCGGCGACAAAGTCGAGCCATCCTGGTGACTCAAGGTGACGAGAGAACAGGAGGGTCGTAGCAGGGCTTAAGGCGACTGACGTGGACCGTCTCACGACCAAGGCGGTGCTTGTCCGTGGACGGCTTGAGCGGTTCAATCACATAGGTGACAGAAGAAGGGTGCTGTATGGCGCGGTAAGGGCCCGTATACTTCGGTGCAAACTTGGGAGTCAGTCCAGGAGAGTGGAAAGGCAGTAGGAGCCACACGAGAGAACCGACGGGGAAGGAATTCTGAACAAGATCATGGTCGTGGCGATCTTTTTGGAGGGCTTGGTTATCGGCTGTGAAGGACCGTGCAAGCTGACGACACTCTTTGGCATGTTCGGCCATTTCAGAAACTGGGATGAACTCGGAGGCATCCGGATTGTATGGCAGAATTGTGTCGAGTGTGTTGCATGGGTCACGACCATATAAAAAAATGGAGAAAAGCCTGTTGTTGATTAAATCGCCGTATTGTAGGCGTACGTCACGAAAGGAAGAACAACGTCCCAGTTGGAGTGGTCAGAATCAATATACATAGCGAGCATGTCTCCGAGGGTTCTGTTGAAACGTTCTGTTATGCCGTTCGTGTGAGGGTGGTAGGCTGTTGATGTGCGGTGTACCGTACGGCATGAATATAGGAGCTGCTGCAGAACTTCGGACAAAAATACGCGTCCTCCGTCACTCAGGAGCTCCCGTGGTGCACCATGACGAAGAACAAACCGGTGCAAGATAAAGGTTGCAACGTCACAAGCGCCAGCCGAAGGTAGCGCTGCGGTTTCAGCGTACCTTGTCAGATGGTCGGCAGCCACAATCACCCATCGATTACCACCAACAGAGCACGGTAGCAGGCCGTATAGGTCAATCTCAACACGGTCAAATGGGCGTGCAGGACATGGCAAAGGCTGCAGTTGACCGGGTTGATGAGAGAATGTCTTGCGCTGCTGACACTGGGAACATGAGCGAATGTGTTTCCGTACAAACGTGTACATACCCCGCCAGTAGTAACGTTGGCGGATCCGCTCATACGTCTTTAGCGCACAGGCGTGTGTGTGTTGCGGTTCAGCATGAAAATATTTGCAGATATCAGACCGCATATGGCTGTATATGACTAGCAGCCATTTACGACCCGCCACTTGATAGTTGCGACGGTATAACAGGCCATCCCGTATGGCGAAATGCGTTACTTGGCGGTGAAGAGCACGCGGGTAACCGGAAGTTGATGCTTCAGAAAGCATATTCAAGAACGAGGCTTTTCAAGGGTTCTTTCGCTGTTCGGATGGCATGTCTGCGACGCTGACGGCAGAGAGGGGAAGGTCCAGGGCTGATATATCCATATCATCAGATTTCCCGGGTGATCGTGAAAGAGCATCTGCGTCAGAGTGCTTTCGCCCCGATGGGTAGACGACGCGTATGTCGAATTTCTGGAGGCGTAGTGCCCAACGTCCGAGGCGGCCGGAAGGGTCTTTCAGGGAAGCCAACCAACAGAGTGCGTGATGGTCAGTTACCACATCAAAAGTTCGGCCGTACAAATAGGGGCGAAACTTGTTTAACGCCCACACAATCGCGAGGCACTCTTTTTCCGTAACAGAATAGTTGGCTTCTGCCTTAGTGAGGGCGCGGCTGGCATAGGCGACCACATACTCCGTAAAACCTGGCTTGCGTTGCGCGAGTACTGCACCAAGGCCGACGCCACTTGCATCCGTGTGTACTTCGGTCGGCGCAGTAGGGTCGTAGTGACGCAGTACGGGTGGTGAGGTAAGGAGTTGGCGCAGTGTTGTGAAGGATTCGTCACAGGCTGCTGTCCAATTGGAAAGATCTGCAGGGCCAGCAAAGAGTTTGGTGAGTGAAGCGATGATGGAGGCAAAGTTCCGGACAAACCGACGAAAATAGGAGTACAGGCCCACAAAGCTCCGTAGTTCTTTAACTGTAGTCCGCTTAGGAAATTCGGCAACAGCACGAAGCTTGTCAGGGTCGGGAAGGATGCCGGCTTTCAAGACGACATGACCAAGTATGGTGAGTTGTTTAGCCCTGAAGTGACACTTCCTCAGGTTAAGCTGAAGCCTGGCGTTTTTAAGGCACTGTAGAATCTTACGCAGACGAGTGAGATGCGAAGTGAAATCGGGTGAAAAAACCACAACGTCATCAAGATAGCACAAGCAAATGTTCCATTTGATACCGCGTAAAATGCTGTCCATCATTCGCTCGAATGTGGCAGGCGCATTGCTGAGTCCGAATTGCATCACGGTAAATTCATAGAGGCCATCCGGTGTGACAAACGCCGTTTTTGGACGATCAGACTCAGCCATTGGGACCTGCCAATAACCCGAGCGAACGTCAAGCGAAGAAAAGAATTCTGCACCTTGGAGACAATCGAGAGCGTCGTCTATGCGGGGAAGAGGGTAAACATCTTTCCTCGTAATGTTGTTTAGGCGCATGTAGTCTACGCAGAACCGGATTAAACCATTCTTTTTTTTTGACGTGTACATCTGGGGAAAACCAAGGACTACAAGAAGGCTTGATGACTCCACGCTGTAGCATGTCGTCTACTTGTTCTGCAATTATCCGACGCTCCGCTGGTGACACACGACAAGGGCGCTGGCGCAAAGGAGTACTCTTTCCTCTGTCAATTGTGTGCACAACGGTGTTCGTTCTTCCTAGCACCGCTTGGGGAAAATCAAACGAACGCTTGAATTCGTGCAGCAGGGTAACAAGCTGCTCTCGTTGAGCCGGGGCGAGATGGCAGTCAATAGAACGGTAAAATGCATCGGTAGACACGCTGTTCGAGGCAAAGTGAGGAACCAACGCGTTCAGCTCCATATTCGGCTTAGTGTCGAAGAAATCGGCAGGCACGATAGTACCTTCATCTATAAGCTGAATGTGGCCGAGCGTCTTGTTGCGGCGCAAACTGAGGGGGCACGAGTTGGGATTGGAAATAAATATCCCGGTAGTGTCTTGACAAAGCTCAAGAACGGCGAATGGCAGCGATGTGTGGTGGCGGCTACCGAAGATGTCAGATGGCGTGAATAGGACGGTAGCGTCAGAAAGTGAAGCACAGCAGGCAGGGACAAACTGGGCGCTGAAAGGGGGAAGGTCTATGTCCGTCGCGACGACAAGGTTAGCCACACTAGATACGCCCGCATCAACAGAAGGCGCATCACGAAACGGTAACAGCTTCACTTCGGCCCGAGCGCAGTCCACGATGGCGTGATGACGTGATAAAAAATACCATCCTAGTATGACATCGTGGGAACATGAAGCCAACACGAGAAATTCAATTGTGTACAACACGTCTCGAATAACCACTTTTGCTGTACATGCCGCGATGGGCTCAATTTGTTGGGCGCTCGCAGTACTAAGAGAAACCACGGGAGAAAGCATCGTCACTTTACGAAGAGAGCGGCAGAGTATTTGACTAATCACAGATATCGCGGCACCGGTATCGATGAGTGCGAGTGTTCGTACACCTTCGACGATTACATCGATAAGATTGGCGGGAGACAGGCGAGGACTTAAACGATTAGACGATGACGCAGCTTGTGCCTCCGGAGCTGCGGCAGTTAGTTTTCCGTCTCAATGGGGGTGGGTCGTCGACGCATAGGCGATACAGAACGACGACTTGTTGAAGGTGAAGGCGAGCGGGAAGTAGAACGTCTAGAAGCGAATGCTCGGGCGCCGGAAGCGGTTTACGCATCGCGTTCGTGAACTTCAGGTGGTACGTCAGGTGCGTGGTATGGATGCCGAAACGAATAGTCAGGATATCTTTGTGCGTTAACTGTGAAGCGCCGACGACATAGACGTGCAACGTGACCTGGAATTCCGCAAAAGTAACATATCGGCCGGTTGTCAGCAGTGCACCAAGGATTTCCGGCCTGCTGCTGTGTAGCTGGAAACGGCGCGGTGGACGGTCGCACAGGTTGTGGCGTATGAATTGGCAGACGAGATGGAGGCATTGCCGCGACGGCCGCATAAGTCAGTGGCGCGGCAACAGGCGTTGGTAAAGAAGCAGGCGTAGATAATGGCAACGCCTCGGAGACCTGCTCCTGAATAGCCTGTCTGATTGTCGGCGTCAGGCGGTTCGTTAGTGCTTCGGTGGTCGGCAAATACGAGAGACACGAAAGCTGTCGTGCGACCTCTTTCCGTACACATTCTTTTATCTGCTCCAGCAGGGAGCTGTCACCACCGACGGCCAGGGCAGCGAGAGAGTCGTCTGCAGTCGTCGACCTCCGAACTGCTGCACGTTGTTTCCGAATCTCTTTCAAGCTCTGGCACAAGGTCACAAGTTCGGATACGGTACTTGGGCCCTTAGCTAGCAACATTTGATAGGCATCATCGTCTATGCCTTTCAAGATATGCCTGATCTTGTCATGTTCGGTCATCTCAGGGTTAAAGCGCCGGCATAAATCGATTACATCTTCATTAGAGCTAGTGAAGTTTTCGCCCTTCCTTTGTGCACGTCCGCGTTGGCGCTGCTCAACACGCAGCTTGCGCACTGCGGGGCGATCGAACACAGCTGCGAGGGTTATCTTGAAACCGGCCCAAGTGATAAATTCAGTACGGTGGTTTGTGAACCACAGGCTGGCGACGTCTTTGAGATAAAATGAGACATACTCCAATTTTGAGGGGTCGTCCCACTTGTTGGCGGCGCTCACCTTTTCAAACAGCTGCAACCAGTCCTCCACATCTTGGTCCTCGGTGCCAATGAAGAAGGGCGGATCTCGTTGGCACAGGGTGGTAGGCACGATGACCAGTTGAGATTGGGCCATGCTTTGCTGGGTGGTGCCTTGCTCGGTCGTCTGATCAGGCATTGCTGATGCAGTGGGCAGCTTCCGGCTTCGAAGTTCCAGGTTTGCGTACCCAGCACACTTGCACCACTTTGCAAGGGGGTTTAAAAGCGACGACAGGTAAAAGGCAGACAGCCAGTAGGGAAACAAATGCTTGGGCAGTCCAGCGTCTCCAGCTCGTGCTCCCACTCGCGCTTCGCCCTCAGCGATGGTCCCGCTAGTCATTGCCTTGCGAATTCCCTACTACAATATATATAAATATATATATATATATATATATATATATATATATATCTGCCAATGGTATACGGATATGTGTAACACTTGTCTGGCGTAAAAGGTTTGATGGCGTACGCGATGACTTTGGCACATTATGCATAATCTCATACTGAGTCATAATAAGCATGAAAGCATCGCTCAGTCCCTTCCTCAGCTGCTCGGATGAATCTTCCCCTTTTTATGCATGGAAGCACTTTACGATTCCATATAGAAGGGAATGAAAAAAATTGGCCCCGTATATACATGTTACACTGCAAGTGTCGTCTAAAGACGAAGTCTTGCGTCTGGAGAGAGTGAACAAAACGTTTACTTGTTGTTCTGTGCGAGAAAATTGGTGAGTGGTATTCTAGAGGCGCTGCGTTAGATTGCCTAGAGCGTGCAGCGGGGGCGAACGAGCGCATCAAGTGAAGTCACACGTGAGACATGAAGGCTATCTGACAGTTTTTTTTTTTTTGAAATGAAGCACGCGCGCCCTGCGCGCCCGTCTCTAAGGTGATAAGGTGTAGAACGCAAGGCGATGGGTAGGTGCCGCATCCGTGCTGTCTCAGAAAACTGTTGGAAACACTTGACTTTTCGTGCAAGCATTGCATGGTAAGCGCAACGTGATAAACGCTACGGTCCTTGGAATTACTTATGTACGCTTTTTCTAGTGAGAGACACACATGCAGAATATTGACGTGTTGTTATGATGCCTCAGATATGCGCAATAATTGCTTTTTAACTGACAATCGCACATGTATGAACGCTCAATCTTGAGGAATATTGGTAAGCGCAGCTGATGGGGTTGGCCGTTCGGGGTATCGTCTGGTGCCGTTTAGGGTACCGCTAAGGGCGGACAAACAGGCAAATGTACAGAAACACAGACAGAAAGACCAAACTTTTTGTATTGAAGCTCCCCAAGAAAGATTACCGTCTTTAAAAACTTTATTTCAGTCCTACAAGACGCGCTTAGTGCGTAGCAGGCGTCTCCCACGTAGGTACCAGAAGGAAGTAACGCAGGTTCTCAAGGACATTCCACTTTGTGGGCCTACTGGACGGCCATTCCTGGTCGGCGAGAAGTGAACTCCTGAGGAACCTCTCTCACTTGTTCGAGGTAGAGTCGGCAGGAATTTTTCCACACTCCCAGAGCAAGTGGGCGAGTGTCACTGTGTGTCCACACGAGGGGCATGTATTGCTGGGGTATGCATCAGGATAATAAACGTGAAGCTTGGCAAGGTTTGAATACGTGTGTGTCTGTAATAGGCGTAGGGTTAGCGCAAGCGGTCTGTTAAGTTTTGAATGTGGGGGTGAAAAAACTTTTACCATTTCATACTAATTTTAGTTTACGCCAAGTCGAGGAGGTGCTCACGAGAGAAGCCAGAGGCTGGTGGCAAGATAGATACAATGAATAGACACGCTAGAACTGCCAGCAGTATGCAAAAAAATGGTTCGCTTTTAAAGAATAAAAAGAGTTAGCGCGTATTCCCGACACAAAAAACGCCTTTATTGTTTCAATTATTCATTTTAAGATCAGTCTAAGGTCACAATGTCCAAGCCGAAAACTTTGCCAACGGCTGTCGTTTGTAAGTTATGCACACCACGTTTCTTTTTTTTTCTGTCGCATATTTTGTTTTGTAAGAGCTAATAATATGATTGTTCTTTAATAAAGCCAAATAGCCTTGTTAAAGAAGAAACAAAGAAAGAAAATTCAGTAGACGGTACCTCTTGCAGACGCTGATGTCTTTAAACACTTGATGCATGAAAATATCGAATTTTTTAGATTCAGAATCTTAGACTGGTGGATAGAGCATATGGTTACAAGCTCTATTTTGTTCCCTTGCATTCTATTTATTCACACATCTAGGTTGCTGAAATGACGAAAGGATGGTTTCTGAAGTCAAAGCAAAAGTTCCCCTGATGTCAATCTTTCACGTTTTGTGGAAATGAAAACAAAACAAAACATCAGAACGATGCTCATTCATCTTGAGTTAAGTTGCCCCAGTAGTAATTTCCTAGCGTTTACTTATCTACTATTAGCAAGAACTCACCAGCCGTAGCTATAATTAGGCGACCATTATCTTGTGGTAAAAAGGATCATTAGTGGAGTAGTGGCTATGGTAACTGTTTTACGGAACACAGTGTAAATTTAAGGGCTCGTTTTTTTGCTGTACGCAATGGTAACGCAAGCTTTTAGTAAAATGGTAATTGAAATAGCATGAAGTATTGAAAACTTCTATTAGATTGCAATTTCTTCATGATTTGCATGTAACGCTATACTGACTCGGTGAATGGCAAAGCTCCTTGTTCCTGTTGAAAGCACCTCTGGTTGAGGAATTACTTCTGCTTCGTTATATTTGAAAAATATTATAAAAATTACACTAAAGAAATATTGGGTTCTGCTTGAGTGTTACGAAACAAGAATGTGAAATTGGCAAGTTCAATTAGCCTAAGTGTCAATAAGCCGATAAACCTTGTGTATTATTCGTGAAAATCAGCTCAATAAATTCGCCTAAAGAGCTGGCGGTATTCCAGTGAGAAACTAGGATCGTTATTCCAAGTGTCAGAAGCAGCCTCAACCGTGCACGCCCCTTATTTTTATTTAGCCTCTGAGATCTTCCTCGGCAGCGCCAAAAGAACGTTGACTCGAGAATAGCACCAGGCACCGGTGAGTGCCAGACACCTGAAACAAGGAACATGGGCCTCCATCTTTTCTCGTCAGGTATTGCTAATCACGCCACGTCAGAGTGCAAAGAGCTATGGAAGACATCCTATTCAGTATCTACACTACTCGCTTGCGCATCTTCTTGTCCAAGTTCTAGGAGATCTTCCTGTTTCTTCAGAAATATGCAATTGTGGCAGACAAGTTATTCTCGCCGACTATTTATTATGATCTGCCCACCTAGATTTCTGTCTAGTTTTGAGTAGATTTACCTGCTGTTCGTGTCCAGCCTTTTACTATTCCTAAGGAGAGCTAATTTATCTTGCCTACTCGGCTGCTGACCTGAAAGTCACGGTATCGATCCCGGCTTCGGCGGCTGCATTTCCGTTGGAGGCGGAAATGTTGTAGGCTCGTGTGCTCAGATTTGAGTGCACAGTAAAGAAACCCAGGTGGGCGAAATTTCCGGAGCCCGCCTCTAAGGCGTCTCTCGTGGTCATATGGTAATTTTGGGACGTTAAACTCAAATATCAATCAATCAATCAATCATCTATCCTACACAATAGGTGTCGTGCCTACGCCTATTCCTTTCTCGACTAGGATTTCCTCGAAGCGCGTCCGTTCTGTGACCTGCTCTGTTCTCACTCTTTTTATGGTGATTCTAATGATATAGAAACTTTTGGCAGATTTTTTTTCCATCACCATCATTGTCATATCCCTGATATATATATGCATGAGTTTACGTAAAAAGGCGCAATTAAAAAAAGTGGGACTGTGTTGCAATTTTAAAGTCTAAAGTCCTTCTTGTTTAGAACAAACTTATTTACACTGTCTGCGAGCATAGGTTATGCGAGACGAACCAGTATTCAGAATTACACTCACAATTCCCCAATCGTACACCCCGTCAAAACAATGCAAAAACTAACATTTTCACATACAGCAATCAGCAGAAATCAGATCAACGGAATAACAAATTCCTATAACTGACAACTGACATATAGGAATTATTAGGCGAAATGAGTAAATGGGTAGGTGCACATTTTTTTCCTTAGTATACATACTTGGTCGTAGGATCACCAAGGCATGGCGAACACAGTTCGAAATGGCAAGCTCAGAAGCATACTAACTCTGACCTCCTGGTATGGCCTAGCACCATTTCGGCCAAAAAATAGGTTGCACCCGTTCATGCTGAACGTTGACAAAAGGGCACGGTCATTAGAGCAGAAACTCGTGTTCTCCAACGATGAGCTCCTTGGAGAGAAACGCAAGCATCTAACGCCTCATGCATGCAAATATGGGCCATAAGGCACGTTCGTCGACAGCCATTTTCAGCGATGACCATTGAGAAATATATTATACAAAGAGTGGCCACTGGAGCCTTTTCGCGGCCCAGCATGAGAGTGTCTTACCAACCGCTAGATGGCGTACCCATGCTCGCTTTTATTCTTTCGTTAAAGCATGTAAAAGCCTCCTCAGGAGGACAATAAATACCCAAGTTTGGAGTGAATTTTTTGCAAAGAACAAACTTTACTAATTCGTGCAATTTTCCGTATCCGCTCTACATCATTTCCCGCTGAGAACATTTAATGCTTTACAACAGAAAACATTAAAGTATGACTAGAAATTGTTGTCGCTCTGTATTTTTTTCCACAAAGAGACACATTCTTATGGTTTCAATGTACTGTACATGTATTCCCTTGGTGTAAGCATGGGTGTGTAGCGTAGTGGTAAAGACACTCGCCTTCGAGGCGTGAGGGTACGGGTTCAAATACCAGCGTCGGAAAGAAAAGAAAATGTTAATTTATTTGCTGAAGAAATTGTCGAGTCTGACCAACCACTCGTGGCACTGAAAGCAGTATGGCAGCTGGGCCACAGGGCCCTACGGGAGTGTCCGCTCTTTAAGTAAGTTTCTTTATGCAAGCGTGGGAACGCGTCGAACGACACGAACAGCGAGGCAACCGATTCGTACTCGGATCGCTTTGAGTCATCGGATGATGACTTCATGGTCATCATGAATCAAACTACAAAACGAAGACTGCTGCAGACGGCACCGTCGGCAAGTGTTTCCACCGTTAAGACTGCACCACAGCGGTGGCCGCACACCATGCTGTTCATGCCCGAATACCCTGCATCTAACTTGCGACTCCTCAACAGGCAAGTTCTTTCTGTGCTTCTGGTGGAAACTGCGCCGAATGACATCAAAGACGTGAGGATTAATGCACAGAAGAATGTCCTTGCTGTAGACGTTAGGCACCGTAGCGCGCTGCAAAGCCTTCGGCACATAACAAAAATTGGCAACGTGAAAGATCGGCCAATGGTCGCTACAGGTTGTAATGGCACTGTAGGCGTCATGTATAATGTGGATCTTTCCATCTCAGCTAATGACCTGCCAATAATAATAAAGCCAGCAACAGAAGGCACTCGCATCGCACACATTACCAGACTCGGCAACACACGCTGCTTGAGGCTTGTGTTCGAGGGAGACAGCCTTCCCTTGTATGTCAAAATTGGCCAAGTTCGCCACAGAGAGCGTCCATGCGTACCGAAGCCACTGCAATACTACAAGTGTTTCAAGATGGGACCCGTAAAAGATGTCTGTGCCAACAAAGTTGTGTGTCCGCGGTGCGCTGAATTACGCTGAAAGGCACCTGCGTTGCCACCGTGTTACGATGTCCAAACTGCCACGGCGCTCATGAAGCCTCATCGAAAAATTTCCCGCGAGGGCGAAACGAGCATGTGGTACTGAGGCGTATGGTGTGGGACAATTCAACGCACAGGGAAGCTGCCGCTACAATGGGCCGACGACGGCATCATGGGCGAACACAATCACGGAAAGACTGCTCTAGCGATAGAGAGATGCCATCCTCTATCAAAGTGGCCGACCCACAAATACCGAGCTCACTAAAGACTGATACTGCCAAACAGAAGAAAGGGACAGCAGTCGCACCTTCCGAACAGTGGCCCTCACGTCCACGAAGTAAACCTATTTTGAAGTTACATGAAATCCCACTGCCCTCCACGACCTTTCAAACCAGTAATGCGATGAATGAAGATCAAGTGATAAGCTTGCTGCGATCGCTGATGAGTACCATGCACGTCCCACTGAGAAATAAGAAGACTTCGTCTGCACAGACCACACTGCAAATACTAGACACCCCAAGTCCGGTGCTAGCAGCTCTAGTGTAAAACCATGGCCAGCGAGGCACCGTCGTTTCGAGTAAAAGTCAAGAATTCATCTGTCTTTCAGTTGGACGCCAGAAGACTTAAGTCGCGCAGTCTGACTTTAGACAGATTGTAATTGTGAACCGCCTCCCCATTATCGTGATTTGTGAACCCAACCTGTCTTCTTCAATCAAACTGTCAGAATATGAGTGCTTTATGTCCTCCACTTACAAAGACTGCAGCAAGGTTATTGTATTCATGCGCCATGACCTCACTTACGTATACCACAGAGTCTCGCCTGATGAAAAAAATCAATGTGTGTGCTTTACTGTGAAGAAGGATAAGGTTGCTTTCACGATTATTGGAGCTTACTCATCTCCATCAAGCCGAATTGACGGCGAGCGCTTACGCGGTATTCTGACATTGACTCCAAGCCCATGGGTGATCACAGGCGACTTTAATGCCCACCACTTCTTATGGGGAAGCTCCAGGGTCAACTCTAGAGGAAGAAAATTGGTGTCCTTAGCCTCGGAGTATGAACTCTGCATTTGTAATGATGGAAGCCCTACATATTTACGCGGATCGGCCTATAGCAGCTGCCTGGACTTTACATTGGTTTCTAGCTCGCTTACCAGGAAAGTGCACTGGTTTTCGGATCTGAAAACGTGGGCAAGCGACCAAATTATACCAACGTGCATGTGGATAGAAGGTTTCTCCAGCTCCAAGTCCTTAAGAGACCTCAAGTACACCGACTGGCCGAAATTCAAAATTTTAATGGCAAACTACTGTACCGACGGCTCATCATATAACCTAGAGGACTCGATAAAGGATGTCCAGCAGAATACCACGCATTCAATTTTGACTAGTCAAAAGAGCACTGATTTTGACATCGAGATTGAGAAACTTCGCGCAATACGCCGCCGTGCAGAAAAAAGGTACTGACAGACAAAGTGCATGGATGATTTGAGGCTGGCTTGACACATTCAAAAGAAAATGCAGCTGCACATGGATAAACTGGCTTGGCGACGTTAGACATCCTTCTGCAAGTCGTTGGATCCGCGAAAGCCCGTATGACTTATATGGCGATCTGTCCGAGGTCTTAGCACAACCTTGTTCAGCGACACACGTCTACCTGTTTGGCACTTCACCTACAATGCAGAGAGATTGACGTCACAGAATTCTTCTGTAGAAGAATCACCGGTCACTCCAATTTCACGGTATCAAGCATGGAAACACTTGACAACCCACCGCCCTCACGTGATCCCCGTATGAAATGCCAGTTTTCTATGGATGAGCTAGAGGCGGCACTGGCACTGTGCAGACGTTCTTGAGCACTCGGACCTGACGGCATTACCTATCGTACCTTTTTAATCTTAGAGACGAAGCTCGGAAGGCACTCTTACGCCTATACAACGACTCTTGGCAGAATGGTACGGTTCTCCAAGCATGGAAGTCAAGTCGCCTTATTGCACTTCTAAAGGCTCGTAAATCGCCTTTAGATATTGCCTCATACCGTCCTATCGCTATGACAATGTCAACTATGACGCCATCCTTAGTGCTTTGGAAACAGTAGGTCTTGATGGCAAGATATATATGTGGGTGTACAGCTACTTACAGCTGAGATTATTTTACGTGATGACAGCGAATGGCCCAACACCTCATTATTACAGAAGCCGAGGAGTTCCTCGGGGAGGAGTGCTGAGCCCTACACTTTTCAGTCTAACTCTCATTAGACTAGGCGAGCCACTACCTAGCACTGGAGAACTTTCTGTCTACGCTGATTACATCTGCATTTGGACATCAGATGTGACAAGGCCTTAGCTTCGCGTCCGCCCCCAGAATGCTGCTACCTTCGTAAACAAGGACTTGAGGTGTCCAGCGGAAAATGTGCAGAGGTAGCCTTCACGAAGAAACCAATGTCTGCACACTGCAGATCGATTAATGAAAAATACATATCGTTCAGCAGAAGCCACAGGTTCTTGGAAGTCATAATAGACAGAAACCTGTCGTGGACTCCACACGTGAACTATGTGAAGAAGCGACTGATCTCAACACGCCACATGTACAAATTCCTTGCAGGAAAGAATTGGGGAGTGCCCATACCATCCATGCTACAACTGTACAGAGTGCTGTTTATCGGACTCTACGGTACAGCTTCCCTTCAATATCTAACACTGGCAAGAACAACCTGCAGGCGATTCAGAGCATTCAAGCTCAAACGCTTATGATGAGCTTTCGATTACCCCGCAGTGCTTCAACGGCTGAAACAATTGTCATATCCCAAGATCACTCGATAAAGACGCATATCATTACCGAGACATTGCGCATGCACCTCAGGCATTATGCCAGGACCCCTTCTCACCACCTGGCGAGCCTAGCTGCTGAAAGGCCCAGCACGGCATATGGTGCTTCTGTCTACAAAAACCGCCCCGCCGCGGTGGTCTAGTGGCTAAGGTACTCGGCTGCTGACCCGCAGGTCGCGGGTTCAAATCACGGCTGCGGCAGCTGCATTTCTCATGGAGGCGGAAATGTTGTAGGCCCGTGTGCTCAGATTTGGGTGCACGTTAAAGAACCCCAGGTGGTCGAAATTTCTGGAGCCCTCCACTACGGAGTCTCTCATAATTATATGGTGGTTTTGGTACGTTAAACCCCACATATAAATCATATCAATCAATGTCTACAAAAACCGTTCATCGTTTACTGAGACATACGCACCTGCATCAAAGCCACTGCTTCCTGCTTGGAGCTTGAGCCAGCCGCGAGTTCACCTAATGATTCAAGGAATGAGGAGAAAATCGAACTTACCGACACATGCCCTGAAACAACTGAGTCTATTCCTACTGGAACAAAACTACAGTACCCACGTGCACAATTACACAAATGGCTCGACTACACCGTCTAGTTAAGGTGGAGCAGTGGTTAGACCATCACAAGGGGTAACCTGGTGTTTTAACCCTTCACAAGTCACAACGTCCACGACGGAAGAACTCGAGGCTCTGCGCAGTGCATTGGAGCTTATCAATTCTGAAGAAGGACCAGGTAACTGGGCCGTGTTTTCTGACTCAAAACCAGCGTTACAGTGCCTGGTATCAGTTCTCCGACGCGGATGTCATGACAAGTTGACCTACCAAACCGTGATACTTCACCACCTTTTAATACAAAAACGTCACGAGATCATCTTTTAGTAGTTACCTGGGCATTGTGGTATAGGCGGAAATAATTCTGCAGATCATGCTGCTCACACTTCATATGAAGAAGCAAACAGCGTTCAAATTTTGCTTTCAAGAGCGGACGCGGCGAGGCAGATTCGTCAACTCGCCCGCATTCTCACCCTGACTGAGTGGAACACACCAATCATACGAAGTACAAGACTGCACGAGCTCAACCCTTCACTATATCTCCGGCCTCCACCCGGCCTACATCGACGTGCAGCTTAGCTTCTCTATCGCCTTTGGCTGGGAGTTGCTTTCACGAAAGCTTATACTACGTTAATCGGAATTACTGACAGTGCAGCGTGCGATGTTTGCGGCACCGACGAAAATATCGAACACCTGCTGTGCCTTTGTTCTCGATTTGCCTCAGATAGACAAATACTTGCCAACGCAATGCGGCGACTGGATCATCGGCCTCTTTCTGTGCAGGCGCTATTACAGCAAAGTCCCCATGCCTCAACAGCCGACAAGGCCGTGAAAGCCCTGCTGTGTTTCCTGAGAAAGACAGGCTTGTGTGAACACCTCTGACATGCGGTGGAGTTCTACACGCTGCAGTGAAATTACTGTCAGTCTCTTCCTTTTCCTTTATTTTCCCTCTCTTCCCTCTTTCTCATCTTTCTTGTCTCCTTCCCTGATTCCCCAGTGTAGGGTAGCCAACCGGATGTCTTTCTGGTTAACCTCCCTGCCTTGTCCCTTTTGTTGCTTCCTCCTCCTCGTCTATGCGGCGATTTCGCAGCGTTTACACCAAAGGCTGAACAGGCGGTCAACTTTTAATAGTGCCGCAAAATGCTCCCTGGGAACCGATCACCGGACACCAACTCTCGGGCACGTGTGCCATGGGAATCGGCATGCACCACACATTTCAATGCAAACATTTTGGTCTATCTGGTTTGTCTGCTTGTATAAGCCGAATCGGCGCAGGCGCAGCGCCAACTAATAAATATCTGGCTTCGGCATTCATGCTTGTGTGTATTTTCAAATAAAAAGAAATAAGTGTATCTGAGGCACAACCTCAGCACGTCAATATCTGTAGCATGTTTTTATGCTAAAAATACATCAGTTTTTAAAAATGCCTAGCGTTTATTATTCTGCGCTGACAATGCAACGCTATGCGCAAAAAGGCAAGTGCTCCCTGCGCTTTGCTAGAACGATGCGGTGTTGGGACCTATGCGTCACCTTGCATTATCACAAATATAGATAAGGTACTATTATTATTATTATAGTACTAATACTATTTCTTCTTCTGCAAACTAGAAACGTTATTAGGGGCTATAAGCTGCCGTAGGCACGTTGACTGGGCCCGGTAGGTGTTGTACATGAAAGCGCGATAACACAAACATTTTAGTACAAAAGAAATTTGACACTCAGATGCATGATTAGAGGTACGCATATTTGATTAAATAGGAAAGCACTGAAAAACACATTCAACCTTCCTTCCCTTGCATCCCGTCGTCGATTTTGTAGCCTGAGCAAGTTTCATAAAATATGCCATCGCAGATCTCATATGCGCAGCGAACTCATACTTCCACCGGTGTACATTTCCCCATGAGTAGACCACGTTCAAAAATTTGAAATCTGGCCCTGCCGAACAAGAACTTGCCTCCAATCCTTCATACCCCGCACTTAAAAAGAAGGGAACCACCTTCCCGGACTAACAGCCACCGTTGTCGACCACCAACTTTTTCGTACCGCACTAGCCAATATTTTTTACCCAAGAACCTAACAAGCCTGTACACATTTAATCAATTTTGTATTTGACCTGTATCTTTGTAACCACTCCCCTCTTTAATGCCTCTGGCCTTGAGGGTAAATGAAAATAAATAAATAAATAAATAAATCGTTATAGATGAAAATTATGTATACATAATTACGTGTTAGCGAAATACATTTTCCCTTACTTTTTAGTAGCGTGAACCTAAGTATTGGAAATTTTCGGTAAAGTGTGTTTAAGTGTTCGCAGCCTGTATTCAGTGCGAGAATGCGGTACAAACCAAGGTTAATGGTTTCTGAGATGCACAGGTAAATCGTGGTGTTTCAAGGTCACTAAGGATAAAGGAAAATAACTGTATTTCTTCCTTGCAAAATAAAATATCTGGAAAACACGGTATTCGCAGTACCGATCCACACGAATGATTTTATATTTTTGTGGCAATGTTTTCGTTGCGGCTCGGGGTTTGACATTTCCTATCTTGTGGAAAAGTGTCTTTCGTTATGTAATTATTTTATCTATATTTTGCTCGCGTTGTTGTCGCAAATACTAAACTGCAATATTTAAACTGCGAGGTGAACAATGCGTGATAAACTTGAAGTTTGCCTTTTGTAGGCATGAAAGCTCTAAAGAAAGATAGTACACTGGTTAATCCAAAAAACTTGTTTCGAAGGTTATTGAATGAACATCACAACTCAGATGACATGAAAATATAACTTTAAGGATTTTACGTTCATTAACCAATTCTATATTTTAACCTAAGTAAGTGACTGAAGGCATCGACTTAAAAAGTTTATTTCTTGCTCTAAAAAGAATCGCTTTTGTCTTGGTAGTGTTATTCAGATTCAAAAGGGACCATTGTGATAGTTCGATTAGCAATGTGTTTCAGAATTAGTTCATTCACACCTTTTTCATTGAAGAGTATAGTGCTATCCTCCGCATATATAAATAAATCAACTGTTGAACTATATTTACTAAATCATTAACATATAAGGTAATATCAGTGGGCCCAAGACACTTCCTTACGGTACTCTATTTATAAGGGTTAAGGAGGAAGATAGGACGTTATCAATACATACACGCTGCGTTCTTTCCGCAAGATATGATTAATTCTAAGCAAGTTATGTCCGCGTACTCCATACATTCACAGCTTATGTGTAAGGATATGCTGGCTGAGGCAATCAAATGCCTTGCTAAAATCAATAAAGAGTCAGAGGAGAATTCTCTATTGTCTATTCTTGAAACACTACTTTCCTTCAAGCATAAAAGGGCTGACTCTGTTGATCTACCATTTCTTAAGCCGAACTGGGACTTTGTTATTACAGTATGTTTGTCTAAAGCTTACTTAGGCGTGCGGAAATAACTTTTTTTGGCACTTTGAAAAAAGATTAGGTAGGATAGATATTGGTCTGTAATTGGAAACATTATTTATATCGCCATGTTTGAACAACACAGATTCTCTAGCTTGTTTCATGCCATCTGAAAAAGACACCTATCTCATTGCTAAATAAATATGTGGACCAGCACCTAAATAATAGGCAAGGGATTTGAAATATAATTGATTGAACCAATTCGAAAATTATCTATATCTAGTGCTTTGCTATCGTTCCAATTTTTTGTTATTTTGAACACCTCGTATTAGTCGGTTGCGTCCAGAATTGTAGTTTTAAAAACACTTTTTTTCTTTTCAATAGGTAACCTGAAAGTCACTGGTGTGCGTAATGCCCGAATTCACAAAATGAGCAATAAAGTGATCTGCCAGTGCTCATCCGCTCAATTCACAATTTTCATATGTTCTCAACTGGGGTGCATTTTTATAGCTTGACAACCTAACAAGTAAGTTGTTAACTTCCAAACGGCACCCGGTCACTTCCTTATAATTGCAAAAAGCAAGTGATGATATTATTATATTTTCGCTTAAATGAGTATTCTATTCAGGCTATTCTTTTCCACGTTGATTTCGTAAGTTTGATTTCTTATTTGGAGCGCATGATGAAGATGGTTCCTACTCTTTTAATTTTTAATGTGCTCCCACATATTTCACGGGTTTCCTATCTTTTTTCACTTCCTAACTTTCTTGAATAACCTTGTGCTTGCGCACAAAAGCTTGTAGGAACTCGTTATAAGCCTAATTTTCGTTTGTTTTTTTCTAGCACAGATTCCTATTGTATGCACTCACGTCTAGGTAGAATAAGTCCAGCGCTTCACTAGAAATATGTTGGTAACTGATTCAAATGTTTGGTTTAATACCATTCCCCAGTGAGAACATTAAAAATACTGGAAAGTGGTCACTATATTATCATTAGAAATTGTACCCGCAAAATGCACACACGTTTCTGTATTCGTAATAAGGAGGTCAAGGACAGACGAAGCTGACTGAGTAACGCTTGTTGCTGTAGTTATAAGATTTAAAAACCCAGATGATAGTAAAAGAGTGTTTAATTCATGCGCATGCTTATCATCGTCTAAAATATTTGTATTGAAGTCAGGGCAATGTATTTCTGGTAAGAATTTGTTCTTGATCTTGATAGTTAACATCTCGCAGTCAAAGTTTATGAATTCAAAATCTGGCATCAAGTAGTAATAAGAATAATTTTGATTGCGCTAGCAATAATGCTAATACCCTCAGCTGGATTTTGCCACTGGTGTCGGCTTCGACGTCGGCGTCAACGTCATTCACCATATACGTGTCCATATACGTGTCCATATATATAAGACGAAAGAAAAAAAACATCTCCGAAAAAACCTTTAGCGCACGGACTCGAGCTTGAGACCTCTGAACTGTGAGTGAAAAGCGTTAACAACTGAGCCACGAAGGAGCACCTCCTCCATCGTTTAAATGACAAGCTATGAATATCTACCAATTACCACTGGTGTCGGGCATCTTCGAAGGGAGGGGTTGAAACAATCGTGTTTTCAGCATTACCAGTAAAGTGCCGTGATGAGTGCACGTTGCCACATGTTCACGACGCGGCGCGGTGTGGTCTGAACTCCCACGCGTACTTCACCCCGCGTAGAGGGAGCAGGGTGGCCGCTAACGCGCACGCTTATCTCGCTGTGGTGTCAATCGTATGCCTTGGCTGGCCTTGGGCTTTCACCGCAACAATTCTCTTGTAGTTACCGGACGCACAAAGGCGACTGCATTGGTTGAACGGTCTTTATGTGCGAAAATGCGCACTTTTCATACACAGCGAGGTAACAACCGAGACACTCATTCGAGTTCATCTGTATCTGTATCTGCAATTCACTTTCGTCTGTCATTTGTGCGTGAGGAATGCATAGCACATTTCCACCTGCTTGCTATTTTGTGCATGACATTTTAATTTGTTGCAATCGCATTCATTGCTTCGCCTTTAAGGCAAATCTGTGACTTTTTTTTAGTATATAGAGCAACGCCACCCCCTCGCCTATGAAGTCCCATGACGTCAAAGCTATCTTAAGGTCAAGTTTCAGAAATCATGATGATTTCGAACTGGAAACAAAATTCGTTCAGAAAACAAGAGATACTATCACTTTTGTTAACAGCAGAATGTGAATTAACATGCAGGACAGAGGTAAGCTTGGCATCTCGTAGGTGAACGTTTTGTGGTAAAGGAAACTTAAAACATTTTATTTTGAATAGATTGCAAAATCAAACCTAGTAGAGCTTTGCAAGGTTTTCTTCATGCTATATTCCTACAATAGGTGTGTCGTCAGACTTCTTCACGAAAATTTCGCTATGTACGACCAGACACACTTCCATTCATGATCACGTTTTCTACCAACAGCAATTCCAAGCAGCCACTTCAGGGTAGGGCATGGGTGTTTCTTCACGCAAATTATCGGAGCGTTATCTTTCCCAATGCCCTTGTTAGAAATACGCGCTTTCTTTGCTTTGTTAGGCACAACACGACGATTGGTCCGGGACTTGAACTGCACATTGATGTTGGATTTTACTGAGTCTCGGGTGGGCACAAAGTGACATATTTAAATGTCATCCTCGACAATATTCTCTATAATAAACTTCCCGATCGCAAACATTAGGGTCTGTTTGAAAAGTAGTTCAGAGATCTGGTGTAGTTGTGTGGTAGAATAATTTATTGAGACGCAGAATGCTGGGGTTTGATTCCTGCAGAAGCCCTGATATTTGTTTTTTGCATTCCTACGGTCGAAGCTCTTGACGTCACCTTTTTAATAACAATCATGCTCAAAAATTACCCACGCGTTTTCTTGTCGTTCTTGGGTAGATTAAAATGCCGATCACTTGTGGCACATACCCACATGTGAGTGGCACATACCCGCCCGCGGGTATGTGCCACAGTTTGGCGAAAAGTTCTAGATGGCACACGCCAGGGCATTGCGACATTATTCATGTGATGACCATCAAGTCCTATTCGTCTAATCAACTTACTCTCCCATGCAAAATTTGTTGGTTTACCTCAAGTTCAGGAAGTGATCACGAGAGCCCTCAGACGTATGAGGCTGGATAGATAGATAGATAGATAGATAGATAGATAGATAGATAGATAGATAGATAGATAGATAGATAGATAGATAGATAGATAGATAGATAGATAGATAGATAGATAGACTAATTGACTGCAGACCACGAACAAATGCCTTGCATTCAATAAGACAGAAGCCTCCGAGTTGAGATTCGAACCGGAGACCCCCCGCAGCGTGCTGCACCGCACCGCTTGGCCATGCGTGATCTGTAGCGGGGCGTAATAATGATAAGCTATTTATATACATCATTTACAACTGGTTACGCACAAATTAAAAACATTAAGGCATTCTTACGCTTCGCCTTTTAAAGTTCCTAGTCCCTAGTGCGTAATTGAAACTTAGTAGATGAGCTCTTTTTGAACTTGCTATGTACTTACTACGTGGCCTTAAGGGAATATGCGCAGGAACATGTGTACCTTCTGTTAGGGGTGATCTGCTAAAACATGAAGTCACTTTGACAACCACATGTTCTGACGCCCGATGGCAATGTACGCTTGTACAACGTGTTATTACTGCAAGATTTCATCTCTTGCGTAACATGCAAACAATTCCCACGTGTTTGTAAAGCACGAAAGTTACTTTCACTGCATTCCCAATCACAGGAAATTATTTTGACTGTATTCACAAGAATCGAGCATTAAAAATACAGACACGTGGCTGTGTGCATGGTAGAACACTCCGTTGTCAAAGAAACGGCCCTGGTTCGATTCCCACGTGGAGCCAGAATTTCTTACTTTTTTTGCCTATTTCTCGGGTATTCGGTCACTCACGCAGAAGAACATCAACGCCGGAATTTTTTCGAAACGAGTTCTTTAACACTCTGGCGTTAAATGTGGCCCTTTTCTGTACCCAATCGTGATGGGGAACAAGAAAAAACGGACCCTGTTGAGTTGAAAACGCTTAACGTATCGTCTTCTGCGATTTCAGGTGCGTCTGTTCAAGTTGCCTACTCTCGAGACATGGTGCGTTTTGTTGTGAAGTCGACTCAAAGAAGCCTGCAAAGCCTGCAAATACAAAGCCTGCAAACACAAAGCCTGCAAAGAATAACACTCGAACTTCCGCAAAACGGCAAGCGGCAATCCGCGGATTTGACTCCCAACGACAACTGCGGAGGACATTCTTTTTCCTGTGTGGTAGAAGATTTCAGTCCTGCGAACGTTCTTCGAGTTCACGGTTCCTGAAAACCTTGCCACCCTGTAGCCGAACGCTTGCCTTCGTCTTCCACCACTTCCCCTTGCCCATACCTGAAAGTGCTGACCCCCCCCCCCCCTCGACAGAATGAAGAAAATATCCCATTTTTATTTATCTTCTTTTTCACAACTATTTCTCTCTCTCTCTCTCTCTCTCTCTCTCTCTGCTTGAAAGGTTGATTGCGCCACGTAAATTAATGTCTCAAAGTATGTCACAGCTTCACTGACCGACCAACTTCACGGAGTGGTATGGCCATCTTTAGAAAGTGATTTTTTTTAGTTTTCCGCTTCTATAGCCGGAAATCAGGACACCTACCCTTGTGTAAATACTTATGTTAGCAAAACACTTTTTTCTTGTTACCATGTTGCCTGTTGCCTCAAGATCTAGAGATGTTTATTGATACAAGGTAGGTATTATATACGTCAAAATCCAGTAACGAACCGGAAGCCAACCTTTCGCATTCGCCTCAAAGCACTGCCGAGGGTTCATTTGTCGTCTGTCGATGAAGGCTCGCATTCTCAACAAAGGCCAGAGCCCGCTCCTTCTGCACAAGAGGCCGCTAATCACGACCGCTGAGTTGCCTGATCGTTGTTTTCTTTTCAGCCACTCGGCTCAGCGTTTGCTTACAACCAGAGAATGAAATTCTCTGCCCTGCAACAACTAAGCACACACCACATGTCTCCGAGTGTCCCTTATGTTTCTTCAATCCATCACATTATGTTTTTGTTGTACTACTATGCTTACTCAAAAATGATCGCGTATTTGTAATCACGTCAGCTGAACCAGACAAATACACCTCTGCTACTTCAATTTCGTTAGCAAACAACGAAGGCAAGGGACAAAAAGGCTTAAGAAGAAAGTATTCGTTAACATAAAACACTAGCACTCACAAGTAGGGTGAAATACATCTTCGAAATTTATTATTATTATTATTATTATTATTATTATTATTATTAATAATAATATTAATAATAATAATAATAATAATAATAATAATAATATATTATTATTATTATTTTTATTTTTATTATTATTACTTCACAACAGTGATAACTCCTGGTAGAGTCGTTGCCGAATGCGGTTACAATAAAAATGACGCACCCAGCTTCAGGATTACCCTAATTACGTGGAGGTATAGTGTAAAAATAATGATATACTAATAAATGCGTTCACTTAAATTTCACCAAATGGTCAATAGGTTCACAAATCAGTACATCTTAAACAATGCAGTTATAAGGAAAGAACATAAAGACAAATCCTACGGTGTGACATTTTCTGAGGATGGGGGATGGCCTGAACACATTGCGAGTGTTCTCAGCAGAGCTGAAAAAACCCTAGGCTTTTAAAAAAAATAAACATGTAACCAAGGAGGTTAAACAGGCCGCATATTTCGCCTATGTCAGACCAATACTGGAATAGGCCTGTCCTGTGTGGGATCCATTTCGCAAAGTAGGCATTCATGCGCCAGAGCGCATTCACGCGATAGCAGTAAGATTTGTACTGGGAAAACATTACCGAACTGAAAGCTCCCCAACGTATGAAAAGACAGATAGATTAATTGGCAATACTTACAAGATTGAAGACGTAATCTAAGATTGAAACTATCTTACTTATTTATAACAAGAAAACAGGCATTAGTCCATCAGAATATGTAAAACCAGTGTATTATCATTCCTTCCAATGTGACAATAAGTTTAAAGTATGGCCATACAACCCCAGAACGGATCTGTTTGAGCATTCTTTTGTTTCCCCAAGCCGTTGTCGAATAGAATATGTTACCAGCTGATTTAGTTGGTCACAAGACTGCGGATTTCTTCTATGAAGCACTGTGCCCACCGAGATAATGCCTAAGATGGCGCTGTGAGTAGTGTTCCAAATAAAAAATATGTTACAATGCTTTAGAGAAAACAGTAGTGTAAAATGAAGACAATATAATACAATGAAACAACACAATTCGTAAATCAAAAGAGCGCAATGTAAATGACGAGAAGAAGATGAAGAAAAAAAGATGAAAAAAACCCAAAACCAGATACAGACAACCCATTGAAGTTGAAATATAGGGCGAAATGCATGTAGTGAATAAAAAGACACTTCACATCATCAACTGCTAAGTAACGACTCGAACAGTTATATACTGTTGGTTTCAACGGTGGGTGCCTCTAGGATATTCCACACGGTGATCATTCACGGAAAAATAATAATAACTAAAAGCATTATTAGTCAGTTGATATAGACTGATTGCAAAAAAAAGTCACATTCTGATATCGTAACCAGCCGAAAAAATGCACAATATTGGATATACGGCTGTTGAGAGGCAAACGTGCAATTTTATACCTCTTCGAAGTGTGCTTTGGATTAGGCTTAGCCACTAAGCCTGACCAAGAACATATGTTAGCTATTAAAAATAAACCTTACCGTTTTGTTTTGGACCCTTTCTAGCTGAATAACATGAATAGCATGAATAGTGTGAGAGAGTTGACACCGAGCTTAACCACCACCCTTGTCTAGTGGCTATGGTGCTCCACAGCTGATCCCTAGGTTACGGTATCGCATTCCCGCCATGGTGGCCGCATTTCAATGGAGACAAAATGCTAAAGGCCCACCAACGCCAATTTAGGTGCACGTCAATGAACACCATTTGGTGTGAATTTCCGGAGCCCTCATCTACCGTGTTCCTTTATAATCAAATCGTTGTTCTGGGCCACAAATCTGCTCGGGCCTTTTACCTTCAAATATTATTATTCCCTGGGGACATTACGCGTACTACTTCCGGGAAGTAACGATGTTTACTACGCCATGCGAGGGCACAGAGTACACTCTCGTGCGTGTATGATGTACTGCTTTCTTAGAGATGCAAGCACAATGCCAGCCTCATCTATGCCAGCGTGTGTTGAAAAACCATTGTGACGCTCATTGTATCGCTGATCAGAAGGGTTTCTTAGTTATTAGAAACGACCGTATATTGAAGCCAACACTGCATGCTTCCAAGACTGCCATTAAGTCTGTGAAAATAAAATAAACGAGTCCTTTGATTACCCTTCCTCCGTTCATTTATAGTGAAAGTCTCGTTCAGTCTCTTTTGTTCCTTTCAGGTAGTATACGGTAGCCTATCGGTCAGCTAGCTTCTAGCTCGTGGACAGATCACGGGCTACGTGAAAGGAACTAGCGCGCACGCTAAAAGATAGCGATTCCGGTGGCACTTATATTCACGTGGTATGGTACCCGCGCAGGCCATGACACCGTGAAATTGGACGAGTTTGAGGACTAATTTGGTTGAAAGAGAAAGAGGGAGCTATGCTGATAGGAGACGCTGCAAGATGGCCATAGACATTCTCTCCTGGGCCCCAACGTGTGCTACACGAAATAGTTATCAAACCACTGCACTTCCTCTAAAAATAAGCATTTAAACTTCTATCCAATAATGTCTTATTAGGGGTCATTAAGCAGCCCTTGGCGTGGTCTACATGTTTCCAAACACGCAAAAGCTTTTCCACTGAAACGTGTCGGGATTGCAAACGATGTATGCATGACGCACTTTGGAGACTCTATTTCAGTCCCATATTGAGGGAATGCGCAGACTATGTGGTGAAAAATCTCTTACTCCTGACACACACTGCAGGCTGTGCCATACGTCAGCTCCATATCAACTGTCTTGATGCAGTCACGATGCAGTATGCTGTACTTCACCGATCTACGACTGCGACACCACCTCCCGCAAAGCAAGGTCACAGTGAAAGGCAAAATATGCGAGACGTAACGCGCGTTTGGGGAGCGTCATTTGTGAGGGCTGTTAGTCCAATGACTATATAGCACCCGGCTCCTAATGTCAATGTCTTATGTTCGACTCCCAGGACATCCGGATAAAAAATTATTTTCCTTGTGGGTTTTCATTGATATCTATTCGTGCGAAGATTACCGACGTCAACTTTGTGACCAATATTTTGCCCGTGAAGTAGTAGACACCAACATAGAGCACTTATGTCTAAAGGCAACTTGTATTCGCACTTGTGGAAGACGAACTTTCAAGACAATGATGCATGTGTTCACGCAACATAGTTGCGCAACATAGAGCACTTATGTCTAAAGGCAACTTGTATTCGCACTTGTGGACGACGAACTTTCAAGACAATAATGCATGTGTTCACGCAATATAGTTGCACCGCATCTTCTACAGCGATGGCAGACGAATTGTTCTGAACATGATCATTATTGAATCTTCGTTTGTTCATCTTCTAAAGAGTCATTCCTAAAGCATTGTTTAAAACTAGGCTGAAACATATATCTTTCAACATGGACAGTATTTGTTTTCTGAAATGAAAAATCGCAGCATATCCACCGAATGAATGATGATGAGCTGGATGAATCATCTGTCAGTCCGCCCATGCTTCCGTTCGTCCACGCGTCCATCCGCGCGTCCCTCCTTGCGACCGTCCATCCGTGTGACTATCCGTGCGGCCGTCTGTCCGTTAGTGAGTGCGTTGATTCGTCCATTCGCGCATCCGTTCATTCGTCTGTTCATGCTTCTGTCTTGCTGTCTCTCTGTCCGTCTGTCCACGCATCAGTGTAACAATTGAACACTTCAACTATGGCTATATCGCTTCTTTTCATCATATATCCATCATATACAAGTACCGTCATCTAGCGGATGTTCTAAAGACGAAATGAGAGGCGGCTACTACCACAAACATTGGACGAACAGCCCAAGGCGTAAGGAGCTTCGCCTCTAAAACAGATAAATATATTCAAACTCAAGCATTCACTGTACTGTTTGTCACTGGTAGAAAAAGCAGAAAAACATATAGTTGAAGAGCTGCACTGCCGATTACCGAGTGAACTAAACTGCTGGCGAGTACTAAACGACGCGAAATTGAATGGAAGCTAATTGCATCCCGTCGAGCGCCACTGTCTTCAAGTCTCACCCAGAATGACTGACTGCTTTTAGAACAACTTGAAGAACTGGGACAGTTTAATTTCCCGCCGCGACTTCTTGATGGCGTCCAGTACAGGCTGACAACTGATTCTGACAAACGCAATCTACAAGCCAGGAAGTATTTACAGTCCTCCCTAGGTGGGGTTCAAACTGCACTTCTATTTAAAGCAATTTTTGCGTAAATTCACAGCATTGGATAACCAGAAGCAGCATATTGTTCCCCGTGATGTTTCAGCAGCCTCGACAATAAAGCATACAAGCATAGGCACACACCGAATGAGAAAATATTCAGTTTTTCGAAAATCCTCGATTTAATCAAAGCAACCAGACCTATAATGTTATTATGACACAAAATAAACATTGAGGCTCTCCTATGTATTTGCCTGAGACGACGCAAAAGCCATCTTATTGTGCTTCTCAATCAATGTAAGTAGCCTGCCCCACCTTCCTCCGAAAGCGTTTTCACCTTGAGTGGTTTTTCACTGTTCCAGGATCATAGGCATTGCACACTTTCTCCAGTTATGCTTTCGCACTTTATCCACAATCAGCCTACTTTTGATCTCCAGAATCAAAAGTTGGGCTAGTTGGATATGCATTTGTCCTTTCTGTTGATTCGTGCGCTTGAACGACTGCTGTTTTGATCAAGTGTTACCATGGCGTAATTACGCCACTATGTCACGTCATGACGACTTCACATTGACGACATAACGAGATGACTTTCTGCATCACTCGTGTTTTGTTCAAAACCTTCTTTGACCTTTACCTCCCTCTTTTCAGGGTTAAATTTATGCCCACGTGTTTCGACGGGATTTGAATAGCGTAAGCTTTCCTTCCCAGGTGGCTCACCCCTGAAAAAGCCGAGTGTCAGGCCGGGGGACGCCGGTGCCAATTTGGCCAAACCGGTGAGTATCCAGCGGCAAGCGGGTTGGAACCCACGACTTCCCGCAGCCGAAGCGGACACTCTACCATGAGGCCACAGCTGCAGTACTCGTGTTGAAGCTAGCCAATAGCTTTAGCGTTTGATCAGGCGTGCAAAGCTTTCGTTGTAATGGTAGTTGTCGAAGTTTTACCTTTCACAACCAGGATATTACTTTAGGCACGCCGTGTTGGGGGGCTCCGCATATTTAGATCAGCTGGGATTATTTATTGTGTACGTATACCTAAGTATTTCAACTTCTAGCAATACGAGAGGCAAACACCAGAAAAAAACTGAAGTTATAACACATTTGTTAAATTTCTAACAAATGAAAGGATGAGAGACATAATTTATAAGCCAAGAATGGTTGCAGTAGTGTTAGTTCCACTCGACACTCCTAGGGCACTATGCAGAACCGCTCAAGCTTTGCGGAACTTGGGATCAGCTCGGGACCTTTCAGAGCTCTGGTGAAACTCCTTTTCAATGAGCAAGCAGTACAAAAAAGTCAAATTCACCCCTCAGTGCTTTGCACTTTATTGGTTACGATGGGAACTAGCGTCACGTCAAGGACGGTCGACAAAATTAGGCAGTGTTCTCAAACTACAGTCATCTTCTTCGATTTGTGTGTCGTTCCGACAAGTGCAGAAGTGCGCCCATGCGATAAATGTATTAAACATTCTTCGTGATGATATTTTTTTTAGAAGCACGGGGGTGTTTAAATTTATTTTGAAGCCTGTGATAAGTCTGTTTCCAAGTTATCAGCATGGTGGCCTCTGAGGTAGGTTTCGGCTGAGCGTCCTACAAGATCACGACAAAAACTAAGCCCCACGCCACGCTTTAATCATCATTGGTGGCCTGCACTATATAGCGTGCTGCTCGGTTAGTGTGTGTTCTTTTCGTAGCTTTCATCGTGTGCTAGCACCCGAGAACATGCGCCGAGCTATTTAGCTATTTGGCTGGTTAGGCCAGGACATGCTATGAAAAAGTTAATTACGCCAAGTTGAGGTAACGCTGAAGTAATTATGCCACATCTTGAGAAGACGATGTAATTGAATCTTTGTAATGCTTATACTCGGCTAAATAAAGCGTGCTAGTTGTTGAGCTAACAAAACTATGCTAATTATTGCGCCGTTAATGATGAGCACGCTAAGTAAAACCTTGCTAATCAGTTCTTATAATTAGTATGATGATTAGTATCGTGCTAATGAGAATTACGTTTCATAGCTTCATACTGATCGCGAACGTCCAAATCACTTCGGTGATTACTGCCTTTAAATAAAACCTTATCAATGAAGTCAAAACAGTTCAGTGTAAATATGATTAGTTCAGTGCAAAGAGTTCATCGTAAAGGGTCAACTAGTATATTCAAAATAAATGGAAAGCTGATGCGGTCTTCACTCCTAAGCCGACCAAGCAGATGAGTAGACGACTGACCTAAAAATCTGGAAGAAGCTAGTTTATCCGAAGCTCCTCTGTAGCTCCAGGCTTGCACAAGTAGTAAAAGCTCACCACATATTCATATGCAATGAAGCTGCTGCGTAGCGTTCACAGCATCAAACGCTTGACAGTTACACTGGCACCAACACAGTCACAAGTTTCACTCGGGTCTTCTCAGTGTCAACGTGTTTGTATCCGAGTTCACATGTCAATCAGTTTGATTGACTGACGTCCGCGGCGAGATTGGGTATACCCACCATGTTTGTTTTTGGCGAAGAGCAGCGCTCGCGTTGAGCGGCACGGTTAAGCAGCTTTATGGCACGGACAATCCACACACACACGCAGAAGTAAAAGCGAAAATGTCACGTGGCTACGATGTCTCGGATAAAATTTCACCGCGCTCAAGACATTTTGTAGCGATGCTGATGCAGGCAGGCTAAAAAACAAGCGTCTTTATTACAACGAACTTGTGCCCACATGTCTAATGAATATGGTCGTCGAGTCTGAGTAGCCGAGTGGCACAGATTCAACTATCTTCCTCTTCCTCGTAGGCCAAGCGCCCGAACGCGTGGCGCATGCCAGCCGGGTCTTGCTTGTGCTCTTGCCACGATGATTGCGCCGGGCTACTTGAACGTGGTCAACTTGTCGCGGCACTATCCCCCTCCTCAGACGCATCGTTCCGATGCTTGAGAGAGTGAAATGATACATGCGCACTCTCACTCATTTTCCGACGATCTGTCATGATAGGGCTTCATGCGGACTACGTGTACTACTTCCGTGGGATTGCGGCGTCTTGAGCTCACATGTCCCGCGGATCTGAGTTCATAAGTGACGTCGCTGATACGATTGAGTACTTCATAAGGGCCGAAGTATCGACAAAGAAGCTTTTCAGAGATTCCGCGGTGGCGCACTAGGATCCATATCCACACTTTGTCACCGGAATGATAAAGTGCGTCACTGCGTCGCTTGTTGTATCGACTAGAGTCGACGCGCTGTTGACGGCGCATTCGGTATCTTGCCATTTGTCGTGCTTCTTCGTCTCTATGCAAGAAGTCATCTAAGTCAGGTGGATAGCTGCTTTCGTCCTGTAGTGGGAACATGGTGTCCAGTTGGGTGGTCACTCTTCGGCCGAACACTAGTTCGAAAGGGGCTACGTGGGTTGTTTCTTGAACGGCTCTATTATATGCGAATGTCACGTAGGGTAATATTTCATCCCACTGTTTATGTTCAACATCGACATACATTGATAGCATGTCGGTCAGAGTTCTGTTGAGACGTTCGGTTAAGCCATTTGAATGAGGGTGATACGCCGTTGTTCTTCTGTGATCGGTATTCGTCATGCTCATCAGACATTGCATAAGGTCTGCAGTAAATGCGGTGCCCCGATCCGTAATAACGACGATGGGCGCACCATGTCTGCGCACTATGTTGTTCACAAAGAACTTGGTGACTTCGGCAGCTGTTGCACTGCACAGAAAGTCAATCTCAGTAACGGGTCAGATAGTCTGTAGCTACGACAATCCATTTCTTGCCTGCACATGATGTCGGGAAAGGTCCTAGGAAGTCCATGCCGACTTGTTGGAATGGGGCGTCCGTAGGGTCTATTGGCTGGAGAAGGCTGGCTAGTTTTACGGCTGGAGTTTTGTGCCGTTGACATTGATGACAAGTTTTCACGTAGCGCTGCACTGATGCGAGCAACTTAGGACAATAGTACTTCAGGCGAATCCTGGCGATTGTTCGGCTCACACCCACGTGTCCAATGTTGGCTCATCGTGGTGTGCATGCAGAATTTCCTGTCGTATGGCTGTGGGCACGACTAGTGAAAACGTTTCGCCATTAGGTTTGAAGTTGTTTCTGTAAAGGACACTTCTTCGAATGCAGAACGTGGACAGCCCTCTGGAGAATATGCGAGGGACTTGAATGTCGAGACCCTGCAGGTGTTGTATAAACGCTAGCAAATCCGGGTCATCTCGTTGTTGTTGAGCGATTTCGGATGCGTCGACAACGCCTAGAAACGGGAAGTCTTCCTCTTCAGGTACACTTGGATTGACGGGAGAGCGTGACAGGCAGTCGGCATCACTGTGTTTCCTTCCAGATTTGTATACGATAGTAATGTCATATTCCTGCAGCCTAATGCTCCATCTTGCTAGTCGACCTGACGGATCCTTGAGATTTGCCAGTCAGCATAGAGCATGATGGTCACTGACAGCTCTGAACGGTCTACCATAAAGGTAAGGTCGAAACTTATTTATTGCCCAGATGACTGCAAGGGACTCTTTTTCAGTTGCAGAGTAGTTTGCCTCAGCTTTTGAGAGTTTGCGGCTGGCATAGGCTAGCACTTTCTCTTGACCATTTTGCCACTGGACCAGGATGACGCCGAGGCCGAAATTGCTGGCATCGGTATGCACTTCAGCGTCGGCTGTCTCATCAAAATAGGCAAGTATTGGTGAACCCTGTAGCCGTTTTCTTAATTCATCAAAAGTTTTCTGTTGTTCGCTTCCCCTTGTGAAGGGCACGTCGCCTTTCGTTAGTTTTGTAAGAGGTTCCGCAATCTTTGAGAAGTTTTCCACAAATCGCCTATAGTCGGCACACAAACCCAAAAATCGACGCACTGACGTTTTGTCTTTGGTTGATGCACGAGGTGATGCTATGAGGGGCAGTAAAGTAAAAATCCGTTGGCATTCGCCAGTGAGTTAACGTAAACTTTTCGTGTGATCACATTGCGATTCCCAGGAAGCTTCAGACCCTCTTGGGAAATCTTGGTGAGTTTACGCGTAAATGTGAGAGTAAATTCACACTATAATGATGTTTATGTCCGGGGCCCGCTTCGCCCACTTGCGCTCGGCATCACGGGCCCTTCGCCGCCGTGCCTCGTCTTCAACAGGCGCGACATCTTCAACGACGCGTGCAATGCTCGCATTCGATTGCGTTGTACTCGTTGTTGGAGGTATCGCAGTCGAGGTTGATGCCTGCGATGAATCCATACCTATGACGACTCGAGCAAGTCGTGGCTGCGCGCGCAGCCACGGAGCGGAGGGCGGAGCGCGTGCAATCACGTGGTGTGTGACGTCGCTGCGCCGTTGATACAGACGCTCCTCTCCGCTCCTCGCGCCAATGCCGGGGGAGAGGAGAAGGCGCACCGTGAACGGCGAATTCAGGGTCGCTTATAAAGTGTCATCATCATCATCATCATCATCAGCCCGACTACGTCCACTGCAGGACAAAGGCCTCTCCCATGTTCCGCCAGTTAACCCGGTCCTGTGCTTGCTGCTGCCAATTTATACCCCAAAACTTCTTATCTCATCTGCCCACCTAACCCTCGGTCTCCCCCTAACCCGCTTCCCTTCTCTGGGAATCCAGTTAGTTACCCTCAACGACCAGCGGTTATCCTGTCTACGCGCTACATGCCCGGCCCTTGTCCATTTCCTCTTCTTTATTTCAACTATGATATCCTTAACCTCCGTTTGTCCCCTAATCCACTCTGCTCTCTTCTTGTCTCTTATGGTTAGAAATACCATTTTTCTTTCCCTTGCTCGCTGCATCGTCCTCAATTTAAGCTGAACCCTCTTTGTAAGCCTCCAGGTTTCTGCTCCAGTATAAAGTGTATTCCAGTATAATGTGAATTCGCACTTAAAAGTCTCTCGCAGAAAAGAGACCCGTGGAACGGCAGCTAACCGCAACTCTCCAACTATCGCTGCACGCACGCCGCCTAGTGCAAACTTGCGTCCGTCAGCGCGTCCCGTGGCAGCTCAACGCCGCGACCACCACCGCTAACTCGCTAGCATGCGAAACAGCGCTTTTGGGCTTGAGAGACTGGTGATGGCGACGTTTCTTTGAGACATTCTTACAGTAATCTGTAGCTTTGCGTCTAGTATTGGTGACTTTGAACGGAAATGTTCTAAAACTTTGTATAATAAATGCTAATTCAGAACGATTTTCGGAAAGGTAACAAACAATACTTAATTAAGAGGGGTAACGGACAATAGTCTTCGCCGGCAGCCATTCGGAGTATGTCATGCGCACCCCTTACATGCCATCTGACATCGGCAATCAC
This sequence comes from Rhipicephalus microplus, assembly GCF_013339725.1. Taxonomy (NCBI): domain Eukaryota; kingdom Metazoa; phylum Arthropoda; class Arachnida; order Ixodida; family Ixodidae; genus Rhipicephalus; species Rhipicephalus microplus. The sequence continues at coordinate 234,288,638 of NC_051167.1, read as the reverse complement.
TGCGCGACATCTGCACCATCTCGCGGTGCTCCTGTTTTCTTCAAACCACAGAATATGCCGGTTGGACCAGCATATTCGGGTGAGCAATCACCCCTATTTCAAAACCGAGACTTGCTCGCTGGATTCCGTGCCGACCTGTTGTGTCCTCGCGATGTCCGACGTCAGCGTAGCTCAGGCCGACTGGGCTGGCCCACCGCCATCTCCTGACGCCGACCTCTGACGACAGCGTAACTCTGACCTACTGGACTTGCCCTACGCCATCTCCTGACGCCGACAAGAGCTCTCGCGAGTGGTTCCCCGTCCTCGGACACCTGTGACCGCAATTCCAGCTTTCCTATCTCTCCTATCCCCTCGATATGTCCTCGCTCGCTGGCTTAGCGCATCTCTCTCTGTCTACTCCTTTACTGGACGACGACGAAGTGTCTATTTCGTAGAACGCTTGTACCCTTGTCTCAAATTTTCTATTTGTTTTACCACAAATTCTGGGAGCTGCCGCTCCCTCCTCGCGAGAATGGATGAAGAAGCCTCTCAGGATTTTCGAGGTGGACAACCGCTACGTCTGGCAGCGGCTGGGAAACGTGGGACCACCTGAAGTGGCACAGACAGCGAGGCAACGGAGCTCTATGCCGACGGTTTCGAGTCATCGGATGATGAATACACAGTCTTCATAAGCCGCAATGCAAAAAAAAATACTGCTACGAACATCGTCGATGACGAGTATATCCACCGTGCAGGCTACCGCGCAGCGTTGGCCCCACACTACACTCTTCATGGCTGTGGACCCTTCAGCCAACCTATGGCGGCTTAACAGGCAAGTCCTCTCTGCGTACCTTGAAGGACTCGCTCCTAATGAGATTAAAGACGTCAGGATCAACTCATGCAAGAATGTTCTGGCAGTTGATGTTCTACACCGTAGTGCGCTGCAAAGCCTACAGAACATCTCGAAACTCGACAGAGTCACAGTTAAATAAGTGATCCCCACTGACTGTAAAGGCAGTGTTGGCGTCATTTATGACGTGGACATTTCCATTGCCGCTGACGATTTCCCACTTTTGATAAAGCCAACTACAGACAACATCCTCATCAAGTACATCGCAAGGCTTGGTCAGTCTCGATGCCTGAAGATTGTTTTCGAGGGAGACAGTCTTTCTGCACACGTCAAAGTTGGCCACGTTCGCCAACAGGTCCGTCCATGCATACCAAAGCCCCTACAATGCTTTAGATGTTTCAAGATGGGATATGTCAAAGGAGTATGTACCAGCAATGTCGTGTGCCCGCGGTGTGCCGAACCTCATTCAGAAGACACCTGCCACGCAACTGCGCTAAAATGCTCCAATTGCCGCAGCACTCATAAAGCGTCGTCTAAAGATTGCCCCCGAGTGCGAAACGAACGCGCGGTGCTGAAACACATGATGCGCGACAATTCAACGCACAGGGAAGCCGCTGCTACTGTCAGGTGACGTCGGCGTCACCACAGAAGATCATCGCGCATCGTGACATCTGCCGATAGAGACACGTCATCTCAAGCAAGAAGAACTGGCACCCCATCGACAAGCTCTGCGAAGACGGATACACCGAAAACAGAATCAGGGTCAAGACTCCCATCTCGTGAAGAGTGGCCATCACTTGCACAAACATCGCCTGTTTCAGAGGTGCATCAAATCCCACCAACCTCGATGCCATCACGAACCACTGATGAAAAGACAACTGAGGATCGCCAGGTCATCAACATGTTGCAGACCCTTCTGAGCGCATTGCGCATGATTCTAAGCAACATGAACACCCCATCAGCGCAGAGCGCACTCCAAGTGCTGGACACTTTGAGTCCGGTGCTTGCAGCTCTAAGGTAAAAAACTATGGCCCGCAACATGTTATCCTTTCAAGAGGAGGTCAAGAACGCATCTGTCCTTCAGTGAAATGCCAGAGAACTTAGGGCGCGTATGTCCGCGTTCCGGCAATATGTATTCACGAACCAGTTCTCCATAATTGTGATTTGTGAACCGAACCTTTCAGATCAGATGAGACTGTCTGGATATGAATGCTTTATGTCTTCTACCCACAAAGAGCGCAGCAAGGTCGTTGTGTTCATACGGCGCGACTTAACGTACGTTCATCACCCTGTACCCCCTGACGAAGAAAACCAGTACGTTTGCCTAACAGTAAAAAACAAGAAGACCACATTCCCCATCATTGGAGCCTACTTACATCCATCAAGTCGTCTGAACCGTGAGCGCTTGCGTGGAATTTCGAATTCAACTCTCCAGCCATGGGTGATAACTGGCGACTTCAATGCTCACCACTAATTATGGGGAAGCTCCAGGGTCAATACTAGAGGTAGACAGTTAGTGTCTCTCGCTTCTGAATGTGAACTTATCCTCGTGAATGACGGCAGCCCTACTTATCTGCGCGGATCGGCCTATAGCAGTTGCCAGCACCTAACTTTCGTCTCACGCTCATTCGCCAGCAGAGTGCACTGGTTTTCGGTTTTGGAAACAAGGGGTAGTGACCACATCCCAACATACCTGAAGATTGACCGCTTTCCAAGTCTCAAGTTCTCCAGAGCCATCCAGTGCACCAATTGGCAAAAATACAAGTTTATCATGGAAGACTATGTTGGCGCCTCACCTTTCAACCTAGAGGACGCAATAAAGAGTGCCCTATGGTCAACGACGTGTTCGCTTCCGGTGAGCTGATTTCGCACTGATATGGACATTGATCTCGAGAAACTCCAAGCGATTCGTCGTCGTGCAGAACGACGTTATAGACCCACGAGGTCACTTGATGATCTGAGAGTGGCCAGACGCACACAAATGAAAATACAGCATCACATGGATAAGTTAGACAAGCAACAATGGGTATCTTTTGGCGAGTCTTTGGATCCCAGAAAGCCTCTGTCACTAATTTGGAGAACTGTCCGGGGTCTTCGTAAAACCATTACTCAGCGCTACCCATTAAAATCTCTGGCACTTCACTTAGCTGCGAAGAGATTGATGTCGCAGATTCTTTCTGTCGAAGGATTGCCTGCGGCTCATATTCAACTGGGACGAAGACGCCCGACTTTTATGTATCCTCACTTGATTCTTGAATGGAGATTTCGTTTTCAATGGACGAAACTAAAGGCTGCGCTTGCTTTGTGTACTCGTTCTTGAGCGCCAGGACCTGACGGCATCACTTACCGTGCTCTGTGTCAACTAGGAGATCAAGCTCGGAAGGCACTCTTGCAGCTGTACAACGACTCCTGGCAGACTGGCATGGTTCCACAGGAATGGAAATCAAGTCGCCTGATTCCACTTCTCAAAGCCGGCAAGTCACCCTTGGACATTTCCTCTTACCGCCCGATTGCCCTCGCGAGCTGTGTGGGAAAAGTTATGGAAAGGATGACTTTAACGCGTGTGGAATTGTACTTAGAGTTCTACGAAATATATCCAGATGCCATGTCCGGGTTCAGACGAAGCCGCTCGTCAATTGGCAATGTAGTTGACTTGGTGACATATGTAGAACACCAGAAGGCCTGCAAACGGTTATCTGCTGCTCTGTTTCTTGACGTTAAAGGGGCATACGACAATGTCACCCACGAAGCCATTCTCAGTGCACTAGAAGGAGTGGGACTTGGTGGCAGGATATATACGTGGGGTCAGACCTACCTACAGAATAGATATTTTCACGTGAAGACAGAGAATGGCCCGACACCCGAGTATTACTGCAGCCAATGAGTCCCGCAAGGCGGAGTGCTAAGCCCGACGCTGTTCAACCTGACACTCATTGAACTAGTTGGCAAGCAACCAAGCAGTGTACGGCTTTCCATTTATGCTGATGACATCTGTGTGTGGACATAAGGTGTGACTCGACTTCAACTTCGCGCTCGACCTCAGAAGGCAGCATCAGTGACATTGTACCACTTACGCAAACAAGGGCTCGAAATCGCAAGTGAGAAGTGTGCAGTCGTGGCTTTCACCAGAAAACCAATGTCCGCTTACGGCATATCAATTAACGGGCAGTTGGTGTCGTGCAGCCGGATTCACAGGTTCTTGGGAGTCGTAATCGACCGAAACCTGTCTTCGACACCCCTCGTAAACTACGTGAAAAAGCGGCTGACTGACATTTGTCACTTATTCAGGTTTCTTGCTGGGAAAAGTTGGGGAATGTCTGTCGAGTCTATGTTACAGCTATACAAGGTACTATTTACTGGATTCCTGCGGTATAGCCCACCTGTTATATCTAACACGTGCAAAACGAACCTGCGCACAATCCAAAACATCCAAGCCTAAGCGCTTAGGACATGCCTTGGTTTACCCCGCTGCGCATCGACAGCTGAAACAATTGCCATTGCACAGGAATACTCGATCATGACGCACATCACCATTGAAAAGATGCGTACTTACCTCAGGCAACATGCTAGGAATCCTTCCCACCACTTGGCAACCCTCGCTCTGAGAGGCCCCGCACGAAATTTAGTGCAATTCTCTGTGCTCATCGTGCGTCGTTTACGTCAGCCTGCTGAGAAACTGGTGTATTCTCCGTGGTGCCTGACACTTCCACAAGTACGTGTTTCAATTCCAGGATTAGAGAAAAAAATCATATTTGCCTTCATCAGCCCTAAAACAATTGAGCTTGAGCCTTCTGCACGAAGTTTACAACAACCACGTGCACATATACACCGATGGTTCAACCACAGCATCTGGTTCTGGTGGTGCGGTGGTGATTCCAGCTAGGGGAATCACTCTGCGAATCAAACTGTCACATGTCACTACGTTTACGGCGGCAGAACCTGCGGCTTTGCGTGGCTCCCTAGAGTACATCAAATCACAAAGACCGAGTAAATGGGCTGTGTTTTCCGACTCAAAACCAGCCCTACAGGGCATGCAGTAAGTCCTTCGACGAGCTTGCCATGAACAATTAAATTACGAAGTTGTCAAGCTTGTTCACCACGTCACAGAAACAGGCCGCGAGGTCAAGTTTCAGTGGCTTCCTGGCCATTGTGGGATCAGCGGCAATGATTCCGCAGACAACGCGGCTCGCACATCGCTCCAAGAAGAGCACACTCTTCCGATTCCTTTGTCAAGGACTTACGCTGCACAGAAACTTCGTCACCTGGCATGTAGTCAGAGTCTGCAGGAGTGGAACACCCCAAGCATAATACATACGAGACTATACCGAATAAACCCTCGACTAGAACTTCGACCACCATCCTGACTTCGTCGACGTGAAGCTTCACTTCTTTGTCGCCTTTGGTTGGGGGTTGCCTTCACAAAAGCATATAGAACCCTCATCGGATTGACCGACAACGCGGAATGTGACGTCTGCTGCACCAAAGAAGACATCGACCATCTGATATGTCATTGGCCTCGATTTGCCTCTGAAAGACAGAAGCTTTCGGACGCATTGCGACAATTGAACGATCGGCCACTCTCTGTAAAAATGCTACTGGAACACCGTCATCGCCTTTCGTCGGCTCAAAAAGCAGTCAAAGCTGTCTTGTGCTTTTTGAGGACTGCAGGCCTATGTGACCACCTTTAACTTCTGTGTAGTGCCACCGCTGCATACGCGCCAGCCGATTGACTGACAATCCTCATTTTTTCTTTTTTTTCTCTCTCTTTTCTCTTTCCTCTCTCTCTCATCTTTATGCCCCCTTCCCATTCCCCCAGCGTAGGGTAGCAAACCGGGCATGTGCCTCGTTAACCTCCCTGCCTTCCCTCTTGCTGTTTATCCCTCCTCCTTCCCCTACACCTTTACTTCTATCCTTTTAATTTCTCCTCACCCCCATCGCCTGTGAGCTACTGTTGAGGTGTCACACCCTGATGCAGACAGTTACGGGACTCACTTTTCTCTTCTTTCCCCTCTGTCAGCCACATTTCTCTCTCTCTTCAAAACCAAACTAAAATATAGGCAACAATCGCCGCTTATAATCGGTCGAAAGTGCCCCGCATGCAGGACTCTCAAACATCAAAAGCATCTCGAGTTTCCAAATTTTGTGATAGGGGTCCTTTAAGAGTGATGTTGAGGGTGCAAGATAGATGCGATATTTATAGGTAGGTCTGCGCATCGCTGCGCTCGTGCAATTGTGATAGTACCTCGATTAGAGTTCCTTTCGCAAGTTTTCTCAGAGCAGCACGTGACAGGAATTACCTGACGCAGCCAGTGAATTGCTTGTACTGCCGCTTATCGCACTTGTTGAAATTCACGATGAGCTCCGAAGCCAAGCCGTTGAAAAGCATCTCCTGACTAAAATGAAGCCGTCTGGAGCGGCAGCAAAGAACAATACGTATTTACTATACTTGTTTACGAGATATGTATATTCATCTGCAAGACAACCCGATGAAACCAATAGACAACATTAAAAACGAGTGTTGTGGTTTCGCGTCCTGAAACCATGATATGGTTATGGCTGATGCCTCGGGAGAAAGCTCCGAAAATTTCTACCATCTCCATAGTGTCGTTTGACTTGCTCCCAAATATCAGTACACGGGCCTTCAGCATCAGGCCTATACATTGAAATGCAGCCGCTGCATTTCGTTGGTGCGCCATAACCATCAGCATCAGACTATTACGTCGGGTAACTAGAGCAGGCAGTGAAGACCCCGAAAGTAAACTGAATTATCAGTATTCTTTAGCTATACTGCGGTAAATATGCTAAAGATGTAAATAATGTTGAGGAAAAGACAACTTGCTGCCGGTTCAGACAACATTCGGATAATGCGTTCGTTGCTCTAAGCGGGGGTCTCAAACTCATCTCAAGGAGGTAGTCGAAGAATTCCTCCTGAGAGGGCCGGATCAGAGAGGAATTAAAAAAAAAAGAAAGTTTCAGATGCTTAAAACACCAAAGCAAGGACGTAAAAGCATGTAGAATTAAAGTTTCCCTCATTATGATGTACCAACTAGCCCAGCAAAAAGTGATTCTAAAAATGTAGCTGGGAGGAAGCGGGGGGGGGGGGGGGGAAGGCGCACATTGTCAGTGTGTCGGTTTGTGTGCATTATCCGAAGACAGTGCCACTGAAAATAAATTGTTTCTCCATACCTCATACACGGGTCCATTGTGTAGGAAATCTGAGGCTGCAGGATTCCATCGAACAACATCTCAGTACCAATCTCTAAAATGAGCAAAATGTGAAAGCTGATTCGGAAATACTGTTTTGCCGCAAAAAGCTGTTTTCGGATCACAACGGCAGTGGAAGTGGGGTACATTTGTCCGCCACCACCGGTCTGCGTAACCGTTTTATGACACCTGCATATATCGTATTTTAGCGAAGAAGTTTCAAGAACCAGAGTGGATCTGTGAATACGCGAAGGCAACGCATAGGTCCCGGATTCGAATACCATCTATTCCCGGAAAATTTCCTGATTACCTTTTCCTTACTTCCCGCGATAGCGCCGTGTTTACGAACACCAGCTCTGGCATCGCCATATACAGCACGGCGCCTGAATTGGCTACTGTTGTGATCTTGATGCAGATTTCACTGTATACCATCATTGGGGGATTGACCGCAATTACTGTCACCAAAATCGCCCGGACGGAGTGGCCATCTACGAATGGCTAGGTGGGTGAAGGCAATAAATTAGAGGCCACCGGTGGCATCTGTCACCCAGGTTGGCTCTATTGCTTGATATTGAAAAGCGAGGTTGAGGGCACGGAATCTCGTCAGCTCTTGGAGGCGTTCATGCTTCATTGATGAGGCGACGTTCTTAGAAACTTCTGTCCAGAGTTATCTTTTCTATTTTTGCGCAATATGTAAAGCAAAGAACCATCTTAACTTATATAACGTTGCATCCCAGAACAGTAAAATTACAACCGTGTGTCAGGTCCGCCGTGATGGTCTAGTGGCTAAGGTATACTCGGCTGCTGACCCGTAGGTCGCAGGATCAAATCCCGGCTGTGGCGGCTGCATTTTCGATGAAGGCGAAAATGCTCTAGGCTCGTGTGCCCATGCAGATTTTGGTGCTTGTTAAAAAAAACTCAGGTGGTCTAATTTTTCAAAGCCCTTCACTACGGCGTCTCTCTTATCATATGGTGCTTTCGGACGTTAGACCACACATATCAATCAATCTATTCAATCAACCTTGTGTCACACAATCTGAACTGCGCAACGAATGGGTCATTCAATGCTTCCCACCTGAGCCATATTTGTTCACAGGCTAAGTAGTATTCTTCACTCTCATCAGCCACAGCACAAAGCCTGCGAAATGTGTTGCATGTGCAAAGCGGGTAGCTTACTTATGCGCAGAAAAAGGTACTATGGCATATTTGGTGCTTCCAGAATTTCTGAAAGTCAAGGTGGTGTATGGTGTTATAGTCGACGCCTCACACCATACATGCACTGATTGCCCCAAGATAGTTTACAAGAGAATCAGGAAATGAAGCTGTTCAAGCTTTCTCTGTGACTTTGCCGCGTGATCTGGGCAGGCCTGGCAATTTCGTTTGATGGTTGCGTTTATACACAAGGCGGTGGCATGGTGTGCCTCACGAAGTCAATGTTTTATAGCAGTCATGCCAGTGTAGCTTGTTAACGTACTTATTACGAAGAAATTATACACCATCTACACTAGACTGGAGAGAAGAAAAAGGAAGTTGAGAGCGAGAGAAGAGACCGAGAAAAAACAAAAACGAGGAAAAGCATTGAAGTCACTATACTTTGCTTCATGGTATGTTGGTATCATGCTGTTGCCAACGTAAAGGAAACGAGCTCTTGGCCAATTCCTTTTCTTTGTGCAAGACAAGCCTCGTTGCAAACTTCAGGCGCCATGACAGGCATTTCACTCTATTTCGAGACAGTGTTCGTTCAAGTGTTGATCGGAAGTCGGTGTCATATGCATATAGACCACTTTAAATGGAGAAAAAACTTGAATTTCGTGGCAGTTTGGGATTGAATTAGGTTAAACTGTGCTCTAATGCCGCGATGGTTTAGAAGAAGCTAGAAATCTAAAATCAAGGCTGCAGTTGCTGAAGCAGGGGAATTAGTCACCTTTTTTTCTGGTTGCTCATGCTGCATAAACTTTTGGCGGTCACTGAACATATTTCGATGCATTTGATGCCGCTTTCGGCTGCTATATGCACAGATGCGCCAACCTGTATGAGCGTCAACAGCAACAGCAAACAAAGAAACACATGCGGACGAGGAGAAAAAAGCACTTTTAACAACGCCTGTTTGAACATTTTGAAGAAGTTCTGATTATATCTGTATATATTACGTGTAATATGAATTGTGCACTTTACCATGCATATTTACAGAAAGGGGGGATTTTGTATCATTCTTTTAGGCAAGATTTTTAAGTAGACATACCTTTAGAGCAGCAAGACAGGCACTTTCAAACATGACCAAACTATTCACATTCACGTAAATGATGCTTTTATAGAAACCTTCGTCAAAGACCCAACCTTATTCAGAATACGAGACTTACCGAAGAAATGAACACTTGTAGATCGTTTTCCAGCCCTCGCAAGTTCTTTTATAGATAGAAGCAAGACGAACGTTGTTAGTTCGTTTTCTGTGAACGCATTCGAGGTTACTTTGATTGGCGCTACGGAACTGCCGTAGAAGGACGGGAAGTACTGGTACACCAGCTGCAGTGTCACTTATACCTGGGACCCCTCTATCAGTTGTAATTTTTGACGTTTTTTTCAAGCGGTTGACGTTTCTGAAGAGCTTTTATGATTTCATTGTGATTGACGCGTTCTGTAACTTTGCCTCTAAAGGACGTGAACTACTTTAAGCAACCAATATATTGTACAGCGAATGACTCTATAGATTGGTGTCACTGATCTGTTGTATTATAACACATACTCGACGACTGCTACATCAGTGACTTCTTACACTTCGCAAAGGTACTAGAGGAAATGCTTACAATGAGTCGTTCGTTGAATTCAGCTACCTGTTGTTGACATGTTCGATGCAGTCTGCGCAAAATAAAGCGTTTACTATCGTATAACTGTTTCAGCAAGATAATGTTTACTAAACTCATCTTTCGCGATCCGCCGATTGTTTGTTTGCTTCCTCACTTGATCCTGTATGACTTGGCTGGTACCCATAAGGGGTGATTGGTCCATGAAACTACCGGTTATTGTAATTAGGACAAACGAATTTGAAAATTTGATGGAGAAAAAATAACTATACTGTCATCTAGGGAATTCAGTAGTGGATAATCCTAAGGTGAGTTAAAAATAAAGTAGGCGTCCAACTAATGGATGAAAAGAATAAATGAATGGTAATTCCAAAAGCTAGAATTTCATTAGTTCAAAAAAGAAAACAAGGAAAGAAAATTTAACAAGCAAACTTTCTTGTGTCTCTGAAAAATTCACAAACTGCTTCCCAGACGCTCCTTTTGCTGAGGCCAAGAGTGAAGCCCCAAAGCGAAAGCTTTTTTTTTTCAGAATTCAGGGTAATGTTTCATTTACTGAATATAGTTTGTAAGTGTTTATTCTCATGGATTGTGAAACGATGGCACATAACTACAAAATGATCGATTCTTTCTGACCCTTGACAGTAAAAGCAAAAGAGATATGACACCTGGCCTGACCTATATTATTTAAAATGAAGAGGTGCAATTCGGTATCGAAGTTTTGTGATGCGCCAATTGTTTTTCTTGTCATGACCGAGGATGATAATCCTAAAAATATTTTCCATACCCTACTTGAGGGCATTTTCTATATTGCATAAATATCCTTAAAAGCCCTTTCGAAGGGTAATACCATAAAGGAGGGCTCATCATAAACGTGGAGTACAATAAGTATATAAACAGCTCCTAATAGCAAAGAAAAAAAAGCGAAACTTTCACTAACTCGTGCAAGGTTTGAACAGTGAAACTGAGCAGGCTCCGACCGCGGCTGACGCCAGTGTGATCCGGTATGTAGGGTGCCCCCCTAGTTTTAACGCGTCAGAAGATGTGATTATTATAATTACTTCGTGGTTTAAAGCTGGTAAACCACTACAAAAGGCACACCCGCTACTGTGTCTGTTCCTTTAAGGCTATGTAGTGGGTGCATAGCAAGTTCGAAAATGTTTCATGCACTAAGCGTTATAAGTACACACTACCAACAGAATATCGCTATCACGTTCAAATATTAAAGGCGAAGCTTTAAGGTCCCCTAATTTGTTATACGGGGTGGCCCCTTAAAGAAGCCACAAAACACTTTTTCAAGTAACCAGAGAATGAATTCACTGGAAGCTTATTGCCTCACAATATAAACGCCGCTAAAAGTTAAAAATCCGTCCAGTACGAGCGGAGTTACAAAGATTCATCACACGCTGCAATCGCATTCTCTCTTCTCTCGTCCCGACGAAAGCGCTGGAAGCTGAGCGGGTAGGAATGGCAGGGCCACATGGAAGCGTCACGCGCCCTGTGACCTTGAGCACTTTTTCTTTCTTTATTTTTTTCATCGAATGCACGGCTTTCTCAGTGTGATCATCGCACGCACGCGTGGACAACTAGCGGCATCTCGCGACGATCTCTGTACCGAGCGAGCGCGCCATGTTCGATTCAGCCAATGGCTGATAGATGGGCTTGCTACCTGTAATTTCTGGGCATATTGCTTGATTTGTCGATAGAAGAGAAAACAATTTTGGCTGACTGAAAATTTATGGGGAATTTCAGGCCGTGTGCCGCGCTATAAAATTTGGCTCACGTGTTTTCAAGCGGAGTCGCCGTGATCCGCCGCGCGGTGGTTTGCGGTGCCAGGGTCGCACTTCCAGTATTCCAAGTTCCGCATTTCCGGTGTTTCCTTCTTTCGGCCCTAATGTCGGTACTATGCACGTAGGCGTCGCACTTCGAAGAGAGCCTCTACTACCGATCGGCACCATTTCCTGACGATGCTCTACACGTCTTGCCGGGCCTCTTTAAGATCCACTATCTACTTTCTCTGTACGATCTCGGCGTGGTCTAGAAGACTCTTTCATTTATTCCTTCATATACATTTCTTCACACAGCCGATAAGATATTTACCTTATATTGATGAGACAATCTCGCCCAATGTATATTGCTTATACAAACCAGCATTGCTGCACAAAAATGATGTGGGGCTGACGCGACCAAGGTTGCGTCAATCGAGCAATTTAGCTAGCGAAATAATAACATTATAGCGCACTTTAGACAACGATTGGGCCATACAGGGGCATTTTTATTGAAAAAATGGCGGTGGTAAATACAAATTGCTCATTTTGCCAAACACTGCTGTAGGCATAGCCCGGTCAGTCATATTGAAGCTATATTTCAAATCTTTCAGCTGCCTACTGCTGCTTCTTCAAGCTCTTGGAAGTTTGACCGACACTCGTGAACCTCCCATATCAGTTGAACCAATGTTCGGAGCCTTCCTCGCCAACACGCGCTTTTCTCCGTGGTTTCCAGGGTGCAAGATTATGAGCGTGCAGAAGCTTCTAGTCCCGCTTCTATTGCAGGCTTGTTGCCGATAAACAGCTCTTTGGCTAACCATGGCGGACGTTCTTGGTGCACCTTCTCTTTAGTCCGCTGCTTTCTTCCGTCCACCTGACCAAGCTTGCGCGACTTGGAGCTTTACGAGCGCGAGTGCTATGGTGACTGTGGGACAAGCACCTGAACCTGCCGGGACTCTTCTTCCTCATGGCGCTGCGACGATTAAGAGCCTCGCTGCCGGTGTCGTTGGTGCTGGTCGGGGAGGAGCTTACCCTCGTGGCTTTAGTTGTGGCTTTCTTGATGGTGGACATCTTCTCAATCGCGGGCTGTCTTGCATCCGTTGATTTCCGCAAGATTCCAGCAGCCGTGGCAGCTATGGGCGCTATCGGCTCCAACGATACGCCCTTGGGTGGTCGACCGCGTGCCCGCTTGACAGTCGGAGCCTCGTTGGAAGGGCCAGCAGCATTGTCGCCAGCAGCAGCCTGGCGCTTCGCTCGCCCCACCTTTGGCGGGCCATGATTGGCCTCTACCCGTTCCTTCGCCATGGGGTGGTGTTTCCGGGTCTTCATCCCACGTCAGCTTTTGATCCAGAAGAGCTCGCTGTGCTCCTCAGCGTTGCCGCTCACAGGAAAGTGGGCCCCAAAGGACGGCTTTGGTGGAACAGCTGTGAATTTCCGTGTTGAACAGCCAGCTGGATTGAGCCACTGCAACTGGCTGGGTAGAGCACACCGCACAGAACCTTGGCACTGTGGCACACATACACGCTGACAGGCCAAATGAAAATTTTAATTCTTCGCCTTTTGTTCTCATGCACCACGTGCATGCAGAGCTTCTTTTTTCTTTTTTTGATTTAATTAGATCATTTTAACCAACAGCGCGATCTGCAATGTGAGTTAAAGCGTCACCGAAATTGCTAGTCGAAATTTGTGTGTTTAATCAATGATATTTAGTTTTACAGCACAGTTTATAAAGTGGAAATCGGCCACGTGTAGTAGGTAGAAAATTACCATGATATGATGATGATGATGATGCCGACACGTGATTCGTTCTCTTCTTCATCGTCGTCATCATCTTCTGATTCGCCCTCCGAACAGACGTACAAACTTTTCCGACGCGAGATGCAATAACTCTGATGATTGAGAGATTAGGTCTCTTCGATATGGCTGCACTGGCGGCACCAGTTCAACGAGTACAACACCTTCCTCCTCGATTTGCTTGTGCCACGCGCAACGTCTGCACTGGCTTCCTCGTTTTTTCGCGGTGAGAGCGTAGGGCTGTGCGAGTTCTCCACTGGCCTACAGTAGCTCATGAGGAGGTGCAAAGAGGTGCATCATGGCGAGCGCCCCTTCCTCCCTTCAAGCTTGGAGCAGAAAACGCTGCGTGTGGTTCAGGGCGCGCGTGCGAAAATAGTCGAGTCAAGCTCGTGCCAGTTTTTCGAAGACGATAGTCTTTCTTGGAAACCTTCGATGCAAAATTTTCAGTCTGTCTGTCTGTTTGTCTGTCTGTCTGTCTGTCTGTCTATACCTACGTTGTAACTACTCGTAGTCTTACGCTGTGCAAATATGTTGATTCCCAATCGCCAACTAGCCCAAGCATCGGTCTTATCGAACGGTGCTGTCCGTTCCGCTGCTAACAGTATCTTAAATGGCACCAAATTGGCTAAATGATATTCTAAACGGCCGACCCTATTCGCAGCGCCCACCAATATTGCTCAAGGTTCAGCATTCATATTTGTGCAATTGTCAATTAAAAACAATTATTGCGCGTATATGAGGCACCATAACAACACGCCGATAATTTGTATGTGTGTCTTTTATTAAGAAAAGGATACATATGCGATTATATATGACATAAAGACAGTCATTGCGGCAGTGTTTTGGTAAACAACACCACGATGCACAACATGAATTCTTCCTGCACTCTTTTGCATCTCTGTTTTAACCCTAGCCACCGTGCTGTAGTGTCGCGGCTGCACCTTGTTACGCCTAGGAGTCCACCCCGAGCGTCAATGCCTTAGCAAAGGCAATCTGTGTCAAAGTCAGCGATCGAGCCCGCCTGACGCGATCAACTCAACGACGTCATCAAGCGGTGGTGCCGGTCTGTCTTGCGCAATGCACAGCAGGCTCCCTCAGCCCACGAGCCCGATGAAGCAATCGGCTCCTTCTAGTCTGGCGAGTCTTACGCAATGCGAGGCAACGCCAATCGTCCTTGGGTGCAACCACGCGCAGCGGCTCTGGATTTGGTGATCATGACGCAGCCCAGTGGCGGGTCCCTATTGGAGGATTCTGACATCACGACCAGTGGCGCTTCTGGTTGGACGTTGGTGACGCAAAATGAACATCCAGTTCCTATAAAAAACGCCAACGGCACGTCGCCAGCAGTTGACTTATGCGTCAAAGAAAAGCCGACGTATGCCGAAAGAAGACATCTAGGCTCTTCGAGTCCTTACGTTGTCGGCCCCAGTGCTGGAAATGTAACGCCTTTATTTCTATGCTGTACATAAACCTTGCCTTAACTCACCATCGTCTCGTCCGCTCGTCTATCAGTTCTGCGCAGAAGCAGTTGCGAGCTGACTAACACACGCTACCAAACGGCTGGTGACCTTGGCCACGGAGTTTGGAGCAGTGGTGCCTTCGGGACCGTGTTGGCGTCGCGCCTTCGTAACAACCTGCTCTTGCGGAACCAGCGCTGCGCTCCCACAGCATCGCTGACACCACTGTGACACTTTTCAGAACTAGGGTCGGCAGTGCAAGCTAAATAAAAGGGACGTAACGTGTACAAAGAGAGTGGGTATGGCAGGTTTACAGAAAGAGAGAAAGACAAATATTCGCCGAGGAAAGTATCTTGGCAAGGTGGAATCTAAACCCGCGTGCGCACGGTCTGAATGCGAGTGTCCTTGCCACCCGGTTACCTAGGCACACCAGTAGAGAAGTTTGCACCGTGGCACACATCCACACTACAGTATTTACGCTGAAAGGCCAAATGAAATTTTTAACGATGATGATGATCCTTGTTATTCTGGCGCACACCCACAAAGGAGCTCTCGTGAACCGCGTGTGCAGTGTTTCTTCCTTGTCTTCTTCATATAATTAGAGAATTTTAATCAACAGCGCAAGCTGCAATGCACAGTATAGTGCCAGATTCCTTCCTAAAGTTTTATTATTGTCCTATTACACTTTTTTCATTTATCGTCCCGTTGCACTCTGTATTGCCTTGCGCCAAACGACCTAGATCCATCGAGATAATCGTAGAACATTTCGATGCGATTACGCGCGCAACACGAACGTTAGAACTGTCTAGAACTCAAGTGGGCGCTAACGACAACACTGGAATAGTCGACCGCACATGTATAAATGCCGACGCGCTTCAGAGCTGGTCAATTCATCGATGGCCGACACTCAGTTCGTCGCTATCAGTGCGAATGTGCGTTGATGTAATCTGGGGCCGAACTCACAAAGCTTTCTTTTCGGCTACGCATTTTTTAGTTAAAAGTTCTCTTATCTGGAGGGATTACTATAGCGCGGGTATGAATTTAACTTATTCGGCACTTAAGAGGGCAAGGAGGACACATGATAGCCGATGAAACGACAAGGAAAGAAAGAAGTGTGTGCCGATAATATCAAGGAGCACGCAAAGCGTTTAGCATCGAGAGTATACTATGATAGCCAATGATTTGCTGCATCTAAATTTCAGTTCCTCGAGCGTCTGCTACAGTGCTTACGGGATGACGCGTACGTTGTAATAGGCGTTTTGGCGGGCTGTGCAAAGCCAAGCACTCGCCTTTTATCAACGGCTGTAGCTAAAAACGAAATTGCTCGATGGCCTTAAGTCATCGAGCAATCCATGCACTATCTCGCCAAGTACAAGTAAGCAACACCCCAGGTGCACCACATAAATGAAACCACACATAAATCGATGCATGCATTGTTTGAAAATATGCCTTGAATGTCTTCCCCTATTTAACGCGATCAGTTACCTTACATTTCATTGAAGCTGCGCTGCTACTTACCTAATTCGGTGCAATCTAGCACGGTATTGGGGTGAACGTAAGTGTGTTTTGTACCTATAGTCGAAGGTAGCCTTTGTTACAATATTCTTATTACAAGACACTTGAGCGACTTTGGTGCCTGCAGACGAATTGTGCGGAAATAGATAACAGCAGTATTCAAATAAAATTGTGAGCGCAATTTCGCTGGTTCCATGCACCGCAGCATTTTTATAAAGCCAGAATGCGAGAACATGCATACGCTTACGCTTAGGTATATGTCTACGTAAAATGAGGGAGACTCGTTGGGAGGTGTCTCAGTGCTAATGCTTTTCACAAAACACGGTGCAAATATTTCGTCCAGCGTTGTTTGAGTGCGCAAACAAAGCAAGGGACGTGTATACGAGTCTTGAGGTGAAGAGACGTTATCACACGTGCGAAAAGGATGAAAAGAGAGAGAGAGAGACTCTCGTTTCGGCTTCGCGAAAGCTTGAAATTGATAGATAATAAAGACAATTTTCTGGCCCAGCAGACGTCAGGGAAAGTCTCCGCAAAGCAGCGTCAGATGCTCGGAGAGCATAAAAAAGTGAATAACGCGTTATATGGGAGAGACAGCCACTCAGAAAGCGAGATGAAGTGTGACGGTCCTTAGATGTGAGAATCAATGCTAAATAGGAGAGTTGAGTTAATGAGCCAAAACTTTCCTAAATAACGATAATGGAAGCAAACTGAGCATTCATCTAGTGAAAGTGACACTAGTGACAGTGAACTCATAATAGTAAATTAGCGTTGTCACAGGCCGATATATATTTTTATTTTCTTATTTATATTTGGCAAACCATGAGAAGGTAGCCTACGTTAGAGCCAGCTATCCCAACGTCATGACACTAATGTACAATAATAAATAGCGCACGGGTATACAGTCACACGTGGCGGTTGCTATCTTCTAGTATCTTGGGCAAACGCATTCTAACTATTTTTTCTATTTTTGACAAAGTTTCACCAGACGTTTTGCATTTGGCTTCATTCAAAGGAAGGACGATATATCAGCAATAGGGCGAATGCAAGCACTGCTGCCCTGGTCGAGCGGTTACAGCGCTCAACTACAATGTAGGAGGTACTTGGTTCGATTTGCAGAATCACTGAGCACTTTTTTTTTCAAGAGGTTGCCCGGCCTGACATTATGCGTGGTGGCGGGTACTAATGTTTTGAGAAGTAGGCTTTCGCACTTGCTTCTTTCACTCCCCTTTTGACCCAAAAGCGCTGTACTGTGCTCCTTCAAAAATTAAACAATTCAGGGTTCCTAATTTTCTCCTCCATCCTCTCTTATCGCAAAAGTGTCCAGTGCTGAAATACCAGTATCATACCTGGCATATTACTTTTCACGTGTTTGGATATTCGACCAGCAATCAGTCCTCACGGTGTTTTGAAGAAAATCTACACATGCAGTGAGCTAACTGCTTGCAGCCAAGTTGACTGCCTTTGTAGGGACACGCTTTCGTGCTAATTTGGTGGGCATCATCACGTGCAGCAAGACCAAAGAGCAGGGACAGTTAGAGCTGACGCAAACAGAGTGATTAGTTTGTGTCTTCTCTCCCGCTATTTTTCATGCTGCACGCTTCAGTGTAATGTCGCTGTCAATGGTTAAAATGAACTATACCAGTTAATCGAGTTCTGCTGAGAGGGTCCCCTATTGTCCAGAATGGAACAGAACAATGGCAATTTGATTTGTGTGATAAAGAGATACCCTGCTTTTGGTTACTAGAATAAATTTCTAAACTGAAGTTTATTTTTTGTTATCAACAGTTTCAGTGCAGATGAAAGGTGCAGGGACAGAATTCGTGTATTCAGCTTGACTAGATTTGTGACCTTAATTGTAATTGCGAACCAGTATCACAGTATGCTTAAATATCACACACATATACAACCACGGGTGATAGCTTGCTTATTCTGATTAAAATTAAAAGGTTGAAATTGACATATTCAACCAACGCAATGTGTACGAGATATGCCATGTAGAGTAGCTATGCTCTAAACTAATCTTCGCAGGTTCGTTCCATTTTACCCGATTTCGTGCCCATGACTGTAGGTTGGTAAATGAAACAACTTCTTCAAACACACATATTCTGTGTAAGGTTACATTTATTTTTATGCAGTACAAAACAAATTGAAATGTATAATGGCTCTAAAGAGAAATAACTAGAAACAAATTCAGGCAAATCATTACCAAACTTACTCACCAATGATAAACGGATTCTCATTTAAAAGATACATACATACATACATATATGCACACACACATATACATATGTACACCCATACATACATACATAAATACACTCAGGTGTCAATATTAAAATGAATGGCTATAAAACAACAATTCTAATACACTCATTTTGGATATACTACAGAAAGTAACTTACGAGAAAAATCCACCGGCACTGTTATGTCTGAACATGGTGTTTCTCGAACCATCTCGCAAAAGCTTGATGCATCGTTTTCCGCTGCTGCCCAGTGACAAGCAGTTTTTATAAAAAACACAAAAATAAAGCCCTTGACAATGTCATGCTAAAGAAAAGGGCTGTGCATCAATATTTTGTACATGTCTACAATATCACTCTATTTACATAGCTTGGCTCATTCACAACCCACTAACAAAGCATGATAGAACACTTGGGCTGAAAGTTGGCACAGCGTGAGTAAATTATAGACAATACATGAATAATACAATTATAAGCTACTAAGCTCCTTGGTGCAAACAGTGTTTATATTGACAGCTATAGGTGCCATTTCGTTTCCCCAAAACACTTCTCAAAAGTAGAATCAACTTTATTTAGCTAAAAGTTTCTATTCTGGCGCGTCGTGGTGGCTCAACGGTGAAAGTGACTCTTTCGGCCAGGAAAACAAAGACCAATTATTTTTCCAGCTCGTGAATTCACCCCATGCTAACATTGAGGCAGCTGGTAGGAGTGCTTTTGGAGAGACGAAACCACCACATTCCCACCAGTTGTGGCCTTGGGTAGCTACTTCACTTGGAAAAAAATGATGAAAAACACTCCTCAAGAAGACTTCAAAGTTTGCACATCAACACAGTTCCCATACAGCTGTCTATTAGTCTGCTTCAAAAATATTGAGTTTACTGGTGGGCAAAGACTGCATACTATGTGAAGTGATGCTCCAGTGCACTGCATGTGTGTCTTGCTGCTGGCCTCAACTGCGATGTTGCTCAGCACATACGTGTAAAATAACAACTAATACTATGCCACTGCAAAGTAATTATGCGTCATTTGCATGAAACAGGGACCACAATAAAAGAACATAACAACATTTGCCTTCACAAAGGTAAAAAAATGTAAAAAAATTTCCACAGAGTTTTCACAGCTCATCTGAGGATGGTAATATTGGTTGTAAACACATTCTTACTTCCACTAATAAACTATTTCAAGATGCCAGATTCCTATTAGAATATACCAGCACTTTTGTAGGGCTAAACAATTGTACAGGCACCTAGAAAAACACAAGTGAATGCATGCTATAGCTACATATAAAAATAAATACTTTTATTTGTAGTCTGAGTAGAGCTGCATAGATGATAAGTTACTTGAATTACATTATGAACAAACCTATCCGAGCAAAGTATACATTTAAAAAGTTACACTTACACAGTAGATAAGTAGACTGTTGAAGAACGGACAGGCAGTGGGATAATACCCAAGCACTAAAATCTACTTTTAAGATCTACTAGGAGTAGTGATGGTCCTCTTCGTTCCAAATAAAATAATCCACATAGATTCACTTCCCAGAGCTTATACACTCATGGCATCATTGGTGCTATACAAATGAGTGTACACTGAAGGATTACATCGACTAAGTACATGATTATTGCATCCATGGTTTTACTTCTTGTACTACAAAGAATGCAAACACAGTTACCATTGGCGACCATGAATGCTGTGATTTCTGGCATGTAAATGTAGAGGCACGCAAGCACTTAACACACTTGTTAAAAACTTCAGCTCAAAAATATTTGCCTACTAACACTACAGCAGCCTTTAAATTAGTGTCATAGTTTGGTATCTTCCATGCAAAATTTAAATAATTTCGAATGCAAGCAAATGAACTGCTGAATAATGCACTGCTAAGAAGTTAAGCAGCAGCTGCTCCTGACATCTCAATGTGCTCTTTCTGCTGTTGTAAACTTTGAGCAGGAGAACGGTCACTGGCAGTCCCTTTATATTTGTTGGCTGCTCCTGGCATCACAATGTGCTCTTTCTGCTGTTGTATACTTTGAGCAGGAGAACAGTCATTGGCAGTCCCTTTATACTTGTTGGTCTTCTGTGCTCTGTTCTTGATACACTGTACATGACGGTGGAGCACCGAACCCCTTGTTACTGCTGGAACTTAGAAAAATACAGATCATTGTTACAACCATGCTACATACAAGAGTGTATAGTTGTCAATTATGTGCTCATATTTACAGATATTGTATTTTCAGAAGCCAACGACAAGCCTCAACACACACACACAAACAGTGAAGACTGAAAATATATTTATTATGATACAAGAGCAAAACTACAATGTTATAGATGAAGGTATGAAACTTCTGACAGGCATAGAAAGCCAATAGAGTTTCTTCTATTTCGACTTTACACTAGGTGCGAGAAGTAGACCACAAATAAGTTCACTAAGAAACACAAGTTAGACTGCATTACAACACAACAGCCAATGTTCATAACTTTAAGGCTGTCTAACAGAGCCAGCTCACCATACCGCATATAGGAGCAAATGGGCAGTCTAGAAGACACAACTAAGTTGTGGATTATGAGTGTGCTTGTTGCTGACTTCTATTATTCTAAATGAAGAAAACCTTTCGAAAATGCACTTCATCAGGGAAAATAATCATACGCAACAAATACAACGGGCTCCTACAGGTGCCCCCAACACTCACCATTATTGTTGACACCAGTGTCTTGCTGGATGGATATGCTGCATCCTGCACAGAACACCAAAGGAGCGCTCCATGACGTGGATTGCATGTGTGCTAGCTGCATCGCTCTGCTGCTGAAATAGGCTAGCCACAGACAGAGAAATGAGATGCCATGGCTTTGAAACACACTAAACGTCACCTTTAGAGATCAACAATGCATACTTAGGTCAGGTACAATTTGTAGAAAAATATATATCACTATGCAATCGTTGTGAACATGTTCGGCTGAAACACAAGCAACAGCACTGAGAGAGAAAAAGCTACATTAGGTAAAAGATGCAGTTACTGGCCCTATGTCATCTGAGGCTTCTTCAATAGGTCTTTCTCCTTGCAAGTTGTGAACAGCCAGGCAATTTTCACCCACTTGCTCTTTCCTTCCAGAGCACTTGATCCACAGAAGGAGTCACAAGCTCGAGAGCTCAATAAGGAATCAAAGTATTTGTGCTCGCTTCAAAGCACAAGCTTTTGTGTCTCAGATTATTGGAGTTTCATTCATAAGCTGCAGGCTTTCCGCTTTCAACATTCTCAATTATCTTGTAATTTAGTTCTATAAATATTGAATAAGAATTATGTGTAAGAATATTGCAGGTATCCACTGAAAGCAACAAAGCTTGGGGTTTTCAATTTGTGCACAGTAAGTGGTGTTCACGTAATCGTATGTATTAAAGAAAAGCTAACCTTGCAGCCAGCAGTTAGGCAGTTTTGTGCCCTCGAAGCTCCCAAGCAGATCGCAGTCCTTCCAGATGAGGCTGCCATGCATGTTTCCACGCCACATCCGCTGAATGATAACAGTCCCAGCAGTGACATAGGCTTACACAGTTAGGGAGAACGTGTCTTTCCTATATTTGTAGAGGTGCTACAAGTAATGATGAGGATTGATGTGCCAGAATGTGCAACCGATGCATCACAAGACCTTAACAAACCAATCTCTGCGATCTGTGAAGAGCCAAAAACAAGATATTTAGAAACAATCATTAAAAGCACTCACTTCTAATACTTATTTTAGGAAGCTATCACTTCGTTAGAGTGAGCAAAATCTGCTATAATAACTTTGAAATAAACTGAAGCCTCATGTACAATTTACGTACCGCAATATATATGTCCTACTGAAGTATAGTACTACTACAGTGGTAATCGTCTATAGAACTAATTTTCCAAAATAACATAAATTTTTTAAGTGCAACCTGGCCCCTGAAAAATAAATTTGCATAAACTTTCCAACTATCAAACTGGTCAATCGACAGGCCCAACCTCATAATCAAACAAGAGCTCACTTGTATCAAATCACAAAAAACTTTTTATGTATTTGCTCCATAATATATGTATGTATATAACAGTAGTAGTAAATTTTTCATGCTTCAACTTACCATGGAGAAACAATACATCTGATGGGCTTAAAAACTTGCACACGTTATAGAACTGCTTGAATTATAGTACCGGTGAAACTTAGTTCTGCAAGGTGAACTCACCGATGGCAGCATTTAGTAGCCGTCGGTGTCATGAGGAACCAAGTATGGCCAACAGGCAAAGGGCATCTGCATACTGGAAGCTGCCAATGACAGCAATGAAGGGCTGGCCAGGCGTGCACGTCTATTGATTAACTGGCCATGACCGGCTGTTGTCAAGGCACTAGTGCCGTGCAAAATGATGGCCAGACGAACTCGGAAACCTGTAGTTAGGCGATATTGGCCTACAACTTCATCCAAAGCAAGGCACCGGTGAAATCTTTGCTTTTTCTGGGGGCCGGAGGGAAGGTTGACGTTCACGGGCTCTCGCTGCCACATAGAACTTTCAAGTTGTTACCGAAGAACAGTCTAGGCACGCTTCCAAAGTAACACGATCCACAACAGAATGTAGCATCTCGCAGCTTTGGTTGATCACATCACAGCGCTAGGTCTGGGGGGCCGGAGGGAAGCTTGACGTTCACGGGCTCTCGCTGCCACATAGAACTTTCAAGTTGTTACCAAAGAACAGTCTAGGCACGCTTCCAAAGTAACACGATCCACAACAGAGTGTAGCATATCGCAGTTTTGGTTGATCACATCACAGCGCTAGCACTATGGTTATCACAAAAAGGAGAAGTGACGACTTAACAAACAAAAGCGCCAAGCTGCCCCACCACAACTTCGCAGGGCAAAACAGTTATCAACGCTGTCTTTCAATTTTCGGTCACACGAGCACAGCTTGTTCACAAGTGTTGGAACGTCAACACAGCACCACTGTTCACAACGAACATCGTTCCACTCCCGAACAGTACATTGCTCTCAAGTAAATAGAAGCGTACGGGCTAACTAGTGGCGAAGCAAGAACCGAGCGCGTAGTTCATGCGTTACCGTACGTACTTGGGGTCACTCAAGTAACGTGTCAAAACGCTGTCAATCCGAAATGTCGCACATCACCCAACTGAGAGACTGGAAAGTCAAGCGAACGAACTGTTACCAGCACACAAACACATTGCAGGCTTCTCGAGTGCTAGTTGCCGTCGATACATCGACGCCGATCCCCGCTTGATAACCACACCGACGCACAGGCATCGCTGCGCTTCACCGAACACCATTGCACTGCCACAGCTTTCCGCACTGCTTACACGCACCGAAAGAGCTGCTGTAATCACAACATATCCGGTCAAACGCTGAAGTAACTCATGCGAGAAGCGTTTGCTGAAAGTCGCACCGACCGATGTGCTGTTTACGACGCCATGTTGTTTTCGACAACTGCGTAGCACATAGGACAATAAGAGAGCTCTTAGAAAGTACTTGAACTATTTTCACGGCGTGAAAAAAGTTTCTCTTATGTGCGAGGGAGTGATTTGACGAACAGGACAGGCGTGCCAGATGAAAGAAGTGTTTTGGCAACGTCACGGAGTGAGCTGATGTTGAGCGTATTGCTTCACAACCAATTTACAAGCTGTGCCGGTCGGCCAAGCCGTCGTCTGCTCGCGTTTGTCGTCTGCTTCGATCAGAGCATGCGACAGGGGATTCGCCTTCGCAACGCTATTATTCTCAGGTCAAGTGGTGGCTGCGTCGCACAAAATACATGTCAGTGGCTCGCTCTACCTTTGAATGATGTTCGTACGCCAAGTTAAATGGCTGGTAATTGACGCAGGGATGAATTCAGCCAAGGTTTGCTCCAGAATCGTGAGGGTTTGCATATTTTCGGTGTCATACAAAGTTACTAGGGTCATTTCAATCCGATTGCTTGCCATATTATCACGGTCCATATCGGTGTCTGAACAGTGAAGGTGAAGATGCATGATTTCTTTGTAGTTCCATGCGTAATCACGCGCACCCCTAATATGCTTTGGTTTACAAAGTACGCTTTGTTCCTGATCGTCTCAAAGTGTATCGACAGCTGTATTTTAGAGATCGCAACCATTGGACAGTTAGAGCCAATGAAAGTACACTAGAGCACAAACTTTATGAACCACTCACTGAAAACTTCCTCTCATTTTTATTTCCAATAGCGTGCAAAGAATGTGCTCCCATTAACCTCTTCGGTGGTAATTTCCACCAATGAGGGAAGGATCTCGAGTCGCACTTTTATTTGGATGAGATGGGGCGCAACACAACATAACAAATAAGGTTGATCCTATGCCATGCCGCGTTCGAATGCACCGATCATTCCCGTATTACATTGGTTTTCATCCAACCACAAATCTTTACATGCGTAGTTTTATGCCATTGACGCCCAATAGAATTCTTCAATTACTGCGACTTCGAACTTATTGGACGATGGTGGTTGTCAAGACCATCCACTGCGTACAAGGGAAACAACACGCGAAGCTCAAAGCGCCGAAAGAAATAAAAACGCACCAGCAGTCATCAAGCAGCCCTTAATGGGCGTGAAATAACTCAAAACCAGCCAGGGCACCAAAGTATACCACCGCGGCAGCAGGTTCTAAGTAGCCACATTGTTCCTAAGAGTGGTCCGGACCGCTCTTAGGATTTTCTCTCAGCCATGCTGTTTTTACGCACAATTTCGCTTCGTGAATCCACTTACGAGCACTTTTCGGTGACGTAAGCAAATATAGCAACTGCATCATCATCGCTGACATGTTCCCGTGCAGTCACTGCGCGCTTTCTTTGCAGCGGCCGATGTGACAACGATCGCCTCTTATGACGTTTTTTCGCTTCGTGAATCGACTTACACAACAAAATTTTTCTTGCGCAAAAATGTTTTCGTAAGTGAGTTTTGTGAATCCGGCCCCTGGTTTTCCGTTTATCAGTCACAAGTCCGGCCAAATCAACTTTCATCTTGGAAGTACCGACTGTGCCCTGCCTTCGTCAGCGTCACGACTACGTGATAATAGTAGTCTGGTGCTGTGTCAGATGGGACACAGTACCCGTAGGCACCACGGTCCCAGAGCGTTCCTCCCCCCTCTTTCCTTTTATCCTTTCATGTTTACCCCGCTCTTCTTCTATTTTTATTCATCTCGTTACATTACATTTTTCTTCCTATTCGTTTAACTTTTGTTTTCTTATTTTTGTCCGTGCGCTTGACTGTGCATCCGTCCGTCCATGTGTCCATCTGTCTGCCAGTCTGTTAGTCTGTCATGGCGACGAGCACGAGCCACCCTGGCCTTCGGCGCCCGCTGCACCGCTTCGTGCATGCTCCACCAACGCTTCGACATTTACGGCAACGATCCAGGATACAGAGAGGCACTTGTTCCCGAGCACCTAAGCACAGCCAGGCAACAGCTAATCGTAGAGTAGCGGTACAGTGTCATCTAAAATATCCTCACTCAAATGCACTTTGTATGTGCTTCTATGAGACAGCGCCATATATTATACTGTTCGGGAGATACTGATGGTTACGCCTGACGCGGGACAAGTTTGTACTAAGAGTGGATTCGCTCCTAAAATGGTTGACGCTTTAGAGCGATACGTACTCAACTGTGGGAGTGCGCTAAGCTCTCACTACTTTCAAAGCCGTTCCTTGGGCCTGACATTTGATGAGGCTCTGTTGACAACTATTGCGCCTACAAGAGCAACAGCTTTGGCCATAAGTGTGATGGGAGTGTGTACTGCCGACGGAAAATGAGTGAAATGTTCACGGCGTTGTGTTTAGAAACAGTTTATTTCACTTTAAATTCTACGAACGCACAGATGCAGGTGTGTTTACAATTTCGAGTATTTAGTACTCAACTATGGGAGAACTTAAAGCCGTCCTTTGGACCTCACACTTGATGAGGCCGCATCAACAAAAGATTCATTGCGGCCCCCTCAGAGAATGTCGCAATGCCGCAATGCTAGAGAAGGAGAGTTTCCTTCGCACGTTCAACGAGTTTACTAACCTTGTCGTGTGTATAGGAAAAGAAGTTAACGATTTAGAGTAGTTGGTACTTTACTATGGGAGAGCATAAAGCCGTCCCGCGGGCGCCTTCAGGTACGAAGGGTAAGACTCTTTGGAAAAAAGCTGGTGAACGGTTTATAGTACTTGGTACTCTATTATGAGAGAGCACTAGGCCGTCTAGGGGTGATTAGAAAAATTGGTTAATGATTCAGAGTACATATTACTCTACAATAAGACAGCATGAAGCCATCTCGTGGACGAACATACGTTTGCCACACGCTTTCGGTAACGGTATACCTTTACAAAAAGCGGGTGGCAAACGCTTTCGGTAAGGCTTATAAGGCTACGCTGGATTATGGGGTTTAGTACTGAAGCATTCGCCACCCATAAAATAGCTCGTTATTTTTTCTTGCAAGCTCACAGTAGTTTCGCTGCTTTTCACTTAAAAACCTGACCCCCCCCAACCCCCCGTCAATTTCAGACAAAGATTCTCAAACCACTGTTCAGTAGACGCCGTATTTTAGGCATGGACGACAAATATCTAATTTTGAAAGTGGATAATGTATAGAGTAGAGGTAAAAAAGTACTTAAGGTGTGAGCGGAAGAAATAAAGCTGAACTTCCTCGAACAAGCAAACGGCAGGCGCACCTTACGCGATTACGATATATGGTCCCTAGCACGCACTTGAACCATTTTGTGCATACTTATTTTATTGTATATGACTTATGATGTGGAACTCGCTCGCTGTATTTCATGCCGACTGGTTTTGCCCCCGCGATCTTCGACGACAGTGCAGCTATGGCCGACTGGGGTCGCCTTAAGCAATCTGCTGACGCCGACAAGAGCTCTCGCCGAGTGGGGCCCCGTCCTCGGACTCCTGTGACCGTGTCCATCTTTGCTATCTCCCCCTTACTTCTATCGTTTTCTCTCGCTCTCTCCTTCCTCTCTCTCTCCATTTCTTCACTTTTCATTCCTATCCTTCGAGTATTAAATTACTCGAGTATCATTTTATTCTCGTATTTAAAATTCTTCGTCATTTCGTTAAGTTAAAACGTGAGTTTTCAGAATTATTCCCTTACGGTTATTACGGCAGTCTGAAATACAGGCTAAAAAGCATATTAATTGTAGTTAAATTCAATATTTTATGTACCAATGCCATTTCATTTCTCCTATTTTGGTTTTTAATTTCATAGCGTACCTAAAATAACATTTAGGTCTCTACGTTGCATTTTTGGCCAATCCTTCTAAGTTGGTACGTGCCATGTATCTATGAAAGCAAAGCAAAGCAAAATCTTGACGGACGCTCCAAAAGTAATTTTCGAAATGTGGAGAAATCCGCGACATGCCAAATTAATCGAGTTTGGCAAAACTATCTGTCTGGTTGGCTCCAAAAATCAAGGTATGATTATTAGTGTCTATGTTCTTGTTAATTTTTATTTTCTCACTCTCAAAATCTTGGTTTCTTTATATACTCTCTTCATTCTACAACTTCCTTTTTCCTTTTTTTGTGGTGAGCTATAGTGAAGTTATGGTCTATATTGCCACATGGTTTGCTTGGGTGAGATCGAAGAGTGAAAGAAGACAAAGACGATCTCTCTGAGCCGCTGCTTGTGTAGTCCACTAAACGAGCCCATTTTTATCAAGTTTGTCGAGAGTAACGTGACAAGACTGGTGGAGTTGCTGCGTACAACGTCTCACGATCCACCCGATGCCCAAGACCCCGTCCAGCAGCCGGAACACAAGCCCTGCACCCGTGGACACTCCTGTTCATAGAGTAAGCCGCCGCCAACGAGGCCTACCACCTGAGACACCAACCACTGACGCAGCGATTATGACTTCGACACAAGATCCCATGCAAGTTCTGACACCTTCCACGCCAATCTACTGCACCGTCCAGAACCCGCTCATGCCTAGCCCCTTTCACGGAAAGCAACATGAAGATGTTGACGACTGGCTGAGTGAGTTCGAACGTGTCGCAGTGATCAATTACTGGGATGATGCCGCGAAACACCGGAACGTGTACACTTGCCTAAAAGACGGTGCCAAGACGTGGTTTTTGAACAGGGATGATGTTCTGGCATCTTGGCGCGAGTTCCAGCGTCGCCTCCTGGAGACCTACAGGAGTACCGACCGCCGCGAATGGGCGGAGCGTGCACTACAATCACACATCCAGATGCCCAACGAGGCCGTCTCGATGTACGTCGAGGACATGACACGGCTTTTCAAGCGAGCGGATCTTGCTATGGCGGAAAAGAAGTTGCACCACCTCATGCGTAGTGTGAAGGAACAACTTTTTGCTGGTTTGGTGCGTAGTCCCCCCAAGAGTGTTGCTGAGTTCCTTACTGAAGCAGCGACAATGGAGCGAGTACTGCACCAACGGTCTGCTCTGTTTGACCGCCAAGTGAATGCTGCCTCAACTCCCGAAATTTTCGCCACCCCTGGGAGCAAAAGCCCCGAATGGATTCGCGGGATCACTCGATCTGTCGTCCAGGAAGAAATGGAAAAGATGTACGGGACAAGGCAAATCGATGTTGGTTCTATCACCAGTGTTATCCGTGATGAGGTCTAGCAGGTGCTGCACACCCATCGTTTTCCACCCACGTCGATTGATCCGTAAACGGCTCCTGTGCCTACTGACAGTCGCCGTCGCACGTACGCGGAAGCTTTGCGATCTGCCACTCCTCTTTCGGGTCAAGGAGTCCCGACCCAGCCAGTGCCGCACGTCCCGATCCAGACAGTGCCGTACGTCCGGATCCAGACAATGATGCCGTCAGTCGCGATTCAGTCAGCGCACGCTGATTTGGACATCGATAGTCGCCGCGCACTGACGCGCAAGTCTGATCTGGCGCACGCCAGACAGACGACCCCTCTGCTATCATTGCGGTGAGGCTGGTCACATTTACCGCGAATGCCCATACCGGTAACTTGGACTGCGCGGATTTTCCATCAATTCCCCTCGTCCCCGAATTGGTCAAAGGCCAAGGGATATAGAAGAGTATCTCGCGCAACAGCGTGCACCCTTTACACGACGGCAATCGCGGTCACTATCTCCGAGGAGACCCGCAGCCACTGGGCCACGTTTCCGGGTGACGGCACGGGAACGCTCCCCGAGCCCTCGTCGGGAAAACTGAAGGCAGCGGCCTTCGGGGGCAAGGTCCCTGGGACTCAAAGTGCGGAAGACCTCCGATCGACGCTTGCACGCAACGCCGAAGGCATTTCGTCAGAGAATAATCGCAGTGCCGAAGAAACGCCGACATCCACATCTGAACCTAGTGACCGCGTGTCACTCGACATACCTGTGCTGGTTGACGGTCTTCAGGTCAGTGCATAGGTAGACACTGGTGCAGACTATTCGATCATCAGCGGGAGGCTAGCGAAAGATCTTAGGAAAGTGATCACGCCGTGGAATGGAACGTGAATTCGAACAGCTGGAGGACACGTTGTAACACCACTGGGTCGCTGTACCGCAAGAGTGAAAATTCGTGCGTCAACGTTTGTGCTTAGCTGCCTCGTTCTTCGCGACTGTTCGCGTCAGCTGATTATCGGCATGGAGTTTCATCGGGAATACGGTGCCATCATAAATCTCCGTGAGCGCATTGTGACCTTCTCGACTCAAAGCGCAACAGATCGAGACGCTGATAACTGCCGTAGACCTGCGCTGCGTGTTGCTGATGACAGTGTGACGCTGCTACCTCGAGCAACTGTTCCCATCGAAGTCACTTGTGAAGACATCCAAGACGGCGACGTGGTGGCTGAAAGCAACTTATCACTTCTGCTGCTCCAAGGTGTATGCGCCGCCCGAAGTGTTGTGCGCGTCTGTGACGGACAGTCAACAGTACTAGCTATGAACTTCAATTACGAGCACCGGCATCTTTTCCGCGGAACCACCCTAGCTTATGGAGACCCTGTTGCCGACGTCACGGAGTGCTTCGCGTCCGAGGAAGCGCATGAGGATGAGAAAATTCTAGACCGCATCGACATTAATTCGACGCTGTCACACGAGAGAAAGGCTGCACTTC
This sequence comes from Rhipicephalus microplus, assembly GCF_013339725.1. NCBI lineage: Eukaryota > Metazoa > Arthropoda > Arachnida > Ixodida > Ixodidae > Rhipicephalus > Rhipicephalus microplus. The sequence continues at coordinate 234,257,998 of NC_051167.1, read as the reverse complement.
ATGACCTTTTAAGGGAGTTTCGATCTTGCTTCGCCTCTCTTTCTGAAGTCCGTCAAACACACCTCGCGAAGCATCGAAATATTACCGACGGTGACGCCCGCTCCATCCGGCAGCAGCCTTATCGCGTTTCTGCCAAAGAACGCGAGGCTATTCAGACACAAGTAAAAGAGATGCTTGATGACGGGATTAGTCAACCATCCAGCAGCGCTTGGTCCTCGCCAGTCGTTCTAGTAAAGAAAAAAGACGGAACGCTGCGATTCTGTATTGACTACAGGAAGCTTAATAACGTCACAAAAAAGGACGTCTACCCGCTTCCACGGGTCGACGACTCCCTCGACAGGTTACGACGTGCGAAGTATTTTTCGTCCATCGATCTAAAGAGTGGCTATTGGCAAATTGAATTGGAAGAGCGAGACCGAGAAAAAACCGCGTTTGTGACTCCAGACGGACTTTACGAATTCCGAGTTCTTCCCTTCGGCCTCCGTTCTGCACCAGCCACTTTTCAGGGTATGATGAACACAGTTCTCGCTGGCTTGAAGTGGCAAAGCTGCCTTGTCTACCTCGATGATGTGGTCATCTTTTCCGAGAGCTTCGAAGAACATCTAAAGCGTCTGAGAAAGGTTCTGGAAGCTATTCGCACAGCTGAACTCACGCTGAAACCCCAAAAATGCCATTTCGGCTATGAAGAGCTGAAATTTCTGGGACATGTCATTAGCGGGGATGGAGTGCGACCTGATCCAGACAAAACTGCTGCTGTCGTCACCTTCCCTGTTCCATCAGATAAAAGAGCAGTACGCTCTTTCCTCGGCTTGTGCGCGTATTATCGCCGATTTATCGCCAACTTCTCGAAGATAGCTGAACCTCTTACGCGACTCACCCGAGATGACGTACCCTTTACTTGGGGCGCAGAACAAAATACAGCATTCACAGAGTTACGACAGAGAATGTAAATAGCCTCTGTTCTTGCCCATTTTGATGAGGACGCTGCTACAGGAATTCATACAAATGCCAGCAACGTCGGACTTGGCGCTGTCCTTGTACAACGACACGGCGGCGTTGAGCATGTGATAGCTTACGCCAGTCGTACTCTTTCTCGAGCCGAGACCAACTATTCTACGTCAGAAAAAGAATGCCTAGCAGTCGTGTGGGTGACGACGAAGTTTCGGCCTTACCTCTACGGTCGTCTCTTCAAAGTGGTGACTGACCACTACTCGCTCTGCTGGCTGGCAAATCTCAGAGATCCATCCGGCCGTCTCGCACGGTGGAGTTAGCGTTTGCAGGAGTTCGATATTACGATTGTGTACAGGTCAGGGAGCAAACAGGAAGACGCCGACGCGCTTTCTCGAGCACCCGTGGGGAACGCTGTCAGGAGCTTCGAAGATGAAGATGCCTTTCTCGGAGTAGTTAGCGACTTTGAATTTATGTCAAAGCAGCGGGCAGACGACGAATTACGCCCAGTCATTGATTCTCTGGAAGACCGCAACTCTCAGGTCCCTCAACACATTGCTCGTGAACTGTTCTCTTTTTGTCTAAGAAGAGGCATTCTTTACAAAAAAAAAACGCCCGTGGTAGCGACAAAGCCTTCCTACTCGTTGTTCCTACCGACATGCGTGATGAGATCCTCCTTGCGTGCCACGACGAGCCCACGTCAGGACACTTGGGCTATTCGAGAACTCTCGCCCGAATACACCAACAGTATTACTGGCCGCGACTATCAACTAGTGTACATCGATATGTGAAAGACTGCCGTGAGTGCCAGCACCGCAAGATTCCGCCTGTGAAACCCGCCGGCCTGCTCCAGCCGATTGCACCACCACGGACACCGTTTGACCTCGTGGGAATGGACCTTCTCGGGCCCTTTCCTTTGTCGTCCTCAAGGAACAAATGGATTATAGTTGCGACAGATTATCTTACGCGTTATGCTGAAACAAAAGCGTTTCCCCGTGGCGCGGCCTCTGAAGTCGCGCAGTTCTTCGTGCATCAAATCGTCCTACGGCATCGTGCCCTGTCATGCGTGATTACGGACAGAGGGACGTCGTTTACAGCACGAATGATGGAAGACATTTTTAAACTGAGCTGCACAAGTCATCGAAAAACAACGGCTGATCATCCGCAATCCAATGAACTGACAGAGAGGCTTAACAAGACCATAGCGGACATGCTGTCAATGTACGTGGACGTACAACACAAAACCTGGGACGAGATTCTTCCATACATCACGTTTGCTTACAATGCGGCAACGCAAGAAACAACGCGATTTCCACCTTTCTGACTTGTTTACGGAAGCAACGTGAGAACCATGCTCGATGCTGTGCTTCCGTGCGACCAAAGCAATGAACTTGCTCAAGATGCTGAGCAATACACTCAATACGCCGAAGAAGCTCGTCAGCTAGCTCGCATAAACACCAGTCACCAACAAGATGCAGACGCACGACGTACAACCCCCGCCATCAAAATGTCACCTACCATCCTGGGGACCGAGTGTGGGTGTGGATCCCTATCCGGCGACCAGGCTTATCCGAAAAACTCCTAAGCCGTTATTTTGGACCGTACAAGGTTCTTAGACGAGTCACGGAGGTTACCTACGAGGTATTTCCGGACGGCGCAGCGTCTTCTCGTCGACAGCTTCGGCCCGAAACCGTGCATGTCGTTTCGGCTGAAGCCCTACTTCATACAGTAGCCCTTGTGGTTTCACGTGCTACGACATGCCGTGACTTTGCGTTGCTGCTGCTGTTTGTGTTCTCCTGTGCTTTTATGCTTTTGCTTTTTGCGCTTGGCGCAAGCGTTGGCGAAACTTCCTCATTTGCGCGGCGAGTAGTGGCACTCTCCCTCTTTTGGTTCTCTATATCTGCGTGTGTATACCTTCATTTTTTTATGTACGAGCATCGAGTCGATGCTTTCAAAGGGGGGGGGGGGACTAATGCCTCATGGTTTGCTTGGATGAGATCGAAGAGTGAAAGAAGGCAAAGACGATCTCTCTGAGCCGCCGCTTGTGTAGTCGACTAAACGAGCCTATTTTTATCAAGGTTGTCGAGAGTAACGTGACAATATGATACTACACATTCTCTTGGCCAATCCCCCAGAGTGGGTATGAGCCATAGATTAGAGGCTACAAACAAACAAATAAACAAGCTGGCAGCCGCCGTTGCTCCACTTAAGCCCCGATGAATAAAGTGACGAGTTTGGTACGGCCCCATCGGCCGCTTTCGACGTCGTCGTCTCGCGCCTCTCTGTACCGTCACTGCTACGGTGACCTGAAGGACACGCCCTTCGACGAGCTACCGGCTGCCATGCTTCCACAACTCTACCCGTCAGTCCCGCCGTTCCACCCCACCTTACCCCATGCATGGCTCATGCGGTTTAACACCGTTCTCGCATTGATTGGCGTCGCGGACCTGCCGCTTACGCACGCCATCTTCCTGGACGCACTGCCGCTCGAGTTTCCAATCTTGCTGCAAACTCAATCACAAGCCCGCCGCCATAGGACGCCCTCAGTACTGCGCTGCTAGCCTGCTATGCCCTCACGTACCGCCCGCTTCCAGGGTTCCGCGCCTTGTCACCACTGCGTCGCAGAGTGCGCTACCATCTAGCCCGCAACCATCCATTGACCGCCACCTCGCTACTCCTGCTACGACTTCCTCTACCTCAGATCCGGTCGCAAGAAAATTTAAACCTGCACCTGATCATGACGACTAGGTGGAAGACACTCTCACTTCGAGTGGTCTCAGCACTGAGAGATGCGTCCCCTTGGAGCCCGCGTACGCAGGTCCGTCACTCGTGCCTGCCACCTGCACGTATTCCTCCACCGGAGACAACTCGGGCAGGTCAGCCTTCACGACGGCAACCTCGCCACACGCCTTGCAGCCTGCCGCAACTACGGACATCATCATGTCCGCTATTCGCCCCCGATTGCGAAGGCATCACCGTCGACGGTGTCCAAAGGTGACTCTCAAGCGGCCTTAACGCACTGTACGTCTTGCAAGCAGGCACTATCACCTACCTCGACGTCTCCTTGCAGCTGAAGTTCCTGCCCATGACATGCTACGACCAAACTTCCGGGATGCTGCTACAATGAGCGAAGACTACGTGCAACTTGGTCAACAGCCGGACAGACCATACGTTTTCTACCACCCACGCAGGCGGACAACCATCAGGCTGCCGCAACGAGCACGGGAACGCCATTCAACCCCCAGGCCACGGTTTCTGGGCTCCACAACAATCCCGCGGAGCCTTTGACGCTGGACGGCAACTACGAGACCTGTGTCCGCAGCGCAGGCTTGTTGGTGACACGAGCGACGACGCCCAACCCTACTTCCTGTCTACCACCCGTGACAGCGCACAGCAGAAATCATCGCGTTCGCCGTAAAACAGAACATCCCCTTTTCAGGCGTCCTGCTATACAGCCATGCGTTGCAGCCATGGTCTTCAAGACGGCGCAAGTGCCCACTAGGTCTGTCCGACGCAATGGCCAACCACTTATCGTGCGCATGCCAATGCGTTGTGCACGCGGCGCCGTTATTCAGGCACGGCGTTTTTGCGTCCATCGACTCGACTACCCCTGCCGGCACGCCAGCCGGAACGAAACGCTGACGCCGGTGTTCTATCGACGGCGACGTCAAAACGAGCACGACCAGCCCACTACTCCTTGTCGAAAGCCTGGTCGGCACACTGTGCCCTGTCGGAGGTCCCGCCGCGCCACTTGCACTTCAGTACTCGGTCGTCCTGGCTCCGCTTCGATGCATTGCACTGCCTCGGCTTCATCACCGGCTATGCCTCTTCAGCGCCTTCACACGGCTCCGCCACCAACCACCTTTGCCTGCAGTGAGCGTTCCCGGCACGGGGTGTGCTCTCGAGTGATCCCACCAGGCTACTATGGTGCCCGCCTGTCTGTGACCACAGGGTCTTGGAGTCCTCGTCGACCTCTGAAGATTTCCCAGTTTCGCCCACCAGAGGCACACTGGTTGCCGATAGCCCCTTGCCGTTGACGAGCAGGATTGCTCGCGGACTCTAGCTTCCCGACCTGCACACTTTTGTATTCGTGCTCTCATTGTTTTTATGCTTGGTTCATTTCTGTGTGTAGGGGCGGGAGTAATCTGTAGTGGCATCATCACGATTATCAATTCATAGCCACAGCGCCGTGCCTCTCGTGCAGCTAATGCAAAGCTCGAGGTGCGCGTGAAGAGAACGAGTTAACGCACCTGGCTTTACAGACACTGGCAGCCGCGGCTACACATCAGCCACGAGAAATTAAGAGGCAAGCTTGGCACGGCCCCTGCCCAGCAGCGGCGGTTTAGTGACTAAGGTACACGGCTGCTGACCCGCAGGTCGCGGGAGGGAAACACGGCTGCGGCGGCCGCAATTTTGATGGAGGCGGAAATGCTGCAGGCTCATGTGCCCATATTAGGGTGCACGTTAAAGAAACCCAGGTAGTCGAAATTTCCTAAGCTCTCTACTACTGCGTCTTTTATAGTTATATGGTGGTTTTCGGACGTTAAACCCCACGTATCCATTTGCACGGCCACGTCGGCCACCTTCGACGTCGTCTCTCGTCTCTCCCTTGCCGCTACACTTGTGTTCGTAAAATAGGTGGATAGCAACATGGCGTGTCGTCTGTTACAACACTTTCAGTTGGAGACCTACCCTTCGATATTGGCGTGTGCACGCGCACACACATTTCGGCATGCGCACGCGCATATACCTTCTGGCAGGCGCACGCGCATACACCTTCGGGCATGCGCACGCGCGTACGCCTTCTGGCATGCGCACGTGCGTACGCATTTTGGCACGTGCACGTGCATACGCCTTCTGCCCTGCGGTTGCGCATACACCTTCTGGCCTGCGCACACGCATACGCATTTAAGCATGCACACACTCATACGAATTTCGGCATGCGCACGCGCATACGCCTTCTGGCATGCGCACGCGCATACGCCTTCTGGCATGCCACGCGCATACGCATTTCGGCACACGCACGCGCATACACATTTCGGCATGCGCACGCGCCTTCTGGCATGCGCACGCGCATACGCCTTCTGGTATGCGTACGCGCATTTTGGCTTGCGCGAAAGCCTTCTGGCCTGTACACGCGCATACGTCTTCTGGCATGCGCACGCGCATACGCCTATTGGTATGCGCATGCGCATTTCGGCATGCGCGCGCATACACCTTCTGGCCTGTGTACGCGCATACACATTTCGGCATGCGCATGCACATAGGCCTTCTGGCATGCGCACGTGCATTTCGGCATGCGCGTATGCCTTCTGGCATGTGCACGCGCATACGCTTTCTGGCATGCGCACGCGCAAACGCCTATTGGTCTGCGCTCGTGCATTTCCACATGCGCATACGCCTTCTGGCCTGCATACGCGCATACACATTTCGGCATGCGCACGCGCATAGGCCTTCTGGCATGCGCACGCGCATTTCGGCATGCGCGTACGCCTTCTGGCCTGTGCACGCGCATACGCCTTCTGGCATGCACACGCGCAAACGCCTATTGGTATGCGCACGTGCATTTCCGCATGCGCATACGCCTTCTGGCCTGTCTACGCGCATACGCATTTCGGCATGCGCACGTGCATTTCCGCATGCGCATACGCCTTTTGGCATGTGCACGCGCATACACATTTCGGCATGCGCACGCGCATAGGCTTTCTGGCATGCGCACGTGCATTTTGGCATGCGCATACGCCTTCTGGCCTGTGCACGTGCATACGCCTTCTGGCATGCGCACGCGCATACACATTTCGGCGTGCGCACGCGCATACGCCTTCTGGCATGCGCACGCGCATACACATTTGGGCGTGCGCACGCGCATGCGCCTTCTGGCATGCGCACGCGTATACGCATTTCGGTATGCGCAGTTCGGCATGTTTTAAACAGTCCTGCTCGGCTGCTGTGACCTGACTGCCCAACGGGCCTTTGTCGGGCAGGCTCGGGCCGTGGCTGATGCCAGTGTGATCCTGTAAGACGAGTGCCCACGTAGTTTTAACGCGTCAGAAGATGCGATTATCGAAACGACTTCGTAGTTCAAAGCCGCTAAACCACTACCAAGGACACACACGCTACTGCGCCTGTTCACTTAGTAGATACTACCAACAGAATATCGCGATCGCGTTCAACTATAAAGGCGAAGCTTTAAGGCCCCCTAATTTGTTATCGGGGGTGGCCCCTAGAAGAGCTGATTCACTGGAAGAGCTTATTGCCTCACGAATTCAACGCCGCGAAAATTTTAAACATCCGTCCAGTACGGGCGAACAGTGTAATAGATATTTATCACACGCTGCAATCACATTCTTCATTCTCTCGTCCCGACAAAAGCGCTGGAAGTTGAGGAGCGAGGGATGGTATAGGCAAACAAAAACGTCACTCGCGCATTGTGACATTGAGCATTTTTTCTCTTCTAATACGCAATTTTTTTTAGCGCGATCACGTGCGCGCGCGTGGACAAGTGACGGCCTCTTGTGGCGGCCTCTGTACCAACCGAGTGCGCCATATTCAAATCATCCAAAGGCTGATATGAGCTCACTGAGCTCATTTTTGCGTAATTTGTCGAGAGAAAAGAGAGCTATTTTGAGATGACTTTGATAATTTATTGTGAATTACAGGCCACGCGCTCATGTGGAGGCTCTACTGCCGACCGGCAGCGCTTCTGATCATGCTCAAAAAGTGTTGCAGCACCCTTTTGATGTATATGAGTGAAACGTATGTGTGGAGAGACCCTAGTTAGACAGAGGTAATCTGCCTTAGGCGCCTTCAACCTATAAAATTTTTTTTTCTAAAAAAACTGAGTGATGATGATGATGCCTCCACTAAGGCTCTTGCCCACTCAGGGTGATTGGCCAAGAATTGAGGATATGAAATTTAAGGCCTTTCGAATGATACCTAATGCCAACAGAAGGAGAATAAGCACACGTAAATACAAAAAGAATGCAACATTTTTTGCCATTTCGACCAGACAGAATAATATATATCTAGAATTGAAATTGCAGTAATATTGAACACGTTTAAATTTGATGTTTAGAAGTTGCTTCATAATATTATAATAACGAATATGCTAATTGGAATTTGAAGGCGCATTCGTTTTGTTTCACGAAGATAACTGCAAACGGCAACAAAGGCATTCCTGTGGCGGTAGCCCAGAACTAAAGCACCAAAAGAGAGGATATTCTCAATAATGAAGGGCAACCCAATCGATATGTGGGGTTTAAGGTCCCAAAACCACTATATGATTATGAGAGACGCCGTAGTGGAGGGCTCCGGAAATTTCGACCACCTGGGGTTCTTTAACGTGCACCCAAATCCGAGCACATGGGCCTACATTTCCGCCTCCATCGGAAATGCAGCCGCCGCAGCCGGGATTTGAACCCGCAACCTGGGGGTCAGCAGCCGAGTACCTTAGCCACTAGACCACCACGGCGGGGCGTGAAGGGCAACCCAAGGTTAGCAAACGGGATGACAAGGAGACGTTTTCCTAATAGACTGTAATGGCAACATGACGTGAATGAATGAAATCTCGGCGTCATTGTCTTGGCTGCTGGTTATCCAAATGGATGGCCGAGGTCGTTGATGATGATGATAGTGACTGTATAAGTGAGGAGGGGGAGGGGAAATGGCGATTTAACCTCTGTCACTGTTTGGTCAATCCACCAGTGTGCTGTAGCACCGATAGCGTAAATAAACATAGAAGATCCCTGGTTAGCTACGGCTGCGACGGAGTTATTTTTGCTTCCTTCCCATTCATATTCATGATTGGACGTAGGCGCAATTCACTGTAAAGCACGCGTTTGTAAAACACGAGCTGTTTCAAGGTGGCAGGACTTTTCGCTTGCTTCTTCGTGTATATTTTTTGTCGCAGAATCAATATTTGAGTAAAATTTCGACGAAGAGCGCCTATAAGAACGCAGGTTCATGTGGTGAAAACAAAAGAAAACGCACTACTTCCCTTTCGTCTTTTCCTGCTGTGTAGAGGCGACAAACACACCCGTGCCCCGCCACGGTGGTCTAGTGGCTAAGGTACTCGGCTGCTGACCCGCAGGTCACGGGTTCGAATCCCGGCTGCGGCGGCTGCATTTCCGATGGAGGCGGAAATGTTGTAGGCCCGTGTGCTCAGATTTGGGTGCACGTCAAAGAACCCCAGGTGGTCGAAATTTCCAGAGCCCTCCACTACGGCGTCTCTCATAATTATATGGCGGTTTTGGGACGTTAAACCCCACATATCAATCAATCAAATCAATACAACCGTGTGGGAACGGCGCGCTGCGTATTGCACTGACGACGTCTACCAACCTCACCAGTTTTAAAAAAACGCAATTTAGCCCCGCCGCGGTGGTCTAGTGGCTAAGGTACTCGGCTGCTGACCCGCAGATCGCGGGATCGAATCCCGGCTGCGGTGGCTGCATTTCCGATGGAGGCGGAAATGTTGTAGGCCCGTGTGCTCAGATTTGGGTGCACGTTAAAGAACCCCAGGTGGTCGAAATTTCCGAAGCCCTCCACTACGGCGTCTCTCATAATCATATGGTGGTTTTGGGACGCTAAACCCCACATATCAATCAATCAAAAAACGCTATTTATAGCACATGCGGCCGCTTACGGAGCACTCAAGTGTGGGCTATCTCGAGATATTTGTCATCGGCAAGAAGCAGGAGCGTTGCTGAACGTGCCGAAACGTACCGTTCCAGCGTTCGTGTGCTGACATCTGTGCACCTGAATTTAGGTGTTCCGCATTGTTCACATACCCTGCCCACCACACCCAGAAGAAAGTCCTGCGATAAACAGCGCTGAACGGACATCATGAACTGGGCCTTTTATGGTGGCTTTCAGTCTCGTCTCAGATGCAGGTGCATGCCAGTTCAGCAGAGCTTCAGTTTGGGTACCGATCTGCTCTTGATGCAGAGCGAGCGCATGGCAACGTCCGGATTTTTTTTCAGCATACGGGTCAGATGTGTTACGACACGGTTCACAATCTGCTCCGGTAGCATGGTCACGTGACCCACGATGACCGCAAGCTGGTTGCGCTGAGAAGGGAGCAGCAAATGAACTTAATGAATTGAGTGTTCACTGAACGAGAGATAAGGGTGCACTGACACAGATATTTTTCAGTTATTTTCTTGCATCAAAGGAAAAGGCAGTCCCGAAATAGCCTAGAAGATGCTCCAAATAGCACA